>CM035591.1:107064100-108497193 GCA_020423425.1 Chrysopa pallens
TATAATTGTGTGGTTTTCTTTTTATTGGAAAAATTAAGCAAAATTTTGACAAAAAAGTTTGGTAATTTTCCCGAATGGAATGCAATAAAAACGAAAGTTTTCCAATTTTATTTCACATCGATTGCAAAAAACCGCATTTCTATTGTAATTATAGAAAAAATGTGAAGTTTATAAAATTACTTATTTTTAATGTATGGTGGCACACTCTCTATTTATAAAATATTCCAAAAACGTATCATAAAAAGATCCCTGTGCTTACCTTTATACAACCAAACCAGGAATTACAATGTATTTACACAATACACAAATTTAACAAGATACACAAACTATACAATAATAATTATAAATAAATATAACAGTAAATAAATTAAAAATATCTAAGTCTGAAATACAATGAAATCCTAGTGTGTCAAGGTATATTTAATTTCATTGAAATCTGCAACGTCCGTTAGAGGAACGCTAAAACTGACGTCCGTTCGCTTCAACGCACGTTGAAAATTAACTGTAGTGTGGCATGCTCCATTTAACTAAATGGAAAGCTGAAATTTAATAAACTTAACTATAATTAATAAAGTTTTCATGGAAATGAATCGTAATATTATGAACACACAGTTTTTAGCATTGCTATATTATTAGTAAATTTCTTCCAAATTTGACTAGAATAAATCTTTACACAATTCGGATTTTATTTCAAAAAATATTCGAAGTTTACAATGAAAGATCGATAATAACATAAATTTAAAGTTTTTGATATTAACGCATTACTAAATTTATATGCCGAATTAAATTTATCCTAGGTCTTGTATTTGCGTTGATAGGTTGTTGGTGTGTTAAATTTTGTGTGATTCAATCGTATACATTACTTTTATTTGTCTTTGCCCGGGAACTCATAGATTTAAGTTTTTCCTTACCATTTTTTTTAATGAAATTGGTTTATTGTTGAGTTGACTGTCGGGTTGAATTTATGGACCGCAGGTAGTGATGTCAACAGTAGTATGTATAACTTGACGATTTGTGTTTAGTTTTCTGTATCTATGTTTGTTCCGTTGTAACTTTCGAATGCATTAACCGATTTTGATCAAATTTAGTAGACTTATTTGTCACATTCAGAAAATTTACTGTATAATTTATACTTTGGAAAAATGCATTCTCTAACTTGGCGACAATCTCCAAAAAATTACCAAATTTATATTTTTATAAATACAAGAAAGATACAGTTTTATTCGATTTTGATGAAATTTTGTAGATAAATTTATCACATTTAGAAAATTTACTATATGGTTTTTGGAAAATTTCATATCTCCTTTTGGGAAAAATTTTTGAAACTAACAACTTTTTTTTTATAAACAGACTAGAAACATGTGGGATTTGAAATGAAATAAGAAAGAAAACTATGCAAGTGTATGGTAGGAAGATGTGTCTTTTTGCATCCAATAATCAACAAAATAGGATAATTTTATTTCCACTCTAAAAAAATTAGAAAAATTTCTAAAGATATTAATTGTTTTTCAATGCAAGCTAGGAAGGTACGCTTTTTCGCAATCGATGTGAATGATGACGGAACATTGAAAAATAGTAACTTTTTTGAATATCCATCCTATTTGGTAATAACTTTAATAATATTAACATTTTTCTTTAAATCGGGGATTTTTTATTATAAATGTGAAATAGTACAAATTTATATACTAATGTCTTTTGATCCCACCCCGTCTTATTGCAAAATCACGGCGAGCCAGTGTTTCGTTTATTTTCGAGTGAGGTCTATAGCTGATCGAGCTATTAGTAGCATTTTGAGCAACACTTTGGCGTTTTTATCCGTTTATTCTAGAGACTATCATAATGCTAAGAATTGAAATTTTATTTAAAACAATATTTATTATAATCCATGGTATTTTTACACCAATCCGATAAAACGTGTCCAAAATATCTATTTGTTCCATGGAATTAAATTAGTGAAGCTCTATTGAAAATTCAGTTGAATGAATTTCAAAGGACATGTAATTATAATTTTTACAGATCCAATATTTAGGAAATCATTTTTTTTCAGGATTTTCAAAATAATTTACAGGTTTTGATGCTTATAAGGTTATGGCACATTTCATTATCTTTTCCAAAAGTAATTCGACTGTGAGTATTCCAGTCAATACAACCGAAATCTTATAGTGTAAAAGCATTGAGAAACATTCTCAAATAGATTCACTGATAGTTTTGGTACGTCCGTAAATACACCGAAAGCTCAATGGGTTTAAGTTCCAATATTTGTGCTATTGGGTGTTTTAGTACACTTATAAATACATCGAAAATTCAGTACGATCAAATTCAAAGTACGTGTACTTATAATTTTTACGGATCCAATATTTAGGAAATAATTTTTTTTCAGGATTTTCAAAATAATTTACAGGTTTTCATGCTTATAAGGTTAAGGCACATTTCATGATCTTTTCTAAAGTAATTCGACTGTGAGTATTTCAGTCAATACACCCGAAAACTTATGTTCTAAATACGTTGTGTTACATTTCCAAAATATTTATCGATAGATTTGTTACGTCCGTAAATACATCGACAATTCAATAGGTTTAATTCCTGAAATTTGTGCTATTGGATGTTTCAGTAAACTTATATATACATCGAAAATTCAGTAGAATGAATTTCCAAGGACATGTAATTATAATTTTTACGGATCCAATATTTAGGAAATTTTTTTTTTCAGCATTTTCAATATAATTTACAGGTTTTCATGCTTATAAGCTTATGGCACATTTCATGAGCTTTTCCATAATAATTCGACTGTGAGTTTTTCAGTCAATACTCCCGAAATCTTATTGTGTAAATGCATTGAGCAACATTCTCACTTAGATTCACTGATAGTTTTGGAACGTCCGTAAATATATCGACAATTCAATGGGTTTAATTTTTAATATTTGTGCTATTGGGTGTTTCAGTACACTCGGAAAACATAATCGATAATTCATAAGGATCATTTTCAAAGGACGTGTAATTATTAGTTTTGCGGATCCAATATTAAGGAAATAATTTTTTTCAGGATTTTCTAAATAATTTACAGCTTTTGATGCGTATAAGGTTATGGAACATTTCATGATCTTTTCCAACAGTAATTCGACTGTATTTCAGTCAATACACCCGAAATCTTATGGTGTAAATGCATTGAGTTACATTCTCAAATATATTCATTGATAAATTTTGTAAGTCTGTAAATACATCGACAATTCAATGGGTTTAATTTCTAATATTTTTGCTATTGGATGTTTCAGTATATTCAAAAGGATCAATGGCCTCGTTTTCCAGAGGTTATTGTTTGTGTTAAGTGTTGCGCGCGAGAGCCCTTAGCCTTTGGCAAGCTCTGGATCAGCCTCGTTTTCCAGAGGTAAGTGTTGTGCGCGAGAGCCTTTAGCCTTTGGCAAGCTCTGGATCGGCCTCGTTTTCCAGAGGTAAGTGTTTGTGTTAAGTGTTGTGCGCGAGAGCCCTTAGCCTTTGGCAAGCTCTGGTTCGGCCTCGTTTTCCAGAGGAAAGTGTTGTGCGCCAGTGCCTTTGGAATCTCTGGATCAGCCTTATTTTTCAGAGGTAAGAAGGTCATCAAAAGTTTAAATGTTTCAATTACGAGAAGATGTGCTATTGGGTGTTTTAGTCATCCATGGAGTCATCGAAAGTTCAAAGGGTTGGATTTCCAATAGTTGTGCTATTAAGTGTTTCAATACACTCATGGAGTCATCTATAGTTCAAAAGTTTCAATTACTAATAGATGTGCTATTGAGTGTGTCAATTTACTCATGGAGTCATCTAAAGTTCAAAAGGTTAAATAACCAATAGATGTGCTATTGTGTGTTCAAATACACTCATGGAATCATCTAAATTTCGACAGGTTCAATTAACAATAGATGTGCTATTGGGTGTGTCAATTCACTCATGGAGTCATCTAAAGCTCAAAAAGTTTAATTACTAATAGATGTGCTATTGGGTGTGTCAATTCACTCATAGAGTCATCTAAAGTTCAAAAGGTTCAATAACCAATAGATGATATGATAATAGGTGTTTCAATACACTCATGCAGTAATTTAAAGTTCAAAAGGTTCAATTACTAATAGATGTGCTATTGGGTGTGTCAATTTACTCATGGAGTCATCTAAAGTTCAAAAGGTTAAATAACCAATAGATGTGCTATTGTGTGTTAAAATACACTCATGCAGTAATTTAAATTTCAAAAGGTTCAATTACTAATAGATGTGCTATTGGGTGTGTCAATTTACTCATGCAGTCATCTAAAGTTCAAAAGGTTAAATAACCAATAGATGTGCTATTGTGTGTTAAAATATACTCATGGAATCATCTAAATTTCGACAGGTTCAATTAACAATAGATGTGCTATTGGGTGTGTCAATTCACTCATGGAGTCATCTAAAGTTCTAAAGGTTGAATAACCAATAGATGTGCTATTAAACTAATAGATGTGAAAATGTGTGTTAAAATACACTCATGGAACATCTAAATTTCGACAGGTTCAATTAACAATAGATGTGCTATTGGGTGTGTCAATTCACTCATGGAGTCATCTAAAGTTCAAAAGATTAAATAACCAATTAATGTGCTATTGGGTGTTAAAATACACTCATGAATACATCAAATAAGCATTAGGATCATTGATTCAGGTTTTTTAAAAATAATTTACAGGTTTTGATAGTCCATATCATTAGCTCTTACAAAAGAGTGAGAAAGAGTGTTTCAGTCAGTACACGTAAACTTATGGGGTACATGTGTTAGGTTGCATTCTTAAAAGATTATCATATAGTTTCGGACATCCGTAAATTCATTGAAATTGAAACTTTTTCAATTCCCGATATTTGTGCTATTCGGAGTTTAATGAATTCGATTTTTAATAGTTATGCTATTGCGTGTTTCAATACACTTATAAATACATCGAAAATTCAATACGATCAAATTCAAAGGACGTGTACATATAATTTTTACGGATCCAATATTTAGGAAATATTTTTTTTTCAGCATTTTCAAAATTATTTACAGGCTTTCATGCTTATAAGTTTTTTACAGGCACATTTCATGAGCTTTTCCGAAAGTAATTCAGTCATCAAAATTTCAAAAGATAAAATAAACAATATTAGTGCTATCCGGTCTAATTGAGTTTAATTTTTAATATTTGTGCTATTGGGTGTTTAATACACTCGGAATACATAATTGATAATTTATAAGGATCAATTTCAAAGTACGTATAATTATAATTTTTACGAATCCAATATTTAGGAAATGATTTTTTTCAGGATTTTCAAAATAATTTACTGGTTTTAATGTTTATATGCTTATGGCACATTTCATTTGCTTTTCCAAAATAATTCGACTGTGAGTTTTTCAGTCAATACACCCGAAATCTAATAGTATAATTCCAATGCATTACATTCTCAAATAGATTACTTGATAGTTTTGGTACGTCCGTAAATACATCAACACTTCAATGGGTTTAATTCCTAAAATTTGTGCTATTGGATATTTCTGTAAACTTATAAATACATCGAAAATTCAGTTGGATCAATTTCAAAAGATGTGTAATTATAATTATTACGGATCCAATATTTAGGAAATAATTTTTTTCAGCATTTTCAAAATAATTTACAGGTTTTCATGCTTATAAGCTTATGGCACATTTCATGAGCTTTTCCAAAATAATTCGACTGTGAGTTTTTCAGTCAATACACCCGAAATCTTATGAAGTAAATGCATTGAGCAACATTCTCACTTAGATTCACTGATAGTTTTGGTACGTCCGTAAATACATCAACACTTCAATGGGTTTAATTCCTAAAATTTGTGCTATTGGATATTTCAGTAAACTTATAAATACATCGAAAATTCAGTAGGATCAATTTCAAAAGATGTGTAATTATAATTTATACGGATCCAATATTTAGGAAATATTTTTTTTCAGCATTTTCAAAATAATTTACAGGTTTTCATGCTTATAAGCTTATGGCACATTTCATGAGCTTTTTCAAAATTAATTCGACTGTGAGTATTTCAATCAATACACCCGAAATCTTATGGTGTTATTGCATTGAGTTACATTCTCAAATAGATTTACTGATAGTTTTGGTACGTCCGTAAATACATCGAAAGCTCATTGAGTTTAATTTCTATTATTTGTGCTATTGGGTGTTTCAATACACTCGGAAAACATACATCGAAAATTCATAAGGATCAATTTCAAAGGACGTGTAATTATAATTTTTACGGATCCAATATTTAGGAAATATTTTTTTCAGCATTTTCAAAATAATTTACAGGTTTTCATGCTTATAAGCTTATGGCACATTTCATGAGCTTTGCAATAGTAATTCGACTGTGAGTTTTTCATTTAATACACCCGAAATCTTATGGTGTAAATGCATTGAGTTACATTCTCTAATAGATTCTCTGATAGTATTGGTACGTCCGTAAATACACCGAAAGCTCAATGGGTTTAATTTCCAATATTTGTGCTATTGGGTGTTTCAGTACACTTATAAATACATCGAAAATTTATAAGGATCAATTTCAAAAATCGAATAATTATAATTTTTACGAATCCAATATTTAGGAAATGATTTTTTTCAGGATTTTCAAAATAATTTACTGGTTTTAATGTTTATGTGCTTATGGCACATTTCATGAGCTTTTCCAAAATAATTCGACTGTGAGTTTTCCAGTCAATACACCCGAAATCTTATGGTGTAATTCCATTGAGTTACATTCTCAAATAGAATCATTGATAGTTTTGGTACGTCCGTAAATACACCGAAAGCTCATGGAGTTTAATTTCCAATATTTGTGCTATTGGGTGTTTCAGTACACTTATAAATACATCGAAAATTCAGTTCGATCAAATTCAAAGGACGTGTACTTATAATTTTTACGGTTCCAATATTTAGGAAATAATTTTTTTCAGGATTTTCTAAATAATTTACAGCTTTGGATGCGTATTAGGTTATGGAACATTTCATGATCTTTTCTAAAGTAATTCGACTGCGAGTATTTCAGTTAATACACCCGAAATCTTATGGTGTAAATGCATTGAGTTACATTCTCAAATAGATTCACAGATAATTTTGGTAAGTCTGTCAATACATTGACAATTCAATGGGTTTAATTTCTAATATTTTTGCTATTGAATGTTTCAGTATACTAGGAATTCATAATCGATTATTCAAAAGGATCAATGGCCTCGTTTTCCAGAAGTTACTGTTTGTGTTAAGTGTTGTGCGCGAGAGCCCTTAGCCTTTGGCAAGCTCTGGATCGGCCTCGTTTTCCAGAGGTATGTGTTTGTGTTTAGTGTTGTGCGCGAGAGCCTTTAGCCTTTGGCAAGCTCTGGATCGGCCTCGTTTTCCAGAGGTAAGTGTTTGTGTTAAGTAATGTGCGCGAGAGCCCTTAGCCTTTGGCAAGCTCTGGATCGGCCTCGTTTTCCAGAGGAAAGTGTTGTGCGCCAGTGCCTTTGGAATCTCTGGATCGGCTTTATTTTTCAGAGGTAAGAAGGTCATTAAAAGTTTAAATGTTTCAATTACGAAAAGATATGCTATTGTGTGTTTTAGTCATCCATGGAGTCATCGAAAGTTCAAAGGGTTGGATTTCCAATTGCTGTGCTATTAAGTGTTCCAATACAGTCATGGAGTCATCTATAGTTCAAAAGGTTCAATTACTTATAGATGTGCTATTGGGTGTGTCCATTCAGTCATGGAGTCATCAAAATTTCAAAAAATTAAATAAACAATATAAGTGCTATTGGGTCTAATTGAGTTTAATTTTTAATATTTGTGCTATTGGGTGTTTAATACACTCGGAATACATAATTGATAATTTATAAGGATCAATTTCAAAGTACGTATAATTATAATTTTTACGAATCCAATATTTAGGAAATGATTTTTTTCAGGATTTTCAAAATAATTTACTGGTTTTAATGTTTATATGCTAATGGCACATTTCATGAGCTTTTCCAAAATAATTCGACTGTGAGTTTTTCAGTCAATACACCCGAAATCTTATGGTGTAATTCCAATGCATTACATTCTCAAATAGATTACTTGATAGTTTTGGTACGTCCGTAAATACATGAACACTCAATGGGTTTAATTCCTAAAATTTGTGCTATTGGATATTTCAGTAAACTTATAAATACATCGAAAATTCCTTAGGATCAATTTCAAAAGATGTGTAATTATAATTTATAAGGATCCAATATTTAGGAAATATTTTTTTCAGGATTTTCAAAATAATTTGTTTCCATGCTTATAAGCTTATGGCACATTACATGAGCTTTTCCAAAAGTAATTCGACTGTGAGAATTTCAGTCAATACACCCGAAATCTTATGGTGTAATTGCATTGAGTTACATTTTCAAATAGATGCATTGATAGTTTTGGTACGTCCGTAAATACATCGAAAGCTCATTGAGTTTAATTTTAAATATTTGTGCTATTGATTGTTTCAATACACTTGGAAAACATAATTGATAATTCATAAGGATCAATTTCAAAGGACGTGTAATTATAATTTTTACAGATCCAATATTTAGGAAATATTTTTTTTCAGCATTTTCAAAATAATTTACAGGTTTTCATGCTTATAAGCTTATGGTACATTTCATGAGGTTTTCCAAAAGTAATTCGACTGTGAGAATTTCAGTCAAAACACTCGAAATCTTATGGTGTAATTCCAATGCATTACATTCTCAAATAGATTACTTGATAGTTTTGGTACGTCCGTAAATACATGAACACTCAATGGGTTTAATTCCTAAAATTTGTGCTATTGGATATTTCAGTAAACTTATAAATACATCGAAAATTCAGTAGGATCAATTTCAAAAGATGTGTAATTTTAATTTATTAGGATCCAATAATTAGGAAATATTTTTTTCAGGATTTTCAAAATAATTTGTTTCCATGCTTATAAGCTTATGGTAGATTTCATGAGCTTTTCCAAAAGTTATTCGACTGTGAGAATTTCAGTCAATACACCCGAAATCTTATTGTGTAATTGCATTGAGTTACATTTTCAAATAGATGCATTGATAGTTTTGGTACGTCCGTAAATACATCGAAAGCTCATTGAGTTTAATTTTAAATATTTGTGCTATTGGGTGTTTCAATACACTCGGAAAACATAATTGATAATTCATAAGGATCAATTTCAAAGGACGTGTAATTATAATTTTTACGTATCCAATATTTAGGAAATATTTTTTTTCAGCATTTTTAAAATAATTTACAGGTTTTCATGCTTATAAGCTTATGGCACATTTCATGAGCTTTTTCAAAATAATTCGACTGTGAGTTTTTCAGTCAAGACTCCCGAAATCTTAAAGTGTAAATGCATAGAGTTACATTCTCAAATAGATTCACTGATAGTTTTGGTACGTCCGTAAATACATCGAAAGCTCAATGGGTTTAATTTCCAATATTTGTGCTATTGGGTGTTTCAGTACACTTTTAACTACACCGAAAATTCGTTACCATCAAATTCAAAGTACGTTTACTTATAATGTTTACGGATCCAATATTTAGGAAATAATTTTTTTCAGGATTGTCAAAATATTTTTGCAGGTTTCCATGCTTATAAGCTTATGGCACATTTCATGAACTTTTCCAAAAGTAATTCGACAGTGAGTTTTTCATTTAATACACCCGAAATCTTATGGTGTAAATGTATTGAGTAACATTCTCAAATAAATTCTCTGATAGTTTTGGTACGTCCGTAAATACATCGAAAGCTCAATGGGTTTAATTTCCAATATTTGTGCTATTGGGTGTTTCAGTACACTTATAAATACATCGAAAATTCAGTACGATCAAATTCAAAGGACGTGTACTTATAATTTTTACGGATCCAATATTTAGGAAATAATTTTTTTCAGCATTTTCAACATAATTTACAGGTTTTCATGCTTATAAGCTTATGGCACATTTCATGAGCTTTTCCAATAGTAATTCGACTATGAATTTTTCATTTAATACACCCGAAATCTTATGGTGTAAATGCATTGAATTACATTCTCAAATAGATTCACTGATAGTTTTGGTACGTCCGTAAATACTTCGAAAGCTCAATGGGTTTAATTTCCAATATTTGTGCTATTGGGTGTTTCAGTACACTTATAAATACATCGAAAATTCAGTACGATCAAATTCAAAGGACGTGTACTTATAATTTTTACGGATCCAATATTTAGGAAATAATTTTTTTCAGGATTTTCTAAATAATTTACAGGCTTTCATGTTTATAAGTTTATGGCACATTTCATGAGCTTTTCCGAAAGTAATTCGACTGCGAGTATTTCAGTTAATACACCCGAAATCTTATGGTGTAAATGCATTGAGTTACATTCTCAAATAGATTCACTGATAGTTTTGGTACGTCCGTAAATACATCGAAAGCTCATGGAGTTTAATTTCCAATATTTGTGCTATTGGGTGTTTCAGTACACTTATAAATACATCGAAAATTCAGTTCGATCAAATTCAAAGGACGTGTACTTATAATTTTTACGGTTCCAATATTTAGGAAATAATTTTTTTCAGGATTTTCTAAATAATTTACAGCTTTGGATGCGTATTAGGTAATGGAACATTTCATGATCTTTTTTAAAGTAATTCGACTGCGAGTATTTCAGTTAATACACCCGAAATCTTATGGTGTAAATGCATTGAGTTACATTCTCAAATAGATTCACTGATAGTTTTGGTACGTCCGTAAATACATCGAAAGCTCATGGAGTTTAATTTCCAATATTTGTGCTATTGGGTGTTTCAGTACACTTATAAATACATCGAAAATTCAGTTCGATCAAATTCAAAGGACGTGTACTTATAATTTTTACGGTTCCAATATTTAGGAAATAATTTTTTTCAGGATTTTCTAAATAATTTACAGCTTTGGATGCGTATTAGGTTATGGAACATTTCATGATCTTTTTTAAAGTAATTCGACTGCGAGTATTTCAGTTAATACACCCGAAATCTTATGGTGTAAATGCATTGAGTTACATTCTCAAATAGATTCACAGATAATTTTGGTAAGTCTGTCAATACATTGACAATTCAATGGGTTTAATTTCTAATATTTTTGCTATTGAATGTTTCAGTATACTAGGAATTCATAATCGATTATTCAAAAGGATCAATGGCCTCGTTTTCCAGAAGTAACTGTTTGTGTTAAGTGTTGTGCGCGAGAGCCCTTAGCCTTTGGCAAGCTCTGGATCGGCCTCGTTTTCCAGAGGTATGTGTTTGTGTTTAGTGTTGTGCGCGAGAGCCTTTAGCCTTTGGCAAGCTCTGGATCGGCCTCGTTTTCCAGAGGTAAGTGTTTGTGTTAAGTAATGTGCGCGAGAGCCCTTAGCCTTTGGCAAGCTCTGGATCGGCCTCGTTTTCCAGAGGAAAGTGTTGTGCGCCAGTGCCTTTGGAATCTCTGGATCGGCTTTATTTTTCAGAGGTAAGAAGGTCATTAAAAGTTTAAATGTTTCAATTACGAAAAGATATGCTATTGTGTGTTTTAGTCATCCATGGAGTCATCGAAAGTTCAAAGGGTTGGATTTCCAATTGCTGTGCTATTAAGTGTTCCAATACAGTCATGGAGTCATCTATAGTTCAATAGGTTCAATAACTTATAGATGTGCTATTGGGTGTGTCCATTCAGTCATGGAGTCATCAAAATTTCAAAAAATTAAATAAACAATATAAGTGCTATTGGGTCTAATTGAGTTTGATTTTTAATATTTGTGCTATTGGGTGTTTAATACACTCGGAATACATAATTGATAATTTATAAGGAACAATTTCAAAGTACGTATAATTATAATTTTTACGAATCCAATATTTAGGAAATGATTTTTTTCAGGATTTTCAAAATAATTTACTGGTTTTAATGTTTATATGCTTATGGCACATTTCATGAGCTTTTCCAAAATAATTCGACTGTGAGTTTTTCAGTCAATACACCCGAAATCTTATGGTGTAATTCCAATGCATTACATTCTCAAATAGATTACTTGATAGTTTTGGTACGTCCGTAAATACATGAACACTCAATGGGTTTAATTCCTAAAATTTGTGCTATTGGATATTTCAGTAAACTTATAAATACATCGAAAATTCAGTAGGATCAATTTCAAAAGATGTGTAATTTTAATTTATTAGGATCCAATAATTAGGAAATATTTTTTTCAGGATTTTCAAAATAATTTGTTTCCATGCTTATAAGCTTATGGTAGATTTCATGAGCTTTTCCAAAAGTTATTCGACTGTGAGAATTTCAGTCAATACACCCGAAATCTTATTGTGTAATTGCATTGAGTTACATTTTCAAATAGATGCATTGATAGTTTTGGTACGTCCGTAAATACATCGAAAGCTCATTGAGTTTAATTTTAAATATTTGTGCTATTGGGTGTTTCAATACACTCGGAAAACATAATTGATAATTCATAAGGATCAATTTCAAAGGACGTGTAATTATAATTTTTACGTATCCAATATTTAGGAAATATTTTTTTTCAGCATTTTTAAAATAATTTACAGGTTTTCATGCTTATAAGCTAATGGCACATTTCATGAGCTTTTTCAAAATAATTCGACTGTGAGTTTTTCAGTCAATACTCCCGAAATCTTAAGGTGTAAATGCATTGAGTAACATTCTCACTTAGATTCACTGATAGTTTTGGTACGTCCGTAAATACATCAACACTTCAATGGGTTTAATTCCTGAAATTTGGGCTATTGGATGTTTCAGTAAACTTATAAATACATCGAAAATTTAGTAGGATCAATTTCAAAAGATGTGTTATTATAATTTATACGGATCCTATGTTTAGGAAATATTTTTTTTCAGGATTTTCAAAATAGTTTACAGGTTTCCATGCTTATAAGCTTATGGCACATTTCATGAGCTTTTCCAAAATAGTTCGACTGTGAGTTTTTCAGTCAATACTCCCGAAATCTTATGGTGTAAATGTATTGAGTAACATTCTCAAATAGATTCCCTGATAGTTTTGGTACGTCTGTAAATACACCGAAAGCTCAATGGGTTTAATTTCCAATATTTGTGCTATTGGGTGTTTCAGTACACTTACAAATACATCGAAAATTCAGTACGATCAAATTCAAAGGACGTGTAGTTATAATTTTTACGGATCCAATATTTAGGAAATATTTTTTTCAGCATTTTCAACATAATTTACAGGTTTTCATGCTTATAAGCTTATGGCACATTTCATGAGCTTTTCCAATAGTAATTCGACTATGAATTTTTCATTTAATACACCCGAAATCTTATGGTGTAAATGCATTGAGTAACATTCTCAAATAGATTCTCTGATAGTTTTGGTACGTCCGTAAATACACCGAAAGCTCAATGGGTTTAATTTCCAATATTTGTGCTATTGGGTGTTTCAGTACACTTATAAATACATCGAAAATTCAGTACGATCAAATTCAAAGGACGTGTACTAATAATTTTTACGGATCCAATATTTAGGAAATATTTTTTTTCAGCATTTACAAAATTATTTACAGGCTTTCATGCTTATAAGTTTATGGCACATTTCATGAGCTTTTCCGAAAGTAATTCGACTGTGGGTATTTCAGTTAAAACACCCGAAATCTTATGGTGTAATGGCATTGAGTTACATTCTCAAATAGATTCACTGATAGTTTTGGTACGTCCGTAAATACATCGAAAGCTCATGGAGTTTAATTTCCAATATTTGTGCTATTGGGTGTTTCAGTACACTTATAAATACATCGAAAATTCAGTTCGATCAAATTCAAAGGACGTGTACTTATAATTTTTACGGTTCCAATATTTAGGACATAATTTTTTTCAGGATTTTCTAAATAATTTACAGTTTTGGATGCGTATTAGGTTATGGAACATTTCATGATCTTTTCTAAAGTAATTCGACTGCGAGTATTTCAGTTAATACACCCGAAATCTTATGGTGTAAATACATTGAGTTACATTCTCAAATAGATTCACAGATAATTTTGGTAAGTCTGTCAATACATTGACAATTCAATGGGTTTAATTTCTAATATTTTTGCTATTGAATGTTTCAGTATACTAGGAATTCATAATCGATTATTCAAAAGGATCAATGGCCTCGTTTTCCAGAAGTTACTGTTTGTGTTAAGTGTTGTGCGCGAGAGCCCTTAGTCTTTGGCAAGCTCTGGATCGGCCTCGTTTTCCAGAGGAAAGTGTTGTGCGCCAGTGCCTTTGGAATCTCTGGATCGGCTTTATTTTTCAGAGGTAAGAAGGTCATTAAAAGTTTAAATGTTTCAATTACGAAAAGATATGCTATTGTGTGTTTTAGTCATCCATGGAGTCATCGAAAGTTCAAAGGGTTGGATTTCCAATTGCTGTGCTATTAAGTGTTCCAATACAGTCATGGAGTCATCTATAGTTCAAAAGGTTCAATTACTTATAGATGTGCTATTGGGTGTGTCCATTCAGTCATGGAGTCATCAAAATTTCAAAAAATTAAATAAACAATATAAGTGCTATTGGGTCTAATTGAGTTTAATTTTTAATATTTGTGCTATTGGGTGTTTAATACACTCGGAATACATAATTGATAATTTATAAGGATCAATTTCAAAGTACGTATAATTATAATTTTTACGAATCCAATATTTAGGAAATGATTTTTTTCAGGATTTTCAAAATAATTTACTGGTTTTAATGTTTATATGCTTATGGCACATTTCATGAGCTTTTCCAAAATAATTCGACTGTGAGTTTTTCAGTCAATACACCCGAAATCTTATGGTGTAATTCCAATGCATTACATTCTCAAATAGATTACTTGATAGTTTTGGTACGTCCGTAAATACATGAACACTCAATGGGTTTAATTCCTAAAATTTTTGCTATTGGATATTTCAGTAAACTTATAAATACATCGAAAATTCAGTAGGATCGATTTCAAAAGATGTGTAATTTTAATTTATTAGGATCCAATAATTAGGAAATATTTTTTTCAGGATTTTCAAAATAATTTGTTTCCATGCTTATAAGCTTATGGTAGATTTCATGAGCTTTTCAAAAAGTTATTCGACTGTGAGAATTTCAGTCAATACACCCGAAATCTTATTGTGTAATTGCATTGAGTTACATTTTCAAATAGATGCATTGATAGTTTTGGTACGTCCGTAAATACATCGAAAGCTCATTGAGTTTAATTTTAAATATTTGTGCTATTGGGTGTTTCAATACACTCGGAAAACATAATTGATAATTCATCAGGATCAATTTCAAAGGACGTGAAATTATAATTTTTACGGATCCATTATTTAGGAAATATTTTTTTTCAGCATTATCAAAATAATTTACAGGATTTCATGCTTATAAGCTTAAGGCACATTTCATGAGCTTTTCCAAAATAGTTCGACTGTGAGTTTTTCAGTCAATACTCCCGAAATGTTATGGTGTAATTCCAATGCATTACATTCTCAAATAGATTACTTGATACTTTTGGTACGTCCGTAAATACATGAACACTCAATGGGTTTAATTCCTAAAATTTGTGCTATTGGATATTTCAGTAAACTTATAAATACATCGAAAATTCCTTAGGATCAATTTCAAAAGATGTGTAATTATAATTTATAAGGATCCAATATTTAGGAAATATTTTTTTCAGGATTTTCAAAATAATTTGTTTCCATGCTTATAAGCTTATGGTAGATTTCATGAGCTTTTCCAAAAGTAATTCGACTGTGAGAATTTCAGTCAATACACCCGAAAACTTATGTTCTAAATACGTTGTGTTACATTTCCGAATGATTTACCGATAGATTTGTAACGTCCGTAAATACATCGACAATTCAATGGGTTTAATTCCTAATATTTGTGCTATGGGGTGTTTCAGTACACTTATAAATACATCGAAAATTCAGAACGATCAAATTCAAAGTACGTGTACTTATAATTTTTATGGATCCAATATTTAGGAAATATTTTTTTTCAGCATTTTCAAAATAATTTACAGGTTTTCATGCTTATAAGCTTATGGTACATTTCATGAGCTTTTCCCAAATAATTCGATTGTGAGTTTTCAGTCAATACACTCGAAATCTTATGGTGTAATTCCAATGCATTACATTCTCAAATAGATTACTTGATAGTTTTGGTACGTCCGTAAATACATGAACACTCAATGTGTTTAATTCCTAAAATTTGTGCTATTGGATATTTCAGTAAACTTATAAATACATCGAAAATTCAGTAGGATCAATTTCAAAAGATGTGTAATTATAATTAATGAGGCTCCAATAATAAGGAAATATTTTTTTCAGGATTTTCAAAATAATTTGTTTCCATGCTTATCAGCTTATGGTAGATTTCATGAGCTTTTCCAAAAGTAATTCGACTGTGAGAATTTCAGTCAATACACCCGAAATCTTATGGTGTATTTGCATTGAGTTACATTTTCAAATAGATGCATTGATAGTTTTGGTACGTCCGTAAATTCATCGAAAGCTCATTGAGTTTAATTTTAAATATTTGTGCTATTGGGTGTTTCAATACACTCGGAAAACATAATTGATAATTCATAAGGATCAATTTCAAAGGACGTGTAATTATAATTTTTACGTATCCAATATTTAGGAAATATTTTTTTTCAGCATTTTTAAAATAATTTACAGGTTTTCATGCTTATAAGCTAATGGCACATTTCATGAGCTTTTTCAAAATAATTCGACTGTGAGTTTTTCAGTCAATACTCCCGAAATCTTAAGGTGTAAATGCATTGAGTAACATTCTCACTTAGATTCACTGATAGTTTTGGTACGTCCGTAAATACATCAACACTTCAATGGGTTTAATTCCTAAAATTTGGGCTATTGGATGTTTCAGTAAACTTATAAATACATCGAAAATTTAGTATGATCAATTTCAAAAGATGTGTTATTATAATTTATACGGATCCAATATTTAGGAAATATTTTTTTTCAGGATTTTCAAAATAATTTACAGGTTTCCATGCTTATAAGCTTATGGCACATTTCATGAACTTTTTCAAAAGTAATTCGACAGTGAGTTTTTCAGTCAATACACCCGAAATCTTATGGTGTAATTCCATTGAGTTACATTCTCAAATAGATGCATTGATAGTTTTGGTACGTCCGTAAATACATCGAAAGCTCATGGAGTTTAATTTCCAATATTTGTGCTATTGGGTGTTTCAGTACACTTATAAATACATCGAAAATTCATCAGGATCAAATTCAAAGGACGTGAAATTATAATTTTTACGGATCCAATATTTAGGAAATATTTTTTTTCAGCATTTTCAAAATAATTTACAGGTTTTCATGCTTATAAGCTTATGGCACATTTCATGAGCTTTTCCAAAAGTAATTCGACTGTGAGTTTTTCAGTCAATACACCCGAAATCTTATGGTGTAAATGCATTGAGTTACATTCTCAAATAGATTACTCTGATAGTTTTGGTACGTCCGTAAATACACCGAAAGCTCAATGGGTTTAATTTCCAATATTTGTGCTATTGGGTGTTTCAGTACACTTATAAATACATCGAAAATTCAGTACGATCAAATTCAAAGGACGTGTAATTATAATTTTTACGGATCCAATATTTAGGAAATATTTTTTTTCAGGATTTTCAAAATAAATTACGTTACCATGCTTATAAACTTATAGCATATTTCATGAACTTTTCCAAAAGTAATTCGACTGTGAGTATTTCAGCCAATACACCCGAAATCTTATGGTGTAATTGCATTGAGTTACATTCTCAAATAGATTTACTCATATTTTTGGTACGTCCGTTAATACATCGAAAGCGCATTGAGTTTAATTTCCAATATTTGTGCTATTGGGTGTTTCAGTACACTTATAACATACATCGAAAATTCATAAGGATCAAATTCAAAGTACGTGTAATTATAATTTTTACGGATCCAATATTTGGGAAATAATATTTTTCAGGATTTTTAAAATAATTTACAGGTTTTCATGCTTATGGCATATTTCATGAGCTTTTCCAATAGTAATTCGACTGTGAGTTTTTCATTTAATACACACAAAATCTTATGGTGTAATTGCATTGAGTTACATTCTCAAATAGATTTACTCATATTTTTGGTACGTCCGTTAATACATCGAAAGCGCATTGAGTTTAATTTCTAATATTTGTGCTGTTGGGTGTTTCAGTATACTAGGAATTCATAATCGATTATTCAAAAGGATCAATGGCCTCGTTTTCTAGAAGTTACTGTTTGTGTTAAGTGTTGTGCGCGAGAGCCCTTAGCCTTTGGCAAGCTCTGGATCGGCCTCGTTTTCCAGAGGTATGTGTTTGTGTTTAGTGTTGTGCGCGAGAGCCTTTAGCCTTTGGCAAGCTCTGGATCGGCCTCGTTTTCCAGAGGTAAGTGTTTGTGTTAAGTAATGTGCGCGAGAGCCCTTAGCCTTTGGCAAGCTCTGGATCGGCCTCGTTTTCCAGAGGAAAGTGTTGTGCGCCAGTGCCTTTGGAATCTCTGGATCGGCTTTATTTTTCAGAGGTAAGAAGGTCATTAAAAGTTTAAATGTTTTAATTACGAAAAGATATGCTATTGTGTGTTTTAGTCATCCATGGAGTCATCGAAAGTTCAAAGGGTTGGATTTCCAATTGCTGTGCTATTAAGTGTTCCAATACAGTCATGGAGTCATCTATAGTTCAAAAGGTTCAATTACTTATAGATGTGCTATGGGGTGTGTCCATTCAGTCATGGAGTCATGAAAATTTCAAAAAATTAAATAAACAATATAAGTGCTATTGGGTCTAATTGAGTTTAATTTTTAATATTTGTGCTATTGGGTGTTTAATGCACTCGGAATACATAATTGATAATTTATAAGGATCAATTTCAAAGTACGTATAATTATAATTTTTACGGATCCAATATTTAGGAAATATTTTTTTCAGGATTTTCAAAATAATTTACTGGTTTTAATGTTTATATGCTTATGGCACATTTCATGAATTTTTCCAATAGTTATTCGACTGTGAGTTTTTTATTTAATACACCCGAAATCTTATGGTGTAATTCCAATGCATTACATTCTCAAATAGATTACTCTGATAGTTTTGGTACGTCCGTAAATACATGAACACTCAATGGGTTTAATTCCTAAAATTTGTGCTATTGGATATTTCAGTAAACTTATAAATACATCGAAAATTCAGTAGGATCAATTTCAAAAGATGTGTAATTATAATTTATAAGGATCCAATATTTAGGAAATATTTTTTTCAGGATTTTCAAAATAATTTGTTTCCATGCTTATAAGCTTATGGCACATTACATGAGCTTTTCCAAAAGTAATTCGACTGTGAGAATTTCAGTCAATACACCCGAAATCTTATGGTGTAATTGCATTGAGTTACATTTTCAAATAGATGCATTGATAGTTTTGGTACGTCCGTAAATACATCGAAAGCTCATTGAGTTTAATTTTAAATATTTGTGCTATTGGGTGTTTCAATACACTCGGAAAACATAATTGATAATTCATAAGGATCAATTTCAAAGGACGTGTAATTATAATTTTTACGTATCCAATATTTAGGAAATATTTTTTTTCAGCATTTTTAAAATAATTTACAGGTTTTCATGCTTATAAGCTTATGGCACATTTCATGAGCTTTTTCAAAATAATTCGACTGTGAGTATATCAGTCAATACACCCGAAATCTTATGGTGTAAATGCATTGAGTTACATTCTCAAATAGATTCACTGATAGTTTTGGTACGTCCGTAAATACATCAACACTTCAATGGGTTTAATTCCTAAAATTTGTGCTATTGGATGTTTCAGTAAACTTATAAATACATCGAAAATTCAGTAGGATCAATTTCAAAAGATGTGTTATTATAATTTATACGGATCCTATGTTTAGGAAATATTTTTTTTCAGGATTTTCAAAATAGTTTACAGGTTTCCATGCTTATAAGCTTATGGCACATTTCATGAACTTTTTCAAAAGTAATTCGACAGTGAGTTTTTCAGTCAATACACCCGAAATCTTATGGTGTAATTCCATTGAGTTACATTCTCAAATAGATGCATTGATAGTTTTGGTACGTCCGTAAATACATCGAAAGCTCATTGAGTTTAATTTCTAATATTTGTGCTATTGGGTGTTTCAATACACTCGGAATACATAATTGATAATTCATCAGGATCAATTTCAAAGGACGTGAAATTATAATTTTTACGGATCCATTATTTAGGAAATATTTTTTTCAGGATTTTCAAAATAATTTGTTTCCATGCTTATAAGCTTATGGCACATTACATGAGCTTTTCCAAAAGTAATTCGACTGTGAGAATTTCAGTCAATACACCCGAAATCTTATGGTGTAATTGCATTGAGTTACATTTTCAAATAGATGCATTGATAGTTTTGGTACGTCCGTAAATACATCGAAAGCTCATTGAGTTTAATTTTAAATATTTGTGCTATTGACTGTTTCAATACACTTATAAATACATCGAAAATTCATAAGGATCAATTTCAAAGGACGTGTAATTATAATTTTTACGTATCCAATATTTAGGAAATATTTTTTTTCAGCATTTTTAAAATAATTTACAGGTTTTCATGCTTATAAGCTTATGGCACATTTCATGAGCTTTTTCAAAATAATTCGACTGTGAGAATTTCAGTCAATACACCCGAAATCTTATGGTGTAATTCCATTGAGTTACATTCTCAAATAGATTACTTGATAGTTTTGGTACGTCCGTAAATACATCGAAAGCTCATTGAGTTTAATTTTAAATATTTGTGCTATTGGGTGTTTCAATACACTCGGAAAACATAATTGATAATTCATAAGGATCAATTTCTAAGGACGTGTAATTATAATTTTTACGTATCCAATATTTAGGAAATATTTTTTTTCAGCATTTTTAAAATAATTTACAGGTTTTCATGCTTATAAGCTAATGGCACATTTCATGAGCTTTTTCAAAATAATTCGACTGTGAGTTTTTCAGTCAATACTCCCGAAATCTTAAGGTGTAAATGCATTGAGTAACATTCTCACTTAGATTCACTGATAGTTTTGGTACGTCCGTAAATACATCAACACTTCAATGGGTTTAATTCCTAAAATTTGGGCTATTGGATGTTTCAGTAAACTTATAAATACATCGAAAATTTAGTAGGATCAATTTCAAAAGATGTGTTATTATAATTTATACGGATCCTATGTTTAGGAAATATTTTTTTTCAGGATTTTCAAAATAGTTTACAGGTTTCCATGCTTATAAGCTTATGGCACATTTCTTGAACTTTTTCAAAAGTAATTCGACAGTGAGTTTTTCAGTCAATACACCCGAAATCTTATGGTGTAATTCCATTGAGTTACATTCTCAAATAGATGCATTGATAGTTTTGGTACGTCCGTAAATACATCGAAAGCTCATTGAGTTTAATTTCTAATATTTGTGCTATTGGGTGTTTCAATACACTCGGAATACATAATTGATAATTCATCAGGATCAATTTCAAAGGACGTGAAATTATAATTTTTACGGATCCATTATTTAGGAAATATTTTTTTTCAGCATTTTCAAAATAATTTACAGGATTTCATGCTTATAAGCTAATGGCACATTTCATGAGCTTTTCCAAAATAATTCGACTGTGAGTTTTTCAGTCAATACACCCGAAATCTTATGGTGTAAATGCATTGAGTTACATTCTCAAATAGATTCACTGATAGTTTTGGTACGTCCGTAAATACTTCGAAAGCTCAATGGGTTTAATTTCCAAATATTTGTGCTATTGGGTGTTTCAGTACACTTTTAAAACATACATCGAAAATTCATAAGGATCAATTTCAAAGGACGTGTACTTATAATTTTTACGGATCCAATATTTAGGAAATAATTTTTTTCAGGATTTTCAAAATAATTTACAGGTTTTCATGCTTATAAGCTTATGGCACATTTCATGAACTTTTCCAAAAGTAATTCGATTGTGAGTTTTTCAATCAATACACCCGAAATCTAATGGTGTAAATACCTTGTGTTACATTCTCAAATAGATTTACTTGATAGTTTTGGTACGTCCGTAAATACATCGACAATTCAATGGGTTTAATTCCTAATATTTGTGCTATTGGGTGTTTCAGTACACTTATAAATACATCGAAATTTCAGTAGGATCAATTTCAAAGGACGTGTAATTATAATTTTTACGGATCCAATATTTAGGAAATATTTTTTTCAGCAATTTCAAAATAATTTACAGGTTTTCATGCTTATAAGCTTATTTCACATTTCATGGGCTTTTCCAAAATAATTCGACTGTGAGTTTTTCAGTCAATACACTCGAAAGCTTATGGTGTAAATGCATTGAGTAACATTCTCAAATAGATTCTCTGACAGTTTTGGTACGTCCGTAAATACACCGAACCTCAATGGGTTTAATTTCCAATATTTGTGCTATTGGGTGTTTCAGTACACTTATAAATACATCGAAAATTTAGTAGGATCAAATTCAAAGGACGTGTACATATAATTTTTACGGATCCAATATTTAGGAAATATTTTTTTTTCAGCATTTTCAAAATTATTTACAGGCTTTCATGCTTATAAGTTTTTTACAGGCACATTTCATGAGCTTTTCCGAAAGTAATTCGACAGTGAGTTTTTCAGTCAATACACCCGAAATCTTATGGTGTAATTCCATTGAGTTACATTCTCAAATAGATGCTTTGATAGTTTTGGTACGTCCGTAAGTACATCGAAAGCTCATTGAGTTTAATTTCTAATATTTGTGCTATTGGGTGTTTCAATACACTCGGAATACATAATTGATAATTCATCAGGATCAATTTCAAAGTACGTATAATTATAATTTTTACGGATCCAATATTTAGGAAATAATTGTTTTCAGGATTTCCAAATTAATTTACAGGTTTTCATGCTTATAAGCTTATGGCACATTTCATGAGCTTTTCCAAAATAATTCGACTGTGAGTTTTTCAGTCAATACACCCGAAATCTTATAGTGTAATTCCAATGAGCATTACATTCTCAAATAGATTATTTGATAGTTTTGGTACGTCCGTAAATACATCAACACTTCAATGGGTTTAATTCCTAAAATTTGTGCTATTGGATATTTCAGTAAACTTATAAATACATCGAAAATTCAGTAGGATCAATTTCAAAAGATGTGTAATTATAATTTTTACGGATCCAATATTTAGGAAATAATTGTTTTCAGGATTTCCAAATTAATTTACAGGTTTTCATGCTTATAAGCTTATGGCACATTTCATGAGCTTTTCCAAAATAATTCGACTGAGAGTTTTTCAGTCAATACACCCGAAATCTTATGGTGTAAATGCATTGAGTTACATTCTCACTTAGATTTACTGATAATTTTGGTACGTCCGTAAATACATCAACACTTCAATGGGTTTAATTCCTAAAATTTGTGCTATTGGATATTTCTGTAAACTTATAAATACATCGAAAATTCAGTAGGATCAATTTCAAAAGATGTGTAATTATAATTTTTACGAATCCAATATTTAGGAAATGATTTTTTTCAGGATTTTCAAAATAATTTACTGGTTTTAATGTTTATAAGCTTATGGCACATTTCATGAGCTTTTTCAAAATTAATTCGACTGTGAGTATTTCAATCAATACACCCGAAATCTTATGGTGTAATTGCATTGAGTTACATTCTCAAATAGATTCTCTGACAGTTTTGGTACGTCCGTAAATACACCGAACCTCAATGGGTTTAATTTCCAATATTTGTGCTATTGGGTGTTTCAGTACACTTATAAATACATCGAAAATTCAATACGATCAAATTCAAAGGACGTGTACATATAATTTTTACGGATCCAATATTTAGGAAATATTTTTTTTTCAGCATTTTCAAAATTATTTACAGGCTTTCATGCTTATAAGTTTTTTACAGGCACATTTCATGAGCTTTTCCGAAAGTAATTCGACTGTGAGTTTTTCAAAAGATAAAATACACCCGAAATCTTATGGTGTAATTCCATTGAGTTACATTCTCAAATAGATTCATTGATAGTTTTGGTACGTCCGTAAATACACCGAATGCTCATTGAGTTTAATTTTTAATATTTGTGCTATTGGGTGTTTAATACACTCGGAATACATAATTGATAATTTATAAGGATCAATTTCAAAGTACGTATAATTATAATTTTTACGAATCCAATATTTAGGAAATGATTTTTTTCAGGATTTTCAAAATAATTTACTGGTTTTAATGTTTATATGCTTATGGCACATTTCATTTGCTTTTCCAAAATAATTCGACTGTGAGTTTTTCAGTCAATACACCCGAAATCTAATAGTATAATTCCAATGCATTACATTCTCAAATAGATTACTTGATAGTTTTGGTACGTCCGTAAATACATCAACACTTCAATGGGTTTAATTCCTAAAATTTGTGCTATTGGATATTTCTGTAAACTTATAAATACATCGAAAATTCAGTAGGATCAATTTCAAAAGATGTGTAATTATAATTTATACGGATCCAATATTTAGGAAATAATTTTTTTCAACATTTTCAAAATAATTTACAGGTTTTCATGCTTATAAGCTTATGGCACATATTATGAGCTTTTCCAAAATAATTAACTGTGAGTTTTTCAGTCAATACACCCGAAATCTTATGTTGTAATTGCATTGAGTTACATTCTCAAATAGATTGACTGATAGTTTTGGTACGTCCGTAAATACATCAACACTTCAATGGGTTTAATTCCTAAAATTTTTGCTATTGGATATTTCAGTAAACTTATAAATACATCGAAAATTCAGTAGGATCAATTTCAAAAGATGTGTAATTATAATTTATACGGATCCAATATTTAGGAAATAATTTTTTTCAGCATTTTCAAAATAATTTACAGGTTTTCATGCTTATAAGCTTATGGCACATTTCATGAGCTTTTTCAAAATTAATTCGACTGTGAGTATTTCAATCAATACACCCGAAATCTTATGGTGTGAATGCATAGAGTTACATTCTCAAATAGATTCACTGATAGTTTTGGTACGTCCGTAAATACATCGAAAGCTCATTGAGTTTAATTTCTAATATTTGTGCTATTGGGTGTTTCAATACACTCGGAAAACATAATTGATAATTCATAAGGATCAATTTCAAAGGACGTGTAATTATAATTTTTACGGATCCAATATTTAGGAAATATTTTTTTTCAGCATTTTCAAATTAATTTACAGGTTTTCATGCTTATAAGCTTATGGCACATTTCATGGGGTTTTCCAAAATAATTCGACTGTGAGTTTTTCAGTTAATACACCCGAAATCTTATGGTGTAATTCCATTGAGTTACATTCTCAAATAGATTCATTGATAGTTTTGGTACGTCCGTAAATACACCGAAAGCTCATTGAGTTTAATTTTTAATATTTGTGCTATTGGGTGTTTAATACACTCGGAATACATAATTGATAATTTATAAGGATCAATTTCAAAAATCGAATAATTATAATTTTTACGAATCCAATATTTAGGAAATGATTTTTTTCAGGATTTTCAAAATAATTTACTGGTTTTAATGTTTATGTGCTTATGGCACATTTCATGAGCTTTTCCAAAATAATTCGACTGTGAGTTTTTCAGTCAATACACCCGAAATCTTATGGTGTAATTCCATTGAGTTACATTCTCAAATAGAATCATTGATAGTTTTGGTACGTCCGTAAATACACCGAAAGCTCATGGAGTTTAATTTCCAATATTTGTGCTATTGGGTGTTTCAGTACACTTATAAATACATCGAAAATTCAGTTCGATCAAATTCAAAGGACGTGTACTTATAATTTTTACGGTTCCAATATTTAGGAAATAATTTTTTTCAGGATTTTCTAAATAATTTACAGCTTTGGATGCGTATTAGGTTATGGAACATTTCATGATCTTTTCTAAAGTAATTCGACTGCGAGTATTTCAGTTAATACACCCGAAATCTTATGGTGTAAATGCATTGAGTTACATTCTCAAATAGATTCACTGATAATTTTGGTAAGTCTGTCAATACATTGACAATTCAATGGGTTTAATTTCTAATATTTTTGCTATTGAATGTTTCAGTATACTAGGAATTCATAATCGATTATTCAAAAGGATCAATGGCCTCGTTTTCCAGAAGTTACTGTTTGTGTTAAGTGTTGTGCGCGAGAGCCCTTAGCCTTTGGCAAGCTCTGGATCGGCCTCGTTTTCCAGAGGTATGTGTTTGTGTTTAGTGTTGTGCGCGAGAGCCTTTAGCCTTTGGCAAGCTCTGGATCGGCCTCGTTTTCCAGAGGTAAGTGTTTGTGTTAAGTGTTGTGCGCGAGAGCCCTTAGCCTTTGGCAAGCTCTGGATCGGCCTCGTTTTCCAGAGGAAAGTGTTGTGCGCCAGTGCCTTTGGAATCTCTGGATCGGCTTTATTTTTCAGAGGTAAGAAGGTCATTAAAAGTTTAAATGTTTCAATTACGAGAAGATATGCTATTGTGTGTTTTAGTCATCCATGGAGTCATCGAAAGTTCAAAGGGTTGGATTTCCAATTGCTGTGCTATTAAGTGTTCCAATACAGTCATGGAGTCATCTATAGTTCAAAAGGTTCAATTACTTATAGATGTGCTATTGGGTGTGTCCATTCAGTCATGGAGTCATCAAAATTTCAAAAGATTAAATAAACAATATTAGTGGTATTGGGTGTTAAAACACATTAATGGGAACATCTAAATTTCGACAGGTTCAATTTACAATAGATGTGCTATTGGGTGTTAAAATACACTCATGAATACATCAAATAAGCATTAGGATCATTGATTCAGGTTTTTTTAAAATAATTTACAGGTTTTCATGCTTATAAGCTTATGGCACATTTCATGATTTTTTCTAAAGTAATTCGACTTTAAATATTTCAGTCAATACACCCGAAATATTATGGTGTAAATGCATTGAGTTACATTTTCAAATAGATTCACTGATAGTTGTGGTACATCCGTAAATTCATCGAAAGTGCAATTTGTTAATTCCAAACAATTTTGATATTGTGTGTTATAGGATACTCATTAATACATCGAAAATTCATTAAGATTAATGTCAAAATACGTGTTACTATATTTTTTCAGGTTTTTTTTTTTTTAAATTATAGGTTTTGATGCTCATTAGCATATGGTTCATTTCATAGGCTTTTCCAAAAATACAACTTTAGTGAGTATTTCAGTCATTACACTTGTAAACTGATGGTGTAAGTGCGTTGGGTTACATTCCCAAAAGAATCACAGATAGTTTTGGTACGTCCGTATATTCATCGAAAGTACAATTTTTCGAATACTCAATAGTTATGCTATTGCGTGTTTCTGTACACTCATGGATACATCGAAAATTATTTAGGATGAATGCCATATTTCGTGTTGCTATAATTTTATAAAGTTCCAATATCTTAGTAAATAAATTTTTTACAGGTTTTTTTTTATAAATAATTTACTGGTTTTGATACTAATAAGTTCATATATGACCCATATCATGAGCTTTTCCAAAAGGAAGTGTGTTTCAGTCAATACACCCGTAAATAATGGTATACATTCCCAAATAATTCACTGATTTCCGTCCGTACGTAATTATCGAAAGTTCAATGGATTCCGATAATTCCCTTTATTTGTGCTATTGAGCGTTATACATTACACTCATAAATACATAGAAAATTCATTAGAATGATTTCTTAAGAATGTATGACTATAATTTTTACGAATCCAGAATTTTAGGAAATAATTTTTTTCAGGATTTTTAATATAATTTATAGGTTTTGATGCTTATTAGTTTATGGTCCATTTCTTGAGCTTTTCCAAAAGTAATACGACTGTGAGTATTTAAGTCAATACACCCATAAGTTCATCGAAATTTCAATGGGTTTTATTCCCAACATTTGTGCTATTCGGAGTTTCAGTTCATTCAAAAATCAATGGAAACTTCAAGGCAATTCAATTGCAAAAATCTAAACATTTTATAATTTTTATTTATTATTTTAATTTAACTAATGTATCAGGTATGTAATTATACAGAGTGTTTCAATACATTCGTAAATGAATGGTATTTTTTAAGTGAGGTCACTCTTTAATTAATGGGTCCAATTCCCAATGAAAATTTTATGGAGTGTTTCGTTATTCGTCTGAAAATAGATATTGGTGTTTTTATTTAGAATAAATCTTAATATATAATAATTGATGTCGCAATTAAATTAAAAAATTTCAAATTACTTTACACAAAAAATAAAATTTTGTTTTTTGTAAGTTATTAAATGAATTTTATTAAAAATCTAGTTCATTTTTTAATAGAAAATATATTTCTTTGGTATAAATTCTATGTAAAGTGGTTTCCATTTTAATAATGATCTATTCTAACAAATTTGATTTGTTTTACGCAATTTTATTTGAAAATTTATGGAGATTATAATACAATATACGCTGATGATAATAATTTATATTAGAAATCATCATAAATTTTAAGTATAAAGTTGCCGTTAAGTATAATGCTTCGATGTGTATAAATGGATTAATGAAAATCAAAATGGTGGATTCACCTAGCTCAATTTATTCAAAATAAATAATATTTCGAAAGAAATGAAACCGTATTTACATAAATACATTTAAAACTTCATTCAATGGAATACGATTTTTTATTTTTAGAATGTTAATTTTTTTATTTTAATTCTTTATCTGCAATTCGATAGTTCTGTTCTATAAATCATTATCCATATTAATACATTTTCATTTCAAACTTCGAAAATTTCTCAAAAGATCAAAGGATTTTTTTATGAACTTAAAAATTAAATTCATTGGTTTCTATTCCCAAAGTATTCTACGTACTTAATGTTTCATTACACTGCACATTCATCGAAAGATCATTGGGTTCAAAGCCCAACAGATTGGTTAGTGTTAAATCCTCGTCACATTTACCAACAAAATCATATTTCTACATTAAATGTAGGAAAGGGAGTTCTTCAAGGATAGCCTTAGGTTGGACATTTCTTTAATTCAATGTTATTTTAGCTCCATTTTTTAATATAATAACTTAAATGTATATTGTGTTTTAAGAGTGGAGAAAAAATAAGGAAACAATTGTGGATTAGGCCTACTGGGGAAACCACGATTTAAAAATTAAAAAAACGCACTGATGTATCTTACCTCGAAAAGTGGTGTGGAAACAGATACAAAAATTACTAACAAAGTATTCTTTAGGCTAAAATCAAGCAATCAACTGTATTTGTGGATGTTTAATTTTTTGACTCAAGAATTACTAGAAGAAAGTAATTATTTAATTTTATGGATACTCGTTGATGATTTTAAATATTTACCCTATACGAAACAGGTTGACGGCATTATTTCGAGAAAGGCCGCGTTTTTATTCCAATAACAGTAAATTTTTGAAGTTTTTCGCACGTTCTCTATATCATATATTAAAAAGTTTTAAAATTCATTAAATAAATGAATTTCTTTTAAAAAAGCTCAATTGAAATAATAAATTATGCAATAATTTTATAGAATTCTATTTCCTAAAATTTACATATTTTTTACAGCAGAATCATACAGTGATTAATTAAGTAAACTGAGATTTTTACTTAGGGAAAAAAACCATGATATACTTACGAAATTTTAAATTTTTATAAAACTTTATGGAATAGTCATGTCATTAAATTATTACTACAAATTTTGTTTTCATTTCAAGTGGGTTTTTTCCCTGGCTAAAAGTATATATATATATATATATATATATATATATATATATATATATATATATATATATATATATATATATACTTTTAGCCAGGGAAAAAACCCACTTGAAATGAAAACAAAATTTGTAGTAATAATTTAATGACATGACTATTCCATAAAGTTTTATAAAAATTTAAAATTTCGTAAGTATATCATGGTTTTTTTTCCCTAAGTAAAAATCATGTCATTAAATTATTACTACAAATTTTGTTTTCATTTCAAGTGGGTTTTTTCCATGGCTAAAAGTATATATATATATATATATATATATATATATATATATATATATATATATATATATATATATATATATATATATATATATATATATATATATATATATATATATATATATATATATATATATATATATATATATATATATATATTTATATATATATATATAAGGAAAATGAAAAGTGATGCAGCTGTTCCCATAGAATTAAATTTCAGATTTATCAAAAATATTTTATTTTATTCTTATGAGAATTAACTGACTTACCTTTTTTATTTTGTATAAATAAAATCACTTCTAATGTAAATTTTCTTTCTTTGATAAGTTAATCGTTAAAATATTGTTACGCGATAATGTCAATTTACTCTTATTGTATTGTATTAATTGTTGGTTTAATTATATTTTAATAAATCATTATTATTGCGAAATATTTACTTTAAATTACAACAAAAACCTACGAACGTTTTCAGAAAAAGTATAAGTGAAATATCGAATAGAATAAGTACTAAGAAAATAGTTGAGTTGAGTTGAGATTGACATAGTTGCTACACTTTTGCTATCCACAAATAATAAATATGTCTAGAAATTTTTTAGGTTGAGCATTTAACTGAGTAATACTATAGGTGAAAGCTCTTATGTATTTGACAACGTTGCTTACGAATGTAAAATTACATACGATTGTTGTCGCATCATGGAATTCTTACGATTTCAGTATTTGATTATGCATATCTTACACAGTGCGATTTCGTACATGTTTCGTGCGTTTTTCTCAGTTATTCTGGATGCTCTTCGGGCCCTTGAAGCTTGAAGGTTCTAGTCGATAATAGTTTTTGAATGCTTCTAAGATCCTGGCACTGAATAACAAGGTCACACTGAACTGGTTTTACTCGGACATAAAAGGGAATGAGGTAGTGAATACATATATGCGTTAGAGGGGTCGTCAAGATGCTCCTTGATAGCCTGACACTGCTTGTTGGTCGGGTCTGAAGAACGATGAAACCTCCCTTCACGTCATTTGTACCTGTAGAAAACTTTAGGCTGTTCGATATAGAGCCCAGTTTCCCCGTAACGGTTATTGATAGGTGAGATATTTATAGAATAGGATACATCCCGAACATTTCCATTATTATTTATCAAAAATTAATAAATATATGTCCAGTAAATTTTGATTTCCTTAAAATAATATAATAATAACAAACTTTTTATATAAAATATTTGTATTAATTTTAAAAAAAATAATAAAAAAATTCCTTCGAGCCGGATTTGAACCAGCGACCTATGGATAACTATTAGTTGTATACCTCTACAGTCCACCGCTCTACCAACTGAGCTATCGAAGGTTGTAGATAGATCTGTTTATTTTCATAACTTTGTTAAAATGAATATTATCTATTATTTTTGAGCTTACTCGATACATAATTTTAACAAATTTTATAAATGATTATTGAAATACTTTTATTGAAATTTAGGAAAAACTGTTTTTATAATTTTAATATTATTATCACAAGAAAAAAAATTACTTTTTGTAAAATTAATGAATGCTTCAAGAACGAACGCAGATTTATCAAATACTTTTTTTTTTAATCTATTTGATTAACATGCAATTTGATATAACGGGATCGAAATATGAAATAAAATTTTGATAGTATACAATATTAATGGCATCATATCGTTCTGGACAGCGCGCTGATATACGTTTTGAAACGCTAGCAATAAAAGTACTAGATTTATTATTATTTTAAAACATTTTCTTCAAAACTACTAAACAGTAATAAAATTATGTATTTATTATAAAAAGTTTTATTAAAATAATAAATAGTTTTGAAGAAAATGTTTAAATGTAAAAATAGTAACTTAAAAAAGTTTTCTATTATTTAACTTGGATCAAGTTTTTTAGTTTTCAATTATTTTAAAATTAATAATTTTTATGAAAAAAAAAAAAAACTTATTTATATAGTCATATAATACTAATTTATATGGTTTGGAGATTTACTTTGTGAATCATTATTTACAAAAAATAAAAACTACTTTATGTATTTTGTTTCACCAATTTTTTATTTATTAATGTTGACGTATGTTTCGGTCTATAAGACACTTGAAAATGGTCATATATTTATTTTTTATAATACTAATTTAATCATTATTTTCTGAATAAACAACTTTTTTACAGTGGGTATGAAAAGTAGTCTTTTTATAAATAAAATTTCATTCCGGGTTCGTGTGATGAGTATTTTCTTAAAAATTTGTTAAATCAAAGAATTTTAATAAATCAAGAAAGCATTTGCGGTATAATTAAAATGTCTTAGCATGTAACTTTTGTATCTTCCTATGTCGGTATGTATAATAATATTTGACATATAATTTATTTTATTTTATTATGTGCTAATCGAATACCCTTAATCAAACATTTTAATAGACATATTTTGTTATACAATCTCATTACTTCGATAGCTTAGTTGGTTAGAGCATTGGACTAAATTTATTTACTGTTTACATTTGTATAGTTCATATGGTGTTGACGCATCATATATACTATGTTAATGTCATTAAATACGTTAGATATCCAAAGATATTGGTTCGAATCCGATTCGAAGTACGAATTAGTTTTTGTAGATTAACTTTTTACTTTATATTTTACTATAATAAATAAAAAAATTTAAAATCAACAAAGATTTACTATATTTAAATTCTAATTCAGTATTATTTATTATAATAGTCGGAAATGAAGGTTATGTCTAATAGCTATAATTCAAAATTTAATAGTTACCGTCTATTATAACAGTTAGATTAAGACAATTACTTCATAGTAAGAAATTAAAAAATGCTAATCACAATGACTTAAATTTATATTATTCACAAAAGAAATCACATATTTATCGTATAACAAGGTGCTAGCTACACTCTGTCGGTATCTAAGTAAAGCTATTTTACAGTTAGCAAAAACTATCTCATCTATTAACGATATTGAATAGTTTGTGTGAGCGATGATAGAGGTAGCAACAATATACACGTAAAATTTTTCTCTTGGTTCATTGTTAAGGAAGTACGAGCGCCAGGCGGTGTGGGGATAGGTATCGACTCTAGCGCGGTAAGGGGAACGCAGTAACCATATGATTTTTTTCAATATATAGATATACATTTAACTTTGGCTAGTGGCGGCATTTATTTTTCTTTTAATTAATACACTTTAATTAGTCGGGCAAGTGTAAATGTTTTTGAATTAAATTTATCACTAATATATTTACTTTCATCCATAAGTTTTTTAAAAATATTCACCGACAGTTTTACGAGAAAAATACAGAAATGTATCAATGTTTGAAGGTTACCCCATAAGACCAATGTTAAATTGCTCAACTTTAAAGTTAATTATTTATTTAAATGATCGGGCAATCTCCTTCAAATTTTTGGAATTTGTTGACATATTTAAACTTTGTATTAAAAAAAAATCAAGCCTTTTATCAAAAGTTGCCTTGGTGCTCGTACTTCCTTAACAATTTAAATTTTTTCTAGAATATTTTTTAACTTTTTAATTTACTGTTTTTAAATTAAAAAATGTTTATGCAAAACAAGATAATGAATGCAAATGTGAATAATAAATGATTTCTGACCTTGAAATGTAACATTGTATTATAAAATGCATTTGTATAAAATATATGGGTGCAAGTCATGTAACCATATCTGTTGCACATATGCAAAGTGCATTGAACTTTACACAGAACTCATTGTGGGTTTATGAACCAATGAAGTTGCATTTTACCTACAAAGTATATCCTATTAATTATTCACCTGATCGATAATAGCTATTATTTTAGTGCAAACGAATAAATTTTCTTGCTAGTCCAAAAAAATGAATTCTCATTCATCTCCTTTATTTGGTCAAGTAGGGTGGAATTTCAGAAGAATGGTCAGAAAAGTCTCTAAAAACAAACTTAATAAAAGAGTATATATAAATTACAAATCTCTCAAAAAATGTTCAAAAATTGTCAGTCTAGATTTCCATACGTGTATAAAAGGCTATCGAAAGATTTTAGTTACAAAGAGTTGGGAAAAAGCGCTAAATATCCAGAAAAGAAATTATCACAGGTGTTACCCTTGGTTAAGTCACCATTTACTTGTATAACTTATTTTTCACTACTTTATATAAGTATTGATTACCCAGAATTAATTCCAGTTTTGAAACCACAAATCCAACAGTCTTCAAGACTCAAAATTATCACTTCGAATTGCATTAATTTACCTACCTACCTTTGATCTGATGTAAAATCTGAAAATTTTTTTAAGGAATATAAAAAGAATAGACGAAAATACGATTAAACTAATTAAATTTATTTAATTTTTTAATTGACAAAAAAAAAATATCAAAATTCTAACAGTCTTAAAAAAAAAATTCCAATTTTGGAACATCGAGAAAATTCTTAAAAAATAAATTATAAAAAATACTGGATTTTTCCGGTTTACTGTTGTGGTTGTTGTTGCTTAGCTTGTTCGACAGCTTGTTTGCGTACTGGACCCGTTTGTGTAATTGGAATGGTTCTTTCCGCAGCACCATTTTCCTCAATTGCCAATTTTGGAGCGGATATTGTAAGTACACCATCCGATGACAAACTGGATGCTATATTTTTGCCATCGTATCCTTCAGGTAAAACGTATCGACGTGTAAATTGTCGTGAAATAAATCCATGTTCATCCTTCTTTTCCTCATGTTTTCCTTCCACAACAATGTGATTGTCGTCGATAGCCTTTACTTGAATTTCATCTGGAGCAAACTGCTGTACGTCCAAAGATACTTCGAATTTATTTTTATCAGCCACTACCGTAGAGCCTTGATCCAACTTGGCGAGAGCTGATTTCCATGGTCGATAATAATTGCGATGCAACAGTGATGGCACTGTTAGCGGTTCAAAAATATCATCACCATGTAATCCCAATCCAAAATGTTGATCTAATAGACGAGATGATCGATTTGCCCATGGATCATTCATAACATCTCCAATTAAAAATGGTATGATCGACATTTTCAATTGCTTATAATAAGTATACTTTCAAAATTTGAAAAACACTAGTTAATTGTTGAATAGCTTGCTTGTTGCTTTGATGCGCTTCGTATGATTGCTGAATTGAATCTAACGTCTGTCGCCGCTCCCACTTCAATATATACCAAGCATAGAATAGTCTAGCAAATTCGATTCGATTCGCGAATGTTATCGTCCCTTATAACAAAACATGCAATGTATACTATGATTCAAACTGCAATGTGTTTTATATTCTATAGTCTATTCAATTAAATATTCATTTTTATTTATAAAAAAATGTTTACTATAAAATTAGAGATTACATTCTGGATTTACTTTTTTGTGAATTTATTTTATATGAATTGTAGTCCTTTTGAGTATATTTCACGGATGATAAATTATAAAAAATAAATCGCAAAACTTACAAAGAAAATTTCACTCCTCTGTTTTATATATATTTATAGGGAGTTAAATTTTTAATAATTAGTTTCTTAATTATTAGTTAATACATTTTGTTCCTTTGTAAACTAATTAATCATATTGAAACACACAGAGGTACATACAGCCTTATATGCCCGTGAATTAATTTTCTCAGAAGTGTTCTTAGATAAATTTCTTGGTTTATTTTCTTCATTTGAAATGTACTACAGAATAGTTACTTGAAAAATTTTTGTCTAAGATTAAATTTGGTTATGATTATATTTAAGTATTTGTTGAACATCTATACCATCTAAGAAAAATTTAATTATTTAAGCATTGATTTATTTTTTGTTTAGCAGTACTACTTTTAATTTCAAGTTAATTATTTGGTTTTTGTTTTTTTTTAGACTAGCATTTGCCCGAGGATCCACTAGAGCTTAGTTTGATTTAGGTTGCTAAGTGTTAGTTTTAGCCTTTAAGTTTAGCGGTTTAATTTTTGGTTTTAAGAATATAGTCAATCTTATAGAAAAAATATTATCTACAAAGCTAAATGCATGTCTTTTGAATTGAAGTTTGTTTTCATGTTGATAAATATGTCTGACACATTGGAAGTTATGAGACTAAATAATACAAAATGATAAATTAGGAATTTTCTTACATTTTGTTTTTGTTCATGTATTATATAATAAATTTCAAAATTAAAGACTTCGACGTTATCAGCATCAGTATAATTCTTCAAATTGACACTCTTTATTTATCTCTTTTCACACACTGAAGAAATTTTTTTTTTTTAAATCACGAAATGCGTGTTTAATTATTTGTTGATATCTTATGAATTTTCAAGAGACTAGGGAGTCAGTCACGATTTCCTATATATAAAGATTTTCATTATGAATTAGTGTTAGATGTAAAAGGTGGGGCAAAAGTAATGCAATAAAGTAAATTGATTTCCATTTAAAAATAGTTTTGGCTTTATTTAAACTGAAGGTGTTAAATTGATTATTTTACGTTGAAAAAATAACATCGGTACAATGATCATATTCTGAGTTCATGGATACTTTTTCTCATTTTATGGAGTTTTGAATTGTTTTTAAAAAAACGTAATCATATATAATAATACTATAAAAATAAAAAAATTTCTATGATAATTATTTTAATGTATATTAAAATATAACGTATATTAATGTATGTATTATTGAACCAGCTATAGATATTATTATCAATGTCTAGACAAACACATTTATTTTATTTATTTGTATTAACAACACAAACTTCGTTACTATGACGATGATTCTCGATAGTTACCGAACATTGTAGAATGTTCTTGAATATTGTAGAAAAATTGAATTTGTATATATAAACAACTGACAGTGCCGTTGCCGGCATATAAACATTAACACGCGCACAGTTAAAAGCAAGCAATTCAAAGCGGTATAATCTTTCTGTGTTTTTCAATAATTGAAATCAATTAATTTCATTGAAATATAATTTTTTAACAGTGAACAATCAAAATGTCAATACTTCCATACATAATTGGAGATGTTTTGAGTGATCCATGGGCGAATAGATCATCACGTCTTTTGGATCAACATTTTGGATTGGGATTGAATGCTGATGATATTTTCGAACCTATAACAGTTCCAGCATTGTTGCCCCGTCATTATTATCGTCCATGGAGATCTGCACTTTCCAAATTGGATCAAGGTTCGACAGTTGTAGCCGACAAAAATAAGTTCGAAGTAACATTGGACGTACAACAATTCGCTCCAAATGAAATTACAGTGAAAGCTATCGACGACAATCACATTGTTGTGGAAGGAAAACATGAAGAAAAGAAAGATGAACATGGATATATTTCACGACAATTCACCCGTCGATATGCGTTACCAAAAGGATATGACGGCAAGAATATAGTATCGAATTTATCATCGGACGGTGTACTTAGTATTTCAGCTCCAAAATTAGCTATTGAAGATGGAGCCGGTGAAAGAAACATACCAATTACTCAAACCGATTCAACAAAAAAGGAAGATAAATCTAAAATCTAAATTTCATTTTTGTATTTATAATTTATCAAAATTTTTGTATTTATTATTTATTTGAATTACAAGACTGTTTAATTTAATAATCAAATGTAATGTTAAGTTTTTTGCAATAAATTTATAATTTGTTAAATTAATTATTCTTTTATTTATTCTTATTTTTATATCCCAGTTCCTATATTTCTGTTAATAAATAATGTGCCAATATTCAAAAAAATATTTTAGTTAGGCGATTTAGGGAATTCTGGAATAATAAGTATAGATTTAAATGAAATTACTAACGAAAAATTTTTCACAATTTTCCCCACAAGTCTCGAAGAAATTGATCAAACTCGGTACACTGACCAAATTATGTCTCCAAAAACATGTTCTTATGACGACTGACGACCCTATCGGACGGACCCATGTAAAATCGTCAAAATTCGTTTTTAATTCGAACAGTACTTGAATATGCATAGTATCCTATTATACAACGGATGCAAAAAATATTCAACTAAATAAAAAATTTGTGTTTAATCAGAGAATATCTTTTACCTATTTTTATGTATGGTTTGTTTAATAATGTTTCAGGAGGCTGGAGGTGTTTATTCGTTTTGATTACTTAGGTGAATTGATTTAGTACTTGAAAGAAACAATTTAAAATTTGCAAAAAAAAATGTTACTCGTGTACGTCAAAAAAAATCTTAAATTGAAACTCGGACAATATTTATCATATTCGAAGAAAATTTAATAAAGAACAAATGTATTATATAAAAGTGTACTAAATATATTGTTCTTAATTACTATTATTATGTATATGTTATGCGTAGAAGAAAAGCTGCAGTAGCTGTAGTTCTTTTATATCTGCATGATACGAAACATAGAAACAGATCTTCAGTGAAAATGTATTAACTTACTTAGATAGAAGACCAGTGACCGATTTAAATCTCGACCCGCAATGACTACAACAAGAGTCAAATTTAAAAGGTACTTGAATCAATAATTTTTCCGTCGTGTGAAAGATAAAATGAGTACAGTTTTCCGTCAATTATAAACTTTTTCAATTTTCTTTTCCACCGATTTAAATAATATTTAGACAAATTCGATTGGCTCTTATTAAAATAAAAAATTTTTTAAATTATAGAAATTCAGACCCAAAAGGTATTAAAAAAGGTAATTATAAAAGGATTTATTTTTCACTAACATATTTAAGCTATTATTAAGAATAAGGAATGTTATTTCTGTTACAGGAATAAACCATGAAAAAGCAATATATAAATCTTAACTATTCATAACAAAATTGCTGAATATAGTCAACAAATTTCATGATTGTCAGATAGAAAAACATTTCCAAATATTTATAAACATAAAAATATGAAATTATAAGATTTTAATTTTGACAAAGAAAGTAACCCAAACAGAAAGTATTTTTTATTTGAATTTAACAAGTCACTGCAAATGATAAAATGAAAATGTATAAATTGATCGGCGTAATAAAGTCGGACTATGAAGTACTTCAAAAACCATTAACCCTCATTAGCTTATAAAATAATACAGATGTCTCGCTCTAATAAATGCACCATTGCCGTTATTAAAATAAGAATACATTATAAGAGAACGAAAACGTAAAATTTTGCAAATAAAAATTGCATGTTTGAATCAATTGAGCTAATTTTACATGTTTACAATATGCAAGATCAATTTCATTTAAATTAGATTAAATATCATTATGGAAAACAAATTATGCGTATACCGATATTTTAATTGACAATGTGCATCACGATGTAACCAGAGATATTTTGGCAGAACACGTTATCCATTTTGTATGTTGAACAGTCTTTGTTAATTTTGTTAATAAAATCTTTAATTCAGTTATTAGAATGATTCCACATTTTTTATTCAGATTGAATGAAATCGAATTAATATGAGGTTATTTAATTTTTGTCTCCGCTTTTCCAATATCGGCAGCACCAACGAATTTAATGAAAAGCATTGGTATATTTTAAGTATAATTGATATGGTTTTTCTTTCAAATATTTTATTTAGAAACAAACAAAATTTTATACATAAAATATTATAAATAAATAATTTAAACTTCCTCTAACATCGATAACTCTAGTAATTATCCATTGTAATAAAATTCGACTGTGTATACACTTTGTAAAAATAAAAAGAGATTAAAAGAGTATTCTCTTAATTATAATATTTTTATTACAAATTTATATTATTTTTTTATAATTTGTATATGTGATTATATTTCAACTAATTGATATACGAAAATTACTTAAAATTTCGTCGTATCAAATAATAAAGTGTTGATCGTGCATATAGTTTCAATAAATATCTATTTTTCGATTTTCTCTTTTTTTTTTGGTTGGAAGTAGATCGATCTTATTTCAATAAACGTTTCCACTTGTTGTATAAATATTTTAATTAATCCTTTTAGATGTTTCATAATCTCCATATTATTTAAATTGAGACAACAAAGGTATGCATTCCTTTTTGTTCAGAAATAAAAATTAATTAAAAATATCTTTGAATATAATGTGAAATAATAATTCTAGTTTGGGCACATAAAACATTTCTTGCAAAAATACAATTGTTTTCTGAACAAGTAAACTCTGTAGCCATATATATCATTGTACAATTAAATGGTTAAATAATTTACTGTCTATGATCATGAAGCATTTGAATTATCGCTATATGTTGCGACAACATTATTTGTATTGCAAGTATCATCCAATTCGGAAAATTTTAATATGGCGCGTTGAATAGTAATTTTTAATTTTCGTTGAAGTTCTCGTGATTGCATGTTTCTCAATTCGCATGCTACAAAATCTCCAAAAATTTGGCACTCATCGGTTGGTCTAGTCAATATATCTGCTGTTGTTGCATAGAACTGACTATCATTTTCGATTTCATTAAAGTTTGTTTTAATTTTACGCTTAGATTTCTTCGCTGACATTTCGGATATTTCATATGGATCAAACGTATTTAACGTTTCATTATTTTCTAAAACATCAACGTATTCCAGTTGCATTTCTTGTTTCTAAAAATAAGAAATTTTGTGACTTAACAGTTAACGATTTTCAAGAAAGGGGCGGAAAATAATCTTTGATAGCTTACTATTCCCTTTTTTATTTATACTTGTCCTTTAAATCATCACTCAGTGGAAAACAAGGACCAGTAAAAAAACATTAGTGTGAGAGAGCTGTTATGATATTGTGTCTAGTTTCACATTTTGAAGTGAAATATGACAAATTCAAAATCAGTGATGTTTTAAAGTACAAATTTGACATAATATGATTTATACAACAAAAGTTATTAAAAAATTAAAATTTTGAATATTATCGGCAGCAGTGTTTCTGATAATAATTAAAAATGAACATCAAATATACTACAGGAGGGAAGCCCGACAGGAATTTAAACAAATTATTTAATCAAAGATGAAGCAAAATTTTCTAAAAAAAAAAATTTTATTTTGAAAAAGTTCCATACAACACTTGACATGAATGGAATGCTCGAATTATTTTGTTTACACACTTGAATTGATTATTGATTGAATTACGATTGTTTAAAAACTACAATCAACTCAAATCCATAAAATTGACATTGACAGACAGAGTTGCCAACTTAAAAACGAAATTAAAAAGCAGCAAATCGATTGAATTAAAAAGAAGAAAAAAAGACTTTTATACCTTTTCAATACTTGGAATTTTATATCGGTATATCGAAACATTAAATATCACTCAAACATATCTATACATCCAATAAATAATATCGATATTTTACGACAAGTCTACTAAAAATACTCTTTTTTGATACAAAAAAGTCTCTGTTAAGAATATAAGATTTTTAAAACGCCAAAAAACTAAAAGAGGCCTGTAGTGTCGAGTAAACATATAATTTTATTACATTTATCTTGTTTTATAACGTGTAAAATTGAATGAAAAATTACTTTGTGTGTGTGCTAAGATAACCTATACTTGTCAAAAGCTAAAAATATCATATAGAAAATGTGTTGAAAATTATCATAATCAAAAATCGACTCATGAGACTAATGACAGGCATATGGGTGAAATGTAACGGAAAAAGTCCATGGAAAAAAGGAGTTTCAAACGAAAATAACATACCATGCTGTCATCATCCGTTTTAATTATAACATTTAAATTTTCACTATTGTCATCCAAATTAATTTTATAATCGGAAAGCTTTTTACTATAACCGCAAATATTTTTCATAGCATCAAAATATTCCCAAGTAGCTTGGAAGTTATTATCTATTTCATCATCACTTTTTTTTTCCATATACATTCTATTTACATTCTTCTCAGTACGCCTTAATTGCTGATGAAATTGCGTTCGCATATTATGCATTTTACGTCTAATTTCTTTTTCTGTTGTTTGAAATATTTTTGCGAGATCTTTTAAAGCCATTTCTATTTTTGAACGATTCTTATAATTTTTATTTTTTACATCCCAAAGTTCGGGATATAATTCCCAATGCGCAATTAATGAGAAAGTATCTTCTTTACCCCATAGTTTTTTATCAGGCATATTTTTATATTTCAAGTTTCGGTTAAACTTGTTATTTTTATTGATTTCCATAAAATTGCAAGTTTAAAATTTTCTTTAAAAGTAATTTTAGACCAAGAATAATATTAAAAAAACAAAATATTGTAAAGTATTGTATGTTATATAACTTGCCGAGACCAACGTCACGGTAAAACTGAATACTGAACTTGCTGACTTACTCTCAGAACCGTTTACATATTATGTTGTATATTTATATGCTGTAGTATAGTGATATCGACTCTCACATAATGTTGCAAGTGTGCAATAGCCCACAGCTAGTAGATAGTTTTAATCCAAAAAGACAATAACAAGATACAAACAGCCTGAATTGTTTAAAAACCGAGTGCATGATTAAGTATCTATGTTTCAATTGTTAATATCTATGTTTTAAAATTATTAAAATACTCTAAATATGGATCAATGAAGCCAATGGGACAAATTTTCTGAAAGAGATAAATTTCTACCAAATTTCATCAAAATCGGACAATGTGCCCGAAAATTATAGCGAAACTAATAGATACAGACAGATGAAATGTACAAAATTGAAGAAATTTTGCATAAACAATTTGATCATAAAATTTAAGAGGAAAACATTGAGTTTTTTGGAAAAGAAAAACCCTTCTTGTCGTTTTTATGTGCATGATAAATTATATTTGAATAATTATTTTTTAATTTAGTGATTCGGGAAAGTTTTTTGTGTTCATATTATCTAACAATGCAATAAATAATTCAATTACATAACAATCATACAATTATGTACACATTTTATTCTAGAACATTCGTGTTTGTTATTGAAAAATGTCATATTATTGCGTATTATAATTTTATGAATATTCGAACATATTCGAGAAATATTGAAAAAAGTCATCGTCCGATACTTGCAAAAAACATATGACTCACAATGTATATAATGATGCTACAGTTTCTTTTATTGAACATGACTGTCTTTGGTTTAATAAAAATATGGGTTTGAAAAAAATTGTGTTGTCTTTATCCTAAATATAAAAAAACCTCATAAGCCATTTCACGAATTTTCCATGAGTAAATGAAATTTGACTAATCGCAAAGTATGTATGTATTAATAATTTTTTCCATTTCATTTTAGAAGATCTGTGATTATGTAAACTTCATTCAGTAACTAAATCTCTATGACATATGTTGCATTTGGAAAATGTTACCCATGAGTCTGATTTAATGAATATCAATCAATCAGACATATAAAATTCAAGATAATTCATGCGAAGAAAACAATAATATTAAAAAATATTAATATTATTTCATTACCCCGATGGCCCAACTTTAAACTGAATTCCATGAATGCGATAAACAGTACATGCTTACCAAATTTCAAAGTCGGAAAACGCTTAGAAAAATTGCAAAAAAAAATATAGATATAGACAATAAGGAAAAATAGTCTAGTTTTTTTTGAGTAGGTTTTTATCTTTTTTAAATTTTTATTATCATCATATATCAGTGTATGTTAGTTTTAGTCTAAAGTTTGTAACGCTAGAAAATATAAACCGCAAAAAAAGACTTTTTGTTAAAGGTTTTCATAGAATCATCTTAATTAATCCATTTCCGTTTGTCCATCCATTTGTCCTTAATCAAGATTTTTTTAAGTTCGTGAATGAGTAAAATCGGTCCATTGGGTCCAAGAGATCCATTACCCAACTTTTGAGGTATAAAAGATTCAAATACAAAAAATTTGCTTTATGTTAGTTAAAAAACCACTTTTTTTTGAAACAATAAATATTTGGATTCGCCACAATTTTAGATAATAAACACATTTGTGTACCTATATAATTACAATGCATAATATTATTATATAGTAGGTATTTATAACTGGACTGAATATTTAGAGTATTTTGTGAATGCTAATGAATAAAAATAGTTCAACCATTGATACTAGGCATATGTCGAATATCAAAACAATTAGCTCTGTATTACATTTATTTATTTAATCTTGTATTACCCAAAATTTTTGTTTCATGTATTTAAAAATTTGACTTTTTGTCATATTAGATATTTTATATTTTACTCCCAGTAATAATTAAACAAAAAATTTTTCGTATGCTGTAATAATTGAATCAAAGTTCATACTTTATTGAACAGACTGTACAAAGTATTATCTAAAGCTGACATTAATTCACTTTCATTAGCAACAATGGTAATGTAAACATCGTTACTGTGACGAAGTTTCTCGATTATTCCCGAACGAAGTGCAACAATCTTGAATATTCTAGAAATAATAAATGCCGGTATATAAGCAAGTGACAGGCGTGTTGCCTGCAGATTAACATAAACAAACAGTGAGTCAAGTACAAGCGAATTATTCAAAGCGATTTCAAACTTTTTTCATCAAGTGAAACAAAGCGTTTTATTTGAAGTATTGTTCATAGTGCGAATACTAAAAATGTCAATTATTCCATACGTACTTGGAGATGTTTTGAGTGATCCATGGGCTAATAGATCATCACGCCTTTTGGATCAACATTTTGGATTGGCATTGAACCCTGATGATATTTTCGAACCATTAACATTTCCTACATTGTTGCACCGTCATTACTATCGACCATGGAGATCGGCACTTTCCAAATTGGATCAAGGTTCGACAGTTGTAGCCGACAAAAATAAGTTCGAAGTAACATTGGACGTACAACAATTCGCTCCAAATGAAATTACAGTGAAAGCTATCGACGACAATCACATTGTTGTGGAAGGAAAACATGAAGAAAAAAAAGATGAACATGGATTTATTTCACGACAATTCACCCGTCGATATGTGTTACCAAAAGGATATGACGGCAAGAATATAGTATCGAATTTATCATCGGACGGTGTACTTAGTATTTCAGCTCCAAAATTAGCTCTTGAAGATGGTACAGGAGAGAGAGCTATACCAATAACTCAGACCGGTCCAGCGAAAAAAGAAGAATAAAAAGTTAAAATTGTATTTGGTTTTCATGTAATATTTCTTTATTACTCATTTCATTTATTTTGTAATTATAATTTATTTGAATTTTAAGACTGTTGCTTATTTTGTATAATAATTAATTGTAATGTTAATTTTTCTGAAATAAATTTATTATTGGTTGATTTTAAATTGTGTTTCAATTCTTGATTTCTATCCATTTTAATCGTTTTCCCAATTTAATACTGGATATAATATAAAAATAAAATATCATTAGATTCAAGGGACTTATATTAGCATTTAAATGGAAATGATTATATAGTAGATGCGTAATTACAAAGTGTTCACAGCCCATAAAATAGGATTAAAAAAACTATATATGTTTTTTCAAACAATATTTTGTTAACTCATGTTTTCAGTCACGCAGCTAAAACGTAATTCAGGTTTCGAAGGCTAAATTAACGTATATGATGTAAATATCTTATATATTTTTAAAATAAACTCAACTATTTCACTGAAATTTAAAAAACAACAAATTATTAACAAACAATACTAACCTCTTACATAAACAAAATAAAAACAATTCTCCATTTAGGAAGGTTCGCTATTAAAAATAAAAAAACACAAATTTTTATAAACATAACTAAAATTATTTATTTACAAATTTTCAAAAAATATGAAATATCTATACAAAATATAACAATTAAAAATATTTATATAAATGCTTGCTTGCATAATTATAACTTGATATGTTTATAATATTTTAACCCAATTAAAATGGGCCACTAGAAAAATGATATTCCAGAAAAAATTTTATTGTAATTTTTAAAAATATTATACTTTTTTTTTTTTTTATACAAATATAATTAATTTATTAACTCTACCAGTCTTTTAAATAATAATTTTTATTGCACGATGGAAAATTTATCGAAGTTTTCTATTGAATTATAATAATATTAGACAATAAGGTATTATTTACTTCGAAATGATAATATTAATAGAGAAATTTACAAATTGTCATAATTTTAAATTTTAATTACAATCAGAAAATTGATAGTCTTTATTGAAACGAAACATAAAACCTTGCATTTCAAAGATATGTAAATTAATTTTAAATTGATAATGTTTAAAGTAGTGTTCTAGATTTTCTATTTTTTAATGCAAACTGAATGAAGCCTTCTTCTTTTTTTACTGAACTGTTTCTAAACGAAAAAACAAGGACGCTAAAATTTGCTTTGACGATATTTCGATATTTTTAAAATTCTTCCTTTTACAATTTTGTACACACAAACTAAATAAACACGGAAGACAGATACAGACTTTCTCCATGAAAACGTAATATATCAAAATTACTTTTTAATTGAGGGAACATATTTTTGTACAAATTATTCTTCTAACAAGTTTCTTAGTTTTTTAATGCAAAACTGTATTTTAAATTGGCAGGTGTTAGCTCACTTCACTAGAATATTGCAAACAAGATCCAGTGAGGTCAAAAAGAATAGAATGATGTTAAAAACTAGAAGAATCATGAACAAAGTTTACATCATTTTAATACATATTGCCTACAAACGTTTCGTGAAGATCTTGATTAAACTTTATTTTAATTCACATGATCACTAATGAATCAAGTTTTAACAAGGAAACTAGGATTATATTTTCAATATTCGTTTATGTTATGGAAATTAATGGGGTAGGGTTCAAAAATTCTAATTGTAACTAAACATGGCAAGGTAGAAATTAAATAGCACAAAAATAAAATTCAGCTACTAAAGCTGTTTAAAATTGAATATAAAAAATAATCAACGAAGTAAATATGGCCGATATTTTTATAAATTAAACATGACTAAAACTTTCCCAAAGTTCCTTACTATAGTGAGTAATCACATAATCATGATAATACATCATTATACATAAAGGTTGTCCAATAATCAATGATGACCATACAACAAGATTACCCATACGTGGTCCAAATTTCTTTTCTACAAAACGTGAAAAGAATGATAATGGAATTTGACCCATCATTCCAGTAAATGCCCAAATTTTATATGTTTGTAATGGAATGCTAACCTGAAAATTCAAAATCAATGAACATATGTTTAAAAGATTATAGATCAGTATTTAAACTGTAAAAATAGTCGGGAATTTGATTCTAACGATACTAGCATATCCATTATTGACATAACTTTAAATAACATGTCTAATTTTCTTAATATTATACGATAAACGGCTATTATTTCTTAGCCCGGATGCACTGCGAATAATCTTTTGTAAGACTGAATGATTTATAGATTTAAACTTACCAAATACTCGTGGAAAAATGCTGAAATAAAGAATACAGTAGTACTCGCTAACATACGATTGTAACCACGATCAACAATCGGTATATAAACGTGTCGTACTGCCCAACGATGAACAGGCATATTCCATGAACGCCAAAATGTATCAATATTATTTGCGTTCCACCAATCACAATAAAATTTACGATCAGCAAAATGCATAATTTCGCCGATTAAATTTAATAATGAATGGAAAATAATGTAAAAGAAACATAACCAGGCTAAATGATTTGGAATCTGAAAAAATTGTGTCGACATTAAAAAATTGCTTTTAATAAAAGAAATTACTTAAAAAAGGGGGGCTGCAATTTTCGCAAGTGTCTCTCATTACAATCAATGCTGTGTTTATGAACAAAATATTTTTGAATTCTACATAATAATTAAAATTTAAGTCTACTGATGATATAAGACTTGTAAATGACTAAAAAAGGTAATTTTGAAAGTTTCTCAATTCTATTTTTTAATATCCATAACATATGAAATTAATTTGTTAAAAAAATACTTACTGAAAGTTTTAAAAGCCGTTCTGTTGATTTTGTAATATCCATATTTGAGAAAGATTCCAGTGAATTTTTAATAGATGGCACCATATACTGTTGTAATACAGCAAGTATCACTTGAAAACCAAACACAACTTCTATAATACGTTTAATTAAAAATCGTTTACGTATTCGACTTGTTCTTGGGAAATTTAATTCATAACACAAAGTTGGTGCCAAACAAAAATAAAAAATGTCTTTTAATGTTAAATTATCTGGATATTGAACTAAAGATACTTCTGAATTTGTTTCAGTTTCTGAATCGGATAATTTTTCTTTATTATCGTCCACTTTACTACCTAAAACAGATTTTAAAAAAATATACCATTTAACTTTTGTTAATCGAAATAATAAATCAATCACGTACAATGAAATTAGCAGAATTATGCGAATTTGTTATTTTTATTTTAAAGATGTTAAATTTTAATTTTTTTGAAATACTATTTTGTGAAATTTAGTCATATAACATTAGCTATTCACATGACTCGTCCCTAATTTTGTCCGTTGCGTTATCAAACGACGCCAATAAATCAATGCTGACCTATTTACCGTAAAAATCAAAATGTGAATGAATACCTTAATGCAAATATGTTCAAAAAGTAGATGGGAAATACTTTTTGCGTCAAAAGACTTAAATAACATCTCTTTATAAAGGAAAACGACTTAATAAAACTTTTTAAATGGTCTTAAAGGAATTGTCTCTAAGCCTTCCTTACATGGCCATAAATAATCCCGATAAAAAAGACCTACTTAATCCTATTCAAATTTTGAATGGAATTTTCTATTTAATGAATTTTTCTATTCAATCCTATTGGTTTCCTATTCAATTTCTATAGGATTGAATAGGAATTTTTTATAAAGTCAGTGGAAGACTTTAATCCTCCTGTGCATGAGACTTTCTAGGAATCTTCATAAGTTTGTAGTAATCATATTTTGCTCTGAAGAAAAATAAGCCGGTTTGTTCTGAAGAAGAATACATCTGTTCCTTCTGTTAATATTATAATGTCCAGTGTAAAAATTATATATTAGCAGCGATTAAAACTGATTTATCCGAAGAATAATATGATCTTAAATTTTGTTGTTCTGCCAATTGTATTAGATTACAATAAAATGACTTACGTATACTACTAAATGAGAGTGACTGCCTACGCATTCCACCTGGACGATACTTTTTTGCTTTTTGTGCAGCACGGCACCAACTATTCACTTGTATGTATGACCATAATTTTAAAAACAGAACACTGTATATCATACAAACAGTCGTGGCTCCAACTAAAATATTTATTGAATTATTAAATTTCATTTTTATTTTATATGAAATATTTATTATTCTATACTTACTCAAACTAAATGCATCTCCTTTTAAATTTATAACAACTACTGGCATTATGACTAAGGCACATAAGTTAATTACATGGGCTATAGCACCTGGTCCACTAGGAACTAATTCCTAAAAAAAAATTAAATAATTTAATAGAAAACCATTTATTTGTAATAGATAGGCAACTTGTTAAATATCCAAGTATGTATCATTGTAAAAAACGAACAGAAAAGTATGAATATCAATAAGGTATTTGACAAAATTGCCAATTTTGCTTTTGTTTCTTCGACCTTTTACTCAGGTACAAAGGGGGGAGAGGAAACATTTGGCCACAGTGCTCGGTTCGCAATAAAGGAAAGTACAGAAGACTCTTAACCCAAAAATTCGCATTCTTCGCAAGGTATGAAAAACTTTTGGCCTTGTTTTAGATTTACGGCCTGGTCTAGGCCTCCTGGCAGAATGTTCATTTCGCTCGCAAAGGAAGTATGGGCGGTTTTACAGTTTAAATTATTAAATGAAACAGGCGAATAATAGTTAGTGTCAGTGAAAGTCTCGTCAAAATCGGACCAATCACCTCGGAGATAATTAAAAACAAAGATTCAATTGTCTCGCGAAGTATAACAACTAATGTTGAAGTAGCCTAAATTACTCCTTATAGCATCAGCTATCTACCATTGACAGTCTTATCTAAACCAGTGTAACCATTTTGGAGATTACTCGGAGCAAACAGACAGACCAAATTTAAAAATTGACGTTTTGTTCCGTATATAAGAGCAGATAAGAATAAGAGGGAACCACAGCTGCGTCCTTTTCTCCAAGACGTCTTGGTCCTTTGTACTCTCCTTTAGAACACTCCATCACATGAAGGTCAGGATGCCTTCTGGCTAAAGGAGCAGAGAAAGAACCATCCAGAGCAGGTGATGCTATAGGATCTTATCGAGACCAATGGCCAAGCAAAAATCCACAGCTTCCCGCCGAAATCGATCCCACAATGGATGGATCCAGAGTTTCAGACCCTTTTCTAACACCTTGAAGATTTCTACAGGTATAAATAATGTGAATGAGGATTTATCGTCCTCCAGACACGACCTAAAAGTCGGATCGTCTGAGATTCCCAAATTATGAAGGTATAGTTCAACCGACAGTGTCGGAATTTGTACCATATATATTTTCATATACATTTAAAAAAAAACCTGTTATTTTGACATTACAAGCATTAATTTTATTTATTATTAGATTATAATCTCATCATATCTAGACTTTTCTGATAACAACTGCCATTCTGCATAAATATCAGTTTAATTTCTATACATAGCGATAGAAAATAGTAATTTAAAATACTTACAATAGACAATCCTTTTTCAATAACTAAACTGATAACAATTGGAACAGTGGTATCTGTGAATATTAAAAAAATTTATTTAACAATGATAAATTAAATCTATTAATAAAATGAAATAATTTAATATATTTACATAATAAAAGAACTATTGATGGATGTTCTGCACCACCAGCATCCTTTCCTGTTAATACAATGAACCATTGTAGGGGATCAACTCGGATACCATACCTATAAAGAAAAAACAATTTTATAGTTATAAAAAATATAAATATTATAGTAATTCGGACTCATTTCGGATTTAAAACCAATCTTTTTGCGAAAAAATCGGAATTAAGGAAGCATATACGTTTATACGTGGCGTATAATAGATGATCAAATTTGATCAGATGTAGACATTTCTTGAATTAACCTTCATTTCTTCAATTGATAATCGTGGTTTTTGACTCTTTGTGGCGTAGCAAACTATTAAAATTTCAGATGTATTCCAAACTTCTGTATACACATGATTTCATACAACTACTCTATTTAATACCTATGGTTTAGAGTTTACCTTATTATACAGATAAATTTTAGAAAAATTAAAATTAATTTCAAAGCTTTGAAATTTTTTTTAAACATTATATTATTTAATTGTTTTCTAATTTGACAGTAAGAAAAATAACTTTTTTGTATAGGAAAACTGTTAAATTTAACATTTTCCCGTTATATTTAATGATATTCAATCACCAAAAATTAGTTTTGTCTTTTTTAGGGATGCAATTAACTTCGAAACATACCCTATCCCATAAAATCCAAACTACAGACTTCAGAACCTTTTCCTTTTTTCGTCGGTTAAAAATTTCTATTTCCATTATAATTCGATAAAATTTAAAGATTTTAAAATTTGGTTTTTGTTTGCATTTCCAAATTTTTAGAACTATTTTTAAGAATTATAATTTAAAAAAAAATGGGTGCATGTACTTATGTACGCTCGTCAGAAGTTATACTTCTTTGGCATCATTAAAAAAAAATTTTTAATTGTATGCAAATAATTAATTACCATAAAATAATAAAAGGACTGGATAAGTATAGTCAACACAGTCAACAAAGATAAGTTTAATTTGAAAAATTAATTAAATAAATAAATAAATAAATAAATATATATAATATAAATATATTACATTAAGTGTAACATAAATCAGAACAACAGCTTCAACCTGTGAATTTTGTGTGTCAATGATTAAAATTTCTTTCGCTTAAAGAAGTATAACTTCAAAATTGAAGATTTTTATTAATTATAATTTATTAAGGTTTAAATCAATGGTATTCTTATATAAAGAAAATTAAATCTGGAAAATAACTTAATCCACAATAAAAATTGTGCATTATCTAACTATTAATAGACTCAAAAAATCAAGTAACCAATTTTTTTTGTTACCGACTATCGATGTGATACACTCCAAATATTTTTTTAATATGAATAAATAAAATTAATTAACTTACTTGATAAAATTTTCTAAAAGTAATCGTAATGCGCCTATACTAAGTAATAAGAAAGCCCAATTAACGAAACCAGTAAAATCTTCGAATTCTGATGTCCATGAGAACAATGAATCTTGTGGTCGATGACATCTAGAACAATAAAATAAATAGACAATTTATTAAATTTTTCAATAACGATTAATTTTCATACTTTAAACCATAATGACTATTATATAAAAAATTTAGAAAGCGTGCCTCGGCAAAAAGCCTCAGCTTATCGTTTTCCCTTGTAGACATTTACTCTACGAATGCTGTATGAAATCTATTTTTTGTAATATATATAAAAAAATTAAATAAAAGAATTAACATGTCAAAATGAAATAGATTTTTCCGGTAATTAATGTACAATCAAAAGAATCAATGAAAACTTTAATTGTAAATGTTAACCCAATTCTTAACATTTTGTGTATATCAGAAGGTCGTTAATGCCTACTGAGCATCTGCAAAAAAAAAATATTATCGTTCAATATCCCACAAGAAGTCAGTGGCGTATTTAGAGCTCTGAGGAAGATCAATATCAAAATTTTAAGAAAATGGAGTTTTTTCTAGAAAATAGAACAATTCCGAATGGAAAGGGTTCCACTTACTAAAAACATTGATAGTATAATAATATTTTCCTAATTGTTAAAACTATTACAAAGAAATAGCGACAATATTAACTTTTAAAACTTTAACCAAAGAAATAACTGCAATCAGATTGACAATATTTTCTTAATTTTTAAAACTTTAACCAAAGAAGTAGCAACGAAAACATTTAACTATTTAATGTATTAACATGATGCAAACGTTTTCATTAAAAAAAAAACTTTGTGTTCGTGCTTTAGGCGATATAAAATCAAAAAACAGCCACCGAAATTTTATGAGGGAAAGGAAATTTCACCAGGAAGTATATGAAAGTAATTTTTCAAAACAAGAAAATAAACAAATCTCAAGTAAAAGTTGACCGAATTTGCTCGTAAAAGAGAATTTTTTGTTATTTTTTCAACGTCATGTGATTTTTTCGATTCTGCAAAAAACTCTAAAATCGCAAAAAAAAAAAGTACCCATTATTTGAATAAAATTACGAAAAATCGGGAAAAATTTAGATTTTAAAAATATCATTCATTTAACGTCTATCAAAATCTTGATATTTCATGCTAATTTTAATTACAAATTCGTAATCAACGTTCTCAGACACCCCAGATACGATTTTTCAGCCGTTGCATATCACAAAATTTTTTAATGCCGATCTTTAAAACATTACCGAAAATCGCAAAGGTCTATTTGCTTGTAGAACTTATAGGCTGTATATATTAGGATTATCAGAGGAAAGTTTTGCTATAATTTTGATTTTCCCACCCTTCATTTTAGATCACTGAAAACGAATTTAAAGTTTGCGAACTAAAGTTTTGCTCGGAAATTTGTTTTCTTGACACTTTATGAGCAAAATTTGACACTTTTTTAGTTTTTGGCCAATATCTCAGTAGAAAAGTGTTTTCCACGAAGCTCATTCTATTCAAAATTAATGTAGACAGACTCAATTTCCTAAATTTCTCATCAGTATTGTTTTTTTGGAAGAACCGTTACGCCAATATATACTTGTTTAGATATATAAGAAAAAAAAGTTGGGGTTCAGAGGAAAGTTTTGCAATATTTTTGATTTTCTCACCCTTCATATTTTTTGGGTCATATAATCTTTAATTTCTGAGTACTTTTTGACCAAAATTTTGACATTTTTTTTCAGATTTTGGACTATATATCAGAAAGGGAGCATTTTTTCAAGAAGCCCATGCTATACAAAATTAAAGGACGTAAAATTTCCTACATTTATCATATTTAATATTTTTTGGAAGACTAATCGTTTCGCCGCTAGAGAACTTCCAAAAAAGATTCTTATTTTTTTGTAACAAATTTAATACATATGAAAAAAATAGGTCGTTAAAAAAAAAGCAATACAAGTGAAAAATTTAGGAATTTTTGTCTACTTGAATTTTGTATAGAATATGCTTGTTGAAAAAACATTTCTTTTCTGAGATAGAAATTCTGAATTTACTAAAAAAAATGCTCAGAAAACGAAACTTTTGCCCGCAAGTTTCAAATTCGTACCTAGTGATCCAAAAAATATGGAAGGTGAGAAAATCAAAACTATAGCAAAACTTTGCTCATATCCCCAATAATATTTCTAATATATCCAGCTTATTTATTAGAATTCACAGTTTTACAGAAAAAATACTCGTCTATAATATGAAATCATAAAAGTTAAGTATTGTAATTTTATATTAATATAAAAACAGATTATTAATAGACAATAGTTTAAAAATACAATCTACCCTCTTTTAAAATAAGTGTAATTCAATAATACATTATAGTAATTAGAATTATTCAGACACATTTATTATATTCTATGATTTATAAATTGTGGAAGGTTATTTTATAATTTTTATTATACATTGACTATTATTTCTATTTATCGATATAAAGATTATTTCTAATAATTTGAATGGGAGTGATAAAAAATTTATTTTTATAACTGATATACAAAATTTGGTTGATTAAGTACTGTTGTAATTCTTTGAACTTACTATATCTAAAGTTCAAATACTTTCGATTCAAAACCAGATAATAATTTGTATAAAAAATGGAAAAATACATTTTGAAAAAATCCAATATCCAGCGAAGATAACAGCTAGTAAGAAAATAAAATTGAATAGAATTGTTACTTTTTTGTTCATTAGAATGAATATAAAAGAGAGAGGAGTCAAAGAAAATCATTAAATTGGTGTTACAAAATTTTTTTGAATAAAATTTGAAATTTGTTTAGTTATTTTCATTATACTGATGGTGTATTTACATGTAACGTAAATTTATGTTAAGAACGTAGCTTTTCGGTAATAGGGAAGATGCACAAATTTTTTTATCACTTCAATTGAAGCGTCTTTACTTCACAAATATGAATTTGAAGTCTTTTTTTAAAAATCTTAAAAATAAAATAATAATTACACAAAGAAGGAGATTTGCATAAATGACGTCATACAGGTTCATCTCCATAGTGATTATACATAAGGTTCATTCTACGATAAGAGGTTCTATCGATGTCCATGGCACTTATATACACTTTCCTTCAAAATTTAAGATAAATAATGTTAGTATGTATGCACTAATAGGTTGATTGTGAATAATTTCATTAATATTCAAAAATTTGCTGTGCGATTTTTTCATAGAAAATGACCGCTTATCGTTGAATCACCCATAAAACTTTTTTCACAAGAAAGAGATGGAATATAATCCTTCAGAGTATAGATAAAAGTTATGAGTTGAGAGGGAGATATAAGTAAGTGAGGATAGAAAGAGAGGGAGTATAGATGGAGCTAAAGCAGTTTTACTTCGGTCGTATAATCTGCAGCACACTCATACTTTTTCTAAAAACTTATTGACTTTGTATATTAGCAATTTTGGAGCAAGGAATATCCTTCATATTGAATTTGACAATAAGAGCTGCGGATAGAATATCAACATTCAATCTTGAATTCTTTTGAAACAGACGGATTTCTTGAAAAATAGGAAATGAAATAATACTTTTTGAGGAAGGGTAGGCAAAACCTACAAAATAAAGACTATTCTCCTTCCTTAAAACAGGACGGTTAGTCACGTTAGTATAAGAAAATACAAATAACTTCTTTTAAGATTTAGATCCACTCCTCCGTTTTGGCTTCTTTTTTAACTTTTAAAATTTAGATCCACTCCTCCGTTTTTGCTTCTTTTTTAACTTTTTTTTTTATAAATATTCACTACCGACGCAAAAATTTAATATTTTTTGTCTAGACATACCAATGGAAAATTAAATAAAATACAAATTAACTTTTTAAAATAAATGGGTATGTTAACCAACCTCTTCATAGACCAAAAATAGATCAAGTATACGAGGAAAAAGGTGGAAAAGGTAGAGATGCCAAGTGTTAACAAAAAATAAATAAAATTTCCACCATTGTTTAATTTATAATTAATTTACAATAACAAAAATAGTTAAAAAAATTATAATCGTAAAATTTATAAAATTTTTAACTAATCATGTAAAATATTAAAATTTATTAACTATATAATTAAAACTTAACAAAAACTACTTTGGACTGAGACGAAACAAAGGTCTCAAACACACAAGCCTTAATTGGCGAACGTTGGATTTTATACATCCGATTTAGGAATAAAAAAACTATTAAAATAACTACCTTTGTCTGAAGTGGTATATAGTGAACGTAATTTGTCACTATTTCTTAGTAAACATGAATTCACTAAAAATTTATTTAACTGATGAAAACAAAAATGATTCATATAGTAGAGTTCAAAGTCCACATAAAACAGTTTTTTGAAAGCAAAAATGAATTAAAAAAATAAAAATAAATACGTGACTTTCTTTTGAGATCGGTATTTAAAATTATTTTTAAATAAAATATTTCTACGAATTTACTTGTAATACGCGACGACCTGAATCTTCCACGCTTATTTAAAATTATCAAATACACAAATTTTATAAATTTTGAAGTATAAAATGAATATTTTAGAAAGATAAACAAAATTAATTCTGAAACACAACCCAACGCAACATAACAATCGGGTATTTAATGTTAGCAGGAATAAAAGTTCAAGTTTTGCATTTTTTGAGTAAGTATGCCTGACAAGTGGATCATTTGTATCAACTCCTTAACGGGGTCTGTAATTTTGATAGAGATCACTATAATAAATAATTTTCGCGCATAAATAACTTAAAAAATTCTTTTCCAAATGTAATGAAACTTGGTATGCACAATATTTGATATGAAAACGGAGGGTACATCGCAGTTTTCATCGAATAATTATTTTCTAAGTAAAAATAAAAATTTGATTGAATATTTAGAAATTTTTTTTTCGCAAAAAATTCTTTGTAATGCCCTCCGTTTTTATAATCGACATACATAATATGTAGGAGTATATTAATTTTAGTCTAAAATTTGTAATGCTAGGAAATATTGACCTCACAAACAAAATTTTGGTATAGTCCATTTCCATCCGTCCGTCCGTCATCACGATTACTAAAAAACAGAGCTGAAATTTTGGTGATGTAATGGATCCTTAACGCAACTTTTAACTATAAAAGATTGCTCATTTGGTGACGGTTTGCACCGTCAACGTCACGTATTTATATTTATAAAATATGTAATTTTATTTATAAAACACAAAATATTTTTGATTTAGGAAATTGGGATGGCCAATGTAAGAGTCTACCGCGACTTAATTTACACCAACTCATCCCCCCAAGGATTGTTTTAAGGTAACGCCGGCAATCAAACCGACAAACACCCCGTCAATGGGTGATCTCGGCATAATCAATCGAGGACAGCAAAATTATATCCTATGCGAATTGCTTTTAAAATTAATTATGCATATTTTAAATTGTTATTAATTTATTTAAATTGTCGATGTGGTCTAAAATTACATTATAAATATTTTTACCATAAAAATCAATCGTTAAACACAATAGTTAATAAATATTTTATACCCTTTTTTGTATGAGATAAAATCCATACAGAATACTAAATATATATTATTAAAACAAAGCCTTTATTTAGTCAATTTAAAAAAAAAGTAGTCGCCACTGTTGTTCAATGCTGCCATATCCAATCAAATAATGTGCGATCTACCTCTGTTTATAAATACATGTCCTTGATCAAAATATTATGTGTTTTATTTTAATGATTAAAAATAAAACCTTCTTAAACGTCATATTACCTCTATACAGGGTGTAAAGCGCTAGATTTATGATAGGGGCAGTCGGGGTTAGAGCCTATTGCGGAAATTTTAGGTAAGGAAAAGTTCAGAGAGTGGGAAAAGGAATTTTTTCTGCGTTATAGAAGATGCTTTGAAATCATGTTAAAACATCTTGTTATAATAAATAAAATAAATTTTTTTATTATCAAGAGTATGTTCAAAATTATAAATATTGCAGTTTCATCAACAAATTTGTGAAAAAGTTTCAGTGATGAAATGGTTATTTAAGAATTATTTCAATTCATAGTTTTTAACTTCCCTTATTGATTTCCATCCAATTTGGATGAAAAAGGTTGATATCGGCATTCTAAGCTATTTCTAACCATATCCATATGATGTATGCATGTAAGCCCCATTATGAACGGATATATCGATGGAATTGGGATTTGAGGCGTTCTTGAATATTCTAAAAGGTTTCGACCGATTGTTGATGTTTAAAAATGGTATTATATAGAGAAACTTTACTTATTTTATGTAAAATTTCGGTTATGGGACGGCGTCTTGCACAGTGCCTAGGGACGGCACGGCAAGGTTAAATCCGGTTCTGAGGGTGTATAAAGAGGAATAGTATATATTTCCGGAGATGGAAGTATAGACGAATTTCATATAACATGTGGAATTTTTTTTCTTTTCATGTAAATAAATGAAGTTTTAAAAAAAATAATTTAAGTACGTTTTCACACTAAATTTTCAAGTAAAAAACGTTTATTATCAATTTTTTAAACTATATATATTGAAAATTTCTCAATTAATTAAATTTTATTTGCGATATAAATAACTCGAAATTATACGAGTGTACCTTAACTAACAAAGATTATAATATAACAATTTTATATTTATATTTATTTATATATATATATATATATATATATATATATATATATATATATATATATATATATATATATATATATATATATATATATATATATATATATATATATATATATATATATATAATTTTTATTTCAGCCTTAAGAATTGGCTCTTTATAATTAAAATTTTTTTTAATGTCAAAATAATTTGATTTTCCTTGCTATTAGCAATTTCCATAATATTACATTAACGCAATTAAATAAAACGGAAATAGTCGGTTATGAATATTCAAAAAATTCAAGAGTTTTTTTTTTGACCTAAATCGCTAAAATCGAGACACTATAGTTTTTCTAGATCCTTGTGGAATATTCTAATCACAACACCTATTTTTAGAAAAATTCAATTGCACAGATTATTTTGTAAGTTCGATGAGTAAGAAGGAATTAATAGTTCCGGTGTCTAGCTAGCCATTTATAAATATTTCTCTAAAAAAGTACATAGCTTTATTATCGTTGGCGTAACAGCTTTTTTTCTATGAAAATTTCTATTAGTTTCTTTCACGGATTTCATTTTTCGATTTCTCCCAGACGTTGACTACCCATAATTTTGAATTTTGGAGCGAAAAACACTTAAATATTCCTGGTTTACTGTTTGGCACATGGATGTATGCAATTTGTTGCAGTACAATAATGCAGGATTAATAAAGAAAATTCTCAACAGGAGCTTAATTTTTTATTGAAAATTTCTTTGTCTTCGTTAAGGTTTTTGAACCACCTTAAAACATTTTCGCATAAGCTCAACAGTAAAGATCTTCTATAACATTTTCACGGCAGAATAACTCATTTTCGTATGTTTCCAAATCACGAGTTGTTTTTCACCAACTGAATACAATGGTTTTCAACCACTATATAACCAAAATTGAGAAATGCAAACAATAAAAATTAATTTGTATACACTTTTATAAAGCAATTTACTGATGCTATGTTGTTAAATTTTTAAAACTGTTAGGGCCAGTGGACACCGTAAGTTTCAACGCACGGAACAACGTAAGTCAACGCACACCATCGGACATACTTATAAGAAATTCTTATAAGAAAATCTGATCATACATCGGACAAAAATCTTAAGCAAGTGCAATATCATCGAGTATCATTGGCTACATCAAACAACATTGTAAGATTTTGCGATCAGAATATAAAATACATGTTATTTAGTTACATTCGATTTTCTGATCAAAACATCTGATGGTGTGCGATGGGCCTTAAAAGTGAGCTGCCTAGAAAAAAAATCTTTACAAACACTGATTTAATATATTGACTTGAAGAAACTCAAACGTGTAGTTACCAAGGCCAATACAAACTTCTATGCTTTTAAAATATCCATGAATTGAAATGAACTTAAAGGAAAAAAATGCTCTCATGAACTTTACATACTCTAAGCTGCCTATCAGCTCAACAAATGAAGCTATCACATAAAACAAACAATAATTAATTTGCTCAAGGTTCAAGGCTATAAAATATAGACATTATTATATTAATAACTATTTCAACAATGAAAATATGCCTCCTCTTCTTGAAAAAATATTATTCAAGTTCAAAAATCAAAAGAATTAAAAATCCGACACTGTATTCAAAAATGTCTTAATAAGAGGAAATCTGATTTGGAGGTACTTGAGTATGCAAAAATCGAGTATCATATTCTATCAATGGAATTAAGAATAGCTCAAATATTAAACATTTGAACGTTGCTGGACCAATTTTTGGCCCAATTGTCTTTTTATGATCATAACCCCCGATCGATCATAAGCTAAATAGTTAACTTAATAATTGTTATTTTCTAAAAATATTAAAAAAGACAAAAATAAACACTTTTTATGTATTAAAATCGAAAAACAATCGATACATAAATCCGGCTTCCCCAAACATTTTTACATTTTTTTAAATTATACGTAAAAAGTCTGGTTTTTGTGCTAAATACATCCGGCGAAGTTTTTTTGGTCACAGAATTTATAGCCGTATGTCGCCATCACGATTATTTTCATTAGCCCTAACATGTTTATTAGAATCTAGAAACATTTCTAGAATTAATTGTACCATTCTTTATAGCGATATGCATTATTTTCGATTTAATGATTTCATTAGAAATACTATTCGTGAATCTGTCTTGACTAATTATTAGGCTAAGCAATCTATAAAATTATTCTGTTCCACAAGGATCCATACTAGGGCCAGTCTTATTCATTTTATATGTAAATTTAAATGACATTAGCTTGGTTTTTTTTGTTTACTTGCGCGAATTTACAGAAATTCCAAATTTGACATAACTATAAATATGATAAACAACTACTGTCATTCAAATAGCTTGAGACTTAATCAATCTCAAAAATTTTACCAATCTCTTAGCAGACATTGATCGACATCCAAGTGAATGGTATTGATGATACTGAAGAGTCAAAGCGTTCGGGGTTAACTATCAAGAGCAATTTAAGTTCGGACTTACACATAAATAATATCTGGAACACATGGATTTCAGGATATGCTTATTGTCTCATGCGTCTCAGGGTCATTGTACCTGGTCAATCTGTTTGGATCACATTTTACTATGCTTACATATATTCCCAGTTGAAGTATGCAATTCTATGTTTGGCATCATCCAAAAATTCTGAAAATTCATTCATTAAACAAAAAAAATGAAGTTATATGTTTAATATAAATCCAAATACTTCATGTTAAACTTTTTTCAAAAATTTGACTTTACCGTCAATTTTTATTTATCAAGCGGCTGTTTATAATAAATCAAATATGAATAGTTTTAACCTCGGTTGGTGATAACCTCAAATACTTCACTAGGCGAGGTTTCTGGATTGCTATACCTCAACATAAACATGTAAAGAAAGTCCAATAATAGCGAGGAGCTTGGAAATATATAACAAGCTGCCAAATCAAATAAAAGTTATCGAATGCATCTTCAAATTTAGAAAAGAAGTTAAAGTACATAAATCTATGCCTGTATGATCTGAATGACTTTTAATTAATAATTACATCAAAATTGTATTTTTAATATCGTGTTCTGTGACGTAACAAGTATCTGTAATGATTTTTTGTTTTAAATAAATTATTATTATTATTATTAAGGGAGTTCAAGGAAGTCATGCAAAGTACTCATCAAGTTTATATTTTTAATTGTTTAAAAATTAATTTATGTTAATTGTAATATTCGTGTCCAGTTTGATAATACCTTCGAATAAAACCTTAAATTGAGATACATTGTATCATGCAAACTGCAAAGGAAGGACTCTCAAGAAAATTTAATTTCAATTTACATGGACATATTAGAATTAAACAACTTTTTTTTAAATTTATGTTAAATTTTTTTTTTTGATCGGATTACATTTTTTAATTAATAAAATAACAATGTTAATCGGAATTTGTATTTTGATTAATTTGATAAACAATAATGCTTAATAATTTCAAGGTAAGTTAAATACTTAATAATATTTTTTTTAGTGTTACAAAAAATGCAAATGCACATAAAAACTGGTACACATATACACATCACGACTAGGCATGCAACAACATACATCGATGTTTTAAATCGATATCTTTATCATTAGTGCAAGCCAGTATATAGTTCAGACAACGAAATGTCTCAAAAAATGTATAGAGGGAAATGCTTGGAACGCAATTTTTGATTCCGTAACTTTGTTTGAAAAAGTTAGGAGGTAAACATATCGAAGGGCCCACCCCTCGCCGGAAGGGAGGGGCTATTTTCAAGGTCCCATTTTTCAGTTTTTCACTTAAATCTCGGAAAACTATGCGTCCTAGCGAAATAACCACTCGTATCGAAATAACAAATTTATAATTTTGCTATTGTAGCTAGTGAAGTTTTTCGATACCTTGTATTGTTTTCGCGAATTCGCTCTTAATTTCTGAAAGACTTTTCAACTATGCAACCAAAAAATAAATAACCAGCAAGAAAATTGTAGAATATTAAATTCCCTAGATACAAATTTCATACCTCTACAACGATTTTGTAAGAAAAGGAAAAATCAAACTCTTTAATTGAAAACTAATCGTTGCCACCGGTTGCGCAAATCCATAAATTCTGCCTTGTCAATGGGTTAACGATATTGTGAGTATTGTGTCGTCAAAATGAGCAGCAAATATTTTGTTTGTGATGAGGATGTAACTGTATTGAGTCTTGACGTTTATAAAGTGGATGAAAAATGGATAATTTCCTATAAGAAAGCCAGCACTGGAATATCGATGCTATTAATACCTTTCGAAACTATTAAACGATACTCATACTTGACTTGAAGTTTGTGCATACTAAATTTCATAACATTAGGATAATTATTTGCTTTTTCATATTGTCGTTTATTTGGGTTTTTTATACGCAAATAAGATCCGGTTGTATTTTTTTTAGGATTTTATAACCGGATTTATAATTAAAAAAGTGATATAAAAAATGAATTTTTTTCATTCTCATTTAACGATATTATTAACTATTGTATAAAGAATCTATTATATTTTATTATATTCCTTATATTTTTGATGGATCAAAAATATCAGAATTTGGGATTTATGAAATATTTAAAAATTCATATCTCCAAAAATACCAACTAAAAAATTTCCCATTTGATAGTAACAATTTTTTGCAATTGTTTAAACAATTTCGGTATAAGCAATATGTCACTGATTTGCCCCCTCGGAACATACATTGATATCAGTAGGACAATTTAAAAACAACCGCGTGAAAAAATTGATGTGGAATAGCCTTTGGTACTGATGGCGACGCTTCCTACCAGACTAATACAAATTTTTATAAACACAGTCTGTATATAAAAATTATCTTTTTAGTGTTTGTGATAGAGACCTCTACTGGCTCTATTAACAAATACAATCTGTAATGTGATACACATTGTATTTTTTTCAATTTTCGCGCATAAATAACTCAAAAAATAATTATCTAAATGTTATACAATTTGATATGCAAAATCTTGACATGAAAACGGAGGGTATATCGAAGAGTTTATCGCGAAAAAAGGATTCTAAATGAAAATAAAAATTTGATTTTTATTTAGAAATGTTTCATGTCAAAATTGTGCATACCAAATTTCATAACATTTGGATAATTGTTTTTTGAGTTATTTATGCCCGAAAATTGATAAAAATACAAGTATTACAGATTGTGTTTGTTAATAGAGTCTGTAGACGTCTCTATCAAAAACCCACATCCGCTTAATAATTAATATTGTTAAGTTATAATAAGACGAGTGTTTTTTATATAGAGTATGGACTCTTATTATCAGAAATATGACACGATTTATGTATAAATTCACGTTATCTAAACATTGAAAGAATCAAGAGACAAACTTATAGCACAATTTTTTAACAATTACTAACGACTTCTGATAAGTAATAATTACAGTTATTACTTACTATTTTTGAATAAATATAAAGCGGAATCGAAGCGGTGTGCACTAATATTATAATATTACAAATTTGTATATGGATTTAATTAGTGTAACAACTTTTTCCGAAAATTTTTATTGTTCCCACAAATTTCAGAGGCCTCCGGTACGGATAAGCATATCGTATCATTTAGAAATATCCACCTAAAAATTTGTATATGGATTTAATTAAATGTAACAACTTACATTACACAATTTTTATTGTTCCCACAAACTTCAGAGGTTGTGAAAAATATAAGTTGTCGGATAAAGGCATTTTGATACCCGCAACTTCCTATACGTTGGATTTATAAATCCTTTAATTATGGAAGTAGATGATGCAGTCAGTATATTGACCCTAATAACAATAGGTTTTAACACTTTTTTTTTTAAATAATATTTAATTTCTGTTTTCCCCCTTCATAAAAATTTTTTTTCAGCAAATTTTAGTGTTTTGTTTATGTCTAATTGAATTTTTTTGTTAATAGTGTACGCAACGCTGAAATGAGCGCCTATTTACCAATAGAATATTAGACAACATGAATTACCATACTACAATAATTTGTGGTGGGTAAAGAAATGTACGATAAACTTAAATAATAATAATATTGCAATAAACACAAAAAAATTGAGTACCAAGTACAAATTAAAGATTAAAAAAAAACAAGTTATATAATTTTTTATTTCAAATATTTCTTGTTATGTATAATTAAAAATTGAGCAATATATTCTACGAAATAAATTACTATTTCAATAAACACAGATAAAAAGAAAATAAGTGAATGTAATAATAGAGTTAACTGTTTAAATATCCTACATATATTTATAATTATTTATTGACATTTTTAATAAATTTATTCACAACACGCCCACAAATGCTGTTATATTTTGTGTATGTTTATGTTTTTAACAATTACAAACTTTATACTAAATTTAATATACCTTGCAGGATATACAAATAAATAAGAATCCCTCATTTAAATTAACAGAATTCTTTTAGATAGGGCTACTCAAAAAAAAATTTCAACCGGACCCAAGCAAATATTTATTTCATTTTTTGAGATCCTTTTCGATGTTTTTTCTTCCTGTATTCCCAGATAAACAGATCAAAGAAGAAAATCAATGGATTTAGACGAAAATTTTTTTTAAAATAAGTTTTGAAAAATTGATTTCTTTGTTTAAAAAATTAAAAATGACATCCGTGGTGCCTCAATTTTTCGATGAATTTTGATAAGCTAAAATCAGAAAATGAAGAATACCAATTTTCGAGTTTTCGCCTATTTTTCGAGTTTACCCCATTTTATGAACACGACTTTCATCTACGTTAAAAAAATTTACAAAATATATACAGAAACAAATCATTGACCAGAGTTTAGTAAAAAATAATTAAAATAAACAAAGGTTTAAATTTAAAAACCATAAAATGACTACACATTTAAAATCATTTCAAATAGTTTAAAATAAGTATCTACTATCACAGTCTTCTGTAACACAATTTCAATATAATCACAGGAAGAAATGCAATTCACTCACTGGATCACATGATGGAGGAGGGATGGCTCAAATTCACGGGCCATGTGGTACCTGTGTGCTTAGTCACGAAGGCTGATTGTGTTACTGCCTCTGTCCGGTTAGATATTCGATGTAGATGTCACGCAAACATTGTTATATATATACCAACAACTGTGGCATGGTCTGCGTATATTTTGGTGCTATTCCTAAAGATTTCGCGATCCTGTAGTTTTGAGTTAGTCAGGCTCCAAGCGAACCAACGTCAATTTATCGAGCAACCTATATGGCGTCAGAAGCCTTCTCAAATGGAATGCGAATGGCGATGATTTCAACCGTCTTCTTAACTTCATCCAGAACTACGAAATGAGGTCGAAGCGTACTGAGCACGTCGGGTACCTGCCTATTGATATTTAAGAGAATACCCGAGGGCAATCACGCTCCACTACGTGTAGTAGTGTCTGATTGACATAGCTACAACGTCGACACCGCTTATCATCGTTCCCAAATTGAAGAGTGCCCAATTAGTGGAACAACGCCAAACCTAGCATGGTGGATAAATCGGTAATCACAGAATCGAGTGTACCTACTACCATTCAACACAAAGTGGCTTCTCTTAGTTTTGTACATGAGTGCGCCTTACCCTGACCTGGTTTTCCTAGTAACTTGGAAAAAAACTATACTACGCTTCAAATCCAGGTCTTGATAAAAAAGCGAGATGCTTAAATTCATTATCGTACTACAATAGGAATATTTTTTTGTGAAATAAATCATTCAACAAACTGACAAACTAAAGTCAGTAAAATAATTTCAAATAGAATCTTATCATTACTTCGTTAAAAAAAAAAACTAACTGATAAGTCTAAATACATACGGTTTATCGGGCTGTGATCTTCGTGCTTTTAATTCTTGTAATTGTATATCTTCAGCTCGTGCAACACTTTTCGCACGGCGATGTTTCACTTTTCCATTCACTAATTTACCATTTGATTGTTGTTTAATATCACCCATAATAAATAATTAATTTTAAAACTTTTTTATATGAAAAAAAAAAAAAGAAAAAAACAAAACAAAACTAAAATTTTATCATCTATGTCACCACATTAACCCATGTGCTCTCATATCAAAACTAGACAGTTTCATTTGGCTCGCACCGAACTAACGAGAATACACCATACATTGATAAAAATAAATCTTTTTCTTATTATTAAATGTATTTAGGATGTAATGTTGTATGAATATTATGTTCAACTGTTTCTAAAATGGTGATTCCAGCATATTAAATATTACAAATAACAAACAAGTTGATTATAAGGTATTCAATAGTCGTGACGGAGTATACAAATGGAAACTATGTGTATATAGATTTATATTTACTTGTAGCTCTTTGAGCAGTAGACATTACTCAATAAAATTAAAAAAAAAAAAGAACCGCCTTCAAAAAAACGATGTAAAAAGTAATTTAAATTTTTTCTAGTGACTAATTACCTTTCTCAATCGACACGAACTAGTCAATTTTTAAAGTGAAACTTCAAACGCGACTTCCAACAAGGTTGCGTTAAACGTTTAACGCTACCATGGAGAGGGTATGAAAGCACTGTTGCGTTAAATTTTTAACGCTCCTGGGGAGGGGGAATAGAAAAAGACAGAGCGAGAGTGAATGCGAGGCACTCGAACGTATGCGCGTATATACTTGTTACAGGCGAGCGCGAATAATAATCAATTTCATCACCATTAACGTCTGCCAAAGCTTGTGAACCTGCAGTGGATAGTGGCAATCAAGATTTTGCAATAAATAATATAATTTCATTCATTTTCACATTACGAAGTTTCACTTCTTCCGCGTGGAAGGACTCCACGCACTATTTTTTTTTAACCAAGAATAAAATGCGCACCGACTTCCAAAGGTAATTGGTCACAAGGAAAAATTTAAAATTATTTTTTACTTTTTAGTTCATATTTTTGAAAGTGGTTCTTTTCTTTTTAAATATTTTATTTTTTACTTTTGAGTGTTGTTGTATACAACCATAAAAAATTTTTCATTTGTATGAAATTTAACCATTAAAAATACTTTTTGCCGTTTCTCTCTCTTAAGGGATATCTTGAAATTGAAACGTTAAGAAAATTAATACAAACTACAATAGCCTGAAATGCACAAAATTCAAAAATTATCGTATATGTATAAGGGTTAAATTTTTAAGCTTAGAAGACAGTTTTTGAGTATTCGTAACACCCGAAAGTCTAGAAAAAGATCTAATATAATTGTATGATAAATTTACTATTTCAAAAGTTAATGAACAAAGAAAGCTATTGGATTTATCTCAAATTAACAGAGGATATTTTTCGTACAGCTTCTCTTTTCAGAAATATTAAACCATTTATTAAGGTACTTTTGGAATTCCTAAAAATTTTTTTGCAGTTATTTGCAGTATTAAGTGAAGTTTTTTGATGAAAAAAAATATCCACTATGCTGAAATGGAACTCATCTGTAAACAACTAAACAGAAATTTATGCTCACGGTATTTTGTATATTCAAATTCAATGAGTTTCTGTAATATGGATAGTCGCTTATTACGCGAATGTATTTGTGTGTTTTCAGGAGACCGCCACACATACATACATCGAAAGATTAAAACACAGCACTATATTGCTTAGTGTTTGCTATGCTATACTATTATTATCAGTGTCGGAACAAAAGTCAATTTAAATCACTCTGAAATTACCAAATTGTCCAGACAGATATTAATTAAGGACTTTACACAATATATGTACAATGTGTCCCGTTTTCACTTTCATCACTTTGTTGTTTCATTGTAATCACTTTCTTAATATGGAAAAAAAAGAACGATTAAAATAATTTAAATACTCAAAGTGTACTACTCGAAGAGATCTATTAGGCAATATAAGCAGTGATTTCGAGTAATAATTTGATTGCCTCAAATAAATAATAAAATAATAGAAATACACTAGGCATTAATTTATTTTGAAAAATGATAGCACATTCAGTTTCTAATACGAACAATTTTTCAAAATAAATTAATATTATCTAGTTTTCTGATTTTTGTGATATTACGCCATCTGATTGAAACCTCTTTGAATAGTACATTTTAAGTGTATACATTATTAAATTCGATCTTTTTACCCCAAAATAAGAGGATGACTTCACTTGAAGTGGAACACATTGTATATATTTCATTCAACCCGAAGTTTTTTTCCATTAAACCACATCCTTCCTTCCGTCTGCATATGGGACCATTTATAAATATAGCTCTAGGAATTATCACGTTTTCTATAAAACGATCTAGTAAATGTTTGATTGCAAGTTTGAAATTGTCGGATATGGCACCCGTGTATGTCGAGTAAAAAGTTAAATGAATAACAAATTCAAAAACTATTTAGTCCAATATTAAAAAAGCTTCTCCCAAAATTTCCTGTCATTTTGTGGAGATTTTGTTAAGTGTCGGATAAAATGATCTTTCTTTTGTTGTTTTATCTACAAATTCCTATGGTAAATAATAATAAACAAACGGGTGGATGAAAAAATTCGCTATTATATTTTGCCAAACAACAAATTCTTCATGAAGTGTTTCTTTTAGATAAACAAATATATGTATTTCATAAAATATTATTCTTAACACAATAGTAAAACTGTGAGAAACTAAATTTCAGAATATTGACATCCAAATTTATAGTCAAGCAAATAGCAATCCCCTAAATATACATCACGATAATTATTCACAAAAGATTTCATGACTAACAGTTGTCCAGCATTGTCTGTCCTACAAAGCGTGAGTGAATATCATAACATCCGATGCGACTCTGAAAAATAATTAGTCAAACGAGAGCTAAGAAAAGGCCAGGCTGATTTAAAAGCACTTTTAAGGAATATTGACAGATATTCGTCACGTCACAGTCTAGCCAATGCATCTCAGTCAGAAATAATATTCTTCTGAGAAATTTAATAGAGAGTATCAACACTTGTCCGTCATAAATCAGGCTGAGAGATTCAGTGCTGCTTCAGTCACAGTTACGTCATTTTTACTTTCGTCGCCAACGATACTTTCACAATTTGACTGACGCCATTAAAGAAACAATCGATAGCTCGAATATTGAATTGACACGAAAGGAACATGTGTAAATAAACTGGTTATTTCTGACTGCGACTGGTTAGTGACTGAACTGTGACGTGGCTGATATGTGTGAATAGACCTTAATAACTACCAATTGATTAAAAAATCTAAATAAGTTAAAAAAATATGTATTATATGTATTAGCATATAATAAAGATTTTGTTAGATTTACTCAATTTGGAAATATACTCTTTTAAAATTTTACTAACTACGCCTCTGATTATCATTATTGTAATAATGACTTAACAATTAATAGATATTTTATTAAAGTGTTATTCGGTTTCATCTTTGTTACACCACTTAATCTGTTTATAAGTCGATCATGTTTATTTAGTATTTGATATTACTAAATGAATTTATAATATTATAAATAGCTATCAATAAATTGATAACAGAATACCGGGCGTCTCAAAAATTTGTGAAAGTGAATGATTTGGTCAAATTCTTACCAATAGACTCTACATACAAAAAATTCAGTGTAATTTGAACTAATTTTTTTCAATTCCACTTATGCTATAACAAAAAAGTGTTCGTAAATTTTGGAGAGAATCAACGGAGTAAAATAATAAACACGAAATTATTCGCTACGGTAGTTTAGAATAAAAATATGTTGTCTTGCATCATCAATAACTTATTGATTTTAGAGTAAAATTACAAAGCAACTAATGCCATTTGACGCGATGATTTTGATACACTTTGTATATTTTGAACTTTCTGACAAAGAGTTTCTCATTTGTTCCTTAAAATAAAAAGTTAATGACATATTTAATTCATCCATTTTTTTGGTAGTTAGCTATGTATCCGATGTTGAAATAAAAAACCAAAAACTTGGTTTTTTCAATTTTTCACAAAAATTTTGAGGTTATATGAAAAAAAGTAAAAATACAACAGTTGTAGATATTTTTATTACCTACAACTTTGCCACTAAACTTTTTTCCGTAGGACTTGTAATTTTGGCGGAAATCAAGGTAAACCGTGTTTTACCCTTAAAAACTCACCCGCTTCCACTTCCCGACCTCAGATCACCCGTGAATTATTTTTCTTGTCATTTTTGTTATATTCTCTTCCATTTCAAATGGGTTTTATTCTACTATAACTTTCTTTCACTTTTTATCATTTTTAAAGGCTTTTTACCCTGGTCTATGTATAATGTCTTCTGTCTACCCATTTGTTGTTTGTAAGTGTAGTGTGAGTTATACATAAACATGTTTCTTTATTGGATAAACAATTATTATTGAAATTATGAACACAGGCGAACTGTTTCATTTTGTGTGCGATTGTCAGATTCTAGCAAATGTAACATCCTGGGCTTGATTTCTGGTAGATATGTTTTCAATTCTTCCGTCTTTCAATTAAATATCATAATAGACAGTCTATCTATAGAGCTGCAATTTCTATTACTGTAAGACGGATATAATGTGTTAATACAACAAAAGTTGTTAAAAATATCTAAGATATAGAATCTGTTAATTGCATATAAAATGAAAGAAATCACCTGTATTCATGATGTGTGATAATAGTTTATTTTAACAAGGGAGTGAGGATGAATTTGTTTTATCTGTTCATTGGGATGGGATCTGATAATTATGATTTATAAAGTAGGTGATCTATTGGCTAACATAGTATTTGTATCAATATCGTGGGCGCACTTTAATATACTTATAATGTTTTATAATGTTTCAATAAAACAAACATTGATGTAGACCAATAGTGAAAGTTGAAGTTGTGATCTAAAATAATTATACTATAGGTATTATACAATCATATTTTGAAAGTAATACAAATCTAACGTACTTGTGTGCTGCTCTGAAGCATTAATTGTTGATAATAATTTAATAGTTTACATTTAAATATTAAATTCTTTAAAGAACTCTGACATTTTCCAAACAGACCTGATACTATTAATCAATCAAGTCACACAAAAAAGGTGATGAGTGTGTGTTGTGCCCTCCTCAACAATCTAAAACTCATGCAATTTGAATGTTTAATAGCTCAAATGATAGGTGAATGAGTCACTGAGTGTTCATAGGCCAAATTATATAATATGCATTTGTTATAGAGCGTTTCTTTCTCCAAATATTGTGATAATTTTGTATGAAAATATCTCCAGTTCTAATGAAGATATTGTTTTGGTCTAAGAATATTCAATAACTCAAGATCGTTCATTTGATCTCAAAATTAACAAACACTCAAATTAGATGAGATGGAGGAGAGCAAGATGCAAAATTTATTTTTAATGAGATTTTCTCCACTCAAAGTTAGATACCTCCTGTTTTAATGAACAAAGAAAATTGGTTTTAGTTTACGAACACTCAATGACTCAAGACTTGAACATTCAAGTGCAGGATAAGATTGAAAAGAGCAACGCGCTGACATTCAATTCTTTATATTATTTTCTCCACTCAAAGTTTGATATCTAATGATCGTAGAAAGTTCGTCAACTCAACACCTTTCATTTGAGCTATTGAACACTCAAATTGGATGGGATGGATGAGAGCAAAACTGTCAAATCAATTTTTTAATATATAGATTATGTTTTAAATTAAAGTTTAATATTTTCTATTTAAAAAATGAGTTAAACTAAATTGTTTACGAAAATTCGATTTGTTCTACCGACAAATAAATATTCTGACAATATTCTGAATGATGATCCCATTAGGGTAAGTCTATTGTTTAAATACAGGAACTGTCAACAAATTAATCCAACCGTCCAATAGTGAAACAAATTTCCACTTTCAGCCATATTGTTTCCAAAGTTGTATAACTACACTTTAAAAAACATACTCATCGGAAACATTGTAGTTTTGACTTGTAATTTGTGTATTCAATTGGACACTAATTATCTAATTTTGTAAGATACTTGTGTTTTTTTAAAAGTGGTTGAAATAGTTCACTATGTACTACTAGGTAGCGGATACAGTGAGCCACCGCCAGCACACAGTGAAACACGGCAAATAAATCTAAAAATTAAATTTTCAAGCCTCTTTAGATAAAAAACCTAAAGAGCCTGGTAAAGTATAGTTTATTATATAATTCTTGAAGTGTTTTCTGGAAACACCTTAACAGCAAGGCGTCGTGATTGTCCACTAGTCCAAAAGTTTGAGATATTTGTTTAGTTGACTATTGCCGCCTCAAAAGCTAATTTTTTACACTATTTTCTTGTTAAATCATTAAATAGAAGTATAAAATGATTTCCAATTGAAGTATATTTGTTTCTGCAGCACATTAAACAAGCGCTAGCGTAACATCAGTCTAAACTGATATAAGGATTCTCTATCATTTTGCAGCTTAGCTTGTTTTCTCCACAACTCTAATCAGAAGGTGAGCAGCTATCATGTTCCCAGGAATACGTAAACTAGCGGTGTACTTCTTGTTCATGGTTCACTGTTGAACATGAGACATTGATTATTCACTACTTGGCTGCCCGTTTATATTTCCACTGGTGGATAATATTCACGTTAGGTAAATGCTCTTCAACTGCTGTGCAGGCTTTGTTACTACTATGGAAATTAATGGTAAATACTTAAGATTCACTGTGGGACGGTAATTCACTGTTAGGCAGTTTAACCTACATTTATTTCACGACTCCACCAATCAATTATAATTTTTTCTAGGTTAATAAATATATTTTATATTAATAATATTAAAAATTTTCTCTACACGGTATGTTTTTCAACTGACAATTGTTTGATAATATGTATCAGACATCAGACATAAACAACGTTACGAGTTAAGAAATGTGAAAATCTCTGGTTAAAAAACATTTATTAATAGTAAATAAACTATATAAGAGGCTATAAATTAATAAAACTTTCTACGCCTTACTTTAGCCATTAAAAGCTATTGAAGTAAGACAAAGATACAGATAATAATGCATTGATATGTTACATTATACACCAAAGCATAGAAGTATATCATGTTACAGTGCAACCTCGATATAACAAATCGGAAGGAAACAAGTAAATATTCGTTATATCAAATAATTTGGTAAACTGAGGTTTGTTATATTTAGGTTAGGTTAGTCTACCATTTGTTATAACGAGGTAAAAAAAATTGTTTTATTCACCTCAACATTGCGTACTCATCTTGTTATAGCGAACAACAACTTCTACTAATAAATGATAACACCTTTTTTTTTCAAATTACTATAGGTATTTTCTATTTAAAAACAATTAGGTAGGTAACAATTTTTTTACGTTAGATAAATAATAAAAATTAAATGCAGTAAAGTCTGTAAAAGTAGATTTCAATGTGGGTTCATGCATTAATGTTAATTACAAAGATTCGCACAAAAAATCTCACGAATTGAAGATTTCTCTACATCTTTGCACTCGCATGATTTTAATGTTCTACTGTTTATAGGCAAACCACTTTCTTCCGAAAACTTATCTTTTAATTGTAAAATTGTATCCAATGTACTTGCGGGAATTCCTATTCTAATATCTAATTTATTATTATAATTCCTAATTTATTAGCTATATCTAATTTTTTCGTCAACATAACGAATGATGTTTCGCTTTTTTGCGGCTGATAAGGAACATCTTTTCCGTTTCTGAGCCATTGAAACTGGAATCTTTATACAATAGTGGCGAGTAACACTGTTTACATTATGTCCCATCAAACAAAACACTGATTGTTTTACAAATAAAACGTATCGAAACCTGTCGAGACTCAATCACATCTCACAGTATGTTATTAAGGGTCATATTCGTGGGAACGTTGTATAAAGGTTTTGGGTTGACAAAATTCGTTAATTAGAGGTATTTACACTTTTTTTTTGATAGTTGAAAATTTTTTTATAAAGAGGTTGTTCGCAAGAAATCTTCGCATTGTAAATGTATATTTTTCATTGACTCCTATGGTCAAATCAAGGGGTTTATATTGAGGTTCGTTATATTAAGATTGCATTGTATGAGTAACCTATAGTGTAGATACATTGTGAATGCTTTGATGTAATATTAAAAAGGTACAGGAAACGCCATGACATACAATTTAATTATGTATCTCATAACCCTAAAACTAATATTATCAACCCATCGTTTATATCACGTATTAAAGTGACCTTAAACAATAATTGCCTTGTATATATACATATATATATATATATATATATATATATATATATATATATATATATATATATATATATATATATATATATATATATATATATATATATATATATATATATATATATATATATATATATATATATATATATATATATATATATATATATATATATATATATATATATATATATACATATATATATATATATATATATATATTAATTATACATATTTAATAAACAATATAATATATAAAACGCGAATATTCTAGATACATGACAATATTATGTAATTATATCTATGACCGATGTAGACTCTCATATCTATGGATTTTATGCAAAAAAGATTCTATTCAATTTTTATTTCTTTTAGAGATAAAATCAAAAATTTTCACAACGTGTGGTTAATCGTAAAGTTTACCTAATTTGTATTAAAATATCGTTGTTAACATTTTAAGTTCTTATTCATTTTTTTCTTCGATTTGTGCTGGAACTCAACATCCTGTGCGAGAAATGGTGATGAAAATTAATATTAAGTTGTTTGAAACATAAAAAAACTGAATATAATATCATTTTTCAAAATAAACTAATACTTAGCACAGTTTCTAGATTTTTATGGTATTTATTTAATCACAACAGGCAACCCCGTTTTTCGAGGTAGACAGAATAGGCACTGCCTACAAGCCCCGCCAAGAAATCGGCCCCACCAAATTTTAGGAAATAAAAAAAAAATTATTAGAATGAAAAAATAAAAAAAATAATTGTGTAAATTTTAAAAATAATGTAATTTTAAATATCTTTATTTTCAATTAATTCTGAATGAAAAACTTCTTTTGATTTTTTTTTTTATTAAAATTCTTAGCACCTAAATCATTAGCGGCTAATTTGTTTATTACATGATTTATATTAATATGGCAATATTTTTCAATCAAGATAATTTTAGGGGGATTGATACATCTGTAATAAGTACACTTTTTAATGAAATATTATATTTTTTCACGAAAAAAATTATTCTAAAATAAAAAAAAAAAATCAAAATTTTATTTCATATTTACAAATAAATATTTTTTCCCAGCAAACTCTTCAATACGCCCACCGTTTTTATATCAATATTGTGTTATATAACAAATTTTGTTACATTTGGATTATTATTTTTTGAGTTATTTGTTCGAGAAAAATGATAAAATATTATATTAACGATTGTGCTAAATATTATTACAGAAGTTATGTTTCCCCTTAAGCAATATTATTGATCCCCCTTAACTTAAACATGATGTTAAAATATAATTTTGTATTTGATTATTACTGGGGTATGTTATTATTGTTTTGAAGTCAATTATTATTGGCGAGGAATTTTTATACAAAAATAAACTTGCACTAAATATATTTATGAAAGAACGGTTAATTGTTAGATAATTATTATGTTATTCCAATCCCCATATATCACAGAAAAGATATCTTTTCTATTCTTTTTAAAGAATAAACCTGAAATTTGAAAATTGAATTTGTGAACAGCGATTAATAAATTCTCGTTACCAAATAGAAAACTAGATTTATACTTATCGTGAAAAAAAGTACCCGCAAAAATTTCTACCCTTATTTAGATCCTCACCATTTTATGTCTAAGGCTTTCACCAAGCTAAAATCGGTACTGGCAACAGATGATGATATTTCAAAATCAATCCTTACAATATCTACTATAAAGCTGTCTTTACTTTATATGCAATCATCATGTTAAATAGAAATTAATAACGTGGATAATAGGAATCGATAATACAAAATCCCAGGGTCGCCAGTTACTTATTATCTCACAAATAAAATATGTTTGATAAGATGTACTTTCAATGTATGCATACTTGCAATCTTGTGTCAACGGCCAATTTATTGGTACAGGGTGTTAAACGACGGTAAAAACCCATCTTACTTTTCTTATAATCTCAGGGATGATTTTTATGTATGAAGCCAAAGAATATTTAAAAAAATTCATAATCCACACTGACGGTCACTTTCTGTCGGTGGTAACCTTTGCAAAACGCTTTTAATAAAACAAAGCCCTCTTTTAATCTCAGTCTTGATTTTCATCCATCATATTCTGGTAACTATTTCAATACACTTTTACCTATTTTCATTTTTTTACCTATTTAAAAACATTAAATATTCGGTTGGTATATTGTGTTGAATTGTTTATCGGAATTAATTTTATTTATCTATCTATAACATCATATAATAAAATACACGTACAATAAATACAAATAAGTAAATATAATTTTAAGTAAGCGTGAAAGATTCAGGATTTCTTTGTTTTTTTATGGGAGCTTTAAGAAATCTGGTAGTATGGTTTATAAATTTTTTAAATATTCTTTTGCTCGTACAAAAAAATCAGCCCTGAGACTATGAGTAAAAAGACCTACTTTTCGCATTCTGAACTTGTAAATTGTCTGTTTACACAAGATAGCAACTATGCATACATTGAAAGTATATACTAGCACTACTAAGGGCCCTGGGACATTGCTCTACATTTCAATATAAGCATAAGTTTGTTCTCATGTATGGGAAACTAGTAATTCAATTAAAAAATTTATTTTCAAATATTTTTCGTAATTTCTTAACGTTTTGTAAAACAGAAATTTTGATAAGATTAAACACTTTTCAGTAAACTTGTTGAACTTTAGTTTCATTGTAAATCCTTAACATTTAAAAATTAATAATTTTTTAATTTATGTAGGACAAATATATATTCATAACGTCATTTGCTTCATTTTTAATATCCAAGCAGTGATTTTAAGTATACCCGCTTAGAGCCCATGTCAAAGTTTGCAGATGGATCTTACTTTCAATTCAAAGACAATATTCATGGTAGGCAGCTTTAATTTGTAGTATTTTATATATGTTATGTGCATAAATAAATTTAGACACTTTAATTTTTGCTTAACCACTTTTTTATATATTATAATTTGACATGTTTCGGATGTTACTCTATGTTCTACAGTTGAAAGAATATATATACATATAATAAATTTAATGCAAAGACAATACATTATATTAAATAGTTTTTGGTTGATTATAATATAATATACATAGTTTCGGAGCACGTAGTGATATGGAACGTACTAACTATATCAGACTGTTTTAAAGTTTCCGGAAATCGTCATTTTTTACTGAAAATGAAAAAACCTTTGACGGCAAAAATAGTAGATATCGCAGCAATATAGAATGAAAAAGGGGCGGGGTCGAGCATTGTTACTTTTTCCAGCATTAGTTGGAATCCTACAATAAAATATTATTAGAAAACTTTTAGGTTATAAATCGGACGATCTACAACTTTTGGACTGAATAATTTTCATTAGAACTTCTAAATTTGCGATTAAATATTTATCTTCAATCGTACTACACTCTGGATTTGTGTTTTATAAGATACGTTAGTGACGAATATTAATACCGGGTACGTACAAGCAGCACCATGTGCGACTTCTTAAACTTCCATTATATGAGTGTGAAATTTAATAAATTATCTTTTGTGTAATTAAACCGGGATAGCGCGAACGCAGTCCCGACTACCAAAAATTACGCGCCCGAGTTATCCACATTAGGGATAATCGCAAGGGTCAGCCTAACCGTAGTGCAATGGAAAAGCCTCGCCCTGGGGGAACCGCCTTGTTGATCACGGTAACCCCTACGCCAGGTAAGTATGATTTGGCAACGTAAATATTACTATTTATACAACAAACTTCGTCATAGTGCTTGTGAGAGAAACAATTTTCTTAGACAATTTTGAAAATAAGATAAAACACAAGCACCTTTCTTTGTTTAGCTCATACATCCATATTGATATCTAAATATACACATGCGCAGTGTATTTTATATAAGACCAACAAATAATTGAACAGAGATCGCATTGGAGAGATAACATATACTTGTCTTTGTTTTGATATGACACTTAGATTAATTTAATATGCTTACATTGCACTCTTGTTTATAAAAAATAAAAGAAAGTAATAATCTTTCAAATTCGATAAATAACTATGTTAGGTTATATTCATAGAATATATTAATGTTATATTTTTTAACGTAATAAGTACAAAATCATTAAAATGTCAAATTTTTTCTACGACAATGTAAATGTGGACCCACTTTCAATTGAAGATGAAAATGTCAATATTAAGAAAACGGAGGAAAACGCAATGTTAATAATTAAAGAGGAAAATATAAAAATTGAAGAAGAAATACATCCAGAAATGATATTAATCAAAAATGAAGTTTTAGAAGAATCTTTTACATGTGAATTTTGCGATGTAACCTTTAGTATGCAAAATGATTTAGAAGAACATCAACAAATTCATATTGAAAATGAGTCAATTTTCTTGCTAGTTGATCCCAAACATTTTCAAAATGGATACCAGCCTTATTCAAGTGATGTATGTGATAGAAAATTTACAAGTGAACCTCATTTAAATGAGCATAAACGATCCGACTTTGGTGAAAAACCTTTTATATGTGATATTTGTGATGAAAAATTTACACTGCTAAGTTCTTTAAGTTATCATAAACAAATTCATAGTGGAGAACCATTATATCCATGTGATGTTTGTAAGAGAACTTTTAGCCGACATAACCTTTTACTTTATCATAAACGAATAATGCATGAACAACAACGGCCTTATTCTTGCAGTATTTGTGATAAATCATTTGTATGCCAAAATCATTTAATTGCACATCAAAAGATACATCCCGGTAAAAACTTACAATGTAATACTTGCAATCAAACTTTTACTCATCAAGGTACATTAAATATTCATAAATGCCGTAATTTAGTAAAGAAACTTTACCCTGTAAAGCCTTATGGTTGTAAATTTTGTAATAAATCTTTTTTATCCGAAACTTTGTTAATTGGGCATATACGAATGCATTCTGGAGAAAAGCCTTATTCGTGTGATGTTTGTAAAACAAAATTTGCTCACTTAAGCAGCTTAGTTTGTCATCAACAAATTCATACTGGAGATTCTTTGTATTCATGTGATGTCTGCGATCGAACATTTACTCGATTAAATATTTTACTTAACCATAAACGAGTAATGCATGATGGAGGACGGCCATATTCGTGTGAAATTTGTAATAAAGCATTTACATGCCAAAATCATTTAGTTGCACATAAACTTCATCACACAGGAGGGAAACCATACCCATGCGATTTTTGTGATGAAACCTTTATGCATATTTACAATTTAAATCAACATAAAAAAAGTCATCCTGAAAGCCGACCGCATCCATGTGATCTATGCGATAAAAGATATCTTAAGCGAAGTCATTTGGTTGAACATAGACGTAGGCACTTTGGGGAACGGTTGACTTGTGATATGTGTGATAAAACATTTGTCCATAAGAGTGGTTTAGTTAGCCATAAACACCGAATTCATTTAAAGAAAAAGTAAAAAAGCATTTGTTCGTGATGTGATTTTATTTAAAAAAAATTCAAAATAGTTTTGCCCCGTCAATAAAGGAAGCAAGGGTATTTTGAGAATTTGTAGGGAACAATTTTATATGAGGCAAGAAAACAAGTATATTTATATAGTCGATTGGTGGTATGAAAAAAAAAATGGTCAATGCCACTGATTTGAAAGTTGATTAATCTTTATAAATTTAGACCAAAAGTTTAAAAACTCGAAAGTTTTTAATACCTTTGACATCTGGGTTTATTTTTATAAGATGAGATGGGAAGAAATTTGAATTGTTGAAATGGAATTGAGAATTTTAGTTGTTGAAAGTGCTATTTCTTACAATTGTCGCGCATAAATAACTCAAAAAATAATTATCCTGTGTTGTGTCATGGCACTTCGGCTTGTCGCGAAAAATTCTTCATCATGCCCTCCAAATCTTCATGGAGATTGTGCATACCAAATTACCATAACAATTGGATTTCTATCTTTTGGAGTTATATGATGTATATTTACATAAGAGATTGTCTTTATTTATAGACCCTGTAGAAGTTGTTACAAAAAACATACTTAAGTTTATAGTATATCTTATTTCTAAAATGAATTTATTCTAATATTTAGTATCATTTTTATTTTCTTTCTCTCTCTCTTCTTTTGATGAAAAATAATATAAATTCATAAGTTCGCGCATCAATTATCACAAATTTAATTTTGTTGCATTCAGTTTTATTTATTTTGATCTCATTATTTTAACACAAATAATTTATTTCGGTATTTTATTATGAAAAATTAAAATCATAGGTTTTATTATTTCATAAATCGATCATAAATATTTGAAGGAGTGAACTGAACTAGACAAACACAAAATGTCAAGATGATAGCTTTTGAATTCTCATGATGTTGTCATTTAGTACTTTAACAATTGTATCAAAATTTGCTAAGATTGGAACTATAATGATCGTGTATAAAGATGTATGACTCAAACAAAAGTTTTAATTGTAAAATATAGAAATTTTAATAAAGAATAATATTAACAATTTTAATGATTCGTTTAATTAAGCCTGTCTAGACTTATATTTCTGATGTTTTTTTTTTTTTTGGAAGAACAAATCTTTTAAATTATGGAATAACAATATTTTTGGTTTATTATAATTTAGTTAATTCTTAAAGCTACAAATGCAAATTAGGTTCATGCTTATCAACCTAGGATTGCCATATACTTGACGACATTAGAAGTTAGGACTGGAAAAACTCACCAAACAATTTGCAGGACAGTTCCAAATTTTGATTTTATAATATTTACTAGACAATGGTGTAAAAATCACTTGACAAACGACGTACTATTTTTTTTAATTAAAGCGGTAGTTATCTATTTCTACACATACTAACCAAATTGCATGAAGAGCATCTGACAAATTCTTTATCCTTTTTTTAAGAATCGTCAATCGAGTAGATTACAATATGATCATTTTATTTAAAAATGAACACAATATAACGGCTAATCGGCATTCCAAAAAGAAAATTCGTCAAATATCTCCCTCTTTATATTTCTCTCAAGTGGTAAGGTAGATAAATAATAAAATTATATTATTACAAGTCGAGGTTATACGTACCTGTTAGATATATTGTTTCGAACGGTATGCAAGATCATTGAATCATAAGATTTTATTATTTTTCCGTGGATCAAGCGGATTTTTTCGGGATGATAAGTATCAATCTAAAATTTTGTATAAGACTTAATTTTGATTAGTTAAAAAAACTGTTTCTTTTTCGGAAAATTGGAAGTGAGTCGTTTTCTCTCTCGATACCATAAAATTTTTGAGTCCAAAAGTTTCAAATAACGAATATTTGGTTTTTTAGTATTTGTTTTGCTACGTGTCGGTTACAATGGTTTTTTAAATTGTTATTAAATAATCTTCTCATTATAAGAGAAAAATAAATCACCAATTTCGAAGAGGGAAAAAAAATTGTTGCACTTATCTTTTAATTGTATTCAGTAAGTTACATACAAATTTTTAACTTGATGCTTATTATCCTGTAGAAAACCGCCAGGTCCACTTACCAGTAAATAATAACAAGCTAAATAATATGTGTATCGTTTTCCAGTTGTTTGCTTCTTTAACGAAAATGACATGATATAGGAATGGAAATAAAAAACTTCTATAAAACGTAACATTTAGCAAAATTTCTCTTTATTTTCCTTAAATTTTATTGTTTAAATTTACGTCACTAATATATTCATTAATGATATTTATGTTTGTATAATTTTCTTTGCATTGCCAAAATAAATGGCGGAATGTGTTTTGTCAATGATTTTTTTTTAAAAACTATTTTAAACATTTAAACAAACAGCGCACATTTAAGTTTTCGATTAATATATTTTCTGTGTGGGGTGTAATTCTATATTGATAAAAATGAGAAGTTTTTGTTTTCTAATATCTTTCACTAAATTCCAGTAAAAAAATTTTTTTTAACAAAAATCATTTTAACTTGGTCTTTTTTTAAAATAACTTATCGATAAAATCTGCATAAGATGACCATATATCCATATACAATGTGTTCTACGGTAATAAGTTATGTTGAATAATTTTCACAATTTTATTTTATAGACAATTAGCTCAAAAAAAACTTTTTAACAAGTTAAATTATGATAAAAATCCGATTTGAATTAGATTACTCGATTACTTTTCTCAATATTGTACTGTTTTTAAAAATCTTGATAACATTTACAAAGTATGATTTAGTCAACTTAAGTTAGGTCTCCAATTTTTTCTATTTCGATAAATAGAACGTTAAAAAATTAATCGGAAGAAAACGATTTGGGAAATTTATTTTTAAAATGTTAACAAGATTTTATACACCTTTTAAAAAAATAATTTTTCTACAATTTAGAGCCAAATACAATAATTCTTACTCTTAAAATTTCTGTCAAAGATATATGTCATTTAAAAGATATGTGGTCATCTTAATATTGAAAACAAATACATATTTATATATAAATAGAATTTTCTAAATATTTACAACAACCAATTATTAACTTCGCCTAACATTACATAGAATGTTGTTTATAGATGCGACATCAAAAACGAATAATTTTCCGTTCGATCATTATTTGTACGAATAGTTAAGACTGAAAACTGGCAACGTTTCTGTTTACAATAGTACAACGGGTTTATTGATTTTTTGTTTTAACTTAACTATTATAGAAGTTTGTACTTGCTAAAATTGAAATGAAATTTTCTGTATGTTATTGAAAGCATTTTATTGATTTTTTTTTTTAAATACTACAATTTAAAATTATTTCAATAAATTTTAATCAATGTGATTAATCCACAGTTTTAACAATTAGGCTTAAATTTCAAAAATTAAAGCGTATTGATAAAATTTAACCGTGTTATATTTAAAGCGTAGTACATTTGCTTTTTTAGTAAGTTGAGAAAACAGAAATAACATCATTAGCGACTCTGCTAAATAAAAATTTTTAAGATTCTCTTAGAGGAAGAAAGAATTTGAATATGCTCAAAAAGACGTGACCATAGTGAGCTAAGATATTAATGCATTTTACTTCCTGGAATTTTAACTCGAATTTAATGTAAAAAACTTCAAAAATTCAAGTTGATTAGCTATAAAAAATTGTTCTTGAAAATTTTCTCTTGGAAACTTACGAAAAATGTGAATTATTCCGATTTAATTTAATGAAAATAATAAATTTCATACAAATTCGTTGCCAGCTTTTCTTTTATAATTTATATTACTTAACAATAATGGTATCTATTATATCTCACACATAATTATAAATTATTATACATTTAACTATTTTTATTCTTAGTACCTGAGTGATGATGCAAACCAATTAAATCATCGTGTCAGATTCCACAAAAATTATTTATGATGAACGGATAATCATTGTAAAAACACACATGTTTTAACTGGCCCTTGTTCTTTTACGGTTTTAAGTGATTTAACACGATGGTAAACAGAATCGATACTCTGTAATGTGATTTGATGAAATTTTATATTGTCAATTCATAAATGAATAAAACGACCGATACGCTTACATTTGCAGCACTTTAATATGAAGCACATCATAGTAAATATCATTTGCGCAAGCAGATAGTTCAACATTGTTTTGAATCTCTTTAAACCGTAAAGAACAAAGTCCTGATTGAAATATCTACAGTTAATAATTGCATACATACACAAAAAAGTAAGAACTCCGAACACATGCGTGACTTGGATAGATAATTTAAAAATCTGATGGTGTGTAAATTTCAGTCAACAAATCGCGTTTCAAAGCGATTGTTTTTTAACATACGGCAAAAAATTCAAGGCGTTATTCCTGAGATTATTCCATGAAGACTAGTTTAAACATTATCTGACTTTTATTGCGAGTTATACGAAATTTATTTTTTAATGTTTTAATAACGAAGAGTTTTAGTAGAGTAAATTCTTCTATTCGAATACAAAAATTCATGACACATAAAAAAAATCCCTTCAGTTATATACACCAATTGTCCAACATGACATTAAAAAAAGGATATTCTTCTAAAATTTTATCAGATAATTCGAAATACCTTACGAAAAATTTGTAATCATTCTTTCCAAGGATAATTAGTATATGGAATTTATGAGCATTAGTAACACGCAAAAAGAAATATCATGCAAAAATAAATTCTTGAATGTGTCGTAAGCTCTTAAACCATCAGTTGAAATTGATGAAGTGATCCTTATCAGAGGAATTCAAAAGTACTTCCAGAGTTGGAATGTTGTTCTTACTCGTTTTAGTTATATGTATGCTGAAAAAAAAAAAAATAAGCGTGTGTTAAAATTATAAATAATAATACTTAAAAAAATTATCTTTAAAAAAATAAAAGACGATTTCAGTGTGACGAGTAGTTATTTCTTTTTTTTTTCAAAATTTAAATATTATCATTGTGAAAATTCAAACGAGATTAAATCAAGAAATAATAAATAACAAAATATTACAAAGGACAATAATAAATTATGAATTAATAATTACTAAAAAAATATATATTATTTTTAAATAATGATATCTAAGCTATTAAAATTTTGGTATACTCGTTCTAATTGAATTAATATCATCGAACGATTTTTTCGCTTTCGAAGAGATATCATCATATGATTTTTTAGTTTTTGTTGTAATATCGTCAAATGATTTTTTTGTTTGATTGAATATTTCATCAGTACTTTTAACAGCGGACGTTGCAAGTTCTGTTACTTCTGAATTTATTTTTGAAATCACCCATTCCATTGCTTGACGACCTTTTCCAGCATTTAATGAAATTTTATTTGTTAATAAATCCTCCATGTAATGATTTAATGGTACACCTTCAACAGTTACAACAGCTTCTTGGCGTAATAATGTTTTATTTGGATCATTTGGATGTGGTAAATATCGGACTGTTTCATCGACAGCTATAAATCGTCCAAATGTTAAATTTATTGTTTTTAATGTCATTTGTCGTGCATTTGGATCCACCTCACTACGTTCACTTGCATAACATATTTTGGCAGTACCGATTAACTGTAAATTACAAGAAAGAAATTATTAAATAATGAAATTTTTCAGATTGGAAAATTTTAACACGTTTTTGATACAAAAACTCTTAATATCAGAAACGTGTATAATTTTGGCATGTGTTGAAGGAAATATAACAAGGTATGTGAACTATTGGAAAATTATTTAAATGATAAATTCTAATGAATCAATAATTCAAATTCAACTTGTCAATTTTTCAATTAAATTTTTACGATTTATTTATTTTTATTAATTAATTATATAATTTTATGTTCGTAAAAAAATACAAGGTTAAATTATTGAATGAATTAAAAGCTTTGATTTAAGCTGATCCTATATTAAATTTTACGATTAGATGATTAGTTTTAGAGATATCGTTTGGAACAGGTAAGAGATATCGATTCTTTTTAGATACGATTTTATGTGATATCTCAAAAACTACTACTACACATCAAATCCTTAAATAGATACGATCTTTGGAATCCCAAACTAGGTCAAAAGTACTCAAAGTTATCGAATTTTAATCCCCTTAAAAAAATTGCGAACAATCGAAAAAAGTTTGTGTTCCAAATTTTCATCAAGCTATGTTTATAAGGTAATTTTCACCTATAATATATCTCATAGTATTATAATTGGAAAATTATTTTATGTTCATTGTTTTTCACACAGCAAAAAATTTCTCTTAAATATGGCTGTCTATATTCCTTTTGGATGTTGTGATTGTGCCATTGATTTTATAATTACATTGAATACGGAATGCGTTGTTCTTTTAATTTTATAGATATATTTTTAAGTACTGTAATAAAAGTATGCACAACATTTCCTATAAAATCAGTCACAATTTAACCTTGTTTAAATAAAACATGTTTAATTCAAGGAGCCTTGACAATGTTTTAAATATCTACCAAAGTGTATTTGTTAGAAAATATTAATAAAAGACAACAAGGTTTAATTCACATGCATATACCTAATGTAAAGTTGAATGACTTTCAAAATCATTTATTTATTTCCAATAATACTTTTATTTTATTTTTTTTACTATAAAATAATTTTATTGTAGTTGACTGTAGATAAAACATTTACGTATTTCTGTGCAGATAGTGTGGATAGACTTTGTATCTTTTTATGACGAATTTGTGTTACCGTTGTAATGAGTATTATTTGTAGAGTAAAATAACGTTGCGATTTTGGATAGTAATTATTTTTTACATAATTTTTGAATATCTCAAAGTTTAACTTTTGATAGGCAGAATTTACTATTTTAAAATTCTGTAAAATTTAACATTGTATAAAATTATGTAATGTCTGTGGAGATTCTAAAGAAATGCATAAAAAATACGTATTAGTTTTTATAAAATTTCTAAGCAACTACGTCTATAAATTATATTTCTATATTTGTCTAATCAAAAGTTTGAATGTTCATATTTTGACGCTTCAAATGAAGTACTAAAAAAAATTAATCAATACCAACACCTCAATTAAATTTGAATGTAGAAAAAATACTAATTAACGAAACGTATTTAAAACGGCCTTTTTCGACGTTTTAGTTCATTTTTTTTATGGTACTTTTACAAGATACATATTATTCACCTCTAAAAAAATTTATCCTAACTGAAGTGATAATAAACTACTATTCAATCGATGTAGTCCCATAAAAATGAACAAAAATTTTACATTTTAAATTTCCGCGCATAATTTGAAGAAAACGCTAGGCGTCATGTTCAACTGTTGTTACGAGATATCACGGAGGGATGTATTCTAAGATTTCAACGCCATAGTAGCAAAAACTACTTATAATTAACCTCAGCTGATTATTTTCATAGACTAAATGCGATTAATTATTTTGATGTATTTTACACAGTAATGAAACACCCCAATCTATAATAAATTTTATGTCTACGATGTGTTACGATTAATCGTAAATAGTTCTTATTTTTATCGGTAGTTGGAGTTTTTCTTAGCATTAGCATGTTCAATTGACCCATTCAATTCAAATTATACGATTATCTTTTGAATCGTGCAAAATGTCAAAAACAGAGTGCTAAAAAGAATATTAAGCTATCTTTTATCTTTGTCAATCATATTGCTGAAAAACGCATTGTTGATTAAAATGATAAGGGTTATGAGTGCGATTTTTCTGTGCGATTTTCACTCATATTCGAAACTATTTGTTTACTAGACAACGATGAATTTTTCATATTCGTGGCTTTAATTATAAAAAAAAAAAAAACATACAATTAAGAGAAAATTTATGCTATCGAATTGAAAGAAAAATTGTTTATTAACTAAATGTTTAATCAAGATATGTATTCTATACAGGCAACTATAAAATGCGAACTATTCGCAAAAATTTCATAGTTATTTAGAAACTAAACATAATTTTATACAATTCTAGTGGGAAGTAAAATTTAATAATAGTAAAAAAAAAATTTTTGGTTTGGCATTTGAACAAAATAAGTTACATGATTTCAAGGTTGTCACAGAAATTGCTAAAGTTTAATAGAATTTTTTTTCATTTAAAAATAATATTTATTATATGTCTATTTAATACGATTATCAACAGCAACAATAGACTTAAAGAATAAAGTATATACATTTATTATCGTAACCACGAGTAACGTATTTAAAAATTCTAATTATAAACTGAATAAGTGAGTCTCGTGCCTGACTGCATTCGTCATTTATTGCAACAGTTATATACTCGAATCACGTTTTGTTTACATACGTTAATTATTATTTAATTAATTTCAATGAAGCTTTGCAATTGTTTTAATAACACTTGCATTTTGAATGAGATTACGTATAAAATGATTTGCCAAAAAAGCAAACATCGATACTATTTCCGCAAAAAAAAAAAAAAAATAATACTATTAATTTGCTAGTAAATTTTTTATTATTTTTTTCAAAATGACCACTTTTTTCAACAAAAATTCTGTACCATGACCTCTGAAGTCCCATCACTAAGTAAATTTGAATTTTAGATCGTTATGAAATTTACAAATTTGAATAAAAGATACCACGGCAATAATTATTATGACTGTGAGTTTATAATATTGTCTGAAAATTTTATCAAAATTGCTGATAATAATATCTTTGATTGTTTAAAATAGTTACTCATAATGACTTTCCAAATGTAAGAAAATTTGCAATGCGCAATCTGAACATGAAAACAGAAGGTCAGTTAAAGAGATTTTTGGAGAAAAAAGAAAGAAAAAAATTATTTTTAATTCAAATTAGCAATTTAAATGGTTAAAATTTTCCTGAGCTTCTCTGAACCTCTCATATTTGAATTTTCACAGAGAAATGTTTCTAATAATAATTTATACGGAACCATAGAGTATAAAAACAATTAACGCTTTTCGTTGTTATTTTCACTGGTTCATTTCGATTTCGTTGTTTATTTAGAAAACTCCCTGACTTTTGCAAAAATTTGTGGCTTTTTGATAAAATTCTTTGACTTTATCCCGTCCTATCCGGAAATTAAGTATTTTCTTGTATTTCTACTTTTTCCAGTAATATGGCCATTATGGATTCAAATAATGAATACTATGTTGATTATTCCCTGATAAAAAAGTCCTATTCAATAATATAGAAATTGAATAGGACTGAATATGAATTCTATAGAATTGAATAATAAATCATTTTTTAAATCAAATTTCCTATTCAATCCTATTGGATTCCATATTAATTCTTATTCAATTACTATAGGATTGAATAGGACTATTTTATCAGGGTTATCACATTTTGGATAATATAGAATAGAATACTTGATTTGAATGCTATATGAATTCATTTATCTTACAGATCAAATTTCAAGATAAAAATTGATGAAACTTAATTGAACTCATAATATATTAAAAAAATATACTCTTCTTTTTTATCTCAAATACAAATAGCAACAGTTATGATATTGATATTAAATGTGAGTATTATGTTTCAATATAAATGATTAACAAAACGTTGTAAAAACTGTAAACTTTATCTGTGAAAAAAATTGCTTTTATTTTTTGTTATAGAAAGATGAGATTAACGGATAACTAACTGATGCCGACTACATTGTGGATTAAAATACGTATTTGTAATAATCTAAATTTTTCTAGACGAATTTGATATTTGATCATTTGGTGATTATCTTTGATTTTATGATGTATTTAAAATTCAAATTTACTCGTTATAAGTTGTTTAGATTTAAATTTACTATATAACTACTTTTTTTAACGTAACCTTAAAGACCACCAAAATTTTTTTTCTTGTTTTGTACGTTTTCCAGAATTATTAAGGCCTAAAATGTAGAAAAATTATACCTATTTTACGATAAGGTAGCTAATTTCAAAAATATCCTTCTCCGGGTACAAATAACAACAATTTTTGAGTTAAAATTATTTTATAAATGGAGTTTTATCGATTTTTAAAACAAAATATTTTACCCTAAAGAGAATTGCGAAATATTGACAAAAAAATTTTTTGTTGTCAAATATCAAAGAAACTATTTTAAAAAGGAATTTTAATCTATAAATTTCAAAAATAAATTTTAGTCCAATTAGTCCAATATGCGACATCTCATAGACTAATCGACCAATTGTTAAAAATCGTGTCGCCTCAGATGTCGTTATCGAACCAATTTTATAGACTTTAATTACCGTTGAAAACAGAGAAATGTTAATTTTTTTCTGTGCTTACACAATTATAAAAACTAAATCAGTCTACTTCCATATTTTACAGTTTATAGACAACATAGAAATAAAACTCACAATTAATATTAAATTACGAAAAATGTTTCAATAAATATGCGAAATACATTTATTTGATAACAAAATATTCATATTTCTAACTTTAAATTATTAATTATGAATACGTTAAATATTTGCTGATTCAACTTTAATTCAATGTTGAGTAAGCATTGTATCACATACAAATGAATTAAATTTTTTTTAAACAATTGAAACCGATTAAATAAATTTTTGAAATAATTTATCAAATTAATAAATTGTGAATTATAATCTAATAGCGGATAAACGGCCTTCAACTTGAAGATTAAGAAAATATTTTTAGTTTTCTTTATGGAATTGTCTAGTAGCATTTTGTTTAGCAATACTGAATTTTTATCTGTGAAACAAGCTATTTTAATAAGTAAATATATTGGGAACACATATAAAAACTGGTATACTGCATAATTCAATTGCGTTTTTTATTTAATAATTTGTAGATATTTGTAAAATATTCGCATATACGAAAATTCGCAGTGATAATGAGTTTTATAAAAAAACGAGACTTCAAGTTCAATGGGTCAATGGAAGTAAATAATTCAAAAAGAGGTGAATGAACTTTTAAAAATTGATTCGATTATTTAACACATTTTTCGAGAAACGTCGAAATGTTATTTTTATGCAAGAATAATGCAATTTATATCAGACAGAATTGGTATTAAAAATTATGTTTGAAACTTGGCAGTTACAGGGGTCCCAGCAGACCCCACGCACAAAAACAGTTCCTATTCGCGTTCTATTTGATTTATTGACTTAAATCTTGTGCTAAACTTTAATTTAACATTCCCTTAGTAATCCAATAATTTTTTTTAAACAGATATTGATGAAATAGCTAAAAAAAAATCGCAAAATACGACTTTTCATATAAAAATTCGAGTAAATTTTAATTTTAGCAATATTTATATAGCAAAAAAACGCAATCTTACTGGGAAAACAATATATTTTCCACAAAAAAAAAAAAAAAAAAAATTGAATTTTGAAAAGAGTATATATATTTTGAAATAATAACCCCAAAGTTATGCTGAGGTCCACTGGGCACCATGTGGCCGTGACTGGTTAATGGCCAATGGGCCTATGGGAATCAAAAAATTAATCTAGTAAATAAGAAGTAGATAGGAATATAATATGAAAAATAAAAAATCAAGAAACATAATCCCCAATAAATATCTCTTTGTTGGAGTTAAAGTCATCAAATTTCTGTTTAAGTTAATCTGTTAACTATAACTGAAGCTGTATTAAGTGTTTATGAAAAATTTTAAGCGAAATCGTTGGAGATAAGGAGATTTCTAGATATAAATTTTTAAATTATAATAAATACATATTTTTATTTCAGAAAAAAATGAGAAAGTCCATTGACCTTTTTAAACTACAACAGAAATTCGAATAATCGGGAGAGGTGCCCACGTCTTAGCAAGTATATTAAAATATAATAAAATACTTAACTTTTGTGCTAATGGAATTGTTATGGACTGTTCTATTGTTTTTGAGAACACTGAAAATTTTTTAATCAATTTTTCAACTATAAAAATAATATATTATTGCAACGGGAAAAAATTTTTTTTAATATAAATTTTCAAATCTATATTTCTTATATGTAATAAATTCAAATTTCTAATTTTAGTCATAATTATTGCCTTGGGCACTAATCACAAAAAAAATTATATTTGGCAGTTATAAACTTCAGAAAATTTTTACATAAATTCAAACCTTGTATTACAAGTTTTAATTTTATTTTAGCAGCATAATAGAGGTTATGTCATTTTATCACTAATAAAATGAGTGTTCAAGAGCCAAATGAAATATTTTAATTCCAAGTATAGAGATTAAAATTGCCACAAAGCACGTGTTTGCTTATCTGACGTTGCAACTACTAGCTAATAAAAAAAAAATTTTAATAGTTAATTGTGACATTGATGTCACAAAATTTTTATATTACATAATTTACAAGTTAGTAAATCAAATAACTATCTATAGGTGTAAATTAAACATATATTAATTTTGAAATCTTTTATTTAATTTAACATTTCACACCAATTTCGAAACTTAAAATGTAATTTTAAATTGACAGTTTTTTACTAGAAATCACAGATAGAGCTACTATTTTGTTAAGTTTTCTAAACATTTTTCTTTGAATTTAATTGATTTTTTCTGTATTAATAGCAAATTAATTTTGCTAAGCTTTAAATTTTATTATAATTTTAACTAAATAATTGCAATAGAGGTGAATGAACTTTTAAAAATTTAAAAAGTAGGTTAGATAATTTAACACGTTCGAGAAACGTCGAAATGTAATTTTAATGAATGAAAGAAATGTTAAAGAATGCGATTTGTATAAGATAAGTTTACTTACAGCTGAAACCCATCTTGGAAAACCCCATTTCGAACTGACAAGCCTATGTGTATGTAAAATACCATCTACAACTTTTCTTTCCACAACGTCTGTTCCAATCACAGCTGGATTCATTGGATTAGGATATTTTCTCCAAGCTGCTTGTGCTACCGTTTCCCAAGGATGACTAAAAAAATTTGATTGTTAGTTAAATAATCACTTATTCGATTTTATATAATATTTGTAATTTACTTAAAGGTATGCTCCGAAGTCCAAATCTTCATGCTGGTCTCAATTTATTGTAATATTCCAAATATTAATTTGAGATGAATAAAAAATTTTATGTACAGGTATTCACAACACAACGCTTGACTGACGCAAACTAACTACGGAATGGTGTTCAACTCAACATTTAAATGTATGATTATGATTGCCTTCCTACAAAGAGTAAATTACTGTATTCACTCGTTTGCAAAAAATGCGTAAACATTAATTCATGTAGGATACTTATGTCAACTACATATCCGTCTAAAAAATTTTCAATTGACGTATACATTTGTCATGGCGTACAAACTAATTTGCCACAACAAAAATCTAAATTTATTATGAAAAACTTTTGTTTTAAAATCTAAAAGTAACAAGTGTATCTCTTTACATGTCTTTTAGGGTAATTAATTTTTCACTTTTTCTTTCTTCATGTTTTTTAACCTTTTTAACACTTATCAAATTTTTCATCCAAAATGAATGAATAACAGGGACTTTTTGTTTTGATTTTGAGAAATTTTATTTACAACACTAAAATAAACATGTAAATAAATTTATTAAGTTATGCTCTCAAAAAACGTCTTAATTCGATTTAATATAAAAAAAATTTAGTTAAAATTATTATTTGGCGCTTGCAAATTGTACCATTGTTTTAAATAATAGTATCAATTAATTTCACTAGATGTCACATGCCTACAGATGTAAATCATTATTGTAGTAAACTGTTTTACTAACAATTAAATTTTGAAAAAGCGTTACCATAGTAACAGGAACAAGTTCTGTATACAGAATATGATTTTAATTTACAATTAATACTATTTTTATTAGGAGAGTTTTGAAAGAAAATTTTGAAGAATCCAAATTTGACCGACAGCCTGTCTAACTTCTAAAAATGGGGTTATCGGGTATTTTTCACATTTACAGGACAAGTTTTTAAGTTTTAATTTTTTTTACTACTTCCAGTGCTTGTGAAACCCTTTTATTTTCCCTACTGCAGTGTATATGTATGTAAATATGTAAATAAATTAAATTGTGGATATTTCAGGTAGATGTTGATGAATTGAGCTGATATTATAAGAAAGAGTGGTCCATATTGACCTCAAGTTGTGAGCCAATTTGATAATCACAATATATTTATGTATATAAATGAGGGAAAATGAATGCGTACTTTTATTTAAAATGTCGAGTTAGTAATGTTTATTTATTAATAATTATTATTTTATTGTACTGACATCTGTATTTGGTTTTAGCCAATAATATTTGGTTTTAGGCGAGAATAATTTTTACAAGCTATTTATGTATGTGTATAGAGCCATCTCGTAATATAAAACATACTAAATTTATAAGTTTACCTACAATTACAGGTGTATATAAAAAGTTGGTAACAAAAAAGTAAACTTTCAATATGAATATGACTTATAATAAATACACCTGTTCATTTGATTAGTGACTGAGTGAGTGGTGGTCAGGTAAAATACATTCAATATACTGTAGTGGTCCCTACAAGACACCACGCAGGTAAATAAACACACATTCAGTTGAATTTGAATTAGAATATTAAACTACAAGACACATTCCATACAAAAGTTGTGTGTATATGTTGTGTTACCTTTTTATACAAAATAAAATTAATATCACAGAGTATAGAATTATTTTAGGTATACTCTACAAGAAGTTCTGTGTGTATATGTGTGAAGTGTTTCTGCATTCATAAGCGTAAACATTGCCTATATTAAAAGAAGTCGTCAAACTTTATATTAATTTACAAATGTTTTAAATAAAAGTTTTTTATTTTTCTTATTTTCAACGTTTTGCATATTTTAAGTGTTGTTTTTTTGTAGTGAACTTATAATAATTTTCATGGATATTTAACGGATATTTACCATATTTGCCTGTATATTCCGGTAAGCTTTTGATGTTTATATTTTTGTTAACTTTTTTTTATAACTAGTTATGTAGTATATTACACGTCGGCGATTTCTGACATGCCTAACCACCCGTTAAAGGCAATACACTTAACGCACGCCTTAAAAACTAATGTTTCAAAGTTTTTTTTTTAAAGACTTTTTTGTTAATTAGTTTGCTTAATTAATTGAATAATTTATAATCATTAATTTTTGTATTTATCGGCGTAAGACGTTTGACCTTGATACATGAAAATTATGTTATAGCTACATGAAAACTTCAAAGAAAATCTTTTTCTTATTAAACTCAATCCAATATTTCATTTTATTAGAATATTGAAATTTTTTACAGTTTGATATTTTAATTAATAATTTTGAATTTTATTGTGTAGAACAACGTATATAATTATACATTGATTTTTCAAAACTTGAATACTAATGTATTTTTAAAAATCATTTATTGGAAATGAGTTCAGTAACATACTTTCAAAAGTATTACATACTTTTTTTTTTAATCTATAAAAAAAACTTATTGATAGAAAAATAATTATTTATAATATTTTATTTAATAATTCGAAAATATCGAATGGAAAATTCAATAGGGGATAGGAAATAGGCTATTATTACCAAATTGATAGTTAACGTACTTACAGCTTACCAGTAGTGAAACAGCTTACTAGTAATATCATAGAATTTTTGGGATAATTTACGGATTCGATGTAAAACTAAGATTTAAGGGTCATTGATTTACAAAATAATTGGAACGGGAACCATAATTGTACATAGTTATATGATTAAATTTATGTATTAAGATCTTTCAAAAATGTAGTTAATATTATCTGGATAAATTCAGTTTTCAAATTCGAGAATAAATAAGTTGAAAAATATATTAAAAATATATTATTCAAATTTAATCATATTAGGACAGAGTAGTTTATTTATCGATTTTAAGGAATTTTGTTTCGTGCAACGTAGCCGGCGAGTAAGGGCTAGTTTCCAAACAAAACATTTAATAATTGATAATGATTGTTAAAAACTTTATTTTATTTATTTGAGATAGTTCTTATAACTATGTGGTGAAGTTTTCTTGCAATTGGCTGTTCGGTGCTAATTACTCATGTAAAGTCTGATAAGAAATTAAAGCGTCTGTTGCAATTTTTCCCAAATTCATATGAACTAATTAATATGAAAACTACGTATTTTTTATACTCAAATAAACAAAAAATACGACACTTTAAATGTTTTTTTATACTTATTTAAATATCCGATTGATATGTTGTGTTGAGTTGTTTATCTGAATTAATTTTGTTCATCTATCTAAAACATTCATTTTAAACTGAAAAAATACTACCATAAAATAAGTGTATTTTATAATTTTAAGTAAGCATGAAAGATTCAGGTCGTCGCGTTTTTTCGATTATTTGAGTATACCTTAATTCTTTGGATTTGAATTTATTTATTTTTTTCGTTCATTTTAAAATCGGTACATGTTTTAATTTTTTTTTTTTTAATAATAATTAAAATGCTGCAATTTACTTCGTCAAGTTGATTGATCTGGTCTAGTGATTTGGTTTATTATTATAAAATAAAGCGAACAAGTAACTCCTTACGTACTTTATCAGTAGCGTAACCAGATGATCATAATTATGTATCGGGTTAAAATATACAGAGTGTTTACATTTAAAGCGAATGTGGCATTTATATCTTGCTAAGAGTAAATTTTCAAAAACAAATTTTTTGCTTGGAAAATCCGTTTTTTATTGTGGAAGATTTCAAGGTGAAATTACTGAAAAAAACTTAAGAAGGAGTCCAGAAACCACTTAGCTTAATTCTATCCTCATTAGAACCCCCTCCCTCTATTAGCCTAGTATAACCTGCATGCCCCCTCCTTGTTTTCGTTTGGAACGTAGTTTTCTTTTAAAATAGCAATTATATTTTCTGTTAAAAATTGTTTGGTTAAAAATGAACAAGACTGATATGAATTCCAGTTTTTTCTCCTTAAAATAATATTTTCATTGTACCAAAAAAACCTATTAGGAAAATTACGTAGCTTTACTCTATCACCCTTCTCTTCTCACGTAGTTCAGCGTAGCTTTTTAATTAATCTCCCCTCTCGCTCTTGACCGACCCACGTGTTTTAAGAACACTCTCTTGTCAATTTAACTTTTGCCCGGCAAAAGTTTTAAAAGTATTTCATTGTTGATTAAAGTGTGTTCGAATTTCATCGAATGTTTTAATAGCATCGATAAACGATTGGAAACAGGGCTGAAAGGGCATATTTTTGTGGACAATTTTCTGTATTTTTGAAGATTTCTGCGATAACCATAAGGTCTGGGAAAAAGAAAGTCATCTAAATTTGTCACCATCCCATAATTTGGCTTCGATTGAAAGAACCTAAGAGGTTGTATTTTTTCGAAATTATTATCGGCTAACCTTGCCCTCTACTTTAATTTAAGATACTTATTCTTGTAAACGTCTATTTAAAAAAAAATGTATATATGCCTACTTCGCAAAATGTATTTTTGAATTGGACCAAACGCAAGTTAATACATTTCCTTATTAGCTAATGGGCCGCAGATCGGAGTCTCTTGCTATAAACCATCGAAATCATAACGTAATAGTTTGCACATACATAAACAAAACTTCCATAAACAAAATCAAGCAGTTGCAAAATTTTATAGCAACTATTGTGTTTGTCTAAACTACTGTGCAATGGCTCTATGCCATAAACATATCGTCCCTTATCTAACAACATCACATAAGCCATTTTTACCAACTTTAAAGGAAACAAAAGAAATATCTATTTAAAAAAAAAAAAACGGTGGAATTATTTTGTTCTTAATAAATACCCTACTTAGCGGTTAAGAAATATAAATATAGAAATATCATTTGACCAATGGTTAGATGAGCAATGACCAGCGCCAGCTAAAGGCATTTAAATGTGAAAACATCCAATTTGCGACTTGGGCGGTGTTGTAAGGTGAGGGGCGAAATGTCTTTGTAACCCAAAGTACTGACCCCTTTGTAAAGCTGAGTGGTTCTGCGGTAGCTCTTATGCTAATAGTCCTGTGTTTTAGATGCGGAGAAGTTTTCTTTCAAACCTTACCATGTTAAAGATGTTGGCCATGCCAAAAAAATTGTACGTGATCTCTTGGATTCGGGAAAATACCAGGGTACCGGCCAAAATGCTGAACCATATATCCTTTTTATGTGCCGTGATCATGAAACAATGTATTACTACAATGTATTGAGTCCTTATTCCAAAATAGTATTTTGAAACTCTGTTTTTTTTTTAACTGACCAACCCCTTTACTCCTCACAGCAACTTCGACACTCTGTACATTATGGTGTGCGAGATTCTTGCGCATCAATGATATCATAACAAAATTAATAATAATTATTTATTAAACAAATTATTATAATTATTTATTTTTGCTTTTAAACGAATAGGCGTACTGTTCAAAAGTGATTTTATTTACACATTTTAGAGAAAATATATTTCCAGAGCCGGACTTAATCTTAGAGCCGCCCCTGGGCACTGTGCACGCCACCCCATTACCGAAATTTTACATAAAGTGAGTAAAGTTTCTTTATAATACCATTCTTAAATAGGACTCTCAGCAATTGGTCGAAACCTTTTAGAATATTTTAGAACGTCCCAAATCCCAATTCGATCGATTCAAGCTGTTTAAAAATTATGTGAGGCTCACATGCATACATCGCATATGGAAATGGTTAGAAATGGCTTAAAACGCCGATATTTGATGACAATCTTTATCATCCCAATTGGATGGAAATCAATGAGGGAAGTAAAAAATTATGAATTGAAGTAATTCTTAAATAATCATTTATCACTGAAACTTTTTCACAAATTTGTTGATGAAACTACAACATACTCTTGATAATGAAAAAAATTATTTTATTTATTATAATTTGAAGTTTTTAACATGATGACAGTTTTCAAAGCAATTTCCATAATGCGGAGAAAATTCCTTTTCTCCCGCTCTGAATTTTCCGCCCCTAAAATTTTGACTCCCTGGGCACTAGCCCCGACTGCCCCTATCATAAATGCAGCGCTGCATATCTCGATTGAATTCAGTATAATGTATTGAGTAATATTTAGGTTTTAAATGCGATAATTAGGCTTGTATGTATCAAGTTGGAGCCCACATTTTCAAATTTTTTAGCAAAAGAAGTAAAATAAACAACTAACATTGTTAATTGTTTTATGTACTCGACATACAGTTCAGTATCAAATTTGAACTATTTTTAAAGATTAGCATTCATAAAATACTCTAAATATCGATAATAACTGATCGGCTAGTAACTCGGCCGACTAATCACTTAGTCGACTATTCGGCTAATGTCATAGTCGATAACAACTTTAATATATACCTACCCTTATTAGTCATATTGAGTTGGAATTGTGGTGAATTTAAAGAATTTACGAAAAAATGTTTGAAACAAAAGTGGTTTGTTTTAATAACGAAAATGAACTTGTTAGGTGATTCCATGAACACCCATACCAAAATTTTGTTTGTGGCTTCAATATTTTCTAGCGTTACAGCTTTAGACTGGAATTTGATTAAATATGCTATGCTAACTTCAAACAAAAAACTATATTCGATTTTTTTAAGCTGTAACTTATGGTTAAATAATTTTAGAATACATTACGAATTGTAGGGAATATGATTTAATATTTTTTTAAATTTAGAAATTTAATTTATTTTCATATATTAATTAAAAGAAATCTTATATTATTTTATCGTGAAAAATCTAGTCAACACCGTTAAATAGTGATTCATTACTAATGTTGGTACAATCTTCAAAGCTGATATATTGCGCTCTCTTTTATACATTATGGTTGCGATATCATAAATTTTTTATCTATAAGCTGTCAAATTAAAACCATAAAATTTAAAAATATTGTTTAAGATTTTTCTATTAATTATTTAAATTCATGAATAGCATAAATCATGTCTATATTGATGGCCGAATAATATAATATTCCACAAATAAATTTCGATTTTTTCCCCAATTTCCTAGATCAAATTATTTTTTATTTTATAAATACGTATTTCGACTACAAAGTAGTCATCATCAGTATGAATTAGCAAACCGTGCAAACCGTCACCAAATTAGCAACGGGTAACATCTCAGAGAATCATTACAACTAGCTAATTCATACTGATGACTACTTTGTAGTCGAAATACGTATTTATAAAATACAAAATAATTTGATCTAGGAAATTGGGGAAACAATCGAAATTTATTCGAAAAATCCTAGAGTTCTCATTAATAATTATAAAAAAAAAATATTCCACGACGTTTATTTAAACGAATTAAAACAATTTCAAAATGAGTTAAAATTATCAACTGCTAGTGACTATAGATTTCAGTTAACGACAGTGTTGCCAAACTTTCTTATGTACTAATTAATTTTTTCATTAAAACGATATATATCATGCGGTTTTTAATATTTTTTTCTCGAAAACCGTTTTAGTGAATTTTAATAAATTTATGCTCAATTCTTTCTCTAGTGTACAAGTTACTTTATATATAAGTTTGAAATTCCTTGTAGCTTTTTTTAAGTTAATAAAAATAAATTTAATCTGTTCGGTTAACGAATCTCCATAGGACTACATGTAATTTTTTTAAATTGCAATAATTTTTTAACAGTTTAGTGAATCAATTTGTAATTTATACAGATGATTTAGATTAAAATGATGAACGTTCTACTAAGAGTTTTCATTCGTCTCGTAGCATTTTTATATACCTTTCAAACATTCTTAAGGTGCAAACATCACATTTCTACTTCTGAAAATAGATATAATGCGTTAACAGAGAACAATATTTGTTAAGAATATCTAAGTAATTAAAATAGTGTAACAATTCGTTCGTGTTAATATAATTACATACTTTTATTAACAAAATTTATAATAAATTTTTGAATTGTAAATTTAAATTGATGTATAACATAAATCATTTTTGTTTTTAATTTTCTTCAGAAATATAATAATTAATAATTCCAAAAGAAAATAATAATAACTTTCCATATATGATTTTGTTGTTGTTGTTGTATGGTTGCTAATTGTATCTACAAATTATTAAAAATAGAAGTTATGGTCCGGGAGGTAGCGTTGCAAATGGCACAATCATTTCAAGTCGATTAATTCATGTTGAAATTATTGAATGTTTATTAGCAGTCATACATTGTTATGAAAGTCAGCAGGCTCCGAGAGAGTGAACGGGCAGGATACAAATTTTTGCTGAGTAGCCATGCAATCTCCATCTAAGGCAATTAAATATCATATTTAGCTGACAATTATTCCACCTGTAAATATTCTGCTGACTATTTTTTTTATTTACTACATTATTGAAACTATTATTAATTTTAAGCGATCTGAAATGTATTTTATTATTCCTCCACCTGCTGATCCGCCATTCGATTATCATACTTCATATAAACTTTCAATAAAATCGAAAATTGATCGGCCTGATATCACCATGAAAAATTCAACGCTATCTCCTGGACTATTAATATAGATAATTATACAATATAATTAAATTTTTATGTTATTTTTTTTAACACTTTGGTAAATGTTTGCACATAAATTTTTAATAAAATTAGAGATAGTTAAACGTTTTTATTATTTCATGGCTTAGATATAATTTAGAGATAAGATTTGTATACATTATACCCATGAGATCTTCGGCCACAGTCTATTTGACAGTGGTGTAAATTCAAAATGAAGCAGTTGGTTTCATTTTTACTTACAAGAAACAGTCAAATATTGTTAATTTCCCTTTTAATAGTTTAAAAAAAATGAGATATTTTTTTAATTCATACTTTTCATATGGAAGAGTGTCAATGATTTTTAATTATTAATATAAAACAAGTGACGATAACAACTAACAAAGTTAATTGTTTAGATACTCGACATATGATTGAATATTATTGTTTGGATTATTTTTAATGAGCATTCATAAAATACTATAAATATCCAGTATATACAGTTATATATACTTGTATAATAATATGTATTGTTATTACCTATATTAGTCAAATTTGTGCTAAAATTGCATATTTTTTCATAAGCTGATTAGATTCGCCACAATTTTAGATCAAATACAACTAATTAAAACTGTAATTATAAGATATATTATTAGAATAATATGTTTTATAATAATGTAATAATAGTTATAATATACGTTACTATGTAATAAACATTTCTTAGATGTATGAACTACGTATTTAGTTTATTCCATTAATGTTAATAATTAAAAAAAATTCAATGATACTCCCATATGCCGGATATCTAAATAATTTACACAGTTCTTTTTTATATTAAATTTTTTCAGAATTCTTTTATCATTTTATTTATAAAAATTTAGGATTGGCGTAAAATGAACTTTTATATGCAATTTGAAATTTTGACCATAATTTTGTACCCTTGAATTTAATAAAAAGGTTACTTATTATTATTATTTTTTTCGAACAAAATTCAATTAAAACAACATTAAATTATCAATCTATATGCTCAATAGATTTTAATTACCATAACAAATTGCTTGAGTTTATTATGCGTAAAGAATAAATTAAAATAATCGCATTTACTTTTTTTTTTGAAAGTATTTGCAATAAGTACTTTAAACTTTAGGTACGCATAGGAACGCAGAATATATTACTTCACTAATTTATTTAATAAAGAATTATTGCAAAGGTACATTAAAGTCTATACATAGACTATGTCCATAAGCCCATTTGCCTATAGACAAGTATTATAATCGTCCAAAAACTGGCTGCAAAAAACCTGTAATCAAATTGAAGTTTAAACATTTCTTATTAAGAAAATAAATTAGTGCCACTTCTATTTTAGCGATAAATGCCTGGCACGATACTTTATATATTCCTTCAAGCCTTAGACATTTGTCACTAAAATAGAAGTGGCACTAATGTATTTTCTTAACAAGAAATGTTTAAACTTCAATTTGATTATAGTTTGAAGCGTTTACTCGATAGGTACGGTAACACAACAAAAAAAAATTAAAAAATGTGTCGTGCCATGGGCTTAGCACCAGATTTAACGAGGCACTTGTTCATAATTATTTTCTACTCACTTGAAATTAAATTTTAAAATCAGTTTCAAGCAGTTACTCGATTGGTACACTTTATGTCCAACAAATGTACCGCAGAAAAAATATAGAAATGTTATATGCAATATATTTGCCCTGACACTAAATGATTTTTTCAATAGTTACAGTGAATAGTATCATTTAAAAAATACTTTATCCGGTAACTCGTTGTTAGTCCAGGTTTTTTGCAGCCAGCTCTCGCTCTATAACGTTATATGGTTAAGATTTTACTTTTTTTATACAGAAAATTAAAATCATTATATAAAATTATTTTTTCAAAATTAAAAAAAAAAAATTGTATTAATCAAATATGCTCTAGTACGAAAATAATAATAATTTTACCTAAGTAATAATTTTAATCCATTTTTCTTAATTAATTCATATAAACACAATCTAAATTTGGTTTTTTAATTAATGCTATTAGAAAATAAACAGGGTACACAAGGTTTATATACTGAACAAAAACGCAACTAAAAGGACATAGAACAAAAATTTTCACTACAAACATAAATCATCGTATTGCACTATAGTATGTACATGGAGGTGTATGTACAGCCTAAGTAAATTAAGAGCAGTATAATATTTACGCACCTAAAATGTTAATTAAATTTAAACAATTAATTAAAGCACTTTTTATTGAAAGTGATTTATCTTGAAGTTAATTTAAAACCTGAATTAAAAAACTATTAATTTGATTTAATCTTTAAAAATATGAATTTTATAGAAAAACTATTTTAAATATTTTTATGGTATTTTACTTGTTAGGTTAGAAAAAGAATTCATCAAACACTTAATGAAACTTGATTTTCGATAAGTTGGTTTTTAAAAGTAAAAGAGAAGACAAATTCAAATACAAAAAATTGTTGTTTTTTTTTTTCAATAAACAAACAACTTTTGTTTGAAACATTTTCTCGTAAAATGTTTGAGGTTTCCGCAATTTTAGCTCAAGTTTAGCTAATTATCACATATTGGTAATTACAATATATATTATTATTATCTTTTTCTCTAAGTATTTTAATCCTGACAAAATTTCGATTTCGAATTTATACTGGAAAACCATGTTTTGAGTTACCCAGAATCCAAAAAAATAGTGTTCAAGAAATTAGTATCTTTCTCTCTCCCTCTCTCTCTTTGTGTTTTTGTGTGTGTGTGTGTGTGACAGCGATTCCGTAACGAACGCTTCATCAAAAATTCACCAAACAGGCATGCTGTTTCCATATTATTATGTTTACTGTTTCCATATTGTGCTGCGAAGCTACCAGATGTGCTTACACATATTCGGTAATATACGTTCTACATAGAGTCGGTATTCGGTTGTCGGATAGTCCTTCACAAGTACATTGAAAGTCTTTTTTTTTTACATTTATACCCATATTTATCAAAAATAATTATTGTCATGTCTATGCATACGACTAACCAAAAAACTTCTTCTCGTCTATGTATAACCACGGCTCTGATTTGAAATGGGAAATCATCTTCACCCATTCAAGTACAAACATGCATGAAATGAATCCATTAAAAGTATGTTAATAAATATAAATAAGCAACAAAAAATAAATTTTAGTTAATTTCTTAAATACTTTCTCTAACATTTTGTAAAACAATACTGTAAAATACATCAAAGTAAATTAAACACCAATTATATTGCAATTAAATCATTAGTAGTTCAAAATTGTAATATATAGAGTAGCCGCTAAGAGAAACATTCCGAAAGAAATATTGTTTAAGAAGCTATTAAAACTTATTTGGCTGACAATGGCAATTTATTTTCAAAAATTTCGAAGAATGACATTCATAACTTTTTGATTGTGTATTTTGGAAACTTCATATTCCGATTCACAGGGGAACGTTGGATCAAGGTATGAATCCAAGATATTCGGTTCAATGGACAATATGAATTTTATTCGATTCTCTTTTAACTAAACGTTTTATCGATTTGTTTCATAGTTAAGTCATCATTTGTAAACAAAAGTCTCACGTGAACATTTGTATTCTACAATTTGATTGGATATTTGATGGTTATTGTAAATAATAGTTCACTATTATTTATAATGTGCAATACGTCACAGTACATTTTATTGATTTATAATATAATATGTATTAACAAAAAAAAATAGAATCGATAAATCAAGCCTTAATGTGCAGGGAATCCGTGGACTAACGAAAATGATTCATCTTTATATAGTTTCATTAATCAAAATCTTATAATACTTTAAGATTGACATTGTGAAATAAGAGGAAGGATTGACAAATTCTTTAATCAATGATAAAAATTGAGTGGCATAATATCTCTTAAAAAAATGAGTGCGTGTACTTATGTACGCGCGTCAGAAGTTATACTTCTTTGGCATCATTAAAAAACAATTTTTAATTGCATGCAAATAATTCATTACAATAAAATAATAAAAGGGCTGGAGAAGGATAGTCTACAAAGTCAAAAAAGCTCATTTTAAATTTGAAAAATTAAATAAATATATATATTCTTGAATTACAAGTGTAACATAAATCATAACAACAGCTTCAACCTGTGAATTTTGTGTGACGATGATGCGCGCGCATCTAAAAATTTCACTCTTCTCATTTTTTCATAACACGCCTAAAGAAGTATTACTTCAAAAAATTACAGTCATACTAAACCTTCTCTCTCGCGAACTCTCTGCCTATAAAAAAAAAGGATGACCTTTGTTGTAAAGTAAGTAAATGAACACAATATAATTATAGGTATTTTTTTTGTAAAAATATTTAGTGGTAATTATATTTTACAGATAAAATATATAAATAATATTATTGTAAACATGCTAATTAAATATAGAATGTGTGCTCAATTAATACACTATGTAATTAATGTAATTCATTTTATGATAAATGTGTTGTGTATAGAGTGAGAGTGGATGCGCAATCTTCAATCTGTAGATTGAGATTTGATAGAAACAAGTGAAGATAACAAATAACAGAGTTAATTGTATTGTTAATTGAATTTCATTGTTCGGGCTATTTTTAAATAGCATTCATAATATACTATAAATATCCATTCTATACAGTTATATATACTTGTATATTAATAATATGTATTGTAATTATCGATATGTGTGTGATAATTAGATAAATTTGAGCTTAAATTGTGGCTAATGCTTACATTTTACGAAAAAATTTTGTTGGTTTCAAAGAAATAAACATTTTTTTTATATTTGAATTTTACTTCTATCATTTATAATTTAAAAGCTGGGTCAAGGATCCATTAGACCTTATTGACCGATTTAGCTCAATCATGGACTTAAAACCATTTGTTTTATTTAGAATACATCACCAATATTTCAGCTCGTTTTCTCTTTTTGTTCTTGAGTTATCGTGATGACGGATGGACGATAATGGACTAATTAGGTGTTTCTATGCCTTTATATAAACAAACTTTAAACAAAATATATACAAACTTTAGTCTAAAATTAATATACTCTGACATATTATGTATGCCAGGTATAAAAAACTAAGAATTAAATTTTTATCCCACAACGAATTTCCTCTTAAGAGAAATATGAAATAAAAAAGGAAACGTCTATAATAAATACATTTTCGAAAGCACTATAATATATAATTATCCAAATGTAATGAAACTTGGCATACATGATCTAAACATGAAAATGAAGGATGTACTGTTTTTCTCGAAAAAATTTTTTAAAATTTAAAATTAAATTTTGATTTTTACTTTACAAAACTACAAAAAAAAAAGTAAACTTAAATGCTAGGAACTATAGTCTTAAAAACAATTTTCAAGAATATATTATTAAAAATATCCAAACGTAATATAAACATTACAAATATTTAATTGTCATTTTCAATAATTAAAACAAAAATGTAATACTTTATAATAATTTACAAAAATATAATAATTTATTAGTTACTAATTTTTTGTTTGTCCAACAATACGGTTTTTTAAACGGACAGGTTTTTTGACGATATTAATTCATTTTCTAGATTGTCCAAATTTTTAACACCTGTTGGAAAACTATTAAATTTGTATTCATTCCCACTAGTGTTTTTTTTTTTTTACTATAATTAATGACACATTTTGCTGTACATTTTTTGCCAATCGAGGCCCTTTTCGATTCGAAGTTTCTCCTTTCATATACTTTGCACGCTTCTCATACAGTTTCATTTTTTATAAAATCATTTATAAAATCTTTATTTGTTTAAATATTGTTTTGGCTAAATGTAAAGAGAAATATTCAAATATATTATGTGGTGTCTTATTATAAAATTATTTGATGTAAAAAAAACCATCTGCGATTCATAAAAGTTCAATATTTATATTATTTTTTTTATTGCCTGATACCATGTTTAAATAATAAATGAAATATTTTTTTTCATTAGCACTGGTAGTTTGCTTGTTGGATAATTTTTTTAAATTTTATAAAATTAGTCAAATACAGTTATATTTTGCGTATTCAGTTATTTCTTATTTTATATATGTAAGTATATATCTATACTTATGCCTCACTCTTGAATTATATTTATAGCTTATTCAGCTCCGATTTATGATCTCAGTGACGGATTTAGGTTTACTTTATGTTATGGACGATATACCATCGTTTTTGCAGTATGAAAATGATTATTAAAATAATTTATATCTAAATTTCAATTTTTTAAATTATTGACGTAAATAATTTAATTACCACCACTGACGTTACTTAATTACAGATTTCTTCCGATCATCAAAGTTAAGCATCGGACACAGTCCGTACTTGGATGGGTGACCACCTAGAAATGCGGTGTATGACCTTAGTAGTTGAAAAGTAATTTAAAATATAAAATAATTATTGAGTGTTATTTTTGAGTATAATTTTATTTTCAACTCTGTCTTAAAAAAAAGATAAACTTATTTAAACCTACTTTGAAGGTAATCATACGTCTGGAAGACATACTGAACTTAGATGTGTATTTGATAAATTATAATAACGTACAAACAAACGTGAGGTTTCATCTCAACCTATCATCAAAGTTAAGCAACTTCAGACATAATCAGTACTAGGATGGGTCACAGCCTAGGACTGCTGTGTACTGTTGTTGTATGCAATAATACCCACTGTAATCATTGATGACCTTAGTAGTTGAAAAATAACTTATAAAAAACAACATCAGCTTTCTGTCATACGTATTAATATTTTAAAAATAATTCAGTTTTAGAAACATAAATTTGATGTGTTAACAATTTTTTTAAATAAAATATGACTGAATTCTCGAAACAATTGTCATAAATAATTATAAAAAATTTTACGGAAACAAACATTAATTTTTATTTTACATTCATGTGCATAAATAATTGTACTTCTGTCTTTATAAATTTCATTTTTTATTAATTTTTGTTATTTATATTTATAACTTGTAATGTGATCAACGATTTGTAGGAATGATCCAAAATTGTTTTTCACTTATTAGTTTCTGGATGTGTTTTTAGAAATTTTAATTATCATATTACGATGTTTAAAATAATACAAATGTGACGTTTAAAATAATAAAATAATTTTTGATGACATATTGTTTATTAAGTTATTATTTACCCTATTGATTTAACAAAATCCCCTTTATTAAACAGTATAACGAATAATTCATTTTACCCTTAAATTTATGTATCGATTTCCTTTCTAATTCCGACTTCGAAACGTAATTGGTCACAAGAAAAATATTTATAGAAATTTTTAATTTTTTACTTTTTAGTTCATTTTTTTGAAGGCCATTATTTTATTTTGAAATTTTGCATTTTTTACTTTTCAGTGTTGTAAAGAACCACGTAAATTTTTTCATTTGGATAATATTTAATTACTGAATCATTGGTATTTCTTCTTTCTATAATAACAAAAAAAGAATTATAAAAATCGATTCATAAACGACGAAGTTATCCGAGAAAAAATAATTAGAAAATATATATACGTTGTCGAATTAAGAAACCTCTTTTGAAGTCGGTTAAAAAATCTGTTTTAATAGTTAACAAAAAAAATAATTTGAAAATCTGGTTATTAACAATTATTGCGCAAGTATTATTAATGAAAAAATATTTAGAAAATTTTCCCATTTTTAATTCATGTAATGAAAATTATATTATATTCATATTATAATATTCTAATTTGGATTCGTCAAAGTAATTGTAATTTTTTATAAAATTCTGCAAATTAGTTGATAACGAAGTTGGCAACTAATGTCACAACATTTGTATTTATCAAATTCGTTGACAAGTAAATTGTTAGAATTTTAGATAATGTATGTGGAGGTGTTCGCAAAGTTATAACTTTTGAGAGACCAAAGTTCATTTAGACAATTTTTTAAAACATTTTGACAAGGAAATTGGCAACTAGGTTAGGTTGCCAAATTCGTCAACAAGTGAATTGAATTTTAGATAATGTATGGAGGTGTGCGCAAAGTTATAACTTTTGAGAGACCAAAGTTCACCTATACAATTATCTGTAAAACAATAAAACAAGTTATATAAAAATTGTCTGAATGCGAAAAAAAATAATTATTTTTCAATTTGAAAAACAATAAATTTTTTTTAAAAATTTTATATACAAAAAAATTAATTTATGCCCATTGTTTTATCACTATTTTAATTTAAAAAAAGTTAATTATTGTATAGGATTGAACAATAAATCCATTTGAAATTTTTAATTTTGGTCACATGATTAGTTAATAAAAAAAAAATATATATCGATTATTGATTGATTGTAAATATTAAATATTTCGTCTTGTAGCAACTGCGCATTCTTAGCGAAATGTCTTCAACAAAATTACGAGTGTTTAGTATACCCATAACAAGAATTTCATATTTGCTTATAGCCCAGGGTACAAGCCTTTAAAAAGTAAAAAAAAATTATACTAGGATGAAACCCATTTAAACTAGGTGCGATAATTTATGAATCCAAAAAAATTTTACAGTAGGATGAAACCCATTGAAAACGGAAGAGAATATAACAAAAATGTAAGGAAAAATAATTTACGGGCGATCTGAGGTCGGGAAGTGGAAGGGGTTGAGTTTATAAGGATAAAACAAAGTTTATCTCGATTTCCGGCAAAACTGAAAGTCCTATGGAAAAAAGTTAAATGACAAAGCTGTAGGTAATCAAAAGATCTACAACTTTTGTATTAACACTTTTTTCACCCAAAACTTATGCCTAGACAAAAGTTGTAGATCTTTTTATTACCTACAACTTTGCCATTTAACTTTTTTCCATAGGACTTTTAGTTTAAGTTTTGCCGGAAATCGAGATAAACCGCGTTTTACCGTTAAAAATGCACTCCCTTCCAGTTCCCGATCAAGTATGTACGAACCACTTTACATGTAATTACCCAGAGAGTAGTTCGAGCCGGATGGCAATCATCACCTCGGTTATGTGGTCATTCTGACACTAGCGCATATGATGCTGTCCGATGAATAATCAGATTTTTTTATTATAATTTCTTATAAGAAGTTAGTGTAGGAGAAAGGGGAATTTACTCCTTAATGTAGACATCTTGCTCCTTCTAGGCATCTTACTCCTTATACTACCTCTTGATGTAGGCATGCCCTTGTAAGGGTTCGTGTAAAATATATCTCTAGAGTGACATCAGATTTTCTTATAAAAATTTCTGAATCAGAAAATCTTATGGCTTGTGATTAGCTATATTATATAGGGTAAGTCTGGGGGACATGGCCGTACGGGAGAGATGTAACAAGTTTATTTATTTTCAGAACCCATAGCTTAGTTTACTTCAACCACGTACCATATACTGTTAATAGCCTATGACGACAGACGTGAACTAAGTTTTGAATATTTCCATCTAGCTATGGATTCTGAAAAACGACTCAGACTGGCCATCTCCCCCGTACTTACCCTACATGCTAAATCACTAAATATTAATCAATTTATTAATCATACATCGATTATGTTATTGCATGATGCAATTAATAATTATTATTATTTAAAGAATATAAATATACAAAACAATTCATATATATAAGGTAATATTTTTTTAATTATATTTATATTTCAAAACATTTCCTGTTCGGTTCAGCAATTGTACATATTTTTTTTTTTTTGTAATTTTACTTTTTATATTAAGTAATGAATACAAAAATTATACTCTTTAAATTAAGAAAAAAAAAGAAGTTATGAACATCCATTTACAAAAGAAAAAAAAAACATATAATACTGTCTGCTTCGTGATTTTACATAATATTAAAATATTCTTAAAGATTCTACATGATAATAAAAGAGTTTTTATATTTAAGTTATTGAGGAGTGTAATATTTATTAGTTTTAATATCAAAGTTATGGTCTATCGCAAACTTTAAAATTAGATGTCATTCTTTACAACATTTAATAGCACCCGATGTATAACAGCAAACCTGAAACAAAAAGTTATTTTCAACAAAAAGTAGACTGGACATATTAGAAAAATAATTGAAGTTCAGATGAAAGTTTTGATTTTTTCATTCTCCATATTTTATGGATAGCTGAACACGAATTTGATATTTATGGGTAAAAATTTGTTGTGCACTTTTTGATCAAATTTTGTCACTTTTTTCAGTTTGTTTTTACCTAAATCTCAGAAAGGAAGCGTTTTTTCAACAAGCGCATGATATTTAAAAGTAAAGTAGACAAAGTTATCTACATTTCTCATAATTAATGTTTTTTTTGGAACTCCCAAAAGGTGCCTTAATTGTTGTAACAATTTAATACCAAAAACATTTTATGTGAAGAACGCTTTTGCGGCGAAACGGTTAGTCTTCCAAAAAAACATTAATTATAAGACATGTAGGAAATTGTGTCTACTTTAATTTTTAATAGATTTGTTGAAAAACGCTTTCTTTCTTATATAGGGGCTAAAAATTGATAAAGTGTAAAAATTTGCCCAAAAAACCAAGTTCTCTTCCAAATTTTTGCCCACAACCTTCAAATTCGTGTTCAATGACTCAAAACATATGATGAGTGAGAAAATCAAAACTGTAGCAAAACTTTCAGTACAGTACACGGCCAACGCGCTTGCGCCAGTCATATGTATATCGGTGACGCAATCCCATAAGATTTCCCCCTAAAAGATCCCAACGTGGCTAAAGAAATTTCACTTTAAAAAGCTTATCAAACGACTATAAAAATTAAATATAGTAACATTTTTAAATATAGTAAAAAATATAATATAAAGAAGTTATAAAACAGACAAATACGAAACTAGAATCTAGATAATATCACAGTAAAAAATTCTTATATGAACACGGGTATTTAATATACATAACCATATATTTAAGTATTAAATATTGTTTATTTTTATTTTATTTGTATGTGTTTTTATTATTTTTATACTAATTAAAATATTTTTAACTATAGATAAGTAAAACATAGTCTAAACAATAAGTATACAGAAAATATTATAGAGCAACAAAAATGTATATAATACTCGCTTCAAATAGAATCATACTTTGACGTTTCTTAGCGCTCTGCCACACTATTGTTTATTTTACCAACGTCCGTCCATGATTTCTATTGTCTTAAATATAAGTAGCCACACTAGAGTTTGATATATAACGGACATTCTATCTATCTATTGTGTTAAACGCGAGCTGCCACACTAGAGTTTATAAAACGAGGGTTTATCTCAGTGCACGTCGAATTGTTTTTTGGTTTTTGGTTTTTGGTGTTTTGTTTATTATCATTGTAACATGGTTCAAACTTGTCTGATTTTTATTTTGTTATTTTAAAAAAATACATGACTCATTTGCAAATAATATTGCTTGTATTATAGATCGTACAACAAAGTGTTTATAAAGTTATTATTTAAAAAATAATTTATTCTAATAATAGAACCAGAAGATTTATTAAAATTCATCAAACCGGGAATAACAATGTATTTAAACAATACACAAATTTAACAAGATGAAACATTTATAATTATAAATAAATACAACTGTAAATAAATTAAAAATATGTAAGTGTGAAATATAATCAAATCCTTATGCAACAAGGTGTATTTAATTTCATTGAAAGCTGTGAGGTCCGTTCGACGTGTGCTAAAACTGATGTCCATTCGTTTCAACGCACGTTGAAATAAACTTTAGTGTGACAGGCTCCATTTAACTCAATGAAAAGTTGAAACGCACGTCAATGTCAGCGTGCATTGATGGGTTGAAAAACTGTAGTGTGGCAGAGCGCTTAAGAGGCAGTACATTTTCTTGAAAGAAGTAAATAAAACTTGAAAACGTAATTTCTTTATTCGATTTTTCTTTATTCGAAGTCATTGCGAATTGAGTATTTTAATGATACTAAATTTGCTAGATTTCACTGTTAAATGTAACTGGAAAAAAAATTAAAATTGATCAAAAAACGAGTTATAAGCTCTCAAAGATTATTTTTCATCTCTTTCTTAAAAACTTATGTTTCATGTGCAATCTCTATGGGAATATCACGTCACTACAGAACATCACTATCCTTATCTAATTAGGATTGTAGAACTTTTCTAACTTGATTATGTAAAAGACGCTTCAATTGAAGAAATAAAATAAAATTTTATAAATTACCCAATTATTATACGAATAATATAAATTTGACTGGACTATAAAAAGTAAATTCACATTTTATTTAAAGTGTGTGAATTACTGTTATAAGTGGAAGTAATTAAATTTAAACAAATTGTATTGACTTAGTTTATAAAATATATTATTAGTTTTCATTATATAATATTAATAATAACATATGTATGTTAAAAATGTAGATATTCCAAATATGAAAGTCAAGTTCAAAATCAAATTTTAATATATTCTTAATCACAAATAATAAAATATAGTACAATCAATATATTGATTTATTATCTGTCAATCATAAATATGTTTCGTTTTTAATTGTTCTTTCTGATTTTGGTAACAAATATTTTTGATTTATATTATCATATATATTTTTTTGTATATAACCTATTTTTAATTTATCGGGCTTAAAATCTTTGATAAAACTTTGAAACCACATTAGATGATTAATAGATTGATTAGAATTTAGTGATACAACGTGTATACTCAAATAATTAAAAAACGCTATCACCTGAATTTTCCACGTTTAGAGTTTATTAAGAGGGGGACCGCAACCGCGTTCCTTGTATCTGGACCTTTTGGTTCTCTGTACTCTCTTTTAGAACACATCCAGGTGACAATTATATTTTGATAATATTATTGGTGGAGCTGGTTACTTCGTTCTTATTCAAGCGATGACAGTGTGATCAACGGAGTTCCATTTTCTGCGCATCTCCCGAAAACGGTTCAACGTATAAAAAAGCAAAACTTAAAATTTTATCCTCTACAAATTTCATAATGAATACAAATTCGATTGTAGGCAGAAACGAAATATTCCCAAAAATTTATTTTTGAGACCTTTGACTTTGAATATCTAAGGTCCCTTACACGTGACCAATTGTGAATTTTAGGGTAAGCAATATAATACCAAAATAAAGGTTTGTACAAAAATTTAGCTGATTCCGTTAGATTCCGTCATTGACCTATTTATTTGACTAAGATGATTGAAATAGCTTTCGTTTTGTGTGTGTTAATAGTGAATTGAAGGTTGTTTATGTATAAGACCCTTGTGCTTAAAGCACAGGGGCAAACAGGCAAATGTGTTTATTGTTCAGTTTTGTATGTTCATGTTATTTATCTTAATATTGTGATTAACTTTTTGAAGAAAGTTGAGGTAACCTTGCAAAACGGGCAAATAATGGCTGCTTTAATATATTGAATCATCTCAAATCATGTTCATAATTTTTTTATGTTTGTTAACATGCCTAGATATCTTGATATCAATACAAATGTAAATAACTGAATTTTATCCTATTTTTATAAATATTAATATTTATAATAAGATAGACGGATATAATTGAAGAATGGTAAAACCCTTTAGGGTATAAATAGATTTGAAGAAGATGATGTCGGTCGGTAGTTAATATTTTTTTTTTTAACACAACATATATATGATGAAAACAATGATGATGATGTTTGTATATACTTTGTAGTTACAAATGGCATATAATACTTTAATAAATACCTACCTTAGTGTTTTTATGTACTTATTTACTCTTGAGGCCGACACAACGGTACACTGGAAGTATCTATAGTTTATAACTCTTACAAAAAAATAGAGAAAAATATTTTAATAACATATATGATTATTACAAAAAAATATGACATCTGTAAAGTTAGTAAAATTTTTAAATTAGCTTATGATATCGTAACCCAGAATTATTCTGAGATAAAGAATAAAATAAACAAGTGGTCTAGGTGCACCCCACCCCGCAAGGTACACACACAATAAACTGCCCAGTGAAACGAAATCTACAAAAAATAAAAAAACGGCTGGACCGATTTATATGAAGAGTTATCCAGTTTTAAGTAGTTACGTGTTGAATGAAAGTGCTTCAAAGTTTATAGCACGGTAACGGAAACTATGCGGGATAAAGTGGACATATTTTATGTAACATTTTTGTATATAACAAATAAATTTAGGGATAATAAAAAGTAGCCCAACTATTATGACCGGGGCCAAGGTCATCCTAGGGGCTAAGGGGCTGAGGTACCAGATATCACACATCAAATTGCGGGTGTCCATATCAAATGCCGGGTATATATATGAAAATTTCGTGTCACGGGTTTCCTACACCAAATACCGGGGGGTCCACAAGAAATTCCGGGTATCTCAAAATTGTCACAGCAACGCTTGACTGAGTCTGCTAGTCTTTAGTAGCAACTAAAAATGGCAACGAATCATGTTTATGTAAAATTTTATGTTCTATAATTTTTATTTTTATTTTTTGCCTGTAACTCTTACATCTTTTGAGATAAATGTATTTTTTGATAAAAGCCTCGAACTAGGGTAATTTTCAATACTTTCTACGTGGTTAGCAGAGTTGAAAATATGAAGTATGAAATTTTCACCTTGTTGAATGCAATATAAATAAAAAAATTTCCTTTACTGGAATATAGATTTCTCAAATGAATATTGCTAACTTTACAGATCTTTTAATGTTATAATAACTTATAATATCAATTACGTTTGTTAACATACATTTTCAATTTATCCTATAAATTTTAAAAGTGTGTCAAAGTTTGTTGAATATCAAAGAAGTGTGACATTTCAAAATTAATTCTAAATCAATTTGTAAACACGTGCAACTTTTTGCAATAAATTTAGGAAATCTTAGAATTCAAATACTTAATTATCATAATATTTATGTATATTTGGATTCCAAAAAGTCAACTTTATTTAAAAATTTAAATTACACGATATTTTATGATACATTTTAAAATTTATTCATTATATGGTATTAATGTTTTCCTTAAAGAAAATTAAATCTAGAAAATAACTTAACACATTAAAACAAATCATATATTTATAATAGATATGAAAGAAAATTTGTGTACCCATTTACGATTTCAATTATTTTCCGATTTGTATGAAATTTGAAACCTAAATTGCTTGTAATATTTGTAATAATGATCAATTTATAATGATTTTTACTAAATATACTAATAGTGTTTATTAGCCAAATGTATTTAAACAGTTTACGGGCAAACTTTTTAAATAAACGTTGTTTATTTTGAATGTACACACATTTTTTGTATTTGAATTTATTCTATCTAGAATGGTTTCAGAGTTGGGTAATAGATCCATTGGATCCAATGAACTCATTTTGTTCATCATGATTTTTAACTCACTATATCAAAATACCAAAGTTACTATCCTTTTATGTTTTTGAGAAATGGGTTAATTAAGTGCTTCTATGAACACCTATACTAAAACTATGTTGGCTTCAATATTTTCTAGTGTTACAAACTTTAAACTAAAGTTAATACACATATTCTATATATATCGAGTAAAATGTAGTTATTAGATAATAAGGATGAACCAAAATAATTGTTATCAAAAATTATTCAAATCGGGTGAGTTTATATTCATAAAATGATAAAAAAATAAAATGCTTTTTTTGGCTTTGCTGTAGTTGGGTAAATATTTCAAATCAAGTATTCATTTGACAGTTGCCTTTTTAAATTTTTGTGTATAAATTTGCAGTATTTAATTAATAGTTCAATTAATATATTATCAATTATAATTTTACGTTTGCTTCTCTTTGTCTATTAAACAGTTTAATGTGTTTATATTTAATTAGGATTGTGTAAATTGATTAAATATATAATTTTAATCATACGAATGTCTATAAATCAGTGGAAATATAGTAAAAATCTTCTAGTTACTTAAATTGGTTTAGAAATTAATTAAATCTAATTATATCTTAATGTACGAGTAAGTATAATTAATAGATATTTATAAAATTAAGGAAACATTTAAAATTATTAGGCTCTCTGATCGAACCTAATGACGTATATAGTATAAGTAGTATATATCTTTCTATCTATGTATGATTGTTCTGCTTTAATATATGATAAAAATGAGAGGGGAACCGTAGCTGTCTCTCGTGCAGGGGAGATACGATATTCGTGGTGCCTCGAATTCAAGCGAAAATGAAGAATACTAATTTTCGAGTGTTCGCCTATTTTTCGAGTTGTGACCCTTTTTTATTTTATAAATTATCGTGTTTATGTCAATTAAATACCACAATTTAAAACATTTTACAAAATTTAATTATTATTTTTTGTTAAATGACTGTAATTGAAACAATTCAAGCACAAACAACCGAAATTTAATTCGTTTAACAAAAATCAACATTTGTAAATTTAATAAAACTATTAAAAATACATGTACGCTATTGTCGACTGTTATTAACCCATGAATTTCTGGAATCTAGTTTGCACGGGTCAGGTTGGTTTTGGCCCCTACGCTCAACCTGTCATTAAATTTTTCAAGGATTTGTAACTGTTGCACCTAGACCTTTTGGTCCTCTGTACCCTCCTTTAGAACTCTCCATCGCTTGAAGGCCAGAAGGCTTGCTCAAGGTGCAGAGAAAGAACCATTCAAAGCAGGTGATGCTATACGATCTTATCGAGACCAGTGGCCACGCAAAATTTTCACAGCCTCTCCACCGGAATTGTTACCTTTATGGATGGATCCAAAGTTTCAGACCCGAACATTCTTCATCTAATATCCTTAAGATTTTTTCTACACGTGCAAATGACGTGAATGGAGGTTTGATTGTTCTCTAGACACGACCTACAAGTAGGATCGCCTGAGATTCGCAAATTATGAAGGTGATTGTCCAAATGATAGTGCTCTGTCAATTTGTTCCCCTGAAACTTTGGAATGTGTTGTCACATTTTAATCAAATATCACATTCAGGAAATTTGCTGTATTGTTTTTGGAAAAATTTGATCTCTCCTATTTAGAGAAAATCTCAAAAAATACAGACTTTTTGCACGAACCAGAAACATGCAATTTGGCTAATCACATTCAGAAATGTAACTGTATAGTTGTTGTAAAAAATCATCCGCCCCCTTTTGGGGAAAATTTCTAAAAATATCAAGTTTTTTTGATACATAGAAAGATACAGACAGTGTTGGCAATCGAGATCATATAAAATAACGAGTATGGGAAATAAGAAAAGCTTTTTTGGGAAGATCTACCAATTTTTTTCCGTACAAGCTAGAAAGATGTAATTTTTTCCAATCCATGTGGAAAAAAGAGGGTTTTAAAATATTTAAATATTCCAACTTTTTTCATATGGAAGCGAGGAAGACGGGGTGTTTTTGGTATCCAATTTACAGTATTGGATAAATTTATGTTTTTTTTTACTCTCCCTTTGAGCAATCAAGGAATATGTGGTTTGTGGTTTTTTGAAATTTACAGCTACTTTAGTTAAGATTGATATTATTTATTAAATTGATTCGAAAGAATTTTTATTCACGTCATGACCAACATTTTTTTTTTTTTGCTTTAAATTCTCAAGTTTTATATAATTATATTTAGGTACGCAGTTTTTATATCCACATACATATTTGAGTTTTATAATTATGTTAAGGCATGCAAATCTTTTCAATATAAATATACTTTCTCATATAACAACTAAAATTGTTAATAGAGGAGGGTTTGGAGGTACTTGAGTATGTATAAAACGAACACCTCATTCTGTCTATAGAATTGCTAACACTTAAATTGCTTATTTATTAAACATTCGGATTTATTAAGACTTCACCCTTCTTTTTTCGATGGAATATGAGGTTCGAAGTCATTTTAATGATTATTTTTGAATGGACAAAAATAAAATTTTGTCATTTTTTCGAAAAAATCTCAATCGAAAAAGAAGACTGGGGTCGTAAAAATTTGATCCGGTAAGACCCGAATTGTTTAAGCTATTCTTAACAGTTAACACAATTCCATAGAAAGATTTTTAAAAACTCAAGTAGCTCCATAATGTGCTTTATAAGACAATGAAATATGTAACAAAAACATAATATGAAGATAACAAAAAATAACTTACGTATCAGGTAGTTAGGAATAGTCATAATTGCATTGCTACCCAAATGCATAACAGCATAAAAAATTAACTGGTGGTATCTTTCTCGTAGCTTTATCCTTTTTCTCCATAATTTAACTATAACCTTTTCTCCATAATTTTTGCTATATATTTTAACTTTATCTGCTGATTTTTTAAAGTAAAACTTCTTAAGGCACGCTTCACTTGGGGAGTAAGTTAGCTGGTGTGAATACGTGATGAGACCGTTACCAAAAGTGTGATCGAGTGAGGCAAACGGAAGTTGAGAGGGAGATATAAGTTAGTGAAGATAGAAAGAGAGAGAGAGAGAGAGAGTATTAACATGGAAATGGAGCTAAAGAAGTTTTACTTCAGTCGTGTGTTCTAAAGCACACTCGTATTCTTTTCTTTAAAAGTACATTAAGACAGTCAATAAGAAAATAAATTTCTTTTAAAACTAAATGAACATATTTGAAAGTGTATTCTATTCCTTCATACATAGGAATGTTTTACTAATAATTTTTGCAGTTCTAAATTTATAAATATTAGCAATTAAATTTGCATAATTAATATATGAACCGTATCTATCTCGATCGGTATTGATGATCTATCTATCTATGTTTGTTCGACTGTCACTTTCGCACGAGCTTTATATATTATGAAATTTGCTACACTTGTTTATGACGTTCAGGAAATTTACTGTACAGATCCCCATTAGGCTATCAGGCTATTCTTATCGTAATTAGTTTATAAGTATTTTCAAATGAGAATAACAAAAATTTTTGAAAATTTGTTTTCACTAAGTCCATGAATGCCCAATGAGGCTATACAGTAAATTTTTTTAATATGATAAACGGAGGGCAATTTTCCTAGAGATCGTAAAACGCGTTCGTAAGTTACAGAGGAACAAACATAAATAGATACATGCATACCAGATATGTGTCGGATATTCATCTCCGCAGATATCCGCAAGAATAAACAGATCCGTATCCTTTTCTACGATTTAGCTTTTTTCCATAGAACTTGTAGTTTTTCCGGAAATCGAGATAAATAGCGTGTTTTATCCTTAAAAACTCATTCCCTTCCAGTTCCCAACCTCAGATTGACCGTAAATTATTTTTCCTTTCATTTTTGTTATATTCTCTTTCGTTTCTAATGGGTTTCATCCTACTATAATTTTTTTTGGTTTCAAAAATTATCGACCCTGGTCTATACTTTCATACGTACAAAATGTTGTTATTCATGCAATATAACTGTTATCACAATATAATTTATTACAGTTTTACATAGCCACGTACATAGACTCATGAACATTATTTTGTTGATTACAATAGAATATAAATAAATAGATTAAATGTTCCATACTAATGCGCTAAGCTGTTGAATTTATTGCATAAAAAAAGAAGACAATTTCATTTTCTTTCTAAAAATATAATTTTCTTTGTGATGCTGTGGCCGCCTGTGTCTATATCTATATAAATCATCTGAAAATCGCGTTAAAAATTAATATTTTTCTGTGCATTTGTGCAATAAACTTGTCATATTAAAAATTAAACTTAATGTTTCCAAAAATCATTATTTTATTAATATTTTCACTCTTATTAAAATTATTTTTATTTTCTTTTTCCATAGAATTCATGAAATTCCTTTTTTTCCTGTAAATATATTTTTTTAAGTTCCAAAATAATTGTAAAAAGCCGAGAAAATATGCATTTCATCAAAATCCACTTTCCGGGTGCCCACTATGTTATGGAGTTCTTCCGTGCTGTTCTCTCACTCCGCCCGTGTGTTGGTTATGATTTTGGATTGAGCACTATGTTTTAAAGTTTGTTTCTGTATAACTCGAATGAGGATGGCTATATAATACTCGAATACAATACATACTAATATATTTTAATATAACGCATCAGTTCGACATGGTCTTTGTAGTTTTTTTTTTATTTTTAGTATTAAAATCAATAATTTTGTTCCACGAAGATTTTGAAGTTACTATACATACATTTTTCATACTCGGTCTTGGTTTTAGTCTTAATCTTGCTTGGTCGGCGTTGGCTATGGTCTTGCGGGTGTATCGGTAAAAAAATAAGACTAAGACCAATTATGCTCATCACTACTACTATCAATATTACGCATTAATATTAAAGTAAACTGTAGTTTCGTTCACATATTAAGATAGAATATTCGTTTACAACTTCCACTATCTTAAAGACCGCGAAAAGACATCAGGCATGCGATGTGATGAGCCATATTCATAATAATTACACATACAATATAACTTGAATAGAACAATATGTATATATATAAAGTATTTAGTTGCAAGTTGCAACATACTTTATAGTTATTAATGATCTTTAATTGCAACTAAATTATATATATTATTATTTTTTATTCTATTTTTATTCAAAACATTTTTGTAGATATATATATATATCTACATGTAGAATAATTGACCTATTGTCTATTAATACTGTGAAATCACGTTATAAAAATATCTATTGGAAAAACCAGTTATAATAAGGAGTTTTACCTTCATTCTTTAGACCTGAATCACTTACACGGACTGTGTATACCACAGTTGCCAGATGTGGCGATTTATTTTGGGTACTAAACGCTATCCTATACGAATTCACTTTATCGTTTAGCTATCGTGGCGATATTTGAATGTTCTTTATATTACAAAAATTTATTCATTTCTGTTAATTTTTTTTCCATTATGCGCATTCGTTATTTTTTGCATATATGTATGTAAGGACCAGAGATCTCACACAGATCTGCTCCCTGCTGTGGTCTCTATCTAACATGTAATATACACAATACATACTATCTTGTCTATTTATATGTTTGGAGTCATCACATACATTCATACATTGTATTCACTTAAGAGTGATTATCGACAGCTGTTATTGACTTAAAAGAGTGTGCTTCTTACAAGATGTTGACTTAAATTTCATGTAATATGTACTGCATTTCTTTCAATTTTCGCGCCCAAATAACTCAAGAAATACTTAATATTTATATTGACATGAAACCGGAAGGCTCATCGAAAAATTGTTCTTGAAAAAAAATTTCTAAGATATAAATCAAAATTCAATTTTATATTTAAAAATGTTTTTTTTCGAGAAAAAACATTTCGATAAGCCCTCCATTTTCATGTCAATAATGTGCATACAATTTCAAAACATTTGGGTAAGTATTTTGTGAGATATTTGGGCGCGAAAATTGAATGATTTGTACATAATGCAGGGTGCATCAGTATTATGTTTCAATCCCCCTTAAGGTTTATTTACACATAACAGTCACATCACAGTTCAGTCACCGGTCAGTCTCAGTTAGAAATATCCAGGCTATCTTCACATGTATGTCACGTGTCACTTCAATCACAGTTCAGTATTCGTGCTATCCTTGTTCCTTCAATGGTTTGTGTATTCCCACATTAACAACAAAAAATGCCGTCAGTCAAATTTTAAAAATATTGTTGGCGACGAATTGAAAAATGACGTAACAGTTATTGAAGCCACAGTGAATTATTAATTAGTGAACTGTGACGTTCAAGTGTGGACACCCTCTATTAGACAGAATGACTGAACTATGACGTAACTGATATGTGTGAATATACCTTTAGTCTTATATAAACTGTATTAGTAAGAATGATGTTGTAATTACTGATTTTTATTTAGCACATTAATAATTTCATTTTAAAACTAAAATATACAATTAAATCGAAATATTGAAATCATAAATTACTATTAAAAGTATTTTTTTACATTATATTTAGAATTGATTCTTTTGGCTACTTTTAACGCCTCGAAATGGCTTTAATAACTATCTGGCATCCCTGGTGTATATCATTATTTTATTAATTATATATTTTATGGACCAAGATTATTCATAATGGCCTGACAATTATAAATAACTACTTACTTAATCTTCATTATTTATAACAGTGTCGTGTCAATATGCATATTACCAATTCGTTACGAGTAATTTGATAATTTCTGAGCATTTGCCAGAGCACGGGGAGCAGAAACAAACATGTGCCATTGAATAACCAATTTATTTATTACAAGGCTTATATACCAAATATCATAGGATTAGAACAGATCAGTGCCCACTTGACCTTAAATATCGTCTGAGTATTTTAAACATCGGACGAATGTATGAACCAAAAAACCCACAGACTTTTGATGACCAAATATATCATGGAAATTAAATAATTGTCGGATGGCTATAGGGATAAAAAAAAACCTTCTGACCCGTGCTTAATCGTCCCAAAATACGCAGGCTCTTATCAGGCTAAATCGTTCGTGAATATGTTAGTCATACGCTGTCTATAAGAGCCAAAATCCTGTAAACCCGTGCGAAATTTTACCCTTAAATACGCCATAAAATTGAACTCAAATACCATGTGTATTTTAATTACAGCGTGGATATAAGAGGCAAAACTTGCAGGCCTGGCTAACTCAACTCCTGGGGAGTTCTTTATATTATTTTTATTACTCTTTGCAATAGATGAATGATATTATTCATAATGCCCTATTAGTTTAATTATTTCAATATTATTTAGATTATTACAAAGATAAATTCTCGGAAAACACACCTCGGTAAATTTTTACAGTACTTAATATAATTTTTGAAGAAGTAAAACCCTGTCTCTTCCTTTCGAGGAAATTAAAACAGAAAACAAGCAATATATCAGGAAAATATAAAGCTGTTTTTCATCAGAGCTGTTAAAATATAAAGCTGTTTTTCAAATACGTTACGGCGTTCATGTTTAAAAATATTTATTTTCCGACTTTAATGCGACCCACAGTTGGTCACTTTGATACCGCTAAACAAAACTTTTGCTCGAATTTTTTAAAGTGTGTTATTTTACAAAAAAAAATAATTGCTGACTTCATCTTTGTGATGATTGTTGCATGTCCTTAGCTCATCACTTTAGTTTACATAACCTGAACATATATTGTATGATGTTGAATGATACTTTTTTTGCGTTAATAATATAAACACAATAATAAATATTATATGATAGAATTTACAAACGCACACACACACTAAAGTGAAAATGCAAAGTCAAACATAACTTAAGGAAGTACGAGCGCCAGGCGGTGTGGGGATAGGTATCGACTCTAGCGCGGTAAGGGGAACGCAGTTATCATATGATTTTTTTCAATATATAGATATACATTTAACATTGGCTAGTGGCGGCATTTATTTTTCTTTTAATTAATACACTTTAATTAGTCGGGCAAGTGTAAATTTTTTTGAATTAAATTTATCACTAATATATTTACTTTCATCCATAAGTTTTTTTAAAATATTCACCGACAGTTTTACGAGAAAAATACAGAAATGTATCAATGTTTGGAGGTTACCCCATAAGACCAATGTTAAATTGCTCAACTTTAAAGTTAATTATTTATTTAAATGATCGGGCAATCTCCTTCAAATTTTTGGAATTTGTTTAAACTTTGTATTAAAAAAAAATCAAGCCTTTTATCAAAAGTTGCCTTGGTGCTCGTACTTCCTTAATTCAACAAATAATAAAACTATAAGAATTGTTGCATGACATTAGATGATTTGATTATTATAAAATTATTATCATTATTTATGAAAAATTATTTAATTATGTTTTATATAAAATTATTTATTTATCAATTTACATAAACATACATAAAAACGCTCGTTTTCGAACCAGTTGAGTGGAACAGTTTTTTTTTGTTGTAAATTCAAGTAATTGATGCGGGAGGAGGTTGTTAAATTGATTATTTCTAGAATATGGTAGGGTAGCCCATGCATTTTTGGATTTACTCGAATGCGTCAGATTAAGATACCTTACCCCTTGTTGAGTACCTCCACCAAATCTTAGCTCTCTATATGATGCTGCGCGTATAGAATAGCTGATCATAATATTAAAACGAAAAAATCGATAGTTGGATTTAAAAGAGCGCCTCAGATTAAGATTTGGTACGTTAATTACGTGCTGAAAAGTGTACATTTTACTAATCTGATGATTTGAGAGTGGCGTAAGAGAATAAAAGGGTCGCAAACTTGCAAAACAGACACGCCACTTGCGTCACGCTTAACTAACTACCGTCAGATCGCTTAACTATAGATTTTGTCATTTTAATATTTTGATCGGCTACCTTATATGTACGGCACCATATAGTGAACTAAGATTTGGTGGAGGTACTTCACAAGGGGTAAGATATCTCCCATATCTTAATTTGAAAAGCTCGAGTAAATCCAAAAATCTCCACAAGGGTTCCCCTACCTTTGGGAAAAAATTATCTACAAAACCATGTATTTATTAATATATGATTAATTTTCAAACATCAAATAAAACATTTCTGAAAATAAAAAAAAAATTGAACCGATTTAAAACTCAAAAGTAAACTTTTCCCAAAAAATTTAACCGATTTAAAAAAAAAATGGGAACTATAACGTGAAAAATAATTTTCAATTAAAAACCTATAAATCCTTATGTAGAGTAAAGAATAAAAATTTTGCAAAAAAACAAAAATTAGAACCGACTTCAAAGAAGTAGGAACTTATACGTGAAAAATAATTTTAAATTAAAAACTACAAATAATTTGCTTTAGAAGTGGGCGACAACGAATTATTTTTCCAGTATATTTCTCATCGACTTCGAAATTGATATTAAGAAAATTATTTATAAATGTATTTAATTTAAAATTATATTTTACAATTTTACATCTTTGTTTTGAAATCGGTTTTTTTCTTTGAAAAATTTTTATGTTTTTGTTTTCATTTTTTTAAGTGGTTTTTGAGGGCGTTTTAATTTTTTTATTTTTATTTATGTTTTTGAGTGTTGCATAGAGTCAAGAAAAATTTGCATTTAAATGGCATTCACGAAAAACTCGTTTTGCCATTAATTTGCATTTGTAAATTTTAGAATTTTGAATAATCTATTCAATACATACATTTATAATCTTAAAAACGTAAATCACAAAATTCTAAATATTTGTTTTTGCTTACAATATTATTATTGTACCTGATATCGAAGTAAGGAAAATTTTTTACAAAATGTTGGTTTTTCTAAGAACTTAAAGACATTAATATTTATTTAATACACAGCTTCAGAATTATTAGTTTTTTTTTCTTCAATTTTACGATATTTAACTATATTTCATCAAGAACGTGAAAAGGAAAGGGTAGTGGCAGTATGCTTTGTTGAGTAATTAATTTTCAAAAAAAAGTAGCAAGCTTATAATAACAAAAAACAAAACTATTTGACGATGGCTATCAATCTATATAGTTATTATTTGAGATTATTGATACATATTTCGGGAAAAATGATCCAACATATTCTATGATTTATATTTCGAGGAAAACTCTCCGACATGCCCTTCGTTTTCATGTCAAAATTGTGCATACCAAATTTTTTAATACTACGATAAGTATTTTTAGAGTTATTTATGCGCGAAAATTGAAAAAAAATACAATGTATATTACATAACAGATTGACAGTATTAATCAAGCCTGTAGAAGTCTCTATCAAAAACCACATATCACATAAGTGAAATCATAGTTCACTACAAGAAGTTATCTTTTATAGGTATTATTTAAAATCAATAATCAAATCAATCAGTTTTTAAGAAAACAAATTACGCATTGGTATTTGCATTTAAACGTTTAATGCATATATTATTGTTGATATTACGTGAAACAACAATTACATACAACTCTTGCGTTCATTTATTCGACTTAACAGTTAACTTATAAATATTTAATTTCTTCACTATGTGGATAATATGACAGAAAGAGAAATTCGTTATTCATTCTTAACTGAAAACAAAGCACGTCGCCATTTAAGATTTCAAAGGATATCTATTCTTCAAAATTCTATTCCAGGCAAAGAAATGTGGACAGAGGAAGCAATGAGTTTTCCGTTATATTTAGCAATTGCTCGAAGAAATAAGACAAAGTAGAAGACAAATTGGTAAAAGATTCAAAGAGGACATGACACACATAAAATTCGGAAGAATTGATAAATCATACGTAGCCGCTTCCGTTATTGAAAATAACTATAAAAACCGGCAAATCTAATCTAAAACTTTTAAAATCCGTACGCAATCCGATCGAACTAGATACATATGAAACCATCTAAATTCAAAAATATGGCAAGGATACGATAAACTTAGATAAATGATCTATTCCAAATTCCGATTTAATAAATATTTTAAAATTAAGGTTGAATTATATAATTCATTATTAGTTTGGCAAGTTTAATTTTCATTTTGAGATTTTTTAACTGTCAAAATCATAAGATCCAATACTTTAATATCATTGGCGGAACACTAAACACGTGATCGAAGCTTATTGGTTGACGTAGCAATTTGATACAAGTAAATAAGTATTAATTGCGCATATACCAAAATACCGTTTGTCATCTCTCAATGGTTTTTATTTAAAATTTTTCCATTTCCCAAACGATGTATCAAAAATTGTAATCTCGATGGAAATCTTATATACTAGGATGATGTATTATAGATAAAGCTTAGGCTAGATGCTATAGTTGACTTGTATGTATATTATGATATTAATAATAAATAATTATCAAACTAAAGTTTATGCAAACCCTCACCAAATTAGCAACGAGTAACATCTCCTCGTAGAATGATTACCACTAGCTAATTCATACTGATGATGACTACTTTGTAGTCGTAATACGTATTTATAGCATACAAAACATTTTGATCCAGGAAATTGGGACAAAAAATTGGAAATTTAATATAAACACGTTAATAAAATAGCTTTAATAGTTAAATAAACTTTTGAAACTTTGGATAAAAATAATCATAACCAAGAAATGTCGATGTTTTATTTCATAAACTATCGTATGTTGTATAGTTTTATATGACTATTTTCCTCTTTTTTAATATTCACAGAAATATATTTATAATTTTACTGTTCTTCACTTAAATAATTCCTAGTTTGGTACGTACAAAAATTCATCTAATGTCCACATAAGAGATTGTTTCCATTTTAAAAAAATATATAAAATACCTGATATAATTGAAGATCAATGACCTGTCAATATAATATATCGTGTGTTTTAAATAATACTTACTTTAAACTTATTTTACTGTATATATGATGATTATTACATTATTTACATTATTCAAGTGTGTATGATGTGTACTACACTTACTTATTTAATATTATGTATGTATACCTTATGTCAGTAATTAACAAATTTAATTAGCTGATTCAAAAAGAAATTGGAAGAGTCAAAAATGTATTGTGATAATATAGTTATGTATTATAATTAAGGTAGTTAGGTCGAAGAATGACTTTCACAGAATTTTAATGAAACTTCTTTTGATTGATTAATTAATAACAAAAAATAAGAGTCCTTGTTGTCCGATTGAAATTGACATGCCCAAGGTTGACAAAAATGAAATCAAAGTTTTTTTAATGGTCTCTTAATTTAATCTTTAATTAACATGGGCTCTTATAGAAAAAAGTCATTTTAATATAATTTTCTTCACATAAAGTAAAAACTATTCTACAGAATTCAATCAAAATTTAAAATATTATAGAAAGGAAAGTTAGAACTCACTTAAAACTAAATGGGATGAATTGATCACGTCGTTTAGATATACAATTAAAATAAGTAAACATTTAAAAGATTATTTCCATGTGTGTATATATTATAGTGAGTGTATGTATAAATTGTATATAGTATGTGTTGTAGAGCTATAATACGTTATAAAAATATAGCCATCAGTTTTGGTTCTGTATGTGTGTTATACATACGTCAAATGTAGATACTAAGCTAATACTTTTGCCGCTGAACTGTATTGGCTCTAGTACACTAAGGAGGATTGAAACATCATACTGAATCAGCCTCAATTATGTAAAAATCTTTCAATTTTCACGTCCAAATAACTCAAAAAACAATTATCCAAATATGTTTAAATTTGGTATGCACAATATTGACATGAAAACGGAGGGCTTGTCAAAGAGCTGTTCTCGAAAAAAATTTCTAAAGTAAAAATTTAAATTCGATTTTATATTTACAAATATTTTTTTCGAAAAAAACCTGTTCGATAAACCTTCCGTTTTCCGTTTTTTTTTTGGGCGCGAAAATTAAATACATATTACATGTTAAATTTAAGTCAACAGCTTGTTAGAAGTATACTTCTTTATGTCAATAACAGCTGTATATAATCGCTTTTAAAGGAAATAAATTATTACGAAAAATAATTGTGTTCCGCACTTCACCCGACTGCCTGGTGTCTATCCCAACCAAAGATCAGGTACCCATTTTTCTTGGGCTGGGTAATGGGAGCGTATGGCCAAGACCTTCATCATTCTAAGACTTGAACGAAAATTTCACCGCACCGGTTAACAAACCCGGGACCATTGACATGAGAGCTCACTTTGCACTGTGCCTCTTTTCTCCTTCACACTCAGGGAGTCTCGATTTCTTATAAGAAATTCCCATGATACTTCAGATAGTAAACAACAGACGACAGGCAGGATCGTATCCTCCAGACAGCATCGTATGCTCGCATCATTAGATATTCTTTTAAAAATTTTGATCATGGAATCTGATGTCTTAATGGAACTTCGTGCATGTGAGGTCTAAAGTAAATTATTGCGACATTAGATTTTCTGATTAATAAAATTTTTGCGGGCGTGTCCTTTAACTGATTTTTATAAGATTTTAAGCGCTTATAATTTGGTAGCCACCTAATCTTTTTTCCAATTGTTAAAGACTAGAAATTGAAAATTTGATGAATTGCTAAAATATATATATATATATATCATAGTATCTGAAATTTTTTGTTGTAAAATCTAATTTCAGAAAAAACTTTACTTTTAATTTAATTTTATTCAGTGAAAGTTTTTGATTGTTATCAAAAAAAGTGATTATTAATAATCAGTTTTTCTTTATTTTTAGGAGTGAAGAGGCAGTTGTTATTTTCATGCTTCGTCAACGATGGTTATCGTTACTCGGGTAAGAACATAAACATTTTTCAGCTTCATTTAAATATGTAATTATATTATTAATATTATTTTTAATTTGTTTTGTGAAAATAATATAATTTATTATTAAAGTAATATAATTTCAATTATTATTATTATTATCACCATAAAAACAAATTAATATAATAAAAAACATCAAAATAAAAAAAAATTAATCTTTGAGAATTTTCTAACCTCGATTTCTATTAAAATGATTTATGATATTATAACACTTTAATTTTTCAATTAATAGCATTCATAAAGGAAAAAAACCGTATCATGGTTAGCAATTTTCAATCTTTAATTTATCAATAAAAGAAAATAGTACAAGGAAAGTTGTATACTTCAATCAGACAATGAAAGATTTACACATTTTTTAAGTTTATGCCAGATTTTTACAATACTTTTGAAAAAAGTCACAAAAAATAAATATTTTCTCATAATAAACACTATTTCTTGCCATAAAATTACGTTAAAATTTAAACCTTTTTTATTCCTCTGAAAACGCTGTCTGCCATTTTGGTGACGTCATATCGGTATATAATATTGAGAATACCCATAATCATATATTATATAATCGTGGGTATAGCGCATTAAGAACAAAACACAATCTAACACTTTCAAATATTTTTTACTAATTATATGATAACCGTTTAGGGTCAGCGCACATCATAAGATTTTCTGATCAGAAATTCTGATATAACTCTTAACATGTATTTTATATTAAACCCCGCACACTACATCAGATTTTCTGATCAGGAATTCTGTTTAGAAAATCTTATCACATGTACATACATATGATGCTGTCTGAAGAAGTATCAGAATTTCTCATCAGAAAATCTTACAATGTTATCTGAAGTAGACTCTCTGTTAGTCAAAAAAGTAATTAATAAATTTAAAATATTTGAAAGTAGAATGGTTCGTTGTACTTCATTGTACGTATCCGATGATATGCGCTTGCTTAAGATTTTTGTCTGAAGTATCATCAGATTTGCTTATAGGACTGCCCGATGGTGTACGTTAATCATCATATTTTCTGATCAGAAAATATTACGGTGTGCACTGGCCCTTAGACTGTACTGACAAAGACAACTAATAATTTTTACTAAACTGACGTCATTCCATGATATCGAATATCGAATTTTATAATTATTTGTTATTACTAGGGATGTGCCGGAGTAATTACGTACTAATTTAGTGTAATTACTAATTATTACGTTCTGATAATAAGGTAGCCAGCTATGATATACCACTTAGTTCATCACGATACGGGTGTAAATATTAAATTTTTACCAAATTTTACATATATCAAATTTGCGGATAAAATGTTAGAATTTCTTCTTTCAAATCCTCTCAAAAATTATCAAGTAACTAATCAGATATGAAAGGCATTAAACGACAAAGACACTATTTCAGTTTTAAAAGTATTATTTAAAGTATAATATGTATCCTCAGGATATCGTCTGCTAACCTGCGTCGTGCTAACCTGCTAAGCCCATTTTGGATTAAAATTAGTTTTTGTACAGAATAGAAATTGCATGGTATTATCTGTCGTTTAGGAAACCGACGATATTCACTTATAAAGAGTGAGAAATTCTATGCGGGATTGGAAAATGCATTTTAACAACGAGATACTACTAAATTATCAGTTTTTCTCTGATATTGTTCCTCCACCCACGTGACGTAATGCTCGTGTCAAATTGTTTCCTATATTAACGAAATATTTGAGGATATAAACAATTAATTATAAATAATAATATTTACTTATCACGGATCACTTCATTTAATGCGTAAGAATAATATTTTTAACCAAATCTTCAATTCTCAATCTGAATATTAAGGACTTGGCAGTGTTATGCATCCATATATTGGGGGGAAGTATAAAACCCGCTTACGTTCCTGCTATTTGCATTATTTTCCAGAATTTTGTAATATGTGTAAAAAATATGGTACTAGTTATACTTTGAAAATGAAAATCAGTATTAAGATAATCAACAGGATTTTCGGCATTTTGTTTACATAATGAATAAAAATATTATTCACTTAAATTTTTGCGTCCCGTAAACTTTACAAAATGGCGTTTTGCAGGTTAACAAATCATATTAGATCAATTTCCACACTTTCATAATATAATGCAATCCTCACAAAAGTGAAAAATTTTTTTTAAATATTTATAACACACACAAAATCTGCCTATTCAGATTAAAAAAAAAATGGTAGCGGAACTAAAATTGACCAAGCGCAACGTTTTTATATCCGGTGAGTGGCCATAATGGCGTAGTGCCGTACAATACACCTACTAATAAGTATGGTAAATATATCATCGTTACATACATGCAACCAACACCCAATATAACATACCCACCCTACTACCCACCTTTATCATTTATTAATAATAACAAATAAAACACAAAAATCAACATCGTCTTTTAAATAACGTATGCAAAATATTGTAAGGTTACTCGATCACTGTACTAAATGAAACAAACAAAGCTTTAATGATTAAATATATAGTAAAATCTCATAAAAAGTCACTATTTATTTTTGCTGACTAAACAAAAAATATAATATAAACTAAAAATACTTTCATAATTTATAAAAATAAAATACATGAATAAATTTGTCTAATTTTCACTTTAAAATTTTTTAAAAATTACGAGTACACTTTCGACTTATAAAGTCATTATCAAATAATGAATAATTATTCTTTTATTTTGAAAATATAGAGGGAAAGTAGGTAAGATTATTGTGAATGAAGAAACTGTGAGTGGAGTTCATAAATATTTTTTTCCGATATTTATAATTTCAAATTTAATAGCGAGTTTTTAAAGTCTATTTGATTAATTAAAAATTGTAAAATTTGAGTTTTTATTTAATTTATTGATCTCAAGGGCTTCTAGCAAAATTAACTTTTGGCTTTTGTCGCAAATATGTAATACCTTTGGCTTGTGTTCACTATCAATTTTATGACCTGTATTGGTAAGATGAATGGACTTCTAAAAGTTCTTCTATCTTTTCCATGCTCCCCTCCTTCTCATCCAATTTGAGTGTTTAATAGCTCAAATGAAAGGTCTTGAGTCACTAAGTTTTCGAAGAACGAATCCTCTATCTACATTAGAACTGAATATTTGGATACAAAACTATCACAACTGGAGAAAGAAACGCCCGATAAGAAATGCATGTTATATAATTTGGCCTAAGAACACTCAATGACTCAATACCTATCAGTTGAACTATTAAACACTCAAATTGGATGAGTTGGAGATTGTTGAGAGCACAACACACACTCATTACCTTTTTTTATGTGATTTTAATGATTAATAGAAATATTTTTGATAATGATTGACTTATAAACGCTTTAAACTTTGTGTGAAACTTTCGGATAATTCATTTATTTCGGGTATTTTTGAAGTGTGAGACTCCACTTGTAAAAGTATTCTTTCGTGTGACGAATAAGATCGAGATTAACCCAATTTATTGCCTCTCCTCAGACAATATCTTACGAATGGGCCATTGCCCGATTCTTAAATTAGTAAGGAAGCATTTTTTCTAGATCAACAAAGGAGAAATCTTCGCTCCCTCAAAGCTGAACTGACACGATTGGACTTCAAGAGACCAGGCTATTCTGGTGGAAATTAAAACGAGGCAAGGTTTCGCTTGCAGGAAGATTCGTTTTAAATACCTCGTCTTCCTGAGATTGTGATTTTTATAGTTATCTACATGGGATGTCTCCTATTAAAGAATGGTATCGACATACACACTCTGTTAAATTGTGTATAACTTCAGCTGAATCATTTAACTGAGACAGTTTAAATTGGTCACGGTCGGTTGATCTACTGTCTTCATACTTTAAGGATCTCAGAGAAACTAATGAGGGAAACCTCTTTTCACACGATTTGCATCCTTATTTCATCTGCTTTTGGGACTTTCATTACAGATCCCTAAGCCAGGAGATATCTTCGCCTCCATGACTGCTTTCAAAAAAGTCAGAGAGAATTAACGGCTGTAGGTGCTGGGATCTAACAGCAGCTACCCTCTCATTGTGTACTATTATTACTTACTAGGGAAGATGCAATAAAAAAAATTTGCTATTTTACCCTTCAAAATGTGAAACTAGGCTCAATACCAAACAGAAAAGGCTCAATAGAAAATTAAATTAAAATTTATTTAAAAACAAATTAGTTATAAGCTCTAAAAGATTTTTTTTCCATCTCATTCTTGCAAAAAAAGTTTTATGGGTGGTTCTACGATAAGTGGTCATTTTCTATGGAAAAATCGTCCAACAAAATTGTTGAATATTAATGTAATTTATTAAACATTATAATTTACAATAAACTCATTTGGGCATACTAGCATTATTTATCTTAAATTTTGAAGGAAAGTCTATACAAGTGTATATAGTCATCGGTATGACCTCTTACCGTAGAATGACCCTTATGTACAATCACTATGGAGATGAACATGTATGACATTATTTATACAAATCTCGTTTGTTTAATTAAGAATTTTGAACGTCCATATATTTCAGATTGTTAAAATATCTTCAAATTCATGTTCGTGAAGTAAAGAAGTTTCAATTGAAGTGATAAAAAAAATTGTGTATTTTCCCTATTGTTTATAAAGTAGAAAAGAATTGTTCAGAAAAACGAGTGAATAACAACTGTCTATGATAAATACTCGTATGGGGTTCGTATGGCATAATCATATAACTTATTAATAACAGAAATATAGAAAATTCAATTTTCTTATATTTTCGAAGAGTCCGAGAGCAGAGTGGACATGCGAATGGACCCAGTTTTCGATATCCAGTGCGGTGGACTTTTCATGTTGAAGATCTTGACCATAGGCTCGCTGGGTTCACTTAGCCCAAAGAAATAGGAGACCTGATCTTTGATTGGAGAAAAAAACCAAACGAAGTGTTGACCACACTTCCTCTATATGTGCCATGGCCACAAAACGATGCAGCGCTACAGCATATGGAGTCTTAAAGCTAACAAAGGCCTGTTGGACAAATTAGGTCTTACGTAACTCAATTTTTTGTTCACAAACAGTGAAAAGGTTTAGAATTTTGCGGATGAATGGCGTTCATTCAATCAGACATCCATATTTAAATACCCGTTTTTTTGTTTACAATAAAACAACCTTTTAAACTGCTTATCAAATGTTTAATATTCTATTAAAAGAGAAAAGATATTTTTTTTACTGCAAATACCTACTTTTCATTTTTATTACCAATTTGCTGCTTGCAATTATTATTTGAAACAAAAATAACAAATGGTTAAAACTAGTATCTTTATTTAGGTCAAATATGTTAATCGTGTAGTTGTAATGTCTGGCTTGTAAATTCTAATCATTTCAATTGTGGTGATTTATAGATTTATAAATAAAAGATTTTACACTTTTACACTAATAATGATTGTTTATATGTATATATATAAACTTTCACTGTCAAAGTTTACACATTAATTTATTCAATTTGAGATCATATGCATATTAATTCGTATTGTGTTTCAAATTCAGCATAGAATTCTTTAGAACAGAATAGAATTTATAAACAAAATCATTTTGTTTGCGAAAAGAATTAAGTATCGACGAGATAGAGCTTGAGCTGCCGACTCAAATTCAAATAGGAGTACTCGATTGATTGTAATCGAACCAACTTTACTACAAGTTTAACTAATTTTTTTTAAAGTTCATGATTTTTAATGGTATTTATAGATATTCAAAGTACTAAATTTGAATTTTTTCCAAATTTTCGAATTTTATTTAACTTTTTTTGATTGTTCTTCAAATATAGAGATTTGGTTCGTCAAACAGATACATCCTAGTACTCTCAGTAGAACATGGAGAGTAAATTTCTAAAACGAGAAATTATTCTCAAAGTATCGATTATTTATTGCTGACATATTAGGTCTTATATTTTGACAATTAGTGACATATTTGGAATAAAAAACGATCTAAAATTTAAATTTACTTAGATACACGAGATATACGATACTATTTTCGATACTATAGTTTGAAACACAGGGCATCTAAAAAACCTTCAAAGACTTTTATCTTGATCTTACTTTTCTACTATATAGCGCCGTGTATGCCTTGAGCGACCCTGTTTTCTCAATCCTTCAAAAGCATTTCTGATAAAATCTTATTCTGGTTTGTGTAGTGTATGACATATATATTTCTATTTGCGCCTTTTAATAATGCACCAAATTGCCTCTCTTGTTTCTGCTCTCTTTATAACTCAAAGTTTAGGAGGTATTCTATACAATTGATGTTATCGATTCTTTGCAGACACTTGTTAACAAAAGCTTGAAGTTTATATATTCAAAGTTTTGCAACCATACAACCATAAAGTAAAACGGACTTTACATTTGAATTGAATTTCGGTACTTGTTTTTTATTGATATTTGGGAAAACTGCCAAAAAAGGTTGTAAGTATACCAAAGGTGGGCGGCTTTCGTGATCTTTTTAATGACTATCACTTCTGTTACAACGTCTTTTCTAATGGTGACGAATTACAATCGCTTATATAAAAAATGGTCTGAAAAATCAAGTCAGACACATTATCAGTTTTCAAACACTTTTACCCAAACTCGAGATATTGAATAATTAAAAAGTGCTTTGATATACGCAGGTTTCGTTATCCTATGGGCATCGTGCATGAAATATTGTTTTCTTTCGTTTCTATGATTACGAAATACTAATTTTTCAAAACTTTTTAACAAATTTAAATGAATAATTATTTATATTTGTAACTAGCAGACCAGGCCACGCGTTGCTGTGACAAGTTAAAAAAAAACAAATTTCCCATTTTATCGAACGATATTACATCAAATGTATGCAAAATTTGAAGTAGATTGAACCAAGGAATCACGTTGTCCCATAAAAACTTTGCCCTCGTTTTTCACCTCCTAAGGAGTAGAATGTCGGAAAATCCTTTCTTATTGGTACCCGGTATTTGATGTGGGACTCCCCATACCTTGTGATATGACATTCACAAATTTCTTCCATTTGTATTTAGTGTGCGTCCTGTACCTCGTGATATGCAACCTGTACTAAGATTAAACATAGCGCCATCTATTGGATACTTACTCAATTCAGCCGATAAATTACCTTGCACCGCCACCTTTTGTAATCTAATGTAACTCACAGATAATTATAACTCTGTCATAAAACAAACAAAAATATTGCGACTATAAATTGAAATATAAACTATCCTATCTCTTAAGTTAGATCAAACTGCCCACATTTTACAAAATTTGATTAATTACTAATGCAATCTTCGATAATTCTTACAATTTGTAACCCAATAACATACAATGTCATTTTTTGTCATTATTCACTAATTTTTATTGTTTGACATTTGCTATACAATTTACATGCAAAAAATTGAACAAATAATTATATTTCCTAGAATACGAATGTTTTATTACAAATTTTAGATACCCGTGGCGCATCAATCGCTTAAGAAGTCCGCTTCATGTACTATAACAATAACATACAATGTCATTTTTTTGTGATTATTCAATAATTTTTATTGTTTGACATTTGCTATACAATTTACATGCAAAAAATTGAACAAATAATTATATTTCCTAGTATACGAATGTTTTATTACAAATTTTAGCTACCCGTGGCGCATCAATCGCTTAAGAAGTCCCCTCCACGTACTATGCAAGCTTCAGCTAGGATGCCTCTCTCCTTTGAATGAGAGTAATTAATTCACCGTATTCATAAAATTTATCGTAAAATTTTTTCGGCCAAAAGGTCGAAGATCGATTTGTAACAGTTTCCATTTTGTAATATAAATAATACAAATGTATAAACAAATATTACCTACTCGTATAAATCAAAACAAAATATTTACAAATCAGTATTAAAACATTTTAAGGATATCCGGTAAAATAGTATTTCATAGTAATTAAAAGTTATTATATCCATTAGTTGGAAATAAAACCATGTATTATTGTTACAGTATTTAGAACATGAATGTTCTATTGTATTGATGTAGTAAATATTTTTCAACATCCAATCTTGAAGATCTGTAATATATTATGCAAGGGAATTAAGATACACACACACGCAATTTTTTTTTCCAAAAATTTTTTTCAAAAAAAAAAAACACTAAATATGAGAAATGTAGAAAATTTTGCCTACTTTAATTTTGAATAGTATGGATTTGGCCTCAACTTTCTGAAATTTAGTCTAAAAATTGAAAAAAGTGTTAAAATTTGCTCAAAAATTACCCAGAAAAAGTTCCGCGTTCAGTGATCCAAAAAGTATGAAGTTTGAGACAATCAAAACTTTCCTCTGGACCCCATTTTTTTTCTAACATATTCAAGCCCTTCCAAAACAACAACGTAGATGGGAAATTTTGTCCACTTTAATTTTGTATAGAATGGGCTTGTTGAAAAAACGCTTCTCTTCTGAGATTTAAGCCAAAAACTGAAAAAAAAAGCTAAAAAAGAGCCCAACTTTTTCCCGTAAACTTTAAATTCGTGTTCAATAATCCAAAAAATATGGAGGGTGAGAAAATCAAAAATATAGCAAACCTTTCCTCTTAGAATACTAAAATATTTATTTCTTTTAAAGCCAATTGAACGATGTTACTTATTCACGAATTTAAAGTCACTTTCTATGCCTAGTAATTTCATTTTACTATTCTTTTGTGATATTTGATTGGTAAAAGTGAAATAGTGAAATAAAATTGAAATATAACACCAATAAATTTTGTATTTCCATATTTTCTAACAAACAATATTGCACTTAACATTTTTTATTAAATTTTTGTTTACTTTCGTGATTTGCTGTGATCAGTGAAATCTTTAAGTGAATGTCAAGGGAAAAATATCGCATTATAACATGTAGCCAGTGTATAACTTATATGCCTATTTCTTGAATTTTTGGGTAAATTTTCATCAAAATAATTTTTCGTAATTATGTAGATGGATAAAACCCTATAATGAAAAATCAAAAAAAATTTCTTCAGAAAAAAAAATTTGAGAACATTTCAGTACTTAGTTTAAAAGACATTACAGATTTGTTTAAAAAAAGTGCCAAATACTTTAACTTTGTAGGAAGAAACTTTTTAAAATATTCAGAATAAGAGGGACAATATTTTTAAATTGTCTATTATGTTTTAGGGTGACTACATTTGGATAGAACCAGTATCGGGAAATGAATTTGATGTGGCAATTGGTGCAAGAGTTGTATCGGCCGAAGGACGTCGTATACAAGTACGAGACGATGATGACCGGGAAATATGGCTTACGCCAGAACGGCGTATTAAAGCCATGCATGCAACATCCGTACAAGGAGTGGAGGATATGATTAGTTTAGGTGATTTACATGAAGCTGGAATTTTAAGAAATCTTTTAATTAGATATAATGAAAATTTAATTTATGTAAGTATTTCAAATTTAAATTGATTCTACATTGTTTTAGATAATATAGAAATATATGCTGATTATAAATTGTCAAATATATATTAAACAGCCTTCTATGTTTTGACGTGTCGGCTATTATAGACAAAGAGCCAGTATTTATTTGAGTGGTACCCACATCTGCAACATTAAGGGTTATTGTTGTGCGCATATCATGATTTTCTCTGATTGCTAGGATACTCTTGAGAATTTTAAGGATTCTGAATGCCGATCGATGATTGTTTTTGAATGTTTCGACGAACTCAATCGCCTATCAATGAATAGCTAGGCGTTGGACTGATCCGATATATAGACCTTTTGATACTAGAAAATGAAGTGATAAGTCTTATAATAGAAAATAATTGATTAACAAATTGTTGTTTTAGACGTACACTGGTTCAATTCTTGTAGCCGTTAATCCATATCAGATATTACCAATATACACTGCAGATCAAATAAAATTATATAAAGAACGTAAAATTGGTGAATTACCTCCACATATATTTGCAATTGGTGATAATTCGTATGCACATATGCGTCGCTATGGGCAAGATCAATGTATTGTAATATCAGGGGAATCTGGTGCTGGTAAAACAGAAAGTACAAAATTAATTTTACAATATTTAGCTGCAATTAGTGGTAAACATTCATGGATTGAACAACAAATATTAGAAGCGAATCCAATTTTAGAAGCCTTTGGTAATGCAAAAACCGTACGAAATGATAATTCATCACGTTTCGGCAAATATATTGATATACATTTTAATAGTCATGGTGTTATTGAGGGAGCGAAAATTGAACAATATTTATTAGAAAAATCTAGAATAGTATCACAAAATCCAGATGAACGTAATTATCATATATTTTATTGTTTATTGGCTGGATTAAGTAAAGAAGATAAACAAAAATTGGATTTAGGCGATGCTAGTCAATATCGTTATTTAACTGGGGTAAGTAAATTTGTCTTCTTATTTCTCATAATCCTCATGACGCTAAGCAGCGATGAAGTATATTAAATTCTCTGAATACTTGAGAACTATGTTAGGATTGATAATCTATAGCGGGTTAGTATATTCATCCCATTAAGCTATGACAATCTTCATTAAAAATTGAGGAAAATGAGGCATTGAAAATTCGAATTGAGGAATGGCCAATCTTTATCATGCGCAATTCGATCTAAGTCTCCGAATCACAGCAATCTATCAATTTATATACTTCATTTAATCTGAGATGTGGTTAATCACTACCACCAAGTTTCTGGAATCTGAATTAAGCAATCCAAGGATGGCCAAAGAAGGGCTTTAATGGAAAATACCATTAAAATATTACTTTTGAAAACGTTCCTCATATTAATCCATTACGTTGGACTCGTTTTCTATGAACGATTTAGATCCAAAGAAATTTTTTAAAAAACGATTCTAACTAGGAACATAATTTGAAATTGATGATTAAATAAATAGCTGCGACTTATTATTGAACAAACTTTATAAGTGATTAAAAATTGCTATATTTAGAAAAAGCTATTAAAAATTGGATTTTGTTATTTGAGTAATCTATTTTTTTTTTACATAGACAATTTTTTACTTTCTTTTATCTACCTATTCTCCAACCTGCCTGGAATCTAAATTCGACAATAAGAATTCTTTCTGTAAAGTCGAATAATGACTTGAAGGAAACTAATGCACGTTTCTTTTTACAGGGCGGAAGTATAACATGTGAAGGACGTGATGATGCTGCTGAATTTGCTGATATTCGATCTGCAATGAAAGTTCTACTTTTTACGGATCAAGAAATTTGGGAAATCATAAAGCTCTTGGCTGCACTATTACATGTGGGCAATATCAAATATAAGGCAACAGTTGTAGATAATTTGGATGCAACAGAAATACCAGATGCCACAAATGTACATCGTGTTGCACAATTATTAGGGGTTCCAGCACAGCCATTAATCGATGCACTCACTCAAAAAACATTATTCGCACATGGAGAAACTGTCGTGTCAACATTATCCAAAGAACAATCAGTGGATGTCCGTGATGCGTTTGTTAAAGGGATTTATGGACGTTTATTCGTTTTAATTGTCAAAAAAATTAACAATGCCATATTCAAACCCAAAGCATCAACGCGATGTGCAATTGGTGTTTTGGATATTTTCGGTTTCGAGAATTTTAGTCATAATAGTTTTGAACAATTTTGTATAAATTATGCAAATGAAAATTTACAACAGTTCTTTGTACAACATATTTTCAAATTAGAACAAGAAGAATACAATTTGGAGGGCATTAATTGGCAACATATTGAATTTGTAGATAATCAGGATGCGTTAGATTTAATTGCAATTAAACAGTTAAATATTATGGCCTTAATAGATGAAGAAAGTAAATTTCCAAAAGGTACAGATCAAACAATGTTAGCAAAAATTCATAAAACACACGGAACACATAGGAATTATTTAAAACCAAAATCAGATATAAATACAAGTTTTGGATTGAATCATTTCGCTGGTGTTGTATTTTATGACACTCGTGGATTTCTGGAAAAAAATCGTGATACGTTTAGTGCAGATTTACTACAATTAATTCATATATCGAATAATAAATTTTTACAACAAATTTTCGCTGATGATATTGGAATGGGTAGTGAGACCAGAAAACGTACACCAACTTTGTCCACACAATTCAAAAAAAGTTTAGATGCGCTAATGAAAACATTGTCAAGTTGTCAACCCTTTTTCATTCGATGTATTAAACCGAATGAGTATAAGAAACCAATGATGTTTGATCGAAATTTATGCTGTCGACAGTTGCGATACTCAGGAATGATGGAAACAATTCGTATACGTCGTGCTGGATATCCAATTCGACACAGTTTTCGTGATTTTGTTGAAAGATATCGATTTTTAATACCTGGAGTTCCACCAAGTCATAAAACTGATTGTCGTTTAGCGACAAGTAAAATTTGTGCAACTGTATTGGGTAGAACTGATTATCAATTGGGTCACACCAAAGTATTTTTAAAGGATGCTCATGATTTATTCCTGGAACAAGAGAGAGATCGTGTATTGACTAGAAAAATTTTAATTTTGCAACGATCGATACGTGGTTGGGTATATCGTAGACGATTCTTACGAATGAAAGCTGCTGCTATGATTATTCAAAAATATTGGCAAGGATACGCACAACGGCAGAGATATAAACGTATGCGCGTTGGTTATATGCGTTTACAAGCACTGATCCGTGCACGAGTTTTATCTCATCGATTTCGACATTTACGTGGCCATATTGTAGGTTTACAAGCACATGCCCGAGGATTTTTAGTACGACGAGAATATGGTCATAAAATGTGGGCAATTGTTAAAATACAATCACACGTCCGTCGTATGATTGCTCAACGACGGTTCCAAAAATTGAAATTCGAATACAGGCAGCATTTGGAAGCTTTACGTTTACGTAAATTAGAAGAACGTGAATTGAAGGATGCAGGAAATAAACGAGCAAAGGAAATTGCTGAGCAAAATTACAGGGAAAGAATGTACGAATTAGAACGTAAGGAAATGGAAATCGAAATGGAAGATCGACGGAGGGTTGAAGTTAAGAAGAATATTATAAATGATGCAGCTAGAAAACAAGACGAACCTGTGGATGATTCAAAATTAGTCGAAGCTATGTTCGATTTCTTACCAGATAGTTCAAGTGAAGCACCAACTCCGGCTCGTGAAACATCTGTGTTTATGGATTTACCAAATAATACAGATCAACAAGAAATAATATCACCAATGCAAACACCTTCAGAGGATGAAGAAGATTTAAGTGATTTTAAATTCCAAAAATTTGCTGCAACTTATTTCCAAGGGAATATCAATCACCAATATTCCAGAAAACCATTAAAAAATCCACTTTTGCCATTACATACTCAAGGTGATCAATTAGCGGCTCAAGCGTTGTGGGTTACAATTTTACGTTTTACTGGGGACATCGGAGAACCAAAATATCATACAATGGATCGCGATAATACATCGGTCATGTCAAAAGTAACAGCAACATTAGGTCGGAATTTTATACGCAGTAAAGAATTTCAAGAAGCACAAATGATTGGTTTGGATCCAGAATCATTTATGAAAACAAAACCACGATCAATTCGACATAAGTTAGTTTCGTTAACACTAAAACGGAAAAATAAACTAGGAGAAGATGTACGAAGAAAACTTCAAGATGAAGAGTATACTGCTGATAGTTATCAATCATGGCTTGAATCACGGCCTACATCAAATTTGGAAAAGTTACATTTTATTATTGGACATGGAATTTTACGTGCTGAACTTCGAGATGAAATATATTGTCAAATTTGTAAACAATTAACAAACAATCCATCAAAATCATCACATGCTAGAGGCTGGATATTATTGTCTCTATGCGTGGGTTGTTTTGCTCCATCTGAAAAGTTTGTAAATTATTTACGGGCATTTATTAGAGAAGGTCCTCCAGGATATGCACCATATTGTGAAGATCGATTGAAACGAACATTTAATAATGGTACCCGAAATCAACCTCCAAGTTGGTTGGAGTTGCAAGCTACTAAATCGAAAAAACCTATAATGTTGCCTATTACTTTTATGGACGGTAATACGAAAACATTACTGGCTGATTCGGCAACAACAGCTCGTGAACTTTGTAATCAATTGTCTGACAAGATTGCACTGAAGGATCAGTTTGGATTTTCACTTTATATTGCACTGTTTGATAAAGTTTCATCACTAGGAAGTGGTGGTGATCATGTTATGGATGCAATCTCACAATGTGAACAATATGCGAAAGAACAAGGTGCCCAAGAAAGAAATGCACCTTGGAGATTATTCTTCCGTAAAGAAATTTTTGCTCCTTGGCATGATCCTACTGAAGATCAAGTTGCAACTAATTTAATATATCAACAAGTTGTTCGAGGTGTTAAATTTGGCGAATATCGTTGTGATAAAGAAGAAGATTTAGCTATGATTGCTGCCCAACAGTATTTTATTGAATACAATACCGATTTAAACGTCGAACGATTATTTTCTCTTCTTCCAAATTACATTCCAGATTATTGTTTAACTGGCATCGAAAATGCAATAGACCGATGGGGTGCTTTAGTTGTACAGGCTTATAAAAAAAGTTATTATTTAAAAGAAAAAGTTCCTCCACTACGTGTTAAAGAGGATGTCGTAGGTTACGCGAAATTTAAATGGCCATTATTATTCTCACGCTTTTATGAGGCATATCGAAATTCTGGTCCAAATTTACCGAAAAATGATGTTATTATAGCCGTTAATTGGACTGGAGTTTATGTTGTTGACGATCAAGAACAAGTGTTACTCGAATTATCATTCCCTGAAATTACTACGGTATCTAGCCAAAAAACAAATAAAGTATTTACACAAACATTTAGTTTATCAACGGTTCGAGGTGAAGAATTTACATTCCAGAGTCCAAATGCAGAAGATATTCGTGATTTAGTTGTATATTTTTTAGAGGGTTTAAAAAAGCGGTCAAAGTATGTGATTGCGCTTCAAGATTACAAGGCACCAGGCGAAGGCTCCAGTTTTTTAACTTTTCAAAAGGGCGATCTGATTATATTGGAGGAGGACAGCACAGGCGAGACAGTTTTAAATTCAGGGTGGTGCGTTGGGCGTTGCGAACGTTCACAAGAAAAGGGTGATTTCCCTGCAGAAACTGTATACGTTTTACCGTCAATGTCAAAACCGCCTAACGATATTTTAGCGCTATTTAGTCTTGAAGCGGCAGATCATGGTCGAAGACTTACTCAACAATTTTCTGTAAATGGAACCGAAAATCGAGATCGTCCTCATAATTTGTCCGAATATGCCCTTGATCATTTCCGTGCTCCATTAAAGAGAACGATGTCGAAGGCTTTAACCCTAACTTCAGCACGACGTGGGAATATCGATGACTTATGGCGGTATTCTCGAGATCCAATCAAACAACCACTTTTAAAGAAATTACTTGCAAAAGATGAACTGGTAGAAGAAGCTTGTTTTGCTTTCACTGCAATTTTAAAATATATGGGAGATTTACCTTCAAAACGACCTAGAATTGGAAATGAATACACGGATGCAATATTTGAAAAACCTTTAAAACATGAAATTTTACGTGATGAAATTTATTGTCAAATAATGAAACAGTTGACTGATAACACAAATAGATTATCTGAAGAGCGAGGTTGGGAATTAATGTGGCTAGCCACAGGATTATTCACTTGCAGTCAAAGTTTATTAAAAGAACTTACCTTATTTTTACGCACACGACGTCATCCAATATCCCAAGATTCATTACATAGGTTACAGAAAACATTGCGTAACGGTCAACGAAAATACCCACCCCATCAAGTAGAAGTTGAGGCTATTCAACATAAAACAACACAAATTTTCCATAAAGTTTATTTCCCTGATGATACTGATGAAGCATTCGAAGTAGATTCTAGCACACGTGCAAAAGATTTCTGTCAAAATATTAGCCAAAGGTTAAATTTACGGTCTAGTGAAGGCTTTAGTTTATTCGTTAAAATAGCCGATAAAGTAATATCCGTACCCGAAGGGGATTTCTTCTTTGATTTCGTTCGCCATTTAACCGACTGGATTAAGAAAGCCAGACCGAGTCGTGATGGAGTTTCACCACAATTTACATATCAAGTATTTTTCATGAAAAAATTGTGGACAAATACTGTGCCAGGTAAAGATGGCAATGCTGATTTAATATTCCATTTCCATCAAGAGTTACCAAAATTGTTACGAGGTTATCATAAATGTACGAAAGAGGAGGCAGCAAGATTAGCTGCATTAGTTTATCGGGTTCGATTTGGAGAAAGTAAACAGGAATTACAAGCAATTCCGTAAGTATATCTAGATAAGTTTTAAGAATTTTTCTATACTTATTTGAAATTTTTTTATTTTAGACAAATGTTAAGAGAATTAGTGCCAGCCGATTTAGTAAAAGTTCAAAGTGCAAATGATTGGAAAAGAGCAATTGTAGCTGCGTATAATCAAGATGCTGGACGTAGTCCGGAGAATGCCAAAATAACATTTTTAAAAATAATATATCGATGGCCAACATTTGGATCAGCATTTTTTGAAGTAAAACAAACAACTGAACCAAATTATCCAGAAATGTTGTTAATTGCAATTAATAAGCACGGTGTCAGTTTAATTCATCCACAAACAAAAGTACGTATGTTAATTTCAAAAAATGAAGTAAAACTTCACAGATTTTTTTGGCTATCAGCTATCCTCATCCAGAGACATAAAGTCCATATCGCTCTCCTTTGTTGAAACTCACTTTCAAAAAAAAATTTCAACCTCTGTTTTAGCAGATTTCTAAATTTTAAGTAAAATTTCATAATTGTAAGATATTTTCTTAAATACAAATTTCGTTCACCTAAAATTAAAACTTTAAGATCCAGCCCGTCAGCCACCACAGATTCCTGTAGTTTCTCCTCTAATTATACATGCCACATTTGTCTTACGATTCAATAGTTACTCTGTCCTACTTCTAACAATCCTCCCTCTGATTTTTCAACAAAATTTCTTCAAAACTTTTTATGAATGAGTTGGGGTCAGAGACTCGCAAGTTTAGGTCTTGCCCACTCCTGATTCCATATTTATAATCCTATGTCTGCGATAGAGACACCATTTTAGACGAATCCAGCAATTCTTGTTGGATTCGTCTAAATAATTTATACTTGTATAAATTCTATTTCAAAATCGAATTTTGATATCGTTTCGACTTTATTTATTTATTTTTTTTTTATTATATAACTTAATAAATTTTTTTAAACCCTATTCAAATTAAACTATTTTTATTTTACAGGATATTTTAGTAACGCATCCATTTACAAGGATATCAAATTGGTCATCGGGTAATACATACTTCCATATGACTATTGGAAATCTTGTTCGTGGTTCCAAATTATTATGTGAAACATCATTAGGCTATAAAATGGATGATCTCTTAACGTCATATATTTCATTGATGTTAACCAATATGAATAAACAAAGAAGTATCAGAATTAAATAGTAAAAACTTACACGACTCGAGTAGATGTCTTATATTCAAAATTTGACTATTATAGATCTAGATACGGTATAACTAAAATAGTTTTAATAAATCTACTTAACAAAACACAAACCTAAGTGATTAAGAAATAACTTAAAATGAATCTTTAAAAAATGAATAATCTGTATCTGCCATAATACATACCACAGCCTAAAATAATCAGTCATTTTATTTCGCGTAGGTTTGGTTTCTTTGATGTTGACTATTTGAAAAAAATATGGTTGAATATCAGTTTTGATTGCTTGCATATAAAATTTTGTACAAAACGATATTTATTTTCATTGGAAAAAAAAGATTTATTAATGCTCAAGCCCATTATACAATACAAGTTGTAAGTATGCGCTTTACCAAGGAGTACTCGGCCGAGTAAGCTTCGCTCTAGCTTCTCTGTCGAGTATTTGCTTTGATGTAAATGTAACCTAAATCATTAGTCTTACGGATATCATGAAACTTACGCAAACACAATGTAAGCTATTTTTGACCATATAAACGTTTTATAACTTAATTTAATTGTTATATAAACGTCAAAAATAGCATGTATTGCGGATGTCTTGCGATATCCGCAACATATATTATTGTGAAATTAATATTTTATACCTGCACATAAAAAACCGTACCCTTGATACTAACAAAAATGAAATGACTAATTGTTTACACAGAATCGAATTTTTACTGTCCTGTCTTTTTAACAATGTGATTCTCAAACATTCCAATTTAACGAATTTACTACTTAAACATTCCAAAATTAACGAATCTCAAAATAAATTTTTAGTAATTCAATGGAAAGGATTATTTTCTATTTAATTTAGTTTTAGAAAACTCACTGTTCTAGATCTTAAAATGTTGACTGATATTATATAAAAAAAATACAAATATCATATAAATTATATCAAATTCAAATCTAATTAATAAAATTATGTAAGAAAAATAAAAAATATTTTTATATTGAAAATATGAAATCTCTTCATATATTAAATGTAACGTCTAAAAATTAGACACTATTTTGAAATGTGGGATATTTTTTTGTAAACGTATTTGTATATAAAATTAAAAATTTGTTCATTTTATTTAATCAATAAAATATTAAACTGTTTATGAATTTTTCTATTTTCTAAATTGTTTCTTTTAACTCTTAATCGAAAAAAAATGATAGCCCACTTAGTCTGAGAATGTCGAAAAGTGATGTGCCAACTTCGATTTTAAAAATTCAAGTATAAAAAATGAACCAAGAGGACGTATTACATGAAAACGTTGAGCGTCCTTTAACAGGAGGCAAAAACCAAAATGAGACATCTGTAGTAAATGATTTATTATATTAGGGAACTAGAGATATATTAGAGTAGTATATACAGCGCTTTAGACATATGCGTTCCCGATGCCATCTATATGGCAAATCTACTATTAGATGATAATATTTAAAACGTGGAATTGGTTTCAATCTTTAATAAAATATCTCTAATTTTTGTCGATTTTTGGCTTTCTTATTTTTGCGATTATTTATATTACTTTCTTATTCACCAAAAATGAGTCTTCTAAGAAAATACTATTTCAAATTGTTAGCTAAAGATGTCACTACAATTATTAATTTTGAATAAAAGATATTACGATAAAAGACAATCTGATTGTTGCGACAATTTTACATTACGAAAGATTACAGATTCAATTTATATAATTAAAAATTAATTTTTTTAAGAAAAATTTTATCGGGATAAACTTATTATCATATATATAAGAAATACCATCTCGTTTTTTATGAATCCTTCTCTTAATATGAAAAATGCTAAAATATCCGTTTCAAAATTTTGAATTAATTTCTGATTAATTCCAATTTATAATTATAAAAACATAATATTTGGGTACCCTCGGTTTTAAGCAAAATTGTTGAAATGACACGGCAGCCAATTATCTATCCACTGCGCTACTAGTCTTTTAATAACAATGTGTGTTCCACCGTGAGTATAATTATGACTATTGTAATAATCTTTTTAACTGAAAAATAAAATAATGAAATACCGATATTAATAAGATAAATAATTTATTTTTATTATAAAATATTCGATTTTATATTAATCTATGTATATATAATGTTGTATACAATTTTCATTTTTATAAATTTTACAGAATTATTTCTTAAAAAGTAGATTCTTGAATTATTCTATAAACTACACATTAAAAATTCGTTAAAATTTTATATTTTTATCAACTTGTAAATATTTTAATATTAAATGCATTTTATATTTTTATTTTGCAAGCTATGGTCAAATTAATGAAAATTGTTTTTAAATTTGTAAACCTTTATTGATATTTATAATTAATAATGATCCATCCACGTCATTGCAGTCATGTAGAGCCTAGCACTCGCGTTACGAATTAGAAACCAGTTTGCTATGATTTCAGCTCCATAGTATTAACCATTCATAATTAAACTTAGATGCCTATATTGAAAAAAATTACAAAAATGCGATTATTGTAATATTATACATTATAACGTTTATGCACATGATATGTAAGTGTTTTGTTATTCTAAATAGTTCTTAATTTCACCAGTAGTTAGATTCTTTCTTAGCATGAATATTTAATTTTCGCAGCATAAAATAACAAATAGTCACAATATATAGATTCTGTTTGCAGTTATCACGACCCAGTGAAAGCGTTTTATGACTAGTCAATGAAGTGTTCTTTAAACATCGAAGCAATTTACAAAGAAATTCAAAACTGAACACAAATCGTACAAATTCAACAATGAATAATTCAAATTAAAAAAGAAAACTGTATTTTACCCAATTATAATAAAGTAAACTTTTTTATAAGGTTGAAATCTACCTTAATTTGGAAATCGGAACATAGAAATCCTTTGTAATTGTTAATCTAACCTTTCAAGTGAATAAACTTCAAATTAGAAATAAAATTGGTGATGCATTAGCAGGTTCTGGCCAAAATTCTAGGAAAAAAAAAGCGTTACTTATAAATGGGTTATTTCTACCATGTACGTCTGAAAAAAAACCATTTGTAGATACAGCGGCATTTGAAAAAATATTTAAAACAATCTGGTAGTTGTAACACAAATTTATAAATTAAAACCAATTTACTGAAAGCAAGATGCAACTAATTAGAACAATTTAGTAATATGACATTTTAATTCACATAATACTGTTAATTTATGCTTGAACTGCGTTGAAATCACCAGATTAATCTTCTCCGGAGCATACTAGATGATAACCTGAGAAATGTATTTTCTTACTAAATTTTTGAACATTAAACAAATCAAATCTGATGACATAAAGAGATTACTTAGGTCCAATTTAAAAATTGATTAGCAAGAAACAAGTGTCGAAAATTATTCTTTAGCTCATATAGTTTATCAAATGAAATTTTCAATAAAATTTGTGATTCGAATGTCTAAAAATTTTCATGACAAATGAAGAACGTCATAATCAAGTAATTTTAAAATATTATAGTTAAGTTAATTTGTTTGAATTTTGAAAATCATTTGATCGTATAATTTCTATTTTTCTTTTGTATACTTAAAATTATTTCATTTTGTCTTCAATGTCATGGGATAATATATACAATAATTCATTAAATATAGCAAATATTTATTAACATTTTGTGATATATTTACTACAATAATTATTCTATATCCAAAATACAATTTGTGTCTGAATAAATAGAGACTATTTAAATAAATTCAAAAATATAAATTTAGTGACTGGAAATGGCGTCTAATATTAAACTGGGCCAATATTGAGTGAAAATACTCGTAAAAAATGATTAGGTAATGAAATGTTATATTAATGGTCCAAAGCTCGATAAAAACCACCTGCTGTGGTAACTAAAACATATTATTCAATAAAAATAACTTTTTGGTAATTTTTTACTCTTTTAGTATCACATACTATAAATCAAAGAAAATCCGACTATAAATATTTCAACGTTTGCGCTTTCCCGTAAAAGTGTTGGTAAAATTAAATCTGGTAGATCGTCATATTTTGTTGTCACGGAGTATATTTATTAACATCTTAAAATTGATAAAGTATTTACAAAAGTATGTGCATTCATAAAATCTAAAGAAGTCTTATTTAAATTTATTTTACTTAAAAAAAATTCGGGTATATAACAGTGTAAAAAATTTGTTTTAAATAAATTTTAAGTCAATTATGTTATTCTAGTTTTGAGAGTATTCTAAAAATTCAGCATCCGTTTTATCTTTTAAAATATAAATGCTATTTTGTTGTTTAAAGCATTAATCGGACAATCATAGATTATAATAAATCAAAATACATATTTGTGGACAATTTCCGAGAGCATAACTGATACAAATTAATTTTTTAAATCTATTTTACAAATACAATCAATGGTTGATTTTATTCGATTATAATCAAAATTTTCCAACTTATTTCACGTCAACTTGGTTCCATACGCGCTTCTACTAGAGCTCATTTTAAATATAAAGCCCTACCATGACTTTTATCGGAATTGTTGTTAAGCTGCTTTTCTATTACTTTATATAGTTCACCTTTGCTATGTATTGGCAAGGGAATCGTACCGTGATTAGTACATGCAAGGGGTTATTTACTCGATTGATGCGCCACGAGTAGCTAAAATTTGTAATAAAGCATTCAAATTCTAAAAAATATAATTATTTATTCAAATGTTTGCATGTAAAATGTAAAGCAAAGCCAAACGAAAATTTTTGAATAATTTAAAAAAATGATATTTCAATGGAATTTATTGGGTTGAAAATTATAAGAATAATCGAAGAAATTGTATTAGTAATAATTTTTATCCACAACTTTTTTAACAAATTTTGAGAAATCATAAACCATTCACAGATTTATATATCATTAGTTGATAAAGTAGTATTTCGTAACCATAGCAACGAAAGAAAATAAAGCACGGTGCCCGTAACGTTATCATTGATAATGCTAAAATACATATCACTGAAATGTTAAATCGTGCTGGACACTATACTAATTATTAGAAAAGAACTCAACTAACATTTAACTTAAAAATTCAATAAAAGCAATTTTGATGATGTAAGAAATAAAAAATAGTCATAAATAAAAAAAAACATTGTCAAAATGTTCGTATAAATATATAATAAAAATAAAATAACAAAATAGAATGATTTTTTCTCACAGTTTTCAGCATGGGAACGAGGACATTATTTAAAAAATCTTTTTCATCTTAATTAAAATACAGTTGCTAATTACAAAGTCGTCATTTTCTATTGTTTTCAATAAAATTCATTCAAAAAAAAAAAAAATATATTCTCACAAAAGATCATATTTAAAGATATTAAAATAGGTACCAACCACTACTACTTCCTCTCTGAATAATTGTAACAAACACAAATAGTATAATTTTATTGTATTGTCTTGTTCTCGAAGATCTACTTATTTTATTAATTATACTGTATTATTATTTTTAGAAGAAAAAAAAACATATTTTCTGTGGGAATATCTAATTCTTACAAGTACAATTCTTCCACAATTGTTTTATAATAATTTTCTCTTTTTGCTACTTACTTGTACGAAACAAACGTTTATGAATAAAATTAAAAAAAAAAATTTATTCTGCTTTTTTACTGAGCATGTTTATTGCGATCTTTGCATTTATTAGAACATTAATGAACTACATAAATATTTTCTTTAATTTGTAACAAGAAACATACGCTTACATGATTAGAATTATGAACATGTGAATAATATGCCATTGGAAATTTACCGTCAATTTTGCAAAACAGGAAATGAAGAACTGTGTTTTAGTTTCCATCCTGTTATTTTTACTTGAAATGAATAACTGTGTAATGTTAAAAATTTCCAATAATACAATGAATAACATCGAAAATTAACTGGGAATCGATGGATCAGTCTTTCCAAAACTTGAAAATTTTATAAAATAAGACCGTGGAATATGACATGCTGTGGTTGAAAACTTTATGTTTTAGTCTTCATCCTATCAAAGGGTAATATGAGTGATATTAAGGTTGAAACATGCCGATACCTCGTCATATGAGCTTGTAATGTAATCTTTGTTACCATTATCATTTTATCTGATATTGATATCACACACGCATCCCGATTCGACTACATGAAAAATTTCATGAAATATTAGATAAAATCGTACAATTAATTCATTAAACAAGATCAAATTTGAATTACCATTTTAGCCAGACGATGTTGTAAGTACTGTGTTTTATGAAGATAATATATAAATAAGATATTCTTATCTTGCATAGCACTCTGGGAGATGTGTCAAAATGTCGCGCTGCGACGAGTGTGTCAAAAATTACTTACGAATTATTGAGGGTAGATATTTTAAGAAGTTTTACCTCATATGGGGAAAAAAGTGTTTAGCTGTAAGCAGTAAATAACAGTTAAAAAGTCCGCCATTAGTACCGCTAGCATAGAGCAAAGGGTATGGTATGAAAATAGTTGTTGTTCGCAAATAAAAGTTTGACGTGTTAGGAAGGAAATTTGTTATTTTTAGTGACTTGAGTAGTTATTATACAAAACTTTATCTATTTCCGTAATCCGAAAAATTAAGTAAATATAACCAATCCGTAGAGGTTTGTAAAAATAGTGAGTATTGATTTAAACAATCATGGGCAAAGCTTGTGGCATAAAAAGTTGCCCTAGTGAACGTAAAAAGATTTTATTTTATTGTTATATTTTCTATGAATTATAAGCGCTCTCATTAAAATTTACACTGTTGCTACTGTAGTGCCATCCTAAATTAACATATTTTGACGCACAGTTTTTCATACAAAGGTAGTTTTTCTTTCCACTACCCTCCATACAACGAATATAAATAGTTCGCATCCTATGGTTGACATAATATAAACTGCCCATAGTGGTCACTGTTTATTGATTTTTTTTAATTAATAAAGATTATTATTTTGCAATATTACATTATTTCAAAATAAAAATATTTTTAAATAATATTTAAAAAAAAACAATAAAGTGTGGATAATTTCATTATGTCAGTCAGGACGCGAACCATTTATATACGCTAGTACTATTGACAAACTCGTGGCGGTGCCATGCTTTGCAGAATATCTTATTTATATATTAAGTGGGTATGATAAGTCTGAGGGCATGAGGGATAGTTTATCCTGAAAAAAGGATTCTAAATTAAAAAAGTTTTATTTTATATTTAGAAATGTTTTTTCGCGAAAAACTCTTCCATATGTCCTCCGATTTCATGCTAAAATTGTGCATACTAAATTTCATAACATTTGGATAATTATTTTATTAGTTAATTATGCGCGAATATTAAAAAAAAAAAAAAAAAATACAATGTATATTACATTATATATTGAATGTATTAATACAGCCTGTAATAATCTTTTGATAAAAAATATAACTAATTTCACTGTTATTAAATACCATAATATAATAATAGAAGTTATATACGAGAAATCATTTTTTTTTTTCAAAAGACGTCATCAAAATGTCGTTCTACCAGATGGTATTTTAAATAAACTAATCTCATAGAAACATACTATTTTAATAAAATTATAGATTATTAAATTAAAAAAGGATACTTTTACGAGCGTATTTTATTGAAAATGACACTTGGTAGATGACGCAACTTGGAAAAAAAAGTATATCGTTTTTAGCACATATCTTCTATTCGGTAATGTTTGATAGTGCTTTTCACACGACATGAGGCGTAAAACTACTAACTCTTATGACTTGATACCAGTTAGTTCCATTTAAGAAACAAACAAAAATTAAATTTTTTTAAATGTTATTCTTGTCTTTATTTAAAAAAAATCGATTTTTATAAATTATAAAAATAATTAGTTGTTTAACCATCAATTTTTATATAAAATTTTGGTTGATTGTATTTGAAAAAAAAAAAAACAAAACAAAAAAATTAAATAAAATCAAATACACAGTTCCATGTTTGAAAAATTATAATTTAATTTCATAATGATTCAAGGTTCATTTATAACCTAAAATTAGTAAGTCATTATAAATAAATTGCTCTCCAACTATTCCAACTATACAAAAATTATTTTAGCAATTTAATTTTATGAAAAATTCTTCGTAAATAAACTGACAAGTAACAAAATTGGTAACCAATTTTTGTCAGATTTATAAAAATCACTAATGTTTTTTTTTTATATACATATAAATATTTTATTTTCCCAACCACTTTTTGTGTCCATTTTGTACTCACACTCATCAAACAAAACAAAAAAAAATTTAATTAATTATTCAGATCTAAACATGAGTTTAAAATACGTAATAAATTTATTTATATGACTGATTTGCATTTTATATTATTTTCAATGTCATGATTACTTGTTTTATAAATTAACATACAGTTGAAAATAACTTTTAAATTATTAATTAAACTTTATAATTGACGATTTTACTTTAAAAAAAAAATATCCAAGTTTCTATATACACAGAATGGGTTGTGAGTGAAAACGACTAAAAAGACAGAGATAAAACAAATACAATTGAGTTTTGTTGAATTCAAATTAATCCTTATGCTTAAAATCATGCATTTACGCTTGCGCAACAACATTTACTGCTTAATTTTGGATTATTATTAAAAAAACAGAGTTTCGGATAAAATGCTAGAAAATTAAAATTTCTGATTTTGATTCGTTTAAAAAACCCACAATCATTCCTTATTACTTTCATCCCTTTCTAGAGGGCGTAAGTGTGTAGTAGTAATAATAAAATCAATTTATTACCGAAATTGATTGTTAGTAGGTAGCAATTAATAATAGAAAAGAAATCCATTCAAATTTTCTCTATGTCTTTGTTTACCGTATATACAGGAAGTATTTATTTCTCTAACTCATTTCACACCAATTAAATTTCAAAAAGTTAATATTTTAGAAATTTATGTACAATTTAAACTTGAGCTTTACGTGCACATTTATTTCTTGAGATTCACTCTTCTGTGTAAATAGAACAGCCCTAAAATTATCCTCACTAAATTTGACTAATACTGGAACGTGTACATTAATGTAACTCTAGTTTTGTTATTCGAGTGATTCTATTTAAGAAAGGCATTATCTTATCGTTAAATAGAGTAAGTTCTGGTACCGTTTGGTGAAAATTCTTTATAAGTTAAATATTAATTGACCTAATAGATTTACAAAATAAAACTGACTCTTTAAATTCGTTGTTTAAATTAAGTCAGAGACTTGCACGCACAAAAATTGATAGTTGATATTTAAAATAAATTATCGTATAAATTAGGATGGATACCATCTATTGCGAGTATGTTGCCAGTTAATTTGACAACGGTTGTCGTTGAATTGTTCTACTTAACAATCAAATTTTTGGTAAATATTCTAATAAGCTATCTAAATTTTAATAGCAGTTCTGTTGGTAACGAAAAAGTCTTGTAAGTGGTATTAATGACATGTGACAATTTAAAATTTCATTAATAATTATGATCAGGGTAAATCTTTGAGCCGTCGGATAAAATGAGGATATGATTATGTACAAAGTTTATAACTCTGAAATAGGTTACGAAAACAGGAGTGGCAGCCTTATTAGGCAAATTTTTAATTTAAGTTCAAATCTGCTTCACTAAGGCGTCAGTCTTTGCACTCAGTTTTCTTTGTTTAAATTTATTTTGCCGAATTTGAACTTTATGACTTAGAGTAATTAAAGCCTCTTTAATACATTTGATTAAACATATCCTATTTTCAAACGATTTACCAGACCAGACAAAATTATTTCTCTCGTAGAGCATATTCGATACAACATTGATACCCCAACGCAGATGGTAACGTGTTATTAACTTCTTTTGAGCCTTTTTCGTCCTCTTCAGACCTGCTATAGATATTAAATTATAGCCAGCAACGTAACTTGAACGTTAAATGGAACGAACAATCTTTTAATGATATCTGATCGTTTTAAATTTCAACTATCAAAATTCAACAACATTAATAATAAATTTCACAGAAAAAATTGTTTTTATACACATCACAAAATTCATAATAAAAAAATGAATAAACAGTTCAAAATCAATGCATTCCTGGATGTGAATTCCAAGGAACATCTGATATTGCAGGAACGTTATTATTATTATTATTACTATTAGAGTTTCTTTGGCTTGATCCTGATCGCATAATATCATCAGCTGGTGTACAATGTGGCCTTGGTCCAGGTTCTGGTGTATATGTAAACGTTAAACCAGTTGCATAAATAATACCGTCATTTCGTACCAATGATACAGGTACTTGTGTTGGCTGTCGAACCCATAACCATTCACCACGAAATTGTGATATATCTGGGACAACACATAACATTGACTCTTGACATCTGTACATTGTTTCAGCTTCTACATCACCAAACCATACTTGTAACGATGGTGTAAAATTATCACCAGTTAATTCTAACATTGCAACATCTCCGCCCCCGTTTAAATGTAAGGAATGTACTAATGGTACAGGTGTGACAGGTGATCGTACTGGGCCCATACCCTCAAAAAATTGATATTCAGCTTTGTCAGTCGATATAATTGTCCAACATGCACCATCATTGATCATTTCTTTGTTTGGTTCTTTGGGACATGGTGTAGCTTGAAATTGTATGATACGTTCTTGAGATAAACACAGATACATCCGTTCGGTATCTTTCATATAAAATGCGCATTTATGGAGCTGTGACACTGGATCGTCTGCTTCTAATAGCGCCATTTGTTTGTCCACCTGAAAACAAAGAAATCGATTAGTTTTTTGATTTTTTTAAAGAACTATCAAGAGAAATGTTGTGGGGCAAATTACTTAATATTATTTTTACTTTCTTTACGTCCGTAAATAAAAAAAAATTGTGTATTTTAATTAACCTTAAAATATGGTATGTTATTATATGTTAATTTAAATATTAATTTCAGTTAAAGCAAAGAATACAAACGCCCATAGAAACTTATAAGTCCAATTTTTGTGTATTTACAAAAATTTAATACTTATCCTGAGTTCAATATCTGTATGGATGTATTTTGTGTATTTTGATAGTATTAATAATTAAAAACAATTTCTTTCAACTTTGATATGTGAGATATTTAAATAATTAACTCTGTTTTAAAGTATGTAGTTTGATACAGTTTTACATAAGTTATTTAAATTTTGTCGAAATTATTTATCAAAATATTTAGGATAAGAAGCAAAAACTCGGAATAGAAAATGAAAAAAAAACAATATCATCTTACTGTTTACTGAAAATTTTAAATTATGTGATTAAAATGATTTTATATAAGGTGTTTTTTCAACTTTCAATATATGCAAAAAGCTGAAAAAATTTTTGCTATTGCAACTCAAAATTTTTGATTTTGTTTTTTGATACAAAAATTAGAGCTTTTAAAAAAATTATTATGCGACAATTTTCAAAAATTTTTAAATAATAGTGTTCTTCCCGGTAAGCTGTGCATAATCAAGATCTGAATTTTATTGGCTTAAAAAAACATAATAAATAAAGGAATAAATTTAATATAAGTAATATTGAGTACTTATGATTTTATTACTAACACGTTTCTGCAATTGGCGACGTTTTAATTGATTTGAACATATTTTATTGACTATCGACAATTAATGTTTTTATTAAAAATATAAAATTAAAACAAAATAAAATATATATATATATATATATATATATATATATATATATATATATATATATATATATATATATATATATATATATATATATATATATATATATATATATATATATATATATATATATATATATATATATATATATATATATATATATATATATATTTTTTTTTTTGTATTTTGTTTTAATTGAACTGAATATTAAATTTTATTTACACTGTTGGTAATCAAAATTTGATACTCTTATAAATATTAATTTTATGTGTTCAGGTTAATGAATGCATGAAGAATTCATGAAAGCATAAAAAATAAAAATTAATTCATTGTTGTTAGCATTAATTTGTGGAAGTTCACATATATAATAGTTTAATTTTGGAACAATAAAATATTGTTTCGACAATGTGATCAAATCAAAAAAACATGTTAACATATTAAAATTTTTATATAAGTAGAGTTGCAATAAAATTAATAGATAATCTATTATTATAAATTTTATTTTTCCAAAAAACTGTTAAAAAATAATTCAATTAAGACCGTTTTAAATAGTCTGCTAGACGCTTGTCGGTAGTCGTAGTCATGCGCAATTGATATGACGTTTAAAACGTCATGTCGTAAGAAGTCGGATAGGTAAAATATACTGTCTATACAAAAATTCGTATTATCTTATGAAATATCCATGATTAAAAAATAAAATTAAAACTTAAAAACTTAGAATTAAGACTCATTAAAAGTGATGGGGATAAAACCTAGTTTGACATAAAATATGAGACAGCAGTTAGGTGTCTATTAAAATGTCAACTAAACAATATGATGAATTTTGCCATTTATTAAAATCAAGACTTCTTAAAAAAAAGTTATCGACTTCCGATGGCAGAGATTATTAAAAAAATTGTTTTTTCTTTTTGGCTTGTTGCATTTTCATAATTTATATTGTGTTTGTCGTAATCTACCGACTGAGCTACGGCGCATGACTACGAATGCCGATAAGCGACTAGCGACTATGTAAAACGGGCTTTAATGGACATATTTAAGTTTTTAATAAAACAAGCAACATTAAGGCTTGTTTTATAGGTTATAAATATATAAATAATAGTTCACTATTATTGTTAAAAAGACTTAGTTATTTAAAACAATAAATACATATTAACATCTCTTTATACCGCTCTCAAAAAAAAAAAATGTTAACTAAAAAGTAAAATATAATTTTAAATTTCGCCTTGTGAGTGCAATTACCTTTCAACACCGCTCTCAAAAAAAAATGTTAACTAAAAAGTAAAATATAATTTTAAATTTCGCCTTGTGAGTGCAATTACCTTTCAACTTCGGTGCGAATCTTCTCCTTAGCTAAAAAAATTGATTGGTTGGCGTCGACTGAGAAAGGTCACAAGAAAAAATTTAAAATTATATTTTACTTTTTAGTTCATTTATTTTTTTTTTTGAAGGCGGTTCTTTTTTGTTTAAAAAATTTGATTTTTATATTACACTATTTCCAAATAAAAATAATAATTAAAAATATTGATAAACATAAGAGTAGATATTTAAAAATATTATTTGAAATGTGTAAATATATTGAAATTATATATGTATGAGAAAAATATGAACACTTAATTTAAAATAAAATGTAACAAACACATCCATAATAATAATTGATTGAATTAATCAATAAATTTAAAACAAGGAGAGCAAGATTAACCAATAAGTTTTTTTTTCATTAGGTTTACACAACATACACGTTTTAATTATATATATTCATTCAATGAGGCCGTAATCGATATATTTTGACTAATTTTTGGTGATTATAATATAAAAAATTTGGAAAACGGTTGACCCTAAAGGCCATCCCTGCAACTTCCCGCTAATTTCATACCTAAGCACTTAAAATTTAACATATTACAATGTTTTTGAGCTAAAAATTTGGTTTTTGAGCTTTGATGTTAAAAAAACACTTGTAACCGAATATTTCGTTAAGGATATCTATCGAACCAATCAACCGATCGACGCGGTTTTTAGAGCTTTAATAATTATTCTATTTCATCAAAAACGATCCGAAAAGAAATGTCGAAGTTATGTAAAAAAAACACTTTTATATGAAATTTTTCGTTTACGATATCTCTCGAACGAATCAACCGATTTTAACCGGATTATTGGTGATCGACGTAGTTTTCCAGGTTAAGATCTGATTAGTTTTTGGAGTTGATCGATACAGCCGTTTAAAAGTTATTCAAAAAACCACTTTTGAAAAAAATTTTTTCGTAGTTTTTTTGAGATTTCTTGGGATCTACTGGTCCGAATCGGTTCAAAAGTTATAAGCGGGTCACCTACTTACATACATACAGATAGGGTGACACCCTCACAGAAACCGTCAAAATAGTTTTCTAGGACCTTAAAACGTCAAGATCTGATCCAAACACGATTTTTGCAAAACGGGGTAAAACCAATAACTTCCCGATTTCCGAAAATTGTTAATTTTCCTAGCGGGAAGTTAAAAATATATTAAATTTTTCAAATATTTTTCATTAATATATATTTTTTTTATCGACTCTCAAAAATATCAATTCGATCGTAATATGATTCGACGTAAGAGGGATTGTTACCTCTTTGATAAACACACTCCGCTTTGTAAAGTCTTTCAATTTTTGCACACAAATCACTTAAAAAAGAAATGTACAAATGTTTTGAAATTTGGTACCTCTATACACAAAATGGTCATGAAAACGGAGAGCTTATCAAAGAAATTTTCTAGAAAAAAAGTTTCTAAATATATAATTAAATTTTAATTCTTACCTTATAAATTTTTTTCGGGAAAAACTCTTTGGCAAGCACTCCGTTTTTATGTCAATATTGTACATACCCAATTTTTTAACACATGAATAATTATGTTTTCAGTTATTTATGCGCCAAGATATTACATAAGGGAGTGTGCTTATTACAGAGGTAATAATCTCCCTTAACATGGAAACAAAGGTAATGATCATTAGTTTTATCTAGAAAATATTTCTAAATAAACAATTTTTTAATTACAAACTCTTTGTGAATAACATTTTTTTTGCACCCATTAAATCTTTTATCATTTAAATCAATATTCTAGCGATTTAAATGATAAAATATATAAAAAATGCATTTAATATAAAAACAATAAAAATTCCACTATTTGAATGGATATATTTAAAGAATTTTCTTAATAAAATGCTGTATTAAACAAATTTGATGACTCTTTTAATATGTCATACAATAGATGAATTTGATGCGAAAATTCCAAACAAATTTTATCTACACACGCTATTATAACATCAATCATTCAAATCACAAGCGAAATTTCTTTAAAAATAATATTTGCATAGCTCTATTATTGAGGTTACGTAATTTTTGTGTTTTTTTTTTTATAAAAATTTATATAGATTTAAGAGTTGTACCGACTATGACCACGGCTTTAAGTAGATGCGTCCAAGGGTTTTTTGGAAACCAATGATAGAGAATAGCGATAGATTCCTATGAACTGTAAAAAATTGCAATGATATACTAACTATACATTTTTTAATCAAAAATTATGATTTAGAGTTCATTGGGTAAGCAGCAAATTTTGATTTTCATTCAATTTGGATGAAAGAGGTTGACATCGTACAAAACGCTGATAGTTTTAAGCTTATTCTAACCATTTGCATATAATGTATGTAAACCTCACATAACTTTAGAACGGATACATATTTCGAATTGTGATTTGGTGCGTTCTAGATGTTTCTAAACGTTTACAGTCGATTGCTGAAAGTTCTATATAAAAATGGTATAATATAGAAACTTTTTATATAAAAATTTCGCTAATAAAACGCCGCCCGTTTTGCACAGTGTCGAGGGACGGCACTAACGTTGTTAAATCCGGCTCTGAGTACGATAATTTTGGCTAGAAACTTGGTCTCATTTTATTTAAAATATATTATATGACTTTTAAACATATATATAGCACAATAATCAAGGTATATTTACATTGAATTAAAATGTGGAATTTTTAATAATCTATTTTACTTAAAATAAAAATTTTTAATATTATTTTATAAAAAAAAAAAATTAATAATGACATGGCAAGACATAAATACAATAAAAAAAATATATTATTACTTATTGACGACTGAATTTTAAATGATTTCATTATTATGCTTAAAGCAAAAAAAAAAATCAATAAATTATTAAATTTTAACTACCAAGTCGCGAAAAAAATGATCATAATAACCTAGAAAGATTATTGTAATTGAATCGGAATTGTCGGAATCGGACAGAAGTCGGAATCGAATTGTAATTGAACCAATACACAAGCGTAAACCGACTTCATGTAATATTGTCCGAATTATGGATAAATTTTATCTATGTGTAGACTGTACAATTTTTATTATCAAAATATTTATCGAAATTGAAATCTTTTATGGCTATTTGAAGTTAGGCCCGATTTATAAATTGGGTAAGTTTATAATATATTTACCATATTATAAACTTTAAATTTAGATTTTTGTTTTAAGAATAATTATTTTTTATCAGAAATGAATAAATAATATGTAATCAATCCATATCTGAACTATTAAAAACAAAGATCTCATACCTCGTGGCCCATTTAATTAATAATAAATAATAAATTGCAAAATCTGCCTGGATCCAAACCGAATGCCATTGCGGGCATTGAACGTAGGTATTCGCATTATCAGAGGTGATAAATATTTACTAGAGTAGTCTGAGTTGGCTTAGACTTTGCCTGTTTTAAAAATTCAAATAATGTACCCGGACCGTCGTTAATTAGTACCCTGACCGTCGTTAATTACTAACTTACCAAACTTAGAAATTGAATTCGATAATCTCGCTTATATTGGTCAGTCAGGTAGATAATGTTTAAACAGGTACAAAGAGCACATACACGGCCATGAAATTTCTTTTAACTTCTCCATTCATCTTACCAATACAGGTCATAAAATTGATATTGAACACAATCCCGAAGGTGTTACATATTTGCGACAAAAACCAAAAATTTAATTTTTCTAGTTAAGATCTTGAGATCAAAAAATTAAATAAAAACCTAAATAATCAAATAGACGTTAATAAATATTCAACTCCAGCCGCAGTTTCTTCATTCACAATAATCTTACCTACTTTCCCTATATATTTTCAAAATAAAAGAATAATTCGTCATTACTTGATAATGCCTTATGAAGTCGAAAGTGCACACATAATTTGAAAAAAAAATTTATTATTATTTTATAAAAATGTATTTTCACAAAATACATCTATTAATTTTCGAAAACTAATATATTCTATAGATGTCGAGTATAATTTCCTGTGGAAAATTTAATTTTCTAAAAAAATATATCATCGTAAAAATTTTGAAATTTTCTTTGTGAATTATTTTGAAAAAAAATAATTTCGATAGAGTATCAAAAAACGCACTCCTCAAAAAATGGCTCTTTGTTTTGGTTTTTCATATTAATGTTCCAAGCTAAACATATTAAACCATAAAATTGATTGACCGCAATTGTTCCATACTCAAAACCAGTAGTGGATTTAGGCTTAGGCCCGTGAGGCCCGGCCCTAGGGCAACAAATTTTGAGAGGCGCCAAAAATTTCAAGATGACTAAAATTAAAAATCGATTGGGTTTCTGTAAACTGTAAGACCAAATTTTTAAATTTATTTTATTACGCTGTTACTATGTATGATACTATGAATAGTACCATTTTGAGGGTAGAATTTCTTTGTTAAAATAATGAATCAGGCAAGTACTAAAACTTGAAATATCTAACAAAAAGATTTTTTTTTAATGCTAGCATATTATTTATTTACGAATTTAGATTTTTTTCATATTTTTCATTCAAAATTTAATTTTAACATTTGTTTGCGCTTTATTTGTATGCAAGTGTCAGTTGACATGTCACAATATATATATATACTGTTACAAAAGAAAAAAAGGACCATATCGTTTCGGGCCTAGCCGCGTCTTCAAACCTAAATTCGCTACTGCTCAAAACCACTTAAAGCAGACTGCGTATTCATTATTTTTAATTACAATCTGTAATTTTATACATGTGAGTATATTATGATATTGTAATTAAAACAGTGCATACAATAATGTATACAGAGTATTACATATTTATATTAAAATATTAATTATAAATTTTATATTAAAAATTGAAATCAAAATACAAATCAAAATAAATAAATAAATAAAAAATAAATAATTTATATTTATATGAATAAAATTTGATATGATATGAATATCTAAATTTAATATTATGTAATAAAATGATATATTTTACAGAATTTTAACAAAAATTTATTATTTAGTAAATAATAATGATTATGAAATTGTCATTTAAACAACTGAAAATAACAGCTAACAGAGTTAATTGTTTAGATACTTGGCATATGATTGAATATCATTGTTTAGACTATTTTTAATTAGCATTCATAAAATACTATAAATATCCAATTTATATATTTATATATGTGTACATGTATAATAATAATATGTGTGTTGTTATTATCTATATGTGTTTTTTAGCTCAATTTGAGCTAAAATTGTGAGGAATTCTAACATTTTACGAAATTTTTTGTATTTGAAGTTTCTTTCTATCTTTTATAGTTTAAAAGTTGGGTCAAGGATCCATTGAACTCAATGGGCCGATTTTGCTCATTCACGAACCTCGCATTTTATATTCAAATTACGTCACCAACATTGCAGCTCGCTATCTCTTTTTTGTTTTTGAGTTATCGTCATAACGTAAGGACTGACGGACAGTCGGAAATTTTGTTTGTGCGGTCAATATTAGGTAGCGTTACAAACTTTAAACTAAAATGAATATACTGTGACATATTATGAACGTCGGGTATAAAAATACGGATACCATATGGAATTGTGAAAAAAACTGTATGCTTCTTATACATCAACAACACGAAAATTGGATCAAATCTTTACGTTCACAAGTTCCTCAAAAGTTCCCCAGTTCAGCTAAAATAGTGCTAAGTGATATAAACAATCGCAATCAAATTTCAATGAATAAACAATTACTTTTTTGGAAAATTTGAATGAATTATACCGATTGAATGAGTTGAAAAGTTAAGACCCGTATCCGTGGATCTCCATTTTTAACGATCCGGGATATCACAATCATTGAGAACATATCAAATTGCGTTTTTCATTTTTAACAATTTTGGTTATTTTTACGAAAATTTATCAATTTTCTCATTTGGAGGACTTTGAAAATCGGTGATCACGACATAAAAATTTGAAAATTCAAAAGAGTGGATCCAATATTGTCGAATATTTTTTGAAACTGTCTTCACCAAAAATTTTATGGACAAAACCGTTTATGGACTAAGAATTAGAAATGTACAAAATTATACTCACAAAAATTTTTGGTAAAAAGGGACATAATCAAACACAGTGTAGTATTAAAATATAAAAATGATGTTGCACACCGCATACAAATCTAATTACATAAACATATAACATAAATGATAAAATACAGTTATTTATGCGTGTGTTTCATGGATCGTTTGGCTTTCAAAACTAGACGACACAGATGATAATTAAAATAAATTCAATTAATTTAATATATTCAATAAAATAAATAAAATTTAACTCGTACTATAGGAATATTTTTGGGTTGTGTTTTGTTGTACGGGGGTTACATATAATTATTATACAAAAAAGCATTTAGTCCAAAAATTGCCGAAATTCTTTGAAATATAATGAATTATGCCAATGGTCTATAAAGCCGCGTACACACATGTAACGTAACACCGTAACGCAACTTTGATGTGTAACAGCAAACATTGTGTGGACGTGAATACGTAACACCATCGTGTAACAAAAATTGATACGCGATAATGTTACATCGCGTTCTTCAAATTGTCGGTAAATTGAATCAAAAGAACTTGCCAAATGATTGAGAACCCATATATTTTATGATGTAACAAGTAGTGTAAAATATTAACTTGAGGCGGCAATAGTCAATTAAACAAAGATACCAAACTTTTAGACTCAAAATATAAGCACTGGTGTTGAATGGTTCAGATTTTTCAGCAATGCTCAATAGATTTGAGGCATAAAGCAACAAAAATTTGCATCTTAATTTAAAAAACAGACTTTATTAGACAATATATTATAATAACTAAAATGCCATGTAAGCACAATATCTGTTCAGACCATAGAAGTTCTAATGCGAAGAGAATCCTATGTGTGTAGGAAATAACAAGTAGTGAGAACGAAATGTTATATGTATTATGGTTTGTGCTAATGGAAAATTACATCTTCCTGATAAGGTGTTTCCCGAAACACTTCAAGAATTATATAATAAACATATACTCCAACAGGCACTTTAGGTTTGTTATCTAAAGAGCCAAGAAAATGTAATTTTTTAGTTTTATTTACCGAGGTTCACTGTATTCACTACCCAGTTAGTGAACACAATGAACAATCTAACCGCTGTTAAAAAAAATACTAATTACTTACAAAAGTAGATAATTAGTGTCCAATTGAATACACAAATTACATCGTAAGATTTTCTGATCAGAAATTCTGATGGTTAACGCACACTATCGGACAATCCTAAAAGATCTTATAAGAAAATCTGATCATACATTGGACAAAAATAATAAGCATGCGCATATCATCAGGTATCATCGGATAAGTACAACGAACCACAATGACCCAATGAACTTTCAAGTATTTTAAATTTATTAACTACTTTTTTAACTAACAGATGGCCTACATCAGACAACATCTTACCGTGTGCGGTGCCTAATATAAAATACATGTTATTTAGTGGTGTGCGCTGGGTTTTAAAGTAAAGTTGTATAACTTCGAAAGTAAATCGACAGCTCTGGATTTACAGTCGGGGTTAGTGGCCAGGGCGGTAACTTTTTAGGAAGTGGAAAAATTCTTTGAGAAAAGAAATTTTCTCCGGGTTATGGAAAATGCTTTGAAAGGTGTCATCGTGTTAAAAACATCATCAAATTACAATAGATAAAATTTCTTTTCATTATCAAGGGTATGGTCAAAATTATAAATATTACAGTTTCATCAATAAAATTGAGAAAAAGTTTCAGTGATAAATGGTTTAATTTAAGAATTATTTCAATTCAAAATTTTTAATTTCCGGTAATGAAATTTTCCAAAATTCTAATTTATTGATTTCCATCCAATTTGGGTTTAAGGGGCTACAACCCTCAGCGTATCGGCGTTTTAAGGTCATAGAACCTATTTCTAACAAGCATGTAAGCCCCACATAACTTTTGATCGGCTAAATCGATCGAATTGGGGTTTGGAGCGTTCTAGAATAATCTAAAAGATTTCAACCGATTGCTGACAGTCCTACTTAAAAATTGTATTATATGAAAAAATATATTCATTTTATGTAAAATTTCGGTAATGGGGCCGTGTTTTGTAGAAGGCCCAGAGGCGGCTCTTAGGTTAAATCCGGCTCTGAATATCAAGTAAAAATTTGTTCACTATAGGACAATTTACTCTACTTAATTTTCAAATTGATCTAATTTTTATTTGACTAATAATGGTTGTGCTAGTTTTACGGAGATCAATAAAAACGTTGCAAGTATATTATCAACTCCAAATGCAATCGGCAATTATAGACCTATTAGTTATCATACATATTATGATAAAATAATTCATAAATTAATAATGTTATAAAAATATGATACATTGATGACGTGCGCTTTTTGATATTAGCTTAAATAATATGTTATTCATCATCAGTTGTTGATCACATTTGATCAACTCTATATACATAATATATACATAAGTATATTATGTGTATAAAGTATTTTATAATATATTTATTACCCATAGTGTGTTCGCGACGCATTCAACGGTGCGGTGGGACCGTGAGAACTCTTTTTAGGATGAAATCACATACGGATTTGATTACAAATACAAACACGCTCTCGTGTACTATGTTATGTATACTATTTAGTTGTTACTCGAATATCTATGTATATATATGTATAGTACACACATAGTATTTAAAAAACTATTAACTATACATAACAACATTATAAATAAATAATTTTTACAAACTATAACAAAATATTTTTTTTATTGTTTTTTTGAAGGAAAAATATAACATATTAAGCGTTTGGTTTTACTTTACGATGTGTCTACAAATCCACAGTCTATATATTAATACGTGAAGCATTTGTACCCCCTTTTTACGAATGGGTGGACAGAGGAGTTGAAATTTGGCACACTTATAGTTTATATAGAGAAGGACTGGAGAATGCTAATATATTTTTATTAAACTATGCATAAAAAATACATTAAATCAATAAAAATAACATTACACACATTATGACACACACACATATATAAGTATATATATAAGTTTTAAGCACGATAATTCCCCGGAGTGCCCGTCCTGCCCAGAAGTAATCGAAGATGCGGAGCATGTTTTCTTTGACTGCCCACGATTTAATCGACAGCGTGATCTACTCGAGATTATCTTACACCGGAATATCCAACCAGAGACAGTTATCGAAGTAATGCTGTCATCAAGAGCCTCTTGGAACGCCATCAGCAAATTTGCAACAGAAGTCCTTATATACTTGCGTTCCATCGAAAGAAAAAGGGCAAATGACAACAACTAGAAGAAAGGTAAAATAACACCTTAGCTACCAGAAGAAAGAGCAGTAGCTATATCCTCCCCCCACGAAGTAATGCCTAACGGCGGATACCGTAGGGGATCAGAGTTCAGAGGATAGCGGAGGTTTTAGTCGGTATTAGCCACTAAGTTAATGTTCGAGTCCGACATACCAGGCAAAACATCTAAGCCAGAGATTCGTAAATAAATTTCCTTCGCTATATAAAAAAAAAAAAAAAAAAAAAAAAAAAAAAAAAAAACACATATATAAGAGATATGGCTTATATTACACACACTACCATACACATGCATATATAATCTTTTGTTAAATATACTGTTTTATTAAAATTTTGTTCACGCCCAGAAAATTAATAAATAACTAAATAGATCACAGGGATTCAAGAAGTCCTAACAAAAGGACGCAACGTTCAACTAAAATCAAGACATAGTTTGTAATTTATTGTCCTGAATCCCTGTGACCTATTTAGTTATTTATACTGTTTTATTTATATACCGCATATATACTGTTTTGTTTAAAGGCAGTGTGATTCACATTTGAGTGATTATGGTCGAATTTCGACCGCTATAACGGGACTCTAGTAATGATAAATAACCTAGAAACGTGATTCACCATTATCTTATAATAATCGTATATAATTTTTGCCAATCTTATTCTATTTGTATTATTCTTTTGGTATCGTGCTACATACTCGAAAAGTAAATACATCATCATATTATTAGACTTGTTCCGATTAGTCAGTAAAGCCGTTGAATTCCAGTTTACATGTTGAGACAACAGTATTTAATAAAAGATTTAAAATATTGATAATTTCATTTAAAAAGGCGTTGAAAACAATAAAATTTTATATAATATTGTAATTTACGAGTCTAAGTAAGAGTCTCAGTATTTAGTCCATACAGTTATAAATACATATATAATAATATTATGTATTATAATTATGTTTTATTTGCTAAATTTGGGCTCAAGTTATGGCGAATCTAAACTGTTAACGAAAATATATTTCAAACAAAAGTTTTTTGTTTTGAAAATACCAAAATTTCAGCTCGCTATCTTTTTTTATGTTGGAGTTATCTTGATGACGCACAGACGGAAGTAGACTAATAAGATGAACAACCTTTACCAAAATTTTGTTAGTGAGGTCAATATTTTCTAGCGATACAAACTTGAGACTAAAACTAATATACTCGGGGCATATTATACATATGTCGAGTATAAACACAACGACAGAAATATAGGCGGCGGATATCCAGCCACATCGTTTGATTCACATAATAATATATTGGTATTACATAAATATTTAACAAGGCAAGATAATCGGTAATAAAGTGTAGAAAGATACAACACCTAACGGAAATTATCTAATTTCATACCAATAAAATAATAATTTACTATAGTAGAATTTAACGAACTAAGTTCAGGCAAGATTAGCATCCTTTAAGGTAGTTCGATCGAAGAATGACTTTCAAAGGATATTAATGAAACTTCTCTTGATTACACTTTATTTAAAAACAAAAAAATAAGAGGTTAATTGAATTAAAATTGACTTGTCCATTGTTGAGAAAAACGAAATGAAATTTTTTAAATTTTAACTTGGACTCTTATACAAAAAAGTGATTTTAATATGATTTTTTCGTCACATAAAAAAAAAAAACTATTCTACAGAATTGAATCAAAATTTAATACATTACAGAAAGGAAAATTGGGAATCACATTAAAAAAAATCGACTGACTTCACCACGTCGTTTAAATAAACAATTAAGAGATAAGTAAACATTTTACAGATTTTTTCCATATATTAAAATTAATATACTATAGTGAGTGAGTGTATGTATACATTGTATATAGTATGTGTTAGAGCTACAATACGTTATAAAAATATAGACATCAGTCCGCATATTTATTACATATATATACGTAAAATGTTGATACTAACCTAATACTTTTACTGCTGGAATGTCTCGACCTAACAACGGTAAGAAAGAAATATGTGTTATCAAATATTATGATTTAGTCTAAGAGCTGACGACAAATTTAGGTAATGTGTTGTAACAAAGGATTTATCTGGAATTGTGAGTCCGCTAGAGGGTTCGCACTTATTTTGCTATTGTACGCCCCTATATTGACAAAAAAAAAGAAAATAAACCCAAAAAAAATCTTACAATTTTAAATTTTTATATCTTTTATTTTAGCATTTATATTTTTAATCCAGAAATAAAACTCCAGACCCCTCCGAATTTATTTTATCTAATTCAAAGCACCAAAAGTTTAAGCGATTATCTCTCAAAATTGCTACTCCACGTATATTGACTGCAAATCTTTATATATATACGAGTAGCAAAAACTTTGTACCCTTTTATACGAAAATTGAGCGTGCAGTGGGGTATGAAATTTAGCTTATATACTGTTTTAGTTTATATGCAAAAGGACTGGAAATGCTAATCTTTTTTTTAAGTAATTTTATAAGCAATACGAAGATAATTTAATTATAGGCAATTTCGCAGCATTTGAACATTAATATTTGCATATTACAAATTATTGGTTACTTAATATAAGTTAACTTTTTAGTAAAAGTTTTAAATTATATTTTTAAGGGGAATTGACATTTAAAAAAATATGAACAATATAATTTAAAGACAATCTCTTATGTAATATATACTATATATTTTTTTAATTTTCGCGCACAAATAACTCAAAAAATTAAATATCCTAACTAAAGTCTAGTTCAAAAGAGTTTATATTTTAAAAATGTTATAAGCGATTAAACTTGAAAAAACAACTTAAAATCAATATTGAATGAAGAAGAAACAAATTTTACGAGAAAACGACATATATTACACAAAAATATAACTTGTTAGCGAATTCGATCATACGTTGTTGTGACAATTTTGAGGCACCCGGTATTTGGTGTAAGAAACCTGTGACATGAAATTTTTGTATATACACCATAATTTTTATATATTAGGGGGGGATGTATATATTACAAAAACTAATGTACAAAAATTGTTTGGCAACGAAGGAATCCTTAATATTTAAGTTATCTTTAACATAATTCTATTAGCCGAATGCGGTGTTCAAGTTTTGCACACTCAAGTCCTTGTAGACCCTAATCTATAAAAGTAAGCAAAAAGTTGAATGTGAATATTGATAAAAAATGATTTGAAAAAAAATGATGTAAGCGCATTTTGGTAGCCCTTAATGATAAATCAGAATGTTATAGGTCGTTTTTCTCTAAGACCCAATTTCACACGGTTTTATTTATTTATAGTTTATTAGCTGGCTGACCAGTACAATAATCTTATTAATTTTGATTACTTAAATAAAACATTTCAAAGAATTATATAAATAAATAAATATGTAATGAATGATTTTTTAAAATTGATTAGCATACGTAAAAATAGAAAATCAAAATATAAACTTCTTGGAAAACAAGATATTTTATAGGAATTTAACAAATTTTTTTCTTTTTCACTTAACGTATATTAATTATATTTGATTATATAATATACTATTTTAAAAGAAATCAAATTTAGTAATTAATAATAATTTATATTTTTTTTTTTTTTATATTTGTGATGGCAATAAATTTATAATTGGCACGGAAATTATAAATTATAAATGTCAAAGAAATAATATCTATATATTATTAAATAGTTTTAACCAAATTATGACTTAAAAGAATTTTAGAACGAAATAGATTTTCTATCTTTATTAAAAAAATACAATCATGTTTTTCTCATGTATTTAAAACAAATTGTACGAATACTCACACGACTTCTGTGTTTATATAGTACTAATATTTTTGCTTAAGGATGTTTGGGGGGTATATAAAAATGGTACGAGACGAATGAAAATTTAATAGAACATTCATGATTCCATTCCATCAAGTTATTGCAATTTAAAAAAATGGTAATTATACATGTAATCTTATGGAGATTTGTAAGCCGAATAGATTTAATTTATTTTTATTAACTGAAAAAAAAAACCACCAGATATTTCAAGCTTTTATAATAAGTAACTTAAACTCTAGAGAACTAATTAAGAATAAATTTATTATATTTTCAGTAAACGGTTTTCGAGAAAAAAATTAAAAACTGGCTAATAATGTCGTTTTTAATGGAAAAATTAATTAGTGCATAAGAAAGTTCGGCAACACTGTCGTCAGTTGAGATCTATAGTCACTAGCATTTTAAAACTCATTTTGAAATCGTTTTAATTATGTTTGTGAAATATTAATATATTCTGCCATCATTACAGGCCTGATTATGGCAATTTAATAATTTTTAAATAATATTTAAATGTTTTTAATTTGACAGCTTATAGATAAAGGACGTATATTATACAAACACTATGTATTAAAGAGAGTACAATATATCATCTTATCGTCCAAATCCAAAGTTTTAATCGTTTTTTACTAAATATACAATAGAGATAATAATTCTAATCTAAATCCAAGGGAATCCGAAATATATTAGTCTCTTCGGACTAATCCCACTTTTTATCATAAATTTTTCGTGATGTTATAAAAATTGAAAATTAACATTTGAAAAGTATATCGTTTGATTTAAAAAAAAAAAAAAAACTCATGCCGTATAAAAAGATATTAATAAGAATTTTGCGCTCTAGAATCTTCTTTGATTTAAATAAATATATGTCTAATTGTAGAGACTTCTATTATTTTTATCATAAATTACTTTTATTTTGTATTCAAGTTCAAATTCAAATATAGATTATTCATTGTATGTTTTAACCTGTTGCGTTCACACACACCTCCAAATAATAATGTAAGGGTCACATGGGGTTTATCTGACCCCACAAAGAAAAGCAATTCCTACTCGCATCTTATTTGATTTATGTCAATAAATTAAATCATGTGCATAACTTTAATTAAATCATTCTCTTTAAAAATCTATACTTCTTTTTTTTTAAATAGATAAAAAACTATAGAGAACTATATACAAAAATTTGTGTAAATTTTAACTATCTTATTTTTTTTTTAATAATTTTACTCGAAAACCATAATATTTTCAAGAATAATTAAGAAATGTAATGAATTTTGAAAAAAAGGATGTTGGATTTTGTAATAATAGCCCCATAGTTTGGTTGGGCCCACTGGACCTTATGTTACCAAAACGGGTTAAAGAATTTTAACGGGGTTCATCTTTTTGAAAGAGATCTCTATAATACACTATTTTCGTTCTAAATATTTTTTATTCAACGTTTAAACCAGTACGTACTAAATATATTTAAGAACGATTACCACAGCTGTTATTGACATAAAGGAGTGTGCTTCTATGAAGTTGTTGAAATAAATTACATGTAATATGCATTGCCTTTCTTTTCATTTTCACGTCCAAATACCTCAAAAAATACTTATCCAAATATTTTGAAATTTAGTATGAACAATATTGCCATGAAAACACAGGACTTGTCGAAGAATTTTCCACACAAAAAAATAAAGTAAAAATCTCATTTGATTTTATATTTAAAAATATTTTTTCGAGAAAAACTCTTCGATAAGCCCTCTGTTTGCATGTCAAAATTGTGCATACTAAATTTCAAAATATTTGGATAATTCTTTTTTTGAGTTATTTGAGAGACGCGAAAATTAAAAGATTTTTATATAATGGAGGGTGCTTCTGTATTATGTTTCAATCCACAGACCAACTCAAGGAGTATATTAAATGAAGAATTTTTACTGACAATTTTAATTATTTTAACTTTACATCAAGAAAATCATGTTTTTCTCTTTTTTTTTTAAATGTCTAATTTAATTAACAATAGTTTTATTATTTTTTCATATTTTCAATGTTAATTATTAGATAATTTCCCGTACGATGATTCACAAAGGAAATGTCTAATTCAAAAACAAGGTAAGTGAATTTTTTTTTTCATTAACACTTAGAAACTTTTATTTCTATGATTACTCAAATTATTATACCGAGTGTTCCAAAATTCTTTAATAGCAGAAAAAATGCAGGTAAATGATGAGTTGTTAATTATCTAAAGGCGTTTTGATTTTATCTATGTGACGACGCATCCTTAATCAATTAGATTTTCGTAAGTTGCTTTTTGTTGAAAATAAAATTTATCATTTCAAATTATTAAAACTTTGCTAGTGGTAAATAAACCAGAATTCAAAAAATCGGAGACAGTTGTGATTTGACAAAAGTGTACCATAAGAGAATACAAAAAATTACAAAAAAAAAAAACGGCTTCAAAATTTAAAATAAAATATAAAAAATTACTTTAAATTAAAAGGTTTAAATAATTTCCTTATAAACAGTTACCTTTCCAAATCAGCGATAACGAATTAATGTTTTAGCCAAAAATATATGATTGGCACCAACTTCGAAAGGTAAATTGGTCACAAAGAAATTATTACTATTATGAACATAAGCGAACTATTTCATTTTGTGTGCGATTGTCAGATTCTACAACTTGTATATTTTTAACAACTTTTGTTTTATTAACACAATGTATCCGTTTTATAGAAGTAGAAATAACATTTGCACTTCTATCTACCAGTTTTTTGTCATTCCGAAATTTTTGGGTGACTTGTTAATTTCAATAAAAAAAAGGAGTCAAGTTTTTATGTCAATTATAATTCGAATTTGGATATAAGAGGTTTTCTATGGTTCCATTACTGAGACAATAAAATTACAGTATGGATAGATTTATTTTTAAATAATTCAGCAGACGATATGTCACTTGGTTTTCTGGCCGAAATTATATTGAATTTAGATTGTCGTAGGTATGACCAAACCTAAGAAATATCACTACAAATTTTATTCTTAATTTTCGATTTATCTCATCGATTACTATAAAACTCTTAAAAAAATTCTTAAAAAACGTATACGGACATATTTAACAAAGCAATTCAAATTTTCAATGCGACTTAAATTCACAATTCTCACTATACGAAATAAGAGAAAATCAAAAATAAATTTTTTTTTATCTCATTTAGTTTTCGAGATTTTGGTCGATTAAAACTGATAATTTGTTTATAGCGTTATTACTATTATAACGTAATACACTTGTAAACATATTTGTTGAAATTTAGGATTGAGCTATGTTGGGTCGTCCTTTTATGATTTTTCGCACTGTAATATCCGTGCCACAAATATATAATTATCCATTGCATGTTCCAAATTAATTAATCGTACTCAATTTTCCATTTTCGAGAAATAATTCTGGCACATTCAAAGATTTGTTACCATTTAGAACTGTCATTGTCATTATTTGTACTCTCCAATAATAACCGTCTTTTTAAATTGTTGGTGTTTCAATAGCTGTGCAAATTTCTCGAAAAGTTTTATTTTCATTTTATTTCTATAGAAATTAAATTTTATCGCTCCAAAAAATTGTAAGCCTATAACTATAATCGGTCCAAATGATTGGGATGATGTCTGGATATCATCCTAAATTTCTTGGATGACATCTAAACATCATTTATTGATAAACACTATACTATATAGATTATTTGTATACTTACTTTACGTATTATTAATCTTGGTAATGCCATTCCAGTCACCGAACATACCAATTTAACTGTTGACCCATAATGTACATATCCATCGCGTACTTGAAATTCCTCACTTTCACTTTCATTATCATCTAATAAATGTATTGTAAATGCACCCCACTGTGTTGAACTAGCATGAAAATTACCATTTTCCACATGTAAATATCGTGTCGAAACAGTTTGTGAACGTAAACGATTAAATAGTGCAACTTTTGTACCACTTGCAATACATAAATCCGCATTCTTTAACGATTGTTTTTTCTTTGACGGTTTCGATATCACTTTAATACGTTTACTATGAAAAACACCAATATCATGTCCTGATCCATAAAACATTTTCACTGATAACATAAAATGTTTTCGTTTATCCGAGTCACTTATATACAATGTTTTAGCCGCACAATATTGTTTACCATTATTTAAATCTAATTGTTGCATATCTTGATCGGAATTACCGATACCAATAAATGCACATAATTGTGCGGATTGATCGGATTCACCATCACGTAACATTTGTTCTTGACGTAATCGCCAACCATCACCGAATAAATAAATACATGGTGGTGGACAAAAGAAACGTTTTTCATTACCATACGATTTTTGTGCAACTTTTGCATGTAATATTACTAGAACCATATCAGAACGGTCACGTAAATATCGTTCCATTGCTTCGCGTGTTAAACGTTGATCTTCGCTACGATATCCTCCGACACCGGGTAATGTTGCCGCTGCACCAGGATAACGTGGATACACTGCACCATGTTGGGGTGGTGTTGGAGATTGTGCACCGTGCGCTAAGCCTGGTACAGGCAGTCCATACTGATGTGGCATTTTGTTTATTTTTTTTTTATTTTAAACAATAATTTTACCCCGATTTTACTTTAATTTATTAACAAAACAACATACCTTTAAATCGGTTTAAATTTGTAATTAAACATAAGTTTTTTAAATTCACTAATTTTATGCAGTTCAAAACAAAATTTTCACAACAAACTGTTGAAAAATTGAAGTAATTTTACACCAAATTTATTCGAAATTTTAAAATTAGGCCAACATTTCAAGTAAATGTTAAGAGTAGTTAATTTCAATAAATATTCATTTAATACAGAAAATAATTTTATTTCATAAACAAATCCTTACTTATATTTTATTTCATAAAAATACAATTTTGTTTAGTTTATTTATTGGTTAGGTTTTCTTATGTTCTGGTAGCTTACAACACAACTGAAAGTTTCAAACAACACGCTTCACTGTCAGAAATCAACTTCATGACGATATTATGATGGGTACTATACGGTTATTGCAAACAATATTCCCCGTCTAAATTGATTGGAAGCACTCTCCACTCTGTTTATAAAACCATATAATACTCTATTTCTGTTTGCCTCTCCATTCAAAAAAACACCTGTTCACGAGGTATAAATTCCCACCAGTATAGCCAACTGTATAATGTTGATCATTGATTATTACTTCTATATAAAGGCTATAATGTTTTTTAGTACATAAAAAGCGTATATTGGTCAATATCAGAATTTTCTCGGATTTTTAAAAATCTATAGACTTACCTTATCTGAAAAATGTAGATTTTAACATTTTAGACGTTTTGTAAACGAAAATTAAGTTGAACAAATGTCGCTAATACTTGCACTCACTGAAAAGCGTAAAGTGACCTTGTGTAGCTCTAAATACGTAACTAGCCGCAGATTATATTAGCGTTTCATATATTTTCAGAGTCATACATACTTTCTTTATTTGTATGTTTTCCGACGTAGACTTGTATTATTACCAGCTCATCAAAATCAAAAGTTGATTCAACATTAAGATACTTCAAAATTTCAGTTTTCTGTGTGAAAATATTTTCTATTAGTAAGTAAATAATTTATTTCGCTGCTTAGTGTTCCTTTGTCTCTCTTTCTCATTGTTGCATTAAAAAACTTCTGATTAGTAATAAAATGTAAATAATTAATAAATTGTAGACCCTAGATTCCATTCATAGTTAACAATTGAATGGAAATACAAGTACAGAAAAACCAACGCCAGTTCCAAGTGTTTTTTTCATCTTACCCTTAGATGCCTACAGCAAGATTATCGGTGATATTCTTTATTTTGAAATAGCTTCGACAAGTACACCTTGATTATTAGAACTCCCGGTTAGCATGCGATCTATTCAGTTGTACATAACAATACCTGGAACTGTACTCTTTGAACCATTTTCAAAATTTTAAGTTTCAAGCGATTTCACATATCGAACATGTTTGGAGCATGTTTGGATGACGATGAATCCTATTTTCACGTTATAACGGTTCAAATATACTTTCAGATATAAATATAATTGCATCTGAAAAAGCCTTTGGGGAGCTATATATAGTATACTTGATCTAAGGCTTGAAACCTTTATTCATTTATTATGTGGGTTTTTGTGAAATCTTGATTTCGACACGATTTTATAATTTTGTCTGTTTATGATAGTTCCATCATAGCATTCTATACCAGATCATTTGTCTTCAGGTTATGGGGTCTTTCCAAGGAGGTATAGGGATCTAGATTTATTATTATTATTATCATTTTGTTTATATCTAATCAAAACATGTGGTTTCATTACTACCAACTGTTATTGACAAAAAAATCTACGATACGAGGAGTGATAGTAGTCTACATTTAAGCGTCATTGTCTCTTACTAAAAAGCTTATACAAAAAGTCTAATTTGTGTAAAAAGCCTTTTTCACCAAAAAGTTACATTTTAATAAAGAAGTGTTTATAAAATAAAATATAACAAAACAATCTTTATAAATCCCTTCGTTAACAAGAGATTTTTAATTATTAATTTTAAAAAAATTGTACATAGAGGTAGTATGGCGTTCATACAAGATATGTATCAAAAAAACAAAACACAATCGTATTCATTTGTTTTTTTCATAAAAACGCTTTTCTCTTAATTCATCTTTAAATAATTTATATTAGCAAGTGCGTGCGTAGAAGTTTCAAGTTAAAAAACTCGCGTAATTGTTGTGAAATATTTGATTTTTGACTGTACTTTAAATTGTTCACTTGAGTGTACGCAGTGTACAGTCAATATATTAAATACATACAAAGTTTTTAAATATGTATGTATAAAGTATATATGTGTAAGTGTGTATATATATTATGATAGGAATTACCTCTTGTACCCCGCTTCAGACAATGCCGCAAAAGGATGTTGGGGTTATATACTGGGTCGTGGGAAAAACACGGTGTGGGAAAGAGTGGGTGGCCTTCTAAAACATTTGTGATATGATATAGATTTGATGTGGTGTAGAATCGTGGCTAGTTTATAACATATAAATAGTTTTATAGTGGTGCTAACACGCCTTTATAAAAAAAATAATATAAAATTATTATTGCTCTTTTGAATTATTATTATTCATTTAATTGTTTCAGTGTTTTTATTCTTACTGTTCTAAACTCATTTCATATCATAATAAACTCGATAAGAAGAGTAATTTAATTGTTGTTAACATTAACTAAAGTTTCTTACCTTTTATTCCTTCCTTTGTTTAAAGATTTTTGAACACTTGCATTAATTGTTAAGAGTTTAAATATAATTATCGTGATAAAATAAACAATCGATGGAGGATATGACCTTTGCACGGCAGACCTTAACTTTTTGATGTAATTTATTATATTTTAATTACTTTGTATACTACCGTCTATAATTATCAGCAGCGTCAAGATTCCATGCCTGGAGCTTCAAGATTCGATGAATGGTTTGAGGATGTGTGATTCATCTGGGTGTTGGCTCACTCCTGCGAAAAGAAGTTGAGCCTACCCGAATCATTGCCTGATATCCATACCCGAACCATTTTTAAGTTTTCTCGATTAAACTGACCAGAGTACGCTTGAGAATAGTTTTGGGTATTTTGACAGGATGCTGTCAAAAAAAGATGATCATCGTCTTTATAATTTTGGGATGCCATGATATAAATCTAGGGGACAGTAAAATCTCTATTCGCGTTGTTTGCACCGGCAAAATACAAAATGCGTGCCCATCAAATTTTAATGAACCATATATAATGTCTTGATAACATTCCAAATTTCCGTATGTCGTAAACTCGCAAGGAAAAAAATGACAAGTGTCATTTTCTATTATTTTGGAAGAGAACAGAGCCTTTTTACGAAACTATTTTTTGTTTAATTTCTTACCAAATTATCTAATATTTTCAACAGAACAAAATTTATTGTTTCATTTATGGAATCTACTGAAATTCTTTTTTCGATCCCAAAAAATCCATACATCTAAAAACGTTTTATTGTCGAAGTCCCATAATTTTTTATCCGTATACTCACGTTTAAAAATGAACTATTTTTATTTTGTATTAAGTTTTGTACCAAATTTAATTCTACTTTTTATACTCAACATATATGATGTGTCAGAGTATACTAATTTTAGTCTAAAGTTTGTAACGCTACCTAATATTGACCGCACAAACAAAATTGGATGCTTGACCCTCTAATAAAACTATAAACGATAGAAGAAAAGATATACCAAAAATGTTTTTTTTTTAATAAACAACTTTTGCTTGAAACATTTTTTCGTAAAATATTTGAGTTCTTCACAATTTTACCTCAAATTTGGCTAATAAACACATAAATAGTAATTACAATACATATAATTTTTATACACGTTTATATAAGTGTATAGACTGGATATTTATAGTATTTTATGAATGCTAATTAAAAATAGTCCAAACAATGAAATTCAATCATATGTCGAGTATCTAAATAATTAAATCTGTTAGTTGTTATCTTCACTTGTTTAAATAAAGTATTTTGTTTGACTCAGAATGTATTTTAAAATACACCATGAAAATCGTGTAAATAATAAATATTTATTAAAGATTCAGGTTGTTATATTGAGGAAATATATACAAATATACTTGAAGAATACGGTTAAAGATGGTGCAAAGCTAATTTTTAGTATTAAAGTATAAAATAAAAATATTCAGGAGAAATAGAACCGATAAAAAAAGGAAAGTTTAGTGAAAGGAATCGGGGTTTAACTGGCATCGAAAAAGTTAGGTAATGTATGAATCATTGGCAAAAAAAGTTGAGTCATCTCGTACAGACTGGTGTGATCTGATGATGTCCTGTACTCCTGTATATATCATCTATATGTGAATGTATGCTTAGAAACATTTAAATAAACAGCTGCAATGTTTACACACAGCTTACGCAATTTTCACTAACATCACCCTGTCTGTATTCATAATAGAGAGAGAAATAAGATAGAAAGTCAATCAATTGTTTGATATACAATTTAGGGGTTAAATTATATAATATTTATATTTTCAAATAATAATAAAATAAAGTCCACGTATAAAAATTTTATGGCTAGTAAAGTACCCGTATGACTATGACTTTTAGAATCTAGACCAATAAATTTCTTATAAATCCAAAAAATCTAGATAAACAATTTTCGTATAATTCCGAAATTGACCTATAGGTACTGACAATTAAAATTTATAATTAGTTTATTATACCAAGCCCAGTAAATTAAAAATTTGGTATGAATATTTAACAAAGAGAACTCTAATTATTTTCATGCAGACCGTTATCATTCTTATGATGACTATTTTGTAGTTGAAATATTTATAAAATACAAAAATTTTGATGTAGAAAATTAGTGCAAAAATATTAAATAGCATTTTTCTCTGAAATTTTTGAGACAATCAATAAATTCTTGCAAAGTTATTGCAATTTTCAAAGTTTTTTAATAATTACGACAAAACTCATTAACCAATTTTAAATTTGCGTATTTTGTGTCTTTAAATATTTTTATTTCATACAAAGCTTTTTAGTTCTAAAAGCTTAGTGTAGCAGAAAATTTGAAAAAAAAAACAACTATTTTTCATAAATTTAAACGGCCGTTATTTTAATATTTCCAAAAATTAAACCAGGTTTTTATATTTCATGCTTTGGTATTTAATCTTTACAATCTAAAAACTTTTGAGTAAATCTTTTCTTCGCATGCTGAAGAATCTAAGACTTTCTAAAATATCTAAAATTTTATTAAAAAATGGAATTAGGTAAAACTTTGATTGGATTATTTCAAAATCGATTTATGTATAATTCTATAGAAATTAAATAATTTAATTAAACACATTTTACTAAATAATTAAATATATATTTGAAATCGATTTTTTATTGTTGCAATTATTTATTAATTTTAGCTGCTGTTTACAAATACTATATATTTAGTTGAAAGAAATGTCGTTCCGTGTCACTAGTTCCAATTGGCGCGCAAAAAATTATTTGTCAAAGATATCCATTGACAATCTTTGACAGATCATAAACAAATCGTTTTTGTACAAAAGTTTTTTATTTTATGCTCATAAATGCTATCATAATTTTTACGTTTAATTATTATTTAAATTAGTAAACTTATTGTTAGATAATAATCTATTAAAATTATCCATAATACATTAAAAAAATCTCAACATAATTATGTTTTTTTTTTGTTGTTTGATGAATTGAAATCATGCACACACATAAATAAGTAAAAAATACATATAAAATGTAAATATCTCATGGGAAAAAAATAAAAGATTTAATTCTTTGGTATGCAGCCAGTGCCTAGGTAGACTTCACATAGAATTGTAGTGTAGCTAGCTGCTAGTGTAGTGAGCCCAGTATACACGCTCCACTGCATGGGAACTTCTCTCACACATATCAAAGAAGTAAATAACAAAAAAATGATTTAATTATTATTGTTTATTTTTATAAACAATTTTATCATATTATTTTGCATAAGTTTAATCTTAATAATCATCATTTTTATTAATTAAATTCCCTCTATGATTAAATTATAATGGGAGTACATGGACTTTGGAGGTTAATTGAATCTTCTGGAAAACCTGTACCACTTGAAACATTGGAAAATAAAGTTCTTGCTGTTGGTATCCTTTTTTTGTCAAAACTGACATTTATAAAGTAAAAATATTTATATGTTTTAAAACAGTTCAATCTTTTCGTTTGAGGTTAACATAAACATTTGAAACCACGCATTTTTATTGTTTTAAACTATTATGCAATAATATATATAACATACAGAATTTATCGTATAAGATTTGTTATGTTCTCAAAATAAAGAACGAACTATTGGCTTGCTAAATGGGGCTTACTTATTTTAATTAATCTTGTAAAAGTATGGATCTTTAAACTAGTAGAATTTACGTAAAACACAATTTTATATGAAAATTTTGTGTTTGCACAATATGAAAAGACCTTAGAAATAGCCACTCCATACATTAAAACAATGATAATGAAAATGCCTTTTAATTATTGAAATTCTAAGTCAAATTAAAATTTAATGGTTCTTATAACTACAGAAAGTAGTCTCTGTTATCTACTTTAGTTTTCTTGATAACAATAAGAAAAATTTTACATTTTAATTTAACGAAGTGGAGGTATGTAAGGTCTTTAAACGTTTCATCAGTAAGTCACTAAATATTATATGTATCTAAATATGCTCTAGCACAAACTTGTTTGCTTTTGCATCCTAAGGTTTCAAAGTTTTCATTTTTTTTTTGAAAGGATATTGTGAGAACCGGAATTTTATACTTGGCATCATATCTGATATTTTTGTTATATTACTTAATGATTTTCTTTTCATTTTGTTTTTCGTAAAATTTTAACATAATCAAGATTGTGAGACATTTTTTGTATACTTTTCCTAAATTATAATTTTAAAGATATATCAATATGGTTGCATCAAGCAATTAAAGGATTTCAAGATTCTCGAGGCACAGCAGTACCAAATGCTCATTTATTAGGAGTATATCATCGTTTATGTAAATTACTTTATTATAGAATAAGACCAGTTTTTGTATTTGATGGTGGAGTTCCGCTACTTAAAAAACAAACTATTGTAAGTTTTTCGATATTTGCCCATATAATATAATAGGGATGTTGACTGATACTGAATTTGCAATATTTCACATCAAAATGTGAAACTAGACGCAATATTATAATAAAACTTGGAAATTAAATTAAAATTTATTGAAAAAAAAGTTATAAGTTATCAAAGATTATACATCCATCTCAATCTTGAAAACGATGCTTAACATATAATTTTATCTAGATATGAATAGTTGACATAAGCTCATATTTCAATTTATTGTTTCATTAGGAATTTTGAATGTCCATATCTTACTTATTTTTAAAGATTTAAAAAAAAAAAATAACTGCAGATCCATGTTTGTCAAGTAAAAACACTTCAATTGAATAAAAAAAATGTAAAAAAAATTACATCCCTATTATAAGATAACAGTTAATGAAATAAATAGCATGATATTCGGATTAATTTTTTTTCTAGTATCTTGTTGATTATTTGTTATTTTAATATTTCAACTTGAACTCAATGAATAAAATTGAATTGGAAAAACTGAAGACGCGCTCCCTCGAATTGAACAATAATTCTTGGTTGACAAAAATTGAATGAAATCTGTAAATAAAAGTAGATTGAGAGAAGAGTTAGTTTTTATAAATCGTGTGAACAAAAACCGATTCAAGTACTCAATGTTTTGTTAATCGATCATTCAACTGAAATTAAATCGTGAGAATGCGTCCTAAATTTCCGATTTATTTCAATAGGAAATTGATTACAGTCTACTAAAATGGATTTTCATTCGCAAACTGTAAATTTAAAAATTGCACCTGGATTTAAATTGGTCGATTTTGAGGATTATTTAATTAATTTAAATAATACTAATAGAATAATTCTAAATTTTACGATTGTATGAGATAATTGTAGCAAGTTTTACAATATTGATTATAATAGGATTAGAGCCTCAAAACATTAAGATATGCGTTTTAGATTATTTAGACGCTTCCATGCCGATTGCCGATAATACCCCACAATTTCAGGCAGACTTTTAAACTTATTAAATATTAAGCTGGATATATATTTCAGATCAAAAGAAAACAATTAAAATATCATCATGAAGATGAATCAGAAAGATTACATCAAGAAATTTTAAATACACTTCTTAAACAATCAGCAATCGATTCAGTTCTTATTGATAATTTATCACAAAAAAGTCCAATTAAAAGAAGTCCTCTAAAAGTATCACGCAAAGATGAAGATAAAGATGATATGTTTAAATTACCCGAATTACCTGAAGAATTTACATCAAGTCAAGACAATTCAGAAAGTGATATTGAAGAAATACGACCTGTTCATAAACATTGGATTGATATTGATACATTCAATGAAAAAGATGAAAAATTCTTATCTTTACCACCTGACGTACGTCATGATATCCTAACGGATATTAAAGAAAATAATAAGCGCACATCATGGAAAAAATTATATGTAACACCAGCTGAAAATGGGGAATTTTCAAAATTTCAAATACAACGTGTATTAAAAAGGCGTTCATTACAAGTGTCGTTAGAAGAAGCTGAAAAAGAAATGGGTGGGCATTCATTATCGTTAGGTGATCTAGAAGCTTTACTGTGTCAAGAAGGTATAGTAACAGCTTCAAAAATGGCAGCAACACGACGTATTGCATCCGACGAAAATTCAAGATTTTTGTTTATAAAAAGTATACAACAAACTAGAAAGGAAATTACTGAAAAAATGAAAACTATTAAAGAAGAAACGAAAAGTGAATATGACAAATCCATGGGTGAAAATTCGAAAAATGTTAATGAATTTACGAAAATAGAAATAAAAAATGAGTCATATTCTTCTGAAGATTCAGATTTGAATAATGATCCTAATTCTGAATTTGAATCCGATTTGGAAAAAGCAATTCAATTATCTAAGCAGGAATTAAATATCCCTTCTGTAAGTTCAACTCTAGAAAGCGAAAAACAATCCAATTTAGAACCAGTAACAAAAATAGAGAATTCTGTAGTAGATATAGTTGATAACGAATCAAACCAACCTTCAACAAGTTCCATCTCTAATACCAAGAAACTATCAGAGAATGACTTAGATTTAGAAAAAGCTTTAAAATTATCTCTCTCTGAAATCAATTTGACCAATTCAACTACTCTACAACAAAGTCAGATAAAATCAGAATCAAGTAGTCAGTTAGATCTAGAAACTGGTGAGTCGAAAAGCGAATCGTGTAAAGCTTTAACAAATTTATTAATAAAAGAAGAAACGTCCGATTCTGATTTAGAAAAGGCTATAAAATTATCTTTGGAAGTTGAAAAAACAGGAGATACCGATGTAATGGGATATTTAAATAATTTTAAAGATGGGGATTTTGTATTTGAAAGTTCTAGCGATGAAGAAGTATTATTAACACCCGTAGCAAAAGGTTCTACTTCACTTGCACGAGCGTACTTAACCGAATATAGTGATTTAACACCCTTAGAAATAGAAAAATTTTTAAATGCAGAAAAATCCAAATCAGAAGTTAAATCAAATGATTTTTATTTAAATGAAATGATTTTAAACACGCCAAAACAGAAAAAACCACCGACACAACAAGATGTTAAAGAATTAATTCAAGACCTTACATCAGATCCTGAAGATATGGATGGTATTGGAGTTATTTCTGATTCAGATGAATCGGAGGATTTTGTTGAAGTAGATGAATCGAATAAATCAAAACCTGTGTTACAAGTTGTAATTAAACCGGAAAATGAAGGTATTGATGATTTATTTGCTGATGTTTTCGAAACTAATGAGAAATCAGTTAATATCCTACCCCAAAAAAATGATTCCAAAGAAAATATAACCGTTGAAAATATAATACCAAAACAATTGCCAGATAATGAAAAGAAAATGGTACCGTTTCAAGAAAAAAAAGATTTTGAGAAGGAAAATGACGAGAAAATAATTTCCACCATTGAGACATCGACAGAAAAAGTAAATAATACAAATGAAACCATATCGGAAGAAATAAATCATGAAAAATCAATTTTCGCTAACAAAGAACAAGAAAAGTCTGTAGAAAATAGTACAAAACCAAAAATTTCTAAAGAAGAATTAATCAACCTTAAAGAAAATTTAGAAGCTCAGCGTGAAAGTTTATTAAAGGAGAAAGCACACGAAGAGCGTATGGCAAATTCAATTACTGATCAAATGTATAAAGATACTCAACATTTGCTACAATTATTTGGTGTCCCTTATATAATTGCTCCAAAAGAAGCAGAAGCTCAATGTGCTTTTTTGGATGAAGTTAATTTAACGGATGGAACAATTACGGATGATAGTGATATTTGGTTGTTTGGTGGAAAAACAGTATATAAAAACTTTTTTAATCATAAAAAGCATGTAATGGAATTTCGTGCCGAAAATATTCAACATCATTTCAGTAAGTTTTCATATGCTTTCTATTTTAAAAAGACAATATTGGACATGCCTACAATAATTACGTAGCCTTAGAGGATTTTCTATAAAGAAGCGAAAAATTTAGCTATATATTTATATAGGTTATTAACAAACCAACAATTATTTAATCCCGTCATAAATTTTAATCAATATCTGTATAAGAAGAAAACTAATATCTAACATGCAAAAATTTTTGTATGTCCGAATTATTAGAGAAAATAAATTATTTTATCTCAAATGAAATTTATAATTTTTTTTTAGAAATGTCAAGACAACAACTGATTTTGTTGGCATTATTAGTTGGAAGCGATTATACTTTAGGGATCCAAGGAATTGGTCCTGTTACAGCTTTAGAAATTTTAGCTGCATTTCCTCCTTCAAAGCTAGAAACAACTATTCTCTCCCAAGATGAATTAATATCTGGCCTTCGACAATTTAAACAATGGTGGCAGGGTGGACGGATTGCCGGACCAGGGAAGGCGTCATTACGTAATAAATTAAAAAACATATCGCTCCTAGAAGGATTTCCAAGTATTCAAGTAATAAACGCTTATTTACAACCTGAAGTTGATTCAAATAAAGAAACATTTTCCTGGGGTAAACCAAATTTGGAGAAACTACGTGAATTTGCACGTCAAAAATTTGGATGGTCTGAAATAAAATGCAATGAAATATTAATGCCAGTTATGAAACGATGGGAAGATCCGAAATCACAAAAATCAATTCTAGCATACTTTAATAAACGTCCCTTACAAAATTCAGAAATTTTACTGAGTAAACGAGTAAAAAGTGCAGTTACCCGTTTAGGAATGGAGAATTCTGATAACGAAGAGGCGGAAGAAAAATTACCACGTACAAGTAGTAAAAAAGCTAAAAGTAAAGCTACAAAAACTAAGAAAGAAACAAAAACAAAGCAAGAAACAAAAACAAAAAGAGCTCCTAAAAAACGAAAACCTGGAGAACCGGAAGTTGTAACACTTGATGTTGATGTAAAACCATTAAGTAAGTTACAAGAAAAACTAGTCAAATTTGAAAAACCTGCACCAAAGACATGCGAAGAAATTATACCACAGCGCGAGAAAGATAGAATAAATGCTTTAAAAACGAAATTACGTGCTATTGAATTATACCGAAAATCTAAGGCCGGTCCTGGATACGTACCAAAGAAACAGAAACCCTCTCGTAAAATAAAAGACGATGCAGAACTTTCAGAAGATAGTGATTAGGATTGTTAAAAGTATTTCGAAAATACTCTTCAAAACTGCATTTGTATGATAAACTGTAAATAGACCCCGGACTGACGTAACGTAATGACATGCATAGATCAATCAATCAAGTTAAGCAACAGCAATCACAATCTGTATTTGGATGGGTGACCAACAACAGTACTGTGTACTGTTGTTGTATAAAAAAATAATAATCCCCTTTAGAATGGCTGTATAGCTGAAAGTAGCTGAAGCCAGAAATTAAAAAAAAAAAAAAAAAAAAACTAAATAGTACTAAAATACTGTAATTTGTAAAATATAAAAGAATTTTTTATTTAATTTATTAAATGATTCTAGCAATATTTTAAAAAACTAAATAGTACTAAAATACTGTAATTTGTAAAATATAAAATAATTTTTTATTTAATTTATTAAATGATTCTAGCAATATTTTTAAATAAATAGATAGAAATTTTTATTTAATATATCTTATTATTTTCGGGTGTGTATCATCACCTTTCCACTTCACACTTTCTTTTTAGTATTCATTTTCTTTTATGGCCTTTCGAGACCATAGACCTTCTTCGAGTGTTTTCGAATCAAAACGTTATAAAAAAACAAAAAATTAAAAACAAATTAAAGGTTTCCCATCGTACAAAATACGTGAATATAAAAATAAAAAACCGAAATGCGGCATTATATTTTTATGCTCAGTGGCTCTAATTTAAATTTACATATTTCTAACTTCAAATACTGATACAAAGTTCCCTCTTCTAAGCAGTTTTGGCTAAGCGTTGATAGTCAGGGCAAACAATTTTATAAGAATAGATTTTAACACAGTATCATTCTGAATTATAAAAGTCTATTCCGATTTATTGTTTGTATTTGCGAGGATAAATTTAAATTGTTCTGACTAGGATCTTTAGGTCTCAATTATTGTAGTGTTACTGACTTCCTGTTTTACGCCATTACAAATGTCCTCCTCATTGTTTTATCTTACTTTCATATAAGGAGGTATTAAAATCATAATGTCTATGTTACTTTTGGAAAATACATTTTCGATTCATTTCGATTGAAAATTTGAATTGGAATAAATCGGAAATAATTATCGATTGAATCTAATTTATTCCGATTCAAAATTTTAAATAGAAATTTATCGGAGTGAAACGAAAATTTTATTTCCAAACATAAACGGATACAATCGGAAATTTAATTTCAGATTCTTTCCTATCATAACCAATTTAAAATTCCTATTCATTATGAATAGGATTTTATCGAAAGTTTTATAAGAGCAATTTTTTTACTTAATCGCAATCTAAATAATCATGAATTAGGTGATACGAGTATTATAAAAACAAAATAAAACGCACTAATGAATCTGTTATGTAGAATAAATTTTATTTCTATATAATGTTTAACATACCATACAATTTATTTTTGTTTTTTATAAATTATTTTTCATAAGAAATATTCTTTACATAAAAATAAAATGGATAATATCAATTTTAGAAAATCATATAATAATTGCACACTAATAAAATCATAAAATCTTTCAAAAATTTCGTTTAAATTCATAAAAAAATTTTCAACCAATATGGTATATATATATATAATATAAAAATCCATTTTCCGAATATATTTGTGGAAAATTATTATCAAATTTGGCTTAATAATTAATTTTTTTTTTTTAATATATAATTTTTTTTTCATATGAATTTAAACAATAAAAATATGTATTAATACAAATTTTATATATCAACTTAAAACTTTTTTCTCTTTTAAAACAAGAGCTGGAAACACAATTTTTAGTAGGAATTTTAGACATTCTAAGAATCTGAATACTATTATTTTTAAATTAGTTGCAATAGGGTAAGGTCTGGCCTCTGAATATTTTTTGTCTATTATGAATTTATTGGAATAGGAACACATTGTACTTAAATATAATTTTATCAAATTTATGTTAATCGCCAAAGATATGTTGTGTAGTTACGAAAATAATTAATTTGGAGATAGTTAACCGTACGATTTAGTAAGGCATGAACAAGTTTTCAAAATGCAATAAAATTTCTTCATGTATTTTATTTTATTCAAATGCATATTTCGCGTAGTAACTATTAATAAGCTTTTTCAACGAAAATTTGTTTTTATAAAAATATGTTGATAGTTTAATTTTCTCATCCCATACTTGCAACTTAAAAAACACACTATATATAATATAATGTTTATTGGCATTTAAAGACAAAATAGATTAACTCTAAAATGAGAAATCGATTTTAAAAGTCATTTACCAAATATTACAACAATTTATAATAATTTTGACAATCAAGATGAACGTTTCAAGCCAACTAAAATTTGGTTTTAAAATTGTAAATTAAAATCTATTTTATATCGTATCCTCAGCAACCAAAAGCATCGCTTTTACATATATGAAATCAAGAATATGGAGAAAACCCTCCGAGGAAGTCTTTGATCTAAATTCGTGATCATAGTAGTGCACAAAATATACTTTTATTAACAATAAATGTTAATTTTTTTAACTGATTGTTTGTGTGTTTTATCAATTGTTAGTATTATTAGTTTTAGCTACACCCAAAAAGATATTTACGATTTAACGAGCGATGGTAATAAAAAATTCATTAAAAATATTCCCGAATGAATTAGTATATGGCCTTAGAATATCTAAAACTTAGTAAAATTTGCGTTACCAACTTTTGGTCTATCTGTGCACATAATTAAATTTTTTTAAGTTTATTTCTCTACCAGTGTTTCTATATATATTATTTTTGTAATTTACAAATACTTCTAAAATTTCTTTAATATATAATATATATACACATTTAAAATTTCATTTTTACTTTACTAAACTAGATAATAATACCGTTTTGTTTAATTTAATGTTTGTTTTTCTTTCTTTTTTGTTGTTGTAATAATTTCATTATTTTGTGAAAATTATTTACACAATTTCTTTTATAAATGGAATACAAATATTTTTTGCATTATACAACAAAGTGAGTTCGGTGAGTTTAATTGATTTATGTTAATAATATTCTTAAGGCGAGTACACACGCAAACACAAAATGCTTAAACGTGTATCCGCCTTTATTGGTAAAATCATTTGACGAATTACATTGATAGTCCAAAAATTGGTCAAGAAAACAAGAAGAAGCAACCTTTACGGGACGTGTTAAAAGATACTGACTTCCTCATATTCGTCATCAATTTCCTCCGTCTCATAAAACATTTGACAATATCACTCACTTCGTTCACACAAAACTGACTACTCGCCGCCCTCCTATGTAAGTCTACAAAAAGTTGCTACTTCCAGTTATCCCTCATATTTGTATTTTCGTACTCTTATCGCACTGCTATTTAATTGAAGTGTATTTTTGCTCATAAACTTTCAATATAAAAATATGTGTTTAAAAATAAATTAAATTTTTTTCATATTTAATCAAATGATTTTACCAAATCGTTGGAGGTTCGATCCACACTATCGTGCTATGTTACAGATGGCATCGGGTTGTTTATTATAATAAAATTTGATTGGACCGATTGAGTGATACCCATGACATAAACATTTGTTTGTTTCACGATTGTGTATATCGAACTTACAGATGTTTTGGTAAGTTGATTGGTTAATGTGATTAAAATATGTTGTAAATGCTTGTAAATACTTATAAGTACAGTCAAGTGTGCACTGTTAACTTTATATGGAGTAAATTAAATTAAAATCACACTGTAAATTTTATCGAAGACTTTACTTTTACTTACTTATGTGATAAGCAAAAATTTGCACAAAGGTTCATTTAATAATATTTAAATTTACTTTATACGTGCGCACATTACCTTTATTTTGATTTGCTAAGAAATTTGCCTGTATTGTGTGTTATTATTCGATATGTTTAAATTATGGCACCTATTAACCAATCTTATAAAAAAAATATATATAAATTAATTTTACAATTAATATGAAAATTATTTTCTTTTTAAAATATTTTTGCAAATTTAATTTTTTCTTTATATACTTTGTATACAAGAGATATTTTATATTAAAATAACTCTTTTAAATTTTATGCATATTTGTTTTTATACTGGGTGTGCTTTAAATTATTGAGCATTATGTTAATTAAAATCACAACATGAAAAAAAAAAACACAAGACAGTGTTTTATTTATCAAGAGGCAGGACTGTCAAATTTATGTAGAGTGTTGGAATTTTTACATTAATATTAAAAATCGCAAATTATTAAATATTATAAGATAAGTGATTCGAATTGCTTTATGAATCACTTTATAAAAAATTTGATAAATCCGACAATTGGTATATTGTAATATATTGCTCAATAATCGCACATCCTGTTATTTCTTGTGTATTATTATGATAGATTCATAGAATTACAGATTATATACAAAAATGTGTGTGCGAAACATATGAATATGAATCTAAAATCCATAGTTAATATCTTCGAACACACATTTGTAGTCAATCTTTATAATACTGAACGTACAAGCATAGTGAGAAAAAACTTGCTAATCCGTAAAATGATAAAATATTAAGTTGCATACATTATGAATTATTGTAAAAATTACTTTATTCGTTCTTCTCTGCTTGTTCTCAGTTTATATATACGTCCAGGACTAAATGTCGGTAGGTACATTGAACACTTTTAACATTCAAAATCACTAATACAAATTGGATCGTCTAGTGAATACATGCGAGAAATAAAAATAACACTAGTCATTGATTTTAAGAAGTCCCATCAATAAAAAAAAAAAAATTGCCAAAATTAATATGCCAGCGGTGATTTTTCCTATTTATTAACTGAAATTAAAATTTCAAATATATCGGGTTCGGATTATTATTTTTTCCCGTTTAAAATTTCATTAATTAAAAAACGGAAACGGAATTTTAAAACAAATTGGCGTTTTAAATTTTAGTGTTAATTTTAAAATTAACTTAACATTAATCGAAAAAAACACTGTGGCAACACTAAAATAATATTTTTATATATTCAATCCCTGTTCTAGTATCCATATAAAATTTAATAAAGACTATCTATCAAAGTTTTCAGCTACATGATTTTTTGAGTCAATTACAGAAATAAAAACTTTGTGGAAATTAAAAAAAAAAAATTCGGCATTTTTTTCGATTCATAAAATTGATTACAGACATATTTTATGAGAACCTAAGTATCCATCAGGTTTTTCTCATTCAGAGATTACCCAACTTGCGTCAAAAATTCAAGAAAATGAACAAATTGTTAATGCATAGGTATTATTTAAAATTTACTTGTATTTTTGTTTATTTTTTAAATAAAATTCTTAACTAATATAAATATTTGTTTGATACAAACAAATACGTTTACTCATTTCAGTAAAGTTTGCAATTACCAAAAAATTAATAAAGAAATTTTACATAATTTCTTAAAACGATTTTAAAAAAATATAAAATAATACACATTTGTAAAATTGAAAATCGTAATTGCCATAAGAAATAGCTTTGCTCATTGAAACGATTTTTAAATATGAACAAATAAACGAAGCAAAAAAAATTTATTTCAATTAATTTATAAGAAAATCGTGTTTTCAAAGACCTTAAATTTTTTAACAATTTTTACATTTTATTTCCATAAGATACAATAATTGTTTTAAAATTAATCAATAACTTTGAAGAAAAGATATTGTCATAAAATTATTGGATAATCAGTTTTAACAAAACCACGGGTTTACAAGCGGCATTACCGGCAACAACAAAAAATTGGTCATCTCAATCTTTCATACCTATTTAAAATTATAAAATACACATATAATTTATAATTATAAAAGAGGCCCGGCTTAATATCTCTTTAACGGACAACGTTATGATAAAAAGAAAAAATGCATATTTACATTTTATAATTTAAAAACATGAGCCTTATTTTATAAAAGAAACTTAAAAGGTGGCCCAGGATACATCATTTTAAAGTATTTTCACTGAAATCAATGGTGGTATCAAATTTTAAAATGGTTAAAAAATGATACGTTTAAAATCAGTTATGATACAAAGTTTAAAATAATTATTTTTTTAGTTATCATATCAATTCCAATCAATTACTTTATAATTTTATTAATAATGTTAAATTTCTTTAATTGTTTACATTCACTGGCATTGCTTATACAAATTTTCTTACGATAACGAATTTAATTCTCGAATATAAACAATTTCTTGTATTCGGTATTTTTTTAATAATCAGTTTAAATAGACCTTTTAATTTGAATTTTCGATTTGACTTTGTTTCGAAAAGAATGCCAAATTTCTTATGTAACAAATTAATAGCAAATATTTTCTATGTTTGTTCAACTTACTATTAGCAATAGCCATTTTTAATTGAAAATATCTATTTGAAGTGATTACTCAAATAAAATAATACTTAGTAAAAGAAGTAAGTATTGTCTAAAAACTGTTTAGTTCCAATTTTTATAATTGGTTATTATAATACCATTCAGATATGCAATAACAGTGTAAACCATAAAAGAAATTGATTGGAAGTAAAATGAAAATTTACATAATAATTATTTTTAACTTTGTACCTAACTTGTACTTGCACCATTTTTTGACCAATTTCAAATTTGATGGCACCTTTGATTTCAGTGTAAAAATTTTTATAAAATAATCGTTAGATATTGGATGTTATTTGAAATTTTGAAGTTGTAGTGTCTCTGGCTCTGGGGCATCCAGTAAGTTTTTTTTTTTTTTGTAAAAGGTCATCATTTTAAAATAGACTGAAAAATATTAATAAATATGTATATTTCTTTTTATCATAACGTTATCGGTGTAAGATATATTCAGCCGAACTGCTTAAAATAATCATCCTGTATATGCTCAGATTTTATTTGTTGAAAAAATGGAAAATTGATATAAATTATCCAAATTTTAAATATTAAGCAAATTTCATTGAATTGCATATAAGAATTTATTTTGAATATTTTCTGCTTCGTTTACTTAAAATAGAAATTCTTACCTAAAAAATCATTGTAAGAAATCAATAAACGTAAGTCCACCACAGAGTCTAATAAACATTTAAAATGGCTTCTATACATAATGTCTAAAACAATTGATATAATTATTTAGAAAATATTAGGGTGCATAATATACAATAATTTAAATTTAATTTAGTAATTTCTGCCTGAATAAATAACTTCATCAAATCATGCACCTCATAGAAATAAATAATTTCACAAAGAAAATTTATTTAGTTATGGCTGCCAAATTTTTTACGAAGTGCACAGAAAATATGCGAAAACATTTCCGAAAAATTAAAATAATAATGCATGAGCTGTATATTTTAAACGAAATTTTCTTAGATGAAGAGCAAAATGTATGAAATATATCGTATTAGATTTCATTTACAAATAGTTATGATGATAATGACAAATATACCAAGTAGTTTGAGTGCGACATACAAGTTCCACACGATTAGCTTCCCTATGGAAATTACTTTAACAAATTTATCAACAGAAAAAAATAGCTGCACCGATTTTGCAGAAAACTTAATCATTTTTAAGTTACGTAATTATGCATCGAATGAAATCGATTCCACATGGATATCGTTTTCCATTCTCTAGATAATGAATATAAAATATTTTTAGTTTTTTTATTCTGCAAAAAAATAGGTGTACCGATTTTATTGTAAAATTAATCAGTTCTAAATTACATAATTGTGCGTAAAATTAAATCGGTGCCACGTTAATATCGTTTTTCGTTTCCGAGATATGTTAATCGAGACGAAAAATTTCGAACGCATGACTTCAACTCGAAAAAGCTTGAAACGTAAAGTTATGTCAAAACTGATTTAAAAAATAGGCCCCATAATAATCTGATAAACACAATATAAAATCTTGAATTTCTTTACAATTTTAAATAGATAAGAAAGATTCAGATTGTTGCATATTTTTTGTTGCTAAATATACATATTCTACAAACACAATAAAATGAAAATTTACCTACATAATATTATAATCTGACCTTAAACATTTATTTTTAAAATAATGATTACATATTTTTGTTATTTATTGAAACCCCTTTATAAAATATAGAGGTGGACAGCCAAGTGGATTCTGATTTTTTTCAATATAGAGTACGGTGGTAATATCCAAAAATAAAAACAGATTTACTTATTTAAAATCAAATTCAAAAAACATAACCAATAATATTACACCAAATTTATATAAATTTTTAAGTACCAAAACAAAACTTTCAAAAAAGTATAAAGTCGTTTTTGTTTTTTTTGTATTGTCAATCCAAAATATAAAATTATTTACAAAAAGATTTTTTTTAAATTTTTAAACGATTTTTATAATATTTACATAATTATTCTAAAGCAACACGACCAAAATGACGTGATGTCACTTATAAGTTTGAACAAACACAGGTGTATCTAAATTCTATACACTTTTTTATTCTATTCGATACAAATATCCAGGAAAAATAAACAGAAATATCACCAGAACTTGAAATAGCTTATTGCAGATTAAAAATTTAGAAACAGCGTCAAGTATTAGCGAAAATTTTACATGAATTTCGCAAATATTTCATAAAAAGTAGATTATTTATTTAATATTCAGTAGTTGAAACAATTTTTCACCAATAAGATTCAGAGACGTTTTTCTATAACAGTTCGTTCATACTAACATGTTTTTTAATGTTCCGTTTTTATTTCTGTTAACATAAAAAGAACGGAACAGGTCTTCATAACACGTTTAAAACCAGTAAATACGTACGTTGTGAATATGAACTTTTTAATTAAGAACTATATTCCACTGTATCACTAAACAAATTTTCTACTATTTCGATTTTCTAACTGAACGCTATCATTTAAATATATACGCCATTCAGTAAAAAGAATGAACAATAAAAAAAAATATTAGTGTGAACGACCCTTAAAGGATAAAACGCGATGTGAAGAACCGTACGATTATAATATTCTAAACAAAAATTTTGAAAATGCGTGTTATCTACGAATTTTAACAAAAAACAAAATCAAAATGATCGCTTAGGAAATCGTAATCCTGCCTGGCCATCCATCAAAGTTTTTCTTTCACAAATACTCTTCTTAAAAAAAAACAGCTCTGAACTTAATAAATAAATAATCCACTTATAATTCCGTAACTAAATTTTAACTGTAACAAATTATTTCAAAATTAATGTTTATTTTCTTGAATTATAAATCATACGAAATAATTCAAAAAATGATATGAGAATTGGGGTTTTTGGCAACACCCAATTCTATATTTTCGATTAGCACCAGCTAAAATAATCATCCAATTAGAATTACCTAAACCGCATTATAAAAGCTAATTATAGAAATAATCCCCATATAAGAAGCAATTATTTGTACACTAAAATATGTAAATGTTAAAACTAGAGCTTCAGGGAAGTTTATCAATATTTGTGACATCCATTTTCTTAAATAAAAATTATACTTGAATATAACTATCACATACTTGGGGGTAAATTTATCACTAAGGATTTATAGGTGACGTTATATGTTTTGAAGGGGACGATTGTTCAACAACTTCTGTCGTTTGAGATCCTCGATGCGGTGTCGGACTTAACAATTCTTGTCGATCACGTTCACGTTCACGACCCGGCCGCCAAGCATCTAGTAATGCTTCAACACGTTCCTCTGTTGGTCCCCATCGTTGATATCCAGCTGCATTTTGTAACCAAATTACCATTGTGCCATATGGTGATCGAACATTTAATTCAGATCTAAACAAAATTTGATCAAGTTAAATTAATCGTTAAAATAACCGACATACTGTTTCAAATCAAAAATTATATACTAAAAGCTGACGAAAATGTCAATTAAATTGATCTTCTTTATTTCTATAAGTAAAATGTAAAAAACTTTTATAAATAAAAAGAACACCATTTTTACAATTTTTCGAATTAAGTATGTCACGCATCGAATGAATTGAAAAGCAACAAAGTCGATTACGAAAACTGTGTTTTTAAACAGCTAAAATAATATTAAAATATTAAACAAACATATCTATTGGAAAGCCCATTTTATAATAATAAAATAATCAGTCAATTACTTCTAAAAACAAACAAAAAATTAATTTTTGGAAGATTCGTACCATATAAATTCGACTATCTTATAGCTTAAAAACTACTTCACAAACATTTTTGTTGTAGTCTTTGATATTTCTGAAGTGTTCGACGAATTAAATTCAATTTTCAGGACTAGATATCATTAATTTTTTTTTAAATGACGTTTTCTGATCAGAAATAAAACTATTCAATCTACATTAAAATTAAATTTATTTATTTTAAAAAGCATGAAATAGTTTAACAATATTTGGGAATTTCGAGACATAATACTATGAGAATCAGGTTAAACTAAAACTTCGGGGAATCTATCAGATTTTTCAACCATCATGCATACAATAACTTCTTACCTAATTTATATAATAAATTATAAACTTATATTGGGGAAAATTTAAGTCATACAAATTTAAAACTTAAGATTGTTATTTCAACTTACTTGCTTAGAACATGTTGTAATCCGTGTCGGTATTCATGTTCCATGGCAGGTACAACAACTTGTCGTCGTTTGTAATGACTATTATCTAATTTCAAATGTACAGGAGGTAAAGGTTCAACCCCTTCTCGTAGAAATAATATAAAACTAAGTGGTTCACTTGAATCGGCAAGTAGTCTTTCAATATGTTTAACAGCTGCATCAATTAATTCTTCACAGTACGGTGGGTTACATTCAAATGAACCTGATACAGCTTTTAATTCTAAAAATGGTCTAAAAACAAACAAACACAAATAAATAACAAATGAAATTAGCCATGTTAATTGTTTTAATAACTGGCGTATGATTGATTAACAATGTTTGAACTATTTATACTTAGGTAATGCTTACAATTATGAAGAGTTTGTTATAAATTATACTATATATTTGTTATACAGTCTTTTCTGTTTATTTTGATAATGGAACGCAATGTAAAATATTCCTACGTAGAGGATTTAAATATTTTTAAGTTCGCATAAGGTTAAAAAAAATGGGATATCTTATAGATCCATAGGATCTTATTGATCGATTTGGTAATTAACGAACCTACGGTTAATTAATAAGTCTAAAATAAACTACCTACTAATATTTTCACTCGCTGTATCTTTTCGTTCTTAAGTTATCTTGAAAAGGTTTATAGAAATGGACAAATTAAACTCATTTCTCGATTTTTATATATGCGTGTCACACTTATATATTAAATATATAAAAAATACGTATATAACTTACCCTCTAGAACCAAAATATGCATCAGTATCAGCAAACGCAGAACAATACTGCTTAAAATAGCAATTCAATGGTGATGCAAAACATTCAAAGCTTACACCAAACATTCGATTTAAACATTCAAAAACTGTTGCGGGCAATGATGATTGTGTGTCATTTGATTCTGCACTTGTGCTTGTCGTGCCCAGAAATGTTGAATATCGTTTTAATAAGCACCAAACGCGTGGAATGAAAAATTCAAACTTTTTATCATCAAAACAACTGTATCGATACAGATGTTCCTATAAAATCAGAAAAACATTTTTTCATCAACAATTGAAGATAAGCAATGAAATAATATAACTTCTTTGTGCAAGTGACATACAAATAAAATTAATGTTATATTTTCTATAACAGGGTGTCTATTCTATTTTCCTTTAAGAAAGAGATTCCGTAGTTTTCCAGGTTTTTTATAATGAGAAGTTAAGGTATGAACATAACGATTTGCCTGTAATTCCATTATTTCTTGGAACTAATATGTAAATCGTAATTTATAGTTTTATAGAAGAAAATTTTGTGCGAAAAATTACTAAATCCGCCTGTAGACATTTGTTATATGGCGAATTTAAGAAAGAGAGAACTTACAAGTTTCAATAGATGAGTTGAATTTATAATAACAGTATCGCCTTGATATCGTAAAATTGCTTGATCTCGTTCTGGAATATAGTCCACAACCGGATACCTCGGACATGATATTCCAAATTGTATTGGATAACACCAAACTTTTCGCATTGATATTGGTGCCGGTGGAGTTAATTCCGCAATGCCATTTTCACGCAGCAATATACTATTTTTTTCTTTTATTTTCTTTGAATAGTCGACAGATAAATGATAAATTTTTAAACATATTCCTTCCACAGATTTTTTAACAGTTTCTGTTAAATGTGGTTGGCATTGTTTCTAGAAGTTTTATGAAAAATATTGAAAAAAATGTTATTGACTCATACTCATAAAAAAGGAAAAAATACCTTCAAATGTGTTAATCGATCTTGGAAATCGTCGTAAGTAGCTCCAACGGTTTTTCTTAACCATTGAAATGTATCTTCTACATTCCATTTTACCACTTTTCGACTTTCTGATGTTGCATTTCGAGATTCGATCATTTTTTTAGCTGCTTCTGCATATCGAGATAACTGTTTTCGAGCATCTCCCGTGTATTTGGGTCGAACAAGTTTTATTGGAATATCATTCATTATTTCACGATACATTGACATTGATATTTCTGGATAACAACTACTTGGTAAGAATGGTTCACTACCATAATCAATTACTTTTCGTTCCATTAACCATCTATTAAATGAATCTTTTGGTGCGTCGATTGATTCTCGACTATGACACAATTCTTGATAGCATTGACGTAATTTCGATGCAAATCCGCATCTAAGAAATAAGTTTACTAACAATTCTGCTATTTGCAATTTGAAACAATAGTGGAAATTTGAAATCCTTGTCGCTTAATATAAACTTGGAATATTATAGGCAGAATTTTTGGAAGTAATTAGTAGATTTATAAAAATATTTTTGCAAATTAATAAAAAAAGGGCAATGTCTAGACTAATTAATATTCGTAACAAAGGTTCGATATCTTAAATCATCTTTAATATTTATATGAATTTTATATAACAGGTAATTTTCAAACGAAAAACAGAGTTTGTTCTAGTTATGCCGTACATGGATTTCCCAGAATTCCAATTCTTAAAATACAACCTCAGTTTAAAGTAAATTTGTAATATATGGTACATAACAAAATTGTGGATGCTCTTAAAACTAATAAATTAAAAAATTAAATGACAACAATATTTACCTAAATGCTTCAATTTCTGGATGTGGATGTGTATAAATAGTATGAGGTCTTTCAAAAATAATAATGTTTGTGTTAACTTCTAAATCCCAGGGACCGGATAGTACAAACTTTTTAACAGCAGGTCCACAATCTTCTGATGCACGTCGTTTTAATGATACTGGTCCTGGTGTAGCAGATATACCTAATGGATCGGTAATTGGATCAAACTGGTTCTTTAACGCCGGTGTTTCCCATAATGATTCTCCAGTAACTTTGTTCCAAAAATATGGACGATTTTCACGTTTTGACCAAAACTTTCTCCAACCTTGTTGTAACAATTCTGGTGGTAAGTCATGTTCTTGCATGGCCCCAGATGGTGCAGGTATTCCTTGAGGTGTTTGAGGAACTGTAATTCTTTGATTATCAATTGAAATTGCCATCCGAGGCGGACTTAACATTGTTTGGTTTTGATTAGGGAATGGTTCCCATTTTCTATCCTGATTTTCTTTTAATTCATTCATTTTTTCAACAATGTTTAAATTAATGGATATAAAAGTTACTTAAGTTAAGAACATCACTTTTGACATTTTGTTGTCAAAACACTACTTATTGTTTACAAAATAATACACAACACTTCAAATTGATTTATCACTTAAATTACAATGAATTACTAAAATTCTTACGAAATATTCAATATGAATCACTTTTATTTACATAATAAATCACTTATTTATATTTAAAAATGTATTTAAAAAAGTTTAATTCAACAATATTTTAGAATAGTACTGATAAAAATTCATCAAACGACGCCATTTAATGTCACAATGTATAAGAACATAAACGAAATTACAAAATGAAACTAGCCACGCATTGTTTGATTATTTTATATATTATTATTGGTTGATACAAAATATGCTTGTTTTACATGACTCGAATAATTAATTAATTTCTTTAAATTACAAAAATTCGACTTTTATAGGTGAACATAATATTAGCATGGTAAAATATCATTTATACGTGTTTGCTTATCAATTTATTTTCTATGTAAATTACCGTTTTTAATTTTTTTAATATAACAAAATTATTTGGCTCGTGTTAATAAAGCTTTATAGTATTTCAGGAATATTTGGGGTGAAAAACTCACACGTCCCCTATACATAAATATAATAAAACAACAAATGCAATTCTCGGTTTAACCACTTACAAAAAACACTATATATTTGGGATCAAAACACCCCCGATTTAAATGTGAACATTTATAATAGGAAGTTATAATTAATCATATATCGGTTATGTACGAGATACATGAGAATCGAAAACGAAAAGAAACACGGAGTTGAAATTTTAAAGTGTGAAAAACGATTTTACAATTCGTGAATGAACAAAATGGTAATATTGGGTGGTATAAATCCACGACCCATATTTGAAATCATAAAAGAAAAGAAAAATAAAAAATGTTCGTAAAATAATTTTAAAACTGCAGCCACTATTTTTTTGCATATGTATTTTATTTTAAATATCCTAACTGCATTTTAAAAAAATTTACGAAGAGAAGCATACGTGTTTTTATTGAATGAAATTATACTCCAAAACCAAAGACATATGATAATTAAAATCTTTCATACCTATTAAAAATTATAAAATAAACGAATTTTAAGATGTATTAATCGTCATTTATTAGATTCAATTTTATTTATTTAAGAAAAACATTGTTTTGAATCTAATAATATTAGGCTAATATTATAAAATATGCCATAAAATTGTATATTTTATAATTTTAAATGAGTATGAAATATTCCTATCGTCATATTTTTGTTGTTGCGAATATATGTATATTTTTCTGTAACAGAAATTTTCAATTTTGTATTTATTATATTTAATATTGGCGTTTACATATGGAGGTAAAAGATAATGCATTCAGCTAACTTCATCACTTGCGTATAAGCGCATAGACAATATAAATTATTATTGTTGTTCAAAAATTTTGCTTTATAAATACTTTACAAACAAATTTTTCTTCAGAAATAAGTTTTAGGAAATATTACAATTAAATACGGTTAAATTATTAAAGTAAAAAAATTAAATAATCAAATTCTTTAAAATTGTTTTATATAATAAAAATTCTTCAATTTCAAAAATAGCGCCACAAAAAAAGTATGCGTTAAGCGTTTACCAATCTAAAAAAAATAATAAAATGTTTTTATTAAGGGTAACAACCTAGAAATAAACTAATTATAATATAAATAAATTTAAATGACTTAAATTATAAAATAAGAATAAATTTTGATACTTAAAAATAAATAAACAATGGCTAGTGAATCTGACGACTTAGATACAGAAAACTATGAAAACCAAGAGGACGATTTAGAAAAAACTTTAATGTTAGCTGCTGCAAATGCTGATCGCCACCGATTAACTTCTACATCAATATCAAGTGAAGATGAAAAAAGTGACGAAAAACCTGAAGAAGAATATTATCCGCCCACCAAAAAAGCACTTGTTGAAATTGTGAGTGAAACTACTTCAAGTCCAAAATGTATAGAACAACCTGGTGAACATAGTAAAGTTGTCGCACAACATTATAATGCGCTAGAAGAGAAAGGTTTGGATGAACGACTTAAGTCACGAATATTCTATATGAGAAATTTTAATAATTGGATTAAAAGTCGACTGATTAACGAGTATTTGACAAAAGTACGAGATGGTAAAAGTTACGGTGCTCATACGAAAGTATTGGATATGTGTTGCGGTAAAGGGGGTGATTTGTTAAAATGGCGGAAAGGAAATATTCAACATTTAATTTGTTCAGATATAGCTAGTGTTTCTGTTGAACAGTGCGAAAGCAGATATAAATATATGTTTGAACGTAACAATCAAGGCTATAATAATCGGCAGCAAAAATTTACTGCTGAATTTATTCCAGCTGATTTAACAAAATCACGACTACGTGAAAAATATCAAGATAAAACGATTGAACTAGATCTAGTAAGTTGTCAATTTTCATTTCATTACAGTTTTGAAAGTTTACAACAAGCTGAATGCATGTTACAAAATGCTAGCGAATGTTTAAAACCGGGTGGCTATTTTATTGGTACTATACCCGATGCAAATGAATTATTAGCACGTCAACGTAGAAGTGGGCAAACAACTTTCGGAAATGCGATATATAATGTAACGTTTCGTTGTGATACCGATAAACCGCCGATATTCGGTGCTAAATATGACTTTCATTTAGAAGGTGTCGTTGATTGTCCAGAGTTTTTAGTACATTTTGCAACTTTTGTAAAATTGGCAGCAAAATTTGGTTTGAAACTAGTAAGTAAAGAACGTTTTGACGACTATTATAATCGTATGAAGGATGATGGTATGCCTTTATTGATTAAAATGCAAGGTTTAGAAACTTATCCTCCGAGAAATGGTGAAGAATTGGTGGGCTCAGCACAGGGTGATTATGAACATGCTGAAGAGTTTATTAATAATTCGAAATATGACAATATGAAAATCGGAACTTTATCTAAATCTGAATGGGAAGCTGCAAGTAAGTTGAAAATTTATAATTAATTTTCGTGTATTTGTAACTCAAACTTGCATTTCCGTACATGTGTCATACGGAGTATGGCCAACATATAGCCGTGTTACGATGTTTGCTCTCTGCGGGCATATGTGTTCTTTCTTCATATCAACGTTTTCTTACTGACTGCATTATAAGTTTTACAAAATTTAGACTAAATTTGAATATACCTTTATATATTTTAAATTAATAAGGTATAAAAAGAGTATATATAGCCCAGGGAATATTAATAAAGATGTAGAAGATGCCTTAAGAATAACTCGTTTTGCAACAGTGAATTTAAATTATTGAGGAGAATATATTAAACAACTTTAGTTTGAAATTTTTTTCAAATCTTGATAAGTTATAGATATATAAGTTTGAGTTCATTATTATGCCATTTGGAATCCAAATTTCAATTTAAATGAAAACATCAATGTAATATTGAGTTGTATTTTGTTTTGTATATTACATTATTATTATTATTTAAAAATTTCTTCGAATTTCAGCTTTGTATTTGACCTTTGCATTCCAAAAACAAAAACGTGTTGGATGGACTAAAGAAGGAAAGCCAGAGTATGCGGTATAAGACCTTTATTTTTTAAAATAAATATCAATGAAGCGTTTCATCCTAAATTGCTTACAAATTTTGTGGCTAAGGAAGCAATTTAATAATTTGTTGTTGTTATATTGTCTTAATAATTTATACATTAGAATAATTTCTTTAAAAATATTTATATATAAATACACAATAAAAGAATTATTTTAATACAAAAATGTTATATAATTTTTAATTTTATTGAGTGCATAACAGGTGTCATGTATTACAATCTGCTACCTACGGACCATCGCTCCACAGACCTAATAAATATTTATGTAACATCCTTACTATTCATACAGTTTTTGTATATAATCAACTATACACAAACATAAAATTTTGATAAATCATAAAATTTATTTTAAATTTATTATGCTAAAATTTCACATGTGTTTGCTGTTGAAAATATTTTCAAATTTTAAGTTTAAACAATTTTTTTTGTAATAATCACGTATCTAACGATACGTGTTAATGCATATTAGAAATGTGCAAATATCATTTCTATTTGATTCAATGTGATAAATACAACAAAACTTGTTAAAACTCAAAGTTTGTAGATATTGATACGATTGCACAAAAATATGAAACAGTTCGTTTGTTTTTATGATAAAACAACGCGTTTAACTTTAAATATTAATTTGAAGACGCTTTTTATTTATTTGTACAATACAAAAAAAATTAAGCTCAAATTGTATTTTTGGAACTCTATTTTAGAAATACAATAAGTTTCATATTGCTGAATAAAATAAAAATGATAACTAATTATATAGTGTGAATAACTTGATGATATTGTATAGGGTCATATTATGGAATTGGTTTATTCAACGATTTATAATTAATGATTTAGTTCGTAAATGTAAGAAACAATATATAAAACTTTATATAGATCAAGAACAAATTATGAAATAATTGAAATAAAAATTTTATTTTTATTGATTTTTAATCAAATTCTACCCACAAAAATAATGTACCAAATATATTTATAAAATATTAATATATATTATAAATAAAATTCTACGCGAAATTCAATCATCTACATAATCATAATGTAAATAACCCGAATCGCTTGAAGAACCACTTATTTTTGTTGTATCTTGAGTATTCTGATCAGACCTTACATCATCCATCATAACTTCAGTTTGTTCAGTAGATGGTGTTTGATGTCGGATAATAATTTTCCATCGTAATGCTTTCTTTCCATGATGATTATCAGATGAAGTGCTTTCAACCTCTATCTGTTTTGAATCATCTAAGAAAATTTTTTCTCTTGAACCTTCGTTTTTTATTTGCTGTGTTTCAGACGATGTGGTTGCAGACAATGAACTCTGTGCTATTGCAAAATTTTGGGCTTGGTCAGGGTTCAGTTTAGAGATGGGGATTTCAGGTTTTATTTTTTTCTTCGTTTGAATATCTTAACATATTACTTATTATTAATTAAATAAATTTGTATTCTATGTATGACCCATTATGTATGATACATATTTGTATAATATGTATTTATTTTTTGATTGTATGCATAAATAATAGGTAGGAGTGTAAAGAATAGCCACGAATGAAAAAATTATCAAATTAGTTCAAATAATTTGATAATCATTCCGTAATACCCGGAGACGTGAGTGACAAATATGCAAGCATTGTGTAAAGGCTGATTTTTTATATTATGACACATTTATTGTGACATAATATCATTGCTGCGGTCATTAAAGTTAAAGTAAAAAAAACGTATCTAATTTCTAATAGCTGAAAATTGAATTGGAAGCAATATATTAACTAAAAATTAGTGTTCAAATTAATGAAGTGTTATGTATTTTTTAATTTTAATTATATTTTAACTGATAAATTTTATCAAAAACCTGATTTGTAGTTTAAATTTTCCGAATTTTTTTAGATTGTATCAGAAAACCTTAAAAAACGGATGAAAACTGGACTGGGCCAAAATTTCAAAATGAGCCTTAGAGAACACACATCTGCTACAATTTCAAGTTTTTGAAAATATTTGCAAAATGTAAGGATTTTGTATAACTTTAACATGTATGTTTTGATCGCCCTCGGATTATAATTATACATAAAAAAAGGGAAATACGCTTAAAATAATAATCTACTGCTTTACATTTAATAAATACCGTTTTAAAATTAAGTCTTTTCGTAAATCAACAAATAACGCCTTGCATGCGTATATCGGAAATAAATACTTATGTCGAATATTCGAAACTACATAATATTTCATTGGTTAAGAGTGTAAATCTCCTATCTATTTCAATGCATTACAAATCTTTCTTTTAACAAAGAGATTATATATCATATAATAATATATTTCTAATGAACTTGGATGAACAAAATTAGAAAATAAAAGATTTACATTGTTATCCAGCGATTATATTGATGGCGATTTACCTCGATCTATTACTGAAATAAAAGATTCATCACTTTGCTCTTCTGCATCAATTGAGCTTAATTCAATTTCACTTACATCCCGTTGCTTAGAATTTTTCATTTCCGATTCATCTTTAACTCTCATAACAGAATCTATTTTAACTTGTTTAATATTTTTTGTTTTTGAATTTTTTTTATGAGAAGTTGACGGCTGATGTAAAGGTATAACTAACGGTTTAATTTTTACAATATTTGATGGATTTACAGGATTTGGATCTTTTGGTATTGGATCTTTAGCATTTTCTGTAAATATTGTTCCATATTTTAATATAAAATCTCTATAGTACTTTTCTTCATAATTTTGAGGATTCGGAATAATAACCCCCACTCCAGACGCCGTTTGGTTTATTTTAATTGCATCGTTTCTAAGTGATCGTTCGTCATTTAATTCACTACGATGTGATGATCGTGATATAATAGACTTCGCATGGCAGTTATCGGTTCCGTTATCATCTTCTGGTTGTTCATCTGCCTCATTATCATCAGTAGTCTCGTCACTGCTTTCTGTTTTCTTTTTTTGCTTACTCATTATTTCTCTAAAAAATATAAACGGCGCAAAACATTTTGCTGGACAAGGCATAAAATATTTTGTAAAATTTAAACACGAATATTTTAATGATGAAACTAAGCCGAACGCGGATCGAGCCCATACCTTGCACCATTCCGAATCAACACAATTTCAATAATGCCATCTGGGTGCATGTGTGCACGATAGGGGCAGGAATGCTAATGCCAAAGAATACAAACAGCAATAGAAGTTCATAAGTCCACATTTAAGAATTCAAAAATTCGCTGATAAACAATTAACAATAACTGAATCAAATTAACTGATCTTCAATTGTATAATTGCATTGTTGCATTCGGCTTATCAAAGATTTCAGACCTCCATTCATTACCGACAATGACAAGTCATCTGCTGATCACTGCTGGTAATTACATTAAACACCAGCTATAGCCTTAAATAACAATTATAGCCAACTAGTGGAGTGGTCTGAATAAGTACCAAATTTTTAACTTCCCGCTAAGAAAATCGAAGATTTTCAAAAATCGGGAAGTTATTGGTTTTACCCCGTTTTGAAAAAATCGATTTTAAGCAGATCTCGACGTTTTGAGGTTACAGGAAGCTTCAAGACCACAATTAAAGCGGTTTGTCGGCAGCGGTTGCCCTGGCATAGTGAGGAGTGATAGGAGTGTACTTCTAAACAGCTGTTTGACTTAAATTACATGTAATATATATTGCATTTCTTTCAATTTTCCAGCACAAATAACTCACTAGATATGTTACTGATCCAAATATTATGAAATTTGGTATACACAATATTGGCATGAAAACCAAGTGCTTGCCGAACAGTTTTTCCCGAAAAAAATTTCTAAGGTAAAAATTTAAATTTGATTTTATATTTAGAAATGTTTTTTTAACAAAAATGCTACGACAAGCACTAGGTTTTCATGTCAATAAGTGTCATAACATTTGGATAAGTATTTTTTGAGTTATTGTACTGGAAAATTGTATACTTTCAACAGCTGTTGATAAATTTCCGTTAAAGTTAGAGAAACTTATGTTACTTATATCGAGATTCTGCGTTTATTTATTTAAAAATAATTTTTGTTATAATTTGAAGCTAAAAATCGAAAAAATTATATTGTTGTATTTTTACTTTTGATATTATTTTTTTCAAAATAATTATTTTTTAACAAAAAAGTGCTTTTAATTTTTAATATGCAATTGTATAAACCTATAAGAATTTATGGCAACTGGAGCTACTGTTGGAAACGATGTCGGTTGTGTGTTATGTTTTAAATTTTTCTGTTTACGACATTGTTTTTTCTTACAGCAACGATTATCAATATCAATTCCAGGACATAATACAGGATATGGTACACCAATAACTATTAACTTTTCAACAAGTATATCAAATTCACAATTTCCTCCACGAATATTATCTTTAGTTTCATACAATTCTGGGGATGTCTTAGGGAATCTATTCCAACATGAAAGACAATCCCATATTCCCATGTTTTTATAACTCAGAAAATAATTGTATTATAAATGTTTTAAAACAATTTTCTTAACATGATTATCATTTCCACAGTCTCAATAAAATTTGAAAAAATTATAACTGTCATAAATAATTTTGTCTCATTGTTAGTTTTAAAGTGTGTCAAGTGGGTATCTGTACTCAAATCTTAGGATTCCGTAAAATTTTAATTTAAGGATTACATTAAATTTGGATTATCTTAACATTATTAAATTAGTCAAAATACTTAGTCGTTAAGGTTATGCAGAATTTGTTGTATACTACTGTAATTAGTTGATTGTGACAATGTTAACCTATATCACGCATATACGCATATAAAATTTCATCAAAATCGGATGAACGCTTTATGAGATGTTGGTATTTAAGAGAAAAAAGTTTCTAGCGTTTTTCCCCGGAACGGATATTTATAAAATTGAACCATCTTGAACATTTGCACTATGGTATACCACAAATTTCTGAAAATTCACCTAAATAAAATTGCATCTGAAATTGAATCAGAATAAATTGGAAATAAATAGGATTCGTTCGGAATTTTTAGTGAATTTCCGATTCAATCCGATACATTTCGATTCAAAATATAGGATTTTAATCGGAATGAATCGGTCAAATTTCCGGCTAAATTATATTCATTTTCAAGACATTCATTTTGAAATGAATATAATCCAACATTTTTGATTCAAGGCGCTCATTAGTTGTGAAGTTATTCGCATTCGTCTGAAATAGTGCCACAGACTGACGTCTACGAAAAGCTAATTACTCAGGAAGTTCCAAAACTTCGACATATATACAAATTTTTTAAAATTAGGAACACAATAGTTAAACTAACCCGAAAGTTAAATAGAAAAGTCTGTCTAAAAGAGGTTTTCTGCTGGTACTAACTTGCGTAAGTAAACTTTATTTTATATTTATATGAAAGTCACATGAGTATTTATTAACATTAGATTTTTGTGTATCTTCTTTCTAACATATTACGATGGAAGTGAAATTTGATACAAAGAAGCCAAATATGAATTTATTTTAGTCACATTTATTGAAATAATATTAGATAACGTTTAAAATTGTAAATAGATATAAATTTATATAAGCAGCTGTATTCAAAAAAATATAATTAAATAGTATTTGCTTGGTTTAATTTTTAAGTACGTCAATTTACGGTTATAATACAAAAAGGTATTTAAAACTTAGAAGCAGTGTTAGACAAATTAATTCTAGCTCAATTACTTATCAGTATCATGGATTATAGTATATCAACAATATATTATTGACCGAACGTAGTGAGGTCTATGATTTAACTCGACGATTTGACATTTCGATTGCCTCTGCCTATTTGTCCATTTATCTATGTTTGTCCTGATAAAAAAAATCCTATTCAAATTCTATAGGATTGAATAGGAAATTAATATGATTAAATAGATTTGCTATTCTATTTCTATAGAATTTAATAGGACTTTTTTAACAGAACAAACATTTTATCTGGGTGTTCCGCTGTTACTTTCGAATGCATTGTTCGATTTTAATCAAATTTATTAGACACTGTTTTTTGAGACTTAATTTAATTTATCAATTTGCTGTGTAGTTTTTGGGTTTCATTTAACCATCTTTCAAATTTTCAAAATTATTGTCCCTCTCACTTAAGATACGTTAAAGTTTACAGTATAAGTGTTGTAGCATATAAACCAGCTATGATAAAGAGGTGCGAATTTTCTTCCTGGTGAGAAGAGGGAGTTACCATTCGCGACGCTACCAGTTAATAGTAAAATCGCAAGATATTGTAGTTGAATCTTTAGCACTTAAACATTTAAACTTATTGGTCCTGAGTAAACTCCATCCCCTGAAGATAATGATAACTTCTAGTGCAGAGTACTGTGACAGAACTATCAGAAGCATATGGAAGTACAAATTCTTTGCAACTTATATACAGTGCCACCTCAATATAACGACGTCCTCGATTGAACAAATTCTTCGTAATCCTCTTAAATTTCCCATAAGATTCAATGAAAAATATACCTTTACATTGCGAAGATTTCTTGCGAACAATCTCTTTATAACGAATTTTCAACAATAAAAAAAAGTGCAAATACCTCTAATTAACGAATTTTGTCAACCCAAAACCTTTATATAACGTTCCCACGAATATGACCCTTAATCTCATAGGAAGTGATTCAGTCTTGACAGATTTCGACACGTTTTATTTGTAAAACATTCAGTGTTTTGTTGATGAGACGTAATGTAAACGGTGCTGCTCGTCACTATTGTTAAAGATTCTAGTTGCAATTGCTCAGAAACGGAAAAGGTGTTCCTTATCAGTCACAGAAAAGCGAAACATCAATAAGTATATTGACGAAAATCCTACGAAGAAAAAATTAGACATAGCTAATAAATTCAGGATTCCCGCAAGTACATTGGCTACAATTAAAAAATTTAAAGGTAAGTTTTCTGAAGAAAGTGTTTGCCTGGAAACAGTAGAAGATTAAACTCACGCGAGTGCAAAGACGTAGAAAAATGTGTGTTGAAGTGGTTAAAACAATGACGAGACAAAAAGGTCGCTATCCTTCAGAAAAAGGCTCAACAGTTTGCAGTAGAACTGGAACATGCGGAGTTCCGTGCTAGCAACGGATAAATTTAAAATTTCAATAAACAAAACGAGATTGTTTTTAGAAAAGTTTTTGGTGAAAGTGTTTATGAAAAAGTATGTGATGAGTGGAAAGACAAACCAGTAGAGCTGATCGCCGGATATGATCCCGAAGACAATTTTAACGCCGACGAAACTAGACTTTTCTATAAATGTTTACCAGGCAAAACCTTATCATCCAAAGGCCATAAATATAATGGTGGTAAAAACAGCAAATAAGATAAGTTGTTCGCTATAACTATATGAGTACGTAAAGTTGAGGTGAATAAAACTATTTTTTTTACGTTGATATAACAAATGGTAGGCCAACCTAACCTTAATATGACAAACCTCAGTTTACCGAAGTACTTGATATAACAAATATTTAGTTATTCTTTTCCGGTTTGTTATATCCAGGTTCCATTGTAATTAAGTGAAGTCATTTGGTACATATATTTACCCAACTTTTGTTTAGCCGAAGTTAACACGATGGAGTGTTTTTCTTTAACCAAGTACAATTTTTAGTGAATAAATAACACACTCGCAGGAAGATACTGAAAATAGAATTAGAAGATAATTGTCGATCATTCAGATTGCGAATGTGGAATCCTATATAGTTAGATTGTGTACTAACTATACACTGGGTGACATTGACGAGTCTTTAACCCACAAAAATATCGCAATCCGAGGTTTAACTGATATCGCGGTTAAACTGAATGGTAAAATTACAATTCTTACTTCCATTAATCCAAAATTGTTACTTCATTTTCACCATCTTTCTTGAAATAGTACATACTGAATCATCATTTTATAAAAGTTATCAGAAAAAAATTCGAACAAACTTGCATTTTATTTTCCTGAAATGAACTTTTTAATAGAGTTATTGTGCAGGAATAAGCATTATCCATCTTCCTTTTGGTTGGGAAAAAGTTAAAAAATGGTAAATTCCATAAATGTTTGTTTCTTAAAATATAGCGTAACAGCTAACTAGTATTAAATAATCCAAGGCAGACTTATTTTTAGATTTTCAAAATAAATTGTTACGCAGAATTGGAAAGTAAATATTTACCAATAAATGTTGGTTGTATATAATTTTACACTCCGGTAGTGGCTAACTATACTTGCATTTTAATCAAAATTATATTTAGTCAAATGTTTAGCCGAAATCTGGCGCAATTTTATTTCTCTACTAAAAAAGTCCTATTAACTATTCTATTGAAATTGAATAGGATTGTACAGGAAATTTAATTTCCTAATGAATCCTATTAAAACCTATTCAAAATTTGATTAGAATCTATAGAAAATGATTTCGTATTCAATCGTCTTAAAAACTTTTGAAAAGGATTCAATGAGAAATCATTTCCTATTCAATTCTATTAAAAATTTTAAATAGGTATGAATCAGGTTCAATCAAATTAAATTTTCTATTCAATCCTATTCATTTCGCATTAATTTCGATTTAATTTCAATAGAGTTCCTTGTTGCAAATTTAAGCTTTTAATAATTTATATCTGACAAAAAAAATACTGAAGGAATTTCAATTTTTCAAACTAGAAAACTAGAGTCAAACTAGAAAATGGTGAGTCCAGAAAAATTTTCAATTCTTTTTCTGAACTATTTCTATGTTTGAGGGAAAAAAAATTTCTATTTACTCAAATCCCTAACAGATAATCTCTTAGCAATTGTTTTCTATTTCTTTCTTACAAAGCAACGTTTTATATTTAATCACTATAGAGATTTATATAAACTAGAGTCTAGGTTCAGCGGTCGAAATTCGACAATAATCACTCAAATGTGAATGTCACTGCCTTTAAACAAAACAGTCTATTAAGCAAAATAATATATATGCGGGTCTATAGTAGTGTGTGTAATATAAGCCACACCACTTATGTATGTGGTGTGGTCACGTATTAATATATAGAAGATAAAATCATTTATTCATACTTCCGCTTTAATTTAATCAAAAATTTTAATCGTTTTTATTTTCTGAGTATCAATGATTAACCTAGACCGCGGACTGAAGTAATGTAATAACAGACCTTGACCAATCAATAAGCAACAGCAGTCACAGTCAGTATTTGGATGGGTGACCACCTAGCACTACTGTTGTTGTATAAAAAAAATTAATCCCCTTTGGTTAATGGCTATATAGCTAAAAGTAGATGAAGCCAGAAAAAAAAATGTTTGAATTATTTTTAATTATTAGCATTCATAAAATGCTCTAAATATCCAGTCTATACAGTTATAAATACATGTATAATAACAATTTTTGTTGTAATGTATTTAATGTTTATTAATTAAGTTTGACCAAAAAATGCGGTGAATCTAAACATTTAACGAAAAAATATTTCAAAAGTTGTTTGTTTTAGAAAACAAAAAATTTTTAATTTGAATATGTCTTTAATGGTTTAAAAGTTGGATCATGGATCCGTTGGACCTAACGGACGGATTATGCTCATTCACAAACTTAAACTATCTTTTTTAATCGTAAATACGTCAAAATAACAAAATTTAAACTTACTACGTCTTTGCGTTTTTGAGTTAGCTAGATGACGGGTGGACGGGAAAACGGAAATAGAATAATTAAGTGATCTAATCGGAAAAAGACTAATTAATCCGTAAAAAATAATCTGCTATAAAATTTTCTAAGACAAATATTTGCTAGAAATGAGCTAAAAACATCTTTTTGTAACAGGAGATTGATTCAAGAAACTAGATCCTTAAAATTACAAATGAACGATCAACAAAACAAAACAAATATCAAGGGTAATCGAGAACACCTCGAGCTGTATACTCTAATGCTTGGCTACTACCAACTCTCGGAGTTTATATTTACAAATTGTATACATCATATACATCTAACCGGCTATTGAAATCGTAATAAAATATTAGAAAAAATTAGTTTTTAAAATATCAATAGTATTAAAAAACTATTATACGTATTACGTTACTAAAAACCGCATGCAAATTAAATCTATACATATAAGAGCCATCGTGTAGTACGGAAATTACGAACGGTTTCACATTGGCGACGTAACCATACAAAAATTGTATAGTGAATGCCACTTCTAATGTAATAGGAATTGTAACTAATTTTTTATACTCGACACATATAGATTTAGACCAGAGTTGATAATTTTTGGAATAAAAAAAATTATAGTACGATGAAACCCATTGGAAACGAAAGGGAATATAACAAAAATGATAGGAAAAATAATTTACGGTTGATCTGAGGTCGGGAATTGGAAGGGGTTGAGTTTTTTAGGGTAAAACACGGTTTATCTTGATTTCCGGCAAAACTACAAGTCCTATGGAAAAAAGTTAAATGGTAAAGTTGTAGGTAATAAAAAGATCTACGCTCTTTTGTACTTACACCTTTTTCAACAAAAATTATTATTATATAATACATGTATTTATAACTGTATAGACTGAATATATAGAGTATTTTATGAATGCTAATTAAAAATAGTTCAAACATTGATACTCGCAAAATAAGGATGATTAAAATTTTTAATTAAACAAAGGCGGAAGTGTACCCTTTTTTACGAAAATTGGGCGGACGGAGAAGCATGAAATTCGGCACACTTATAGTTTATATAAACAAGGATTGGAGAAAAAAACCATTACATATAATACACTATGGCACACATGTATAAGAGGTGTGGCTTATATAACACACACGACTATACACACACATATATACTCTTTTGTTTAATATACTGTTTTGTTTAAAGGCAGTGTGGCCACAGTGGAGTGGAGGGTATTTACGTTCTAACAGAATTTCCCTGTAGGTCCAAATTGAGATAACTATCCTTCGGTTCGACAGTAATGGGAGAACTTGAAATTAAAGCTTAGAGCTGGAGTAAATGAAACTAGTATCGTAGAAAGTTTAAAATGATATGAATAATTTATTAGGGGTTGATTTGATTAGGAGTTTTTTTATCAGAGCTGCTAATATAATATCTCTTCTTTTTGGGTTTGCCGTAGTCGGGAAATAATTAAGCTTCTGATAATAGTTTAAAGTATCTATTACCGAGTCAATTCATCTGTATAAAAAATATACTTCTTTTTAAATCCGTCTAATATAAGTATTAAAGATGAAACCTATTATCTGATTAGCTTCCACATACACCGTGGTAGGTGTGTTATGTGAGTATACACAATTTAATCCAGTGAATATAACCAAAAAAAAAACCGAAATTCTACATAATCATAAGTATTTTCTTTCCCATGGCCATTCGTTAAAGTGGCTTTTTTTAAAGCATAAACCCAAATTTAAGGAGTCGTCGAATAGCCGTTTGCGCTTCTATAGCGATAAACGCGTTTTATACAATATCACCTAAACGGCTCATTCTAACATTTTTTTCTAAAGCTAATATTTCTTGAGATATCGGACTTGAAACGCATAAATTTTATTTATTTTTTGTTACCTTCGACTGTTTGTTGCGAATACCTCTCTAACTGTTCACTTACATGCAAATTTATTTAATTTCAAAGGTCTAGATCTTTTTATTACCCACTACTTTTACCCAAAACTTTTTTTCTAATTATAATATTTCTAAACTTATTATTTCAATTATCTATCGTATTCTGCACTTCGGACATTTGCTTTTTATGTGTTACGCTAGAAAGCATTACGCTAAAATTACTATATAATAGTGTGTTTTTGTGAATACAAGAGAAATAGCAATAGCGAGACATGTGAGTTTAGAGGTTACGCTCCAAATCGTTAACAACAATTAATTCGCATATTATTCGAAATATATAATGGCCTAATCTAATAAAAATGAAAATTTGTTTTATATGTAGAAAAGCTTGAAGTGAAGGAGATGTGATTAATGTGCAAGAATAAGAATTAAAAAAACTTATTAAAGTTTCCAATTTCCAACTTGCATTAAAATATATTTTCTTTATTTTAACTTTTTTTAAAGTCATATCACTTAGAAGTATTTTTATTTCTTCTTCAAAATTTGCCTTAATTTTTATACTCAACACATACATAATATGCCAGAGTATATTATTGTTAGCCTAAAGTTTGTAACGCTAGAAAATATTCACCGTACAAACAAAACTTTAGTATAGGTCAAAAAAATTTTGTTTTTTTAAACAACTTTTGTTTGAAACTTTTTTTTGCAAAATTTTTAGGTTTGCCATAATTTTAGCTCAAATTTAGCTATTAAGTACATGTATAAATACAATACATATTATAATATACATATCTAGAACTGTATAGACTGGATATTTAGATTATTTAATGAATGCGAACGATTAAAAATATTTATTAAACATTGATACTAAATCATATGTCGAGTATCTAAACAATTAACTCTGTTAGTTGCTATATTCACTTGTTTTGTCTTTATTATTGAATAAATGTTGTAATCATATTGCATTGATAGCGGGATTTAATGTATAATTTAAATAATAAGTCGGAAAATATTATTAATATAAAAAAAAAGTTTTGAATAAAAGTTGTAGATAATTAAAAAATCAACAACTTTGATTATCAATAAAATTGCATGAAAGTAAACGGAATAGCAGAGAGATATTCGTGAAAACCCGTTGAAGATAACAAGAAATAAAGGACATTTATGGGTTTCCAGTTCGATACCGTTGGAAATATTAACTGTAGAAGAAAAAGTGTTAAATAAAAAATAAGAGGAAATCTTATACGATTGAGATATTTGCGAAAAATCGACGAAGGTAACAAAAATTTGGGACATTTATGCGTTTCGAGATCGATACCTTAAGAAATATTAACTCTAGAAGAAAATGAGCCCAAAAAAACAAATAGCAAATTTTATTTAAAAGAGAAAAAGTATCTGTAATTTTTTGACGTAGAATGAGCCGTTTGGGAGATATTGATTAAAACGCGTTTATCGCGATAGTGGCGTTAGCGGCTATCCGACGTCCTCTCAAATTTGGTTTTAGTCAATGAATGATCATGTCAAAGAAATGACTTACAATTTTAGTAAGTTAATATAAAAATTTACTGGACTAATATTTTTCTATGAGTGTGTATACTAGACAAAAACTAGATATATCAACGTACGTACACACATTTAGATTTTAGTTATATCGACGCGTCGGTCGTCAATCAATTGTTAACTTGAAAAAAATTAATTCATTACAAATACCTACAACTTTGTATATTATATGTAAATTAAATTTTCTAATTAAATACTTACCATACACCTTATTTTAAATCTATTTAATGATTGCATTTATTATGATCTGATGATAATTTATTTTTAATTTTTGTTGCTATATTAATTTTTTTTTTTTAATTAAAAAAAAAAAAATGCATCAACCAGAACATGTTTCAAATAAAAATAGTACATCATTAAATAATTGTTTATCTTTAACGATGACTTCGATGACTGCATTACGTTTATCAACAACAAATGCGGTAAAAGATCGATCATTAGTTTCATCAAATCAAGAACATGTAATTACAATGGATGAAGTCTTGTGGCATGATCACGCTGAAGACTGTTGGATTATTTTGTACGATCGTGTTTATAACATTACGGAATTTCTTTTGGAGGTAAGTTAAATATTTTTAATTTTTGTTTTATTTTGCGAATTATTTTCTCCTCGAAAATTTTATGGGTCTTGAGCTTTTCGTAATCCGAAAATAACAATCGAAATTTAAAAGTTAAATAACTTTCTTGTGGCCAAGTATCTCTTGAAGTCGGTCCTAATCAATTTTCTGCTAAAAATTGATTCGTCAACTCCGAAAGGTAATTGTTTACAAATTTTTTTTTTGTAATGTAGAATTATTGTTTACTACTATTGTTTATTAGTGCATTTGTTTGAAACCAGTTCTTTTCGAAATTTTGATTTTTCTTTATTTTTTAAATAAATATAATAATGGGGTTGTACCTACGTTTATCAGGTATACATATCTATAACATAGGCCACCCACTTCATTATGTTTATTCTTTATTTATTAACCTGTTCACTCCTGGTGTTCTGGAAAAAAGTTTTTACTACGCTCAGTCAAGCATTGTACTGATAATTGACTTAAATTTTTATTGTTTGAAAATTTTTGAGATTATGTGAAAAAAGTGTAAATACAAAAGTTTTAGATCTTTTTATTACCTATAACTTTGCCACTAAACTTTTTTCCATAGGACTTTAGGAGTTATGCCGGAAATCGAGATAAACCGTGTTTTACCCTTAAAAACTCACCCTCTTCCACTTGTCGGATAGTCTTTAAAACAATGTCTCTTGCAAGAGATGAATATCGCATTGCAGTTATAATAAGATTACCAGGATTTGCATCCGAGTTTTTTGCACCTAGGCGCAACTTTGTTGCCATCGTGCTCTGGAAAATTAAACCAATTATATCAAATCTTGTGTCATCTGCTGCTCGGACAACACCTGATTTACGCTATTCATTATGTATGTGTTTCGAAACATTAGTGTTGTTACTGGGCATTGCTAAGAGACAATGTTGATGACATCATACCTAACTGACCAATCACAATTGGGTCTCGAATCATAATTTATGTACACTGTTAAATACTTTTGTCCAGTATAAGGGTTATCCAATTTCAATTCGAAAAATAAAAACAATGAAAATTTATTTACAAATTTCTTTTAAAATTTTTTGCTACATATAAACTTTTCATACAAAAAAAACTTTTTATGGTACAAAATTAACTCTTAAACGGATACCACTTTCAACTGTCAAGTTTGAACCCGTATTTTCGAAACGGGATTCAACATTACAAAAATTTAGTTGTTTATATCGACTCTAGATGAAAAAATTATGTAGATACAATATAATTTTACCGATCTGTTTGTAAATACAATCACGAACATACAAACATACATACACGCAGGTCGCGAATAAAAAACCTCCTTTTTTGAAGTCGGTTAAAAAATAACGATTTGTATTATGTATTTTAAAATATATTATTGATTCAAAATAATGTTTTATTTAAATAAATAAAAATTAAATTTGGAAACCAACTTAGCATGGAATCATTATTTTCACAGTTTTAAATATGATTAAGATAAATTGTTTTCTGAGATATGTCGTCATTACCACCTGTTATTTACATATATTTTCCGTTTGAAAACAATTTCCTTAAAAGTGTAAAAACTAAGGGTAAATTATTAAACGATAAAATGTATATTTCCATGCCAATTAAAGAAAATCATAGCCTTCTTGTTTACATAAAAACAAATGTGATCATAAATGATGTCATTAATTATTATAATAAATAATAATAAAATCAGACAAAAATTTTAAGGCCAAATAAAAAGATATTAAAATTTTGTTTTGTTTTTCAAAATTTTTATGACTATAATTTAGACAAACAATTTTAACGCATCATTAAAACCATGTAAGACCGAACGAAGTGAGGTCCATGGTACAACTAGTTAATTTTTTATTTCGCTTGTCTGTATATGTTCCGCTATAATTTTCGAACCCGTTTTTCGATCTTTATGAAATTTCTTATTAGCGGTTTCGTAATACCATCACGGGAATGTCACCATGAGAGAGGTCTACTGCTCAACGGAACTACTTCAAGTATGCCTTATAGGTGGTTCCAGCAAAGAAAAAATTCCAACCGTAAGGAAATCATAGAACGAAACGATAGAATCAACTTGAACAAAAAATGAACTAGACTGTCCTGGGAACCTGGATTTTCAAAATTAGATGGTAGGAAGAAAAAATCATATGATGTACACCCTTTCAGTAGTGAGAGGAGCGAGTACAGGCTTTCAAAAATCCAAAAAATAGCTACCTGGACATACTCGAACGCGACAGATATTGATAGCGTATAACTCCCAGGTGTCTCTGAAGACGGAAATCTGCTGGTTTGCATGGTGGGGTAGCTTACGGGAAGGATAAAAATAATGCAAGTTTGTGAGCATCTACCTCCCTCGCGTAACGCTCAAATCGCCTAATTATTGAAAATACTTTTCAGCATGTAATTAATCTACCATCTGACGCAATCAGGTAAATCCTGCTTTCGATTTTTAATATAATCAGCTGCTCTACACGCGCGGACATATATATAGACCTTGAATTTGGTGGAGGGACTCAACAAAGTGAAAAATTTTAAATATCTTAAATTTACATGCTCGAGTAAATTCAAAGCTCATTGGGCTACCCAACGAAAATTTTTTACCAACTTATCCATACACAATACTGTTTAGTCTGTAATTACCTAAATCAGTTTTCATTAAATATCAATAAAAAAATCACATGCTTTTATAAAAACTTGTGCGACTAGTTTTATTAAAGATTTATGTTTTGAATAGAAACTGAATAATAATATTGGTTGCTGAGCCTTGTGTTATTCTCAATAAATTCATTAATTATTTAAAACTCAGGTGAATAACAACAAAATTCATTTTTTTTAAATAAATAAACATATTGACATTAATATACAGTGTGTCCAGTTCAGTTCGTTCGCTTCAATCTTTACTCTCGAATTTTGTACCCAAGATCTACAATTCATCATATAATTGATTTATATAACTGTATTATATCTGTTAAATAAATAATAATTTAAGCATAATATTTTTATTTTTCAGTGTAATTCCAAATTATCTGTCAGGATATTTAAATACTATTCCAGTAAAATTAATATGACATTTGTGGTATATCAATAATTAAATTTAATTCTCCAAAAGGCCGTATCCTATTCTTATTAGGAAGCAAATATAGGTCACATTTCTTTATCGTAATTGGTTTAAATGTATATCCAATGTATATACTATACAGTTCAACATACTGTTAATGAGTTTAACAATAATTTTTGGAAATTGGTTATTACGAAGTTCTTGATAGCTTAATGATACCCAAAACTTATACACTTAATTTGTGAATGTGATAAACGTGTTTGAAAGTTACAGCGAAACAAACATAGATAGATACAGACCAACGAAATGAAAATTATTATATACCACAGGCCACCTCACGACCAATTAAAAATAGGTATATCAATAGTTAATTTTGAATTCTATAAAATGACGCTACATGACGCTCGAAAGCGCCAATCGGAAGTAACATACATGCAGGCAAAATTGGACAATTGAATCTAAAAGTGTTGACTTTTAGATCTATGGTAATACTACGCACAGATCGAAAATTGTCCATGTATCTGATACATAGGTTTTTCATACGGCCGGCTCTTGGACCTTCCTTTTGTATTATTTTCTGAACATATGGAGATCTTTTAGCATTTTAACAATTTAACAACATTTAAGATCAGTTGTCCATAATGAAGATGTTTTGTTAACTTCTTTCTTTGTTTTATATAGGTACTAAATTCAAAAGAGGGTATTTGCGGTTTGACCCAATCAAATATTAATTATTGACTAGCATTATTTCCCGATTTTTTATATAATTTTAATCATAGAATGTCAAGAAATGATATATTAAGAGGAATTTACACAAAAAATGAGACCTCTATAAAAAAGACAATCCATAATGTAATATACCTTGTATTTTTTCAATATTCGCACATAAAGACTCAAAAAAAAGCATCCAACCATTATGAAATTTGGCATGCACAACATTGACATGTTAACAGGGAGTCAAAAAGATTTTCGCTAAAATTTTTGGATTTTACTTTAAAATTTTTTTCATATCAAATTTCATAATATTTAGAGAATTATTTTTTTTAGTTATCTGTACAAGGAAACTTGTAAATACACTAGAAACTATTATTTATTTATTATAGAGATCTCATTTTATGTATCAATAACTGTAGAAGCTAAAGCTAAATTTTTGTCTGATTTCTGAGTTCTTTCGGTAAGACATTTTGAGTTTACTCCACAATAAGGATTGTTACTATTAAAACAGGACACACTGTATGAAATGGCATTGAAAATTATTATATAATTCAATCAAATTATAGTAATTTAGACAAGTATTATAATAATAATTTCATTCAAAAATTTGCTTGTCAAAATTCTCATCAATTCCAGAGGGCTAATACTTTCTATTTGTAAAGGCATTTTGATAACTGTAATTAAGATAAGAATAAAACAAATACAGTGGAATCTTTATAACTTGAACCTCGTGTGGTTCAAAAAGTGTAAACGGTTGTAAAAGACGCTCTATTCATACATATATATTTAAGCATGTAGAGAACGATGCCAAATCAGTTGTACTTTTGTCGTATAGCTAGGACACCTACTGTTGAATGCTTGTGTAGCACGTTAGCTGGTCACAGAAGTGTTGGTTGTGTACAGAGGTATGTTGAAGTCCACACTTCTTGTGTTATGGTAGTTAATTAACAAGCGGGTTCAGTTGCTTGTAGAGATATTGGATAGTGAACATTTGTATGTGAGTGAGATGGTTTTGACTCTGTGGCAGCCATGTTGTATTATGAATTGAAACATTGTAAAACCACGTATAGCATAAAACCGTTGAAGAGAATATACATGAAAAACATATGTAGTTGCAAACGAATGTAGTAGAAAGTGATTAATCTATTTAAGTCGTACGTTGTAGTAAACATTTTTATGTCATTACACATTATTTGTGAACATTGATTTATTATATAGTACAATTGAATGTTTTGTACATTTATCGAATTAAATCCTAATTTCTATTAAACTTTTTTTAAATGCCATACAGAAAGAATTTACTCAAGTCTCCCAGGAGCTCTTGGTCTAAAAATGTTATTCCCCTGCAAGGTAATGATAGCATGTATGTACACTATATCTCGAAATTCAAAAAGTAGACTCCGAAATTTGTAGTCGCCTTTCTAAGTCGAAATTTTAGCAAATCAATCCTTTATGTCTCGAACTAATTGTTAAGTCGAATATTTATTAGCTCGATTTTTTTTGTTTTTCACTTCGTATTCGAGTTATCGAGATTCCACTGTTTTCTAATTAATTCCTAAGTGTTCGTATACTTGACATGCATAATATGTCAAAGTATACTGAGTATATTAATTTTAGTCTAAAGTTTGTAACGCTAGGAAATATTGACCGAACAAAATTTTGGTATAGGTGTTCATTGAAACACCTAATTAATTCATTTCTGACTGTCCGGCCGTCATCACGATAACTCAAAAGCAAAAAGAGATAGCGGGTTGACATTTTGGTGACTTAATTAAACATAAAAAGTAAGTTTAAATTCGTGAATGAGCAAAATCGGTCCATTGTTTCTAATGGATCCTTGATCCAACTTTTAAATTATAAACGATAGAAGAGAAGTTTAAATACAAAAAATGTTTATTTTTTTTAAACAAACAACTTTTGTTTCAACATTTGTTCGTAAAATATTTGAGTTCTCTAACAATTTCAATTCAAATTTTTTTTAACAATCATATTATACATATATAAATTAGATATTTATAGTATTTTATGAATGCTAATTAAAAATAGTCCAAACAATGAAATTCAATCATATGTCGAGTATCTATACAATTAACTCTATTAGTTATCTTCACTTGTTTTCTATAATTTTTTTAGTAAAATGTATGATTTTTGAGCTATTCGCGAAAAATGGTTCAGAAACTTTTTGTAAATAAAAAACAAATATTTTCAATCACAGTTAACTCAAAAAGTATTGACATTTCGAAACAACTTTACCGCAATTTTATATTTAAAATTTGCTGTTTAATCGATGCCTGTGATTACTCTATATGTTGAAAGTTTCATCCTTCGTAATGGATGGCACCCACCTCCTCGACTATAGAACTCTACTTTTAAACTATATAGGTTAAAAAATATATATCAAAATTGGAGTAGATTTGACCAATATCAAGTAAGGCACTACTTTTTGTCTAATATTCTTCGATTATTAATTAAATATTATCTGTTTCAGCATCCGGGTGGAGCTGATGTGTTATTGGAACATGCTGGTCGTGATGCAACATTAGCATTTCGTGGAGCTGGACATAGCATAAATGCAATAAATATATTAAAACGATATCATATCGGAATTTTACCAATGCACGAGAGATTATTTCGTAAATCAGGAGGATTGAAATTAAAAGAAATGCCTGAATAGTATTTATTTATTTATTTTTTTAATATGATAATTTATATTTTTTAATAAAAGATCTAAACTTTCTTTTAATTTTGTTCGATTAAAATTTCCAGAGAAATTCCTTTAAACTATGCACAATTACGTCCAAAGACTCCGACTCAAATTCAAACACGTGTTCAAATAAATACAAAAAATATTACTCATATAATTATTATAAAAAATTATCATTAATAAATAAATTAAAATAATTATAATTTAAATGAGTTCCATGAAAATAAAATAATATAAAATATATTTTCATTTTAATAATAAAATAAATTGATTGTATAATAAAAATAAAATTACCAATCATAATAACATATTTTTTCACCATTGTCCAAATAATTTTATTGTATAAATGGTAAAAAATTACAATATTAATGTTAATTTCATCAAAAAATCATCATTTTATTATAAAAATGACAGCAATAGCATCTGACAGAAGTTGAATATATTTATTTGACGTTTACACACTGCGAATACTGGCACTTAGAATATACAAAAAAGCGAGAGGTGTTGTGAACACACGGTAGGAACTATGCTCCTTTTGCTATATAATGGTTTAATAACAACCACAATGGAGGAATGATATTGAAATTCTATTTTTTTCAAGTTTTCGTTTATGAAATTATGACACAAGCGTATATGACAAAGATAAATATGACATTTAAGTATTTATATTTTTATAAATTTTCAGTATATAGATATGGATAACTAAATATATAAACCAATTAAATTTAAGAGGCGTGACTTATATATTCGTCTTTCTGTCTCTTTCTTTACTCCAAATGTCTTTATTCATTTTCATCACCTATAAATTCTACTATCAACTTTGATGGGCCAACATATTTTTTATCATTTCTTCATTTACAAATCAAGTTGTCAAGTTTTGTTATCACCTTTCAAAACCATTCACGTTAGGCTAAGCACCAAAAAAATTGTGAAAACATGCAAAATCCACCATTTAGTAATTACGAGAGAACATAGAGAAGGATTTATATACTTATATAAAGGTAAAACGCAAACTCTCTTTTATGTCTTCGTAGCAATCTGGTAAAACCATTGACATTTTAAGAATATGATGACATTTTTATGCGTAACTACTATTTTACTTATATAAGGAGAATGTGATTTTTGAAGTATAAATAAATTATGAGTCCCTAATAAACGCATTATAGCAAAATTGTGGTATACTTTTTCTCGCCTACCTTCCATCCGTCAATCGCACAATAAGTGACATAATTCCAAAAGAAGTGCATGGGCATTGTGAAAAGAGGTAAAAAGTGTGTTAGTACTTGTTTAAGTTTGGTTATTTCACAATATAACTATTTTCATTTGTTAGAAGATTTTTAACTGAAACAAAAATGGGCGTTCGGAATTACGGTTCCGAGTCACAAATTAAAAAAAAAATCGCCGTGACCGATAATCGAAACCCCAACTGCAGTTCCCCTACCAAGAAGGCCATCTTCCCTCTACAATAAATTGATTCGTTATACTTAGTGAACTGTTATTAACGAGGTTACACTGTAGTTTATTTACTTTTTACTAAAATTTAAATTTTTTTTGTATTTTATTAGAAAATCAAATTATTCAAATATGTAAGTGACACTAAATATACGCACTGCACAAAATTGAAAACTTCCTGATTCAACCAGTAATATAAATATTTTGTGGTTTAACTGGTTTACCAAAGAAGTTGCTAATTTGATACTTTTAAAATATGAATTCAGCTTGAAAGATGTGATAATTAAACTAAAACAAATCATTGTTTTCTCTTAAAAGATTTTTTAAATAATAAAATAATTAAAATATACAAATATTTTTTCTTTAGTTGTCTATTTTTAAAGTAGTCTAAGCTTGCATGTGAAGTTTTAAATGAATAGAGAAGGCGAATTCACTAGGTGGGTAGGGTTCTACAAATTGATTATTCATATTTAATTAAGTCATTATCTATGAAAGCCTTCTATAGATCTGATAAAATATATCGCTTGATGCTTCTGAAAAACTAATATTCATTGTCCCCTCGCCGTATATGAATTTTTAAGTAGAAGCGACGAGCTTCTAGTATAAAATGTACCCTTAGATTTAATTTAATAAAGATTTATAGCTGTCGCTGCTTTCGTCGCTTTAGGACGGGGGCACACGATAAAATTTGTCTGATGATTAACGCACGCCATCAGATAAGAATCTTAAGCAAATAAAACGCATATGATCGAATAAAATCTTAACTAAATAAAAAACGCATATCATCGAATACGTACAACGAAGCATAACAAACCAATGAACTTTCAAATATTTTAAATTTATTAATTACTTTTTTGACTAACAGGTGGCATACTTCAGATATCATCATAAGAAATTCAGATGCTACTTCAGAAAGCATGGTATGCATTCTGATGTCTTATGAAGAATATGGAAATCTGATGTCTTATGTAGAATTCTTACCGTGTGCAGAGTATAATATAAAATATATGCTTAGAGTTTCACCAGATTTTCTAATCAGAAAATCTTATCATGTATTAATATAAATTTATCATAAATATATTAAACATTATTACATGGTTATATTGACTCTATGATAATTATGAGGCTGGGAATTATGGGGAAAAAATATACTTTTTTTTTCTAAACTTATTTAGAAATAATAAGAGTTCTATTTTGACTTCAATAATTTTAAACAAAAATTGATGGTGTTTTTAAAAACGAATATAAATTATAGGTAGAAACATATTTGTACAAAATATGAAATTTTCAATTTCTTTTACACTTTTTATTAAAATAATATAATAAATATGATAATGAATTAAAATATAAATATGTCTTCTGAGTTTTTTTGTAGTTGTTAATGTTGTTAAATATATAATTCGAATTTTATATTTATAACTTAAGGATGAATAGGTAATATGGGATCAAATTGTCAAAGTACATTTAATTAATTTTTAAATTAACTTTTATAATTTATACTATTGTTTTTTTTTTTTTTTTTTTTTAATATTGATAAATTGTAAAATACTATTTTATTATTTACATTAAACTAATTAGTAATTAAGACTAATATTTAGAATCTGCTATACATATATATGTATAAATATAAAATAGAAAATAAGAGCGGTCGAAAAGATGTTCAGTAAATGTGATCAAATAAAACTGTAATAATGCCACAAAAACGGCGGTAACAGCACATATTATTAAATAAAAATTATAAAGTTAACAAATTTTTTTTTTTTAATTAGACTAATCATACTGTATTTTGACTTCGTTTTAGATTTTACTATTTTCGGTGAAAATAGCGCGCCACCGCAGTGAATGACACTTTCTACTATAATCTTAAATCTAAACAAAATTAGAATATTAGAAAATTTTCTCCCAATTTCCCCGTCATGCAGAAATAGTAAAAAGCATGACAGTTAAATGTGATCGACAAATGTACTATATCCTCAGAAATGCATACATGTTAATAGACTGACTATTGAACTGTTTCAATGACGTAATCTAGACCACGGTATTATATAGAAGACCTTGGCAGCTTAAATGAACTTTTGACTATTTTTGTTAGAATCATGGCGGAACATATAAATCTATCTTGTAATAATTAGTGTTCATTTGATAACTATGGTATGTGAGTGTGAAATAAGTGTGCATCAGTACTTGTTAGTCAATATTTCGGTAGTGGTTAGTATAGTCTATTTACATGCAAAGTGACTTATAAGTGAAGCCATTAATTTAAGACTTTTTGTCAGACTTTTATAACTTTTCATTCCAGACCATTTTATATGACCGTGATCTAGACCAAAAATTCCTTAGCCATGTTTCAATGCATATGCTAGTACGGTATGACGTCATCAAAATATGAAATTTAACATCAGAGACTATATCGGTTATATTCTCTGTTCATAATCTAAATAATTTTAAATATATATCATAATATTTAATATAATTTTATTTTTAAATCTATATATTGTTAAGACTAAAATATATAAAATGCATAAAATATATAATCAATAAAGTTGAAAAGACTGAATGAACAGAAGAATATTTTTATATATACAATATATCATTTAAATGAGATCAATTTATTGGAATTTTATCGATGAAATTTATGGTTAATAGCGCTTTTTTCTTCGGAAGTAATGTAAATAAAACCAGCTGAAAAAAATATATATTATAAATTCACTTGTTATTTATTTATTTATTTTTATTTTTTTGCCTGTTAGCTAAAATAATCGATCTTAAATGGTTCTAACGCAAGTATTTTAATTTACAAAATGATGATGAATCGGGCTTAATTAATGTTCTCTAAATAGAAAAACAAAAAATTAGAAATACAATTTTACCACGTTTTAACTACAATATTTTAAACTTGGATAATTCTAAGATTAATAAAATATAGTTTTACTAAAGCTGGAATTACGCTTTCTTGACATATTTTATGTAGAGTGAAGTTTAATTGTAATGTAAAATTTAATTAAGGTAGTCCGAACAAGGGAACAACTTTCAGTAAAAGAACTTGTTTAAAGAAATAATAAACTTAAAAATTAGGCATTTTGAACATTGGTCTTATGGCAAAGTAACTGATAGATTGTACATTTTAATATATTTTCATCGAAATTTGATAAAAAAAGAACTATCTAATTAAAAGTTATGACATCACAAAACAAATTTTAAAAAAGCATGTTCATCAACTTATTTAAATGATATGTAATAAAAAAGGGTGTAAAAATGAAATTAAATATAAAATATACTCATTTTTCAATAGATTGTAGGCAATATGTATAATATGATATATGATATAATACGTATTTTTTGTCTGTAAGTCATTATATGAAAAATATTTCATTACATGATGATCATTGCTCGCACTACCTTAAAAAATCATAAAATATTCTTAATGCAATGGATTTTATAAGTCTAATGCTATATTGATTATATTTATGTACTCATCACTGCATAAATAGACAAAATAAGAAACAAAACTCGGAATTTTCGTGCATTTTTCCCAAATCATATAAGTAAGAAGAAAGAAAAATATACAACAGAATCATTTTTGAAGGATTAAAATGGCTAGTATAAGTTTTTTGTGTTAGTTTTTGTTAACCCATTTTTGAATACAATAGTAAATTTTATACAATATGGAAAACCATTTATGGCTCATGATTCCCAATATTGTACTAAAATAAAAAAATTTGTTAACATCAAGGATTACCTTCGACGGCGATAATTTCGTTCTGACAATGTAATATATGCCACTATCGATATAAAACCAATTATCCATAAAATATTTACAGTAAATTCTCTTGGCATATGACATTTTTCAATTGCATGATTATTTGCTGTGATTTTCGCCTACAGAATTAAAATTAATATTTCAATAAAAAGATAATGAATACCAATGTAGCCAGAATTTTTCAATTTTATTACAAGTATTCAATTTAAACTACTTACTAATAAAAAACTAGGATTTTCTTTATTTCTCCAACTAAACGATGAAATTGAATATTCTTCAGTAAATAAATTATTTTTTAATTGATGTTTTCGATAGCACGAATGATGTGTATGTCCACCTATTACCAAACGAGGAACAAAATCATTTAATAATGTATAAGTAGATTCCTTGCTTAGGCAATCAATACGCTCTCTTAACACTTCTGAAAATATTGGTTCAGGAGCACCATCTGGATCAGGTTGTTCACATCGTTTAGCATCTGATTCACGATATAATGGAAAATGTTGTAATATTATTGGTCGACTATATTGTGTTAAATGTTCGTTGGTTCGTTGACAATATTCTTTTAGACCTTTTGCGCATTTTAACGATCCTGCGGAAAATTAAAAGTTTAACACCAAGTATTTTTGAAAACTAACATTTCTATTGATAATTTCAATATAAAAAATTGGAAGTTTATATACTTGAATAATTTAAGTATCGTCTCTATCGTAAATATTACAGTAAAGATTTTATAGTTTAATTTTCATCTCAAATAAACCGAAAACCAATCAAAATTTGATAGATAGACAAATCTATTTTAACTAACTTCCCATCGTTGTCCACATTTTCAGAATCATAATGATTTAGTCTATTGAAATAATATTTTTAATTTTTTCAAAAACTGTGAAATTATAAAAACTCTACAAGTAGAGATAGCTTTGGGGTTTCCAACATTGTTTTAAAGATAATTATCCTTAAAACAGTAAAAAAAATTTATATATCAACATAATTTGAGCGTAGACGGCTCAAAATTTCAATGAATTTACTTACTTTGTATATTATTTATTTGCAATTCAGTTGGTCTACATAGAAAACATCCATCACCTTCGAGAGCCATACTATTTATTAATATGAAATGAATACCTTTTATTGATATTAATTTCACTGCTGGCGCACTGAATGCCAACACAAATCGTTCATTTAAATATGGTGTTATCCTGTAAAAAAAATTGTTTATTTTATGTTTAAATTGTTCTGAATCTTATTCTAGCTGCAATTAATGTTTCTAATTCAGATGTTGAATAATCCTTTTAAAGCTTGGCGAAATTAGTCGTAAATATTTTCAATATTCAGCTTATTTTCTAATATCTTTGTTTACAGTTTTTGAAGATATTTTACGGAAAATTAAAAAATAATAAAATTGTATTCAAAACTGCAAGCAATGAGGATTTCCATTTAAGATTTCAAAATCATCCCAGCTCATGTAGGACTAATAGTCTCGATTCATTTTTAGACTAAATACCGTTTGTTACATAAACAAAAGATAGCAAAACAATTAAAAAAATTTTCAAACAAAATCAAAAAATTAATACCCATAATGAAATCCTATATCATGATTTCCTGCAACAACATATAAATCTTTTCCTTCGGGTATCTTAAATAATTTATAAAAACGATTTACATAATTATTAAACTCTTGTTTGCTACACCAAGATCCTTCATCAGTTAAATCTCCTACAACAAAAATAATTTTCTCTTACAAATCACAAAAACGAAAGCACAATAGATTTTCTGTCCATTTTTAAATTATGTATAAAAATTAGAAAGGTGAGATTCTGATTTCTGTTACGATTTGACGTTATGGTCCTTATTAATTAAGTTGAGTTTATTTTGCTTTCTCAAAATTTAAGTATGGAAAATGAAATACATTTTTCCCTCACTTATATTTTAGTCCGCTAATTAACGGTTTTGTATCTGAAAATATTATTTCTATTTTATATTTTTGCTATTTCTAATTTGCACTTTGCCAGAATTCTAATTTGCACTTTTTGTCAGAATTATAATTTGAAATCAACGTCTGTTCAAAATTACTTACCTAATATAAACAAAATATCTGGATTGTGGATAGTGACTGCTGCTTGGAAAGCGCGATGCATTTGCCATTCCCGTTTTAATTTATCTAGCCAATGTCCTTTAATGGGCCCTAGCAGATGTGTATCTGCCAAGAGCATTACTTTTAACGGCTCATCATCACTATTTTGTAACGTAACATTTAAATCTTTATTATTTTCATTTAATTCTGGCCATTTGCACTTAAAAGATAAAATCCTTTTAAATAATCCTATGTACCTATTATTTAATTTCCCAAAATATTATGTAATTTTATTAAGACAATCATGCGGGTTGGCTAATGATTTATTATAAAATATAGGTATATATGTCTAAATATTTAATAAAGTAACAAGTGTCTTTAATTAAGTAAAAGAAAATTAAAAAAAAAAAAAATGAAGTAAAATCAAATTTAAAAGGGAAAGTGATTTCGAACTGTGTTAAATATTAGTTTGTAAGGACAGATCGGGGAAAGTTTTTATGAAACATTTTTGGAAAATATAATCGATGTTGCTCTCAAGGAATAATAAAAGGTAAGAATATAAAAAATGATTTCAATAAATTTTATAAACAAATAGTAATTTGCCCGAAAAATAGTAAATATAACCTATAAAAATGCATCCTTACTTGAAATATTACAAAATAATATATACAATATTCACAACATAGAAATAATAATAATAAAAGAATAAAAATTTTTAGTAGAATCCATATTTTTTGGTTTCTCATTATCAGATCTAATAATCATGTGTTTTTAAGTTTAATATTTCTTAGTCTTTCGCATTTAAGGTAACCCATGAAGGATTCAACGACTTTTATTCGAAATTCTAAGAAACAGAGTTTTAATTTTAATAGAAATTATGTAATACATAAAAGGTTATTTGGTAGTTAATTGATTATTTTATTCAGGTTTTTAGCTGTTTTTATATTATTTAAAATAAGAAAACCTGTATTTGACGTTATTTTAATTGTTTTCGACATATTACATTTGTAAATATAAAACTATTAAACCTTAGGTACTATCTATCTAATCTTAAAAATTTCAAAGTATTAAATAGACATGCATAGTAATATTACGCGTTTTTATGTTTTAATTTTTGTTAAAACATAGTAATCCTAATGGATACGTCTTCGAGTTTCGTAGAATAGCAATTCATCCTTGGATTGGTTTCAATTTCTTAATGTAATGAATTATTATTAACATCAACGAACTGTAATATGCTTGGCATGTTAAAATTAATCGACAACAACTCCCAAAACTCCCAGTAATGAATTGAAATTTTACATAATTTCACCCTCTTTCCCATTTTCACTATCATTCATAATAAAGTATCTGAGAACCTAATAACAATTTGCAACAAAAATTTGAATCTAATCGTTAAATTTAATATAACAACTAGTGTTGATTGTTAAAATACTCGACTTATAGTTGAATATTATCGAAAATACACTAAATACCTATGCAACCCAAATAGGCAGTTGTAAAAGTTTATTACATAATATGTATTATACTTTTATGTATATATATATTTATTAGCTAAGTTGGGGCTGAAATTTATTTTACGAATAAATGTTTCAAACAAAAGCTGTTTCTCATTGTTCTATTTTGAAATAATCAAATCCAAAAGAATGTTTAGTTACAATAGTTGGCTATCTAATAACATGTGTTTATTAGCTGAATGTGAGCTGTAATTCTGGTGAATCTAAGCAGTTTACGAAAAAAATTTTAACAAACGTCGTTTGTTATGAAGAAAGAAATATTTTTTGTATTTGAATTTTTTCTCTATCTCTTGAGGTTTAAAAGTATCATGTATCCATTTCTCCTAATTGGCAGATTTTTCTCATTTACGAATCAAAACTCATTTTTGAGGTCTAAAATACTCCACCAAAACTTCAGCTCGCTATATCTTTTCGTTTTTTAGTTTTCTTGATAACGGTTAGACAGACAGACGGATAAGCATACGAAAATGGACTAATTTAGTGATTCTATCTATAAACATCCATACTAAAATTTTATTACTTCCTTCAATATTTTCTAGCGTTGCAAACTTGGTACTTAATTTAATATACTCTTCATACATTTCATATATGCCGAGTTTAAAATTATAGGGCTTTATCTCAGGAAATGACTGTGTTCAAGACCTAGTGTTTCTTTCATCCAGGCTACCAAAAGTACATGTTGTTGTCCGGAGTAGTCTTTTTGGTGATTGTCGGGCCTATCTTAAGCCCTTGTGACTCTGCCGGTCACCTCTCGAGTAGAGAATCTGCAACCGACACGGCATCATGTGAATCATACTTCCATACCGACCGAAGTCTCAAGCAACTCAGTTAAACTAGTGCCTTCACTGAGTTAATCCAGTGTTCATCGGTGAGGCATGAGTTTTCTTTCAAACACTATTGTTGACGTTATTATAAATATTGTCCATAAAATGGACGCCCTCCACACACCCAGCGTGACTGCCCAAAATATGGACATCTGTTCTTTGATTCGAGAAAAACTAAGTGACCAAGTGATGTGATGATCACACATCCTATTTATGTGACTTGGTATCGAAACGATGTAAAAATACAATGGTCTGTTGCGACACTAAAGTTTTTATTCCAACCTTTGATGAAGACGTTCTCACTCATAGTTAAAGACAAACTTTTAGCGGAAGCTTTTGACATAAGCAGAACTTACACTGCAAGTTGAACCTCCGGGACTTTTAGTCCCACCTGGATAACACAACTACGATGTATGCTTTAATCAATAAACACTAAGAGTTCATCTCCAATCTGTTTGCAATACACAGGCAGATCATATGTGCAAGTAGCATTACTCAGGGGTCACTGAGTGAGGAGGAATTTATCAAGCTTGTCATATATGTCATTACTTGTTGTCAGACAATCTGGACCAGAACAGCAATCACAAACACTATCTAGCGGACACAAATTTTTCGTGTACGAAAGGTTTGGTAGATTTGAAGCAAGCTCCATACCCACCCGTGGGATGTGAAGTACCTATAAGAGGATAAAATATTTACTAATAGGAATCGGTAGAAATAATATTCAGTGAATAAGGAACATATTTATATTGAAAATTGTCCTTTATAATCATTCCGCTAATTTATTGTTATTGAAATTCGCGAAGCGTAATTGAAAAATTTAACGGACAGCGTATAAGATTTTTCTCAGCAAAAAAACTGACTATACAAATGTTAGTTTTATATTCGTTAAATACAGCACACAATAAATTGTTAAGCAATATGATACTACTATATAAGCATGTGACATTAGTTTTACGCGATTTATATTTTTAAAACAACCTTCACGGTAAAAAGCTGTGCACATTCTAGATAATAAGTTCGTGTACTACTTTCTATAATAATGAATACAATTTTTTTATCCTACAGACTTTGACCTCTGGCAAAGTGATTACGCCTGTCAGTGAGTGCGTGCATGACATTAAACTTCACACAAAATGCATACAGAAATGTAAATGTTTACTAACAATGGTTAATTGTTATCTTAACTATTTTTAACAATATCTTCTTTTTTTTATATTTTTTTTATTGAATTCTTACTATTAATTTATTTTTAGGAATATGAAACAACAAAGTAGTATCGATGAAATAAGTTTAGAGCAATTTTTAAAAATAAATAATTATGAAGATGCTGTGCGTCAGTTGGATAATTTTTATGGAATAGGTAAATATTTTAAATAATATTTGTTTTAATTTTTGTTTGTTCAAATCTAAAATTTCCACATTTAAAAAATTTTAATTTAAAGTACTTTATTGAGTATTAATTTAGATCTTAAACTGATGGATCAGGAAACTCTAATTCACTCCGATCTAACATCCATTTTCATAATACATAATATATAATAATCGATATTATATTATTTCAATTACATTTTAAGGACGAGCGTACATTATAATATTGTCTGATCAGAAAATATTATAATTTGCGCATTTAATTATATGTGTTATAATCACGACACTTTCCCAAGATGTTTAATTTATCTGTGTTTTGATTGGTTCGCTGTTAATGCTTTAGTATAAGAGCCAGCGCACACCGTAAGTAACGATCATGTAATCTCATTTAGCCAATGATTATTGATGTTAATGATTTCTTAAATGACTTAATCAGCTGATTTGGACATTTGTTGACAGACTTACGTATACTTACGTATTATTATAATTTATTACAACCCATAAAATAAAACAATCCGAAACTGCCTAACTAGCCTATTGTTAAAATTTAACAATTTTCTTAATAAGTTTGCCAGGTTAATATATTTCCAAAATATTATATTATTACGTTAAATTAGTAAATACTTTTTTTATGCAGTAAAACGCCAATTACTTCGTTATCAAAGCCCGGTAAATGGGCTATGGCCAGTATTATCGACGGACACTCAAGTGGGAAGTGTGCGAGATAGTATTTACTGCGCAGCAAGTGTTTGGGGATTATATCAAGCGTATCGGCGTATTGATGATGATCGTGGTAAATCATATGAACTTGGTCAATCGGCTGTTAAATGCATGCGTGGAATATTACATTGTTGGGCTCGACAAGCTGATAGAGTGGAAGCTTTTAAACGCAATCAAAATTATACGCATGCTTTGCATGTGAAATTCCACTTAACTACAGGGGAACCTGTTTTAAGTGACACAGAATATCACCATTTACAAATTGATGTGATTTCATTGTACTTATTATTTTTAGTACAAATGATTACATCTGGTTTACAAATTATTTATACCCAAGTAAGGAGCTCATTGATTAGCTGATTATTACACTTTTGAGTCCTTAATACCACACTGAAATAATCTATACCTATTTAAAATTTAGGATGAAGTAGCCTTTGTACAAAATTTAGTTTACTATGTCGAAAGAGCTTATCGAACACCCGATTATGGAATGTGGGAACGTGGTAGCAAATATAATGATGGAACAGCTGAAATACATGCAAGTTCTATTGGTATGGCAAAAAGTGCATTAGAAGCAATTAATGGATGTAATTTATTTGGTGATTCTGGAGCTGCTTGGAGTGTAGTTTACGTAGATATAGATGCACACAATCGTAATCGTAGTATTTTTGAAACTATGCTCCCAAGAGAATCAAGTTCAAAGGTAAAGTAATTTTGTTTCAAGGAAAATTCACTCAAGAAATATGATTCGTATCTTTTAAATTTCAGAGCGTAGATTCTTCATTATTAATGACAATATCGTTTCCAGCATTCGCAACACACGAAGAACATTTATATTCTGAGACTAAAGCGACCATTATACGAAACTTAAAACGGGAGTACGGTTTTGTACGATTTTGTCGCGATGGTTACAAAAATGTTTTGGAAGATGAAAACAAACGCTATTATCATGAAGGAGAAATAAAAAAATACGATAATATAGAATGCGAATGGCCATTATTCTACATTGCCATGATTATTGATGGAGTATTTAAATCGAGTACTGAACAAGTGGAAGAATACAAAAAATTATTAAAGAAAGTAATGAGTGTAGACCCGAATGGTGATCCGTTTGTTCCACAGTATTTTTATATTCCAAAGGATAGTCTGGAAGCTGATTTAACACCAGAAGAATTACAAACTCTTCCTCGAATAGCGCCATCCTATATAGATAACGGTGGTTTATTTTTATGGAATCAAGCCTTATTCGTTATTGCAAATTTACTTACAAGCGGTCTTCTACATATCAATGAACTAGATCCAATTCGACGATATTTACCTTCCTATAATAGACCCAGAAAAGGAGGTCGTTATTCCGCCTTTCAGGTAAAAATTCAATTTAGGAAAATTTTTAAAAATATTTTTAAGTAATTGTATATTTTTCGCTGAATATTGATAAAATAATATTAAAAATGAATTACAATGGATAGAACTTCAATATCATTTTAATAGCGCATGTTAAAAGACTAACAAAATATATTATTTGGTGGAATTGATCAATTTAGGTAGATTGCGTAAATAGGTACTTGTAATTTTCTTAATTAAATTTGTTTTTAACAATCAGAACACGTTGTACAATAAACACTAGCTTAGCTTGCTTTAACAGCTCAAATAGCGCAATGTCTTCCCCAAAACCAAGTACTTTTCAACTTAGCAAAATTTAAAAGGTGTACAAATGAAAGACTCATATGTTTCAAAATTAAATAGCATACAGCGTATGGATGCATCTTTAAATTTAAACCAAAAGTCGAAAAAACAATTTTTACTCCATATTGGGATTTTTGATACAAAAAAAGTAGTACTATTTGAAAACATTTTTTTATTTCGCGTCAGATGGTATTGTTTTCACTCGAAAACATATTTCGTAATTTTTTAAATCATATTTTATAATTGTGAAAAATTGTATGAAATAATTTTCATGCTAAAGCATAACCTCATCTAATCTCGAATAATCTTTTGTAATTGCATAATAAAAGTGGTGTTAGTAAGCTTTCTGGGTATGCTGACTTTGCTATCATTGGATAGTATATTTTTTTTACATATTGCGTTTATAATTTCGTATTTCGTTTCCCTCTCGATTAATATTCGATTATCTTTTGAACATCGAAAAAATGAATGAAGCTCAACAATTTCATAACCAAAAATCACTTCTATGGAATTATTTTACGCTTGCACTTGTACCATTTAAAATATTTATTTAAACCAGCTAGAATATTAACAAAAAAAAGTTTAATGGCATGTAGATTTATGAAATCTACCTAATTTTTGGAACAGAAAATGTTAAAACAATCATTGGGTTCATTTGGGATATTATTAACATTGAAATGAGTTTTAAACAGAAACAAAAATTATTTTATCAATGTCTATGCTAATTTGTGACAAATTGTACCATTCAATTTTAAAATATGGTTAGCGATGCTTTTTTTGTAATATAGTAATGAATTTTTTTTTATTTTCTTTTTCCTAAAGGCAAAGCCAGGTGGTGTAAGTAAAGTTTTAAGTATCAATTTTTTTTCCAATAGAATGCATATTAGTCGTATTAGTTTCATACAAGTATCATTTCAAATAAAATTTCAAAATCCTAACTATTGCTTGAATTTTAAAATTTTCATATGTAATTCCTGTTAGATTTACTTTATTTCGCATGCATGATTTTTTATTTTAATCTAGTACATACAATTCAAATCATTTGATACATCTGATAGTATTTTTAATTCATTATTATCCCCATGACGACTCATTCTGCAAACAAATATTTGAATGAAAGTACTGAATATAAAAATCTTGTCGATTTATAAATTTATTTGACTTCATACATTAAATATTATAGTAAAAAGTTTTTACGACCAACCTATAGTGTAGTTTCAAGCAGTTAATTTCGTCAAATATTATTTTGTCAGTTATTTTATTGCACAATATTAATATGTAATTGACTAATCATGCAATTATTTTTTACTCTAAATGCTAAGCTTGCTTTTACTGCTTCCATTTTCTTCAGATTACAATTTGATATAAATAAATGTAGTTCCACATGGTGATAGGAACAAATACTTAAAAGAGGTTAAACTTTGAATGAATACTAAATTAAATGAATTTTAATTTAGTATTCATTCAAATTCTGAAATTTAATTGTATGGTTCTTAAAGTGTTGAAAGGGTTTTCCCTTTTCTGTTTTAATTAAAAAATAAATTTATAATTAAATCTTCTTTTAGATTTTCTTTAATTTATTTAATTGCATGTTTTTTCATGCCCGATAAACGCGTTCAAACATTTTGTGCAAACAGTGTGTATGGGATTTTCTGCAAACATTTTGCTTGTACGAAATGCTTGAAAATGTCTTAATATTTCATAGATTTAAATATTGTACTAGATTTTAAAACTAAAAAGTTTGTCTAATCAATGGATAGTATAGTGTTTTTATTTATTATTTAGCAATAACAACCACTATTTTTTTAATAAATTATTTTTTTTTAACAATTGTTTTGAAAATGGCTAGACAAGCCGAAACGATCGTCAACAACATTTTATAAATTTTAATAATTTATTTAAAAAATATTAGTGATTTTTATTGCTAAATAATATATTAAAAACTATAATGGCGTTATAAATTAAAAAATAGTATAATAATTGATGTACAAATCATTGCCAGATTATTGTATAAATCTTACGAGTCTAATAAATTAAAGTGTAGAATATCAATCAAAAGACGCTTAAAGAGTTTGGAAAGTAAAGAGGAACACTGATTACGTGAATAAAGACAATTAATCCCCCATTTTAATTAAACTCCAGGGCCTATCAAATTCTAAACCAGGAGATTTGGTATGTTAATAAATTTTCAACTAGACGTTTCTATCAGAGCTCTCACTACTTACAACAAGCTTACTACAAAAACAGGAACACTTCGGTTCAGTTTCAAACGGATTAGAAATTCTGCTTATTGATTTGACAAATAAAAAAAAATTTTGTTAACCATTATAATATTTATAACATATGGCAAACATTAACTAAACCACCCCTATTTAGGGCACAGCCACTGATTTGGTTGTACAAATAGTTCTTATTGCCGAATCAGCACGACTACAAGCAATGATGGCAACATATGGTATCCAAACACAAACACCACATGAAGTTGAGCCAGTACAAATTTGGTCATCTGCACAATTAGTATCAGCCTATGAATGCTTGGGTGTTAGTGCAAAATTAGGTTTACGTGGTCGCCCAGCTCGACCGATTGGTTCATTAGGCACTAGTAAAGTGTATCGAGTATGTGGAATGACGGTATTATGCTATCCATTAATATTTGAAGTATCAGAATTTTATTTATATCGAGATATGGCATTGTTGATTGACGATATTAAAACGGAATTACAATTTGTTGGACGGTTTTGGAGACTTTCTGGAAGACCTACAGTTTGTTTGTTAATTCGAGAAGAACATATGAGAGATACACAATTTAAGAGAATGTTGGATTTACTAGCAATGTTAAAGAAAGGCCACTGTGATGGAATGAAGGTAAGTTTTTAACATAAGATCGTAGATTTGTACATTTCATGTTCCAATTTTTATTCGCAATTATCAGACGAAAATACAGATTGTATTTAATACGATTTAATCATTTTTTTGACGAAACATGACTTGCCAATCAAAATTTAGCTATCAATCTGAATTTAATATTTTTTTGGCCAACATCGAATATGGACATGGACGGTCGTGATTTACTAATAAAGATCAAGCATGTAGACCAATTATAATTTATTGAGTCGAATCTGGTATTATAAATGTATCTCCGTCTGTGTAGAGATGAATTCGAAGTCAAACCTGGACATTACGTACATAAGTTTAAATCGTATTAATAAATAGTGTTTGAAAATTTCTAAAAATGACACATAATAAGTCTTATAACAAAAGTTTTAAAAAGAGTTATTTTAGGAAAATATTTCCACAAGGGTAATATGGTATTGTTTTCTTTTTTATAGGTACGAATCGGTCGCTTACAAAATTTAATATCAAGTTCATGTATTGAGCATTTAGATTTTATGAACTCATCGGACATGCCTGAAGAAACCACATTTAAACAATTTCGTCAATTAGAACATGATTATATTGGATATCAAAGTTTAACAGACATACCAAAATCAATAGCGGAACCTGAAGACGGAACTGATTGGATGCAAATGTTACAAGGAAGACCTGTAGCCGAATTACAAGAAGCATTTCGAGCTACAGAAAGTCTTTTAGGGCAATGCATTATTCTAGGATTGATATTGAAATCAGCTGGTCCGCAGTATAAATTACCTAACAGTGAATTAACTGTATCTGAAATATTAAAAAATGTATACGATAAAGCTGGTACTAAAAGACATTGGGTAGCCGTTCGACACGCTTCATCTTTGTTGCAGCATACTGTAGATTCAATCAGTCCATTTATAACAGCTGTTCTAGTAAATGGAAAACAGGTAACAAAAATTGCATAGCGAATTATATATTTATTCTCGGTGGTAATATTAGTTAAGTACAGTTTGGAGGGAAAAAGAAAATATCATTCAAAATATCGAAACATTTTAATATTTATATTTAGGCTTGATTTTAAACCAAAAAACGTTATAAAATATGAATGTTTTTCATCAACAAGCAAATTATATATTTTTTAGTTAACGGTTGGGGTAATTGGACAAAAAGAAACAACGTTTGATAAACCGATGACTCCCGATGAAATTCGAACAATTATGTACTCAACAATTCAACCTTATGATATTATTCAAGCTGTATTACAGCAAGAGGTAAGTAACTTCTTGAATTTTTGTGACTATTTTGTCAAATTAGAAGAAATTACCAGTAATAATAAGGGGTATGTGATCGTTCCCATATATCTTATCCATACACTAATAAAAGTTTATTATTATTTCAACAGAAATATTTTCCAAATGAGCAATAATACAATCGAAAAATTCTTTAATGTTCCAAATCAGCGTAGCGAGTAGATAGCAGAAAATAAATTGTGTTATTTACCCAACTTTTAAAATTATAATATTCTATAGTACAATAGTATACAAAATGTAATGAAATATTTCTGGCGTAAAATTTACTTGATAAATTTTAGGTTGTTTTATATTGTGGACGTCTAATAGCTACAAATCCAGAACTTTTCCGTGGTATTTTAAAAATACGTGTTGGCTGGGTTGTAGAAGCAATGCGTCGATGTTTATTAATACGTGGTCATAGTCCAAAACGACCATTAGAAGCTCGAAGTCCGTACGAAGTACGACAATTAGTGAATACTGTATTAAATGCGGATGGGTGGATTGTGGGTTCTTTAACATGTTTACAGCGAAGACAATTAGAAGGATGTTTATGTCGGGTACCTGCACATTTTTATAAACGTGTCTATGACGTATTGGCGCGAACACCATTAGGAATTCAATTGTGTGGTGATCATTTACCACAGCAACCAACACTAAGTAACATGACTAGATCTGAAATTACATTTGCACTTCTTGTTGAAGAATTATTAAATCGAATTGACAAACCTGAGGTGAGTTTCATTGTAATAAATTTATTGTTTTTAGAAAAATTTAGATTTTTTTTTCGTTGGGTATATTGGTGGATACTGAAAAATAAAACATGAACTAGTTACCACAAGTATTGTAATGTTCAAAATTTAGGTTTTTACTTTTAGCTAAGGTTCAAAAAATATATTTAAAAAATCATTTTCCAAAGTTAAGTTTATATTTGCCGAACTGCTAATAGTTTTTCGAGTTAAAAATGAATGAAAATTATTAGACTAGGATATAACTGTATTAAGGAATCTAAATATTTTTACTTGATAGGGAAATTTTATAAAATTTCTATGTCATTAGTTCGAAAAGAAGTCAAAATAATTGAGACAAGCAGACATAAAAATTTTGAAAGAAACAGAAGTGACGGAAGAATTTTAAGTATTTAGAATTTTATTTTGTGTACTTTATTTTATTAGAATTATGCAAAAAAAATTGAAAAAATCGTGGGTTATTTTTTCAATAATTTGAACTATTCTCATTATATTCTATCTTTACATTGAACATGAGAAACATAGGTAAAGGAGTATATCGTAAATTATTATTTTATCCGCACCGTGCATGGTGCATCGAAGTACCACGAGTATAATATATAATTGTAGTATTGCCGTTGCCATAAGAACTTCTACTCGTCGATAGAAAATTACTTTATCATTTGTATTATTTTTTTAGTATCGTCAAATAGTTGTGGAACTATTATGTATGATTGGAACAATTTTGGAACGAAATCCAGAATTAACATTCAATACACCATTAGATTTGGATGCATTAGTTAAAGATGCTGCTGAATTATTGGTACAAGGTTCGGAAAATAAAGAAAACGCTTTAGATAAATTGATGGCAACACCTCGATCATCATCCACCGGCTATTTAGCTAGAGCTGTGGTCAATAATGTATTGCAAGGGTGTCATTTCCAACAACACGATATATCGGACGAAGTTGAAGTTTGTGAAGTGTCTTAATACCGAATCATATTTCTATAATTATTTATTGAGTATTTTTGTAACAGTAATTGCTTGTCTTAAAATATTTTAATAATTTTAGTTTTTGAGACAAGTACTTAAAAAAATATTTACAAACTTATTATTTTTCACAAGACGTTGTCAATTATTAATATTAAGATTTAATAGAATCTTACTGAAATTTTAGTGGATAAATCGCTCCATCTACTACTATTGAAATTTCTATAATCCTGGACAACATACTTTCACTAGCACTTCGATTAGACTCTCTTGCCTAAATATATCAGATAAATTTTTGCATAGATAAGAGATTAAATAGTAAGGCAAAAGATATCAAACATCAATAACATATTATGATTGTTATATGAAAGTGGACTAAACGAATTCAGTTCTAAATACAATGTAAATTGTATTTAGTAAAAGTAAGGTATGAGGATAAGGCCGATTTTTTATGTATCATTTTAAGATTTTCAAACAATTTTTATAATTTGATTTATTTATATTTTAAACTGACAAGTTTTACCGATTTTTGAACAATTATTTGATTCAAATGACCCATCATTAACTATAGTCAAATTATGTTAATACAGAATGAAAGTTGAAAGCGCAAAGTAACTCAGGATTTATACTTATATCAACTGAGCGAAATATAAGACTGTGATATTTTGTCTGAATATGAAGATTTTGATTACCAAATAAATGCAGTATTGATTATTTCAACTGGTCTTAATCACTTGAGGGAAAATCCAAGGACAAAATAACTTATTACTTCTTTGTTACTTTACTTTCATTGTGCTATGTATAAATAACTTAAAGAAATCGATATATTTTAACAAAACAAAAGTATATCATAAGAAGAAAAAGAATAAGGTCTGCAAATAGCCATAAGCGATAAAAAGAAGCCAGATATTAACAATTTATTTTAAACAATTTATAACAAATTAAATTCACATTTGATAAGGACGAAAAATTGGCTTTATCTATTAACCTGTTTTAGTTATTAAATTAACATAAAGTAAAATTCTACGGAATGTTTTATATTTGTTTTCTCAGGGTGGCCACTTTCTTTCATAAAAATATACAAAATTTAAAACGTTTTATAAATGTTATCAAAAATCCTTTGTCATGTTTTAATAACATCAAATTGGAGAAACTGGAAATTTTATATTTTAAATACATAAAATTTTTATTTTAATTAAATTCATTAATTTTCTCTTTTGTGACGGTAAAATTTTTGATTACTTGGAAAAAAACAAAATCATATATTTTTTTTTAATTGAAAGGCTACCTTTTTAAAAAAAAACTTGTTTAAAAAGCTGTCTTATTCTATTAAGACTTAAAAAAATTGATCAATACGCTTAAATTTGTGCCAATAAATTGTATACCTAACGAAGTTTTACTGCTTGAGAAGCAGTTTAACAGAATAAACAATGTATATTTTTATATGATGTATCGAGAATTAAGTATATTTATAAACTAACTTGTTTCTAAAAATAATTAAACATTTAAAAAAAATTGGAAATGTACGTTTAAATCAATAATAAAACCCTCGAATTTCCCTTAGCCAACTAGTAATTTAAGTCCAGACATATTTAGATTCTCAGATTAAAATTTGCAAAGGTATGTTAAATTTTTTAGCAAATTGACACTAAAAGAAGATAAATTAGTATCACCACTGCACATTTTTTCTTCCTTTTGAGTCCGAAAATTTATACCCGAAGCCATTACGAATCGATAAAAACTAGATCATTCAAATTTTAAATAAAGTTAAATATACGTATTATGTAAAAATTAACATATGTATATTTCTACAAGTGGGGTTTAATCTGAAAATTTTTCATTTTTTTCGCATTTTCTCGAAAATGGTACCTCGAATTTTTCTTTAATATCCTTTGATTTTCTACATTTTAATTTATAACAATAAAATTCCTTTAAGTGGTGGAAATCGAGAAAAGCTAATTTTTGTTATTCAGTTACTCTCGAAAAAGACTATTGTGAAAAACCGTGTAAATGTTCACAAAAATCATAATTCAACATACCGTAATTTCTGATTTTTCAGTTTATTTTATTGAAATTTTACCCGTTTTTTTGAAAAGATATGTGTAAAAATACCAAGTGTTGACAAACATGATAAAAACACTCTAAATTCAATTAAGGTAATTCAATAATCAAAAAATGACTCTTATGTCTCGTTAATTTTTAGACAGGCGATCGACGATGAAACGGTCGTTGTATTCAGCAAAATTTGGATTTAAAAAAAAGAAAAGATTAACAAATAATAAAATGTTTATTTTTATATTTCATTACAACAAATAAATTTTTACAAAAGCCCGAAGAATTTTGTATCAATTTTCTTTGTAGATCATTTCACCCAAATTCCCATATACAATAACAATGTTTAGTTATAACAGTATATATATTATATTTTAAAGTATAAAAAAAAGTATTTAAACCTCATCAACCCCATTAATGCATGTTCTGATTGAACTTGTTAAGTTTGTGTCATCATCGTTTTGGAGGCAATAGTATGGCACACGGTAGCTAATTATTAAAATTTTATTTTTGGACTTAAAATTATGCAAACACGAATTTACACAGAATAAAATTGAGAGAGCTGCCTCGTTATTTTTAACTACAGAAACCTATTATCAAAAAAATAGCTTTAATTTATTTTCAGTATTTAGTATATCCAAATTTTGAGCAATAAATTGAAAATTCATTGAAATAAAAGGTTGTTTTTCAGTTGAAATAAAAGTTTTTACATTTTTTTAAAGTTGAGAGCATAAACATTTAAAACTATGAAATTCTTTAACCTTTTAAGTATTGGCCATATTTGAATACGTTAGAATTGAGGAAAAATTACCTATTAACTAATTTTATAATAAATTTTTATGGTCATAAAATAATGAAGTAAATCAAAGCTTTAATGAGATTAAAATCAACATTTTTTATTTCAAGTTTCTATTCTGATGGTTTTATTTTGGGTGGTTTTAAAAAACCAACTTGGCGCAAATATTTAACAATAAATGGTGTTGCGCCTAAAGTAATACTCATTCGTACTGGTACAAATAATTTGTGTAGTGCATACGCAGCAACAAATGTGCCAGCCCCAGCAGCTATTTTAGCCGTAAATTGATTATCACCTAAACCAATTGAAGTTAAAATTTGAGCAACATCTAAACCACTAGAGACAATTAAGTAGCATGTTCCTAGGGATGCCAACGAAAGTGTAACGTGGAAAACGACAATTACAGCACCATATTCTTTAAATGCTCTCTTTAATTGTTCTTTCTTCGAGAGTGGTTCAGTTTTTTCTAATTTTTCAGTTGCATCACCTACTGTTGCTGTTTTTGCTGAAGTATCAGATGATGATGACATTTTCCGAATTGTATTTACATAATGTGAACTACGCATATCTTCTGCAATAAATTTGTTACCACTTTCCCATTGACCACCAGGCATATTCAAGTGAGTCGATTTTGTACCAGATTGATATGGTTCTGGAACATTTGTTTGCATTGATGAATTTAAACTGACTGCACCAGTACAATCATAGCTATCAACGTGCGGATCTTGAACATTCAATTCATAAATTCTTGGGGTTGATTGGTTGGATTTATTTAAATCTTGTTTGAGACTAGAAAAAAAAAAGAATTCAAATTAAATTCAAATCGAATGACACCACACTATCATGATATAAAAAAAAATAAAAATCTAGTGGAAGTATTGCCAAATTAAATAGATCTTACAACTTTTTTTAAACTTAATTTTAAGTCATGCTAATGGTTTTTTACGTTATTTTTCCTCGATGAAGAAATCTATTACCTTTCTATACCACAAACTATTTATATTTTTAATAATGTCATAAAAGGATATACCATTACTCTGACTGTTCTTGACTCGCCAACCAACGTAAAATATAAAATAAGATCCTTAACATATTGAGTGCTACGCTAAAGAAAATAATTAATGATAAAATGAACATTTTGGATGATCGTAGCCTAATCAAAATCGCACAGCTAATTCAAGTATAAATAACAAACTGACAAAAAAATTTACAAAAACAAAGCTTTATTCTTACTACAATTTGAAATAAAAACAATTGTAAGACTTCTATATACAATATTAATCTTTTTGTTTTATATTAAATCTCTCAAAAGGTATGGATGTTAAAAAAATATTGACCAAATCACGAATTATATAATTTAAGGAATTTTATTGTACTTATTAAAACGAACTATAGGGATGAGTAACCAAATGGCTTTGAAGCTTAATTTCTTGTTTTACTCTATTTAATTATGCAATTAAGAACATAAAGGGTTATTTTTTAAATTAAAAATAAAATAAAATTATTAATTCAAATTATTGTATAATAGATACATTATAATGTCTTGGCGGCTAGATTTAAATTCCAGCCTCCTCTACTAGAACGCTATCTAGTGTAAAATATAATTTCATTGATTAGGTACAAAATTATAAATAACATGAATTCTCCTTAATAATGTATTCATGATATAGAGGTAAAATTATTAACAAAGAAACAATTTTAATAAGAATGTATCCTGCACTAATTAAAAATATTTTATTGCAAATTAAAAAAAAAGAAAAGAAAAAAGCATACCTACGTAATGATAGAAGTTATTACATTAATAGACAAATTATAATTAAAACTGATAAGACGATAACATTACATAAAATAAATGAAATACCTAAGAGAAGCGTGACAAAGAATTGCTGGTGTAGTCATATCTCTTGTGCGATGTGGAGACCATTTTGCTGTTTCTGAATGTATAACTCCATTTAAATTATCTGGCAAAGGAATTGGTTTTGCTTCAGGATATTTCCGTATTGGTGTAACATGTAACTTTGCTGTTGTTTTCTTTCCTTGATTCAAGGTCTTTACTACACGTAGATTGTTGTACAAATTAATTATTCATAAATAAAAAATGAAGCCGATTAATTAATGGAAACTTACAGTGTATAGTTGGTTTATTATGAGTGAAAACTACCCGTCGACCAGTTAAAATAATTGCATTGCGTAAATTCATTTCAAAAGATTTTTAAATTATCAAAATATATTACAAACAAATTTCATTTTTATAATTTTAATCTTTATCACATCAACTTATTGCTCAACAAAATCGCAATTATTCATATTATTTATTATGTAAATGACATTTATAGAGTCTATTCTTATCATACTTTACCTGTCCTGAGTAGAGTTCACAGATTATAATCCTAAAGCCGTGTTAACATTCAGTCAAGTAACAACTAATTTATTAAAACTAAGTTAACAGTCACAGTCATATAAAATAATTTCATATCACATAACTGTTTGACTATGACTTGAGCAACAATTAAATATCAAACAATTCAATATAAACAGTTATGTGATGTGAAATTTTATTACATGACTGTATATATTATCTTAATGACTGTGACTATTTTCATAGTTTTAATAAATTACTTGATACTTGAATAAATTACTTGATCATTTTGAACAAAGCTTAAGATTGTGTGATAGAGTTCAAAACATGGTACATATATACAGATCTAGACACGTGTGTAAAAAAAGTCAAACTGACCAATACTGATTGCTATAATTAATCCATACTTATTACTACTTATAGATAAAGAACGTATAAATACAATGTATTAAAGAGAGCGCAATATATCCTCTTTGAAGTACTGCAAACATGACAATAAAATCACTGTTTTACAGCGTTGACTAGATTTCATAAAATAAAAGAAGTGATCAAGAGAAGGTCATAGTTTTTGAATGTCGGCAAATAATGAGGATCTACAATTTCTGATAAAACGAATGCAATAATAAATTAGAGGTAGATTAGGGTAGTGTACTCTACTCGCATACATGGCAACTTATAAAAGCAGTTATTAATTATACACTTTTGGTCATACATTTTTAAAACTGACTTTCCAAATCTGTTTATATGACCGTGATATAGGAAAAAAAATCATGACTGCTAATACATATCTCTTATATCTGAGACAAATCCATATCTCTTATTTCTATAGAGAATTATTTTTAATTGGAAATATTGTTCAACCCTAACAATAGTGACATTTAATAATAAAGAAAAAAACTAAACGTAAAAATGAATTTTGACAAATTTTATCAACCTTAACCAAACTTACAAAAAGTATGTATTTGATAGATATCAATTGCGTATATTCTTTATATTTTTATATTATATCTTAAAATTAAAAACAATTTTTAGAATATAAAATGGGAATATAAAAAAAAAATTCAAAACACTCAAAAATTATTCTATACACAATATTTTTAAATTATGGGCACAGTGTCAAATTTTGCCTTGAGATATTTAGTGATAAATGCTCAAAGATCAATTAATACACGACAATGTATTTTACCAGCAGTGAGAGCATTCAAAAATTTTACAAAAGTAAATTTAGAAACAACAAAAATAAACAATGTAAAACAATTATTTTTACAAAAACCAACAAATGTATTGGTGACATCATGTATGAAATATAGTGATATAAAGCAAGAACAGAAGGAAACAAAAACGGATTCGATTGCAAATGACGTAAAATTATCGAAATGGCAACAGCTTAAAAAATTGTACAAGGAATATTGGTATATTGTTGTGCCAGTACATATAATTACATCAATTGGTTGGTATGGTGGTTTCTATTATTTAGCCTCTAGTGGCATTGATATTGTAGGCTATTTAGAATATTTTGGAGTGAGTGAATTTTTTATTAAACCATTAAGAGATTCTACAATGGGCTATTTTGCGGTTGCTTATGCATTATACAAAATATTTACACCGTTAAGATACACGGTAACATTAGGTAAGTTTTTTTTTTGAGATTATATAACCAAGGCTTCGCAATTTATCGTAATTTAATTGGTAATAAACCTTCCGAAAAATAGTTTTCTTACAACCTTGTTGAAAATAGTGGAATATTTAACATATGAACCCTACCCCAATCGATGTTGAGAATGTTTTGTTAAATGATAATAATTTTCTTACGATTATTTTGATAATGTGAAAGCCATTAATTGAAAATACAAAAAAAAAACTTTTTTGTAAAAATAAATATAACAAACGTTGTTCAAATAATCGTAATACCGTTTCAACTCAATAGATGTTAGTAAAAGTCAATAGTTTACATAAATTTTAATTATTAGTATTCAATATAAATAACTAGCTAACATTTATTAAATCATAAATATTTATTCATTTTAAAATACAATCTTTAATAGAAATATCGTAAGAAAAATTTATTTTTAACATTTGCGAGCGGTCTGAATTTGTTCACAGCCTAATAAGTAAATACAGACTGATAATGCATTATTCTGGAATGAATTAAAATGACACCCAACAAAAAATTGATGAACCTCGAATATTGATTATAGTGGGTATCTAAATTTCTATAATTCAGTTAAAATTATTTAGAAATTAGTTCAGAATTATTTATCATAAGACTAATAATTTTTGCAGCTTTTTAAGCAACTATGATAGCAGCTAAAATAGGAACAAAAATTGTGTGAGTCTATATTTAATAAGTCTATTCTCTTGAGGAATTACGAAAATTGGAATTATATTTTCTGGGTGGCACTTCGTATTTATTTCAAAACCAAGACAAATGATATTACTAATTTGTTATAATTTTAGGCGGAACAACAGTATCAATAAAGTTTCTAAAAAGCCGTGGCTACATTAAACCAGTTCCCACTAAAACAGAAATGAAAGAAATGTATCACCTAAAGAAAGGGGAAATTAAAGAAAGCTTACTTGAAACGAAAAAAGGTCTGCAACAAAGAAAACAAAATATATCCGATGATTTAGAACATTATCGAAAGGAATTGAAAAGTTTAAATCAAGCAACAAAAATTGATCCGAAATCGAAATAATAATAAAAACTATTGTTTTACTTACATGCGTAGAAATAATATATATACATATTTTTTAAATATTTTTCATAATTTTATATAAACATACATATATATTATTATTATTATATTTTGTGTTTGCTATTAAAAGAGAATTTTGTTTTGTTCAATTATTTAAAAAGATTCGTCTTTCAATTTACCTCTATCCTTTCATTTATTGTTCCTCTATATCTTAACAAAGAATACAGACGACCTGTGTTCTTTAATTTGGGCTTCTGAATTCTTTGAACTTACGAAATATATCGTGATCTACGTAATAATTCAATTGAATCATTTAAAAGTTTTGGGATCGTATTCGTGAATAGAGCAATATATCGCTGCAAAAATGCTGGCCTATCGGGTAACTGGATATACATAATGACAGTGAGTAGTAAGAAAAGTACCATTTTAATAATAATCAGGAGCCAAAAAAATCAGACATAAATATTCTAATGTAGTAATATATTTTAATGTTTGGTCTACAGATGGCTCTACTTACGCTAAATTTAAATTTCATTTTATGGCTCTAAAATGGATTTGAATTTTGTTAAATACACACACATACAAAATGTGTATTTAATAAAAACATTAATTTTCATTTAATATGGTATGTTTTGTTTTATTTATTTCTGAGTGTAAAGTCTATGAATTATATCTTACTAGTTAAAAATATATCCGGTTACTCGACAGAACAAGTTGTGTTTATTTACCAATTTTTTTCGTTGCATTAAAATTAATTTATTATTTAAGTTAAAAGAAAAATAAAGTCAACTTGAATTAATGTAAGAATAATATAATGTGTAAGATTGAATGATGTATTAATAATATGTGAAAATCCAAATAATCAATGATTTTATTTGATTGATTTTTCTATAATACAAGCAGAAAAGATGGTAATATAATTATTCATATATCAAAAATTTAAAAATGTAATACTATTTGAAAAATTTTATATTTTAAACATAAGTTGAACTCCATGATTATTATATTAACGTTGATGAACGATAGATTTATTATGTTAGCGTTCATGATCGTGAAAAGGAGATTTTGATTTGGATCACGTAAATATTATTTTCTGTCTTTAGGGGCGTCATTTTCACTTCAAGCATATTACAGTAATTCTGGAAGATATTCAAAATATTACTTGAATACAAGTACTAGGAACAAAAATTTACTGCTTTTGAATTAGGGATGTCGAAAATGCAATTAAGCATCGATATATATTGTATTGGTATTGATATTTTATTTAGAAAATAAATATATATCGGTTTATGAAAAATAAATTATTTGGTCTTACCTACTTCAATCATCATAATATGTCGTTGTTGTCCGGACATGAAAAAATTATCACGTCCAGACCACAACGACGGCAAAGAATTTTCTGCGTTTTGAATTTTGGTGGTGGTAATGGGTTTGAGTTCAGGCGAAAGTTGTACTCTACGCTTATGTTCTAAACGTTCTTTTGCGGTTATTGCAGTGGAAACAACTAGTGCGGAATATGCTTAAAGCGAGGGTCTAAAATTGATGCTTTAGCAAGATATAAATGTCCATGTGGTGGTTCTAGTTTGGCAATAACGTAGTTTAGCAAACTCTTCTGAACAGCAACATAAAAAAAAATTTAGATTTTAATTGGAAGCTATATTTTAACGGATACGAGGATTGACCGATCTACAATTTATGTACGCTCTTTCGACCTACAGTATCGAACGGTACGAATTTATTCGTTAACCTGTGCGACAATTATAAAAGAAATTTTGTTGTAACTTAATTATAAATAATAAAGTTATTCTCGTAAAAATTCCGTTGGCTTACATATTCCTGGAACATTTACTGCGTGCTATTTTATTTTCGTAGGGAATCTTTCGTGAACGATCTTTATTGCAGCAAATTCTACCCTATTATATTAATCAGTTCTTTATTCATTGTTATTTTTAGTTTAATATTCATCACATAGAATATATATTTGATAACCCATTGAATATATTACCTAACCGAAATTAATCATACATGTTTTAACTGGTATTGAGGCATGTCAATTTAACCAAAAATATGTGCTTTGCCATATAAATTCAAATAATAGTTCTTTATATTGAAGAAAAATGGACAGTGGAGATATACGAACATTAATCATTAATGGTAGATATAATATAAAACTAAATTCGATTAACATATACCCAACTTAAAGATTCAATGATTTTAGGATTAAGTTTTAATAATGATGAAGAAATTGATAGTAAAATATTAACATTAAATCATCCAAAATCCAAAATTGGGGCTAAATTTCTTTTCATGGATCACAAACTTTATGAACTCCTAACTTATAAATTTTCTTCATCATATTTTATTGATGATACTATTCAAAGTGATGGAAAGTTTATATTGTCAAGTCAAATCGATCCTATTTTCATTGGTTTGTATTCATATGTATAATTTTATTGATTGAAAATCTAGGTATCACAAAAAGAGATTCAAGGTAATAGTAAGTATGTAAATCGATGAGAAACAAATTATCAATCATAACATTTTTCTTTTTTTTGGGACCATGATTTTATTCTAAATGGTACATTCGTAATGAGTCCAATATACTGATATATAATGAATTATATTAATTTAAAAAATTTATTATTTTGAACCTCTGATGGCCCGATTTGGCACAAACTATAAAATGAATTTTCTGAATGTAATAAATGTGTCTAGCATTTTTCATAAAAATTGGAGCACGGGCTTGAAAGTTACGTAATAAATATATAGATAGATACAAAAAAAACGAAATTCAAAATCGTCTAGTTGTACCATGTAGACCTCACTTCGTTTGGTCAATTATAAAAGTAAGAATATATACCTAAAATAGGTATATTCTTATCGTTTTTTACGTTACAGAATAGACATATTTTAGTAAATATTCCTTAAAGAATTTAGGTAAATAATATTGATAGTTTAATAACATTTGGACAGTCATTTTTTTGAGTTATTTGTTCAAGAAAAAGTGTCTCCTTTCCGATGAAGGGGTTCTCTTATGAAATATGAAAATTTAAAAACAACCGTTATGGATTTATATCTTGTGAATTAATTGATGTAATCAAATTTTAGTATTACCATATCTTAAAAGAAAGTCTAAAAAATATGTAAGCTTGGATGAAATTCTATCCGATAAAAATTATCCAGATATATCTCAAATAAAAACAAGCATTGGTTTAAAATATCTCCATCTTCTCTGTGATGAAATGGTAAGCATTTAGCATTATAAATGAAATTGATATCTAATTTGCGATATCTCTAACAAAACAAATTTGTATACCCGATATATAGAATAGGTCAGATTATATTAGTTTTAGTCTCAAATTTGAAAACACTAGTAAATATTGAAGGTACTGCCAAAATTTTGGTATAGGAGCGTTCATAGAATCACATAATTAGTCTATTTTCGTTTGTCCGCCATCAAGATAACTCAAAAAAGATAAGATATAGAGAGCTGAAACTTTGATGACATATATTCTAGACCTAAAGAGTCAATTTAGGTTTGCAAATAAGCAAAATCGTTCTATAGAGTCTAATGAATCCATCATCCACCTTTTAAATCATAAAAGATATATATTTGTTTTTTCGTAAATTTTTAAGATTCGCCAAAATTTCAGCTCAAATTTAGATAATAAACACATTTATAATTAGACTGCATATTTAGAGTATTTTACGAATGGTAATGATTAAAAATAGTTCAATTATTGATACTCAACTATAAGTAGAGTAAGTTAGTTGTTATTGTCACTACTACTGTTATCTCCACAGAATAACAATTTTGTTCAGTAACTACTATCTAGAAATCGTAAGGATTTATAAACATGTAACAGTGATGCTATGTGCTAAATTGGTGGCAATTATATGCTTCTTAATCAATTTAAGGCATTATAATCAACGATTTTCATAAAATTTGCAAACAATATTTTTAGGATAATAAATATAAGTGTAATAAAGAGAAATTATTAAAATGGTTGAGAAAGAAATATGATTATTTAATAAATGCCTTGAAAACAAAATATTCTGATGAAAAAATTATTCAAATGGCAAATGGTATATTTTCGCAATACTTGGATGAAGAAACATTTAAATTATTTTTAAATACTCAAAATAATACACAGAAACGAAAGTCATCACCTGTTCAAATTTTAAAAGTAGTTAAAAAGCACAAAACACAATAATTCTGATTTTTTGTTTTTATTCTTTTTTTTTAATTGTTAATAAAATGTAATTGATTATGTTTGTATTAATAAAATAATTTTTAAATTTTCATACATTGTATTTTGTAATAAATAAATTATTAATATCAAACGTTTAATTTAATTGTCCGATGTATAAAGATTTTAAAATTATTGATATGGAGGTAAAATATGAAAGCAATGTTATAAAGGCAGGCCATCAGTAATTAATTTAATGCATAAATATTCTAAATTATTGAAGATAACAAAATATGCATTAAAATAAAATTTTTTTTTATTACATTATGTATAAACGCTTGAAACTTGTGCAGTCAATCCTGAGAAGAATTTTTATTGTTTTATCATAGTACATATATATTTGATTTGATATAAGCGTGTATAATGTATATGTATTTATATGCTTTTTATTGTTGTAATATAAATAGTATATGGTTATCAAAATGTTCCAAAAGATATAGCTATAGGAAATCTCGTAAATTTTGTCTAAATGTTTTTTTATTACTTTAATTGAAACGTTTTAACTTCATAAAAATGGAACAAACGTTATTTTTTAGAAATAAGCAAGATATGATGGATGTAAAAAAATAAATTGCAATCAACAGCTGAATAATAAAATAAATAAACAACACAGTTGACTAACCAGAAATCAGAATCTACTATTCTAGACATAGAAATCATGTATAATATACACTACATTCAAGATCGTAATTGCATTAAATTTCGTAAATATGATACAAATAACGTCATAAACATAAATGATGTTAATTAATCAAAATCTAACCTCATTGTTTCACAAATAATATTAATTTAATTTTCGTAATTTGTTACGATATTGACGCAAGTTTCACATTTTGATAAGTAAAATAGCAAATTAAGTTTCAGTAATCCAAAGAGAATTCCAGGAAACTACCCAATAATATAATCTATGGCATTGGCGAAATTTTTTTTTTTTTTTTTTTAAATTTCTGGCTTCAGATACTTTTAGCTATATAGCCATTAACCAAAGGGGATTATTATTATTATTATTATTTTTATACAACAGTACACAGTACTGCTAGGTGGTCACCCATCCAAATACAGATTACTTATTATTTTTATGCTTATTTGCTGAACAGATTTAATAAAATTTTAAAAAAACTTTTATAATGAAATAAAAATTTTACATTTCATGAAACTATTTTACTTTCAATTTTTTATAAAAGGTTTAAAACTGTAGCTATTTAATGTATTTAAATACATTATAATAATGGCTGTTTCAAAAATAATTTTGTATATATATATATCTTTTATTTTTCGTGTATTTACTTCTTTCTCTTTCTCTCTCTTTGTAGAAACTTCCGCAACATCCCTATTCTTTGGTAACTAGAGAGTAGAGATAATTAGCAACAACAATCTCTGAATTAGCTTATATGGTATAATATACTATTTTTGTCCTCTGATCAAAACAGTTTGAGAATCCCTGTTCCATTTCAATATATTTATATGATATTTAATGTAGTTAGTGAAAACGTCACTAATTTATAAAGCAGTGAATTTTATTTTATCAAGTAATAAAACCGGTGAATAAAAAATGTCTTTTTAATTCAATTAGTTATTAATTTTAAGTAAAAAAATGAATTATTATCGACTCAAAGTATTTTTAATATTAATCGTATTGAATATTTTAATACGGTGTTCGAATTGCGATATCAACTTCGTCGAATTATTTAGAGTAAGGCGAGCACCAAGTGATTTAATTGCATATGCACAATTTTCAAATAAATGTCCAGAAGTAAAACAAATATGCTCCGAAGAATCAAACGATAAACTTCCAAAAGAGATTCAAATATTTGAATGTCTTGTAAGAGATCCAAGTAAAGTTGCAGGGCTAAGTATAAATTGTCAGTATGCAGTTACAAAGTTCGCCGATTCTTATTTTAGTATAAATAGTCTTGAAGATACATTTAAACAACTAAAATGTGTTACTAGTCTTGATAATAAAACATGTTTTAAAGATACAGAGAAATTTCTTAGATGTTTATTAGACAAAAATTTAAAAAATGCTTGTAATATTCACATAACAACATTACAAAAAATTTGGAGCCAAATTGAGTATATTCAAAGTGGATTTGTAAATGATTGCGAAAATGATATCGAGAAATTATCATGTACTGATGGAAGTATTCTCGAATGTTTAAAAATTAATCTAAATTCACTAAATGGCAATTGTAATTCACGTGTGACGTCCTTAATTAATGATCAATTAAAGAGAAATAAAGCTGATGAACTACTTTTGGAAGCCTGTCGTCCAGAATATGAAAATTTATGCCAAAATCAATATCCTGAAAATGAATTATTAACTTGCTTGATGCTTAAGCCACAAATTAGACTTTCGCAAAGATGTCTTGAAGAATTTAATCGTCAAAATCCGAATGGTATTAGTTTAAATAATAAAAATGGAAGAGTATTAGCAAGAGCATGTAAAAATGATATCAAAAATTATCATTGTCGAAAAGGTGTTTCTGATGATAAAGATATTCGATGGGCACAAATTGTACTCTGTTTAGAGGGTGCCATTCGTAATCGATCTGTTGTCGAACCTCAATGTCAAGCGGAAGTTATTAATCACAGGTTTGTTAAAATTTTTAAAAGTTACATTTTTTTAAAATAAATTCTTGCAATTGATTTTTAAAATTAAAAAAATTACGTTTGCAATACCGAGGAAATTATTATTTAATTGTAAAAAAATGAATATCCCTAAGTTTAAAATGTTATGTTCGTGTTTGTAATCCTTAGATACTTCCCTCTTATCTCATTTATTAGAAAATTGAATCAAGAATAAAAATCTTAAAGAGCCCTTAGAACCCAAAATCACGTCAAAAAGAGGAACTCCTAAATTTTTAATTTAAATAATTATTGTTTACAGGAAAATGTTATTAAAAGATTATCGTTTGTCACCTGAAATAGTTGATAAGTGTGCAAATGATATATCCACATTTTGTAATGGACTTGAAACGAATGGAATAACAATTCACTGTTTAATGGAACATTCACGCCCAAAACGTAAAAAACGCGTTTCATATGAATGTGCAAGAGCGGTAAGCTATGTTTATTTAATACATGGAATGTCCATCAAAAATTAATATCTGATTAAGGCAATAATAATACCTACAATATTACAATTAATTAAATAAATTATAGATTGAAGATCTTGTAAAACAAAGTGATGCAGGTGAAGATTGGCGTGTTGATCCAATACTACGTGAAGCATGCAGTTCTGTGGTCGACGTTGCCTGTAAAGATATACAAAGTGGTAATGCACGTGTTATGAAATGTTTAATGGATAAAATTGGTTCAAATTATATGAATGACGCATGTGAAAATGCAATAATGCAAATACAATATTTTGTTGCGCGTGATTTTAAATTAGATCCTCAACTATATCAAAATTGTCGTGATGATGCTGTTAAATATTGTCATGCTTCACCAACATGGGAAGATTTTGGTGAAGAACAAGCACCAGAGACTGCACCATTGGTATTACCATGTTTATATAGGTAAGAAAAATTTATATTTTCAAAATTTTGAGTAAAAAGTGTTTAAAGTTTAATGAAAAAACAGTGATATTTATAAATATGTTACAAAGAAATAATTTTTGTTCGAATGTCGGTCAAATTTAAAATTGAGTATGCATCCTTAAATTTAATTTTGTTGATTTTATTGACAGATACGCTGATCATCCAAATAAAACAATGCAATTATCACAACATTGTTTACAAGAAATTCGACGAGTAATGCATCAACGAGCAGTTAGTGTTGATTTACAACCAGAAATTGAACTAAGTTGTTTACATGATTTATCAGGACAATGTACAGATAAAATCGCTAAAGGAGAAGAAATTTTATGCTTACAAAATAATTTAGAACATCTAGAACCTGATTGCCGGAAAGTTGTATCAGAGATAACTGAGCGTCAAGCAAAAAATATTTTATTTAATCCTATATTAAATAAAGCATGCGCACGAGCAATGCAAGATTTTTGTTCAGAAGTCTTATCCAATAAAGATGAGGGTGACGTTATGGAATGTTTAATAGCACATAAAAATTATCCAAAAATGCGTGCGGATGTTAAGTGTCGTGCAGCTGTTGAACATTTTCAATTAATTTCACTTAAAGATTACCATTTTACATTTAAATTTAAAGAAGCGTGTAAGCCATATGTGACAAATTTTTGTCCAAATGCTCGTTTAAAATCTGATTTAATTGAGTGTTTAAGTGAACGAATTTTAAATGATACACTTTCCGGTACATGGAATAGTATTCGAAAAGATTGTCGTCAACAATTAAGAGCACAGCTATTTCAGCAACGTGAAAATATTGATTTCGATCCAAAATTAGAACATGTTTGTGAAAAAGATATTAAAACTTTTTGTCCGAATATTGAGCATGGCGGTGGACGGGTAAGTTATTTATAAAAATATTTCAGTAAACATAGTCAGTATAGATTATTTACTTAATTCGCTCCTTCTACCAAAGAATGTAGGGTTTGCAGAGAACTTTTCATTTGAATCTGTTAGTAGCACCAATAAAGATCTTTCTTAAGGAAGCTCCTCTCTTCCACTCCACCCCCCACTGCATCCATCCTTTTTTCGTTCCATCAAAAATATAATTTTTTTTTTAATTTCGCGATAAAAACAAATAATTTATTTAACTTTAATAAATTCTTGATTTTAGGTTTTGGAATGTTTAAAAATTCGAACAGATAATTTATCACCACAATGTCATAAAGCAATATTTAAAATAAAGAAAAAAGAAATGATTGACAATGGTATTGATTACACGTTGATGACAGGATGTAGTTCAATGATTCAATTCTATTGTGCCAAATCCGATTACACAAACGTACTGGAATGTTTAAAAACATATCGAAACGAAATCAAATTCGATGAAAAATGCAAACATATAGTAATTGAACGTATGATTGAACAGAATAAAGATTTTCGTTTAAATCCAATGTTACAAAAAGCATGCCAACATGATATCACCGCTTATTGTGGCGATATCATTGATAAAATTAGTTCCGAAAAGGAATTAAATGGTAAAATGATAAAATGTTTAAAAGTGAAATTCCGTGAAGCAAAATTAAAACCTCGATGTGAAATTCAAATGACAACTATTTTACGAGAACAAGCTTTAAATTATAATTTGAATCCATTATTACGAACAGTATGTGCGAAAGAAATTGAAGTTTTATGTAAAAGTTATACCGATGAAGAGAATTCTGGTAAAGTCGAGGAATGTTTAAAACAAGCGCTTATACATAAACAAATTTTTAATGGGGAATGTAAGAATGAAATTGCATCAATGATTGAAGAATCTAAACCGGATATTCGTGTTGATCCATTATTACAGCGAGCTTGTAGTCTAGATTTAATGAAATATTGTCGTGATATTGAAGCTGGTAATGGAAGACGTAAGTTTATGTTATCATTTTCGTTAAAAAATTATGTAAACTTAATAAAATAGAAATAATTAAAAATAATTTTCTTAATATCATTTCATCATCAAGCCTTAATTTTAAAACTTTTTTAAGCAACAGAAAAATTCGGCGACATTGTCAATAAAATATTTTCCACTTGCCTGTCGTGCACAAGCACGTATTCGACCTGGTTGTAGTGTCCTGTTTTTACTCGTTTCTATCAGTTCAATATCATAGAAATTTCCAAGACTCTGTAAAACTTTGATTTGGAATATGATTCTCATAGGTTTCAAGAAAAAATTTCAATTTAATTTTAATCGAGTAATATTATTTCAGATTTAAAATGTTTACGATTAGCATCGGAAAATCCAGCGACTCCACTAACGGATGAATGTAAACAAAAATTATCAAGCCGTATTCAAATGTTTGAAAGTGCTGATAAGGTTTGTTATTTTTTCTTTTATGGATTAAAAAAATAGTTTTATGTGAAATTTGTTTTTTCTTCAGATTCTACCACCAGAGGGCTTACACGATTTATATAATCAAGTATCATCATCTCCACAAAGACGTTATTTCGTAATGGTTGCAATTACAATTATTGGTGTAATATTTATAATAGGTTTATTCTGTGGACGAATAACTAAACGCGCGATGTACATGAAAAACAAGTAACATTTATTGAAATATAGATAAAGTGTACTTTTTAACAAATTATCTGAAAAAACTCAAATTACTTGCCCAAAATTTGAGTTAATATTTGATCTGTATTGCGGAGTAAGTTTTCTTTTTATTTAATGTAGATAATTAATACATATTTTAGACATGTTGTTTTTTAAGAGAGTTACCTACTTAAGTATAAATTTATTTCTTTAGACAGTTCTTCCATTTATTACATTAATTTGCTTTCAAAAAAATAAAAAATAACAATAATAAAGTTACGACCACTTTTCTATTTTAATTAAACGTATTTTTTCTAAGATTTTTATTAAATTGGCTACTTATTTTATAAACGTATTTGAATGAAGATTTTTAAACTGTTTCTGATGAATATTTTTATTTTAAATATTATAAAAAATGAAATGAATGGAATAAAAGAGATTCTTAGCTTTAATGCTTACCAGAATTAATCAGATTAATAATAAATGAAGACTCATAGTATATTAAATAGTTCATGTTTTATAGAAGGCATGGGGTAAACGGTTAATTATTTTAGGATTGGGGAAGCTTAGATGGGTAAGTGGAGTCAAAGTGCGAATTTTCCAATTTTTTTTAATGGCTACTTGAGTTTCTGTAAACAAGTTGTCATTGACACAATTAATAAACATAAACGTAACATATTTAAGTTATTTGAGTCGAACATTTTACTTTTGAGTTTGATGAAATTTTGATTTTTTGCACGAATTTTCTAATAGTAAACTCAACAGAATGTGAATTATGAAAAGATGAGAGCAGATTTTTAGTAAATAATATAAAAGTTAGTGCTATAAAATCTTGAAAACTTGTCTTTGTGCTAATAAAAATTTGTATTCAGAATATGACAATATAAATTATTCACTAAAATTAAAAATCAATTTATAATATTCTTTTTATGTGTATTTTGTTCATATATTGTTTATATACAGATTATCCATCAAATCTCCGTTGGAATTTTTTTATAAAATCTTAAGGATTGTCAAAAAAATTTCGCATAGCAGAAAACATCTAAAATATCAAATAATTTAATGTTACACTGCTTTCAGTTTTCATTTGATTTGAGTATCATTATATGAATGTTAATTTTGAAAGGACGTTAACCTAAATATCAGCGGAAGTTTTATACGTTAGTTTAGTGATAAATAATGAGCGTCAATTTTAACGTACGTGTAATTATAATAAATTAATGTCCATCAAAGTTAACGCGCGATTAACCGCGTCGATACACTTAATTATGCCTTAATGACCAGAATAAGTAAAGAAATGAACTTCTTTTTTTAACGAAATTTATTAATTTCTTTTAATGGTAACGAACAAAGTCTTCCTATTATAACAAATCAATCGGTATTCAGCTAGGCAGATGTTACGCTTTGGACTAGCTTCTAAAATGTATGATTATAGTCAATTAGTTTTCGTAATTTAATGTAATTCTTTTTCTTTTTTTAATGATGAATGTCTAATTTAATTTTATTATATAAGTGTTGAAAACAAAACTTTTATTACAATTTTATTTTCCAAATTCAAATTATTTAATATAAGCACCAAGCTGATTATTTTATAAATTGTAGTGCTATTTGCCTAGCAACAACAATCAAAAATCGAAAAAATATAATTAATTAATATATATATATATATATATATATATATATATATATATATATATATATATATATATATATATATATATATATATATATATATATATATATATATATATATATATATATATATATATATATATATATATATATATATATATATATATATATATATATATATATATATATATAAAATTTCTTTGTTTTCAAAAATTTCACTTTTATCGTGTGATCTGTAGAATATTATAGACTGGTAATAGTATTAGCTCGAAAAATAAGTCGTTAGCTACTTTGCGGCTTTGTGGTTACACGTGAATAAAAATTTATTGTGTAGGGTACAAATATTGTTTAAAAAATAGCAACAATCGCACAATAAGCTAAATAGCGGTCTGTTATTATCGCCCAGTAATTTTTTCCAACAATAAAATATCTTATTTTGAATTCGAAATGGTCGTAATATATTTAGCTAAAAAACTATACAAAATTATTTCTTAATATTTTATTAAGTTGCACGTTTTGTAATTGATAAATTTTTATTTTTAAATGTAAAAAAAAATGTATCTATTGAATTCGTCGTTCATGTTACTAACAATTATTTTTATATTTGTAAAATGTAAATATTGTACAAACTGTAATAGTATTAATACCAATAATAGAAGAGTCCCTGTAGTAAATCCTACCAGATAATAGTAATTTGCTAACTTTTATTTAATATTTTTATTGTGTTCAAAAAAGTGTTGGGATTTATATACTACGAAAATATTTTATAATAATCGAATTCGAAAAGCACATTGATGGGATAAAATTCTTAAAATACTTCCTTATTTTAGAACATTGAACGTAAATATCTTTGGAAATATTATTTTAAAGAAAAAATTACGAATTGTTCTAAATTTTATCGCAAAGGAACTTTTTAGTAACAATTTTCTATATCATTATTCTTCCCGAATATGATTACTACGACACATCCCAAATAATTTCCAATGCTTATTTGAGTAATACCAAAAATAATTTAAAAACATTTTATAATAAATAGTATCGTAAAAGTGGATTTTCTGCGGCCGACTCTTGGACCATAATATGCATTAATTATAATAAAAAAAAGTAATTAAATTTATTGAAGTTTAGACGGCCATGGTCGTCTAGTCGATAAGTGATAGATGTTTAAAGCTAGTGTGAAATTTTGATAAAGATTTACTTTTGCAACTGCTGTAATTTAGTGCTAATTGGATCAGTATAAAATGCAATCGACAGAAATTTTTATATTTTTTTCTAATAGATTCCGCATATTGAGTGAAACTTTATTAATTGTAACTTTCAAGTTCTCATAATTCAAAATTTATTATGTCTTTATGTCTATTATAAAATAATTATTGTATTTATATAAATAAAACTAAATCTGGAAAACAACTTAACACGCGATAAATATCGTGTAATTTATAATTTATAATTAAACATACATGTTTAATTTTACTAACGAAATTTTCGTTGCAGAGTGTTCAAAAGCATAATTTCACGGATTAATCTCTAACTATCGAATAAGGATTCTGTGTGGTCCAAATATTTCATAATTACTGAATTTTAACATTGTAACTTTTAAACTATAATTTAAATAAATTTCATTTGCATTGGGCATTATAGACGTGTTCCACCTCAAAACGACTCCTTCAATTTTGAAAAAGGTTTTTAGTTTAATTTTTTCGAAATTCAGACAAATTGTAATTATTGAACAAAATAATAAGTTGCCATGTTAATTTTAAGTATTCAATATTCAGGACGTTGGTTCTTTATTAGTTGCAAACAGTCGAATAAACGATTGACAACGTCGCGTATTGTGGATAATTTTTCGCTTGAACAATATACCATATACAATCCTCTATAAAAACGCATTATATTACGCTGCTGTATTGCCAATTTTCCATTGAGTCAAAAAATAGATGGAGTCATACTTCTCCAGTTTTAAAGTTTTTATTATAATTTATTAAATATATCGTTACGTTACATTTTTTAATGGGAAAATAAAAATTTGATATTCGATTTATAAAAATAAATAAAAAATGTCAATTGAAAAATACTGTAAATATTGGAATATGTGATTATTATACTCTAGCTAAATGAAATAGATTAATTTTTTCAAAAAGATAGTTTGAGAGTGAATTTATTTAAAAAGTAAAAATTCTTCGGATTTTTATGTACATTTTTAATCCAGTAGAAAAGAAATTTATTGATGTTTATTAATTTTTATACATATGAATGAAATACTGGAATAAGATTAGTGTGTAAACCTAGTTAATTTTTAAATGATGATTGTTTTATTTTATTTTTCAAAGTATATATATATTTGATTTTCTTTTATAAATTAAGCGTAAAATGATTTTACAATAATTCTAAATCATATGTTTTATATTAATAGTTAAAAATATTGAAAAATGCGTATAATTCAATAATATTGTCGAAAACAATAGTACAGCTTTGTATTTTAAAAAAAATTGGGTTGGGGGGGGTGAAGTGGTTGCATAGAATATTTAGCATCCAGGAAGGTAATAATAAACTACTGGATTAATTTTTTTCTTTTACATAATTTTTTTACGTGTAATTTGCAGTACTATTTGCTCGAATTAATTTATGAATAGTTGTCAATAATTAGGAAAAGAACTATTAAAAATAAAAATATATCAAAATAAAAATTTATATTTTCAAATTTAATAAAAAAGATCCATTGGTCTTTGGAATTATATTTTAATGCCTGTACAGTAAAAATTATATTTAAAAATTATGTTTATAATTTTGTAAAATAAATAAGTTATATTGTAATAAAAAATTGAGATTTAGATTTTATCGTTAATTTTAGTTAAAAAATAAAATAGTTTAAAAAAACTAAAAAAACACGCTCTATCCTTATTACTCTCATACAAATGATCCGTTCATATGCGTTCTGCAGCCAACTTCAGAGAGTTACCTACAGACAAACATACGAGTGAAGCTAATAAAAGCGTGTTAATAACCAGTTTATCCATTTCAAAAACAACAACCCACTTTTAAAATTAAAAAAAAAAGTTATCCCAGTATTCCGATAATAATAATGTCATTCAGATAATTATAATATTTCAAGTTAAATTCGAAGTTATACTTAAGCGACAAAAAATTTAAGCTTGTTCTATGAAGAAGCATGTATGTATATACAAAAAATCAAATACAAATAAGCAAATTAAAAATATATGCCATATTACATACAACCTATACTTGAAACCTAAAAAATAATTTATTTTATCCTTATAGTAATAGTTGTAAATAAAAATATTTCAATTCAATTTTAATGTCTAATATTTTTATGTATCATTAATTTCATAAATTGCTAATTAAAATTTGAATAATTTAAAATTCAATAATCCGTGGTAAAATCGGTAATACAGATTACTAACAAATAACGTAACAAGAAATAGTTCATAACCATTAACTTACAAAATATGAAATAGATTAAAAGATAGTAAAATGCATGCCTAATGCAAAATACATGTAAGTTGCAAGTTGCACGCTGTATCTATTTTTTTAATATTTTCAAACCAAACTTCCAAAATTTCATAAGAAGTCTTTGGAGAACTTCCTACGTCTAAGCAGTTTTGTTTTACTTGAAAATACTCATTATAAGTGTACAATTTGAATCGAGTAACCATTCATATAAATTTGAAGAGCAAATAAGTGAATTTACTTCTTTATATCTACTCGCTATTTAATATCACTTTTACGTTTTTAAGGTAATGTATGGGCATACGGATGAAAACTAAATTTTTAGGTAACATCACTTTGCTGGATATTACTTAATTATTTTAGCCAGAACTGGATCGAACGTACTCCATAAACGGTTCATTTGGATGGTCCAACCAATTTTATTGATAAATTTGAATAATTCCAGATAATGGTTTACTTCAATTCAAATTGGTTAAATTATTCATATAAAAAGTTTGTACATCTAGTAAAAAAATTTATATTTGCATGTCTATGAAATATGTAACATACATATTTTACATCGTAAAAGTTGGAATACTCGATCAATCAGCTATCTCTGTTTAGCACACAATGAACAAGTGTTTAATATTTCTATCATTCAACATATTCAAAGGTAGTTCACATAAACGCATAGAAAGTGAAATAGCATCTGCCATTTTGTATTGTATGGCAAAGACACATTCTAGTGAAAAAAGTGTATAAATAACATTATTTTTATGGTGTATCGGTGGTTAATTTTAGTTTTGAACACAATAATCATTTGGCCGGAAAGAAGCAAATGTTTAAATGGACGCATCGTCCATTATCACACAAGTAAATCGCGATGACGATCAATTAAATACCTTTCCATCTGAGAAAGGTAGGTGCTAAGCTATCAAAGAGTAGCCAGCCTCTTATTATTTTTTTTGTACTGTTTTAATTAAATTGAGTGAAATCATTTATAAACTTTGTTACAATTATACACCTGTTTATTTTGAGCTTTGCTAATCTAGTTCATGACATTCAAGTGTTTTATGTACCTAATTTTGTAAACAAATTAAAAGTATTTGGTTATCAAAGGTAAACAAATCCTGATCATATGCTGAGAAAAAATGTTGATACTTCTATTACCAATCCTACGTGCATACGTTGGCGCCTATATTAAATGGCCTTGATAGTTCTTTAAAAAACGGATTTGTAAACATGTTTGGAATTTTAGGTGGAATTGATTTGTTTTTATTTGTAAGCAATTTTTTCTGATCTTTGACAGCTGTTTATATTTTCATGAATAAAAAAAAATTTTTCATTTGTTTTTACAAAACTAGTACCTTTAAAATATTGTTTGACATTTAAAACAAAATGCGTTCTTTGTACCTAAATTTATTTAATGAATAAATTTCCTCTTTTTATTAAATAATTTAAAAATTTTTATGTGTAGAATGTTTCATAACTATTACTTTCTTGAATTATATGTTTATGTATATTTTATTTATGGTTTGAAATAATTGTGACAAGTTTTATATCTGATTTTACTAATGTGTATTATGTAAAAAAAAAAATTTGTAACAAATGATTTCATTTTCCGATTTAAAAATCGGCTCCTTTTAAATTAGTGACAATCGTTCTATTTATTATAGAATTATAAACTTGGCTTTGATAATAAAATTTATTTGATTAGCTTATCGCTTCCTGAAAAAAAAAATTATGTAAATACGAATGATAATTTAAAACATTTGTTTTAATACATTATTAAAATATTTGAGCAAATTTTTATTCACCTGACGTGAGAAATATTTTTATTATAGTTGAAAAATGTTTATTCCTATTTTAAAATATGAATTCAATATTTTTCAATCCGATTAGGTTAGAGAAATTTTTTTTCACCAAAATTTTGAATTATGTGTTATGTATATTGTCATATGTCGTTGTTTGTTCTTGATTGGTTAATTGCTTACAATACTTTTGAGTCCTAGAATTGTATCCTTTTAAACAGTAATTAATCCCCGTTAGATTGAATGCCTTATAGAGGATTAAATTTTTATCGAAAATGATTAAATTTTTAAACGAGATAATGCGTATTCGAGCCTATTATTTATTTTTTATATTTTATTAATTTTTTTAAAATTTAGTCCATTAAAAAATTCACTTTTAAAAAATTGAAATTAGATTGTTCGGATATTTTAAATATAGTATAAAATCTTTCCTTGGCAGTAGGGGAAAAAATGACAAAACGATCGTATTGTATTAAAAATTCATATTTAGTGCTGATGAATGACAAATTTGGAATTATTATTGAATGCACTGAATAAAAATCTAACTTATGTATTGGCAGAAAACGAAAAGTCTAAACCGGTTCCATAGGAAAATTTTACCGCACTCTGCACTTAAATAGTACAGAAAATAATGCGAATACTAATTTCGTAATAGTAAAAATCAAATAATTATGAGTATAACACATTTAATTATTAAGTGTCAGTAATCCTTACACAAAGAAGTATGCTTCTAATAGCTGTGGATAATCCTTCTAAAGAATTCGACGTTTTCTGTAGTAAAACTTGCGTATCGATAATATCACCTAATTGACCAATCGTATCGAAGCCCATCTTTTAACAAGCCCATTTTTCATTTTGTTTGTATCTATGCATGTTTGATCCACTGTAACTTTACAATTCTTAGCCCGATTTTGATGAAATTTGTTAGGCACGTTTATTACATTCGAGAAATTATGTATTTTATTACATTTGTATATTTTGAACCTTTGTTGGGTCATTAGGGACATCATAAATATTGCAATTAAAGAAGTTTTGAATTTAAAATTATTTTTACTTTTTAGTTCATTTTTTTTTTACTTTTGAGTGTTGTATACAACCACGGAAAATTTTTCATTTGGATAAAATTGTAATCACTAAAAATTGTTTTTGTACCTTCTCTACCCTTAGGGACATCATATCCAGGTTTCCTTATCATGGTACCACCCATGGGATATCCCCTATCCAACAAAAAACAAAAAAAAAAAAAAAAAAATCAAAATCGTTTCACGACAAAGTTATCCGCGAATACACATTAAAAAAATATTTTTGTCCCTTGTCTTTCTTTAAAGACATCAGATCCTGGTTTCCTTAACATGGTACCACCCTTGGGATATCTTCTTTTAAACAGAAAAAGAATAACCAAAATCGGTTCTTAAATGACGAAGTTATCCGCGACACACATAAAAATAAATAAAAATATAAATATATACGGTCAAATTGAGAAACCTCCTTTTTTGAAGTCGGTTAAAAATGCATTTTTTCTTTTATGGGTACTTTAAAAAATTCATTATAGTTATTGACTTTTTTCTTTTTTTTTTAAACTATAAATTTTTTACGATATGCATACATTATTATATTCAAATGAATGTATAAAAATTTTGTGTAAAATAATAATTATTTAATTTTACAAAAGAATAAAAAGATTTTAAAGATTAAATGCAAAATTTTTGCATTTTGTGATAAATGGGTGTAACCTGTGGTGGCCTTGTACCTCTGAACTTTTAATGTACATCCATGACACCGATAAATTTTATTTTCTTTTTGATATAGAAAATTTTCCTTATAGCACGGAATCCGGCTGCTGCTAAATTGATACATTAATAATTTAGATTATCAAGATTTAATCATTTTTCAACTAGGGGAAGTCACTTTTCATCAGGTGCCAAATAAAAATTACTCGCCAGTATTATTAATTAAAATATTATTAATTTACTTTTAGAGAAACATTTCGTTTACATCTTATGGAAATAAAACCTACACCACTTCACACCGGTGTATTTTAGAAGATCTAAAAATTCATAGTTGCCGCTGATTGCTTAGACGCTACCTCTATGCATTCAGGTGTAAACAGGTTTCATTTTGTGTAAAACTTTTCGTTCATTATGTAAACTCATTTCATTTGTACCACATTAAAGCTCATTTTTTTCTGTAGTTAATGATATAAAGTTGCCTATATAAAAAACACGCATAGCGGTTAAGCAATCAGCAGCAACTATGAATTTTGAGGTCTTTTAAATGAAGTGGTGTAGGTTTTATTTCCATAAGATATAAACGAAGCGGTTCTCTAAAAGTAAATTAATAATATTTTAATGAATAATACTGGCAAGTAATTTTTAATTGGCACCTGATGAAGTGAAAACTAAATGATGAGTGACTTCCTCTACTTGTAAAAATACTTAAAAATTAAATATTGATAATCTAAATGATTAATGTACTAATTTAGCAGTTGGATCTTAGACTATTAAATTTTAACTTCATTTATACAAATTTATTATTTTTACCCCGAGAATAAATATAAAAAAGTGTGTTATGTTAAGAATAAGTTGAATAAGTTATAAGCTCTTAAAGATTGTTTTCCATCTATTTTTTGGGAAAAAAGTTTTATGTGTGATTCTACGATCAGCGGTCATTTTCAATGGAAAAATCGCATAACTAAATGTTCGAATCTTAATGTTATTTATTTGGCATTTTTATTGACAATCAACTCATTTGTGCATGCTAACATTATTTATCTTAAATTTTGAAGGAAAGTGTATATGAGTGTCATGGATATCGATAGGATCTCTTATCGTAGAATGACCTTTGTGTATAATCACTATGGAGATGAATATGTATGACGTCATTTATACAAATCTCCAAAGTTTAATTACGAATTTTAAAATCCATATTTTGGGAATTTTGTAAGATTATTAAAAAGTAACTTCAAATTCATGTTCGTGAAGTAAAGACGCTTCAAGTGATAAATTTGTGTATTCTATTATCCAAATTTTTTTGTGCGTCCAATATTTGCTAGCGTTTCCAACTTTAGGCTAATATACTAATATTTTCTATATTTTACGTCGTGTAGAAAAATTTTAATACTCAAAAAAACTAGGAACAAACAAAAAAATGAATAACTAAATTTTATTTGACTCGAAGTTTTTTTTTTGTAAATATGTTTTCAAATGGGGCTCGGTAAAGTTCGGACACAAACGCGAAAACAATGAATATTCAAGGAAATTAATGAATTAGTAATAAATTTCTCAACGGTTTTTTTGTTATTCTTACCTCATGCTCGTATAAATTTGAAGTGTTTTTCCGTGATTTTGAAATGCATGTGTAGGTAAACACACACAATGGAAATAATTTTATCTTGATAATAAATAAAAGCTCTTGTATAAATAATCTCATCAAATGGAATTGATAGATAATCTCTTTACTACTTTAATTGTTTTATAAGAGATTAGAAAAAATTGAATAATATACGAATTAAACTATTGTCACTTAAACTCTGAAATGCTGAAGTACAATATCTAATAATTTTTAAAATTAAAATTTTAACTGATAGGGTAGTTAATCGTGTTATAAAAGGAAAAACGCTATATAAATATATATATATATATATATATATATATATATATATATATATATATATATATATATATATATATATATATATATATATATATATATATATATATATATATATATATATATATATATATATATATATATATATATATATATATATATATATATATTATCAAAGACACACAAACTACGTCATTTTTAACTAACTGATAATTATTCAGATATTTTGAATATAGTAATTGTTGTCTTTTACTTCCATAAGTTTTGACATACGTTCGCTTATTGGAAAGTATGAATGTAAAAATCATTCTCGTCTGAATAATTATTAGTGTTGGTTTTTATACCTCCTCTAAAATTGACGTTGTTTGTCTTTTAGATATTTTGACAAACAAAATTACCTAAAAAATAACGTAAAGTGTTTATACTCACTATATCTAATAGAAATGTGTAATAAAATTTTTATATTGTAGCCCTTGAAATTTTTAAACAATGAAATAATTTTTCGTACATTGTAATGAAAATATTAAAAATTGAAATATTTATTTATTTTTTTTAATGATAATTAATAATTCAGATTTTATGTGAACACGTACGTCATTAAATTATTACACAATAAATGCATTTTAATAATTACTTAAACATATTTTTATTGTTTATTTTTATTTGAATGTAGTAAAGATTTTATGAAATGTGAATCCTATTTGAAAACTTAACATATATTCAATTATATTAAATAATTAGTTCACGTTAAATATGACGAAATTCTTAAAGAACTAGTGTCTTGTTACAGCGATCGAAATTTGATTATAATCACTCACTGCCTTGAAACAAAATAGTATATATGTGTGCCTTTAAACAAAACAGTATATTAAACAAGAGTATAAATGCGTATGTATGGTAGTGTGTGTAATAAAGGCCACACCTCTTATATATGTGTGTATCATTGTGTATGTAATATTTATTAAAAATTGATTTAATGTATTTGTTTATGCATAATTTACATACTCCTCTGTACGCCCAATTTTCGTAAAAAGGGGTACAAAGTTTTTCTTTCACGTATTAATATATACATTTTTTTAGGAGTTCAGTGGGTTTTGAGTTATACAGGATGTGTTATTTTAGATGCGTACTGAAATTTTCATATTAATACCAATACAATACCAATGCCAATCGGCACTACAGCGCTGGTTTTTAATTTAACCTTAAAAAACAAAACGCTTTAAAAAACATATTTCAAATATTCTGTTTCTTAGATCAGCTTTCATAAAATAATAAGCTACCAATAACGTTAAATTTTGATCAATCGACCGACTGATCTACCGAACGTAGATACTAAGTTCCATTTTACGTTTATTTAAACTAATTATATAAATTTTACAAGATCATTTGATGTGAAATATTTAAATATTTTTCCATCTTGCAAGGAGTAATTAATTAATAATCTTATAACAAACAATGCTTTGCAATTTTTAGCGCTATTTCATCACTCAACACTTGGACAAAAAAAAATTAATTTTTTAACATAAATGATTAATTTTTAATCAATTTATTATGCTGTAACTTTTATAATTAGAAAAAATTCAAAACATTATTATATACAGTTCGTTTCATTGAAGTTATACTTCTTTAGACGCGTTATGAAAAAATGATGAGAGTGAAATTTTAAGATGCGCGCGTATCACAGTCACACAAAATTCACAGGTTGAAGCTGTTGTTATAATTTATGTTACACTTAATGTAAGAAAATATATGTATTTATATATTTAATTTTTTAAATTAAACTGATATTTATTGACTGTGTTAACAATCCTTCTCCAGTCCTTTTATTATTTTATTGTAATTAATTATTTACATGCAATTAAAAATTGTTTTTTAATGATACCAAAGAAGTATAATTTCTGGCGTCTGTACATAAGTACACGCACCCATTTTTTTTTTAAGAATATTAAACTTTTTCTACATATACTCATAGAATAAAAAAATGCAACGACCCGAATCTTCCACGCTTACTTAAAATTATAAACTACACTAATTTTATAGATTATTTTAAAATGAATTAACATTTTTTCATTTTAAAATGAATGTTTTAGATAGATCAATAAAATGAATTCTAATAAACAACTCAATACAACATAACAATTGTGTATTTTATGTTTTTAAAATAGATAAAAAATGAAAGTAGGTAAAAGTGTTGCATTTTTTGATTCCAAAAGTATACATACATAAAAATATTTACTTTGCTAACAGTATATTGATAAATATACATTGTATAACTAAACAAATCTGTTGACAAACACAAGCATCGTATGTTAATTAATGTAAATATTTTATGTATGTATGTATAAATATTGTAATATTCTATATAGGTATATTTTAACATTGTTTTCCGTATACCAACCGATGCAATATTGGATATGTATATATTTATTTAACTTAACCCGTTACTGTCATATGGGGTGGAACCTAGCCAAATGGGGATATTATTTTAAAATAATTATAAATTTTTCAAAATTAATGTTTTTATTTTTTGAGATATCGTGCGTGAGAGCGGCAGTGGCTCATATTCGGTACGTACCAAGGGAGTACTCGGTTTAGTAGGTCGGTTAAGTAATTAAGTTTTTAATTTATGCTGCTGAAGGTTATGTGAAAAAAGTGTAAATAACAAAAGTTGTAGACCTTTTTATTATCTACAACTTTATTTTTTGCAATTTAACTTTTTTCCCATAGGGCTTGTATACCCTGGAAAACTCATCACTTTCAACATCCTGTCATCAAATCGCCCGTAAATTATTTTTCCTTTCATTTTTGTTATATTCTCTTCCGTTTCCAATGGGTGTTTCATACTACTATAATTTTTTTTCTTCAATTTTTAAAGGCTTCTATCCTGGTCTATAAACTTAATATAATTTTTTAGGGTATTATAAATTATATCTCAATAAATGTTATGCAACAAGTTCTATTTAATTTTTATTTATAAATATTATTACATAAGTTTTTATATTGAGTGAAGTACATAAATTATTCGTTTTACTTTAAATAAATAACACTGACATTTTAATTTGTTTTAATAATCATCCACTTATGTAAACAAAACTGAAGTATATGTTTGGAATTTCCAAAGAAATGGCGGATATTTCAATATCGGTTTTTATTTTTTAATAATTCTAAGCATGTTATCTAAACATAAACAATATTAATATCTATCCTTACACGAAGAGAAAAATAATTATTTTAATTTTACAATAATAATTAGTGATTTTATATGAGACCTTTTAAAATAACATTCACAAAAACATAAAATTTTTAATCTGTTTAATTTTTTAGGGTCATTTAGGTCTGAAAAACACAAAAAAATTATATTTATTTAACGATTGATTAGCTAGTTTCTGAGTTATTGCATAAAATGGGTTCGAAGTCTAGATCTCCGGATAGAATTTAAGGCGATAACTAAAATTTACGTATATAATCGTTATATAGAAATTTGTCGGGTCAAAATGACCTTAAACATAGCTGTATACAAATCAGAGACAAAATTTTTTTTTCGATTATTCGCACTGTTCATATTACGAACTTCGTACTGTGTTACTTTTTTCATAAGGGTATCGTGAAAAATTTTTGTTTACAATTCAAAAAAATTACGTTTATAAGGTTATTTTGATCCAAAAATTAAAAAAAATCGGGTTTCAATCGTATTCGTTGATCCCATAGACGTTTCAAGTGTTATTTCAGAAACAAGCCATGCAATTGTAAAATAAGTGTGTTTTTTTTAAAGATCTAAATTGCCCTGAAAAATCAAAAAAAAAATTTTCCCATTTTTGGTTTTCGTAATTTTTAAAGGTACTATTAAAATTATACAAAGTTTTCTATTTTTACAAAATGCATTAAAGGGTCAGTTTGAGGCTCTCCTACCCGACTTTTTGACGACCCATCATCAGAATGAAATAAAAGCGAACAATTATTTATATATGTTTGGAACGTCTTGTCAGATTTGAATGGAATTTGATAAATATGTCTATCACTGGGCCATCGGGGCCCCGTATTATTATAAATCCTAAATTATTATCCCCGTGATATATTGAATGATTTTTGATTTAGATGATTTTTTTCAAATCTGCAAAGATATATGGCCCCTAAGATTGGTCTGTCTGTTCACAGACGTCATTGAAATCATTCCTTGAGTATCATACATAAATATCAAGGCTGAGAATATGAGTAGGATTTCTTCTATTTTTTGGGAGCTTTAAAATGTCTGGCAAGTGTTACTGCCGCCAGGAAATGTTTGGAAGTATGAATTTTTAAAATATTCTTTGGCTCATAAAAATCAGCCCTGAGACTATAAGAAAAGTGAGTTGTATATTTATCTACTTTTAGCACTCTGTCCCTGTAAATTAGTTGCCGGCACTATATTACAATACATACAGTGAAAGTACATAATCGGACTATCTTGTCTCACACATTTCTTTTTGTTGGAAAATAAGATCTGGCGAACCTGGGGTGTGACGTAATAATGTTAAATTTGATCCGGGTACTATCGGAGTATGCTCTGTACTGAATCTAAATTTTTGTTATTTGATATAACTTTTTTAATTATAACGAAAAAACATAATAAACATTACAAAAAAAAAAAAAAAAATTTCAATAGCCTAATTTCTTACTTAAGGCATAATAGACACTCTTTTAAGCTTTGATAAGTATATCCGTAAAAGTAATTTAGTAAGTTTAAAGTAATTTAACTTATTTTTTGGACACCGGGTTATTAATTTGTATTTTTTTTAGTATTTCCAGTAGACAAATAGAACTTAAGAGTACGAATAATATATCTTCAGGACATTATGTCACTGGCTCGCATTAAGACAAAATGTTATTACCAACGTATAATTTGTGTGATACCGATGTCTCAAAGAGCGACGAAGGTAGCTGAAAAAGGAAAGCACAAACACATTAATTTCACGCTATATAGCCGAAAGAAACACAACTCTTTTAAGTATACATAATTTGCATGTTTTGTTCGTCGTGATAATAAGTTTGATGTCTGAAGATACGTACGTCAGTCCTTTTTTTTTTATTATTTGTCTAAATAAATTGAAAATATAAAAAAGTATACGTAGAGTAGAATCTAGATGTACTTGAGTGTGTATAAATAAAACACCGCATTCTGTCAAGCTGTTAAGAGTATCTTAAACTTTTGAACATTGGAAATTTTTTCGAAAACTGATTTGTTTTCGTGCTATAACCGATCGAAAACAACCAAAATACGCAATATTCGTAAAGAGTTGTTTTTGTCTTATAATTTTGATTTTTTCGTGAATAGTTTAATATTTATGATGGATGTTCTTAATACAATTTCATTGACGGAATACGGTGCTCTCTATTTTTGTACAGGCAAGTAGCTCTAGGTTCTGCTCTAACGTACGTCATTACACGTTGTTTATTTACGTGCTGTAATATCACATGTTTGCAATTTAATTTTATTGTTTTTTATGCTGTTTGACGTGTTGTAAACAAATAATAATCGTCTACAAATATTAATAAAAAGCTACATATCAATATAGACAAAATTTAATATATCTTTATACATCCTGCATATACTACATTGGCAGAACTTGGACTTCGATTTTTCCAGATCATTCTTTTAGTAGTAATTGCTTACTATTATTTCAAGTAACCCTAATAGATACCTCGAAACGATATATGGGGTCTTTTCCCATTTCCAATAACTGAGACTGAATGAGCTCCTATTCTTGGGAGTATAAAATTTAAATTTGAATATAGAAAATAAATATTTTTCTTATTTTTTTCATGTCAATATTGTGCATAACATTTGGACCAGTAACTTTTTAGTTATTTGTGCTGGGAAATTGAAAGAAATACAATGTATATTACATGTCACCTAAATCAGCAACCATTTTTGAAGCACACTCCTTTATGTAAGAACAACAGTTGTTAATAAACCGCCTTAGGCAAGAATATCTCAAAAAGCTTACTGCAGTGATTCTATTGTGATTTTTAACTCACAGTGTTTAATAAGATTAAACAAATGCTCTCTACAAATTTTTCTTACTTTTTACTTCTCACTAGATAGGTCAGAAGCTATTTTGTGTTTTATTCTCGTATAAATATAGAAAAATAAAATTTTATAGATTATATTTTAATTTTTTTTTTATAAAAATAATAATATTTTTAATCACTAATAAAACGACCACCCGTAAATTTCTTATTGAAGAAATTGTAATCAATTTTATTGAAACAGTGGAGAGTTTTTATTACTAGATCATAGGCAACAAAGAAAAAGATACTAAAAATATTAAGATATCGTTTTAAGTTCATCATTTTTAAGACTTAATTTAAAAATGACAACCACACGAAAAAGAAAATCTGTTTTTCTTTTCTAATATTTTTAGAAAAAATTTAAAAATATTCTATTATCTGGCTTTATTTGATATTGAATTCTGTTTGGATCACTGTAAAAGTATATTGTATATTGCGAAATCTTGGTGAGTAACTGTCAAGAATACAGTCAAGAGTAACATTTTTTTTAGTCCATTATTGATGCTTTCATGTTTCTTTTTTATAAATTCTTTAGTAAAAGATTTTAGACATTCTATTTTTGCCTTCTCTCTTAAGAATATCGTCTAAGAGAAATTAATATATTTTGTACATTTTTCTTCCAAAATAATTATTCCGATGATTACAATACTTACAACATACGTCCTTGTTAATGATATAAAATATTATCTAATAAAACGAATATTAGTTCATTTCTCATTGGTTGATTTTAGCATTACATGAAAACAATTTAAATTTCCATGTTTGCTTTTTTGTTTTGTCTCATAATTATAATAAATTAATTAATAAGACTGACTTAATTGGAGGTCACATATTGAATAAAACCTTGTAGAATTAAAAAAAAAAATATATGTTTAATTAATTTGTTATTTTTTAAATTTTTTAGGCCCACTCGGGCGAAACGAAAATGTTAACACAAATGGAGGAGGTACAAATCATAAAAAACCTGGACGAGGTTTGTTGCGATCGTTGTTATGTTGCTGGAGTGGACAACGTGGTCAACAGAATTCAGGCAGTGGCAGCGGAAAAGGATCTGGTGCATGTGGTAATGGATCAAGTGTGGATGGACGAGCAAGTCCTGCATTATGTCCGGGATCACCTAGATACTTGTTACCTCCCGTACGACATCAAGATATGCATAAAAAATGTTTGGTTATTGATTTAGATGAAACTTTAGTTCATAGTTCGTTTAAGGTAAGCTAATTATACTGCTACTTTTATCTCAGTAAGTAGCATAATGAATAAAGGTTTTTGACCTTAAGAATGATTGGTAGAGCCGATTTTGGACATAAATTACTTTCTTTATATTATAAATTATCAAGATATTCGGAAGGAAAACTTATGTTTAATGGAATGAATGATTTTTTGGAATATCTTAAAATTAAGTACATTTTGCTCTGATAACATGTATTCGTTAATTTGAGAAAAAACTAAATCAGAATGCGTTGATAACACGTGTTGCTTTGCTATTCTCGACTGAGACCAAGTGTGAGATTTAGGGAACGGTCATTCTGTATGAATCGTAAGCAAAGATCTAAAACCAGGTTCTGGCAGGAATCAACCCTGCACATTATCAGATTTTATACGTTTGAAGGGGTGAAAATACAGTCAAAACGGTCGGAAAGACGTTGCTTAAATCTCCCACAAGCTTTTCCTATTTATAGACTATTCCTGTTTAATTTTAAAAAAAATCGGAATATTCATTTAAATGAGATTTTTGAGTTTTTTCTACTAATTTTGAGTGTTTATTCAGATAATATTTTAACCATGTAAATAATAATATTTAGAAAGAGACATGTATATATTACCAATGCGAGTATTTATAGGTTAAACTCAAAATAAAATTGTGTATTTCAAATAACCTTGATATATCTTGGAAAATTTCATGGAATTATTGCGGAAAATTGTTAAAAATTCATCCATGTCTGTATCAAATCATATAGTATACATAATTCTTATAAGTTATTATAGTTTGGGTCCGTAGTTCAAAACCTTATCATTTAATAGAAAATTATGAAACGTCGTGAAAAGTTTAAATTACAAGGGTGCGTTTTAGTTTAATCTTAAATGTTCCAAAAAATTTTTTAGACTGAGATATCCACATTATACGCAAAATTTTTTCAGAAAAGTGAAATGTGCAACCCAGTACTAAAGCAAATTTTTTGTTCTTGGCTTACGTAGATCTATTTTTTATAATTTTTAGTTCACGTAAAAATGCAGATTTATAAGGGGTAGATCGAATTTTGACAGTGTTAGGTCAAGGTAGAAAATTTGCTTAATTACCTGTTCATATTCGAGTTTTTAAAATAGCTAGATATATAAATGCGTTTTATCGTGGGTAGTTTAATGTATTTATTGGATAAAATAAAATACATTCATACTACATCACTTGGTTTATGTAATTCTGCGAAAACCTTAAAAATCGCCAAAAAAAAAAAAATATATATATGTATTGCTATTTTTAGGGTTTCTAGAGAAATAAAGTTTTGGGAAACCAAAAATACATATTTTACGATTGGATAGTCAGTTTTCGGTATAGCGTTTGAAATTTTTCCGAAATATTGACCTCCAGATCAGATTTCTAGCATGTCTCAAAATCTACGCATCCAATCGTTAAATGGATGTTATTTTTGAAAACTACAGGTAAATGTAAAATTTACAAATTACCTTTATAAACATAATTTTATCGAAATCAGAGACACAAATTTTTTTGTGTGTTTTTGGGGTGTATTCCTTAAGAAACTTGCGAAAAATCGTTTTGGTTCCGATTCCAATAAATTTATGTAGATTTCAAAAATAACATCAATTTAACGATTGGATGCGTAGATTTTAAGATATGGCTTGAAATTCGATCCGGATTTGGGCGTTTTTTCAATAATTTTTCAATTTTCAATAAATTTTAATTTTTTTTTTTCAACGATGTTAACTACACAATGATGTGCATGGAAAAACAGTTTCAATCTATTTTCGTCTAAAGCTTCTTGAGTGAAAACTTGTTATATATATTATATTCTAGAAAATTTTATTATTGGACAAATTTCTTGAATAAAAATGCTAAAAAATTCAATTTTCTATCATAAATTTGTTAATAACAAAAAACTGGGCCAGATTTCATTTTAGTAATATCAAAATAATTTTAAACTATATATTCTATTGTTACCAATTCCCGGGGCGTGTAAGCAAGTTTAAATGTATACAGTTAAAGTGATGATGTAATATCTATTGTACACATTTAATAAATAAATGATGTCGGAAGTATTTTATATACATTCTAAAACATAAAATTCTTTATTGTTTATTACATTGAAACTTGTCATCTCACTATAGACAACTAAACTAAACACAGACAGGCTAGACAACATGCTTGGTTTATTCTAGTATCAAGAATTTTTATTTTCCATAGTTATTTAAACTGGGATGTGTTACTTTCTTATACAAAAAAAAAATTAACATCTTTTGTCTTAGTGCCCTAATTTTAAGTACAGTAAAGTTCGAGTTTTATGACGCCATTGATGCACAATATAATCAAGTTATATTCGGCAGTAAGAGATCGTTTATTAATGGGGAATAAAAACGAGTAATAAACGTTTTATCCTAAGAGCTCGTAGGCGATTTGAGTAACGGTTTGTAAAGCTGTAATTTTCTTCAGTGATGAGTCATAGTATGCGAAGTATGGAAGACCATCTTTTCGCATCAACCGAATCAACCTTGTTGGTTCCCCCTTGAGCGTCATCAGTTTTTATATATTTGATAGGAGTGAGAGTTGAATTTGGTCAAAAGAGTTAGGAAAAAAAAGTTTCGAATAAAATTTTACATAACAAAATTATTTTGCCTTTTTTTGGCCGTTATAAAAAGTAACGGAAGCCAGTGCGTCTAGAACTTTTAACACACCCAAGAATATAAATGAATAACTACGGAAATTCAGTTTTATTTTTGAGTGTATGATGAAAAACATGACAAAAACCAATTCTTAAATACGTATATAAATACAAGCAAAGGATAACTCTTAAAACACGGAGCGTCAAACGTTTGATTTGTTCTTTATTTATTCTATCTAGTCTTGGCATCATGTATAGTCGAAAGGGAAATTGTTATTTTACACTTTCATTAATGATATTCTCATGGTGAGATTGAGATATCAATATCGATGTATCGTTTGCATCCCTACACACCTGACAACATTGAAGGTAACTGAAGTTTGTTAGTTTGTGTCCAAATAAAAATTATTTTTATTCATAAATGATAATAATACAATTAATAAAAATAAATGTTCTGAATTCCAGCCGGTGAACAATGCAGATTTCGTAGTTCCAGTTGAAATTGATGAACAAATTCATCAAGTGTATGTATTAAAACGACCGTATGTTGATGAATTTTTGCAACGTATGGGTGAACTATACGAATGTGTATTATTTACTGCATCATTAGCTAAATACGCAGATCCAGTTGCTGATTTATTAGATCGTTGGGGTGTTTTTCGTGCACGATTATTTCGTGAAAGTTGTGTATTTCATCGTGGCAATTATGTAAAAGATTTAAATAAATTAGGACGTGATTTACAACAAATAATTATTGTTGATAATTCACCAGCAAGTTATATATTCCATCCAGATAATGCTGTACCCGTTGCATCATGGTTTGATGATATGACAGACTCTGAATTATTGGATTTAATACCATTCTTTGAAAAACTTAGTAAAGTTGATAATGTTTATACAGTACTATGTAATTCAAATCATCCATATAATAGTATACCGCCACCTCAACAACCCTCAAATAATTCAATCACATCTTCAACAATACAACAATCGTCGCAACAATCATCAACAGCGGTATCATAGCTATGAATATCATTTTGAATCGATCCACGTATCGTATAGTTACTTTTGTAAAACTCAATTCGTTTCTTTGTGTCTGTTTTCAAATCATGTTTTTTTTTGTTTATCATTATAGTCTGTCTCAGGAGAAAATAGAGTTACAGCAAATTTATTTGAATTTTTTGCAAGAAATTGCAAAGGAAATTTGTATTGTTTAATTGTTGCGTTTCGTAGTAGTTTTTTAAATCTCAGGAAAGAAATACTGTAGAAATAAGATTTACACAATATTTTAGAAATATTTTTTAAATAATTATTTATATTATTTAAGTAATATGCAAAAAAAAATCCATGAAATAAGAAAATTAAAAAAAAAATCATTATTTTTATTTTATATGTTAAATTATTTATTTTTAGACGTGAGTTGAAGTTTATTTTTTAAAATTACAGTTTTTCCATTAAAAAAAATCTAGAAGTAGGTTACCATCGAAAAATTACGTATTGAATAATTCATTTTTAAAATCCATAAATGGTAAAACTGTACAATATTTATTTTAACAAAATATTAGCTGTGGCGCTATATTTGTAAAACAACAAAAGTGAAAAAAAACTTTCTAGAAAGTAGAAAAAAAAAATTCCTTAAATAGAGTTGATTTTATTGTTTATACAATAAAATCTTAGTAGTTGATTATTTTCCTGAATTGTTAAAATGAAAATATTATGCAATATTAATGACAATATAACATACCGACATTGTCAAATTATAACCAATCCGTCCCTATCATTTTTTGTCACTTTAGTTATATTTAAAACTACTCCGAAATATGGATAAAAATAGCGTCACAACAAAGAATATTACAATTGGGTTAAAAACTGCAAACTTATGCAAAACTATAGCCCACTAATACAATATTTTGAAATTTATTAATATAACACCTCCATGATAGATAATTTGAATCGTATTTTATCAATTTATCCTCGGTGTGATTGTATCGGCATTGGCAGTCTACAATGAGAACTTGCTTTGACATTTTAACGTTGATCCATCTTTGATCAAAGAATATTACAATTCTTATGTAATGGAGAATTGAAGGTAATATTCTTTGGTGGATGCCTACTTAAAGAAAATATCTTGACATAGTTTTACACTTAGATTCATATTTATGATGAATCAAAGATTTTTGACAGAAATAATATATGAAACTAAATTATATTTTATTCTAAGTTGTAATATTCTTTGGTCAATCTAATATGTTAAACAAAAAAAAAAACAAAAATAAAAAATAAACGAAACTTTGAAATTCGGAAGAAAAGTATAACGTAATTTTATATTCTTATAAGAGAGACTATATTAATATAAAAAAAAATTCTGGAACTAAAATGGAACGAACCAAAGTATTTTATTATAATTTTTTTGTTTGGAGTTAAAAAACATATCAATATTATGAAAAAAAGAAAAAAAAACTCAATATAATTTACACATTTTTTCTTTTTTAAATTCGATGCGATAATCAGAATGAAGCACAACTAAATTTTTTATAATTAAATTCAGTGTGTAAATTATTTAAATATTAATTTCCCTCCTAATTTAGTAAAATTATTTTTTTATATACACTTCGATTTTTTTTTTTTATAAAAAATTTCGAAGAGTATACACAAATTTCCACATTATTGAATCGTTGTTTGTAAAAAATATGTAAAAAAAAAAAAAAACGTTGAATACGTCTCTGTAATGTGTGAAGCTGTTTTGTTATTACAGATTTTAAGTAATTATTCTACTTAAAATAATCAAAGTGAAAACTTTAGAATCGAAATAAAGTATAATTATGATTAATTTTAAATCAATTGGAAGATGAGGAATTCAATTGTAAAATTATTGTTTTAAAGTTTTCAAAAATTTCAATTTTATTTAAAATTATTTTCTTCGGTCATTTAATTGAAATTAATTATTCTTTTAATTATGTATTTTTTTAAATTTCGTAAACATATATCAAAATGTAAAATTAAAAAAAAAAAAAAAACAATCCAATATCTTTGAGAGTGAGTTGACTGTATAAAAATAAACAAAATTAAATTATATATAAATATATAAATATTAATAATAATATATAAATAAAATATATAAATATATTATATATAAATAATAAAAATTATAATTTTTTAGTATTTAAGTATGATGAGATTCCCCTGAATATGTTTATACAATTTGTGTGGGTGTGTGTGTGTGTCAGCGCGCGTGATTGGTAAGTTTTTTGTACATTATGTTTTCAGAAAAAGTGATTCTTTGAAAAATAATTATTTACATACATTAATTTTCAATAATTATTTTCACGATCGAATTATATAAATTGTAACGATTAAAATATTTTGCCACCGATGTATCGAAAAAATGAAAAGAATGGAAAAATCGACTAATGAGAATTTTTAACTATATTCAGTTAGTTTTCGAGGAAATCAATTTTAAAAGAATAAGGTTTAAAAAAATCATTATTTTATTTCACTTAAAGATTTCTTTCAAAGTCGAAGGTAAGAACAATTTTTTTTCTAACATCTCATTTTCTACGAGTCTGGATTCGCATCATAACATCTATATTAGAGCAGGCGTTAATTTTCTTTACATAAAGGTTCACTATGTTTTATAATAATTCAATAACATCTAATTAATCTACGTTAACAAAGTTGCTTTTATTTCGAAGCTGTTGCTAACCTACAAGGCAAAATATTTAACCGTATTATTCGATGGGTTTGTCAATTAATTTGCAACCTCTTACTCCCTAGGTCCAAGCACCGTGTTTTTTATACAATATTTTGCTTGAAAAAAATATACCAAGACATCCAATAGAGTTAAATATATAGCAGTATTGTTTGGTATTATAAAGGGATCGATTATCAAGTATGTCTCTATGGATTGGAAGTAGGTGAAAATTTAAGTAAAATTAATTGAAAGAACAACTCAGGCAGCAATATTAATTTGATGTATATTTTCTAGAATAAACGGAAGGTGCGGTTTTGTATTTAGTGGAGATATTTTAAAACAAATTAGGGATACTGTGTATTTTTTATATTCCCACAAAAAAGAGTGTAAATCATAAATTCCTTTCTTAATTTTGGAGGGATTGGAAAGTTAAACATATACTCTTCTACGGTTTGAAATCAGGTGACCAATTTTTGTTATACGGAATTTCTAGTTGCAACTATTGATTTGAAAGAAAAACTATCGATTTTAATGAAATTCAATAATGTACTGATTATTGTATTACAGTATTATTGAGTTGAATAAAGTTATTCTTTAATTTTGTACTATTTGTCGTGACATATTTTCTGGAAACATTGTATAAAATTATAAATGAAATTGTTTATTGTATGAGTTGTTCAGCTTGTGTGTTTTGTATGTCTTGTCCGCGTGTCTGCCTGTTTGAATGAATTCAAAAAATGTATTAAGTTTTTTTTTTTTGTTTTTTTGTATGTAGTGGATTTTCTGTCCAAGTGCCAATATTGCCTTCATAATGGGTAATAGTAAAAAATTATTATAATATTGAATAGAATGATTCAACAATTTGTGGGGAGGGGAGGGCAAATATGACTGTTGAAAAAAAAATTGTTGATTTATAATTATTGTATTATTTTTAGGAGAAACAACTTGTTATCATTTTTTTCTTAAATATTCATTAAATTGTTTTTTTTTTGTGGTTCGAAATAACACAGGGTAATTTTGATAATTTTGAGACAAAATTCGAAAGTTAGTTAATTCTTTATGATTTGAATCTTAAAGTTATGGTTTTCATGAAAGATTTTTGATTCAAATTATGCTCGTCTTTCTGTGAGGTAACTCAAAATTTCAGAAAAACCCTTTATAAAATACAAAAAAATTGCTCAAACTTATTTAATCATGAAGAAAATCATATACCAAAGAAATGTAATAAATTTTGGTATTATGATAACAAAATTTACAGCATAAATTTTAATTTTGGATAACAAAAATGTTAACTTGAAGAAAAGTAAATTTTCTGCATCTTTTCTTTTGTATATTGTATAAAGTACTTTTTAAACTTAATGAAGTAAATAAAAAAAAAAACAAAACAAAACAAAACAATAGCCTAAGAGTTGACTGCTTAAGAGAAAATTAATTTTAAAGCTAGACTTTTTATTGCTTCAATTTCGATTAAACAACGATACGAATTTAATTTCGAGTAAAATAATCAAAAAAAGTGTTAATTAATTTAATAATTTTTGAACAATTTATAGCTAAACAATTTCTTGTTTAGTATAAATTAACTTTCTTATAGACAGCCAACTAGCTCCTAGACAACAAGGTAAAATTCGCCTGTTTTAATTGTTTTTAGAATATGTGAATTAAAAATAAATAAAAATTCAATGTCGTATCGTTAATCAAATACATTTACAGGAAGTTAAAATAATGACGCAATTTTTTTTAATTTTTGAAATAAAAAAAGATGTTTAAAAACACGAATAGTTCAATGATAAAAATTGCGGTTTTGTAACTTCCTGTAGGTTTTTTCAATGTATTAAATATTTCAAGTGGTGTATTTAGTAGGACGATAAAAAATTTAAAATTAATTAGTTTAAAATGAAGTTAAATTTCAATTAAACATATTCGTAATAGAAAATCCTGAATAATTTTAAACGTAAAAGTTTGCGACTGATTAGGTAATAGTTTTCATAAGATAGTATAAGCGTTGCTATGCTGTGAGACCTTAATTCGACGATAAAAACATCCAACTAAATTTAATATTAATTTAAAATTTCCTCTCTTCTTTTAATAATGTGACCGTAAAAATAATTGCGGTTGTTTTCTATACATTGGCCAAGTGTTTCGACTCGTATATTCCTGTTCTTTTCTATCTGTCAGAATTTCTGTTGTTATTGCCTTACACATTGTTTTATTATTGTACGATTATTGTTTTAAATTTGTATAAGTAAATTTTATATTTGAAAAAAATATTACGTGAAAGGTAAAATCATTTATTTCTTAAATTTTAATTTCGAAGTGATCAAAAATTGTTTTTAATTGCATTAATATTATTACAAAAGTGAATTTTGTAGATTATGTTTTAATTTTCTAATGATGGTAAAGTGTGGAATTTGTAAACATTATTCTGATGCATATCCGTGCTCAATGATAAACAAAATTTGATTTTTAATATGAAATTATTAAAAAAGACTTGTTAACACTTCCAAAGTAAAATTTTAAATGATAATAATTTGAGGTTTATGTTGGTATATTTTTTAAAATATATTTTACCTGTATAAAACGGTAGAATATTAACCATGTATTAAAGCAATTTGTGAGACAATATGACTTCGGAAATTCTGGCAAAGAGAAAATAACAAGTATGTATGCTGACGTAGTTACTTCGCTAGTCTATTATCCAAAATTTATTAAATATTTCAAATACTGTCTCTATTACAGTTCAAATACTGTCTCTATTGCAATTCAATGATATATCTGTCTAAAACCCATATTACAAAAGGACGAATAACTTTGGCGTCTTTTGGACTATCAGATAAGTTAATCTGTTTCTAAAGACTAGAACAGATTAATGAAAATTGTGACCTTGTTTTCTCTCGTGTTTTTGTTAGTGATTAAATTTTACTTTCAAACTGTATTTTAGAGTAGAAAAATCAATCAAATAAATTATATACCTATTGGCATAATAATTTGACTTTTTGTCAATCGTTTTAAATATTCCATTTGACATATTTGACATTGAATTGAATTTTTGCTTGTTAATGAATCTCTTCGATGTTTCGAACCCTGTATAAAATAACATTAATTAGAAATTGGCCTAGTAACAGCAGGCCAAAAAGACGTATTATAAAAAAATATTTGCATTTGTCCATAAAAAAGACAGTAAAGCCATCTTTTTTTTTTAAAACTTAAGGAAAAATTCGACATAATTTAATTAAATATATGCCATATCAATCAAAAAACAAAACAGTATATATAGAGTAACTTTTCCACACAATCTAAAGTTTTTCTAAACTACTACTAAAAAACAAAATGTAATCATTGCCTTTGTGCTATTGTAGTTAAAAAAGTTATTTAAAAATATCTTAGTAGAGAACAATTTTTCAATTATTAAACTAATTAATTCTACTGGGAACAATTTTATTATATGGGAAAAAACATTTGTCATACGTTGTGTCTTTATAACGTATTGTGCACAATTTGTTTTTTCGACAAATTTTTGTAAACAATTTTTTAAAATAAAAAATATTTCGAGATTTATTTTCAATTTTTTAATAAATTTGAATTTTTTACATTTTGTCTTTAAAACATTATTTTTATGCAAATTTTACACAAATAGTCTTCTTTGCTAAAAGCCTGATTTACATTGGTAAAATAATATTCTAAGATACGAATTAGAGATGTGTCCTTCACCATCTGTTCGTCGGAACAAAATTTGTTTAATAAAGAAATGCCTCAAAGTATGCGCACTCGTCTCGTGTCCACTAATATTAGTTTTCTATGTAGTAATATATGGGCCGATATTAGTAAGTGGCATCTATCTGCTTCCTCAATAAATTCAATTAAATAACATAAACGTTCGTAGTACGTAAGTGCAATGTAAGTCATTTTTAAGATATATAAGATGTTTGAATACCCAAATGTCACATAAATGTAAAAAATGTCTAGAATTGTGCTTGCCTACGGCTTACGTTTATAGACATAGAACAATAAACAACGCTAATAATGGAAGTTTTATAATAGATATATAACAGTAGACCACGGTTGTGGACGTAAAAAGCGATGTATGAATAAAACAGAACGCTGCATAGGCGTATGCCCTTTTCTTTTTATCTATCCACACTTAATAAATATGAGTTTACATATCCTTGACTGATCATGTACGTACAGTATATTATAAAGGATATGTATATTAATTAAGAGGAAGAAATACTCCTATGAAACTTTTTTTATTCGTATTTCGTTTTTTACAAAATGAACGAATTAATTAAAAATTAATTATTGTATTTTGAATTACTCATAGCCTTGAAAAGAGTATTTCTTTTTTAAAACATATAATTGGTATAAATATACAACGAATTTTTTGCAAATCAATGAATGTTACGTACGCAAATTTTACAATAAATAAGCTGGTCACGAAAATTAATTTTATTTTTTTTGATCATTTTCCGGAGCTTTGATTGTAGAAGTAACGATAGATTAATTAATAATTGTTACCATAAAAAAAGTCGGGACAATTTAAATCTTTTTAAAATTCCATAACGGCACCTTAGAAAAATAATTGGATCGAACTTACTCTACGCTTTTATAGTGTATAAAAAATTAAGCGATAATTTTTATCATTTAATATTGTTTTCAACTCTCCTTAAAAAGGATATAGGACATAACAATTCTTTAAAGTTTAAAAGCGTACACAAAATTCGACATGAATCTACTTTTTTGCATGAATGTTGCAATCTTTACACATCCATTGGATTTCGTTATAACTCAAACATCTTGTTATGGGGGTGGTGATAAAATAGATATTTTTAAGCAAAGAATATTTTTAAAGCAAGAAATTATTTGATGGTGTGTGTAATCGGGGGAAATTAATAAACTATCCATATTCGAAAGATTTATTGTAACTTTGCCACTGTAATACGCAGTTATATTTGTATAATTTTCAAAACCATTCTGAGAGAAAACAAAAACATTCTAAGGTGGCGATTTCTTTCATATTCAAAGCTATATTTTATATTTTCGAAAATTATATTTTTAAAGACAGGATGGTTTTTGATAAACGTCTATTTACAGATAGGGTTTTTATCTATCCTAGGTCATTGAATTTCTATGTAATTTTAAATTTCGTTCATTAACAATGTTTTCGAGATATAGCAGTATACAAATCCTTTAATCCTAAATAAAGGATTGTTAAATTATTTATTAATAAATATGTAAATAAAATCGAGATTAAAGTTTGAAGGTCTGATATATACATTCCTGTCAGGAGATAAATATATTCCTTAATTTTTTGAGATTTATTTATTCTCATTCCATTTCTATAACAATTATTAAAAACTGATTTAGTTTAATTTATACAATTAATGAAAATACAATTAATATAAATGAAATAAAAAATATTTTTTTCAGTAAAAAGATGAACTCGTCAGATGTTTTTGTCGTTATTTTATTTTCGGAAAATAAATTTTATTAACACTATTTTTAAGAAATTTATGACGGAAAGAAAGTATTTTCACTTGTCGATTTTCTTGATGCTTCTAAGAATAATGAGACTAAGTAATTTTTAATTTTACAACAAGAAATGAACACCTAAATGATTTTATTGGCGCTGTTTTATACGAGGGTGGTCTGAAAAGTTTCCAACCTCAATGTAAAGATAGTAGCAGTCGACAATAAAAGCTAGTGAATCTTACTAGCTTACTAGGTAAGAAACTGCCAATCGATGTACAACTACATTCATTAGTTTTTATTGACGAATGCTGTTATCTTCACGTTGAAGTCGGAAACTTTTCAGACCGCCCTCGTATTTTAATCCAATGGGTACAAGACTTGCACTATTTTAATCTAGTGGTTAAATCCACATGCTTTTTTTGGATTCTACTTCAACGTGCATTTTTAAATAACAAATGAGGATAACACAGATAACATTTTTTAGTATCCATTTTTTGTTGTAAAATTAAAAATTAATTTGTTAATATTGCAAAAAAATTTGAAAACTATATTTTTACCTATCTAAATCAGGTGTAAACGAACCAAAATATGTATGAATGCACGAATTCGATTAGAATATCATTATAAAAAAATAATGTTTTAAAACAATTAATATACATCATATTAAATATATAAACTATTTGGTATATATTGAAGCTTTACTGTGGCCTTACATTTTTAAATAAAAAACAAAGCGTATTTTAAATTTAATTTTGTTTTTAATAAAATTTAGTATTCGATTTATTATTAATTTATATAGCATTGGACTAACAAAATCAAACAGTAACACAAATATGTAGAAAAACGCTTGTAAACATTTTTAACTATTTGTAAACAGTTCTTTAAATGTAAACATAATAATAATAATCATTTCAAATTGATAAAAATAACATTTTCCATTTTTAAATAATATAATTTCCTTAAACTATATTAATTTGGAAATATTTTCAGTAATTTAACCCCACCCCCTCCATTTTTAATGGATTATATGGTTTGGAGCTATTTAAATGATTATTTGTAAATTTTACTATAATAATTACTACAATACGGCTAATAGCACTAACACGAAGAAATCGAAAAAATGTTCGGAGTTCAAAATTGTTTATTTTTGTCTAATAAATATAAAATGAGTAATTTTGCACAATTTTGATAATATCGGAAAATCTTCGTTTTCGGACTAAGTATATATCGAAGAATTTTCGAAATTATCAAAATTATTAAAAAGTGTTCGATAAAAACAATCATTTTCGATAAAAACAAACAAACGAAAACTCTTCGTTTTCGATTTAAGTTCGAAAAACTTCAAATTCTATGAGAAAGAAAAAACTAAAATAAAAAGAATACTTCCAAGAAAACAAAATTAAAAAATTTACTGTAGAATCCGGGTAAACCATATTTTAAAATAGATAATGAATTTTTCGGTCTTAACTCATAGCACGAAAAAGAAGTATATATCGAAAAAATTCCAAGAGATCAAACATTTTTATTTTCGCAATCATTAAAATTGTTCCAAACCATATAGAACGTATAAAAAAAAGGGGGTCCTAAAAATAAATAGTCCGACAACATTCAGATTCTTAATATTAAAGCTATTATTAACATAATTCCAATGATAGAATGCGGTGCTCAATTTTTGCACACTCAAGTCCATCCAAATCCTGGTCTATAATGAGTTTATAAACTTTTGAAGTGGAAAAAATGATTTAATAATAGTTTGTATTAACTTAAAATTCATGACATCACAGTTTTCAATTTAATATTTGGTAAGTAAAAAATGGTTATTAATATTATTGACCATATTGATCCTTTCTTCAGACGTTTGAAGATTATATGTTACCATTCAAGTATATTTTTCAGATTTTTATAGTTTAGTTTCGATAAAACATGGAATGACACATTTGTATTTGAATATTGGTTTGATCCACGATCTTATACACAGATCTTAAATTAAATGAACTACTTCTGACTCCGAAATTATATATATAATTTCGGAAATGTCTCCAACAGTTTTTATGAAACTTAGAATGCATGGGATTTTGTAGGCGATAAATCGATCTAGCTAGGTTTCATTCTTACAACCGTCGTCTTATCCGTGTTTTCAAGCAATGAAAATTAATTGAAAAATATGACTCATCCTGACATCTATCGGCGAGTAGTAATACTATTATTTTTTCCTAGGGCCATCAACTGAAACAACATAAAGCTGTCTTACCGACAGCAATACTAAAGCTATTTGACAACAGATGGTGATAACCAACGTATTTTTTCTGCTATGGAAAACCGAGCAGGGCCGGTTATCCAAGTACTTTTTATACACGAGTTTTAATATCAAACTAAAGTCTTTTCAAATGATAATTTCCAATTCTACAATTATATTTTCAACAAGCTTGTCTTCTACAAGTCCTCTGTTTTCATATCAATATTATGCATACCAAATTTCAAAACATTTGGATAAGTTTTTCATGAGTTATTTGGGCGCCAAAATTGAAAGAAATATAACACATATTACATGTAACTTCAGTCAACAGCTTGATAAAAGCACCCTTTTTTTTCAATAACAGCTGTAGATAATCGATTTTAATACGAATTGAAACAATGAGATTTCACAATAAAGACAAGCTCTAATGTATATTGTATTTTTTTCGCGAACAAATAACTCAAAAAATAATCATCCAAATGTTATGGAATTTGGTATGAAAAATTGTTACAAGAAAGCGAAGTACAATTTATTGGTATTACATTAGAGATTGTCTCTATTGTAGAGATCTCATTTTTTATGTCAATTGCTCTTAATATTAAAGTATTTATTTATTCCCAATTAATTTAAACAATTTTTATGCATAAAAAAGTATATTTTAGCGGTTTTTATTACTGAAAAAAGGTATTGAAATTTGTTAACTTTCGCGTTAGATTTTCTGAAACAAAATACGTTACTGATTATGCTTGTATATACACAATGGAATTAAACCCATTGTAGTAACCATACAAAAAATTTGTTTTACCGCAATTTCTGTTTATAATTATTTTTGACGCAATTTTTTAAATACCTATTTTTTACCTTTAACAAAAATTAAAAAAAAAAAAAATATATTTTTAAGTATAATTGACGAAATGACTTTCTATTTTTTTTCATAACAATTTTAAAACGAAACAAAAATCCAATCACGATTAACCCTTATGGCGAAAATTCTTTTCTTGGTCTGTTAAAACATTTTTATTAAACACACCTGTAGATGTAGTATAATTGCTTTTGGATTTTTTTTTGCATTTATTCGTACTTAATAAAAAATAAGTTAAAATGAAATTATTAATTTTGATTTGGTTTGTAAGATTATTTGATTTTTTTGTAACTTAAGTGATATTTGTGAAAAATCGGTTCTCTTATTGAGTCTACTGAAATATAAGTACGATATTTATTATTAAGTGGCTAATTTAGGTTATGCGCCAGGTGGCCCATAATTTATAAACTAAGAATGTATCATATTTAACGATAAATTGCGTTGCCCGAGATATCACTTGAAATGGCTCCGAGTTATCGAATTTTGGAATTGGTACTAATATTTTTTTTACAATCAACCCATTTGAGCATACTAGCATTATTTATCTTAAATTTTGAAGGAAACATTTGCCATGGACATCGATAGGGCCTCTTAAAGAAGAATGATCCTTATGTATAATCACTACGGAGATAGATGAACATGTATGAAGTCCTTTATGCAAATCTTCTTTGTTTAATTTAGAATTTTTTTTTAGAAGTCCATATTCTGGCTATTTTAAAAAAAACTTGAAATTCATGTTCGTGAAGTAAAGACGCTTCAATTGAAGTGAAAAAAAAGTGTATGCATCTTCCCTAATTTGTTAGATATTTTTATTACATCTAAAAAATGATCCACGTGTTCTTTAAAATTACATTTATATTATAATACAATACAAATTATTATTATCTACTTAATACAATTTTCGAACACTTGTGTCTACTGTCTATTGTGTATATCCATTAAATAGTTACATATCAGGTGAGAAGAACACTTAAACAATAATAACATATCTTTGAATTCACTTAAAATTAGATATACTGTTACCCTTACAAATATTCTTGGTACTGTGTGATTGATTAAATATCAATAGATATCCTTTTTTTTTTGTATTTTTGATCTGTGTATAGTACAAAAATTTATTTTATTTATGCATTAATTTTTTAATTAATTTTTTAATCAGTATTCTCATTAAGATAGGTCAATATAAGCCCGGGTAGCTCAGTCGGTAGAGCATTGGACTTTTAATCCAAGGGTCCAGGGTTCAAGTCCCTGCTCGGGCGATTTATTTTTAATATATATATATTAAATGTTAGCATTTAGAATTATATTTATGATTTGGAATTTTTTATTTTATTATAATAATTATTGTCTGACTGAAAATAGTTTTTACAGCCGAAATTGAAATCAGAATTGCGTGTTCAGTCACAGTTTCGACCATAACCGAAACTTCAATACAAGGTCATGTTTTAGTAGGAAAAATGAAGTAAAAATTATTATTATCAGATATGACTCTGAAAAATAAGCCATGAAAGAGTCACGACTGTGAGCGAAAACGCGGCAAAGTGACACAGCGTGAAACCTCTTGATTATGCTTTGGGTCGTAATTTCGCTAAATGGCAGCTGATACTGAAACTGAGAAAATTGGGTTGGACACTAATTCTAATTTCAATATTAATGTACACGGGTCAAACATTTCGACTTACCTTATTGTGATATCATTATATGCTCAAATTTTACTAACTAGACTTCGCCACATTGATCCAAATTCGACTATTATCACTGAAAAGTAAATCTGTTTGCGTTTTAATATGAAGAATTAATGTAAATGAAAGCTACACCTCTTCAAAATAATTGACTTTTATATATAGGGTAAGTCTGGGGGAGATGACCGTACGGAAGAGATGACCAGTATAATTATTTTCGGAACCTACAGTTAGATGGCAATATTCTAAGCCTAGTTAACTGCAACCAACTTGGTCTACTAGCAGTACACAGGACGTTGACAGAAGTAAACTAAGTTTAGAGTATTACTATCTAGCTATGGGTTCCGAAAATAAATATGATTGGTTATCTCTCCCATACGACCATCTCCCCCGGACTTACCCTAATAATTAAATTTCAATTCTTATATTACACACCTCAACATAGTATGTTGATGAGAACAACATGTTAGAAAATAATTATCTTTAAAATTTGAGGAAATTTTTTTTTAAATTTTTGTATTGATAACACAAAAGTTCGCCAATAAGGTCATCAAACAAGAAAAATGAAAAAGAAAATTGATTAACAAACAGAATAATAAAAATGTTTGAATTACCATAAAAATTTTACGTGTATTCTGTAAAAGATTCTATCATATATACTATTTACAAAAGCTAATAAATCATCTTTTATCTGCATAAATTTATTGTGTATTTTTTAGACTTCATTAGTTCACATGTCCGCGAATAAAATACTAAAACATAAATATAAGTATATTTAAAAAAACACAAAAAAAAAATATTAAAATAGATAAGCAACAACCCTTATTATATGTTATAAAAAAAATTGTGAGGGACATCAATTTAAAATAATGTTATATTACCATCATTATTTTATATCGAATTGAATTATTATTATATTGTGGGAAGACGAGAATTAACAACGAAAAATATAGATTTTTAAATTAGATTTTATATTAGCGATATGTTCAAAAACAAAAAATAAAAAATGTGATAAAAATATTGAATTTTTAACGAATTTTATTTCCCACACAATTTACATAAAATGTACATTAATATTGGGAAGAATATTGCTTACGATTAACATTTAACACTGATGAAAATCGATATCGATTGAAAATTATTGCATGTCTTTATTTCTCACGGTGAGCTGTTTCATATTGAGAAGACTTTAACTTGTTTGAAAAAATATAGTTTTACATAACTGATAATAATTGTTATCGATTGAAAATTATTGTATGTTTTTGTTTCCCAAGCGGAGCTGTTTAATATTTTTGAGAAGCCTAACTTGTTTGAAAAAATATAGTTTTACATAACTGATAATAATTGACATCGATTGAAAATTATTGTATGTCTTTGTTTCCCAAGCGGAGCTGTTTAATATTGAGAAGAATTTAACTTGTTTGAAATAAGATAGTTTTACATAACTGATACTAATCGATATCGATTGTAAATTATTGTGTTTTAGCAGCCCAATCGGATCTTTATGTAAAAAGATCGCTATTTGAAAAATCTTTGTTTTATTTGTTAATCCTGACGAAATTTATCAAAATAGATTATTTTTAAATAATTACATTGCATTACAAACATTTTCTATTTTAATGGAAAGAAAACTAGACGATAAGAGTTATAAATATGAATTTAAAGTCACATATAATCACATTTAAGAATGATTAAGAAGTGTGCTTCTAACAAGCTGATGATTTAAATTACATGTAATATGCATTGTATTTCTTTCAATTTTTGCGCACCAAATAACTCAAAAAATATTTATCCAAATGTTTTGAAATTTGTTATGCACGATATTGATATGAAAATGGAAGGCTCGTCAAGTTTCAAGTTTTTCTCGAAAAAAATCTCTAAAGTAAAAATCAAAATTCGATTTTATGTTTAAAAATGTTTTGCCGAGAAAAACTCTTCGACAAGCACTCCGTTTTCATGTCAATATGGTGTATGCCAAATTTCAAAACATTTGGATTCGAATCAAAATATTTTATTTGGGCGCGAAAATTGAATGATCTTTACTTAATGGAAAGTGTTTTAGTATTATGTTTAAATCTCCCTTAAGCACTTTGCGATCATCTGGGCTATAATTACGAAAATAGGTTTTGTTTTTTTGAAAAATTGTTTTTGGAAAATCGTTTGAAACTATGAAATTTGTTATATAATTGCATAAAGTCCTCTAAAATTGCTTTAAAAATGGTCACCTAAATAAATTTTATGAGGTTTTATGATAATCTTACATGAAGTCGGTTGAAACAGATACTTTATTCCCAATAAAAAAAATTAATAAAAAAAAAATATCCGTTTCGCTTCAATTTCAAAGATTCTGACTTTTAGGAACTCCTCAGTAACTTTTATTTCAAGCCTATCTGTCTGGAGGTCTGCCGATCGTACGATGAAAACCATATATATAAATGCGCATAAATCTAACACTACAGAAAATTTTATGTTAATTAAATGAAGAAAATGCTGAAAATAGGGACACACATGTCCTCCTCATTGAAACATTGCAGTCTTTTGGTAGTAGAACCGCTGAATGTTGGCCATTACATGGATAGGAAGTTAAATAATGTTATTGTTTCTGCTTGACTACGCGTGACGGGAAGCACACGCCCGTGTTATGGAGCACGCTCCGTGGTGAAATGTGCAAATTACCAAATACACAAATACCTTGTATAATTTTGTATACATGTGACGGTTTGCTTAAGTACGTGTTAGGGCAATGCTTTTAACATTTTTAATTCTGCGTGCTTTGGAACATCATTTTCCAGATTTTGAGGGTGCGAAAAGGGTAGGACATACTGCATTGTATTTTATTATCATACAATAATGGACACATTAAAAAAAAGCGCTTTTTCACCTGCTTGGGTGTGTGACCTTTATTGGTCATGTTTCGCTAATACGCCTACCCCTCCCGTTAACATGTATTGTAATATATGGATTTCCCATATAGAGGTTTTTGGTAGTAGTTAATTTCTTCTTCGTATAACTTGAGAACAAAGAATGTCAAACAAAAGAACATGTTCAATATAACTCCGATGACGACGACGATAGTTTCTTAAAACGCATTCATACAGTGATTATCCAATTTTTGAGGCACAATCAAGTAGTTTGAATCCATTTCATACGCAATTTAATTATTCCTTTGGACATGTGTTCAATGTAATTTTTCAGCTTTAAAAACCAAAAGAAATAATATCTTTTAAAAAATAAACGCAAATAATGGCAAAATCACAATACATAAATAATGTTATTTTGTTTCTTTTCTTGATACCGTATAGAAGGTGAAAGCACTCTGCAAAACCGTTGCACGTTATATGTACCAACCAAGAAGTTAAATAGAATCAAATACACACACACATACATACAAACGCAGACATACCTACATAAAATAATTTACTTCTGTTTTTATAAATTAAACGGTTTGAAGGGTTGTAAGAATTTATAGTAAACTGGTCAATGCCTCAACAACAACAACAACAACAAAACGAACGGACTACTCTAACTCATCATCATGTAAGAAAAAAGATGAGGGTGGGGCACCTGTGATCATCGACAGGTGAGTGTCTTTGTACAAAAATACATACGTATAATATAAGAAAAGTCAGTAAAACTACATATATAAATACGTACATACACCTGCATCTGTGTGTACACGGCGATGGTTTAATATATAAAATAATTTATTTTATCTATTTATCTATGTATAGAGTAGATAAAAATTTCCACCTAATTCTGTATGATAAGCCATTTGAAGTCATTATGTATCCCTATGAAAAACTAAGAGCTAGCGCACACCGTTTAGTTTTCTGATATATTACACCCCGCTTACGGTAAGAATTCTATGTAAGACAACTTAATTTCTGATCAGAAAATCTTATTGTGTTCGCATACATACGATGCTGTCTGGAGTAGAATAAGAGTTTCTTATGATGTTATCTGCTGTAGGGATGTTGCGTATGCCGATTTTTTCACATTCGCGGATGTGAATGCAGATGCGGATTTTTGAAGTCTCACATACACGGATGCGGAACGATAAAACAACGATAAAGTAATTATTAACATTTTTATTAATGAAAATTGCAGCATTAAATATAATGATCCTATTTTTTTTTTAACTTGTGTAACTAATTTTCATATTAGTAAGTGAAGTTAAAAATAGAAGCTTTCTACTTAATAAAGAGTAATATTGCCACCTTTTCTGATTCAAGGCGCTTACGCAAAGGTTCGTAAATTTAACCCGCGCTAGTAAATGAATAGTGTTCGCTAGGAACACTGTCTGGTGAAGTAGATAAAAATCTACGTACTATCGGTGATAATATCTTAAATTCCTCTGAATGAATACTCTACCATTTAAAAGGATTTTCATACATATATCCCATTTTTTAGTGCGGTAAGAAAGTAATTCCTTTTTGAATACAGTTTCAGTGCTACCATACTTTGTGTCGATGGTGACATTGTTAATTAACTTATTAGAACCTTGCTGGAAAATATAGTATATTATTTTAAAACGATAAACTCTACCTACAATAAAACGTATTATCGGCGATTTTAATTTAATAAGTTTAGCTAAGACTTATATAAAGATTTCCCAATAAGCAATTATTTACAACCAATGATCACTGTATCACAATGACACTCAAAATATCTATCTATACGATAAGTAATCCACAGCGCAATCAAACACGTAATGATTTATTTACAAGAAACAAAGATGCACCGCGTCGGATCTTGTAACAAATTTCATTCTGTTACAACTTGTATTACATCTGCATACACATGATCATCCGCCATTGATTGTTGTGGATGAGGATGCAGATGCAGTCGTCCAAATCTATGCGGAACCACCACATTTGCGGATGCGGATACGAATATTCGCAACCTTCCTAATTTGAAGTAGGCCACCTGTTAGTCAAAAAAGTAATTAATAAATTTAAAATATATGAAAGTTCATTGGTTCGTTGTGGTTTGTTGAACGTATCCGATGATATGCGCTTGCTTACGATTTTTGTATGATGCATGATCAGATTTTCTTATAAGAATTTCTTATACGACTGACTGTCTGATGGTGTGCGTTGATCAACAGATTTTCTGATCAGAATTTCTGTTTCTGTTGAATGATCAAATACAATTCTGGTATATAAAAATTCTCCCTACATGTTTTGAACGTATGTTTGTTGTAAGTACATACTTATATATGTATTTTTTCTTCAATAGAGTCGTATACTAGTAGTATCTTCATCTAAATAATGTTAAAATATTTATAATTTTGTTTTTTTATTCCTGATATTTATTCCATTAATGAAGTATTATATAATGCGGTAATATTTTTACGATCCAACAAATATAAGGAAAGAAATGATGTTAATAACGAAAAATGTTTTCTAGTGTTTGAAAGTAAAACTCGACATACGCACTTATAGTAGTGATGAGCAAGCCTAGACAAAGACTGGGCCAACCTTGGTCTTAGCATTGCTCAAATATTGCGAGCCTGGATTTAGTCTTAGTCTTTCTTATGTGATCTAATATTTTTTTTTTTTAAATTAATTTTTCTATGCATTATCATTATAAAGAATATTAAAGGAATAAATTATAATCAACTCTCAATAATTAAGTCTTTATTTATTTTTTTTTTATTTGAAACTAAAAATTTCAAACACAAAAAAGTTTTGTTGCACGATAAAAACATATTGAAGTTGGTACATTTATCAGATGCATTTAGCTTAATCTTGTTTATTTAGTTTTGGACTTGCATACACGTCAAGTTTTGGTCCCGGTCTTGGACTTTTCTTGCTACTGTATAGATAATCTTGGTCTGGGTCTCGGTCTTACAAAACTAATTTTGCTCATCACTACTTGATAGTTTTTTCAATGTGATTGATTCTCAATCAATCTGTGGATTAATTTAAAATTTACAACGAAAAAAAATTATATTTTGGTTCATTCGATCTGAACAAACGAAGTCGCATTAAACAATTGAAAAAAGTCTGAACTGAAAGGATTGAAAATATGTTGTAAAAAAAATAATTTTAATTGTGTTTTGATATATTTAGTAATAAAAATAAAAATTTCCAATATGAGAAACCATAAGCCTAAGATACAAAATATAGTATTGGATAAATTTTTAGTATTCTTGATGTAAATTTTCTACGAGTGTGTGGAATGGGAGTGGAATCGTATATATTATTTCTCAAGAGTATTTTTACCCACCCCCCCTCTAGCTCTAATATTTCATCAAAATTAATAACGAGGTACAAAATGCCACAGTTATTTAGAATTTAAGATTCATAATAATTTAATTTACCGATTTATTGATTACAGTGATACTGGATACACAATATACTTCTATGGCAGCGGAGTACCGGGTATCAGATAGTATAAATTATAATTAAAATTTTTTTTAAATATATGAAAATGGTTTTAAATGAAAATTCATTGTTTCTACTGATAATTTAAATCATAAAATACGCTTACATAAATAGTTTTTTAATTTTTTTTGAAAAAGAAGAATTCTAAATATGGCACTCATAATTTTCGAAATCAAAATATACGAAGAAATTGAAATTAAACCATCAAAAAAGAAATAATTGGTGCAATCAACATGCGAAATGGGATGAAATGGTTTATTTATAAATAAATTTATTTCAAATGTACTCAAAATTTAATGATTTTATTATGAAATGAATAAAATTATATTTTTGTGTAAAATCTAAATATATTAATTGTTTTAAATAAATTTTCATTTCTTTACGATTACATTAAAATAAAAGTCATATAAATTATTTTAGTTATTATAAATCGAAGCGCTATCGACTCGCCCTTTTTTAAATATGAATTAGATCAAACCATGGCAAATGTCAAGGTAATATGCGAAATTTTTGAAACTTTATTCTGAATTTTAAGTCACATAATTTAAAAAATAAAAAAAAAAATCAATTAAAATCGAATATTAGTTCTTTTTAAATTCCATTATGTCACTTCAAATTCAAGATTGTCATTGGTTATAAGAACTAGTGACAAAATACTTAGTTGATCCAAATCATTCATAAATTCTGATATGCGAAATGAATAATTCGATGGACTCAATTTTGTCACCATATGAAACAAATGCCCCTTAAATATTCATTTAGGTCCCACTCTGTTGTTAATCATTTTTATTAAATTTACAGAAACTAAACCAAAAAAAAACGTGATATTTAATATTTAGGTGATGTCCAGTAAACATGGCCTTGTGCTTGTTGCTATAATTGCCTTGAAAAAATGCCTATAAATATATTATGTATAACATTGTATGTATATATTATGAACTAGCAGACCTAGTCACGCGTTGTAGTCGGATCAAGGAATCACTTTATCCTATATAACCTTTGCACGCGTTTTTCACCCCCTTTTATGGGTAGACTTTCGAAAGATCCTTTCTTATCGGATACCCGGTATTTGGTGTGAATTCAGGGAGGGAGTGTAATATAATAATTAACAATTTCCCTATTTTATTCGATTGCAAAAAACCACATTTTCCTATCTTGCATAATAAGAGTTTATATTTTTACCGTTTTACCCTCTTTGAAAAACAGGTATACAAATTTTCTCTAATCATTGCAAAAAACTGTATCTCGCTATCATGCCTAGAACATATTTGATTGCTATTTATTAAATCATTAAATTTCCACATAAAATCCCCAGAAGACAAAAATTTTACCATTTTTACCATGGTTCCCGGTTCTGAAAAAAATGAATCACCCCTTCTATCTTTTAAGTTGGAACAAGTCACACGTTTTGAAAAAAAATTGATTGAAATCGGTTCAGTAGTTTAGGAGTTTATCGCGACCAAACAACATGACACGAAAATTTTAAATATAAAGATTAAACTCGCTGAAAAAATAATTTATCAATTGTTAATTATTGTTGATTGGTTTGTTGCACCTATCGGCAATTTATAATGATTGAATGAATATTCATCGTTGTATATACGGGATGTCTTATCGTCTTATGCGCACAATCATATAATGTGCGTATGTTTGCTTATACTTGTGTGCTTATAAACATATAAATGCACCACCGTCTTGTATGAATAAATAAGCAATTTGTTAGCACTCTTGGCGGTGAATGCTCAATGTTATACTTGTGTTCTGCATTTTATAGTAAGACAGTATATTTTTAAATTAACAGCCCTTCATCATCATAATAAGCCATATCTATAATTACTTATAAATATTTGTTGATCGAAATCAGTTACTCAATTCTGAAAGCTCCTTAAGGCGGCCCTGGACGCTCAATATGAACATCAATATATTGCAAAATAATTGATATTGTGCAATTTTATATTGACCATCTGTAGATCATATTGTGCAATATATTAGTCAATCAAAAAGAGTTTGATATTTTTGTATAATCTTAGAATTAATTAGCTAGTAAACATTGCTGCGCCTGTGTGAAAAATTGTACAAATCAGGCTCATTTTGTAATAGTAAACCTCGGAAAAAACATTATTGGGTTAATTGAATTTTGAATTTATTTAATTTTTATAGAATTGATCAACATTGCTTATGAATATAATATTGCTTCATAAATTTAAAATATTTGAAAGAAAATTGGTTTATTGTGGTTCGTTGTACGTATTCGATGATATCCGATGATATGCGCTTGCTTAAGATTTTCGTCTGATGTATGATCAGATTTTCTTATCAGAATTTCTTATAGGACTGTCAGATAGTTGTGTTGACAATCAGATTTTCAGATCAGAAAATCTTACGGAGTGCGATGGCTCTTAAAGTATTCAATGCGTGTTTTTTCATTTCTTAATTATATAATTACATAACGAAAATTTCTTCTAGAATGTATCGATTTGTATAGATCTTTACCAGCTTTGTGGAACATTACATGTAAAGATAATAGTAACAGAAAAAAAAATTAGCAAAACGAACAGTCTCGGGTTTACCTGGTTAATATTGGGTGTCACAGACCAACCGGGTCTCCCAGTCTATAATAAAGTAGAAAGGACTGGCTTCAAAATTTACTATAAGGGTTAAAATTAACGAAGTAATAATAAAATAAAATAAATAATAAAAATAAGTAATAATAAAGTTAAATTTGACTCATTTCCCAATTAAGCATACATATCTATGTTATTCGGATGACAATACAATATTATAACATAATAAAATAAAAAAAAAAAATTGCAGTGCTGTAAAATTTAATTCTTTGCTTCTTTCCTGCGGTTCCACCATAATTTGCTATTACATGAACCTTTTATTTTGATGGTAGAAATTCAATAAAATACTCTTTTTAATAGCTTTTTTACCTCTTAATGCCGTTAAATATTGCATTTAAAAGTAACAATATTGTACTTGTCAATTCTAAGGATACTAAACACTATCGATGCAAATAAATAGTTAATATACCAATAGTATTTGTATAAGGTGTTTGGTCTACTTTACATATTGTAAATATCTACGAAATTACTATATGAAATACACACTATCAGGCAAACTTTGTAAACCAAATATTGAAAACTGTAAAAAAATTTTGGTGTAATTTATTGTGAATATTTTTTGACTCAATTCATTAAGCACCGGTGAAGCGTGAAGTAAATTAAAGTACTATACTGTGACTGAATGTTCAAAAGCAGCTAATAAAGTATGTGTGTGTAATTCACAAACGACAGAAATGAAAATTTTGAAAAAAAGCCCACGGGAGATTGAGATGGACATAGAGTGTTAGGAGAACTAGGATAAATGTAAGGTTAATTATGTTTTACCCAGCTTAAAAATTATGTAAAATATTATATTACATCTATTGTGACTATTATATCCCACTAGACAAGAGAGCATACACATGGGCAATGTATAGTACACGACAGTGGGGACGCTTCGAAGCATCGCAAAAAGAGGATACCGAAAATATAAAATATATAGTAAGGTCGCACACACATTATAAATACTAAACAAGTACACGACCATACTTTATGCTAATGTGTAATAAATTATTAAATATCCCGTCGACTTAATCCTATCCATTTATTTGTTTATTTATCGTAACGCATTTTCGTTTAATCAAGTTTCCAAACACAGCGATTCTAAAGAGGTATCACTTCAAAAAATTTGCATAATTTATAGGACTCGTATTTTATGTATTTTAATAATTAAAAAAGTTATAATATTAATAATCAAATACCGACTTTTTAATCAATGGACACTATTAATTCTTATATGAACTGTTTCTTAGTTAGAAGTAATTTTACTGGTAAAGTAAGTAAAGCCTCCGTGAAAGGTCCAAAATCATTGTTTTATTTTATAAAACAACGCTGATTTAATTACCAAAGAAAATATTTTAAGCAAAAACAGCATTTTTAAACTTTCACTTGGTGTTTATATTCGCCAGATATGATTACAGATTTCATTTCGATGGGTGTGTTAATTGAGAGACTAATTTTATATTTTCATTGAGCACGATGCCCTTAAAGAGATTTCCTTGAGGGTTTCAAAATATCATGTTTGCTATATTTTTAACAAGGTAAGTTATATTGATTTATTATTTACCTCTATATAAAGACAAAACTGGAATGAATATTACCATACAGCTGTCAAATCAAAGATGATCTTTTATTAAATATTTAAAGTTGTATGTCACTACGGAAATTGTAGTACAGGAAGCCATATTCAAATTACAATCAATATTTCAATAAGAACATCTTGATAACTTGATTTATTCCAATTCATTATAATATGGTAAAGAGGACTATGGGTTTTTGCTCAACTCCAGTTGTTAAAAAATAACCTGTAAGGTGGGAGTCTGAAAAAGCTTTAGGCCGATGTGCGCCAAATAACTTTTGCGGTGATGTCGATTATTTTTAACAGCCAGCCACCCTTATTAAAAATAATTTAATTAAAAATACTGGTGGCCAAATTTTGATAGGCAACCTGGTAAATATATATTCTCCTAATTATAAATAAACATAAAAATTTGGTTTTAAGCACAAAAACGATGACCGCATTAATCCTGCAGCAGGATCTCGTACCAGTAGTTGTACATATCAATATACGTGTTTTTTCTTTCATCGATAGAATTTACAAATACTTATCGATTTTAAAAATGAATTATAAATCACGTAATTCTTATTAATTATTGCATTCGTTTCATCAAAGGGTACAGATGCCCATTATTCGTCGACATTCAACAGCTACAGTCATCTCTTGGTCACTACTGATAATCAACCGACATTAAACAGCTATAGCCAACTGATCAACATCTAAATCAGAAAGGCTTGAAAAGAAAGTCTTTATTAAGACTACCTTCAGACGTCTCAATTATGACGACGTGATGACTTCATACTTTAAGAAGTGTTTAAGAAGGTATGTAAGAAGTCATTTTTAAGAGTTTCGTAAGATTTTATGTAAAATTTTATCGTTTTGTAAGTTTTTTCGAATATTAACCTACGATTTAATTAGTTTTTGTTTCATGGTCTTTGTTTTTTACTCTTTAGTTTTTTATTAAAAATTAATTTGGAGAATTAATGTAAAGCAATAAACAAATCGAAGTTTAAGACATTATACTAACTGATTAGTTTTACCACAAATTCCTCTAACGATTTGAAATTTATTTTTGAGATTCTGTTCTTGAGATTCCCAAATTTATCTAGATATGTGGGAATATTAATCCTTGAGAAAATCTATCTTAGAAAATTTAAAAAATAAAATAATTATTTATCAATTATTGTAAATAAAATATCTAATATTTGAGCATCATATGAATGGGTATTGTAGTGTAGTAGGTAGAATAGTAAGGGATTCGCAAGCCTTAATATCATTGCTCGAGTCTAGTTGTATCCTATACAAGTTTTATAATTTATTTAAAAAAAAATTTTTCATTTATTTTCGTAGTCTAGAAAACGAATTATTTTTAATAGTCAGCAAAAAAGCTTAAAGCATTCTTATTTATGAAATCTTAAGGTGTACAATAAGTGGTACATTCGACGTCTTGGGTTCTTTTTAAACAAAATTATAACGTCCAAATCAAAAATAATAATTCTTTATGCATTTTTTCAGAAGTCATATTTCTATATGGGTGTTGGTCAAAATTACTCAAGATATTTGAATACACAAAAATCGGAGTTATTTTTGAATACACAAAGCTTCTACGGGCGTTTGTATTCTTTGATATTTGATATTTGGAAATTGGGCCAAAAGCTAATGCATAGCAAACAATCCAAATCTAAAGCGTATAGAGGTTATGTGAAGCATTATAAAACATTGTATACTATTCAAAAAGATGTTAAAAACGTGTAAGAATGCTTATTTAAAATAAATTTGAGTGATTATTTTCATTATTTTTCTTCATACGTTTGCTGTAAAGATAATATTTCAGATAAAATGTATGACGCTATGAACAGTTGCAAATATTTATAATCTTATAGTTAGTTGTGTGTAACCAATACACAGTCCAAAATAAAATGGTATGGTATACCTTAATGGGTTTTTATTATATTATGTATAATAATAATTAGCTTTGGGTATAATGATTATTATTATTATTTTAAATATGCATATGGTATTTTATATATTTAGCACTTATTTTGGTTTATTTATTTTTATTCAAATAAAAGAAATATTTGACTTTGAAATAAATAAAAAATAGTGAAGATAACACAAATATTAGAGTTGATTGTTTATCCAATAAAATAAATGTTTGGCTTCGAAATAATAATAAAAAATAATGAAGGTATTACAAGAAGAATGGAAAAACTCTAAAAAGATAAAATAATTATTACGCTTAAACTATTTCACTATTAAGTTAAAACTTCCATATAGAGCAAGATCCTACGACGGCCAGACCTTCGTTATTTTATAAAAGTTAAAATTTTCTCTGTACATGTCTCCTATACAGGTAAGAACGACCAGCGATTATAGAGTTTGGGTTGTGGTTACCTGGGCAGGTAACAATTAGTAAATGTGTCAAAAATAGTACTTAAAATTTTTGGTGAATAAAGCTCAATTTTTTTATTCGAGATAACTTCAGAAATCTCGCCATCCATTGCCGGACACATATATATATATATATATATATATATATATATATATATATATATACAGGGGCGTAGGAACGAAATTTTTGCTGGGTGGGCAGGTTCGAAATTTTTACCCCCCCCCTAGACTAGAAAGGTCAATTTTTCGTGAAAAACTATTGTTTTGCCATTAAAATTATCCTACACGAAATTGTAATAGAGCAATAAAATTTTTAATCTGTTCAACAAAGGGGCATGGGCCAGGGACATTCCTGGGTGGGCAGCTGCCCACCCTGCCCATACGGCTCCTACGCCCCTGTATATATATATATATATAATTGTTGAAAGAAAATTATAATCAATTTTGACGAATCTAAACAGTTTACGAAAAAGAGTTTCAAATAAAAGATATTTGTTTTAACACAACAAACGTTTTTTACATTTGAATTTTGATGAATGCAAACTTATGCACACTGGTAGAAGTTTCAACCCAAGATAATTTTTATTGATATTTTCATTAAATACATTTCGAAAATGATTAATAAATTGATAGAAATATTCAAGTTTCAGATTAATATAAAAATGAGAAAGTCGTCAAATAAATGGGTTAGTTTTTTGATAAATTAATATAAGTAGAGGACATAAGAAAACTTTAATTTGTCTATTGCTTCCCCTTACCTATTAGGAAAAATCTCCAAAACTTTCAACTTTTTTGTCAGTCAGGGAAAGCCGTTTTATTACTTCCAATATGAAATAATTAGAAGGAAATAGGTAAACTCTATTTTGTAATTGTAGGCCCCTTCTTTTGAAACCAATTTCTAAAAAAATTTTCTATGCAACCTAAAAACGTGTGGTTTTTACAATCAGGTAATCTGAATTGAATCTAAATGTAATTTTTTGACAAAACGAAAAAAAATTTTGACAAGCACTCTTCCCTCCTTGTAAAGAGTAAATTATTAGGGTTTTCTTTTCGAAGCATAGCATGACCAACCTCACGTAGATATTTCTCTATTTAAATACTATTCATTTAAATACATTATTTTTTTAAAACAATTTTATATAACAGTTAAATTAATAATAAAGTTTGCACCTGCATATGAAATTGATTAAGAATGAACAACACTATAGCCACATTTAAGGTGTGAAGATATAGGTATAATATTAAGTATATATACAAAAATATTTTTGATATTTGTGATTTTCAAATTTTTGAGTTGGTTTAACGTGGTTTGAGTGTAGGTATGTTTTGTTAGTGTATAAATTGTAATGGTACTTATTATTAATTATATGTATATGGCGTATAGGGAAGGTGATTTTATTATGTACATTCGTGTACAAAACTATTGTACCCAATTGTAAAATTTTCTGATCACATATTAGATTTGCTGCTTTGTATATAATAAATTTCGAGTATAGGTTATGTGTACTGGAGCGGAGTTAACATATTATCGAAGTGAGGGTTCATAGTGAGCGCGCTAACTAGTAGTCCTGTGAACAGTAGACCTCACTCAGAAGGAAATAAAAAGTATATGAATAATACGTACAAAAAAGACATCTGACACAATCCAAAACATGATCTTAGAGAAATTAGAAGTTATTATAAAAGAAATTGTGAGCCTTAACGGGAAGTCTGGCAGATGTGAAACATCGAAATAATTTTGTTGGTTACCCTAACATGTGTAACGTAGTAAATAACACTATATATACTATAGAAATACGAGATCAGTGTGTCAAGACAGATTGCGCACTGTCGCTTGCGAATTACCTACGACTACGTATAGTACATATATTACATCATATAGCATGGAAATGTGTCGCCTGAACTCTTATATTCTTGTTCAGTGACTCCGAAAAACCCCAAGTAATAAAATTTAACTCATTTCCACCATTTTTTACATAATTGTCTACTTTAAAAGATGCGCTTCTGAAATGCATTTTTCTTATGCACATATGCAATTTGGGATTTTTACATAATGAGACTAGGTCACAAAATTTCACGAATCCAACGCACCAAACCGTATTAAAATCCATATGACTGCACAAAAAATCAACAGTTAGTCCTACTATTCTGTTTCATTTCTTCGAATAATTTAAATGTGCATATTCGTATATCATGAGGAAAGTTTTGCGTCTATTATCTGTAGTGTATTGAATCAATTATTTTGTGTTAAAGTGTACTTAGTTTCTACATATGCATATATTTAGACACATATATATATTTCTAACCGTCCTAGCATAACATGAAACATATGTACATAGTATGTTTTATAAAAGGTATTATAATATTATTTATTTATAGAATGCGCACGTGCCCAAACCAAATTCAACAAGTCTGTTGTTATTGTTATTGTATATGTTGTATATACCAATATGTGTATAGTAGTATAATATTGTTTATATGCATATATTTCTTATTTGATTGTTGTTTTGCTTGTATTTATTGTTTGTTCAGTCAGTGAACAAGCAAGCGAGCAAGCAGCAGTGAGTGTGAGTGCTGCATCATGCCAATGGTAGAAAACATAAGAAGATAATCAGGCGGTTCCGTGTTTTCCCAAAAGCAACCACCACACATTATACTTATTATACAATTAAAATATGCACATGCATAATTGAGCACCTCAAATCAACTCATTTAATATACAGGCTGTTTTGTAAATTTGTGTGTTACGTAAACTATATGTAACGAGATGGGTTTTTTTTTTTTTAATTTGGGGGTGGCTTTTCATATAGCAAGCAATATGACTTCTGGAAGAATTCTTAAAGAATTCTTATTTATTATTTGGATGTCAGAATTATCTTCAAAAAGAACCCTTTAAGAAGACATTAAGACGTCGAATACGCCACTAATTGAACACCTTTAGATTTTATAAATAAGCATGCTTTAAATATTCTTTCGTTAGTTTTTTTTAGTCACTTTTCAATTAATAAGGTCAAACTGTGACTACAGTGTGTATATTCTATACAACAACAGCACAAAGCATTCTTAGACGGTCACCGTTCATGTACCGATAGTGTTGATGTTGCATAACTTTGGTGATCAGTTGAGATCAGTAATTACGTGACACCGGTGAGGGCTAAATTCGTTTTTAGACTAAAACGAAAACTTATTCAATTGTAGGTTATTATTCGAAAACTGTAGCTAGAATTTGATGAAAATGCACATCAGATAAATTAAACCTAATCGAATTCTAAAAGAGAGATCCGGCTTCTTAGTAGAGTAGTTCTAAAAAGTCTTCTCAAAGTGCTCATATTTCTGACTTTTCATATCTTACGAAACTCATGAAAAAGAGTTCTTACAGAGTTCATAATGCTGATTTACTTCGAAAATCAGAAAAAAGGGTTCTTAAGGAATTCACAATTTTGACTTCAAATAAAGTCGGAAAAAATAATTCTTAGTGCTCATATTTCTGACTTCTTACTACCTGACTACCTTCGAAAATCAGAAAAATGACTACTTTAGTTCTTAATTATGACTTCTTAAAAAAGAAGCCATCACGACATGATAATTGAGTCATTTTAAAGAACTCTTAATAAAGACTTCTTGTTGGAGTCTTTTTGATTTGGATGTTAACTGGTTGATATCTATTTTAAGTTTACAATAATATTTTACGACAAATCCGTGAATAGCGAAAATTTTAATGCAGTTTGATAGTAGGAGAGAACAGGGAATATGGTTGATACCTTAAACTCTTTTACAAATTTTAGCCCTCTATAAAGGGCCACGGGTGTAGGGCAACCGATCAGAATAGTAACAAAATTGATAGTTTGATTTACTTGAGCGCGGACATTAAGGATATTTTCCTTGGAGACTAAAAAAAAATTCGTAACAATTTTGTATCCCGTCTAAAGGTTGTAAGAGTATTTGCATGAATAAACTTTCCCAACAAAATCTGCTTTACCTTTTGATAAATGCTCATAAACTCCACCTCAAATTTTTATTAAACATTCATGTTACTTGTGTAAATTTTATATTGAAGTCTTAATGTTTGGAAAATTTTCTATTATTGCCCTAACACCATAAATATTACTATTCTTTAAACCTCACAAGAGTGACCGATTATCATGAAAAATGCACAATAATTTATCAAAACTTGCTAAACATTTAGGCATCCCCTGTATACAATGTACATCTTTACATGATGTTTAATAATAATAAGACTTTCATTATTTAATCATTGATTATTATTATACCGTATGTTTTTTTAGAAAGTAGTTTTGTAGTTTTTAAAATATAATAATTATAATTGCTTGATTTTTGTTAAAAATATAATATAAATATTATTATATATATATTTTATTATTAAACATTTATTTAAGTATCTACTCTTGTGCATTCGATCTTATATTTTATTTTTATAATTACTATCATAAGTAATATTTAACAAAATATATATATATTAGCAATTAAGGACGTTCAATAAACTTTTTTTATAAACCTATTAAAACTTTGAGTACAACGTTTATACGTTGCAACTTTGTGTAATAGTTCTGAAGCTATTAAATATGTAAATAATTACTATTTAAAATTATCATATTTTATATGTAAACTGTTTCTCGATCGATTTTCAGGCAAATCATTAAATAACATTAATTATCTTATGACTGTTTTGAAAAATTGAGAAGCATTTACTGAAAATATATAAAATATGTAAAAATAATCATAATTATCTGAAACTTTATCTATCTGAACATGCTTTGCGATAAATTTCAACATTTAGAGACGACATCTCCTTGTGTTTGTCTTTGAATATACCGTAAAGTTCAAATGTTAAATTCCAGTATATAAATTTGGTCTGAACTAATTATAACTCAGTACGCATTATAATTTGCGTATTATTGCATTTACAGAAATGAAAAACAAATTTTTTCCTAGAGATTTTCGAAATAATCATGAAAAATATTCAAATCTTACATGTGTTTAGTGTGAAATCCACATTCTTAATTTATGGGATATTTTATGCCGTAAATTAGTTGTTTTATGCAAATTTTTAGTATATGACATTAGAAATTTAACAACAAAAAATTCATTCAAATCTATTCGTAATTATTGATTTCCGTGAATTTGTTCTTATATTGAATAAATTCACTCCTACGATTGCAGAGAAAAAGAAAAAGTATATATCTCTTTTCTCGAGTACTATTTACCATATTATGACGTCACTATTCTTACATTGATGTGATTGGTGTTTCAATCAAGATGGTAGATTGTAATAAATTAAAATTTTCTTTTCTTAAATATGTTATTAATCTTAATATTTATATTAAAACGGGGAAATTTTTTAAAATCGTTTCAACATTTATTTTTCGTAAGCATTATTAATATTCTTGTGCTTTTTTAATCATGTTTATTGTGTTAGTAATTTAGTATCATTAACGTATTATAACTGAGCTTTAGAAACTCGTAGCTAGGCTGGGTATTATTTAATAGTTTACTTATTTTTGTTAATATTAAAATAAATTCACAAATTTGATATTCATATGTTGGTTATTTAAATAATAAATACCGTAAATTGTTATCTTTATTTATATCGAATTTTGAAACGTCCTTATAAAAAAAAAGTGCACGTACCCATGTGATATTAAAAATTAAAATCTATAATTATCTCATTTTGATTTTTAAATTACTTCATTAAATATTGTCACCGTAAAATATATAAAATATATAATATTTTGTATGAGATGACTGCAATTATAGCAGATTAACTTTAAGTTGTTTTTATTTATTCAGTTCAAGTTATACGGTTAAAAAAAAAATTGTTAATAATAATAATAATTTTTAAATGTAATTGGCTTCTCAAAATTTTTTTTAATCTCTTTATTTTATTGGATTTATATATTATAGTCAATGAGTTTTATATAGGTCATATCATGATGACCGGGTTTCTATGTACATATTTCACGCATATTAAAGTCGTTTGCAAAAATGATACAACCTGATTCTATATTTATCGACTAATATATATATATATATATATATATATATATATATATATATATATATATATATATATATATATATATATATATATATATATGTATATATTTAATCTCGTCGGCCTGATGGTCCGCTGTGAGGAAACTTGGAAAGTGGTGGCCGATGCAGCGGCCAAGATGTTGAAGATTCTCCAGGGAGATCGATTAAGGACACGTCCACAGCGGCAATAATGAAATAGTCAATAGTCAGCCAGTCATCCCCGGACGAAGTAATGCCTGACGGCGGTTCCGCCCAGGGTGCAATGGAGTATCCTCAAGAGTTTAGGGTTTTAGCGGGTATGTTCTAGACTTCTTCTGGTCCGAGCCCCGCACCGTGCGGAAAGTCTCCTGGAAAGGTGACCTGGAAAGGTGACTACCCGGCCAGGGCAATTATATGCATTTCCCCCTCTTGATTAAAATATATATATATATATATATATATATATATATATATATATATATATATATATATATATATATATATATATATATATATATATATATATATATATATATATATATATATATATATATTTGCTCCTTATTTGATAAGCTATCTGTCGGTGAACGTTTCTTCGGACCAACAATTAGGAATAAAGATTTAATGGGGCCTACGTCACACGAGTGGATAACATCTTGTAACTACCGGGTGGTCACTTTCTTCGTGTGATTTTCAGGTTTCTTAAATTTTTTTTCGAAAATGATTCCAAAATTACGTTTACAGAAAATTTTAAGCTATATAACTTTTAATTGATACATTTCTCTGAGAAAATTGAGATGAGGGAGAAAAATTCAACTAATCATATTTAGCTACACACATAATACTGTACATACTAGGTGGGTAAACTGACCCAACTTTTACTTTAACCGATATTACTTCCGAAGTTGTATAACTAAACTTTAAAAAACATTCATTAGAAATTTTTGTATTCAATTAAATATAACTTATCCACTTTTGCAAGATATTTGTATTTTTTTAAAAACAGTCGGAACGGTTCTCTGTGCGTAGTGGTTATGGTGAACCACCGGCTAGAACCACGGTAAATAAAATTTAAAAAATACATTTTCTATGTTCCCTAGACAACAAACCTCCAAATCTATTTGATACTGTCAAAAAAATAATCTCAACCATTCAACACCCGTGCTTAAATTTTGGGTCCAGCTGATTGGGATCATGTTATTGACTATTGCCGCGTCAAAAGCAAATTTTCTACACTATTTTCATGTTAAATCATAAAATATTATTAAAAAATTCTGTCGAATTGACGAGTGTTTCTGCATTACAATAAACGTTAGTGTATCCTCAGTCGAAATTGATATAAGGATCTCAATTTAGATCATTTGTTTTATGTTGTTTCCTTCGTAACGCGTAAATATACTAGAAGTTCACTAAGGGCCGTGGTTCACTATTGGTCCGTTTGCCCTACATAATAGTATAAGAAAGTTGTAGCAGATATTTATACACCTTAAGAGTTTAGTTCAATATTTTTGAGTAAGCGAAGTATAGTTGCCCTTTAAAAATTTTCTTCTATATTTCCCAGTAGATTTCAAGTTTTTTGAAAAATTTTATTTTGAATATTTAATATAGGCAAAAAATCTAAATTAAAATAAATGATTCAGTGATTCATTTGGGATAATAATTTTTCATTAAGATTCTGTGATTGATTTGTGCTAATAATTTTGTAGACTAAAAGATCCCAAAGTTATGGACAATTTAGTTACATCGAGTTTATTTTTATTTTATTAAAAATCTATTAAGTGAGTTTATTGTCAGATTGTTTTTTTTTATCGTATTTAAATTAAAGACCGAATTAACATAAATGTTACTGCATACTTTTTTATAACTATATTATGCAAAATATCAAATAATTCATCCAACGAAATTATATGAGTTTTTAGCCAGTATTCAACTTTTTGTTAATAATCGGCTTCAGCCAAAATCTGACATTCGCTCGGGCACTAATCATATTGCGGATATATAAACAATTAACAGTATACAAGTTGTGATGATTGAGACGTGAATTACGCAATCAAAATAATTTATTATACTCCTAAATGGAATTTAAATTAAAATACTCTTAATTTAAAAATAAAATATATTTAAAAAACAGTATAAATATTTAATAATTCGAAATTTAAATAACATGGTTTATTATGAATGTTAATTATGGAAATTAAAAATTCATAATAATAATTAATATGGCGATAATATACAAACATTTATTAATTGAAATTAATATTATGATTATATATTCATTCATTCATTTAATAGTGGTTTGTGTACATGTTTAAGGTATTATTATTATTATTATTGTTAATTTTTTTTAATAAAAATATTTATTTATTTTTTGAATCTTTTGATAAAAAAAACAAAACTTTACGTAAAGCATATCACGTTTGCACATTGCAACCTGGATTGTTCAATTAACATATACATATAATATTCTTGCTTATACCTTTGGAATTACAGTGTGTTACATAAAAGTAAAGGATATGTACAGAAACTAAACTCTAAACTTCTCTTAAAACAAACTAAACTAAAACTGTTTTTGTCTATATAATTTTTTTATCTAGTAAAAATCTATTTTTGTAGTAGAGCTGTATGCCCGGGACGACTTTAACGAATGCAATTTGGGTAAAAAATTTACTTTTCAATTGTAAAAAATTTTCTCTACCATTGAGTTTACGAAGGTAATTTGATTTTTTTACGGTTTTCTGTTAAAATTAATACCCTCTCAATATCCAGAATTATCAATTTCCTCAAAATTCAAGGCACTGTTGTAAAATTGGATGCATCCAGGAAAATTAATCCAAATCGGATGACTCACGATATATTGACATTTATGTGAAAATATACCAATTATTGAATATATTTACTTAAATAACTATATCTCTGAAACGGCTTAATTGATGGAATTGTAATTTGAAAATTAAATATATAAGATAAATTTTCTATATTTTAATATATATGATAAAATTGTGACAGTACGAATTTCTAGAATAATCGATTTTAAATCTATCTATACCACACATGTATATATAAAAATTTACACAAAATCTGATGAACCGTTTACGAGATATAATTTGCTTACTATTTTGCATATAGAGAAATGAAAAACAAAAATTTTTCCCATTTTACGAAATATACATGCAAAATATTCAAATCTTACATTTTTTTTGTATGAAATCGGCATTCTTAATAGTGGATAACTCAAAAAGTATTCACTTTTCGAAAAAAAATTTTTTGCCTTAAATTAGTTGTTTTACCAAACTTTTTATTATATGACATTAGAAATTTAACAACAAAAAATTCATTCAAATCCATTAACAATAAAAAAATTCCGTGATTTCACAGTGCTGACAGCCGAAACTAGAGAAAGTGTAGAGTATATTTAGAGGGGAACCGCAATCGCGTTCCATGTACATAGACCTTATGGTCCTATGTACCCTCTTTTAGAACACTCCATCACCTGCAAACACTGATGCCTTCTAGCACAAGGTGATAATTATATCATGATTTTATTGTTGGTGTGTCCGGGTACTTCATTTTTATCCAATCGACGATAGTGTAATCAACCAACCTCCCCTTTTTTTTGTTTATTATTATAATTGATCAAACCCGCAACCTTCAGTCTAAATAGTCAAATGAGTGATGGAATTCTTGCCTTTACTCACTTGGCCAGCCACTGATACGGTTGAGAGAAAGAGTATAAATGCCATCTCCGATTTCGAGTACTATTTAATACATTATGACGTCATTATTCTGACATTGACGTCATTGTTGTGATTGGTGTTTCAATTAAGATAGTAGATTGAAATAAATTCTAAATTTATTTTATTGAATATCTGATTAATCTGAATATTTTTATTAAAACTGGAAAATTTTTTAAAATCTTATTAACATATATTTTTTCTTGATATCAGTATTTTTAAATACTACCATCATATCTATTGCACTATATTTTAAGTATTGTACTATGATGTTACGAGATTGAAATACGAATTTGTGTACCATTCGGGCATTAATTGATGATTATTTAGTTTTTGTTTTTCATATTTTAATTAACCATCCTGTATAAATAAATATTATTTTATGTTTTATAGACGGTCTTTACTAAGAGAAGATGTAACGTAACTTAAGACACCTGCTTTATTTATAAATGTTATTTTCTACTCATTCTTAATATAAAAGAGAAGTACAAATCCTATTACAATCTGCTGAAAAAAATTTGTTATTTATGCATATATAAATATGTATATGCTAGCTGATACCCGCGGACTTCGCTGAGTTATCCATTATACTGTAATTTTTTATAATACAGTGCAACCTTAATATAACGATTCTCAAGATAACGGCGTCCTCGATTTAACAAATTCTTAGCAATCCCGTTGAATTAGTCCATAAGAATCAATAAAAAATAATAATTGTCCATAAGAATCAATAAAAAATATACCTTTGAATTGCGAAGATTTCTTGCGAACAACCTATTTATAACGAATTTTCAACTATCAAAAAAAAAGTGTACATTCCTCTAATTATAGAAGCTTGTCAACCCAAAACCTTTATGTAACGTTCGCACCAATATGATCCTTAATCCCACAGTAAGTGATTCAATCTTGACAGGTTTCGACACGTTTTATTTGTAACTACCGTAACTACATTGTTGATTTTTACCTTTAATTTCTGAGTGCGAATCTTTGTAATTAACATTAAATTACCTACATAATGTATGAACCCACCTTGATACCTACTTTTACAGACTTCACTGAATTTAATTTTGATTTAGTCAGGGGTAGATAATTGTGGAAAGGGAAAAAAACTATAGTAGAATGAAACCGATTGGAAACGCAAGATAATATGATAAAAATGAAAGGAAAAATAAATTACGGACGATCTGAGTTCGGGAAGTAGGAGGGGTGAGTGTTTAAGGGTAAAATTCGGTTTATCTGACATTTCCTGCAAAACTACAAGTCCTATGGAAAAAAGTTAAATGGCAAAGTTGTAGGTAATAAACTTTATGTGGAAAATTGAAGTAAGTAAGTTTTTGGTTTTTTATTTTTATCTTTTGCATAAAAATTTTTATGCAACCTTTCTATGTTCCAAATATACGGTAATTTTTTTAAATTTAATATCGAAAAAGCACCCTAATTTTCAATCGAAAAATCTCACGTCAAAATTTGGAGTTTTTCAAAAAAGTTGGTTTTTTTTCAGTATGAAGTATCTAAATTCAATAATACGATTGCATTTCATAAGAAAATTTACCACGGTAGTGTGTATATTTTTTTTACACCATCGGAAAGTAGAGATTTCAACAACAAAAAAAGCTTTTTTGAAAAAGTCGAAATTTTGACGTGAGATTTTTTGAGTGAAAATTAGGGTGCTTTTTCGATATTTAGTCAAAATAAGGTGAAAACATAAACATTTAAATTTAAAAAAATTGCCGTATATTTGGAACATAAAAAGGTAATTAGTTCCCACCAAATTTCGTGAAAAAAAAATTTTATGTAAAAGATAAAAATAAAAAACCAAAAACTTGCTTATTTCAATTTTTCACATAAAATTTATTGCCTACAACTTTGCTATTTAACTTTTTTCCATAGGACTTGTATGTTTTGCCGGAAATTCAGACCAACCGAAATTTACCCTCAAACGGGGTGAGTGTTTAACACTTGTTACCATTTTTTAAGGTTTCTACCCTGACTTCTACTAATTATTAATCTAAGGAAAACAAATTTTTACCTACCTAACTAATTTTTTTTTAAATAGAAAATACATACAGTAATTTGATAAAAAAAAGTGTTTTTATTTATTGAAGTTGTTCGCTATAACAAGATAAGTATGTAATGTTGAGGTGAATAAAATTATTTTTTTTTACCTCGTTATAACAAATGGTAGACCAACCTAACCTTAATATAACAAACCTCAGTTTAAAAAAATTATTAGATATAACGAATATTTACTTGTTTCCTTCCGATTTTTTATATTGAGGTTGCACTGTGATTATAATTTTTCACTAAAAGATCGTGAAACCATGTCGCCTTGCGATCAATAATACTATTAGGTTGTTAAGAATTACTATTTTGAATAAAATAGAATAGAAACAAATATTTAATAAAAAAAAATAATTTTCAATCATTGATTTATTTATATATCAATATCAAAAATCATTTATATCGCAGTTCACACGCGATAGACACTACAAGATAAGGTGACACATAGAATTTCAGGTGTAGGATTGTAGGGTTTATTTCTGATGATATTGATATCAAGAGAAAATTATTATGCACTTTATTCAAATATAATTTACATGCATTATACTTATCCAGTCTCCGAGTTTGAATTTATAATGATACGAGGGACTTAATGCTAACTGATGTATATGAAATAAATACATTAGCTTTGATCTTTGATAAATATATATGTCATATATTTTTATTTGAAAAAAAAAAAAAATTATGAAGAATTTATATAAACAATTCATATGTACAATACACCACGGATGTTATGATGCCCTTACACAGCTGCGTACACACATATACTAACATTCACATTAATTGTGAATTGTAAGCATTTATAAGCTTTGTAAAAATCATTTAGCATTACATGCTTGAAATAGATTTTCTGTAGTCATTAGTAAATCTATATATGCAAATTTAGCTTAATTTTGTTGTACAATAATTTTTATGTCAATATAATATATCGAATAAAATTGCATTTTATGTATGGGCCTAAAAGCGAATAGCGTTAATCAAAAAAGGCATTGAAAAAGATTTACTTCGTCTTCAAATAGACACACCTGATCGAACAAGCATAGCGGAAATTTTATGACCTCGCCGTTAGATGAACTGGCACCTGCCGATCTGAATAGCTGCCAATTTTGTGCAATACGTAATCTTCAAATTTATTTTATTCTAGATCTTCATAGCTTCTGTTTGTTAAAGTTTTTGTAAAATAGTTCATTGAAGTTTATTGAAAAGCTGGATATAAGAATATTTATTTTTTTGAATTTTTTAAATTGAAATTCGTTAATTTTGGTTGAATACATTCATCTACTTCAAATAATTCAGACAATCATTTTCTACCGAAAATGAACAAATATATTTTTTAACAGTTTGTTAATAAAAATTATAGAATGATTTTGGACCTGGTAATAAAAAAATTACTTCGTCCGAGGGAGCGGACATAAGCCACGTGGCTTATGGGACGTTCACAAATTATGTTTATGATTTTTTTATATAAAATTAACAAATATTTTATTGTAATTCATTGAAAATTGAAAGTATTTCAAAGATTTAAACTCATATGATGTGAATATGCATCAAACAGGTTTATTTATCTCACATTTAAATTTGAATAAACCATAAATTCGAGATTTTGGAATAAAAATATATTTTTAATTCGATATTTTTTTTAATTTTTACTGAATTATTAATACATTTTTTTTTTTTTTTTAATTGCGAATAAAATATATAATCAAAAACTTTTGGTTTTATTATTATGTAATTTTATTGAATTTAATACATATTCAAAAATTATTTTAAGCCAAACTAAGAAATTTCTTAAATTGAAATTAATTTTACATAAAAAAAATTTTGTAACCCATTCATTGTAAAATTTTATGGTAAATATGAAAAATATTGTCTTGTAGAAACAGGCCAAATATATTGATTAGGGTTAATTCAAATCGTTTTCACACCCAATTAGCTATTTGCCGTACTGTGATTGAAAGAACTGTGCACTATAATATAGAAAACGTGTTCTGTAACAGTAAAGTGTTATTTTTTTTAAATTTTCTATATATGTTTAATAAGCTTCATAAAATTGAGTAGTAAATCATTATTCAGAAAAATGAATATTATGCTTCAATTAATATTTATATTATATTAAAATATTTTACTAAATTAAAACAAAATTACTAAAATTTTTCTAGCATAAAAGACTAGCGCCTAAGGGAAATTTAGTACAACAATACATTTTGAATATATATCATGTAATGCGCCTCAGAATCATCTGTATATCATTGATTAGAATATGATGTGCCGACTGAATTTCATATAGTCTTGCCATATTATTTTATACCCAAAACATCATTTTTTTTTGTAGGAAACTTATAATTTTCAGGGAAAGCTAATTAAATTTCTATCTATTATATAATTTTTATACTCGATATAAATACAATACGTTTTTAACGCAAGAAAATATTGAAGCCACATGCAAAATTTTGGTTTCGGTGTTCACAGAATCTGGGTAGTCCATTTCCGCATTTCCGTCCGTTCGTTTGCTTGTGTGTCCATCATTAAGATAACTGAAAAACTAAAAAACGTGACGTATTTGATGCATCATAAAAAGTGAGTTTCAGTTTTGTGATGAGAAATATGGGTCCATTGGGTTCAATAAATACATGACCCAACTTTTGAAACATTAACGATAAAAGAAAAATGCTTAGACAAAAAAATGTTGTTTTTTTTCTTGTTAGAAAGATTTTTTCGTAAATTCTTTAGATTCGTCCAATTTTCGCTCATATTTACCTAATAAGCATATATCATCGGTCTGATTCGTTAACCTGCTAAATCCATTTTGGACTAAAATAAGTTTTTGTTCAGAATAGAAAGTAATTATCTACTGTGTGGTTTAAGAAAAACGACGATATTCACTTAAAAAGAGTGAGAAATGCTACGCGCGAAAAAATGAAAAATGTATGTTGACAACGAAATACTGCTAAAGTTTTACACTGATATTGTACCCCCACCCACGTGCCGGTATGGCCGTATCAAATATTTTCGTGGTTTAGCCAAATATTTGAGGATCTAAACCAGGGGTCTCCAAACTACGGCCCGCGGGCAGATTTTGCCCGGCCCGCGGAGAGCCTTTTAGAGAACATATTTTTTATAGCAAATTAAATTTAGTTTACTGAAGTATTCTAATTTTATGTTGAATAATTATTAATATGGTTTTGGCCCTCGGAACTTACTGGAGTACTCAGTATGGTCCTAAGGCAGGAAAGTTTGGAGACCCCTGATCTAAACAATTAATTATAAATAATATTATTATGGATTATTTTGTTTCATAATAAAACTAATAATTATAATATTTGCAATTCTCAATCTGAACATTAAATACTGGGCAGATGTACGCATCATAATATTTTATTGGAGGAAGTATAAAGCCACCTAGGTCCCTGCTATTTACATTATTTTCCTGAATTTTGTAATATGACTATAAAATATGGAACTATATAGTTATACTTTAAAATGTTAAGTAAAATTCAGCTTACCAATGGGATTTTTGGAATTTTGATTACATAATGAATACAAATATTATTCAGCTTTTTCTTCGTCCTGTAAACTTTGCAGGTTAACGAATTAGGCCAATATATAATATCTGTATAGACTGCATTATTTTTAGTATTATATAAATGCTTATCATTAAAAATACTTTAAATATTGATACTGAACCATATGTCGAATACCTAAACAATTAACACTATTAGTTGTTATTTATACTTGTTACTAGAAAATTAAATTAGAAACATATAAAATAAAATTTCTTTACATATATTATGACAATTTGAAGAAAATTAGCCCAAAAAAGCATATAATCTTTTCTTCAAATAAAAGTTTTTTCAAAATTTGTTAGAATAAATTTTCCTAGAAAAATGTCTTTAATGTAATTATTAATACCTTTATTTAATTTTTTAGAATCAATATTTTACATATTTACTCTATTTTTTCTCTAAAAATGAACACCAATTTTTTAATAAGCAGTTTTATCACTAATATCAGATCGTTTTGTGTTAAACAGATCTCGTCATAAATATAATGAATTAAAAACAAGTTTTTATTAATCAATTCAATAAAATTAAGGAAATGAACCGACACATTAATTTATCTATATTATTATACTTGACATCTGCATTTAATTTTTCAATTCACAATAAAAATTGTTTTGCTAAAAAAAGTAGGTTTATAAGTGGTTTGGAGTTTTTTTTTTTTTGCTTGTTTTATAAACATAAATACCAAATATTTTGATTAAATAAAAAAATTATTTAAAATTACAATTGACTTTAAGTCAATTATTGATATACCCTGTGCACATTCAATAATGATTTCAGCAATAGATCCGGTAACATTGAGATTCTAAGCTAATTAACTGGCGAAAAACAGGACACCATTTTTGAGGAAGCATTTTAAACAAAAGAAACTTAATAAATTATTAATTAAAGATGACTAATTATGCATTTGGAATGAACCCCATTTTTGATAAGTTTTCGATGTGAATTATAATATACATACAAAGAGAAATTGGAAAAATTGTCCGGGAAATATGGAAAAACTAACAGTTTTTAAAGTGTTTATTTTCTATAGGATTTTTGAATGAACTCGAAATAAAATTGGTTTCCTACTACGTTTTGTTTGGTAGGTTCTGTTTAAAGTTTTCTGACAAAAAATTACAACAACAGTTGCGGGGAAAAGTCGGAAAATTCAAATATTTTATATATGAATTTTGATTTGATATTTCGAGTAAATTAAGCTGTGTGAATGAATGTTGCGTTAATAGATAGTATTTCGGAAAGTTTGCTGGGGGATTTGTGTGTATATAGATTACCATGGACAAATATCAAAGTCAATGTACAGCGTCGTTTCGTATAATGGGGCAATAGATCCATAACTCATCTATTAAACCACAAGGGGTAAAATAAAAGTTCAAATACGAAAAACGGTTGTTTTTTTAAAAACAACTTTATTTTGAAACATTGTTCTGTTTAGATTCATCACATTTCCAGCCTTAACATTTAGAGCCTAAACATCTACAGCTGACATAAAGGAGTGTGCTTCTAAAATGCTGTTGACTTAAATTACATGTAATATGAATTGTATTTCTTTCAATATTCGCGCTCAATATTAACATGGAAATGGTGAGCTTGTCGAAAAATTTTTTGGATAATTATTTTTTGAGATATTAGGGCGCGAAAATTGAAAGATTTTTACATAATGGAGGGTACTTCAGTATTATGTTTCAGTCCCCCTTATGTTTATTTATTTATTTTATATTCCCTATTGGGCTAATCAATCCATACATCACAAAAAAGAAAATTGCGAATTCTTGAAACATAATACTTAACAATATTACAAAGAATTTAACAATTATATCACTAAATGGAACGTTGAAGCATCAGGAGTGCCAATCACCAAACATAAGTTAATTTCTCCGTTAGCACGTTAACCCTCCGTTCCTTAAAAAATCTTTTTTTTTCAAGGAAGTTCGTGGCCCTACTTGCTAGACTTGCACTCATTACAGTTTACTGAAAAATTTTACCTTTATTTTAATAAATTACAAAAAATTAAAATAAATCGGTAAACAAACATTTTACACGAGGTATAAAAATCAAATATCGTATTTAATAATGAATATCTTTTTTTTTTATCATATAATTTGAAAGAAGTGTGCCAACCAAATGAATTAATGACTTTAAACATTGAATTAAAGTTAAACATAAATTAATATGGTCTATAGACATTTTTGAAATTTTAATGGCATCAGGTTCTCGTCTACAGACATATTGTACTTGAAAGGTGTTTTTGTTTATTTTCATATTTATTTATGTACGGGCTGGCTGGTTGTGCGAGCTCGGAACTTTTATTATATTCGCGCTAAGCTATAAAAAAAAAGCAATTATAATTATTGTGACTGTATAGCGTAATTTAATGTTATTTGCTTCCGCGTAACAACGGTACGATTTAATAATACTGTTTTCCAAATTTGAAATTACTTGTAAAGATATAATATTAATTTTTTGATTTTTTGAAGAATCTATGTAATGTACTGAATATATTTTTTTTGAAATATGCAATTTGGAATGTACAAGATGACTTGCATAATCATTCTGGAATACTTGACTTTAGCTATTATTTCTATCATGCCTCTAAATTAAAAAAAAAAAAATATTTCTTTGCATCAATAGATGTTCAAAATACTTTCCGGAGAATTTAGAAGCACCATTGATCTAATATATCTTCTATATAGTTCTAATTTTAGACCTCATCTGTAGGATTTTTATCCAGACCTTAGGAATTTTTTTTTATCATATAATAAATAAACTCGCATCTTAGGTCAGTAAAATGACAAACTCAACTTTTAATAATTCAGAAGCTAGATATAATTTATAAACATATATATTTGTATACTTAAACATATTTTATTGCTACATATAAAACTGGCTCATATTAATTTGAAGAAAAATGTCAGCCCCAAGAATCAGGAGTGTAAAATTATATTTTATACTAATTGTATTTCACTCAAATTAAAAATGTTTCGCAATTAAATAATCCAAACTCGTAAAGTCAAAATAAATTAAAATGTAAAAAATAAAATTTTAAATTTTAAACTTTTATAAATAGTGTCCTTGTGACCTGTGTTTTTCGTTCTATAGAGTTTTGAATTAAAAATTATTTTTATAGTTCAGTCCAGTTTTTTTCGATACCTATTTTTAGTTTTAAATCAGTGTATCATATTGTTTAACCGACTTCAAAATAACAAGTAGAAGGTTCTCAATTTGTCTGTGCTTATAGCTGTTGATAGGTATTAACAAACTGCGTATACTTAATGCATCATTGTTTGAAATTATTTGAGATAAAATTCGGCGATGTACTCAAATACTCGCGTTATTTTCATTATAGAATGAAACATATTTTTTATATGCAATAAAATATTTCTATGACGTTTTTAAAATTATAATTTTTTTTTTTACAAAAAAAAAAAGGATACAATAATGATACAAAACGAGATTTACCACTACGATTTTTTTTCCCAATTTTTTTTTGTGTGTGGGTCACAGTTAGGCGATTGCCGTTAGTTGATTTGTTGCCGTTATGAAGAAATATAAAAATGTTTAAATATAATTTCATAAAATGTAAGTTTTTTTATGAGCATGTTTAAAACTGTTTATTTTAACATAAAAAACTGCACCTGATTCCTTTAATCAAAAACATTCTTTTCCATGATTAGGTTTTAAAGTATATTATTCAATGATGGATATTTTTAACCTTAGGCTGTGTACAAAATATTATAAGAGTATTTGTTTTTTATTTATGAATTTAATACAATTGAAAATGTCAACCAAATGAATTATCTGTGTGAATTATCCAGATGAATTATCTATTCAAGGCTCTTCAAACCTTGGCTAAACCCAATAGGCATGATGACAGATTATTGAAGTTTTTTCTATTTAATTTGAATTATCCACAAACGCTTTTAGTTATAATTGCGTCGATCTTGTGACGTAAAAGTACAGCAATTTGGTTTTTAGTGGATGGATTTCAATGTCAGAGCATTTTCTGATACTTAAAAGATATTAGTTAAAAGTTTCCGCTAAAATTATTAAATTTTTAGAGGCCTAGAAACGTATAAAATAAAATTACTTAGAACATAATCTTATTGTTAATAAATTTAACTTAAACTTTTACTAATGTTATTGAATTTTCAACGATAACTTTCTTAATGTTTTAGCTATCTAATGGATTTAATATTTAATTTAATCAATTTGCAGAGAATTTTTAGAGGTATAGAAACGTATAAAATAAAATTACTTAGAATCCTCTTATTTTGTAAAAAAATCTTTCTTTTTTTGAGTAAATGAAAAAAAACTTCTAAACTAAACAGAATTTTTTTTTAATCGATCACTTTAAAAACTTTTTTTGGTACTTTGATAAAGTAATCTGAACATGCTTTTCCATAAGTTTCAACATTTAGCAACGGCACCTTTTTTTGAATCATTCTTAAAGTACCGAAAAGTTAAAACGTTAAATTCCAGTATTTAAATTTGGCTTGAACTAAATGAAAATCACAAAATATAATTTTCTTATTATTGCATTTACAGAAATGAAAAACAAATTTTTTCCCAGTTATTTTTCAATAAATTATAAAATTTACGAAATATTCATGAAAAATGCCCAAATCTTAAATTTTTTTAGTTTGAAATCGACATTCTTAATGGCGTATAACGTAAAAAGTATTCACTTTTATTTATGGGACATTTTTTTGCCCTAAATTAGTTGTTTTATCAAATATCTTTTGGCATTAGAAATACAACAGCAAAAAATTCATTCAAATCCATTTTTAATAATTGAATTCCATGATTTTTTACTCATATTCAATAAATTCATACGATTATTATTTATTATAGCAGAGAAAAGAGAAAGAGTATATATGCTATTTCTCTTCTAGGGTACTATTTACTACATTATGACGTCATTAATCTAAGATTGATGTGATTAATGTTTCAATAAACATGGTAAATTGAATTATAATTTTATTTTATTAAATATCTTATTAATCTTATTGTTTATATTAAAACTGGAACGAAATTTTTTTAAATCGTTTCAACATACATATAGAAGGGTGGAAAAATCAAATATTAACCATAAAGTTTCACAACGAAAAGTTCTCTGCAATGAATAATTATTGAAAATTAATCATTTTATTCGCACCATGCATAGTATGTGCAAGGAACTTCTTAACCGATTGATGGGCTACGAGTATGTAAAATTGGTATTAAAACATTCACATTCTAGAAAATATAATTATTTGTTCAATTGTTTGTATGTAAATTGCATAGCAAATGTCAAAAAAAAAAATTATTCAATAATGACAAAAAAAGACATTTAATTAAAGTTATTAGGTTAAAAAATGGAAGAATGATTGAAGAAATTGCATTAGTAATTATTTTTAATTGCAAATGTAAATAATTATTCATTTAAATTATAAATTTTGAGCAATTTTCCATGTTAAATCATACCCCATTCACAGACTTATATATCATTAGATTGATAAACTAATATTTCATAACCATTGAAACGAATGAAAACATTTTGATGCACGGTGCCCATAATCTCAGTTTAATGTTTATACAAAGTATTTTAAAATTTAGTTTGAAATACAAAGAATATGTCTTGAAATAGGTTTTTTTACACAACCTTCAATAATGTTTTAATCTTATGTTTAAAAAAAAAAGGACTAACATGTCCGTTCTATTTAAACTAAAAAAACACCTTGCATTTTTAAGTGGCTTAAGGGCCAGTCGGTTGAGCAGAGATTTTTACCAACATATGGATACCACATAATATTTAATAGAATATATAAATAAAAAATACAAAAAGTATACATTTTAGATTATAAAATTCATTCAACTTTATACTGATTTTTTATTTTTTTTTAAAACTTTTACTTTTTTGAAACATTTTATTTATTTTTTTTTTTAAACGATACATTTTTTTTAGTATTTTTATTTTGTTTTTAAATAAAATTCATTTTCATGCTAATGAAATTAAAAATTAAAATAATAAACTCTAGTTTAGAAATAATTATTCAACGATTTTTTTACCGTTTGCAGACTAAAATAGTGTATGCTTCAAGATAACATTTCAGCCAATATTTAAAACATTTTCAAAGATATTCGATAAAAAATTAATTTCTTAGAAGTCTAGAAATTATGGTTCGACATCAATGATATTCTGATTCATCTGCGTCATTCTTGTTTTTCGATTTTTCAAGATCTTCGTTATCTGTTACCTCGGCGGAAAATAATTATATCAAGTCGTTTTCTTCATTGTTGAACTCAACAATTTGAAGATTTAACGCTCATTTCTTCTAATTGACACAAGAACCCTTCATAAAAGTCATACTTTACGCAACATCGGCAATTCTACTTTTGTGCATTCACAATTGAGTTAATCTGGAGCAGGAATAATTGTTTTTTCTTATTAGCTATTTTTCAAACAAACTTGGTTAATCATTAGCTCCGAAATGGCCCAGTACAATAACTAAAAAATATATATTGATTTTAAATGATTAAAGCTAAAATTGATATAAAAAATCGATTATTATGAGGTTTTTGAGAAAAAATGGATGTTTGTGATGTTGTACTTTCTGTAAATTTTGTAGTCTTTTATGGATTTTGAAGAAATTATTTGTGACATCAAAATAAAGAGAATCTGGTTGGAAAATCTTAAGTTGCCTTTTTTATGTATTCAAAGTTCATGTATGAAATGTTTCAGCAATTTGTGAAAATTTTTATACTTAATATAAATTTTTATCATATAATATCTCGAAAACTATCGAGAGTTTTATCTTAAAGAGCCCTTTTGGTTGAAATGTTATTTTATAAAATAATTTGTTGTCACCTGAAATTGACCGTTGAAAATTCAAAATCAATTCATTGTCTTCGAGATTACAATATTTGTTTATTTCTTACAAAAAGGAAAAGTGAATAAAATTGGAAAATGTTCTTTATAAAATTAGGAAAACATAACAATTCATAAAGTTTATTGTTCAAATATTCCATATATATATACTTGAATGTGAATGTTTGAACTGATTATAATTATTAAGTTCGTAAATTGCACAAAATAAAAATATACAATTACGAAATAGTGAGTATGTAAATGAACTTTAAAAATAGCTAATAAAAAAACCTATAAAGCCGAGTATCAGAAGAAAATAGGTTTTAGTTTCCATGCCGCAAAACTATAGACCTACACTTTTATTTTTTAAGTTTGAACAATTGATAGATACAAAAGATAGATAAAAATAAGAGTGAACACAGCTGCGTCCCTTGAACCTAGACCTTTTGGTCCTCCTTTAGAACACTCCATTACAAGAATCACCCAGAGCAGGTGATGCTATAGGATCTTATCGACACAGCTTCTCCGCCGGAATTGTTCCCATATAATGGATGAATTCATATATGATGTAACTATAGTTTCAGACCCGAACATTCTATATCTAACACCCTGAAAATTTCTTCAGATGCAAATGATGTGAATGGAGGTTTCATCGTCCACCAGACAGGACCTACAAGTAGGATCGTCTGAAATTCTCAAATGTGCCCTAAAAGTGCTCTGTCAAAAGACCCACAACTCTGCTCAACTGTACCCTTGTTAGTTTCAGCCAGGGGCAGTTAATTGGTTTTGTTGAAGTAATATACAATTTAGCCAGTCGTATGCCATCCGTACCAGTAATCAAGGTGCGGTGGTTGAAGCTAGTCCATAAAACATGATATCACAGATCATCTTGCAATAAGAATAACAGGGTCAGGCAAATGAATCCGCTACCTCATTCCCATTTATGCCAGAGTGTCCGGGAACCTAGATCAGCCTGACTATGTTATTCAGTGCTAGGCGATTCAGCTCCTCGAAGCATTCAAGAACAATCATCGACTGGAATAATTGATGATTTTGTAAACTAATTAATTCAATAATAAAATTAAATTCAGGGTTCCACGCCAACATAAATACTACGTACAGTCACGGTTTTAAAAGAATACCTACCTATGTAAGATAAATGAATGTATATTCATTTAATATGAAATACCATCTGTCTCAATGACCTGTTAAAACATAGAAGTATATTGAAAAAGATTCAAAAAAACAATAATATCTTGAATTAAAAATTAGATTTTTAATAAGATTATTACCTTTTACTTTCCATGGTGTCTGGTCGATTTATAAGCCATAGTGCATTACATCCTCTTTTGAAAAGTGTCTCAATTCAACCCTAAGGTGATAATAAAGTCAAAAAATAAATAAATCACTAAACTTTTATTCAATCGCTTTGCCATAAAAGTGCATACAAAATTTTATTCTTTCGCACATAATATGAAGAAAACGTTAGACGCTATGTTGTTTCATGGCCATGACGCCTGTAAGTGCAAACGCGCTATTATAGTTTTTATAATACCTATGTCATAATGCGGGATGCAATAAGGAGATTCACTGTAGGTGATTTTCTTTATTATAGCAATTAGGGATTTGTCGGATCGTTAAAAATGGTGAAGGTACGGATACGGATTTTAACTTTTGAAATCAATCACTCGGTAAAATTTTTTTTGAATTACTTTAAAATGTGATTGTGTATTGTAATATCACTTAACACTTTGCCTTTAACTATTAAAGTCAAAAACAAAATTTTGGTACAGGTGTCATAGAACCACGTCATTACGATAACTCAATATATAAAGAGATATTCAGCTTGAATTTTGGTGGTATTCGAAACATAAAAAGTGAGTTTAAGTTCGTGAATGATCAAAATCTGTCCAATGGACCCAAATGATGCATGACCCAACTTTTGAACTATAAAAGATAGAAGAAAAGTTTAAATTCCAAAAATGTTTATTTCTTTGAAAAAAAAAAGACTTTTGTTTGAAACAATTTTTATTTAATTGTTTGAATTCGCCAAAATTTTGGCTCAAATTTAACTAATAAACACATATAATGGACCCAAATGATGCTTGACCCAACTTTTGAACTATAAAAGATAGAAGAAAAGTTTAAATTCCAAAAATGTTTATTTCTTTGAAAAAAAAAGACTTTTGTTTGAAACAATTTAAATGTTTGAATTCGCCACAATTTTTGGCTCAAGTTTAACTAATAAACACATATAGTTAATTAATAGTACTTTTATAAATCCTAATTAAAAATGGTCCAAACAATGACATTCAAACGTATGTCGAGTATTTTAGTTGTTACCGTCACTTGTTTACAGATACAGATTATTAATAAGAAAAATACATTTTCACAAAAAATAAATAATTCATAGTATCAGAGTCATATGGCGCTTAAATAAACGAGTTTCATTTCATTGTGGATTTTATATTTATTACATCAATTATTATTCTTATTAATGAACAATTAAAAAAAAAAAAAAAAACCAGTAACATGTCCTGTTCAGTTTGTATAAATATTAATTAATAATAATGATTATTATTGATGTATCAAATTTCGATTAAAAAGAATTTTTCAATATCGATTTGAGTGTGTAACAAACAATAACATACAAAAAAAAAAAAAAATTAATTACAAAACAATCATAAAACATGACAGGAGCAGCAGTTTTATATTATGTTCATAACGATGATCATCACTTTATTTTCGTTATTAAAATTGTAAATATAAAATGATATCTATATATATAAAAACCAAACCAAAAACATGTTTTTGATTTAAAATAATCAGCAACTGAGTTTTAATCAAGTACTGATGAATAATACCAAGACTATGTACCAACATACATATATTATCTACATTAAAAAAATGTTTCGATACAAAAAAAAAACAATTAAAAAAAACAAGTGAAGATAACAACTAACAGAGTTAATTGTTTAGATATATGATTGAATTTTATTGTTTGGACTATTTTTTAATTAGCATTCATAAAATACTATAAATATCCAGTCTATACAGTTATATATACTTGTATGATAATAATATGTATTGTAATTACCTATGTGTAAATTTCGATTTTTTCCCCAATTTCCTAGATCATTTGTGCAAACCGTTACCAAATTAGCAACGAGTAACATCTCCTCCGAGAATCATTACAACTAGCTAATTCATACTGATGATGACTACTTTGTAGTCGAAATACGTATTTATAAAATACAAAATAATTTGAGCTAGGAAATTGGGGAAAAAAATCGAAATTTATTCGAAAAATCCTAGAGTTCTCATTAGTAATTATAAAATTACCTATGTGTGTTTATTAGCTAAATTTAAGCTAAAATTGTGGAGAACTCAAACGTCTTACGAAAAAATGTTTCAAACAAAAGTTGTTTGTTATAAATAAAAAACATTTTGTGTATTTGAACTTTTCTTGTATCTTTTAAAAGTTGAGTCAAGGATCGATTTGATCCAATGGACCGGCGGATAGTCGAAAATGGACTAATTAGGTATTTCTATGAACATTTATACCTAAATTCAAAATTTTGTTTGTGCGATCAATATTAGGCAGCGTTACAAGCTATAGACTAATATTAATAATATACTCTGGCATATTATATATGTCTAGTATAATAAACAAGCCGTAATGGGTAAGACTCTACAAAGTTTTGCCAAGAGTTTCTTTATAAGAAACCTTAAATTTGTTTTAAAATCACAATTTAGGTGTTAGACATAAAATGAATGTTGATTATCTGCACAAAAAATATGTGAAATTTTTTACACAAAATCAGTATTAACTCAATTATTTTTTGAGATTCAATCCAGTAAAGTAATTAATTAAAAATAAAGAAATATTGAATGGTTATTAGGAAAATTATTATACATCATTTATTTAAATTTCAGTGAACTACCAACAGTAGTCTTAAACTTTAATAAAAACAGATATTTTTTATGTAGTAAACAGATTATTGTGAAAAAGTTAGGTTAGTAAATCATTTTATGTTAATTTTAACACTTTTTTATGTTAAAAATCAAGTAACGGAAGAAAAAGGACAAATTATCATACAAAAATCGAAATACAAATTTCGACCGTTTTAGGAGATCGATAATGTAATAAGAATAAATAGGAAAAAGAGAATTTTCAGCTTCGAACGCTGGTACTGTGTCGTACCAATCGAGCGCGTAAGTTATTGGCTCTCGGTTTATTTGGTATCATATTTATAATAATTTAAAAAAATTAGTTTTTTTCAGAAATTGATCTCTTGAGATGACGATCCCCAGTAATCGTAATACAATATTACGAAACCGTAGTAAAATTGAATTGTTTTTGTTATTTTTTTGTAGTTTCACCATAATATTTTCCTATATAAGCTTGTATATATGGGGAATGAGCCGAAAATTCTCATTTTCGGCATAAATCTTCATTTATAATAAAGACAATCTCTATTGCAGTATACGTTTGTTTTTTTTTCTATTTTCATGTACAACATAAACATTTGCACAGTTATAATATCAAAGCGTAGAGCGTGCCCTGAAAGATTCAAGAAGATGCCCGAAAAAATAATTGTTTAATTTGAATAAAATTTTATTCAAAAATATATTAATTTTGGATATAGTTTGTCATGTAAAGCTATTAGACAAGCCTTCTTATAACTTTTCGAAATGAATAACAGAAAATAACGATAAAAAGGTTATGTATGAAATAGATTTCGAGAATAAGATCAAAACAGGTCAAAGGCGAAATGAAATACCTTGCCAGGGGAAAAATAAGACTTAACATAGATTTCCATACGCCAGATATACCTACACTGAAAAAAGAAGCAATAATAAGTACCTCATAAAAAAAAAATAACAGACTGTGATCAACATACTCAATTAAATATAACAAGTGAAGAACACTGACTTACGACTATTATTCTGTTGTTTATTGAAATAGAAAAAGAAAGAGCAATAAATGAACACAGGCAGAAGATACGTAGCTCGTGCCATCGTTGCTCAGTCGTGTGTACATGTTGATGATGCTGGTTAAGTTTCAAAGAGATCAGGTGGTTTGTCCACAATCGTTTGGGTGGTAAGTAAGTCTCGTTCTTCTCTTATCTACCGAACGGTGATTGCAGCAGCGGTTCGATTCTATAATGTGTGACAGCTGCTACGTATATTATACACAACATGTACGGTATATTTGAAGGTAGACACTGGCAGTGCTTAATAATGTTGGTGTCCGTATGTGTGTGTGTGTGTTTGTGTATTTAAGAGCAAAAAAAAATGGTCATATCTCATAAAAATATCACTTATTCATTCTTTTACATTGTGTAGTATATACAGATCGATTTTAGAATCACTTCCTATACGCAAAACAATAATAAAAACAGTGAAAATAACAGTGCATATTTTTGGTCTATACAGTTATAAATACATATATACAGAACCTCGATTAAAGTCCAAGGGAAACACAAAATATTTTAAGTTATAGAGGTTTTAAGTTATCAAGGGTCTATGTTAGGGATATGTTAATATAGGGTTTTTTTTTTGGACAGGGGAATCCTTTTTACGGATTCCAGACGCAGTATCATCTAAAACTCAACGCTAGCGCCCATACTCACTAAATCTTAAACCGCAGGATAATATAGAGGTAGGTATGTACATATGTATGTGTGTACTACAGAGTAATATGTATACAGAGATTACTTATTTAAGGTATAGAGGTTTTTAGAGGTTTTGGGCTGTGATGGGAAGGGAACATATTATATATATATATATATATATATATATATAATGTATTAATAATATGGATTGCAAATTCATATGCTTATTATACCCTAAGAGCCCACGACGGCCAGACCTTCGTTATTTTATAAAAGTTGAAAGTTTCTCTGTACATGTATCCTATACAGGTAAGAACGACCAGCGATTATAGAGTTTGGGTTGTGGTTACCTGGGCAGGTAACAGGTAGTAAAGGTGTCAAAAATAGTACTTAAAATTTGTTCGAGTATAAAGCGTTGCTACCCGTTTTTATAACGAAAGTATAATTATAATTTATTAAAGTTTAGTGGTCTCTGGCAGGGGGTAGAAACTGTCATAAGTGTCCGGCAATGGATGACGAGATTTCTGAAGTTATCTCGAATAAAAAAATTGAGCTTTATACTCCAACAAATTTGAAGTACTATTTTTGACACCTTTACTACCTGTTACCTGCCCAGGTAACCACAACCCAAACTCTATAATCGCTGGTCGTTCTTACCTGTATAGGAGACATGTACAGAGAAACTTTCAACTTTTATAAAATAACGAAGGTCTGGCCGTCGTGGGATCTTGCTCTATTAGCTTAATTTCAGCTAAAATTATGGGAAGTCTAAGCAGTTAATGAAAAAATGCTTCAAATAAAAGTTGTTTGTTTTTAAAAAATAAACAATATTTGTTTTGGAATGTTTCTTTTATGATTTAAAAGTTGGCTTATGAATCCATTGGACTCAATAGAAAAAGTTTGCTCATGCATGAACTTTTATCGCTTTAATATCTAAAATATATCACCAAAATTTCAGCTCGTTATCTTTTTTCTTTTCTGAGTTATCTTCAGACAGACAGACGGACGGGTATATGGAAAATGACCAATTTGTGTGTGTGTGGCTTCAAAATTTTTTTATAATTATTAATGAGAACTCTAGGATTTTTCGAATAAATTTCGATTTACAAACCGTCACCAAATTAGCAACGCGTAACATCTCCTCAGAGAATCATTACAACTAGCTAATTCATACTGATGATGACTACTTTGTAGTCGAAATACGTATTTATTAAAAAATACTAAATAATTTGATCTAGACAAAAAATCGAAATTTATAAATGTGTTTACTTATATACACAATAGGAAATATTGATATGTATAGAAGGTGATACCACGGACGATCTGTATATATATTTATACAACGGGGGACATTGACTTTTCCCTTCAACAATTCTTATCCGTGTAGGTTCTTTCAATTTAAAAGATGCCGTTTTTTTGCTTTGTTTTTTTCTTTTTTGGCTTCAATTTGCATAAAATATTTATTATAAAAATAAATATTTACTTTTTTACGAATTAACTTTAATTTTTCGATATTCTTTCATTTGTTAAAGAATACAAAAGAGATCTTTTTTTATACAGGATCAATAAAATTCTAATTATTTGAAACAATGTAGAATTTTATAGGGTCCTTAATAATAAAACTATCTGCTGCATTTCTGTTACTATTATATACTTTTATTAGGAATATTTAATTTGTGTGTGTAAATGAGAAGCGAAACTAAGAACTAAGGAATTGAAGTACGCAGAAAACTAAATAGTATGCAATTTTTATCCCCTATATGAATTTATCCAGAAAAATATTTGAAATGAGCGTTTTAGACTTTTAAAATTTTCTGTTAACATAATCAGGTTGAAGAAAATCGTTGAATCCTTTTTGGGTAATACTTGTAAATAGAAAAAAAGTGTGACACACGGTAGTCGGATTTCATCCAAACGCTTCGCGGTTCAAATAGAGTTAATAAGAATAACCAAGTTTATACGTTTTTTTGACACTCGCACATATATACACACACACAAATGCACACAGGACAATTTCAGAATTATGACTTTTTGGTTTCAGTGGTTATCTTAAAACATGCATTTCCGATGAAAAATCGAAATCAAAAATTTTGACAGGATATGGTATGTTTAAAAAATTACTTCAACATATTGTTTTCTTAATAAAATTTAAACCTTTTTTATTCCTGTAAAAATGCTGGCTGCCATTTTTGTGACGGAATATCGATATAAAATATTCAGAATACTGGTATAACACATTGAGAACAAAACATAACCAAACACTTTCAAATATTTTTTTGCTAATTAAGATAACTGTTTAGGTTAAACTGACAGATGACAACTAATAATGTTTTACCAAAGTGACGTCACATAATGGCAGTCTAGTGTTATAGGTCACGTGATATAATGATTAAAAAATCGTTATTTTAATTTTAAAATAACAAATTAATCATCTACTTTTATGATTCAAATTCAGAATATTTAAGAATATTTCTACATAAATTTTAATTTTTTGTTAAATTTCATGATTTATTTTTCACTACCGAAAGTACCCAATTGTTATATATGACCTTATATAGTAGTAAAATAGAAAGTAAAAAGGAAATGGAGTGGTATTCATCCAGGCTAGGTCCATTTAATATTTGTAAGCTTTTTTTTTTCTTTGTTTTTTTATAATTATTAATGAGAACTCTAGAATGCAAACCGTCACCAAATTAGCAACGAATAACATCTTCTCAGAGAATCATTACAACTAGCTAATTCATACTGATGATGACTACTTTGTAGTCGAAATACGTATTTATAAAATACAAAATAATTTGATCTAGGAAATTGGGGAAAATTTGACAACTTTTCTACATTCGAAAATTCTTTGAAAATAGAAATTCTTTACAAGTTATTAACTATTTAATTCTATTTAATTGTTTTATTTTAGACAAATAGCCATAAACTGATTTTATTACAAAAGGTCTTTTGTTCGTAGACAATGATGAAATACTTTTGAATTAAAAAAAAAACTTTTTTCTATAAAAAAGTAGTTAATTTCAATTTTATATCCACTTAGTTCTGGTCAGTAAAAATAATAATTACAGGCACACGACGACACAACCTGAAGGCTTTAATGAACATTTTTCGTTTTTTTAATTGCTTATTTAAATTATAGGATCTAAAAATGAGAATAATAATAAGTAATATGGAAATCTAAATAATTTTGTACAATAGGAGTTTTATATAGTAATAGCGCGGTGAATTAAATACATACAATAAGATTAGATGACTCTTGTCCTGTCATAAAAATAATTATTTTAAGAGTCCAGGTGCAAACATTGAGGTAAAAATAATATTTTTTTAATGTTTTTAATTTCAATGAATCATTTTTTTCTGTATATAGTTTTAATAATTATTTCATATCAATCAGTAGTTAGCCTTTAATAATTATAAAAAAAAAAAACAAAATAGTAATTCTAATTTAAAATAAATAATTATTTTATAATGTATTCATAAACATATATTAAGCCGTTAATTGTGTTTGGTTGTGTGTAAGCATTTATTCTTATTATTTACAGGTGAGTGAATAAATAGATGAACATTTTCAGACAAGTATTAGTTTATTGACCAAGATTAGTTTATTAAGTAAGATCATTTATTTAACTAATATAAATATAATCTTTTATTTAACAAATATTAAACCCTATTATCATAAATCGTAAAAATACAAAAATAAACAGGGAAGTTATCGCAAAAATAAAAATTATCGGAAAATTTATGCAGAATAATTACTGAAATAAACATAAAACGCGACAACCTGAATTCTAAACGCTTACTTAAAATTATAAAATACATTAATTTTATAATGAATTTTATTCAAATAAATAAAATTAATTCTGATAAAAAACTCAACACAACATAACAATCGGATCATTAATGTTTTGAAATTCAAGTGTCGAATTTTTTTGTTTTTTCGCGTAAATATAACCTAGGGTTATATATGGCACCAGATAATAATATATGGTATACCAGATAATTAATTATCCTCCATGAGTTTGCTGACACGCAGAATAGTAATTTCACCCGAACTATTTCTTACGAAAATTTTCGGACACCGTTTACAATGAATTAGTGTTTCAAATTAATATTAGATTTATAGAGCTCTGGTTTTGTTTTGAGAAAAAAATTATTTTCAAAATATTTGTATTTGTTTATACCCGAGAACTATTAAGTATTAACAATTAAGTTAACGACCCAACCTTTTTTTTGTGATTTTCTGATAAAATTTCTCTCCCTTCCTCAATATCCCGAATAATCAAAATTCAATTCACTAATGTAAATCTATGTCAGCATCTGCAAACAAAAAATCAAAATTGGATGAATGGTTCACGAAATATCGGCGTTATAATATAAATATCCATTATCGAATATATTTACTTTATATCTCAGCTAAATCTCTGGAACAACTAGATGTTTCTAAAATGGAACCATCCTGTAAAACTACATCATGCATCTAAAAACAAAATGTCATCAAAATCGGATGAATGATTCACGATATATCGGAATTCGTGTAGAAATGCGGTGTTTCTACCTTGAAAATCTCCACTATTGTTTACTACAAATTTATAAATATTATTTGGGTAGTTTTGCCACTGTCCATCGGATACGAAACAAAAATTATTCAAAAAGTTCCAAAACATATATACAAAGAATTTGTAATCGCCACAAAAAAATTTTTATTTTAATCAGTAACACAATATTTCTGAATTCGGAATTAATATCACTTGTTTTCATGAAGAAAATAACAGAATTAAACATTGTCAATAAGTTTTGTAGTAAATTAAATTTCCACAAAATCTGTTAACGTTACAGTTCAAAATCAACTTCGAATTTTCTGAGACTTTTGAGAAAAGATTTTGAAAATATTAAAAAAAATAATTAAAGAAACAAACTTTAAAGATTATTATTTTTAATATTTTCGAAACTCTATGTGTAAATTTGTTAGATGATAATAAAATAGTAATAGTATGATAAACACATAATGCACTTATATTTCCCACCTCTTCCACCATTTTTTATGAAACACGAGAATATAATATATATCGTGACACAGAAAACAATGATAAAAAATTTGGAAAACGGTTGACCCTAAAGGCCATCCCTGCAACTTCCCGCTAATTTCATACCTAAGCACTTAAAATTTAACATATTACCATGTTTTTGAGAAAATATTAGAAAGTTAAAAATCAAGCAAAAAAAAATCTTGGAAAATCAAAATATTGTTTGATTTATCACAGCAAGCAGAATTTAAGAGTTTTCCACATACATACAGATGGACAACTTCCGAATTCCAAAAAATTTATACCAGAAGGAGACGAGGGGGTCTTAAAACGAGATTGATGGAAAATGTCACGAACTATGAAAAGCATTGGAAGGAACTCTATGTAAAACAAATAAATGTTATGAAGGTCAATTATTGAGGAGCTCAAGTCCTATCCAAGGCCAGGTCAATTTTCAACATCTTCAATATTTTCTGACATGTTTAAGTATTACATCAAGAAAACTAAAGATTTTCATGACTTAAATACTAACCACAAATGGATACCAAAATTTGGTAGACTATAACCAAAGTATGAAATAAAAAACGCCCAGCTTGCTTTTCAGAAATAAAAATGCCGGCTTGTTTAAGTTATGAAAAAATGTGTTTTTTCGATTTTTTCAATTTATCTGCTAAACTCAACTTTTAAGAAAAAAAAGTTTCGTATAAAAGATATTTAAAAAGCGCATAAAATGACGTGCGCAAAATTAAAATCGGTTTCAATCGGTCATAAGTTTTATCATAAACAGAAAAAAACTTTCAAAATAATGTTATGAAAGTCTGCAGACTCTGAGAGGGTGGACGGGCGTAATGTAAATTTCTGCTAAGTAGCCATGCAATCTCCATCTAAGGCCAATTAAATGTCATATTCAGCTGACAATTATTTCACTTGTAAATATTCTGCTGACTCTTTTTTGTTATTTACTACATTATTGAAACTATCTCTATTATTAATTTCAAGCGACCTGAAATATATTTTATTATTCCTCCACCTTGTTATTAGTCCACCTTGGATGCGTCTGCTGAACCGCCATTCGATTATCAACTTTATATAAACTTTCAATAAAATCGAAAAAAGATCGGCCTGAAATCACCATGAATAATGCAACGCACTTATCGCACTCGTAACGATAAGTGTAACTAGACATTTAGAGTTTTCCTAATATATTTCCAATTTCTATTTTTCTGTATTCTATTTTTTACATACCTATATAATAAAAATCTATGGTTTGTATAAATGTTTTTTTTCTTTCTAAAATTTCATCATATGTTTTATTTTGTTATGTATATATGAAATACCCGTACAAATATGTCATTTTATTAATTCTTATTACTATATTTTATAATTATATGGTAAAATGCGGGGCCTTCTGGAATAGAAGATTGTATATAATATTTATGTATATTAGATACATATAGATATGTATACATATAAAAACCATTGTCTATGATTTTATGATATTTCTAAGTCTGTCAATATACATTATCGATGAATAATAATAAATTATAATTACTAAATTTTATAATAATAATAATTATTATACCCACTTCTTTGTTTACAAACGTAACTATTAAAATATTCATTAAATCTGGCGTATGACTAATGTGATATGGGAAGTTAGTAATTGATTTAATAAAAAGCTCGATAATTAAACAAAAAAAATTAAATTCATTGTTGATAGTTTTTGAGACCAAAAAAAATTAAAAAAATTATAGTAGGATGAAACCCATTGGAAACGGAAGAGAATATAACAAAAATGAAAGGAAAAATAATTTCTAGGCAATCTGAGGACGGGAAGTGGAAGGGGAAGAGTTTTTAAGGGTAAAACATGGTTTATCTCGTTTTCCGGCAAAACTACAAGTCCTATGGAAAAAATTTAAATTGCAAAGTTGTACGTTCTCTTCGACTTTCCGACCATAGATCACCTGTAAATTATTTTCCTTTCATTTTTGTTACATTCTCTTCCGTTTCCAATGGAATTCATTCTACTATAATTTTTTTTCACTTGTACCATTTTGAAAGGCTTTTTCCTTGGTCTATGAAGGAAAGGATAATAAACAATGATTTGTTTATTACAAATATGGGTATTTTATGTCTAATTACTTGACTAATTTTGCGTTATTCAGTTTTCAGTAAGGTAATTACACGTCGAATTAAAGTTGTTCCAACTCGTCATCATAATTTTTGTCATATGGATTAATGTAGTTCTTAATCTTATTAATCATTTTAGAAATTTATTAGTGACTGTAATTCTTTTATTTTGATTTAGGCTCTTAAATTAATGCTTCTTGTCTTATTGCGGCGTGAAAAATTTTAATCAAATCCTGCTGCATCGATTTCTAGCAAATGATTTTTTATTGTACTAGTATTCAAAATAAACTTTAACCTACTGGATCGTTAGAATATTGTCTATTAGTTCATATATTCATTCATTGGCTTTATTATTACGTACTTACAAGTAAATTTTTTTAATTTTTAAAAGAACTTGCAAAATGATTAACTGTTAATATTACTCTTAATGTTGACGAAATTAGCATTTCAAATATCAAAAACTAATCTGATAATACTTGAGGTGGTCCGAGATAAATTATTCATATATTCGCTTTTTTTACCAAAGTTTTTTTTGAAAGTTTAATGACTTTCTAGAACATTGTGTTCGTTTATCAGTCACCAGACATCAGTACACTTCGTTTCGAAGATTATTCTGAAATATTCTGAAAAATTTAGTGGTTCCTTGTAAGAACGCATTGTGTTTAAGAAAGATTTTTCGCATATATTTCCTCTTACCAGACATATTCTTTTTGATATAAGCAGCACAAAGTAATTAATTCCATAAATAATATACAGGTATTTCTAATGTTCTTCCTATCGCTTCCACCATTTTATAATAAAAAGATTCATCAAATTTTAGACTCATATATTGCTTAGATCTTTTATTTGGAATCTGAGGTCAATATATTTTTTCTATCATAATCCTGAATTATCAGTTATATATTGATAAATGTCGATAAACATTCCTTTTTCTAGTTTTGTTTTCGAAAATTCTTACAAGACAGTTGTACTTAATTATCATATGTTTCTTTCGTATTAAAATATTGATAAGTGTGGCACATGTTTCGTGGAAATTATTGGATATCTAACAAAATATTTTAGGCCCATAAATGTTGTGAATGACGTTAATGTTATGTTCCACGATAATTGTTACGTCACAATTATCTGAAAGGCAAATACTGCCTGCATGGAAACCGAATATTATTAATACAATAGAAAATCATTCACCACTTGAGACCTAGGAGAGTGTCATAACATCTAATCCGGTTCTGAAAATCTAAAGGACGTTAAACAACATTTAGGTTGAAAAAAAATGGAAGTTAGTCTCAAAATGCATTTTAGATTTTTCATGCCTGAGAACTGAATATCACGAACTTGGTCCCGTCGATTTAGCATTTCGAACGTATATCCAACAACTCTAAAAGCGATATATCAACATCTGTTGACCTAACATAAAGAAATGTGCTTCTAAATAGTTGTTGGCTTAAGTAACATATAATAGATATTGTAGTTATTTCAATATTCCAGCACAAATAACTCAAAATATACTTATCCTAATATTTTAAAATTTGGTATGAATAAAATGGGCATGAAAATCTAGTGCTGCCTATCGAAGAGTTTTTCCCGAAAAAAGTTTCTAGGGTAAAAATTTAGATTTGATTTTATATTTAGAAATGTTACCTTAGAAATTTTTGTTTGGGAAAATCTCAGCAAGCACAATGTTTTTATATCAATATTGTGCAAACCAAATTTCGTAAAATTTAGATAAATATTTCTAATTATTTGTGCTGAAAAATTGTATGCTTCTAACAGCTGTTGATAAACCCTTTTAAGCCAAAATTTGCACAAAAAAAAAACAAACAGAATTTTCTTCCATACTCTCTATAAATTTCTTTTATATCCCCTTTAAATAATATATAGAAGTTCTGTATTTAAAAGAAAAAGTGACTTAAATCTTTTTAGACAAAATAAAAATAAATAAAAATATATCTCCCACACCAAATTTATTAATAACAGGTTCCAACTTTTTATTCACGAAAAAGAAACGAAAACAGATTCTATGCAATTATTATGCGTTATGTGGTTTTTTTTTTGTCAATCATCAGAAGATCCATTGTCATTACCACGCACCAAAAATACAAACATTTTTTTTTTGTACATTTAAAATGTAAATACTTAATAATAATAATTATTTCTGTGGTATAACGGCTAAAAAATGAATGTACTACAATCACAAAAACTATAATAAAAAAAATAAAAAATTTATATAAAAATAATAATAAAATTCTTTACCTAGATACACAAATAATGTGTAATAAGAATTATGTATACTTTGTATCGATGTAGGAGACAAGGGGGAACAGAGATCCAGCACGAGCCATATGACAGATGGTGTACGACGTTAAGTCAGAAACGATGATTTAGACAGCTTATACGTTGTGTTCGTGCGACAACAGACAGTTGCACGCATCCATTGCATTGCAATATTATATATAGGTGGAGATATACCTTCTTTATAAAACAGTAACAACCAGCAAACAAGCACTCAACTGAACAGCAAGCACCTAAGCACCCTTACAGCTCTAACGATATGAACGTAACACACATCAGTGAGAAGAGAACAACATAAGTAACGTAAACTGCATACACCAGCAGTATAGTGTAAAATAGCCAATATTTAATACTTTAATGCATAAACTAAGTGCTCCAGAATTTCCGAGTGCGGGGCTCGGGCTAGACATGTCTAGGACATACCCGCTAAAACCCGAACTCTTGAGGATATTCCGTTGTACCCCGTTGTAACCGCAGTCATGCATTAGTTTGCCCGGAGAGTATTGGCTAACTACTGACTCTACTACCTTAAGCGCGATTTTCCTAGAGGGTTTCTAGAGGCTTGCCACTTCTAATAGGCGAGGGATTTTCAATAGGCCAGCAGGACTATTGGCTAGAGCCTAAAATTTCTCATTTAAATTCCCTCTGAGAGATTCCAAGACTCATTTCTTTCCCCAAACATTATCACTTTTCGATTATTTTGTTTGCTGCAAAGCGTGTAAAAGAACAAATTTGTTATTGGTTAAAAAGTGGATGATGAAGGTCTCAAATTGCTTGAGGAAGAGATTTTCCTGTGGAAGAGATGCGTTCAAATAGTCAGTTTAGTTTTGAGACACATAAACATCATGAAAGTATCTTTGACTTAACGTAAAAAGATTGAAGTCAATGATTGATTGTGAAATTTTGAGAAATGCAGCTAATGATAAGAAAACTTATAATAAGTGTAGAAAAAATCCAATGTCAATTTTTCCATTGTTTACCTCACTATCCAAATATATGTTGATTTTTATCGTTTAATAGAAATACTTCAAGGTGAAGATTTATATCGGATTTTCTAGGTTTTTTTAGTACAACACAATCAATGCTCGGATTCCGAGTGTATGTTGGCATTACCGATAAATACATTTTGTATAGGTGCTATCTGAATAGATACGATTCCTCCTTCACAGCCAAGTACCAGTAAAATCCTTTCTCTAAAATAACGTAGGGTTGTCGAACCTAACCAATTAAATTTTTTCCATGATATAATATTGATACAAATAAAAGACGTAAAAATCGGAAATTCTTGGGGTGGTGGAAGATACCATAAAACCGGATTAGAAAAAGAGATAATATAACAAGGTTAGAAAAAGTATATGACCCATGTACGGGGGCGTATATTACCTCGCTTCTAAGAACGTAATCTAGAAACAATTATAGTAGAAATTTCACTGGAAGGCAGACTTTGTCTTACTTAGTCTTATTCGGGCATAATGTCTAATGCAGGAGCTACTCGTAACACAGTAAATAGGAGAAAGCCTTGAACTGTTTTGTTATGAGATAAATGGCTCAGAGCCAAGAAAAACTAGTGGCATTAAAACTGCCTGCACATAAATAACGAAGGCAATGAGCAAATGGTTAGAGACCCAATAGAAATAAGGATAGCAAACTAAGATAATACGATAGAATACATGTAACATCTTGTAATAAACAAGTCCATATTGTGTGGATGATCAAGCCGCCCGCACGTACACTAATGTGCACTATACTGAACTACTGACTGAGTGATAGCAATTGGTGTGCACTATGCAGTAACTAGAGACGACATAACATAACAGTGAAAGTGATATTTATCAGACAAATTAATCTGATGATCAATAAGTTTTTTGTTTTATTCATTTTTTTTTTATTAATGTCAAATCAAATATCACACATTTAATTTTATTGTTAAGGGTTAAATGTAATGACATTAATTTATGGTTGTTATTAACTTAAAAAAAAACAAACATTATAACGATTAGTAAAGATAAAATTATGTATTTATGATGATAGGGGTATATTAAGGCATATCGATTGTTTGGTGTATTTGGAAGAAAAAAAACTGTTATTGGCTTTGTATCAATTTATTTTTATTTTTAGACGAAATTTGAGAAAATAGTATTTTTTCTGTGTTATATTCCGTATGCTCAAATAACGATTTTAAATTCATATACATTCTATGGCCAGGAAGCATGTCTTTAACTTAGTAAGACTTTAACGAAAATTCCACCGCGGTATCGGGTATCAAAAATTCGAGACCTTTGGTATTAAAACACAGTGCTGAGCCACTAACTGCCTATGAAATATATATTAAGTATGGAAATATCGAATGTTGAGTATATTAAGTGGGGAAACCACGTTTCTTTTACCTAGGCCGTTTGATCCTCTACATCCTCTTTTAGAAAACTTTATCACCAGAAGGCAAAGTTATATTGTTATTATGTTGTTGGAGCCGGTAGCTTCATTCTTATTCAAGCAACGGCAGTGTGATCAATCAACCGCTCCTTGTTTTAAAATTATAATTGATTTAACTGCCGTCGCCTGGATTGGAACTATCAACCTTCAGTCTACGTAGTCAAATGGGTGAAAGTATTAGTCACTCACTTGGCCACTGAGCCGATTAATATCGAATGTATGGAAATACTTATATTTATAATATTTTCGCAATTTTGCAAGAATGATAATATTTATTACAAACTATTGAGGTAAAAATTTTGAAGGTCTCTTTTCATTACAACCCTTAATATCCTAAGGTAGTTTTGAATAAAAAAATTTAAAAAAATAAAATCTTATTTACAATGTTTAGCGTAGTTTACAAGATATCGCTCGAAATCCTATCCGGGGTAGATTCCAAGCAGTCTGCAGTAAACACCTTGTCAATAGACACAATTTATGAATGAATATATAATTTTTTTTATTTTTGCTTCTTGTTCAGGATAAATAAACCCAAAATAAAAACTAAAGTTTTTAAATATAGAGTATTTTTTATTATTTTTTTTAAATATAAATTTTTTTCTTAATAATTAACTAAACAAATATTTAAAAAATATTTTTTTTTACATAATATGTATGGTGTCAAATAACGATATCCACCAAGTCTTTAGCATGTCATATGTGTTACATGCGATTAAATGAAGCATTTATCAATACTTAGAAGTAATATTATGTATGATAAACCTGTCACAGTCAAATACCGCATAAGGGCAATAACTTTTTAAAACAATGAATATAAAAAAAAAAATTAAAATAAAACAACAGAAACTCGGAACTAACCACATAACATCTTGCTATAGTTTAAGTATTCATACATAATTTAGTATTCTTTTCTTAAGTAAGTAATCATTGGGGGGCGGGGGCTAATTCATAATTATGATTTAAGTATATTTGGCAGTGTTTTTTTTTTTGAAACTATTTGCCACATGTCAAAAATCTGGTTATTTTTAGTTCGTTGATTGTCCAAAAATATTTAACAAGGATTTTACTGAAGTTTAATCAAATGTTTAGAGAATGTTGAGAACTATGGACAATTTTTTAGATGGTCAAAATATGATTTTTTTTTTATATTAATGTTCTTAATAATATATCAAAGGAATATTAGTTTTTAGCTGGTCGCACAGTTATAAAATTTTCCGGATGTAAGAAACGAATCTCCTTCAATAATGGGTATGCTCTTGTCAATTTGATCTGAAATTGTGTGGAATCTAAACATTTTACGATAAAATTATTAAAAGTTTTTTTTTTTATGAAAAAACAAACATTTTTGTCTTTGAATCTTTTAAAGTTTAAGAGACAAGTCGTCCATTAGACCCATGGACAGATTTTGCTCATTCAAGAATTACAGCTCACTTACTATGTTTAAATTATGCCAACAAAATTTTAGCTCGCTATCTCTTATCATTTTTACGTTATCTTGATGACGTACAGGCAAACAGACGTACGAACAGACGGAAATGGTCTAATTTGGTGATTCTATGAGCACTTCTACCAAAATTTTATTATATCAAGTATAATCATTAGATATGATCAAAATAATCTCGTATTATATGATTAATACGAGAGATTTGATAAAGTGGATATAAGTGCGCGAGAAATGGAAGGAATTTTAAATTTAGAAATACACAATAATTAAATAATTAAAGTAGAACCATAAATTGCATAAAATTTAGTATTGTTTAATTTTTTTACACAAAGAGTCTACAATATGGAAATATTGAAGTGTACATAAAAATGTGTCAATTTGTTCCAAAAGATTATATCCAACAACAAGATTTTTGAAGAGAAAATATTAATTTTATTTTTCATTCCGTCCTTAGATACGTGGAAAATCTCCAACAAGAGGTTTTGAATACTATCACCGAAGTTTTCATCAAAGTTCTTAGATCATTTTCAATGTTATGGATTTATTCAAACATTATTAAAATAATTTTCTGCAGATTGTTATAGTCTTGTAATTCCTTTATAGCTTCTCAGTGGCAAGTTCATGTAATCGGGCGATTTTGTGAATACGGAATTTTGATACATTTTGACGTTTCAAGCTCACTAGAACCCAAAATTAACGTTTTTAACGACAAATGTTTGTGTGTATGTATGTGCTTCCGTTTTTTATTGTTATCTCGAGAAAAAATCGACGAGGAACCATTTTCATTCGAAGCGTAATTGCGTAATTTAAAATTGAATGGCTTTTCAGCAAAATTGGCACTACCGTTTTGCTGAGGTTGAAAAAAGCTAAAAACAATACCCATACATGTAATAATAAACAAATTATTGTTGTTTTATTCGCCTCATTGGGAAGATCGTCGTGTGGACCTTGCTGGTTGTACCAAGACCATTTGTATTTTTAATGATTAAAAACATATTTTATATGCGTTAGTATCTTTATTTGGAAAAGTGGATCGTAACAACATATGTAGAACCAAAAATTTAATGAATTTATATATTATATTAATAATAAATATTATTTTGAAGTATTCAAATTTATAACCCTTAAAAACTCCGCCATTTTTATACGTATATTAAATTCGTAGTTATAAGCTTTCACTGCAGTTATATATATGATTTCAGTTATACAACATAGGTTCATTCGCTTTTTCTATTGGTCACAGCCTAGACACAAGTCAAGACGATTAAACTTCGCTTTCTTTTAGGTTTTCAATTCTCTTTAAAAAAAAAAAAAATGATAACAGAAAGACATTGTGAACGAGTAAAGAAAAAAATTTTAATCAACCTTAAAATTTGACGTTTTGAACAATTTGAAAAAAAACACTGGTGGACCTCTGTGCTGCTCCGCAGTATTAATTGGGCAAATCACACAAAAAAGGGTAATGAGTGTGTGATGTACTCTCAACAATCTCTAACTCGTCAGGTCTGGGGCCACTGAAACCAGAACGAACTTTCTCCTGTTAATTAGAACATGAGATATTTAATTTTGAATGGAGCAAATTCCATAATGAGTAGAATCTTCTCGACTTGCTCTCCTCCATTTCATCCAATTTTAATCGTTAATAGCTCAAATGATAGGTATTGAGCCATTGAGTGTTTTTCGGTCAAATGATATAAGATGCATTTCTTATGGGGTGTTTTTTTCTCCAAGTGTTGAGATAGTTTTGTATCCAAATATCTCTAGTTCTAATGAAGATATTGGATGAGATAGAGGAGTGCAAGGAGCAGACATTCAATTTGACTTTCAACTCTTTATCAGATTTTCTCCACTTAAAGTCACATATATTCTGATGAACATGGAAAGTTCGTTTTGGTCTAAGAAGTTACTCAAGTGACTCATTGACTTATCATTTGAGCTATTAAACATTGAAATTGGATTTAATGGAGTCGAGCAAGTCGCCGACATTTTTTAGTATATAGATAATTTCTGTGTGATGAAATTTTAGTTTCCAGGGATTTTTTGTAAACTATAATAGAAGGTTACAAATTTTTAAGCTTTTTCAACCGAGGGTTAAAAACTTCATCCTGTTAAGTGACGGGGGATATAATGTGATCGTGTCGGTACTTCCTCAAGGTTCTCTAGTGTCGATTGGGAAAATTTAAAATATAGGAGTTATGATATTCGTAATATTTACGTGGCTTCAAATTGATTTTTTCTCATTTGAATTTTTTTTTGGAATCCAAAATTGAAAATAAAATGGAGATGAAACCGTTCTCTTAAACACCCGATTGTTACTGGGAAAAAATATGATCTTATTGGTACCATCCCGAATTAGTATAACTCTCGGTGGCATTTTTCTATGTTAAGGCATCAGTTTTTATATTTTGTGGAGATCAAGTACCTAAAAATACCTCTGGGTGGTATTTTTCTATGCTAAGTTGTCAGTTTTTATATTCTGGGAGATCAGTTTTCAAATGCACGCAAAAAGTTTGTATTTGGCTTAATTATGCTTAAAAGAATATAAAAATTCGAATAACTTTTTCCCCCACGAAAATTCTTGGATGTTTGGTGCTCTTTTTCACAGGGTCTGAAATGTATGTGATTGTATCCACAACCTCAAAATTGTAAGTGAAAGAACCATTTTTGAGATATTGAACCCGTAACGATGTATCCAAAAGGAAAGGACCGGTTTGGTTTTTAATGTCGGCAAGGTTTTTAAGAACACTTGTGCAATAGGAAATTATGGCAATATGATTTTCTACCCTGCAACCCTACATTATTCATATCCATCCCACAGTGCTTGAATAAACTGGGTGAAAGAAAACTCAAAATCTAGATTTGGCAGACATGATTAGGAGGTGATTTAGAGCAACTTAGAGCAACGACCTCCTTCCTAACCACTCAAACCAAGCAAAATTGTGAGGGGAACACATCAACGCAATTCTGCTGACATGAAGAAGATTTTGTCAAGAGTAAGTTAGGACAAGTGGGTTAAGGGAAAGGGGTCAAGCTTCAAGTCTCAATTCAACGGGTCATTATAGTTGAACTGAGGTTCTATGCAGATGAAGTAGCGACCGACATAAGCTAGTAATTTATAAAATAAGATTTGAAAACACTTGTGGAAGAATTGATAGGATTTTTTTCATAAATAAATTCAAAGATTTTTTGTAAATGATATATTAAATCAATAAATTTACGATCGTATAAAATACATACATAGGTTGTAAATGGTACATTTCTAAGGTACCTTTTGATGGGTATACATGCGTGAATATGTGTATATGTATATATTAATGGATGTGTGTGTGTGTGTATCACTTTCATTTAAAAAATACCTTTTTATAGTCAGCAAGCACATTGATCCTTCTTTAATTTTGTTTTTCCATACAAACCATATGGTTGTTTTTGGTTTGCTACATCGTATTTGTGGCACGCTTCTTTTTGATATTGTTGTTGTTGTTGTTTTTTTTTGTTGGTATTCACCCAACAGGCTCTCTAATTTGTTACGTTTTTATACTTTATAGGTCCGCCTAGAATTAATTGCGAAATGTCTGTGGTTAAAGCACGATATCTCATCTCAACATTTTGGTTTTCATAATATACATTTTGAATAAGAAATTAAAAAATTTGTGTAATAAAATATATTCGCAAGTCTTTTAAAAATCATTTTCCAGTTTTAATATCCAGCATCTTATAATCCAGCATCTTACTATAAGAGGTTATGCTATGATAAATTTAGATTTAAGTTTTTAATTCTAAAAAATATTGAGTGTAGAGATAAAACTTGAGTGTAAACTTATGCATAAAATCACCTAGTTTGTTTTCGCCTGTCCGCTTGTGTATTTATCATCAAGATAACTCAAAAACGAAAAATACAAACATGTCAGTTTATAAAAATAATCAGATGCAAATTTTTCTTATTTTGCGACGTTTCGCTGATTTATTTTCAGACTCCTCAGGCAATTTAAGGTGTTCGCATCTTTGTAAAACAATTTTAAGTCCATCAAACTAAAAGTCGTGTATTTACAAAAACAACTGCGTCACGTTGGAAAATAAGAAAAATCAGCATCTGATTATTTTTACTGTCCCAAAAAATAAACTGATTTATTTGAAATCATGTGTATCTTAAAAAATAACTTTTTACATAAACTGTTTAGATTCCTCACAAACATTTTATAAATAATAATTATAAATGGTTCAAAAAGTGATTCTCTGTTATGATTCTCGTCTATGTTTGGTAGTTATACAATTAACAATGTTAATTGTTATTTTCACTTGATAAAGGGTGAAAGAGTTCTTGCCTTAACATACATAATTTTTGAACTTCTGAAATAAAAAATGATCTACAAATAAAAATTAAGAAAAATGATTTTAGTTCTTTGCAACGTATGACTGAGATGTCAATATATTTCTAAATTACGAATTTCAAGAAGTCAAAATTAATATTAATTGTAAAAAAATGTAATATATAGAAAAGTTTTTGTAAGCGATAGCCTGTTTGAATCTGGGCTCGTTAGTCAATCAAAGTTAGAACAAATATTTAACGAGTTCGAGATTTCTTTTTAATTTAGAATAAAATAATTTACCATTCCGAAGGAACACTTTAATTCCAGAACTTTAATTTTCGATGTTTCACATAATTTAATCGAAGGTTGAATTGTAAACATTACAGTCTGCTGGGAATAGATAATATTTTCAATTATACCCGCCTTTCAATTAAATAGCGTAATAGACGTTTGTTTCATCGAGATGTAAATATCATTTCTACTTCTGTAAATATAATGTGTTAATACAACAAAAGTTGTTAAAAATATCTAGATTGTAGAATCCAAAGATCCTTCTTAAAATGAAATATGGACACACAGGTAAGAATCTAAATCTTTCCGGGAAGTGTAAATGATTTCAAAGTCTTTCAATTCAGGCTAGATGTTAACATTGTAGAGTAAACAGATTGAAACTTCCGCTAATTCAGCTATATTTTCTAAGAGTCGTATGATAACTAAACTAACTCAGAATCGTTCCTTCATAAGTCAATAATAAGTAAGTAAATCGAAGAACACACTTTAGATTATATACATGTTGTAGAAAAAATAGATGGCCGAGTAAACACATTTTTCCAGGCCTGCTATGGTTTAGTAAAAGCTGATTCTGGGAACTTTGCACCTGTATGTTCTCACTACTCTTTATCACCACTCCACCAAGAGGCAGTTGCCATTAATTCGACAGAGACATATTTTGTGTTCTGATTGATATATTGTTTGTCTCTTGTAGTGTAATAGTGGTAAATTATTTATTTACATTTAAATAATTATTTTATTAGATTATTGTATTGCAATATTGGCAAATTTACTCGTAAACTAATTTAGTTTATGTGAAAAATTTAAAAACTGAGACTTAAACAGAAAGTACTGATCAGATTTTTAAGATGATATGACATTATTGAAGTGAATGGTCACTTCAATTTATTAAATACCCCACGACTAATATTTAAGAAATTGAAGTCCCTATGGATAAAACATTCGCAGTGCGTGCGGTTGCTACTTCACAACCACGTGGAATTGGACTAGGATTTTACAAATGTTCTTGAGATACTAAATACGAATCGTTGAGGTGCATGTGTAAGAAGAATTTTGTAACAAACGCTAGATTAAGTCTACTTTTCTATTAGTTTATTTGTATTTTTTTAAACTTTTCTATCCTCAAGACAGTGATAGTATACTTTACCTAGCTATAGTCAACTCTGACTAGTGCATTTGATCAAATTTCAATACTTTTCGGTTTTAATAAACTTTTAATAAATAAAAACAAATAACAGGTATACATATATACAAATTAAAAGATATTTTTCAATCCTTAGATACTTATTTACGCCTGAATGTTCGAATTTGGCTAAAATTCCATCTTTTATTGTAACATATACATACATTATACTTTATTAGGTGATATAACAAACAAATACCTAATATTGCAAAATTAATCATTGTTTTCTACTTTCGATAACAGTAGTTTTTGTTGGGTGGTTGCTATTGTTTTGTGAACTTTTATATAAATGGATCCTTTTATACTTTCAATTTTTTAATTAGTTTGGAATAATTTTTTAGGACTCCTTTTCATTTGAATACTCTTCAGAAAGATCAGTATAAAAAATGTATATTAAATTCACATAAACGCATTATATATATATATATACTAGCTAACGTCACGTCGTTTCATCCGTGTAGTTTCCGTTTCCGTAGGAATACAGGGATAATAAGCAGTCTGTGCCACCTAGGGATACGTAGCTCATAGAAATAACGGTTAATTTCTTCAATTAATCAATTAATCAATATCAAAATTTATTGCCAAAATATCCATAAAATATGTTTTTTAAGATTAATTTTGGACCAGCGATAGCGGAAAACTTATACGATTCCATTGTCAATTCCCTAACGTCAACCAAACGTCTTGAAGTCAGAAGTAACTCACAAAATAAAATTTATAAATGAAGCACAGGTCCATCTGGGGTTTTATTTCGGAGGAACGACTCAGAGAGTAAAATTCGCTTTCGAAAAAGATATTAATTGAATAATGGCTGTCAAATCCAAATTTTGTGGCCCGTACAATATACTATCGCCAAAAATATACACTTTTAATAAAGGATTGGAAAAATTATTTTAAGCTCAAGGAATATTCATAAATATCGAAGAGGGCTGATTCAAATATCTTCTTAGAGATGTTTGATATTCAAAAGGTGGAAAAGTGTGCTGTTGTGAATAAACTAAACAAATGTATTTTTTAAAGAATTTTAGTAGGAAATTTACATATAAATTATATGCAGACAATTGAAGAATGTATATATTTTATCAATGATAGGAATGCTTTACTGCACATTCTAGTTAGATTTAGTGTTCCAATCGATTCAATTATCCCTTCCCTTAATCCATATACTGTGTAGATAATCAAAAAGATACAAATACCTATATTGAATACATATTGAAAACAAAATTATAATAAATATTTTATAATTCAATTATATACGGTGATGTGTGCAAACTTTTGAAACAACAAAAGGTAGTTCGTACGTTAATTTGGCGTGGATAAAAAGGTAAAAGGGCCTACCTATTTTGTTTTTGTTGATTCATTATTCTGGTGTATACGATAGGTAATATAAATTTATGTTAAACATAGCGGCAGATTGTTTATATCAAAACTTAAACTAACTTTATAGTATACAGAGTAGATAATATGTATACATAAGTCAAATTCGAAGTAGAATTCGGAAGTGGTGCGTCATAAATACAATTTTATTTAAATCCTCCCAGTTTAAGGTCTTGAATCGATTATGGAGAACTGGCATAGACCTTATCGTTCACGTATCCCGGTATCCCGAAAAATAAAAGTCTAAAGATAAAAAAATCTCGGCGACCAATTGTGATATTACTCTTCGAGAAATAACACGGTCAGGAAACTTTTCTTGCAAAATTGCGATGGTTTCGTTGCTTGTGTGGCACATAGCGTCGTCTCGTTGAAAAAAAATATCACCCACAACAATATCTTCCAATTCCGGCCATAATAGTTGCATCAGCCTCATTTTGGAATAAGTAAGGTCTAATAATACCGCTGGCGCAAAGACCACACCAAACAGTAACACATTGAGGATGGAGCGGCTTGTCAACAATCATTTTTGGATTTTCCGAGCCCGAAATTCGATTGTTCTGCTTATTAACGTCATTTTCGACATGAAAATGAGCCTCATCACTGAAGATGATTCTTCGATGAAAATCAGAATCATTTTGGTGCATTTCAAGGACCTAATCAGCGAGGATACGGCGTTGCTGATTAGTAACCGGCTAAAATTCTTGTGTTAACTGAACTTGTATAACTTTAAGAGCTATGTGTTTATGCAAAATACGGTGTAATTTCGTTTGTGCCTAATTCCAAAATTCGACGAGGAATCGACAATCTTTGGCTTTCGTCAACACTATGGGCAACAGCAGCAATGTCCTCAGTTGTTCTTGAGCGGCAAACACGGTTTAAATTCTTCACATCCAATAATTTATCCCAACAGCTAAAATTTTTCTACCAGTTTCACTATTGCCAGCTGAGAAGGTGCTTCACGTCGAACCAAAGGGGCTTTGGTTTTGCGAACGGTGACTGCAAAATTTTCACCATGGTAGTGAAATTTAACAATTTCAATGCTTTGTTCAAGCTTGTAACGTACCTTTTTCAGTAATTACGTAGTTTTTACTTGTAAAATTACAAAAGAAGGCAGCTTCAAAAGTGAACTATTTAAAATGAAACGTCTTATTGGAAACCTGTTACATGTATATACTTAACCCAATAGAATTAATGGTATACTGCATGGTTTTTGATTGTACTATAGACTAATAATATAAATAACAGAGATGGTTACTGTTGCGTGGAATGCCATACGGTTGATATTCCAGTTCTATCTAAAATATAAAATATTCTTCATCACTGTCCTTAGATAGGTACGAACTAACATACTACCATATATTAAATTATTATTAGTTACCTATGCAAGTATAAAAATACTGCCACGTGTTATTGCACGTGTTATAATCATAGAACCGGAACTATTTTAATTTTTGTAAGTAGAGTTTTTTTTTTTTTTTAAACTAACTTGTAATTTTAATATCTTAAATCCGTTATAAAATTGTGTGCTTTAGTGCGTATAAATATTTTTTAATGTTTTTATTATTTTTTAAATACCTATAATATGTGACACAAGCCAAAAAAAAAATATTGGTGGGTGCTTATATAATAAAATTCTGTCGTTAAGCATTAATTTAGATGATTTTTACATATAAGATTTTCAGTAAAGCTTTTATACAGACAATAAAGCATTTATGCAGATTTAAATACCTCACAAACCTACCGCGCCAAAGTACTCATGAAAATTTAAAATCAATACTTTAAAATTAAACGAGTAAGATAATGGTAGATGTTTTCGTGATTTTTCACAAATAATTTGGCTCATTTGATGTACTATTGAAGGAAAACTGGAAATCTGAAGTATTCAAGGAATTTTGAGTTTCTGGAAAAGTCATACAATAGCAATATTATCGTTTTGAACTAATAATTTATTTCATTGTTTAGGTAAACTGAAATAAAAATTTTTCTACAATTTCTGGGACATCAAAAATTAAAATTCGATTTAATATTTAAAAATATTCTTTCGAGAGAAAAAAAAAGCTCTTCTTTAAGCCGTTCTATGCTAATATTGTGCATACCAAATTTCATAACATTTGAATAAGTATTTTTTGAGTTATTTGGGTGCGAAAATTGAAAGATTTTTACATAAGGGAGGATGCTACAGTATTATATTTCAATCCCTCTTAAAAGAAACTTCAAGCATAGGAATGATCAAAATTTTTCAATTTGGTTACTTAATACCACGTATATAATATTATACTATTGAACTGTTAAATGTATTCAATTAAAAGTCTATGAAGAAGGATGCTTTTTTTTTATTAAATTTTACGTTTAATATAAATATAAAAGGCGTACATCAAAATATGGTGGAAGCGTAAATAAATGAAAAAGAATTAAGTTTTACAACGCTTCCAAAAAAATTTGTATTCTATATTATATCATAATATTGTATTTTCTTCTTAGTTACATATGAATGCACAATTATAACCCAATCAAACATTGAGAAACAAACATCGGTGCATGTAAAATAAAAAAAAAAGCTTGTAAAAATAGAGCTTCATATTCAAAAACTGAATAGTGCAAGCTTTCGAAAGAGGCTGTAAGTGTGATCATTTATTACGATGATATATTTCTTTGAAATTTGAAATGAATATTCAAGTTATCTAATAGCCAAAATAGGGAAGATGCAAAAATTACTTCACTTGAAGCGTCTTTACTTCACGAATATGAATTTGAAATTATCTTTTAGACATCTTAAAAAATAACCAAAATATGATTGTTCTTAATTAAACAAAGAAGGAGATTTTCATAAACGACGTCCTATAAGTTCATTTCCATAGTGATACATACGGGTCATTCTACAATAATTCACTTCTATACCTACACTTTTAACACTTTCCTTTAAAATTTAATATAAATAATGTTAGTATGCACAAATGAGTTGATTGCGAATCAAAATGTTACATAGATTACATTAATTTTCCTAAAAATTGTGTCATTCGATTTTTCCCTGCAAAATGACCGCTTATGATAATACTCATAAAACAATTTTTGCAAGAAAGAGAAGGAAAACAATCTTTAAAAGCTTATAACTTGTTTTTGAATCAATTTTAATTTAATTTTCGAATTTTGTTTGGTATTCAGCCTAGTTTCACATTTTGATAGGTAAATTAGAAAATTTTTTATTGCATCTTCCCTATTATTCACAGACAAAAAAATTATTCAAAACAAAAAGAGCATTTTATAATGTATCTGCAAAATTCAACCCAATTATTAGCATGTCACTGCTCGAAAACCGTAATATATTTGAACTATAAAAATAATTAGGGCATTGAATTGTGACGAATTTCTGTTATCATCACAAAATTAATACAAGCTTTTGACGTTTTTTACATAATTTTCTTGAATATCCACCGTCCTTTATTTGATATTTCATTTATCCACAAAGAATATAAATTAACAAATACATTTTTATTTTGAAATTTTTATTACAGATTATACTTTAAATGTAGTTTTTATGATGTTAATAATTGCTACTTATTTATCAAAATAATAATTTTTTTGACAAAATTGCGGTTTCTCAAAAAAAAATTGATTTTGGACCATCAAATTAAATTGTTTATAAAAATATTTATCGGTGAAAAGAAATCTTCGATTAATTACTAAAAATTATATTTAAGAAGCTCATGTTAAAATTTGAGACTAATCGGTTTAGCCGTTTTTGAATAATGTTGGTCACCGACTATGAAAACACCATTTTGAGAAAAACGCGTTTGAAGTTTGAAAAGTACTTTCAAGCACTCTGAAACGCCTTTTCAAATTTGCGTGTAATTTCGAAAATATTCACCGGAACGATATGAAATTTTCTGTGTGTATTCTTAAATATATGTACATTGAGAAAATAAAATTAAAAAAAATCGAAAATTCTAAATGTATTCTAACAACCCCTTAATAGCCAATAAAAAAAATCAAAGTTGCAAAATATGAAAAAAGTTATCTATGTTTAGAGGAAACTGATTTTCTTGGGCAAAACATTCACTTTATAGAAGTGTAAACAATTGGAATAAAAGTCTATCATACATAATTCAACGAGTTTCATTGATGATACTTGTAATGTAATGTAAATACATATTTTTACAAGTACCCACCACCACTTACTTATATTCAATAAAAAAAAAAGTAACTGACAGACGTTATTATTATTTGTGTATTGTTTGAATAGAAGCACCTTAAGTACAGGTGTGGATGCGCCAGCAACGAGGTCATTCGACCATAGCGAGAGTGTTGTAATATAATAAAAAGGGTCGGGTCGACGTGTGCCCTATAATATGTATGTTAGAGCTAGCCACCCTTCATTTGAATGGAGTACGAGAATCTTCTTTTAGTTTTTTACACACACTCAAAATACGTACATATAGGTACTTCATGTCCAATCACTGAAAAAATATTATAATATAAAAATTATTATTTGAAAAATGAGGAAGGGAAGCTTTTTCTAGAGGGTGATTTACAGTCCAATTTAATTTTAATTTGATAAAAAAAAAAAAAAATTTAATTAACAAATCATATTATTTAGTCTCATATAGGCTAGGATATATTAGCATTCTCAGAGAAGAGTTTTTCTATAATTTTGATTTTCTCATCCACCATATTTTTTGGGTCACTGAATATTTGAAAAAATTGAATTTGAAAAAGTTTTGCTTGGAACTTTGTTTTCTGAGCAGTTTTTGATCAAATTTTGGCTCATTTTTCAGTTTTTGGCCCATATGTCAGAAAAGAAGCGTTTTTTCAACAAACCCATTCAATACAAAATTAAAGTAGGTAAAATTTCATAAATTTCTCATATATATTGTTGTTTTGGAAGACTATTAACCGTTACGCCTCTAGATACAGCAGTTTTTGAACAAGTTTGGACTCTTTTTTCAGTGTTTAGCCCATATCTCAGGAAAGAAGCGTTTTTTTAACAAACCCATTCCATACAAAATTAAAGTAGACAAAATTTCATAAATTATTTTTCTTATCTATATTGTTATTTTGGAAGATTAACCGTTACGCCACAAGATACTTGACTTGATATATTAGATGAAAAAATTGGATTTCAGAGGAAAATTTTGCTATACTTTTGATTTTCTCATCCTTCATATTTTTTGTATAACTGAACATAAATTTGAAGTTTCCGGGTAAAAATCTTGCTCGAAACTTTGTTTTCTTGGCAGTTTAGTTCGTATAAATTTCACCCAAAATCTTTTTTTGGTTATACACTCAACACTCAAAAGTGAATAATCAGCCTTCAAAAAATGGACCAAAAAAAAAAAAAATAATAATAATAACAGCCTTCAAAAAAATGAACTCATAAGTAAAAAATAATTTTTAATTAAAAACTTCCATATATAAATTTTTTTGTGACCAATAATTACCTTTCTAAGCCAGTGTCAACGAATCAATTTTAAATCTAAGGTTAAGATTTTCACCGACTTCGAATGGTAATTGGTCGCAAGGAAATTATTTATAAAACTTGGTATAATTTTTGGTATAATTTTAAGTTTTTTCAAATACTGTACGATTCGGTTGTATACTTGCTTGTATTTTTGCTTAATATTTTTTTAAAATATATTTTTTATCCAATTGGTCTTATGAATTTTAAATCTAAAATTAATATGACGTGTGGTAATGGTTAAGTTGACAAAAATCTGCTATAAAAAAAAATGATCAAAACTGATAACAAACATGGTATTTTTGTTCAACAACCAGCTGCATTTTGGCATACAATTATCTTACAGATTTTGTAATTAGTTGTCTTTCTTGTGTGCCATATAATTACACGGATACTTCATTAAAACTTCTTGTATATCGCATTTGAAATCATTATAAAAATGTTATTATAATTATAAGCTGGATGTCAGTTAATTTGAAGATTAAACATGCTATCAAGTATTATACGCGCGGGTTTATTATAATATTATTATCATTTAAATATTATGAACATCTTTTTCACTTGTTTTATTTTTACATCTTATAATAATAAGTCTGTAGCTATCTAAAAAAGTCTTGACGAAAATAAAAACTACTATGTTACAAAAAAGTCTTATGAATTTAAATTATGCCATGAGTTAAAATATTGCTACAAGTTTTAATTTATTATCCCGAAAAAATGCATATTTAAAACATTTAACTTCCCATTGAGAAGTTTTAGTAATGGAGCCGATTTTGTGAATTCCGAATTTTGACATCATTGAGGGTAAAAACCAAAAAAACAGCCCATAAAATATACTATATTTATTCTTCTCATTGGAAAATTCATCGTGTGGATCCTGCGGGTTGGACTTAGACCACTTGTTAATATTTCTATTTTCAAAATCTTTTATTTTTTATGAATTTGGTATTTCCACTCTACTAAATTTCAATTTTTGTTAATCTGGTGAGCTTAGTTATTTTGTGCATTATTGTGAATACAAATTTAGATTCCATTAAATCTAATTTTCGTTTATATTCCAAGAATAACTTTTTTTTTGAGTGAAACAACTACGAAAGAGCTTCTACGATTTTTCGAGATGATCACTTAGATCATTATATACTTATATAAGGTAATAAACGAACAAAATTAAATTTGGCAGAAATAGAAATCTGAATGAAAACAAAAGGGATAAAAAGTTGAGTCTGTTTAACCGATTTCAAAAAAAGGAGGTTTCTAAATTCGACCGTATATAAACGAAATATATATACATTTTTATTTCTTTTTGTGTTCGCGAATACCTACTTTTTTTGTTGGAAAGAAGATTTTCCAAGGGTGGTAATAAGTAAACCAGGATCTGAATTCTCAAAGGGAACGGAATGGGCACGAACAATTTTTAGTGATCATATTTCATCCAAATGAAAAATTTTTCTTGGTTGTATACAACACTAAAGTAAAAATAAAAATTTTTTAATAAAAAAGAACCATCTTCTCAAAAAAATGAACTTAAATGTACAAAATAATTTTAAATTAAAAACTTCTATAAATAATTTTCTTGTTACCAATTACCTTTTGTAGTCTGTGCCGATCTTTTTTTTGAAGCTGGCTCTAATTTTTATTTGAAAAATGTTTATAAATTTAATGTTAAGTTAATGTACCAATTCGAAATAATTTTAACTAAAAGACTTAAGAGGGATTGGACTCCTTACATTAAGCACAAACCTTTATGCAAGGAGTGTGCTTCTAACAAGCGTTGTAATCTAAATTACATGTAATATGTAATTCACCCAAATTCGTATAAATTTCACCCAAAATCTTTTTTGGTTATATACAACACTCAACTACAAAATGAATTCATAAGTAAAAAATAATTTTAAATTAAAAACTTCCATATATAAATTTTTTGTGACCAATTACCTTTCTAAGCCAGCAAATTTCGAAACAATTGGATAAGTATTTTTTGAGTTATTTTGGCGTGAAAATTGAAAGATTTTATATAATGGAGGATGCTTCAGTATTATGGTTCAATCCCCCTTAACTACGAATTTCTACTAACAATATTTATTCATCTTCATGAATCTTGGGTGAATTCGCGTTGACGGAATGAGAAATTTATTCAAATGCAATTTATAGACAGAGCTTTTTTTTTTTGTTCAAAAAGACACGAATGAATTACTATCGAATGTTTCTATTTTGTGCTAATAATATACCTCTATGGACAGTCTAATATAGAGTTATGGACGAAAACTGTTAGACGTAAAAATAGTTTTTAAAAACAAAAAAGCTGCGTGACACATAATCTACGTTTGAATTAAAACATTCTTGATTTTTGGAAAATTGTAGCCATTTTTCTAACTCAGTATCAACGGTTTATTATTGTTACAGCAATAATGAACGAAAATTTTAATAAAATATTCGGATCGTTCACAAAAGATCGTTTGGTAGACTTAAGATTGATATGATAATTTTTTTTTTCAAAAAATTTTAATATTTATAAGAAAATAATCTACAAAGGCACATGCATGATTACTGGAACGTGAACTTAATAAAACCGTAAGTACTATATATAATTGAAACTTATAGTTACTGTAGAATATGATTACAATGCCCACCTTGGGTGACATATGTTTTGAATAAATTTATATTCAAAGAAGATATGGTGCAAATAACTTACATTATTTTTCAGAAAAAACACCATATGGCTTAGAAGTTTAACAATCTGTAACGAAACTCGTTATATTTTACGTTTTTGTAGATATTGTAACGATCATTTTCAAAAAATTGAATTATCTGGCAAAGTTTGAAAAAATTGTGATATTATTTTATACTTACAAAAAAAATCAGTCTAAACAATTCTCCATCAATCTATTGTTCAACACAATTTGTTAATTTTAAACCTTTAATTAAAAGCAACCTGTATCGTGCATCAAATTATTTTCTTTCATTCGAGGTGCCATTTTACAAAAATTTACAGGGTGGCGAAAAATTGAATAATATTTGTATTCATTATGTAATCAAATTTCCAAAAATCCCATTGGTTAGCTTAATTTTGCGTAACATTTTAAAAGTATAACTAGTACTATATTTGATACTAATATTACAAAAATCTGGATAATTATATAAATAGCGGGTACTACGGCAATTTAATTCGTCCTCCAATAAAATAAAATAACGCGTAAAACTTCCAAGTCTTTAATATTCAGATTAAGAATTGAAAATTTGCTTCGAAACATTATTCTTACTTTTAAATATGCAATCAATTTTTTAGCATAGGATTTTTTAGCATACAACTTCAAAAGGTTATTTGTCACAAGGAACAATTTAAAATTATTTTTTACTTTTTAATTCATTTTTTTGAAAAGCTGCTCTTTTTTTAATGATTAGTCTTTCATACAAGAAGTGTTGTAAATTAAATTCAAATATAATATTCTTTCTATCTGTTAATATTACAATAATTTTTTATATTTATAAATAAAATTACTAAAATTAATATTGAACTAAAATTAATTTATATAAAACGATATACTGCATATGCATATTTAATAAATTTAGTTAATAAAATTTATTAGTTAGACATAGATAATTTTATAAATTCATATTAACAACAACATAAAGAGCTTTAATAAATATAATATTAAAAAGTATAGATAGATAATTTTAATAAACATATGAAAATGAATGAAACAATATTAATATATTATTATAGATTAGTATCACTTTACTTCACTATATATTCATTATATATAAAGATAATTAGATAGAACATTTTAAGTGAATTAATGTCGATTTAAAAACTCATATGAAATAAAAAATATATAAAAATAAAGCAATTCAAATGATCAAGTGTTTTATATTTTATATGATTGTTCATATAGATTACTTTTTTATTCAGCACCTAAGGGTTCAGAATTATATTTCAGTGTTTATAATGTAAAATTAACGAAGTTTATTCGATTTATCTGTGAAGTATGATTATCTAATCGATTGAATTATTTAAATATTTTTAACCTTGTTGAATTCCCACGAAGTGTGAATTAAGACCTAACAAAAATACAATAAAAACTGTATATTTAACTGTGAACTGAATAACATAAAAAGCTCTTTAGACAAAATCTAAGCTCTTTAGACATTAAACCTAAAGTGACTGGTATTGTATCGTTGATTATATAATTCTTAAAGTTTTTTTCGGGAAACACTTTACCGGGTTGACGTCATGATTATCCAATAGTTCAAACGTTTGAAATCTTTGTTTAATTGACTTTTGCCGCCTCAAACGGTAATTTTTTACACTATTTTCTAGTTAAATATATAAAATAGAAGTGTAAAATTCTTAGGAATTAAAGAGTGTTTCTGTATTACATAAACGTTAGAGTAAACTCAGTCTAAATTAATATCAGATTTGCCTATAATTTTACATAAATTTCGATTATTTTGTATTTTATAAATACGTATTTCGACTACAAAGTAGTCATCATCAGTATGAATTAGCTAGTTGTAATGATTCTCTGAGGAGATGTTACTCGTTGCTTATTTGGTGACCGTTTGCACGTCAAAAAATCGAAATTTATTCGAAAAATCCTAGAATTCTCATTAATAATTTAAAAAAAAATATCATTTTGCAGCTTCTCTTATTTTCTTCAGTAAACTTCAATAAACTTGAGAGCTGCTACTACGTTTTCAAGAGTACGTAAACTAGCGGTTCACTGTGTACTTCTTGCTCATGGTTTATTGTTGGACATGAAGCTGTGATTATTTTACGCTTAACAATTTATTTAACTTGGTTAGATGCCAATGTTAAATGTTTAACATAATAGTCTAAGATCTCGCTGCAAATTTTTATGTTTATTTATAATAAGGAGAATATATATTTACCAGGCCACCAGTATTTTTAATTAAATTATTTTCAATATATTATGAATATATTCAAAGCTGATAATAATTTTCCCCATTTATTTTCTAAGCATAGCCCTGAATTGAATTGTTTTATATTATAAGTTAGTTATTGAATATTGGTTTACTACAGACAGACAATAATAAATGTGTTATATAGGTATGGGTATGTTATGTCCACATAAATGAAATAATATTCAGACATGTTTTATATTGTAAACTAGTAATAGGTAATATGACGTAGAATCAATTTAATTTTTAAGTAATCAATCATATTTGTTATTAGGTTTATGTGTCTTCAACTAATTTTATGAACAGGGTTAGGTAAATTTTACACATTTTATTTTAAGTCATCATAAATTTTAAAAAGAATAATTTTAATGGGTTTATCGTTAGGGAGAATAGGATAATGTCGGCCAGCATCATTACTCCAAAACGAAAAGAGTTAATATTATACTATTAAGCTTGCCGGAAACTGCCCGTTCAGTTGCTGCTACACATTCGAGAGTGGTGTTAGAATGTTATTCTTATACAATATTTGAACATCATAAAAAACTTATAACGTATAATATGGGAATTCAAATTTGTATTTTTTCTATTATTTTCGACATGTTGACACAAAATCGGCCAATATGGCCAATACGGTGATGGTCCTCAACTTTTGCTTTAAGCTCTTTACAGATTTGAAGTTTTTATTTATTTATTTTTTTATACATGTCAAAATAAAGACGTAGGTCTATACCGAAAAGGTGAAATGCAGAACATAGAAACTTTGAAAAAAGCTATGAAACTTATAGATGAAGGTGAATTTATGGAAATATCATTTTCAACTCTTTAAATAAGACTGAAGAAGAAAAAATATCCGGATGTACTCTGTGTGGGTTTCTGGTCACACTCTTTGTGTAGTGGGTAGGAGTCAGTCGAGGGTTATGTGAAATTTTCGTAGGATCTTAGATCCCCATTTCTCTCAACGTGACTGCCATTAACCGCGTGTATGGCTACTGATGGTCCAAAATGAATTATTCACATTTTTCCTTAAGTGAATTTGACAAGCAACAAAAATCAAATGCTAAATCATTTGGACAGCATCCAAAGATGCTTCTGGCAATAAATATAAATCCAGCAACAACTCTTAAAAATGCTTAATAATTTAACCAAAATAATGTCAGCTTGTAATATTATAACTCCGCTCCATCAGAAACAACAATAAAACGTTGGTGTGTTGACTTCAAACTTCAAATGATTGCGTTGATCTTGATGGAGATTACGTTGATGAATAAAGCTAATTTTGAACCAAAAAAACTGTGTTTTCTTTGTAAGGCCCGGGACTTTTCAGTTTATGTATTATTTCTACTAAATAAACAGTCGTTGTGCAAAATAACTTGACTTGCGTGACGCCAAAAGTTTCATTCTTATTTATGAACAAGTGGTATACGGGCGATCCGCAAGGTCCATACGACGACATTTCCAATGAGGCTGATATTAAGACAATAATTTGTTTATTATTAAGAATATGAGTATTTTTGTGTGTGTGTGTTTTTTTTTTCATAAAAATAATTTGATTTTAACACCAAAGAATTAAATTTTACAACGATTTTTTATGTCATAATATTGTATTGTCATTGGATGGGAAAAACGATCGATTTTTAATTATAAAATTTGAATATCGGTAGACACCAGATGAGATGGACACCTAAATAAAACTTTTAAATCATAGATCTTGAACATTTTATTTAGTTTCATGTTTCTAATAAATTTTGAGTGTTGATTTTGAATTTGACTCAGATTTGTTCCATATGCACAAATTTTCGTAATACTTTAGTTTAAATGTAAAACTTTAATTTTATAATTATTAATGAGAACTCTAGGATTTTTCGAATAAATTTAGATTTTTTGTGCCAATTTCCTAGATCAAATTATTTTGTATTTTTATAAATACGTATTTCGACTACAAAGTAGTCATCATCAGTATGAATTAGCTAGTTGTAATGATTCTCGGAGGAGATGTTACTCGTTGCTAATTTGGTGACGGTTTGCACCAAATCGTCTAGTGCAAACCGTCACCAAATTAGCAACGAGTAACATCTCGTCAGAGAATCATTACAACTAGCTAAGTCATACTGATGTTGACTACTTTGTAGTCGAAATACGTATTTATAAAATACAAAATAATTTGATCTAGGTAATTGGGGAAAAAATCGAAATTTATTTGTAAAACTTTAACTTGATAAAGGTATTCGCTAGGTAATCCTTTCCATAAAATAATGAAAACATTTGTATATAAATTTATAATATATTTATATTAATAATAATATTAATAATATATTATATTATTATAATATATTAATATATATATATATATATATATATATATATATATATATATATATATATATATATATATATATATATATATATATATATATATTTATATATATATATATATATATATATATATATATATATATATATATATATATATATATATATATAATATTATTATTATATTATAATATATTATATTATATTAATAATATATTAATAATATATAATCGATTGAATAAAAAAGATGCACAACCTTTTTTTATCAATTTCCATTGAAGCATCTTTACTTCACGATTTACTAATTCAAGAGCTATATGAAAAATCCAAGGAATAATTTTGAGATAAAATGCGAAGAAATTGTATGAAAATTTATAAATAAAAATTTATTTGGAATTCTGTAACATTGTGTTGGAAATTTAATAACTCAAAAAATTAAATTTTAATGTTGATTTTTGCTAGCCCTAGTTTTATTCCATAACTTATAAAATAAACAATAATCAGAAAGCTATCATACATTCTTTATATTTTTTATAATATGATGAATCTACGTAAAATAACATTTTATTCATTATTTATCATATTCAATCATTTAATTTTTGTTGTATATCCGATATTTATAACAGTCTTAAAAACTGTTCGATTTTATACCGGTAAATTTCGATGTTTTATTTTATGGGCTATCGTATGTTCATATGTTTTTATAATTTTTAACTTCCCGCTACGAAAATTAATAATTTTCAGAAATCGGGAAGTTATTGGTTTTACCCCGTTTTGCAAAAATCGTGTTTTGATCAGATCTTGACGTTTTAAGGTCCTAGAAAACCATTTTGACGGTTTCTGTGAGGGTGTCACCCTGTCTGAATGAATGTGTGTGTGTATGTATGTAAGTATGTGATCCGCTTATAACTTTTAAACGGCTTGACCGATTTGAACCGATTCGAACCAGTAGATTCCAAGAAATCTCAAAAAAACTACGAAAAAAATTTTTTCAAAAGTGGTTTTTTTGGAATAACTTTTAAACGGCTGTATCGATCAACTCCAAAAACTAATCAGATCTTAACCTTGATAAACCACGTCGATCACCATCCTATCCGGTTAAAATCGGTTGATTCGTTCGAGAGATATCGTAAACGAAAAATTTCATATAAAAATTTTTTTTTTTCATAACTTCGACATTTCTTTTCGGATCGTTTTTGATGAAATAGAATAATTATTAAAGCTCTAAAAACCGCGTCGATCGCCGCCAAGAATGTAAAAATCGGTTGATTGGTGCTAGAGATATCGGTTAACAAAATATTCGGTAACAAGTGTTTTTTTAACATTAAAGCTCAAAAACCAAATTTTTAGCTCAGAAACATTGTAATATGTTAAAGTTTTTATGTGCTTAGGTATGAAATTAGCGGGAAGTTGCAGGGATGGCCTTTAGGGTCAACCGTTTTCCAAATTTTTTTTCTTGGTAACAACTAATATGATATTTTACCGACACTTCCACCAAATTTTTACTTTATTGCCTGTAAGAATTTAAAAAAGTTGAAATTGATATATTAAAACACGACATTGATAATTTTTAACATGCAACTTAAAAAAGAGGTATTCTAAGGATTCAGTTTAGAAAAACTTTGTCATTTTGAACATCTTCATGGGAATTAATTTACTTAATATTCTGAAATGACGATAAATGAATTGTATCAAGAGAGTAGATACATTACTGCAACCAAATAGAGATTCAGGCTATGAATTAAGTGGTAAAAAAATCATTTTTTGCCACCATGACAATACAATAGAAATTTGGTGGAAGCGCCTATAAAAATAATTCATTTCATGACAATACAATAGAAATTTGGTGGGAGCGCCTATAAAAATAATTCATTTCATGACAATACAATTGAAATTTGGTGGCTTAGCGCCTGTAAAAATAATTAGAAGCCAAAAAAATATAACTCACAGAATTAAATAAATTCGAAAAGGAGAATTAATATTTTCTGTATTTTTTTGATTGTCAGATTACGATCACAGAAATATAAAATTTGATATGTAACAAGAAATTATTAATTTTCCCATTTTTATTTTACCAAAATAATAAATCATTAAAAAAGTCATTTTGTCTTAAAAAATAAGACATCTTCAGATATATTTTCGTCAAGAATAAAAGAAATGTTATATTTTGTACTATTATGTTGAAAATTATAATATATTTATACAATTAATAGTTCAATGCGTTTCATATAGTACTCATATCAATATATTATTATCATAGAGTTGACCAAAAAACACAATTCATAAATAATATATGTCATTTTACATTACATAATCATAATTCACACAAAGCTATTTTTCTATTAAAAGTCAAAAACAAAAGCCTAGAGCCAGCTAAATAGTAAATTTATATAGACAAAAAAAGGAAACTTTTCACCTAACAAAACAAAAAAATAAAACCGTATCCAATAATATGATCATATATACACATAAGTACCCACCTACAATCCGATTAAACTCCAATCACATATGATGAAAAGGTGGAGTTACTTGTGTATATGTTATATTCGAGTACATCATCATAGACATACAGTGTTCCACAAAAAACATTTGCACATCTGCTGGATTCAGACAGAATTTGTAGCAAATGATTCCACAATTGCTCCACAATTTTTTTTTCTCCAAATAAAATTTATGAACAATTCACTAACTATAATTCCCATATCCTATAAAATTTTCTTGATATTTTATTGAAATCAAGTATTTTGATATCTAGAATCTAAATGCAAATTTGGATTGGTAATTCAATCGGCTTGATTTTGAAGTAAACATAACTTCTGATGCCGAGTTTTTGAATCATTCTCATCGTACTAATTTTAACCATTGAGAATAATGTTTAATCGATGTTATCTGAGTATAAGACCAATAGAATTTGGATACAGAGTAAATGGATTTAACATGCGTAATTTTTTTCTCTTTACTATCGCATGGATTTAGTTGACATATAAACAAAAAACTCCAAGTGACCTACAAATTCGACAGTAAAAACACGAAGTCGAAGCGACCTAAAAAGAACAATGCACAAAATACATTTAAGAAAGTATTGTTTAGAATTTTATTAAAAATTAAAATATATTAACTAAAAATGTTATATAACACGGATTGAAATTCGTCAATAAAAAAATTATTAACTCTAATTAATTATATAGCATCTGTTTATTTATAATATTCAATTGTTTATAAATGTCTTCTGGAACAAGTGCATAATGTTATGTTAGTTGAATGAATTTTCTATAGAAAACTCTGGCTTCAATATTATTCAGATAAAAAATTCTAATTATGTAACAATTTTTTAAAAACAATAATAATTTTTCTTCAATATTCGAAATTTATAAATCGAGACTGGTGTTTCGGTATATAATTCGGAAGTCATAATTCGTAGTCAGTTCGTCAATAGTGCTGTAAATATGTATTACTATTATAAAGTTGATTCAGAAAAATTATTAATTTAAAATTTGTGTAAAATAATAATGGAAACTTTGTCTAATTTTCACAAAGTAAATTTTTGTGAAAATTACGAGTGCATTTTCAACTTATAAACTCATTCTATCATGTAATGCATAATTATTCTTTTATTTTGGAAATACATTGGGAAACAAGGTAAGATTATTGTGAATGAAGAAACTGTTAGTGGAGTTGATCAATATTTTTTCGATATTTATAATTTCAAATTTGATAAAGGGGAGTTATTAATGTCTATTTGATTATTAAAAAATTGTAAAATTGGGGTTTTTATTTAATTTATTGATCACGAGGGCTTCTTTTGGCGAAAACATGTAACACCACCTTGTGTTCTTGTGTTCAATATCAATTTTATGACCTGTATTGGTAAAATTAAAAGAATTAGAAGGAGCTTTATGGCTGTCTATGTACTCTTTGTACCTTGTGAAAAATTATCTACCTGGTTGACAAACATAAGTGACATTGCATTGTGGGCATGATAATTTATATACATCACTTTTATTGAGGATTTTCCCTTTAGCATTAATAATTGATTTACATAAATTACCATTGTTATTATAAGTTGGTTGTATATTACGTTTCCGAAAGAGGTTTTCAATTTATGGTATGATGGTAATTTTCTATGGTTTTTATGAATCTTCTGCTAAAAAATCAGCCTTAAAGATTAAAGTTTTGGCCCTACAATAGGACGTTACATCCTTTTTTGAAAAGTGTCTCAATTCGATACTAAGGTGATAATAAAGTTTTTTTAAAAGCATAAAATTTTAATCAACCGTACGTGCCAACAGAATGCTTAGAAATTTTGCTTTTTCAAATTTTTTCGTGTTATTTAATGAACAATGACCATTATTTATAATATGTTTTTGAACGGAACTATATTTACAAAGCTATAGAGTTGTAACTGGGAAACTACAGAAAACTTCGTATAACTTCTTACTTCGTTCTTATCCAAGCATTCACAGGATTCGAAACCCGATAATCTTCCAGTTCAAGTAGTCAAACGCTAAGACATGTTACACACCTTTAATCGCACTGCAACTGGTTCAAATTCTATTACAATAGCTCCCAATTCTCCGGTTTTATATAAAAAAAATAATAAATGAAAACTAAAAACAAAGACATTATATTGATAATCTTAAATTACCGACGAAAGTTTTATGAAACAATATTATTGATAATAAAATATGTAAAAGAAAGAAGCAAACACAATTTTATACATCCAATATGTGAGTGTGTCAGAAAGAGAACGATGATTCAAATCTGTTTTTTTTTTTTATAATTCAAAACACAGGTAGGGTAAAGAAGAAATATGATGATTATACAACACAGGTATATCAGATTCAATCAGCAATCAACCGGCTGATGTTACTGATTGTTTTACACAGCACACACTTACTTACTTAACATCGTTAGTTCGTTATTGAATCCTTCGTTATTTTGATTGTTTCTATGTCCATAATAATATATGATCACATTGTTGTTACAAGTTTGAGCAGTTATGTGATGATTTGATACTGTGGTTTGTGACTTTGAGCAAAATTTATTTTATTTTTTTTGAGTGATAAATTTTAGTGTAATTCCAAGACTGCAGTTTTGTTTAAGACAATGTTTAATTTTCGATAGTTTCGTTACGGTGATTTGAAATATTAAAACGGGGAATTTTTTGAAAGGAACAAAAAAACATTTTGGTTATTTTGTTTTTTTTATTTATTTAATTCTAGGTAAGTTAATTTTTTTGATACCGTTTTTCAAAATTTAGACGGTGATGAAGAGGTGATATTGAAATATTTGTGCATTTTAAAGTATGGTTTGCGGATATTTTTTATTTTCACTACCAGATTAAAAAATTGATGAATATCCGTAAAAAACTCGCTTCAAAAAATGATTTTTGCATTTCGTTTTTGATAAATATAGTCAAAAATTCATTAATTTTAATGTCGATATCCATTAAGAGCTCTTTAAATCTTCCCAAAATACGAAACACTGATCCACGATGTTTTTAGAAAATATATCAATGTCGAAAATTTATTGTAGTTTTATCGCTTTGCATAATTATTTTATAAATCTTTAGAAAAAATTAAATTTTACAATTTTTAAAAATAAAAATGTAGTTTTAACAGTTTGAAAATGTTCGAATAATTCGAAACATGCCACTATATTTAATATTCAATAAAGAGTACCACAAATACATATATTAAAAAAGCTCTCTATAATAAATTAACCTTTTGAATTTTCTAAGCACATTTTAGTAATCCCTTTCATCCGTATCCTAGTGTAAGTTTGTCTAGGAGTATTTGAAATTATTCTCAAATCATTCAAATTAATAATCGAATTTCACAAAATAAAGTTCGGACAATATTTTAAAGATGATTAGACTCAAAAAAATATTTACCAAAAAGCACAAAATATCTTAGGCTTAGAATTAAAAAAAATTTCATTTATTTAGCAAATTATTTAATTCCATATTTCCATAATCGTTGGTAAAACTAAAATTAATAAACGCGTGCTTGCAATAGCAAAAATTATTTGATTTAAAGGATATGAATAACATTTTAGGTAATAAATTTTTATTGAAAAGTTTGAAATTTATTATTTTTTCGGATTTTCTACTATTACGAATTTCGAAACATGTGAATTAACAAGTATCAACCGAATCAATACAAAATATGTATTATTTATCAGAGAATTTAGTGATCCCGCTTAAATAATTGTATTATAACGATTATAAAATCAATGATAATCCGTTACAAATATTTAACTAACTATTCGATCAATATTAAAATTAAAAACATTTGATTTCTATAATTTACATTATAACTGATAGATAAAATTATTTGAAAATGTGTCTAAATTATGATCTATAATTTATTGTTAATAGTATTGAAATGCAGTTAACAGAAAAATTATATAAAAATTATAAAAAAATTGTATAAACATTATATAAAAATTATATAAAAATTATATAAAAATTATATAAAAATTATATAAAAATTATATAAAAATTATATAAAAATTATAAAGAATTGAAATATATTTTTATTAATATCTGAGGAAAATTTTAATTTTTCATTGTTTTATAATATTTAATTTTATAGATGCTAACTTACTGGTTCAGGTTTTAATGAATCTAAAAGAAAATTTAGCTAATTTTATATGTAAATTTCAATACCTGAATTCAAGTTTTGATTTTCGTTGAAGAATTAGGAAATGAAAATAATATCAAAAAGAATGAATTTTAATGCTTCAAGATGAATTAAAGTTCTATTAACACAATTTGTATGTTTATTTAATAAACAGTTTTATTAAAATCATAAATCAATTATTTTAATAATTAATGAATAACTTTAAGAAATTTATTTCTGATTCTACATGAAAAATTTAATAAAATCCATTAGTTTTTCACACTAATAGTATTGCCTGTTAAAATTAAACGCATTAGTACTTTATCCCATTTGAAATTAAAATATCAATTTTTAATCAAATATAATTGAATCGAATTTTGATTTTGCTCAAAATGATTAGAAAATAATTCACTTTTTTTCAAAATGATTAGAAAATAATCCACTTTTTTTCAAACATAAGTAGATTTTAGTGATAATAAATTAATATGTAATGGTGCAATTACCATAATTAACATCTAACACGATTTCATTGTGATGAAGCTAATCTTTCATGGGAGCCCAGAAAATTTTTATTTTATATCATAATAATTAAATTTTCATCAAAAAATAATTTACAGCCAGAAAAAAGATCGTGGAAAATGAATTTTTATAATTATGAAACGACCCATAACTTATTTTGTAAACGGTCTTATCCAATCACTTTTCTATTTTCTATTTCTGATTAAATGGCGTTTAAACAATAATTTTATGTCTTTATTTAATTACATTCAATTATGAGGGTATATTACATTCTGTCTAAAGTGTATGACGCTAGAAAGTATGTCGATAGAATCACGTAATTAGTCTACCCACCACAAAAGATAACTTAAGAGCCAAAAAGGCATAGGAATGAAATATTGATAATCTGTTTTATGACTAAGAAGTGAATGGGTTAAATCGGTCAATTGGGTTCCAAAACTCCTAGATCCATCTCTTAAACCAAAATAGATAGAATAAATTTCGATTTTTTGTTCGTTTCGTTTTTCCTAGATCAAATTATTTTGTATTTTTATAAATACGTATTTCGACTACAAAGTAGTCAGTATGAATTAGCAAGTTGTAATGATTCTTTGAGGAGATGTTACTCGTACTTGCTAATTTGGTGACGGTTTACAACGAGTAACATCTCCTCAGAGAATCATTACAACTAGCTAATTCATACTGATGATGACTACTTTGTAGTCGGAATACGTACTTATAAAAATACAAAATAATTTGATCTAAGAAATTGGGGCAAAAAATCGAAATTTATTCGAAAAATCGTAGAGTTCTCATTAATAATTTTAAAAGAGATAGAACAAAAATTCAAGTACAAAAAATGTTTGTTTGTTAAAAATTCACAACTTTTCTTTGAAACATTTTTTTATTCGGTTCATTATATAGCTCACATAATCCAGTTTAAAATTAATCAATTACCAAATATATACTTATATAACAAATATTTAGATTCTTTGAGGCAGAATCTATTGAGAACTTCCAAAAGAATAGTTTGTTACTTTGTTCTTATGCCCGCATACAATACCAGTGTGTTTAACGAATTACCCGCCCCATAATTTATTGACAAAAGAACTCTCAATGCAGGAACGAAATTAGAATACCTTAGCCCCATCAACCACTTAGCTGATTAACAGAAAATATTGGATATTTATTTAAAAAAACACAAAAATCTTAGACATCCTGTACTTACAATGAAATGATATTAAGTGTATAATAAAATTAAAAAAAGTCACGTAATTAGTGCTAATGGATATCATAAATTGATTATTAATCTTTTTTTTTTGTTTTGCAAAAAAAAATTAATAATCAAAAGCTTTCAAAAAGTATTAAATCATTTTTGTGTTTGAATAATTTATTATTTTTAATAATAAATTTAGTATCATTTATTTTATTTCTTCAACAATTAGCTTATGACAAATTGGTAGCGTTCATCGGTTATATTCAATTTATTTTATATATATGAAAATGGATTTTTCTTGATGACAACAAAACTTCGTAGATGATATTTAAAAAAAACACACTTTAGGTATACTAAATTTAGTATAAATTTTGTGCTTGAGAAAATATTAAAGACACTATGGTATAGATATTCAAATAATCACTTTATTGTCCATTTTCGTCTATGTGTCTATCTGTCCGTCATCAGATTACGCAAAAATGAAGACAGAAAATTTTGATCGTAACTTTAAACCGTAAGAAAATGACGAAAAGTTCCAATGGAAATATTTTTTGCTCTTTAAAATAAACAACATTTGTTTGAAATTTTTTTTTAATGTTTAGATTTGTCACAATTCAAGATCAAATTTATACATACAGGATTTTAGTTAATATTTTATATAACAACCTTTTCATAACTGTATGTACTGCGTATTTAGTGCATTTTATTAATATTAATATTTACAAATAGCTTAAATATTGCCACACGGTCATATGACGAGAGAGCTATATTACCTCAAAGTTAATTTGCCTCTAGTCTTCCGCAAAGGCCTATCCATAAATGTACGAATCAATTCAGTATAGAAATAGGCTCTGTAAATAATTTCTTAAAATATTAATCAATCTTCAATAATAATTTGTTTAAATACTAAATAGCTTAACTTCGCTTTTTCACGCTATCACGAAAATGGCTTTCTAGCTTAAAATTGATGAATTTGCTAGTATACAAAGTATGGTAAAAATGGGATTTTTTAGGTTATCGGGTAAGAGACTAATCTCGCTTTATTCCGTGCTTTTTTTTGATTGTTTTACCATTAAAATAACATATATAGTCCAATCATACATTTATGTAAATAATTGAAAATTTACTCCGTTCACGTGAAAGAGAATGCTTAACTAGAGGAAAAAAGTTAAATTTTTATTCTAGAAGAGTATTTCATAAATGACTTCATATGATTCCGACCACTGGAACTAATAAACAATATTAGGTATTATTTTAAATCCTTGCTTAGTAGATTTTAAAACACCTTGTACTAACTGATGAACGCAACCCACTGTCAATTATAGAAATATACAAATGTATGCACTTACATAAAACTAATGATAAATTTTCATTAATAATAATCAGTGAAAGCTCTCTATTGATTTTAAAGTGTGTTTCAATTAAAACTATAAGATGTTAAAAATTGATTATTTTTTAAATATTTTATAAAGCTTAAATTGTACTATTACAAATGGAAAATGATGTGCGAGCGCCAATTTTCCATTTCATTCGTCCATATCTATTTTTGATGGATGAATAGAATACTTCAGAACAATTTATTTGAATTAATTAGCAAATATTCTAGAGCTATTAAAATTTATACTTTTCTTTTTTGCAAACACATCATTGCGGACGAATAATTATTGAACATACAATGATTTGGTGAAAAAATAAAAATAGTATACTTAAATTATTATTTAAGTAATATTAAAATTTTTCAAAAACTAAATTTTTGATGATTTCTGTGAATTGGTGATCTATTATTTTAAAAACAAAAAAAAAATCATTTTTTAATTAGAAACCAATAATAACATTTGGCTTAAAACATTATTTATATAAAAAAAAAGAAGAATAATGGGGAATATGGACAGTACTGTTCCATATTTTCGTTATCCTTTTGTGAATATAACACATAATGTCGAATTATTTATAACATTTTTTGCATCTATTTTTATTCATGATTTAAAATAGGCCGCTATAGTACACATATAATACCTGCAAAACTGTAAAATAATAAAGATTGTTATTACATGACATTAAAATTTTTAAAATTCCATCATCTTTATTATTAGCGTTTCAAATAAATTATTTTATACTCTTTTTAGTGAATTTGTGAAAAACAAAAAATTCTTTCTGAAACTGCGGCGAATTCTTAAACTTTTTGAAATAGGTATAACTGGAATTTCAAGGAACTTCTAAATGCTCTTTGGCAAACTGTTCAAGCAAATATTGATAATGGCAAATTAATTGATGCATTATTGCCCTACCGTATCGATACACTTTGATCATTCAACAACGATTGCAAGAATATGCTTTTTTTAACAAATATATGACCTAAGTTTTTCCAATTTTCTGTAGGGTTCTGCATAGACAATGTTATCCATCACTAATTGAAACTAGTATAATTTTTATACCGATAGCAAAAAATCTATTAGTAAATCGAAAATCAAAAAGTAAATCGAAAGCTTCAATTATCACCCATCAAATTATCACCTGATTTGAAAAAAAAAATGATAAAATACATTTAATTGGTGAGTGAATGAATATAAAATATAATGATCATGTAATAGAGCAAGATTTCGAGGTACTTGAATATATAAAAATAGGCCACCGCATTCTGTCAATGGCGTTGTGCCAATAATAATGTTGTCGGGGTTTTTATCCAATTCTTTTTTACCTGCCATCCCGTTTCTTTGGAATTTTTACGAAAAATACTCCATTTTAAACGTTAACTCTTTATTTTTAAATATGGTTTACATCGACTTCTATTGAAGGTACTTCCTCAAAGATATTCATGACTGTTTTTCCTGTTAATAGCACGAAAACAAAGAATTTTTTGAAAAGATTCATATGAGTCCAAATGTGTTTATTTTTGTCCAAATTACATAAAACAAACATGTTTTATTAAAATAATGAAATTATATTTATGATGCATTTACCAAAAATAATGTGTACAATACACATACCCTTTAATAAATACTAACCCTTTAATAAACACTGTGTAATGCTTTTTATCTCATTTTCTCTCACGTTAAATTGTATAGACACCTCTAACTTATACTCTCGCAAGATAAATCCTATTGATGTATACTGTTGTCTTGTTTTAATGTCGTTTTTTTATATCAACGACTTGAAAAAAAAAATTGAACCGATAACATTCCTTATGTTTTGCACACTCAAGTAAATCCACATCCTGCTCTATAAAGTCAATTTATATAAATCCTTTTTACGTTTATTTTATTTTTTTTTTTCGTATTGTTTTGATTACAATATTCAATCAGTTAAAATGATTTTAACCATTCTTCCGTCCATTTAGTGTGGTCGTGTGGTCAGATGGTCGTGTGCTGTTGACGTAATGCATTTCTATCGTTAAAATGAAATTATGTATTTTATATAGGAACTGTCTCCGTCACCGACGCCGACAATGAATATTTTCAAGTAAAAATAACCGGCGCCGGCTTAATTAATATTCGAATATAATTTCCGACGCCAGCCATTTAATTAGTAACCGATAGTTGACAGTTATCTGTAATGTGTGATAGCATTAATTTTGACATATATACAACGATTGTGAATTTTTAATATTAGACTCTGTCAAAATCATTCTTCAACATGAAATTTAAAACTGAGTAAAAATTTAAAATTTTTTAAAGAATAAGTAGAGATACTAGTGATTTATAAGAAAAATACTATCTATGAATATTGGATGACTGGATTTAATTTAGTATAAAATCCATAATGATAATATAATTAAAGAACGTTTAAACTATAAGTTTAAAAAAAAAATTAAAAAAACTAGAATAATTTTTATTGTTTTCAATATTTATCACTCTAAAGTACTCTATCTTGAGTAATAACGTCTTGTTCCAAAGATAAAATTGATTTTAGTAATATGTACTATAAATACAGAGCACTTTATATTTACTGTCTCAAATATTATAACTTGTGTTTGGAAAAACTAAAAAAAGTGTACCAGCATTTAGAACAGATTAGTTTGACAGATTAGGTGAGGTTGTCAGCTTATGTATTCGAATATTAATTTTGCATTATTAGTTGAAAATATTTGTTGCCGGCGCCGGTCATGGAGACAGTTTTTTTCCATTTGATATATAATATATTACATACAGGTAGGTATTTATATTATACAGGCATATAGGGACTCATTTGTAATAAATATAATGGATATATAAGACTAAAACATATTTTTTATATATTAGCGATGTATGTACGATGAACAAGATTTTTCCATTTGGTGAAGAAAATCTTGGATATCTTAATGACAAGGAAAACCTTAAAAAAAATTATTATTATTTCTTATACTCCTTTTTTCCACAAAATAGCGTTGGATGCCTCAGACAATAAAGTATATCGATTTCTGTCCATGGTAGGTTTCTTAGCCTCTGCATATCTTTTTGCAATCCTTTTTGTGATACTGCTTACCATTTTCTCCCCTTATCTTCTTTGATATTGATTCATTCGACATCCTATTAACGTACCATTTAAATTATTTTTCCTTTATCTGTCTTATTCAATTTGTCTGTGTTGTATAATCTCTTATCCTGGTATTCCTTATCTTGTCTCTTCTGGTTTTGTCTATGGCTCTTCAAGGTATTTAATTTCGGATGTTTGTATTATTTATTTAATTCGTGCTGTTAATACAGCAAGTTTTAATCAATAAGAATAGGTATATATACCGTTTTGTATATTAGAATTTCTGTTTTCAGGATGACTTCTTTCATATTTAAAATTTCTTGGTCACGGTTGTACAGTTATTAAAACCTAACAAAAACATGAATAGAAAACTACTTTTAAAAAATTGAAAATTTAGTATAACTAGTAGGACCCAAGCGAAAATTTCGCACATTTTCTTTACATTTGTCAAAACATCTACGCTTTCATAAACCCTACTTATAACATCTAAAAAAACTATTATAACTAGGAGAAATAGGAAAACAAATTTGAGAACTGTCTCTATAAATACCAACTTTTTTTGCAATCGATAATGATCAGGAAAATTAGAAAAACTTGTCTTTTTTATTGCATTTCCCCATGCAGGAACAACCACTAAATCAATGCAGGAACGGTCTTATGCAATCGATATCAAATAAAACGATCAGAGGAAATATGAAAAATTTATATTTTCTTTTAATCTACCCTTTCTTCTATGCAAACAAGAATCACGTGGCTTTTCTAAGTGATGTAAACAATTCTTAGAACTGTTAGTAATAATACGTGTTAATTTTTCAACGCGATTTTGTCTCGGTATTATATAATTTAATATTTCAATATCCATCCGATGTTCTGTTAATATTATATTTCTTATGCAATTTATGCATGAATTGATTCAAAACTTATATTACTTCATCGTTACAAAGGTTTTGATTTTATTGATTTGGTTATGTTTGTCAATTTTTATGTGCATTTTATCTATTTGAATATAATTAAAATATAATTAATTACTCGACTGCTGCGAAGGTAAATAAGGAGGATTATGAATTTTATCTATACTTATGTATTTTTTTATGTTCCCTTTTAACTACTATAAGATTAAACCGATTTTGATTAAACCTATCCAGTGAGTTGTCAAAATAAAACGACTTGGATAATACATTTGAACATACGATTGTTAAAAATCAAAATGTCCGTTATAAGAAAATTTGAAAAAAAAAAGTTGGCATACACTTTGTTTTGTCAAGTTACAAGTAAAATTTTTGTTATATTTTTTATTGAACGATCTTCCTATCGAAAATCTGGATAGCTGTCAATTTTAAGTTTGTGAAATTTTACGGGCTAAATTTTAGCTAAAAAATGCCGTAATATAAATTTTTACAGTAGTATTAATATCTGACATGATAACGCTTATCTGCACCTGAATGTTTACAAATGATTATGATAATTTTTTCTATAAATCTTAATCAAGGTGTACAAACAGATGCTGATTATAATTATTTAAAATTATTTAATTATTAATATTTAGATAAAAAAATCTACGCAGTTATAAATATCAGAAGTTATCCATACCTTGCATAGTACGTGCAAGGGATTTCTTAATTGATTCATGGCCCACGAGTATCCAAAATTTGTAATAAATCATTCACATTCTAGAAACTAATTATTCATTCAATTGATTGCATATAAATTGTATAGCAAATGTCAAACAAAAATTATTGAATAATTACAGAAGAAAAAAAAGACATTTAACTGTAGTTTTTGATTTGAGAATTGAAAGAATGATCGAATAAATTGCATTAGTAATTATTTTTAATTGTAATTATTCATTTAAATTTGTTAATAAATTTTGACAAATTTCTTATGTTAAATCATATATTGTTCAGACAGACTTATATGCTATTTGATTGATGAAGTAGTGTTTCGTAACCATAGAAAACTTTTTGATGCACCATAAATGAACATATATTTCATATTATCTGTTACCAAGTATTAGTACTAAAATTCCCTTTTAAAAAAACAACAAACACAATATCTTGTGATATTTCTAACGACATGAGAGAAATAGTATTTTTCCACAAAATTCTGCAAAGAGATAGTTTTCTACATAAAATTGGTAAAACGGTAAATTGTAAAAGCATTTACCGTTTTTGTAAGCTGCATTAGATTTTCAAAATTAACACGTAAAAGATTGGAATTCACATGTTTTAGTAGACATTTATAAAAATATAGAAATTAACTTGTTTAATTAATTCTTTATTATTTAATTAATTCTTTGCTATATAGAAATTAACTTTGCTAATAAAATGTATTAAAAAAAAAATAAATTAGGGATTCTCAGGGATGTTTACGAAAAAAGAATAAACAAAGATTACTTTTTGACGAATATTTAGTCTAATACAAAAATTGTACAGACGCAACGTGTGCACAGATGATAGTTAAGTACTGACTGTTAATTAGTAAATATCTGTATTATTATGATGTAAAGTAAATTTTGTTATTGATACAAATTTATTTGAAAGAAATGATCATGCAATGATCAATAATAATATGTAATATATAAATATAGTGTTATGTGATATAAATACTTATATATAGGTATTGAATAAAAAATGAGTGAAGTTGAGCTTTGATTATTAAACATTATTAAAAAAAAATGAATTCAAAAAGCACATCAAATCAAAGTCTTTATTACTTGAATTAAGACATGGTAAAACATAGAATGAGTTTTCTGATTTTCAATAATTTGTTTAATAACTTGAATAAAAAATAAAAGTAATGGAATAAAATAATAGAACTGAAATTCTTCAATCAAAAATTTTGATTTATGTCTATAGTCTAATTTTTGATATATTTTATTATTTATAACAAGGAGGATTTTAGAGAGTAAATTTCCTACTAATTACAGTATATCTTTTTCGACGGAATGAGCTTTAAAAGCATTCATTTTCAAATCATAATTTTAATTTGTCTATAAATATAATATTTTTTTAATTTTTATATTCCTTTTAATTACAGTGTATGTTTTTAGACGGAATGAGCTTTAAAGTGATTCATTTTCAAATCATAATTTTAAAATTGTCTATAAATAAATTATATTTTATGTAAAAGGGTACTTTCGGTAGTGAAAAATAAAGTTTGCAATTTAATAAAACTTTAAATTTATGTAGAAATATTCTTAAATAATCGGAAATTTGAGTTATAAAAGCACATTATTAATTTATTATCTTAAAATTAAAATTCAATATTTTTATCTTTATATCACATAACCTAAAAGACTAAGTTGCCATAGAGTGACGTCATTTTGGTAAAAATTATTCGTTGTCTTTGTCAGTTCCATCTAAACAGTTATCTTAATTAGTTAAAAAATATTTGAAAGTGTTATGTTTTGTTCCAAATGTATTATACCAATATTATCAATATTATATACCGGTATTACGTCACCAAAAATGGCAGGCATCGTTTTTATAGAAACAAAAGAGGTTTAAATTTTCATGTAATTTTATGGGAAAAATCTTGTTTATTTTGCAAAAGTGTTTTTTTTTGTGACTTTTTATTAAGAAATGAATATTTTGTCTTTTTTAAACATGCTAATTACTGCCCTTTTATATATTTCCAATTTTATTTGTAAGTGTGTTGATAAGGAAAATTTCAACTTTCTATGTCTCAATGTATTAAGGAAACAGTGATAAGTGAGTGAGTGTATTTCTGTTTTATATATAGATATAAATTTTTGCTTTTCAATAATCAATTAAAATCGAATAATATTTCCGATATCACCTTTTCATAATTCAATTTTAGAAAATGTATTCTCTGATTATAAATATATATTTTTTTTTGTATTTCAGAAATATTGCAATGCCCGGTTCATATGTCGTAACATCCTGTTCCGGAGATTCACCACCACCATCCCCTGTATCTTCACCAATTGCAATGACTTCATCACGGAGTGTTAGTCCAACATCTCCCGGTATATATGGAGATAGTCGTTTAAGTGCATTTTCCTTAGTGTCAGCTCGGGATTTTCACTTAAAAGAGTATGCTGTGGCAAGAGGTGAGATTAAAAGAAAATAATATTACTTGATAGTGCTTAATAATTTAGATATTTGAAATAATTAATAAAATTATAATAATTACCTTATATTTTCGAAATAGTAAATTGTAGATACTATGAGCTTTCAATGAATTAAAAAATAAGTGAAGTTAACAAATTACAGAGCTGATTGTATAAATACTCGAAATAATTCAGTATAAACCAATTTTAATCATTAGCATTCATAAAATACTCAAAATACCCAGCATATACTGTTTTAAATCGTGTAGAATAAATAATATGTATTTTAATTACATAAATAGCAAATTTTTACTGAAATTGTAGCGAATCCAACAATTTTACGAAAGCATATTTCGAACAAATCTTATATGGTTTAACCGTTGATTCATGGATCCATTGAACCCAATAGACCTTTTGTGCTTATTCTCAATCTTGATCTTACTTCTTAGACCTTAAATACACAACCAAAATTTCATTTCGGTTTCTCTTCTGGGTTTTGAGTAGTGTTGATGACAGATGAACGGATAGACAGGCGGACGGACATACTAAAATGGATTAATTAGGTGATTCTATGAAAAAATTTCAAACTAATTTTCTATATTGTCGAATATAATTAAGCGTACTGATTTTTAAAGGAGATTTTTAAAATCGTATTAATATAAATTTTAACAAAGCCCATTCACAAACACTTTACCATATATAGTCACAATTCAAAATTAGGAAGTAATAAAAAGACGGATTGCAGCTAACCAGAAGTCATTAAACAACAATAGTTTCTAATCTACATCAAAATCAATAAATGATTTAATTTCGAATCATTATCAAATCAATTTACAGGTCAAACCAGGTAAAAGTATCATAAAAATCGTTAACCAAAACCATAAAATGTAATATAAAACCACCCTATTAGAAGAACAATTCTTTCTTTTTTTTATTTTTTATTAATACAAATGAAATCATAAAACATTACATTATTTGTGATTTAAAATCAATTTCCAGGGTAATTAATTTCGAAAGTAACAAAAAAAAGGGTTTATCCTTTTGGTATCAAAAAGAAGTATTAAAAATAAAATTGATAATAAATTTTAATGACTTTTATTATTATAATTATTAAAATAAATTCGAATATACATTTTATTTAAGATTTAAGATGAACGGATGTTCCATCGGATATTTGATATTTTTTTTATTAAAATTTATTTAAAAAAAAAAAAAAAAAATGATACAAAAACATCACGCATAGGACAGACAACTGTCTTTTATCAATTAAAAAAAAAATACTTTCATCTAATAGTGAATTTCTTCTTCGGGAGAAATGAGCTATTGGTATTGAATAAATTACATGTGGAACATAAGGTCTGTAAACTGTAGACCGTACTCAGAAGTAAATAAAAAGCATATAAATAATACATAATAAAATTTTGAATATACCTAACAAAAACCTAAACATGATCTTAGTTACAAAAAACTTTGCCTAGGGTTCAAAGAATTGGCTTTCAAACACGCGGTCCCGTATTCGAAACCGACCAGTAATTTTAATGTTTTTTGATAAAAAAAAGTTGATATTTATAGTGATTTTTCCCAAAAAGGAGACAATGATCACACGATTAATGTCTATCAAATTTCGTCAAAATCAATTAAGGCGTTCGAAAGTTATATCAAGACAAACATAGATAGATACATACAGATTAAAGGAACGATTACCATGGACCTCCCTTCGTTTGATCAATAAAAAAAAAGGTTAATTTTGTTCGTTCGCAAAATCAGAACGGATATTTGCGGCATTAATTTTGGACTAACAACAGAATTCCTCAGTAAAAGATGTTAAATTTTAAGTATACTTAAAGGGGGATCGCTTAGTTTACGCAACTGTTGCGTGAAGAGTTAATAATTTAAATTCATTAACATTAAACAAATGCGTTGTTTTTAAACTTTGAAAACATACATAAATAAAAATTTATTTTGCGTGTGCAAGGCCTAGTTTTTGATATTATTCGCATGCTTAGATTTCCTTCGGCATGATGTTCACATCAAATCGTGGAGTATTTACTTTAAAATAAAATTTTAGAGCCTCCTTTTTGATAGTCACGCAGAAAGTCAATTAATTTTTGCAATGCATAGCAAAATCAGAAACTTTCTTTTTTGAAGTTAATTTACAGCTTTTATTTTAATATTTTATTTAAATTTACTTCATCTAGGTATCCAAGTGTTTTCTACATCCTGAACAGAATCACTTCCTCAGTGATATTCGGGAGGCTTTTGATCATAAGTATCGGGTGCCAGCTATCCTTACCGATGGTTCTCTATTGTTCTATGTTGTTTTCTATTGTTTCCTTCATATGACCCATCCTAATTTTTGATTTAGTATTTCCAATTATGTAATGTTTAAAAAAAGAATGAATAAAGAATTGAATTAAATTGAAAACAATCGTTTATAGCTGATCCCCTGGTCCTGAGCTTTTACTATACACAAACTTATTATCCTGAATCAAGTATTTAAAATTTTCTATGATCTTTAGGTATAGCCTGACTACGCCATAATCTCCTTGTTGTTCCCGTAAAGATACAAATGGCTCAAAAATCTAATAGATGGAATTTGCATTTTTGGAAAGGTCACCTATCTTGTGCGCTTTCTTCGTACAATATCTAACTATATAAACTTCAGAACCAGCAAAATATACCTGGTTTTAATTACAGAATTTTGATTGTTTCAGAAATGGGTGCTGTAATGTATGGTAGTCCATTAAGTCCTTTAGTACCCGTTCCATATCCACCATATTTATGGCCACATATATCTGGATTATTTTTACCATACTCACCTGGTTTATTACGTAAAACAGAAAGAATGTCACCCGAACGTGCTAGTCCAGTCGATAATAATAATTATACATCAGAAAAGACTAAAAGTGGTAAGTGGTTCAATATTTCTTTTAAATATTTTCATTTCAAAATTGAGTCTTTAATTTCCCGGCTTTATAGCTTTCAAGTCTTTCAAAATCTATTGTAAAAGAGCATGGGTATTGTAAAAGAACTTGGATTCTAAAAAGAAGCAACTGTTCATTTTTATTTCGAAGAGTCCAATAATCTTTCCAAAGATAATGGCTAATAAAAATCGGTTTTCTATTTTTTTTTTTTTATACTAGCTTCTATCAAAAATTTTCTAAAGGAACTAAAATTGCACGTATACAATTTTTTTAGCGAAAATCTGAATTGGATTAACCAATTTTTGACTAAATTCAAATCTATCTAATAAAAAAACATTTGAAAATCGAAACGGTAAAGGAATATATTATTAAATTACACTACTTAAAATATCTTATAGACCAGGGTCGATAATTTTTAAAACCAAAAAAAAAAAAAACTTACAGTAGGATGAACCCATTGGAAAATAATTTACAGGCGTTCTGTGGTCGGGAAGTGGACGGGGGTAAGTTTTTAAGGATAAAGCATGGTTTATCTCGATTTCTGGCAAAATTACAAGTTCTATGAAAAAAATGTAAATGGCAAAGTTGTAGGTAATAAAAAAAAGGTCTACAACTTTTGTATTTACACTTTTTTCCCATAACAACATTCAAGTGAAAAATTGAAATAACCTTTTTATTTCTAACTTTTATAAAAAAAAAAAAAAATTCACTAAATTTGGTGAAAACTTACCTTCTTATGTTCCAAGCACAATGTAATTGTGAATCGAAAAATTTTGAGGTTATGTGAAAAAAATGTAAATACAAAAGTTGTAGATCTTTTTACAACTTTACCATTTAACTTTCTTCCAAAGGACTTGTAGTTTTGCGGGAAATCGAGATATAAACCGTGTTTTATCCATAAAAACTCTTCCACTTCCTGACAACAGTTCGCCCATAAATTATTTTTCCTTTCATTTTTATTATATTCTCTCTCCTTTTCAATGGACTTCACCGAACTATAATTTTTTTTGTCACTTTTTTCCATTTTTAAAGACTTCTACCCTGGTCTATTACGATAATAAACTATGATAAGTTTCGCCTGTGATTTAATAGGTTAGAAATAAAAACACACACACAATAACCTTCATACGTTTTTGTGTGTTAGCTATCAAGTGGAAATATTTTATCAAATCGCTGTGAAATAATGTGTAATAAAATGTGCAAGAAACAAAACATTATTTTGCGATAATAACTCATTTATAATGGAAACTTGAAGCTTCTACACATTTTTTATAATCTGTTATTAGTAGTTATTCTAAGTAGTACATAGAGCACTGACTACGATTAAAACAAACAAAAAAATTATGTATTTCCCCCCTGACGAGACTGTGCCCCAGTCAATTTGAGTACTCAAAATATATCGAGTGGATTTTTTATTTGGAAATTTTACACAATTATATCTACATTTAAATAGAAGAGATACGAGGATTTAAAAAAAGTTAAATGATTGGAAGGGGGTGACTTATTAAGGGTCAAACACGGTTTATCTCGATTTCCAGCTAAATTTCAAGTACTGTTGGAAAAAGTTAAATGGTAAAGTTGTAGGTAATAAAAAGATCTACAACTTTTGTATCTACACTTTTTTCACATAACCTGAAAATTTATTCAATTGAACATTAGAGTGCTTTTTCGATATTTATTCAAAATAATTTAAAAAAATGAATATTTAAAATCGAAAAGATTTCAGTGTATTTGGAAGATAAAATGGTAAATTTTCACCAAATTTCGTGAAAATCAATTTTTTTGTAGATATAAAAAAAGTACAAAAGTTGTAGATCTTCTTATTACCTACAACTTTGCTATTTAATTTTTTTTCATAAGACTTGCAGTTTTACCGAAAATCGAGATAAACCGTGTTTTACCCTTAAAAACTCACCCTCATCGACCTCAGATCGCCCGTAAATTATTTTTCTTTTCATTTTTGCTACATTTTCTTTCGTTTACAATGAAATTTCATCCTACTGTAATTTTTTTTGTTTTCAAAAATTATCGACCCTGTTCTACAAATTTTTATATTAAACGAAATAAAAGCTTTGAGTTAACTTTATGCTCGTTTTTTTTGTATATTCTTAACCAATTAGAATCTCTTTTCTACATACTATGATTGAACAAAGAAAAATAACTTTGTATAAAAACCTGTTAATTATAAATTTGATAAGTGTTTATTATTTTTAATCAAATTTTACAAGGGAAAATATTATAATTATTTATATATATTATCATCGTAATTGTAAAACGACATTGTATTTAAATTTAATAATTATGTGCAGTTTTGTTTACCTGTGGTTGGTTTAGTTGCTTGCTTGTGCTACATTTTATTAGTATTAAAAAAATATTATAAATTCTAATCAATTTTAATTAATTATATTTAATATTTAGGTTTTTTATTTTATATATTTGCGTTCCAATTAATTATATGTCATAATATATACGTTTAAAATCGCAAAATGCTTGGTATAGTAAAAATTCGTATGTTTAGCCTCGAATCCGATTAGGTTTTATTGCTTAAATATTTATTTTTTCTTTCCCTATTATTCTTAGCTTGAGTGGAACATTTGAATCATCCGCCTTAGTTTAGAGAAAATTAATTCATTGATAAATCCATACAGATTAAAATAGCAAAAAATAGAATTCTTTAACGATATTCTTATTTAATTTTTTTGGATAATCAAATTATTTTGAATTTTTATAAATACGTATTTCGACTAAAAAGTAGTCATCATCAGTATGAATTAGTTGTAATGATTCTCTGAGGAGATGTTACTCGTTTCTAATTCATACTGATGATGACTATTTTGTAGTCGAAATACGTATTTATAAAAATACAGAATAATTTGATCTAGGAAATTTGGGCAAAAAATCGAAATGTATTTGTAAATCCTAGAGTTCTCATTAATAATAATAAAACCTAAAAATACATAAAAACCACTATTTCAAAAACAAATTTTTTTCATTTCGGTGCAAAAAAGTCATTTGATGGCCGTTTCTCCGATAAATTTTTTTGCCTGGTATAAGCACTCGTATGATTGTAGCTCTAAATGTATATTTATGCATTTACATTACATTTTTAAGATTAGCCGGCAGTTATTACAGGACAAAATTGCTTTTAGACAATTTTCAACACGTTTTGCACAAAAGATCTCTTATCGATACTATTTAATCTCAAGTGTATATTTCTTCTTTCCCTGTTGTATCTAGCGAATTGAAGCATTTAAAGCAAGCCTTAATATAAATTATGAAAAATTAATGCATAAAAAACTAAAATAAAAAATTATTTTAAATTATATTATGACGAAAAACTAATTTATGGAAAATTTTCAAAATCTAATTTAACATCTAAAATTATTCTAATTGTCTTATTTCTGTAATATTTAAATACGTTTTAAGATTGCATGATACATGGTTTTTGGAAGTAACGGACTCTTTGGAAATACATTTGTTTCTTTTTCATGTTAAACACAGTGATCAGCGAAGCAAGACCAAGACCAAGGTCGGGTCTTGGTCTTGGTGTTGCTTTACTCAGGCTTGGTCTTGTTTTTGCTCAAATACTTTGAGGCTTGGTCTTGGTCTTGCTCAAATACTTTGAGACTTGGTCTTGGTCTTGCTCTGCAAATACTTTGAGACTTGGTCTTGATCTTGCTGAAATACTTCGAGGATTGGCCTTGGTCTTGGTCTTGCTTATATAGTATTGGTCAAGACCAAGGTCTTGCTTAATAGTCTTTGTCAAGGCCAAAGTCTTAAACGATGCTAGAAAGATCTACATAACATTTGTAAGAAAAATTGTACAATAATTTGTATTTGTGTAAATGTCCATTTAAGAAATTCCATAACAAGCCGAATGTGTGCTAATTCATTATCTAATTTTGTTCTTAATTTTTGCTTCCAGATGATGAATTACCATTAAATTTAAGTACAAAATCACGTCGCCATAGTATTTGGTCACCAGGTAGTTTATGTGAACAAGAACGTTCACGATCACCAATAATAAATAATAATTTAACGACTACTGTACCTGAAAAATGTCTAAATAATTCAATAAATTTTTCATTAAAAAATGATGAAAATAGTCAACAACATCCACATCAACAACAACGAATGCATCATCACATACCACGTGACGATGATAATCAATGGAATTTTGTACGACAGAAAAATGTTTGGGATTCTGAATTAGATATGAAACCAAATATGAAATTATCACCAAGTGTTGGATCGAATGGTGAACGAACATTTCAGGTAGGTGATTACGAAAAAAAAATAATTCTATAAATTTTTTTTGTACTGTTTTTATCTAAAAATTTATTTGGCGAATTTTTTAATCTGGAAATTTTCAAAAATGATGTAATCATTTTCTTATAAGTATCAATAAACAATGAATTCCAAAACTTGCTTGAAGGACGATTTGTCAACATTTTCGTCATAATTAATTTATTATTCGATTTCTGAATTATTATATGCTTGGTTACATTAATAGGTAATAAGGTATATGCACTTATTTTTTTATCACTTCAATTGAAGCGTCTTTACTTCACGAAAATGAATTTGAAATTATTTTTAAAAATCTTAAAAAATAGACAAAATATGCACTTGCAAAATTCTGAATTACACAAAGAAGGAGATTTGCATACGTGACGTCATACATGTTCATCTTAATAGTGATTATACATAAGGATCATTCTACGATAAGAGGTCCTATCGATGTCCACGGCATTTATATACATTTTCCTGCATAATTTAAGATAAATAATGTTAGTATGCACAAATGAGTTGATTCTGAATAAAAATGTTATATAAATTATATTCATATTCAAAAATTTTGTTGTGCGATTTTTCATAGAAAATGATTGCTTATCGAAGAATCACCCATAAAACTTTTTTTGCAAGAAAGAGATGGAAAACAATCCTTAAGAGCTTAAAACTTATTCGTTTTTGAATCAATTTTAATTGAATTTAATTTTCGAATTTTTTTTTGTTTTGAGCAAATTTCGTTTTTGAGTTGTGCTTATTTCGGACTGACATAAATAGGCTAAATAGATGCTTCTATAAATACTCACACAAATTTTGTCAGTCTCTTTAATATTTTCTAACGTTACAAAATTTATGGCCTGAGGCATACTTCCTTGTTTGTATTTCCAAATAAATTTTTTGTCCAATAAATTCTATATATCTCAAGAATGAAAATATTTTTACGTTTCACATTAAAGCTAATAAATTTATTTTTTTCAATATTTGAATTTTTTACATATTTTTCACTTCCTTGTCTATGTATGAAAAAAAAAATATTTATGTAAATATTTTTTTGATAAGCATTGGATTTTCTCAGCGTGAACCATTTCAAATCGTATATAGCCGTATTTATCTATATACGGAAGCATAGCATTGAATAGTTTATATCATCTACGTAAATAAATTATTGTAAATTATTTAGTGTTCAATAATATTCACTTCCATTAAAAGGACAGTAATTGATCTATGTGTTTTTCCGTCGTATTATCTGTTGATAATAATTTAGTAACTTACATTTGAATTTTAAAATCTAAGCAACTGTGGCATTTTTCAGACACTATACTATTTATTACAAGACTTACTATAACAGACTTACTATACTATTTCTTAATTATTCAAATCACACAAGAAAAGGTTATGAGTTTGTATTGTACTCTCAACAACTCTCTTCAACTCATCTAATTTGAATGTCAAATAGCTCAAATGATAGGTCTTGAGTCACTAGAATGTTCCTAAATGAAATGAAATTAAGAGTGAAAAATAATTTTCAAAATAAAACTTCTAAAAATAATTTTTAATTTAAAATTATTTTCATTTTTTGGTTCCTTTTTCTAAAATTAGTTTATTTTTTTGGAGAATTTTTATTAAAATTGAAACTTAAAAAAGACTTTTCAGAAATCTGAAAGTAATAAAATTATGTTAAAAATTCTGCCATAAAATTTAATCTTTACAGAAGTAGAATAAAGTATAATATTGAATGCTTTTAAATCATAAATTTAAAGTTATAAGTTATGTATATATATATATATACATTGAAGGAAGAATCAATTAGATCAATTGATGATTTATTATTTCTTTTATGTATAGTCTGGATATTATATAGAATGTTCAAAGTATTATCACTTACTCATTTTAACTTACGAGTTAAATTTACAATATCGAAAGTATTATGTTTGTGGATCAAAACAAAATTTATTTTGCCCCGATTTAAAAACTTGCATATATCGACGTTTTAGAACTTTCTGAATAACTTTCATTTCGTGTGGTTTATCAATCTATGAAACTCATTTACACGAACGCACTTAACTTCTAGACCAACATTTTAAAGTTGGTGGAGGTAAACGTTAGTGGAGGTGTTCGGGATGGTCCCATTTTTGAAAAATCTCATTTATCTATTACCGTTCTGAGTATATAGCTTTCCTTACTACATTCTTTTCCATGCTTCTTTTCACTTCAATGCTGATATTTCGTGAATCGTTAATCCGATTTTGATGAAATTTTATATGTACATGTGAGCTATAGATTTACATTAGTAGTGTAAATTGTTTTTCAGTCGATTATGTAACATTAATTCGAAAATCGCAAAGTAAAGTCAGTTTACTGAAACAAAATTATGGAAAAACTATTTTTTTAGATCATATTCAAATTTTAATTTAATTGGTCAAGCCGTTACAGAGATATAGCTATTAAAGTTAATATATTCAATAATGGATATTTTCATATAAGTGCCGATATACCGTGAGCAATTCATCTGATTTTGATGAAATTTTGTCTGTAGATACATGATGTAATTTTTCATCAATGTTTTGAATTTTATTGGAATTGATTATTGTAGATACTAAAGGGAAAATCGCAAAACAATACCTGACTTGTATAAAAGTTAATACGTGTGAAATTCAATTTATTGTTACCGTTAAATGAATGTAATAGTAGTTGCCGATTAATATTTTTATAAAAATTCTCTATCTAATTTTATTTTAGCCTTAAACTTTGACTTAATTTCTGCACAAACACATTTTGGAGACTTATAATATTAGATCGTCGGATATTATTTGTTAAATATGAGATTCGTAATTAAAAATAAATTATGAAGCCATTAAGAAAGAGTTTATTTGAAAATTTACACTTCAAAAAAAAAAATTACAAATACAATGATTATGATTGAAATATAGAAATACATTTTTCCAACTTATTCATTGAAGACTTGCCACACATATAGCTATTTAAATGAAGTTAGTCGTTCATCGCGAGGAAGTTATGTGTCCATTATTGACAGTATATGTTTAAATTTTACGTACTTCATTCACTTTACTTACAAATAAAATAATAAAAATCTTTCTTGAATAAACTAAAACATTAATAATTACTTTTCTTTCAAATGCAAATAAATATTTCTTGTTCACTCTGTAGTCAATCATAATTAGGTTTCCTTTTTTGTTTTTTGCTGTAACACCATATTTTTACTATTCTTACCAATTGTTGTTATTGAAAAATAATAAATCACTTTGTTTATATTATTGATTTTATTCATAATTCTACTTTTATTATTTAAGCTTTGTTCGGGTGAGGTATTTATCATAAATCGAATATTATAGAAGTTTCGACAATTTTGTAGACAGTTCCAATACGATTATTCGTTCACTTTATATTTATATTAAAATATAAATGATAAGAACTGATTTGACACTGTTTCCATTGATAGCTATTCTATACACTCCTAACTGTTATGTATTCTATACGCTCTACTGTTTATATTTTAAATCTTACAAATAGTTTCATGGCTATATAAAATTTATAATCAAAAACATTTTGGTCAATTTTTACGAAATAAAAAAATGTGTATCGGTTAAAAATATGTATTAAATATCTTTGGAAATCAAAACCGGTAAAGATATTATTTTCATGTTTCGAAATCAAACTTTTTCGAGATTACTCTACAAATTTGACAAAAATATCTGTGTGTATGAGTAAAAAATTTTGTAACTAGATTATTCGTGAAAAAAGAATGCAATCAAAATGAATTTTTGACACTAAGAATGCAGAAGCGATAAAATTAAAGGCAAAATTGGTCAATATGTATTGTTATTACAGCTATATGTGTTTATTAGCCAAATTGAAGGTAAAATTGTGGAGACTCAAGTATTTTATGAAAAAATGTTTCAAACAAAAGTTGTTTTGTTTCAACATTTCAAACATTTTTTACATTTGAACTTCTATCTTATAGTTTAAAAGTGTTCCATTGGACCCAATGAACCTAATTTGCTCATTCACGAACTTAAACTCACTTTTTCTGTTTAGAATATGTCACTTTATTTTATTTTTGAGTTATTGTAATGGTCGGACGGACAGTCGGAAATGAACTAATTAGGTGTTACAAATTTGAGACTAAAATTAATATACTCTGATATATATGTAACTCGACTATAAAAAAATGTTTGCTGTATAAAAACAAACAACTTTTGTTTGATACATTTTTCTATAAATTATTCTACAATTGATCATAATTCCAGCTCTATCATGCGACTTTTATGAATAGCGACAAATTTTTCAGTACGTTTTAAAAAATATCGATAAATTTTTTATTTGAATAATTCTTTTTTTTTGCACAAAATCGGAAGAAAGATTAGGCATTTCACACAAAGAACTTTTTAATTATAAACCTTATTTGTTTAAAACAAAATTCTAAATGAATATCCAAAAAAAACAAAAAACCAACAAAATTTTAAGAACAATACAAACATCTGCTATATATTTTTTGATGACGCTGACGACGTACAAAAGAATTTTAAATTGACGCTATACCTATTATATAGATTGATACTGTATATAATATACGTTATAATATACTTATGTTAATATACCTATATATGTATACATATATATATATATGTATATATACATATATATATATATGTATATAAACATATGTTATATTTAAAACACAGTCTGTTACCTAATAATTCATTTGTTCACGAAATGTATTTTATTTTTAAATTGACATAGACGCCACACAAACTTCTATCTACAAGAAAACTCGGGCGTAATCGATGACAAATTCTCGAACCGAATAAAAAATGATTAATTATTATTTGGCTCTTTATTATCTTCGAAGCATGTTTCAAGCAAAATGCAATAAAAATTCTTACTTTTTGCGTTATTTTATATTAGCGGATGTCACGAGGTTTTATCCGCATTGTTTCCGCTCCCGTGGGAATACAACACGTATCAATAGTAGCCTATGTCTTCTGGGGAAAGATTATCTTCTCAACGTTGAAATAATATTTTTAATGAGTCTTGTAATTTCATTCGTTACATAGAAAAGTACATACAAAAATACCTCCTTATCTCGCGTAGTTCCCGTTTCCGTAGAAATACAGGGATAAATGACGCCAAGGAATAAAGTAGTTTCCCAACGGTGAAAATTTTTTTAAATCGGTCCAGTAGTTTTTAAGTTGATTTGGTACATACAAAAGTATACAAATACATACAAATATTTCATCTTTATAATATTAGTATAGATTTGGTTATGACATTATACAAACGAACATGTTTTCGTCTATAATTTCTGCTGGACATTGTATTTAATATTAAAACCATGAGGTTCCAAATTTTGATGTGTACAGTTTTAATACCACTGACAAATTTATATTGAGGATCAGGATCATTCATTTTGGAAAGATTGGTTTGAAAGATTAAATTTTTAAAATAATATTCAAAACATAACTTTTTCTAACGTACAAATAAATTGTTGTCGATTTTCTCCTACTTCTTAAGTTTTCTCAATCTCTACATGTGAAAAGAAAGTAATTAAATGGACAATAGCAACGTCCCAATTACCGTTGGACTTTAACAGATATATAATTTAACACACTAAAACTTAACTTACACGTAAAGTTTAAATAATCTGATTATATTCGATAAGTCAAAAAATGAATACAGAAATAATGGTGATATTAATACAGACCAAAAATGGTAAATTTGTTTAAAACCGTTTTAAAACTTGCAATCCGAATTTCGTTGGAAAACCTCTGCACCTATCTATTACCATATAGAGGTAAAAAATAAATATGAACGCACATCGATATTTAGGATACCGCTTTGGAGGTCTTGTAAATCATAGTATGCAAAATTAATTTTGACAATTTAATTATAATTTTTTTATATTCTTAATTTTTAACCATTTGATTCTTATGCAAATTGAACACAATGAATTAAGTAGTAATACGTTAAATTATCCATAAATTTAATGCTTAATTTTTAGCCTAGTAGTAATCAGTACTTACGAGTACCAAAAACTATTTCACCTCAATTTATTTACGCGATTACAAATAAAATGATACTACAAATAAAATAATACAAATAAAAAAGGTCATATGATTTTTCAAACGTTTGAAAAATCCCAAATTCAGTATATGTTTCCATTTTCTATGGAAAAATTGCACTACAAAATTTTTGAATTTTAATGAAATTTATATAACATTTTTATTCACAATCAACTCATCAGAGGACATAAAAACATCATTTATCGTAAATTATGCAGGAAAGTGAATATAAATGCCGTTGACATCGATAGGACCTCTTACCGTAGAATGATCCTTATGTATAATCACTATTGAGATGAACGTGTATGACGTCATTTATGCAAATCTCGTTCTTTATTTAATTAAGATTTTTGTACGTGCATATTTTGGCTATATTTTAGGATTTTTGATAAATAATTTCAAATTCATGTTCGTGAAGTAAAGACGCTTCAAATTGAAATGAAAAAAATTTTGTGCATCTTCCTTATTGAGGAAAATTTATTGCGTATCTATTTTTTATCGTGTAAAATCTGTTTATCACTATATGAAATTAATTTTGGAACTACCGACATATTTTTTCTATTTGAATATAATTTGCCTATTTAAAAAATCATACAATGTGTTATTCAAATTTAAATCTACAAAATAAATAAATTACATTGAAAATTATAACTAATTACAAATATATATGAATGATTATTATTTTTTTATTTTGAAACGTTTAAACAAATGGTTTTGAAAAAATACAAGTTGTGAAAACAATCTTGTTATTTACACAATCAATTACATACCTTCCTTAATAGGCGTAATTCCTGATTAAGGTAGTTTCAGCGTTTTAACCATTTAGTATAGTATAGTGAGAGCAATTACTATGATATAAATGTTATATAGTCAGAGTATTTACTATGTAATTGAGATAAATCGGGCCATTGGATTCAATGGATCCATGACGATTGATGATCCTACTTTTGAACCATTAGAGATAGAAGAAAAATCTAATGATAAAAAATCTTGGTTTGTCTATAACAAACATTTGTTTGAAATATTTCTTCGTAAACTGTTGTAATTTCTTGCAATTTCAGCACAAATTTAGCTAATAAGCACATATATAATTACAATACATATTAGTATTATGAATCATTTCATGGACTGCATATTTAAAGTATTTTATGAATGATAATCATTAAAAATATTTAAACCACATGTCTAGTATCTAAACAAATATCTCTGTTAGTTATTATTTGTACTTGTTTATTAATTAATTTTAAAATCGTGATATGTATTTAATTGTTGTTCAAGTAGAAATCGTGAATGTACAAAAATACGAGTGTGCTTTAGACCATACGATTGAAGTAAAACTTCGTTAGCTCCATCTATATACTCTCTTTTTCTATCTTCACTAACGTATATCTCCATCTCAGCTTCCACTTGACTCGCCTGATCACACTTTTCGTAACGTCCCCGTCACCATTATAAACTCATTTACCAGCTTACTCTTCAAGGCAAACGTAAAAAATTCTACTTCAAAAGATTTATTACACACCATAATAGCACGAGCAAAGCCATTTAAAACAAAAAAAAAAAACAAGTATATTATTATTATAAATTAATAAATTATTCCATTGTTACATATATATATATGATAGTGTTGTATTGTTGATACAAGTGTTTAAATATTTAAAAATCCCATATATCTATCTGATACTGAAACCTCAACAACAAAGTCATCCTTTTAACAATATAATATATTAAAATATAAACATTTCATTATTCATCATATATTATAATATTATAATATAATATTTATAATTTATTTATATATTATTCTGTTTTGTCTGTTTATTTTTTAAATATATTGTCATAATATTTGTTATAAAATATCTTTTCATTACATGTATATTATTTTTTCTCAACGTGTACGTTTCTTTTCATAAATGTTTTTTCTTCAATGATTTAATACTTTCATACATATTTGGTTTTCTCTAAACTAGAAATATGATTTAATAATTAGAATATTCATTCATATTTATTTTAATATTCGTTGTCATATTTCGAAAAAGTAAAAGTTCTGGCCTTTGATTTAAATTCTTGAATTATATGTATTGTATAAAAATACAATGTTTTCTCTATACTGGAAGAATTGTTCTCAAATCTGTTCTGTTAAATAGGAAGGATATTATAGAAAAAAATAAATTTATGTTAAAAAAAAATTAATAAAAGTTGTATTGAAAAATAAAAAAAAAAAACCCTAAAAAATGAATGAAGATTTATTTAATATAAAAATACTTAAAATCTTATTTTGTTTATCACTTCATTTGAAGCATCTTTACTTTACGAATATGAATTTGAATAAATAACGTCATACATGTTCATCTCCATAGTGATTATATATAAGGTTCATTCTACGGTAAGAGGTCCTATCGATGTCCATGGCACTTATATACACATTCCTTCAAAATTTAAGATAAATAATGTTAGTTTGCACAAATGAGTTGATTGTGAATAAAAATGTAATAAAATGATTTTATTTCACAAAAAGATACTTTGATTTGTTATATGTATGTTTTCATTGATTCAACTTTCAAAAGCATTTTAATGCTTTTATACGAATTTGTTCAAAATAATAAATCTAAAGTAATATAACCATTTAACAATTTTAAGAAAATAAATAAATCATTTAGGGTAACCAGACTATTCAGAGACAACTTACTTACTCCAGAAAGCTATCAAAAACTATTCGATTATCTAACAAATGCGAACTTTACTTGATAAGTTCCTACTCACAAAGGTTTTATATACATTTTAGAATTTTTTTTATAATTATTTACTATTAAACTTTTAGAAGAAATTTAAAAAAAAGTAATCTTAAAAAGTTGCTTATTCTTCACGGTTAAAATTATACGAATATGTACGAGTGATTATATATTATAAAAATATCCTTTTTATAACAAATATCGATTTTTATAAACTATCAATAATAGTTTTTTATAAGCTCTATTCATTTAAACGTAGCAAATTTATACCTGTTTTTTTACTGTAATTTCTTGGATATAATCAAAAAGCTATCTCAAATATAATGACATATAATAGTTCATAAAATATTAGTTATTATAAAACAAATTCTCATTTTAATATTTAAATATTTTTTTAATATCTCATTTAATATTTTTACAATTTTCAATTTGAATTTGTTTTAAGTATATTTCATACTAAACTACAAACTATAATCAACTGATGTGATAGTTTTTTTGTATTTACTATTCTTTACACTCCTCACTGTTATATGTTTGCGGTTTAAAATCTGTATGACGATATATTAAATTCAGTCTAAAATTACACAAGAAAATAAATATTGAAATCACTAAAAAAATTTTGATATAGGTTTTCAAAGAATTACGTAACCAGCCCACTTTTGTCTATCTGTTAGCCAGTCCGCTCGAAATCATGATAACTCAAAAACTAAACGATATAGTGAGCTGAAATTTTGGTTTTTCTAGACTCAAAAAGTGAATTTAAGTTCATGAATGAGCAAAATCGATCAATTGGGTGCCATCATTAAAAGCATAATAGATAGCAGAAATATGCAAATATTAACATTTTTGCTTCTTCCAAATTTTTAAGTTATGCTATTAATGTTATATATTTTAACATATAGCAACATAAATATATTTTTGTTTGTTCATTTGTTTTTTATAGTGAATATGTATGTATCATTAAATAATAATATTACATAAATACGAGTCAAATTGATACTCGTCTTTTTTATGGAAGTCGGTTTAAAAATAGTTATTTTAATGTATTGAAATTAAGAAAAGATTTATAAAATTTTTGAAAAACGTTCCGTTTTTTTTATTTTTAATAGCCAGGTGTATATTATAATTATATTAAATCATTAATTTATTCTATTTAAAATTCTGTACTACTTATTATATTAATATCTAGATACATTTTGATTGGTTGATTGTATTATAAAAAGGGTTAAAAAAAAATTCAATATTCATGGGTGGAAGGAAAACAGTTTATATACTAAACTAAATATGTATGTGTGTGTGTATGTATGTACGTACGATTAAGTGTATATCATCAGATCGATTTAATTGTTTTATAATTAACAGGTGATAAGAGAATCTTTCCACGTGCATAATAATTTATTAAAACTTTATAATTTAAATGTATGTTTATATTATTTAATTTCGTCAGTTTTTCAACACGAAACTGTACGGCAAGGGTTGGTCTTACAAAAATCCGTTGAAAATAGGAAACTTTCAATAATGAAAAATAAAGAAATTTTAATAAAATTGTGTAGAAATATTATTATACTAAATTTTAGTCATAAAAGCACATGATTATTTTATTATCTTAAAATTCAATATTATTATCTTTACATCACGTGACCTAATCACTAGGCTGTCATGGTGTGACGTCATTTTGGTATAAATTATTTGTCTTTGTCAGATCATCATTAACAATTATCTGAATTAGTAAAACAAATATTTGCAAAGTGTTAGGTTTTGTTTTGTTCTCAATGTGTTATACCAGCAGTATTCTCAATATTACATACCGATATTACGTCACCAAAATGGTAGACAGCGTTTTTATAGGAATAAAAAAGTTTAAAATTTTAATGTAATGGCAAAAAATCGTTTTGATTTAGTAAACATATTTGTTTTTTGTGACTTTTAATTTAGAAAAATTCTAAATCGTTCGCTGATACACAAATAGCAGATGTTTTATCGTTTTTCCCATTTTTTTAAACCTAATTAAAGCAGAACAATCAGCAATTCATACATACATTGATTTAAAATCATTTATTATAGACTAATATACTCTTGCTTCAACATACTATTCGTGAGAGGATAAAAATATTTTAAATTTGCATTAAAAACTTAATTGAGTTAATCATGCCTGTGTGTAATCAAGTTCAATTTGACCCGTTTTTCAGGTCGTGTTATATTATGACATAATATAACTACTATGGTAGCATTGTAAAACATAATTCTGTAAATTTCATTGCCCTTCCACCATATTTTGATAAAAGCGGCTTTTAATATTAAGTTAAAAAAAAAAAATTAAAGAAATAATTATTTTGATAACACTTTTAAAGCTTCTAATTTCATAAAAGCTTGTATTAAAAAAATAAATGCTTTTCTTAATTTAAAACTTGTTTATTTGTTTACAGTGTAAGCAATGTGGAAAATCTTTCAAACGATCATCAACATTATCAACGCATCTTTTAATTCATTCAGATACACGACCATATCCATGTCAATTTTGTGGAAAACGTTTTCATCAGAAATCCGATATGAAGAAACACACTTATATTCATACCGGTAAGTTTTTCAAATGAAATTTTATTATCAATCAACTTTCGATTAACATTCAATTTACCTTTGTTTTAAAACTCTAAAAATAAAAAGCTAATAAGCAAAATATTTTTTTGTTTTCTATAATTTGAATACTTATAGGCTTTTTGCCTATTGGTTTCAGTTACTTTGTTATAAAGGTGGAAATAAAATTTCCAAAATGATCAGTTTAAAAAAAATCATTTTGTACAATCATTCGATTACTTATTTTAATTATTAAATCAACATTATTTGGTAAATTTAACAGAAAATTTGCCACACATTCATAATAAAACTATTGCAAATGGGTTTTTTAATGTTTCATTGCATATTTATTTCATCTTTAAAATTCTTTAATATGCCACCAAGAAATGGCTTCTTCCGAAAACGAAACATAAGTAAACTTTAACAGAAATAACGGTATTTAAGGGCGTTCCCAAAAAACTCAGTTTTCTTAGAATATTTTAGAAAATTTAAATACACATACTTAGAAGTGTCCTCTAAACGTAGACAATTTATTTTCATACCTTGTGGCATTAATTTTTGAAAAATTGTCTGTTAACGATTTGCGTATTCAACACGTGGTCCTTTTGAAGCGAACGTTTTATTGGAACAAAAGCAAAGAAAACTGCAAATCTTTAATTGAAGGTTTTGAAATTAAATAATTAAGAAAACTTATTTCTATGGAAAAATTATAATAAGCGGCTTTCGTTTAATTATAAAAATGATAAAAGTTAGCTACTTTTTACAGTTTTTGCAATGTTTTTTTCGTGGCCTGGCAAGTAAAAGATAACGAATGCGAAAAATGACACAATAATGAAACAAATTTTCTGATTCTGGGCTTGAAACCCTAATGGAATGAGCTCAGCAGTGAATCTCATTCTTTTTCAATCAATTGAGCACAAATCACCCTTTGGAACATCCTAAGCTCTGTATACAGTCTTATATGATAATATGTCTTGCAACAAAAAATGCTCAACAAAGCTTTTCTACCGTTGAAAGAATTTTTAGAATCAGTTAAGTAATCCGGAAGATTATCCCCTACAAAAAAAAAAATGTAAAAAAATCTTAACTCCTATAATTTAAAGTACATAAGTAGCATTTATTAACGTCATAAAAAATGTTTCATTCAAAACATAATCTGTAATACTAGTTTCCGTTATCCTATATACTACTATTATCCTTAATAGTAATGTCGTAAATAAAATCATAATTCCAATATTAATATATTAATTTTACGATTGATTTAATGCAATAAAAAAAAATCACGTGTCATATCGATTGAATTTCAATTTAAAACAATAGAGCACCTATCCGTCCGTATTTGATTAGCAACAGATGGTGTAGGTATTGATAAACTAACATGTCTATGTTTCGTGACAGTAGTATTATATACTTTATAATAAGATATATAATGTATTATTTATTAAATAATATTAATATATCAAAATAATGAAAGCTACTAGGTTGCCAGAAAATGTTATACCAAGTAGCCCCATCTGTGGTGTAAACGGAGCCTAATGTAATATTCCAATTATAATCTTATTTTAGAAATCAATACCAAAAACGATAGATACTTTTATCGAGTCCCTAAATATGCATGGCCTAGAAGTGTATTCTTCTTGTCAATCAAAGTATATCGATTGAACATATATTATATATAGACCAGGGTAAAAATGGTAAAAAGTGAAAAAAAAATTATATTCGGATGAATCCCATTGGAAATGGAAGAGAATATAACAAAAATAGAAGGAAAAATCATTTACGGGCGAGTTGCGATTAGGAAGTGGAAGGGGTGAATTTTAATAGTTAAACACGATTTATCTCGATTTCCGGTAAAACTACAAGTCCTATGGAAAAAAGTAAAATGGCAAAGTTGTGGATGATAAAAAGATCTACAACTTTATACTTTTTTTGCATATAACCTCAAAATTCATGTAAAAAATTGAAATAACTAAGTTTTTGGATTTTTGTTTAGAAATAAAAAAATTTTTTCACGAAATTTAGTGAAAACTTTATGTTCTAAATACACTGTAATTTTTTTGAGTTAAAAAATTTATAAAATTTTTTCACCTTATTTTGAATAAATATCGAAAAAGAACCCTAATTTTCAATCGAAAAATTTTCAGATTATGTGAAAAAGTGTGAATAAAAAAGTTGTAGATTTTTTTATTATCCACAACTTTGCCATTTAACTCTTTACTCCATAGGAATTGTAGTTTTGCCGAAAATCGAAACAAACCGTGTTTTTTTTCCTTTCATTTTTTCTTCCTTATAAATATTTTTGATTTATGAAAATTATCGACCCTGCTCTATATATTATAATTGACTGTAATAAACTGAATATATATTCAATTATAAAATTGCATATTATAGTTAGTAACAAAAAATCCAACATTGATTTTCTCAGATATAATTTTCATTTGTATTATTTAAAAAAAAAAAAATAATGTTTTTTCATTATATTTTAATCTATATTTAAATAATTATATATTTTTTTTTTTTGCTTAATTAAATATTTATAGTTGATAAGTATGGGCTAGCGCAAAAAGTATATACCTTTTTTAACCCATAATTGTTCTATCCAGTATTAGAATCGTATTAGTTTATTATCCTATGCATATAATAAACCTTTGTAATTATCAAATTGATTTAAAATTCTTAATATATTGTGAATGATGTATTTCCGATAGTCAAGTAAATAGAATATAAAACCGAAATAAGTGAATCGCTTAAATCTTGATTAGACCTCGTATTAAAATAATTCAGTATATTATTCTCACAAATTGATCGAACTTCGAACTTTAGGTATTTCTAACGACATCAGTAGTAAAAATAGTTTTGTATAAGTTGTCAATATTTAACACATAAAGAATAGGAATTAATAGTTTTTAGTATTCATTTTTGAACATTTTGCGTTTCCGCTATAGAAAATAACTTAATAGGCCTAAATTAGATGTAATTTTCCATGCCGTTTACGAGAAAATAATAAGAGGAGATTACTTTTTTACAAATATTTAATGTAATCAAGCAGTGAATTGTACAAACGGCTTATTTGTCGCCTTTACGAGTTGTAAGTAAACAATGTAAATAGCAATGTGTACCGAATGAAGTACAATACGTAAAAGCGACAGTAAAAAGAGACAACCATATGCATCTATAGCATATAACGTGCGGTGAATGAGACGCAAGTATTTATAAGATTTAACGTGCTAGAAAATAATATAAAAGGTATTTACTTTATACAGTGTGTATTAAGAGGTTAGTATGTGTATTTGCAGATTTTTGAAGTTTCACGCGTGTGAACTGCACACCTGACTAAGCCACTAAAATTTTAAGTAATATCATAAGGATTTTGAGTACATAAAGGACATAATAAACTAGATATGGACATAATATATATTCATGCAGATTATTGTTCAAGCTCCATCAAAAGTTTCTGAGAAGCTCGAACGGTCTTCAGTGTACGTAATAAATATGATAATAATCTGTTGTGTAAATGCTCATAGTTTATTATACATATATTTTCATAATTTTCAATATGTTTTATTGATAAAAAGATTTGTTCTATTTAATAAAATATAATAACCAATAATTTTCATGCAAAACAATAAAAACATTAAAACCAACAAGTAATATTTTCAAGTTCTTCATTTTTTTTTTAAATAAGGGGGCTATGAATAAATAAATGCATTCTTAATATTTGTTTTCAACTGTAAATAGTATTTGGTTTAAATGTTTAATATATTTTAAATTCTAAGAAATGGCTGTAATGTTTTAATAGACAAATTATAGATTGCATTGTTTCTAACTTTTATCTGGGTGAATACTTGTCTAATTTTGTATCTAGTTTACTTAAATTGAATTGTAACCATTTTCACTGAATTTACGTAAGTACTACTTGGAAAGTAGCTGGCAATTCTCTGCAACAACATATTATAATCTTGATTAGAATATCACATAACGCTTGCTAATAACAATCAAATGATTTACTAGAAAATGCAAAAGCGTTCTTTTAAGGGGGATTGAAGCATAATACTGAAGTACCCTCCATTATTTTCGCGAACCAAATAACTCATAAAAACAGTTATTCAAATGTTTGGAAATTAAATATTCAGAATTGACATTTTTTTAATATAAAATCGAATTTTGATTTTCTTAGAAATTCTAGAAAAACTCCTCGACAAGCTCTCCGTTTTCATGTCAATATTGTAAATTTTAAAACATTTGGATTAGTATTTTTTCAGTTAGTTGGACGCGAAAATTGAGAGATAAACAAGGCATATTACATGTTATTTAAGTCAATAGCTTGTTCGAAACACACTCCTTTATGCCCATAATAACTGTAGATAATCGCACTTAAACAATAATGATTTTCTACAAAACAAATAAGAATCCGAAATAGTAATTTTGTCTGAAACATGAAAATTTCGAACAGATAAAAAACGACAAATTTTTTTTTTACATTTTAAGTCACTATATCATCTATGTGTATTAAAGAGAAAAATGTTGATATGTCCGAATCGCTCAGAAAAACTTCCCGGCCCCCTACTTAATTACATTTACTACACATCTATTTAATTATACGCAATTGAAATTACATAAAATTTTATTAAAAATATTATAAACGAATATAAGATTGAAATTGTCAAGCGAAGTGGATGAGTAACAGCTAGTATGATAAATACAAGTAAACTTTTTGAATTATTTAATTTAATTTGATTTAAAATAACTACAAAAACTTATAAAACTAAATAATAATCTCTAATTTTCTTATGAAAATTTTATGAATATATATTCCAATAATTATAATTACTACGTTTAAATTGAATCGAACGAATGGCTTATGCATATTTTATTCAATAAATTGGTAAAAATTAATCAAATATATTACTCGTCATGTTCATGATTTCAGGGTAAAGTTATAATATTTAGTTTTTAGAATATTAAATATACACGTGATTTCAAAATAAAACTTTTAATAAATCATTTGACGACTACTGTCTAATTAAATGTAAAAACTAACTTTTATTAAACTTTTAACTATATACTCTGTTGTAATTGTAAGAAAATGATATAATCACTTACTACAAGTTATACGAGTAATTGAAATTTTTGGAACTACTTATTAGCAATTAAGTCTTGACGATATGAATAAGTCATCAGTTATAGTCAACCTTTGTCTATCATAAAGTTTCTTGTAGCTGTAAATCGAAAAAATCAAAATGAAATAAAAATTTAAAATCTGATAAGAAAATGATATAATAATTTACTAAAAGTTATATTTTCGAACTACTTATTAGCAATTAATTCTCGACAATATGAGTAAGTCATCCATTAAAGTTCAACCTTTGTCTATTATGAAGTTTCTGGCATCAATAAATCGAAAAATTTAAAATCTGATTTAAAAAAAAGGTTTCCTCATACAGAGAGTATGTTAAAAAAAAGTATAAGCATAATGTCTGACACTCACCTATACAACCATTATAGACCGCTAATAGCTTTTAAATTACGTTAATTTGTAAATTGTTATTTAGGCTTGATTATTAAGTTTGAGAAAAAAACTTATTTATCAATTATTGCTTACAATACTATCGTATCTCTGTTAATATCTTAATCCAAGCTTTTCTTACCTGTACCGGTGTTTATCTTAATGGCAAACACCGGTTTCAATGTCGCATTACAATAATATGACATATTACAAAATAAATATAATGGTACCGTTTGGAAAATTGAATTGGGCAAATGCTTTTTTGTTTTCATCAAAATTATATATTTATTTGCTTACAATTTCTTTTTAAATATAAAATGTTCGCACTTTTGAATGTTTGAACAAAAAACTTTAAATCCAAATAATTCGTTACTTACGGTTTTTATTTCGTTCTTTGTCAACGATTTAACTTAAGTAAATATTTGGGAAAATTTTAATTTTAGTTTTGACTAAACTGCCTAAGCATTTAAAGCATGTGTGTAAAATAACACTATCATAAAAAAATTCGAATAAAAATATTTCTATATTTATTCATAGCAATATAAAGTTGTATTATCATCATATTTTGGAATTTTAATTATGTAAAAAAGTAAGTAATTTCAAATATTGGAAAAATATATAATAATTTAATATCTACGATTAGTTTTATTTTCTATTTTTTTATGTATTCTAATATTAAAGTGAAGTGATATAAATTACTTGACTTTTATCATTATTATTACAAGCTTTAATAATTACATTTCAAGTATTTTCAATATATTGAAGATCATTTATACTATTATAAAGGTTTTATTACTTACCATGAAGGTTTATTTAATTATATTGAAAAATTTAATAGTATTTGCTCCATAAATGGTAGGCCTCATTCATGTTAACACCCTCTTATTGGGACTTTGTAACGGTATCGGTCGACCTCACATACGTCGTTTTTCGTTTCAAATCTTATAAAAATTACTAATCACAAATTTTCAGGGTAAGTTTTTATAGATCAAAATCGATTGGCGACTCTTGCCCACTTACACAGATTTTTTTTCTCGAACTAAGCAAAAAAGGGGTTAAGGTTTTAATCCAAGATAAATAATGTATAGTTGGGATTCGGTTAGATTAAAATCACAAGTTAAACATAATGTAAATTTATTACAATGTTAAAAAATTGTACATTAACTTTGTATTATTGTTAGGTAGAAAATATATTTATTAACACGATTAAAACTAAACACTGATATCACAAAAAATAATTATTTGATAAATCGATCAAACAATATTCACAAACAGAATAACATTCAAAGACATTTAAATCGATCAACAATTGTAGAATATATTTAAAAACATAATTAATGGGCAAAATGGGAAATTAGTACAAGAAAAAAATTTTCATTTGACATTAAACTATCAATTTAATAATAAAAATAAATAATTAAGCATTGCTATGGTAAAGCTTTAAATATTTTTCTAGTCTTCTAAAAATGGTAGATGGCATTATGTGTTACTATCAAGCAGAGATATCTATCAGAGGTATTTTTTTTTAAAGAACTAAGGGAGTCCGTTGTCTATCTTAGAAATTATTTAATCTGTGTGGAGTTTTAAATATTAAATAACTATTTCGGCTAATTTGTTTTTTGACTTATTGCCTTGCTAAACATTTTATACACCAAATAAAAACTATTATAACTTCCGATTTAAAACTAAAGATTTTTAAATCTACTTTTTTGAATCTGTTAATTTTAAATTATGTTTGTACCATTAACAAAAATAAGTGATTCGAAGATTAAAGCGAAACCTTGGAGTCATTAATTTTAATACGGTATGATTGAAAAAGTAGCTCATTTAATTGGAATATATCGAAAAATAGGTATTTATGGTAAATACTTGGTAATATGTAATTATTTTCTATTAAAATAAATTCAATCAATTGAAAACTTTTTATTGTTCAAAAAGGGGAAAGATATGTATTTAAACTTCAAGTATTATTATAACTAAACATGAATTATAGGTATTGTTTTCAATTTTATTGATAATACTCATAATTAATTAAACTAGACCGAAAAAATTGTCCAATCAATTATCCATATTCTTCCATAATGGAAGATAATGCATCATAAATTTCGCTTGGGACAAATTTGGTAGTGGGCAAATTTTCTCCGTCAGGAAATTTTCAAATGTAAGCATTCCTTGGAATTTTCAGAACGCATAACTTAATTTTATTGGTGTTAAACATTAGTATGCTAGTGGTGGAAGGCAGGCACATATCTGGAAAATAAGCCTTTCTGGGAATTTTTCCCGATTTTTAAACAAGTCGATCAGAACAATCAAATTTTGTACACATTGTACAACAAGCATCAAACCCGTATCCCAGATAAACTACGTACATTTTGCTTTACAATACAGTGTGTAATATAAGCCACACCTCTTATATATGTGTGTGTAATGTTTTTTAAATTTGATTTAATGTATTCTTTTTGCTTTATTTTAAAAAATATTACCATTCTCCAATCCTTCTCTATATTAACTATAAGTGTACCAAATTGCATACTCCTTCGTCAGCCCAATTTTCGTAAAAAGGGGCTCAAAATTTTTGCTTTCCGTGCTAATATATAAATGTAATTTGTGCCCGAAAATTGAAAGGAATTCAATATACGAGTATATTACTTTAGAGATTATCTTCATTATACAGGTCTCATTTTTTGTGTCAATACCCCTGGATCACATGAAATACAAAATCGTATACCTTGTATTATAAACTTACCCACGCATGTTATAATTTTAACAAATAGGTTAAATATTTATTTATAAAATACACCTTAATTGATGAGTTGACGAAGACGAAGAAGCAGAAGAAGACGAACGACATATACAGGACACAAAAATAAATATAAATAAATAATAAAAAATTTCTTTTTGTATTTGAATCTATTTTATATTTATCAAACAATGTCATATGTACTGTACCCATGTGTTGTTGTTTTGTGTATGTCATATTACGTATTAAATACAATATGATTGTCATTGATATTTATTTGTTATGCTAATATATCGTCACATTGTTGACATCTATCAAATTTAAAAAAGAATATTTAAGGTGATGTTCGTAGAATTAAATACAGTATGTCACATATCAGAGAACGGGTATAGAATTTGTAACATATCAAACAAATCACTTGTCTAGATTTTACAATTTTTATCTATATAACTATTTATTTATCCGCTGTAACTTTTGAAAACGGAATTCGATTTTGATGAAATTCAAATTTCGAGAAATTTACATTTTTGTATATTTTTTCATAATTTTTCTTATAATGCATACTTGAAAGATATGTTTTTTGCTGTAAAATGAAACGAAATAAATAGGGAAAATACGAAAGCTATAATTTGTTTATTGCTTTCCACATCATGTCTATGCAAGCAAGAAATATAGTTATTAATTTTCTTCTACAGCTCTACAGTTGAGTTAGATCTACAGTTTCCAGACTACTAGTCTTGTTTCTTTCCAAATATTTTCGCTTTAGAATACATATAGCTAACATTCCAAACGTCAAGGGCTCATTTCTTCAATTTTTTTTTTTAAATTTGTTTCCTAGTTTCCTGTTCATTGATATCCTTTGCTGAATGCCAATCTGTCAAGAATTGATACCTATGGTGGCCTCTCTATCTTCACACACAACTTGGTCCAATACTATACAGAAAAACTCTATATGGAGCAAGTTCATTATTTTTTTTTTTTGGAAACATAGAGCGTGTGCGGTATATCAGTTAAAAATTATGCAAGTTTCCTCTTCCTCTTCCTGAGTGCCTTGATTTTCTTCCTCCCTTGGAAGTGAACTCTGCAGTAAGCTCAAAAATATGAAGAGAATTCACAATCTTCTAGTTTTAGAATATTTCTAATACATTTTTAGAATTTGGAGTTTTCTTTTTGAATGTTTTTGTAATCATCATAACGTAAAAGAGAAAATTTATTTCTTAATACCGACGTTATTTCACATCAAAATTTAAAACTAGACTCCATACCATAACAAAACTTGAAAATTTAATTAAAATTGATTCAAAAACAAAAAATTTACAAGCGATCAAAGATTATACATCCATTTCATTCTTAAAAACGATGTTTTACGATGTAATTTATATCTAAATAGGAACAGTTGACGTCATAAGCTCATATTTCCATTTTTGTTTAATTAGGAATGTTGCATAACTTGCTTATTTTTAAAGATTTTTAAAAAATTAACTCCAGATCTATATTTGTGAAGTAACGACGCTACAATTGAAGTAATAAAAATTTAGTCAACATCCCTATTCATGTAAAAAAAATCGTCTTCAATTTAATATTTGCATTAATTATCAACTGCTAATTTTCTTGAGTCATCTTGTATAAAAACTAATCGTACGTTTATTTTTCATCTTTATGAATGATTAGACCTGGTAGGAACGGTGGACTACCGTCATTATTGTCTATCTTCTTGTCATTCATGTATCAGGCTCTTACATTATTTAGGCTCTCTCTTATATTTATTTTATTAAATAATAAATAGGATTTATATTTATTAATTATTTACTAAAAAAAAATTATTTAGTGTTGATTTAAATGCTGTTGTCTGACTTGAACTTTGAATGAATGAATAAAACAAAACCATACGATTAACTGTATAATGAAAACGGCGCCAGTATTAAGTGATTCAAAACGATTGTGGAATTGAATGCTTGTTTAATTTATAATAATTTTGTGAATGGACTATTCGTGTAAATAATTTTAGTTAAAATAGTAAGTTCAAAAATAAAACTAAACAGGTTTTCATCCTTAAATCCATCCGTCAAAGTCTCTCCTTTCTTACTTATCTTGAGACTTCTGTGTTGTGAATACAACCTCTTTCATAATTAAAATGTGTTGACGCCTCTCTGTAGAGACTTTGCAGTTTGGGGTCAGTTTTATCCCCCATTTGCTCTTATACCATATGGGTGTGCTTCTTATTATCAGTTTTAAGAACCATAGACTTACAAGACTTTTTTTGTATTTCTTTGCTTACGTTAAGACAAAAAGAAAGAATTTCTATTACCAGAATATTAAAAAAAAAAGAAAGTAATATGCACATAAAGATTAATTTTGACATTTGCCTGGCTAAATTAGAATACTTGACCTTCCTATAAGCGCAATGTCTCTTTTGCTTCAAATATCGATAAAACACATTTTTACATTCTTAAACTTTTTTTTATCATTGATTGGTAGAATAATTAAAAACTAGAAAAGTAGTGGAAGATTGATTTTAATATCTTAAATGATTCGATATATATTGAGTTACATTAAAATTGAGTTTTTACAAAGTAATTTGAACGAAACAACAGCAAATAATATTGATATTTTAATATATAAAAATTGTGTTTTGATTGTTCATTTCAAAATATTAAGGGCCCGAAAAAATTAGAATGTTCCTAGTTGTGTGTAATTTTAAAAGCTTCTTCCATAAACAGAAATACCAAAGATAATTCTAAGCTTCTTCTAAGATGACATAGAAATTATCTGAAGAAATTACATTAAATATTAACAATAATAAAAATATTTTGATAAAATTAGAAACAATAATTCAGTGTAGTATAATATTCATATATATACCTACTTATATTATTTAATATTGATAATATTTCGTGATACTTTGGTATGTATACAATACACAAATGACAATATTAGGGAAAATCAAACCCTTATACATGTGTGTTATTACATCAATAAAGGGTGACAAATGACAATTTCATATGAAATCATTGTTTATTTAAAATAAATAATAAATCAACAAAAAATACTTAAATAAAATACACCGTAGTTTATGTTTTAAATACATTTGAAGATATTTTACCCAAAAAAAATATAAATAATGCTACGAAAATATCCACTTGCTAATATGGATTTTTAGAAAAATTAATAAAAAAACGTCAATATAACAACAATCAGAGTTAATAGCTAAGCTACTCGACATTTTCGAATCTCATCCATTGTTTGGATAATTTTTAATTAGCATTCATAAAATAAAATAAGTATCCAGTCTATACAGATATATAAACGTGTATAATAATTATGTGTCTTTGAATTATTATTTATGTGTTTATTACCAAAATTTGAGCTAAAATTGTGGACAACACAAAAATTTTTCGAAAAAAATGTTTCAAACAAAAGTTGTTTGGTTTAAAAAAATAAACATTTTTTGAATTTGAACTTTTCTTCAATCTTTTATAGTTTAAAAGTTGTTTCAAGTATCTCTTGGATCTCTCTTCTAAAATACTTCTCCAAAATTTCATCTCGCTATCTTTTTTTGTTTTTGGGTTATCGATATGGCGGACGGACGAACAGTTGAAAATGGACTAATTAGATATTTCTATGAACAAATACCAAATTTTGTTTCTATACCAAAATTTTGTTTGTGCGGTCAATATTAGGTAGCATTTCAAACTTTAGACTAAAATTAATATTCTCTGACATATTATTTATGTCGAGTATAGCAATCAACAAAATTACAATTTTGTAATGTAAATATAATTTTATTTTCAATCATTTTTATTGAAATTCGTTTCTCTATAAACGATTTCAGTTTAAAATATATGTAATTATTATTATTTTTAAAATACACAAAATACCTGCTTTATACAGTGGAGAAAATTTAATATCTAATATTAATATCTATTAAAAGTAACTGATTTTCAGATGGAACTATAGTGATTCTACTGAATTTGTAATGTTTAGGTAACTTTATCGTAAATTATAAATGCGAATTCCAGTTTGTTTGTGTGTTTATTTGTTTGTTATGCGTAAATAACACATCAGACTTATAAATTCTTTTATTTGTGCATATATACATGAATGGCAAACATTTTAATAATATTTGTTTGTTACTGATAAAGCCGATTTTGAAAATTCTACAACCAATAAAAAACCATATACTCATTGAGAAACATAGGCTAAAAAAATTATTAATTTACGTATCTGTGTGAATATAAACAACTTTCGTTTGAAACATTTTTTCTTATAAGCAATATTTTGAGTATACCTACAAGTTGGGTCTATACATTCTAATCAATACATTTTATAACTATTTGCTTTGTCATCAATGCGATCGATCGAAGCCGCGGTTAAAAGCTAGTATTTTCATAATTAAATGACAATGTTTTATGTTTTTATATAAATAAAAAATCGTTATCATCAACAAGTAAATGTCAAAAAAAAAAAAACTATATTTTTAATTGATGTGTCTTTTGGATAAATTATAGAATATATCGTAATAATATTCTATTGAATAACAAGTAAAAAAAGAATAAAAACTAGCACGAATAAGCAATTAATATTTTTTTAATATGAACAATGACTTTTAAAAATCACACTTATGACACTTTATCATGAAAAATATAAAATACTTAATATAATTTGATTCATTTACTATATATATTATTATTAATTATAGAAATTAAATGTTTACCTTCAATTTTTTTTTATTTTAAATTATAATCGAATTTTCTCGAATATCCACTGTTATTTGTCGAAAGCTATATATAGTAAGTAGATACGTTAGAATAGAATCATTTTCTTTGGTTAAAATGTAGTAATTTACTTAGAAAATAAATATTTATACTTATCAAAAAATTCTTCTTTTCATTTTTCTATTTCAATAAATTTGAACAAATTTTACTACTTCTATTAATCTGCTTTTAATTAATACAATTTTTAAATACACTTTTTAATAATCGGGAAGATGCACGAATTTTGTTTATCACTTCAATTGAAGAGCCTTTAGTTCATAAACATGAAACTGAAGTTATTTTTAAAAAAACTTAAAAAATATAAAAAAAACCGCACTTTCAAAATTCTTATAATTAAATAGATTTGCAAAAATGACATGCATGTTCATCTCTATAGTGATTACATACATAAGGGTCCTTCTACAGTGAGAGGTCCTATCGATGTCCATGGCACTTATATACACTTTCCATCCAAATTTAAGATAAATAATGTTAGTATGCACAAATGAGTTGATAGTGATTAAAAATGTTGTATAAATTACATTAATATTCAAAAATTTTGTTTTGCGATTTTTCTATAGAAAATGACCGCTTATCGTAGAATCACCCAAATAAATTTTTTTTTTAAAGAAATAGGTAGAAAACAATTTTTAAGAGCTTATAACTTATTCATTTTTAATCAATTTTATACCTAACATAACTGAAATATATGAGGTTATATTAAATTTAGTTTGCAACACTAGAAAATATTGAAAGCACTACAAAATCTTGGGATGGGACTTCATAGAATCACCTAATTACTCATTGTCCATTCGCGTCTGTCATCAAGATAACTCAAGAACAAAAAAAGGTATCGGACTGAAATTTTGATAACGTATTCTTAACCTAAAAATACGATTAAGTTCAATTTGATCCAATGAATCCATGAACTTTAAATACAAAAATAGATTTATTCAAAACAGACAACTTTTGTATAAAACAATTTTTCGTTAAATTATTCCACAATTTCAATCAGAGATAACTAAATAGACTACATATTTGGTGTAATTAATTAATTTTAAACATTAAAAATATTTCAAACAATAATACTTAATCACAATTAACACAAATGTTAATTGTAACCTTCCCTGTTTATAATATATTTAAACATTCAAGAAAATAAACCATGTTATTCATTGTATTGTTGATTATTCAACAGGTTTTTATTAAATTTTCATTATAATATGACAATTATTATAGTATGATAAGTAACCACTGATATTTTCGTATTCCATACAACATATTATGTATGTTTTGTGAAGTGAAAACAAAACGCGATTATCTTCATTATTAATCTTTACTAATAAATTATTTTTTATTATGTTTTTATACATTTTTATTTATTTATTTAATTTTTTTTTATATAGATTACTCTATTTTAGTTTTTTATATAAATTTTTAGTAGTGATAATATTTAGTATCGTCCTGTTAGCCAATGTGCCCGTAATCATATCAAGTCATTGGTAAATACACTTCTAAAAATATAGTATATAGTTTAGTTATGGCCGTTTTCTTTTACGGAGCTTGTTAAATTTTCGAATGTCCCCACAGGCTTCAAATTTGATAGAAATTGATTTTTTTTGATACTGTAATAGGAAGATCATTCAATAACAAATGGAAAAACCATTTTGTCTGCCATATAATGGAACCAGATTGTACGTTGTCCGATAACCTAAGAAGTGAACTTACATTAAATGGAGTATTACTGATTTTCAACCCTCTATGATATCAAGCTTACAAATTCATGGCTGAAAAACTGTGATTTTGTCGCACAAATTTCTATACTTGCTTTTCTTAAAGTAGATTAAATTTCCTATAAAATGAAACCAATTTCATTTCTCCAAACCATAGAAATATGGCTCTTAAAATATTGGAGTGCCGAAAAACTGCGATTGTGCACTTTTTTTTGCCAATACCTCCTTAACCATACGATTTGGGAAAATTTTCTTTAAGTAAAATAGTAACAGATATATGAGTCTTAAAATAGAAATGGTGGCTGAAAAACTTTTGTCGCACTTTTTTCCAGTTTTCGCCAATAACATTAAATGGAAAATTACTAAATATTTGAATATGAGTTTTAGACCATTACTGTGTGTAAACATCCTGATTTGTAAACAGTAAACATCCCAACCGTCGGTATACTGTGCAAATAAAACTGTGTCGGAAAAACTTTAATCACACATTCATACATCAGTAATACCCCATTTAGAATTAGAGTGTAGTAAAAGGGGAATCTCAACCGCGTTCCTTGTACCTAGACCTTTTAGTACTCTGTATCCTCATTTAGAACACTCCATCACCTGAAGGCAAAGATGCCTTCTAGCACTAGGTGAGAATTATATTATTATTATATTGTTGGTGGAGCCGATTACTTTGTTCTTTTGCAAGAAACAACTGTGTGATCAAATAGCCGACTTTTTTTTATTATAATTGACTAGACTACCGCTGATTTGAATCCGCAACCTGAGTCGTCAATGTTTAGTAGCCAAGTCGTCACTTGGCCACTGAACTGGATTGATCTTACGAACTAGGCGAAGTTCAATGTACGTTTTGCCCAGACTATAATGGAAGTGTTCGATGATTTTGATTAAATTTTTTTTTTATAAATATATGATCATAATATATTTTGTACATACATTCCCTTTACATCTATTTTTAATACATCAACTTCATTTATTAACATTTTTTTTTTTTTTGTTAGCCATCGATGTGTAATATAATAATATTAAAACAAAAACTGTAGGAAGGGGATGAGGTTGCATGTCATATAAAGATCTACTTAGGTACATTTAAAACACGTTGTATTTTATTTTATTTTGTCTACTTTAACATTTGTTGTGGATGGATGTTCCAAATGAATGATGATTGTTATGTTGTACATGATGGTGTAGAGTGACCGATGTACAAACGAACGACCATCGTCCACCAACTATTTACCAATGTGAAATGTGGACAGTGTGGACAACGCGTGCGAAACAGGAAATCCAAACACACGACAAATATTGTCATAATAATCGGTGAGAGTCGTGTGTGTGTATGTTTGTATTTGTATATTCATCACGCTACGATAAATACTATACAGCATGTAAAAAAATATCAGCTGAGACGCGCCACAGGACATTTACTATTATATACTTAGTATACACAGTATTTATGTATCTAGTTTAAAATTATTAGTTTAATTTTTCTCTCTTATTTGAATTTTCTCAGATAAATATATCTCTGGGAATACTAAGTTTAAAAATGCAAAAATTTGACCCGGTAGTTCGATTTTCATTAAAAGCTTAGAGGCAAATTAGAGGTAATATGAAGACAGAATACCAAGTTTGGTGACCCAGTAGTCCGATTTTAATCAAAAGCTTTGAGGCAAACTAGAGATAATACAGAATACAGAATACCAAGTTTGGTGAATTTTGGGTAAAGCGTTCGGTACGATATCGCCACGCTTGCACACAATTTCTGAAAATACCTTTTTGGATTTAAGGGATCTCATAGCATGTATATTTCCGGTGAAAACTCGATATTGAAATTTTGGCAGGATTAATATATTTTCTTTTAGCAGTACTAAAAGATAGTAAAAATGTATAACATAAATGTCATAGTCTTTTCAGAGAGTTGCTCATAATTGCACCAGACGTTAGTCGCAAGGATGTACAACTACATTCATTACCTTCACATTCAACATCTTGGCAGTTTATCAGATGCTAACTTTATTATTAACACTATTAATGGTTTCTAGAGGAGACTGAGAATCTGTCAGTGGATGATTTATACAGGATTACGAACAAACAGTGAGATTTATTCGATTAAAACTTCAGTTTTGTAACAAGCAAAAATGATCAAGATATTGACCTGAGCTACTAATGAAATTACTTAGCTTTCCGAGCTAAAAAAAGTAAAGAAATCTAATTGGAAGAAGCTATATTCAATAAACAGACAAATGCTTCACATATTTAGCACTCTCTTTTTACAGGGCAGTCTTTCACTAAAATCAAATTTCTACACCACTAATCGTCTCAGTGACCAAGTCAGTAATGGGTTGTAACCTTCACCCATTTGACTACTTAGAGTAGAGGTTGCTGGTTCGAATCTAGGCAGCGGCAGTTTGATCAATTATTATAAAAATTAAAAAAAAGAGCGATTGGTTATAATAATATAAGTCACCTTGTGCTAGAAAGCATCTTTGTTTTCAGATGATGGAGTATTCTAAAAGAGGGTATAGAGGATCAATAGTCTAAGTACAAGAGACGCGGTTGCGGTTCCTCTCTTAATATACACCTCACCACTAAGCTTATAACGATGGTACACAATTTTCTGTAAGACTCTGTACATCTTTAATATTATAATGCCCATACATTACAGGTATATATAAAATCCCCTAAAATAACATTCTAAAAACGTGTAGATATCCATCCGTATATTAGTCATTTCAAAAGACTTTTTTCCGTTCAGGATATATTCTATTTATTGTCTTTTTTTTTTTTTGCTATTAATGTGTGTAATGTAAATTTTATATGATTAGGGCGCTTAAATTTGATTAGATGTTTTATGAAATGTGGGGGGATGATAAATAAAAATCTGTCATTATGACCCTTACACATTTTCTTTATTGTGATGGGTTATGTTACATTTTTTTTTTAAATCAATTGTTTTATCTTTTTACATTTCGTAAATGAAAATTTACGAATTTTTTATGAGATTTAGTTAAAACAATCTTAGAATCACATATGACATCAAGGAATATATCGGCTTCTATTGTGAAATATCATATTATATGAAATCGTATTTTGGTCTGCGCGGGTCTAAAAATGTTGTAACAAACACTATCACACATCGCTTATTTAAGCACAAAGTACTTCATTCAGTACACATGGCTATTTCCATTGTTTACATACAACTCGTAATAACGGCCATGCCGCTTGTTCATGTCACTGCTGGATTACACTGAATATTTCTAAAATAGTAATATTTTCTTATTGCCTTTTCGTCAACGCCACGGTAAATTACATCTTATTTAGGCTCAAAATTTTCCTAATTTATTCATTTTTATATATTTATTACGAATCTAAACTTTTTATAGAAAAATTGTTTAAACTTTTGTTTCGTTTTTTCGGATTCATAAACTTGAAGTCATCTTTAAGACGAATCGAAAAAAAAATGAAACTTCTATTATAAAGATAATCTCTCATGTAATATACATTCTAATTTTCAATTTTTACGCAAATAACTCAAAGTAAATAAGTGTCAAGTAGGTTTTCGCGAAAACAAAGGAAGGTTGCTTGTTTGAATCCAGGCTGCGGCAGTTTGAACAGTTAAATCAACTAAAAAAACAAAGGGCGATTGATAGATCACACTGGCACTGGACTAAGAACAAAGTAACCGGCTCGAACAACATAATAACAATATACTTGTCACCTTTTGCTAGAAGGCATCTTCAGGTGATGGAGTGTTCTAAAGGAGGGTATGGAGGACCAAAAGGTCTAGGTACAAGGGATGCAGTTGCGGTTCCTCTCTTATTATACTCTAGTAAATTGTACTTAATAAATATTTTTTACATTGAATAAATTTATGCTCCATATAAATTATTTTTCGAATTCAAAATGTTATAATTAATTTAGTGTTATCAAGAAATGCAATAAATATATAAAAGAAAACAAATTCATAAAGTAATATAAAATTAATAAACAGAAGTACTTAGGTATATATACCCTAGATTACATTTAGTAAAACCTACTTATTATATTAATCAAAATTTTATATAATATTTTATAAGTAAACTATCAAATAAATTAATAATAATAATAATAATAATAGCTATACATATAATCAGTTTTTATTTTCAATGATATATAAACAAATAATAATCTATTTATTTGTTTATATATTGTCTAGTTTTCTATATAAATTGCATGTGAAAATAATTATAATAGACGCATGTTTGATAGATACAACCAGCCAACCTATATAGTATTTATTTTATTATCTATACATATTATATAGGTAAAATGATAATATAATTACTAGTTTAGTGTTAAATAATATTGCATTTTGATTATTTCACAATCTTATTATTTATATATGGTAATAAGGTCATTATGATATTAAAACATTTACTACACGGAGACTTAAAAAAACATACACACTTTTATTTTTATTTTACATAGGTTTTTCTATTTATTTATCAGTATTTTTTCTAATCTTAGGGGCGTTCATAAGAAAATTATTTGTTTCTAATACTTTTATTTTCTCACAATTTTTTTTCATGAGTTCTATTGTACTTAAGTCAGTACACATGGCTTTTTACATTGTTTACATACAACGTGCCGATGTCGCTTGTAAAATTCACTACTTGATTTCACTAAATATTTATGAAAAAGTAACATTTTCTTATTTTTCTTATTGTTTTTTTATTATTGAATGTGTCAATATAATATTCTACAATTTTTTTTATCGTAACAAGAGAGACGCATTTTCATAAGGCCATGGACAGTGTTAAAGGATAGTTCTCTGTGTGTGTAATAAGGACCCAATGACACAATTGGGTTGGTTTATAATAAGTAAATATATTAATGGGAATTCCATAAATAGCAGCATATTGTTTCTTTTGCGAATAGAGTTTTTTATTGGTTTCGCTACTCAAATCAATAGTGGCACATGTTTCCCATATTTGGAAGGAAAATTAAGACAGCAAAAACTAACCAGAAATTAAAATATAATCATAAATTATTTATTGTATTCCGATACCTTTATTTGAAATTATATTTTATTTTCCTAGTCTTTGGGGTTGATTTTTTCTGATGAAAAAATAATAAATTTTGAAACGTGACTTGAAAATAATAAAAAAGTGTAAAATTTATATTAAAAAGATCCCCAAATACTGTACAAATAAAATATAGTCATAAATTTTTTACTCCATTTACCGCTATGGTCGACAAATAATATAAATTAAATAAAAACCCACATTTTACAATTTTTAAATAATCAAATAGACCTTAATTACTGCCCTTTATTAAATTTGAAATTATAAATATCGAAAAAAATATTTATTAACTCCATCCACGCTCTCTTCATTCACAATAATCTTACCTACTTTTCCTATGAATTTTTAAAAAATAAAAGAATAATTGTCTATTACATGATAATGACTTGTTCAGTCGAAAGTGCACTTGAAATTTTATAAAATTTTTAAAATAAAAATTAGACGAAGTTAAATGTTTCGATTATTATTATTATTTTATAGTAGTTAAAACTTAAAGAGTAATATAAGAAGCCCTCACATTTGACAAATGCATTGAATTGTACATAGGTGAATGCCTCCTCTATAAACTAGTAAACTTTGTAATTTAATATAATCAGTATCCAATCCAATTACAAGAAAAAATAAATAAAACAAAGGGTAAAAAAAAAAAATTAGAATAATAATGAAGACTTTGCAAATCGTCTTATACTTAACTAATCATTTCTATTTTTCTTTTCATTACAGGTGAGAAACCTCATAAGTGTGTAGTATGCGGTAAAGCATTCAGCCAATCATCAAATTTAATTACACACATGCGCAAACATACCGGCTATAAACCATTTTCATGTGGTTTATGTGAAAAAGCATTCCAACGTAAAGTGGATTTACGGCGTCATCGTGATTCACAACACCCTCAAACGAATACAGCATTATTACCATCAATCCAATCACCGCCATCGTCAGCAGCATCATCAACTCCCCCAACGTCCCTTTTAATGGAACATCATGAAAACATGCGTTCGGCAGCATCTCCAGCTGCATATAAATTACATATGTTTAAAAATGAAATGGATTTAGAAGTTACGAGCAGTAGTTAATTTTTATTCAATCAGGGTAAATTATTATTGAAAATTTTCTATTTTTTGTTTTGTAAAATAATTCTGTATATAACTCTGATTATTTTGATTTTTCCGTGGTAAAATACGGGAAAAATTCATTGTAGTTTCATTATTTGTTTGCATAATATTTTTCATTATCCGATTATAAATGTAATTATTCGAAATAATACGAATATACTATAAACCAATGACATCACAATAATTAAATAAATCTCTTACCTAATATTTTACTGATTTGAGATGACTTTATATCAAAAGCTTATCAAATCAAATCAAATTTTTATGTTTAACTCTTATAGTTCAATTAAACGATTTAATCTTTTTAACCCAAATTTCATATGATTCACTTTTTTCCGGTTTTTGTCCAAGAACGATATAATTTTTGTAAGTGAACTGAAAGTTTTTCTAGTAAGAAGCGTCTTCGTTCAATAGTTTACGAGATCTATCAAAAAAAAAAAACAACATCTCTAAAACTAAAAAATGCAAGATATAACTCAAATTATAATGAATTTAATTTCGTTTGGAAAAAATAAAAAATCAAAGAATTTTTCTAAAATTTTTAAAACGGTTCAAAAATGGTCATTCAGTCCGAAACATGTCACGAGATCATTAATTTTTTAATTCGAAAAGATGATTAAATTTTTTAACGCTTTATAAAGTTACCTTAAATTTGACTTAATTATGTTTTATCCCATTTTTTTTATGGAAAAATTATACAAAAATTTATTATTTTCTTTGTAAAACAGACTGGAAATTTCACGTTATAAATCTGAAATGCAAAATAATTTACAGGAAATTTTGTATGAAAAGCCTATATATAATACGCCCCCTCGTATTAGTATCAACTAGTCTAATATTCTTTTAGTCGTTTTCAAATGGCTATTTAGCCATATATATATTTTTTTGTAAATACTTCGACCAATAAATACTGTAGTAATTGAGAATGTGATTTGTTGTGCCTCAAAAGAGATTTAAGTGCCATTCTCATGAGTATTAAAATAGTGCCATTAACTTTTTTTTTATTAAGAATTTGTTTAATTATGATTTTATAAAATACGTAAAGTCATGAAAGAAACTTTTATTAAAAATGAAATTTACGAAATTGTGACTAGTCATCAGTTCATCTAGCTAAAAACGTATTTTATGAATTTTCCTGTTCATTAAATACAATACCAAAATTTTCAGAAATACTCTATTTTAATTGTAGAAAAGTGATATAAACCGTCATTTTCTTTTTGGAAATTGTATAAAAATTTAATTTCTTTCAAAATAATCATTTTTTGCCCAAAAGAAATATTCTACTCCAAAATATCTCAATTTTTCTACTCATAAGTATTTCTACTTCAATATTCTCTATTTAAGAATTATACTTCAATTGAAATCTACTTTTAAAGTAGAAATATAAAAAAAAGTAAATTTTTATTTCAAGTGTATTTTATGTAATGTACTTCTTAATTGAAGTAGAAAAATATTAAAGTAAAAAAAATTATATGTAGAAATCCTTGTTTTTATTTTGCTATAGTTTTAAAATGGATTAATCGATTTTATGGCAAATCTTACACAAAAAAAATTGAATTTTGCGTTTTTATATCACTTTTTTTTTTTTTAATATTACTTTTCAATTATTATTTTTAAAACTCAGAATGAAATCATATCAATACTAATGCCGTCCATGAATTAATAAAAAATTTTTAGATAGATAAGTGTGGCCCAAATAATAAGAACCTAATTCCGTCCAATTATAAAAATAATTTATAGATATAAAATAAACGTATATTTTAGGTACCTTTGTATTTATTTGTAAATATTACATTATTGTAACAAGAATATTTTTTTAAAATGTTAAATGAATCAATCGTAACAAATAGGGTTTGTTATAATTATTATGTACAGTTCATTATTAATTATTTATTATTATTAATTATAATGTTAGTTAATTTTCCAATAAAATTATAATTCATATTATTAGTCTAAGAGCTCGACAATATTGATTTTATTTTAAAATAAAAGACAATTTTAACTTAAAATAAAAAACGAATCTGTTACAAAATGAATTTATTTGACTTTAAGTTACCAACTTTCAAATGTTCTGTTGAAATAAGACTATACATCCTTTCAGTGTATTTGAATTCCTTATGTTAAAGTTTTCGGCGTTCGGTCTGAATTTATTCCTAGAATACTGTAGGACCTAACAAGAAAATGTCTTGTCGAAAATTTCACTTCATTTTTACACCAAAATATGTAAGTCTAAATGATTATGGCTTCGCTACAACTTATACTAAAATAGTTACAAACAATTGAAAATTATTGGAAAAAGAGCTTTCAATGGCAAAATAGATAAAAAAATGAACAATCATTTTAAACAATAATTCGGTTCTGTTGTTGCTTCATATTCTAGATCAATTCCAAAAGGCAACGCTTATTAAATCTGAGTTTCATGTGTCTCAAAAAAATTTACAAAACGAATTTTGAAATAATAGTAACCTGGCGATCTTTTCAATTTTTCGATTAATGATTTTTAAATATCTACCAGTATTTTCTGACTTCATCTTAACCAACAACAGTAGATTTAACAAGAATAAATGTTTTAGCTTCTATGTGCGTAAAAAAGAACACACAAAAAAAACTTATGAACTGAAATCGATACAGCGAGCTCTCAAACTAATTACTCGCCCCCACCCCCTTAATTTAATAAACTATTTTTAAATTATTTTCTCTTGTTTTATCCGTACTTAAAATATAAATATTTAGTATAATAATAAAACAACAACAACAAAAAACCAAAGTAATTAATTCAATTTTTGTAGTTTCTTTTTTTTTTTTAAATATTACAAAGAAATAAAAACGCTTTTTAATTTGAAAGAAAAAACAAAAAAATACTAAGACCAAATGTGTATTGTATAATTATAATATTTATTATTTAATTTTAAGTGTCCGCTTTTTATTTGTTAATTATTTTAATTTTTAATTACGATAAAAAAAAAATACAAAGTAACTTTTTTTTTTTTAATTATTTGTAATTAATAAATCCAATATTTTTAAGGTTTTCTTATCCACTTTACGGTCCTTTGAACTTTTCAATTTCAATGAATTTATAATAATTCTAATATAATTATCGATTATTTAAACAAAAAAAAAAAAAATTCTTTATCAATTTGCTTTTCTATCAAAAAAAGAAAAGTATGTCAAATCTTCGTATTTTTATACCAAGCAAACATCTGCATCCATTAAATCTTGAATGTGTACATTTTTTTTAAATATTTCATTTTTATGTTTCAAACAGTTCGAACTTTCAGTTAAAATTATTACAGTAAAGAAGATGAAATAAAAAGTACAAAATAATTTATATTCGACTTATAATAGATTTAATAAAATCCCTCAACAAATTCTTAACCTCTTAAAATTTTACTTAATATTTATGATTATAACTTTTAAGTAAGCCGAAGAAATATTTAAAACGAAAAAGTTTATACAATAAATAATAATCAGGAGTGTAAAGAATGGTTATTAACTATCACACCAAAGGTTAGATGAGCTATTAATTCCCATCAATTTTTTGTGTTTTTACCGCTTCACGTATTTTATTTTAAATATTATTTTTAAATATTTTCACGGTTATTTAAATTTTATAATCAATCTAATAGTTTCAATAATTTTCATCTAAAACTGAAAAATCATAATAATTTTATTATATTATGTCAAAATTTGATGGCATTCATCTTAATTCTGAAATATGTAAAAATTTCAAGTCTCTCAACCTCTTCTAAAATCAATTACAAAACAAGTAAAGATAACAACTTACAGTGTATATCTTTATATACCCGACATTTGGTTGAATATCAATGTTTGAACTATTTTCAATCATTAGCATTCATAAAATACTCTAAATATGCAGTCCAAACAGTTATATAATAATATGTATTATATGAACTAAATTTTCTTCTATCTCTTATGGTTTATAAGTTCGATCATAGATCCATTGGATCCAATTTGGTGGATGTTGCTCGTGTATGATTTAAACACACTTAAGAACAGGCCACCAAAATTTTCACTCGATATATCATTCTTATTTTGAATAATTTAAAAAAGTTACAATGTATTTTTGCAAGTATATCTTTTTTTTCTATTTTTATTATTGTATTATAATAGCTGTAACAATAAACGTTACAGTAATTATGGGACAGTGCACCAGTTCTAGTCTAGTGTTAATAATTGTAATTTTCGAAATTATCATTTTTGATAATTTCATTGTATTTTTATTTCTAAATAAATATCTACTTCTAAATATTCTCCAAAAAAAAATTTATTAATTTCACAAAATACTGTTTTGAGAATAATTATTTGTCACGTCAAACGTTTTTTTTTGTGAATTAAATGAAAATTTCTGGTATTTTACAAATAAATGGCCTTAAAATTTTTTGTAAATAGTCATCAAATTTACCATAAGAATAATTAGATTCTTTATTTCGAATTGAAATTGAATTTAAAAAATTGTAATATTATTAATTTAATTTTTTATTTAGTGCCATTATTATTCCAACATTTTATCATGTAAGTCTATAAAAAAAAATAAATAAAAATTTGTAATTGTATAGTAAAATTAAGGATAAAATTGTTTATAAAAATAATAAAAAAAAGGACCAAATATTTTATCGTAAATGTTATTTTAAGGTTCTTGTAAAATCAAAAAATTTGATTGTATTGTCGTTATAAAAAATTTGTGTACAAAATTTTGACACATTATTTTTCGTTCACATTTGGTAGATGTATACTTACAAAGAAAAATTCTAATTAGTTTTTAAATTTTGTATATTTTCTAAATTATTTTGAAACAGAACACTATGTGTGGTATGAAATTTGACTGAAATCTCCATCACATACCAATTATTATTACCAAATATTTTAATTTTTTTATGGACTATTATAATTTTGCAAAAAAAAATACTAAATGTAAAAGTTAATTTTTAATTTATTATTTTTAGTTAATTTTTTTGAGTCATTCGACTTCAAGTTCAAAAAAGAACGTCTTAATTTTTCTGTAAGTATATGTTACCAAATGTTTTAGCTTATACCGATTTTAAGAAAAAATATACTAGTGAAAAAAAAATTTTTTTTTTGACAAAATTTGCCATTTTTAAATTAATGTATTTATTTTTATTACTATTTAAACAAATATTAAAATAAAATATTGTTGCAACAAAAAGATTAAAATATAAAACGCCACTTGTTTAATTATTTGTACTAAAATATTTATTTTTAGTATACTCTGCACCACTAAAAAAGAAATTGTAGATGATCTACATCTTTCATATTTAAAATTATAAAATACACGATTTTATGTGGTGTTAAGTTGTTTACCAAATATATTATAAAATATATCATTTTTTGTTTTAAATACATATAGATCGTAACATTTTTTACCACCAAATCGAAATTGGTATAAAAACCACTTCGAAAATTAATGGAAAAAGTTGTTTTAAATAAATAAATGTAATTTATTATAAAATTTTTTTATCTGTCAACGTTTAGCCGATAATTTCTTCTTCATTCTTGCAAACACAAACTATAACTATCTATATAATACTTTATTTTTTTGTAATTTTAACGCAACAATATTTACAAAAATTAAAATTTTCAGTTTTCCCGCTTTCTGATTATTTTCTGATCACGTAGTAATAAAAATGAACAACATAAATTTAATAACATACAGCTAGTGAACCAAAGAATTGTAATTTTAAAGTATATTGTGAGTGAATTTTCGAATCACAGTTTCCTTGTAAAAAAAAAATACAAAAAATAATTATAGCCATGTTTGTTTTTTTTTTTCTTATTTGTAATTATCATTTTTCTTAATATCAGTTATTGGCTATTGTGTCATATTAATTATGTTTGAAATAAAAAAATAAATATTATAAATAAAATTAGTGTGTTTTATTTCTTTACTTTCCAATTTCAGTTCTTTATTAAAGAGAAAATATATCCACCGAAGAGAAACTCCCACAAACTTAAAAGTTTAGAATTCAAAAAACTAATATATTTTATAAAGATGTAAGTATTTTAAACTGTATGGAGTCTATGAAAACTATTCAGGTCAAAATTTATGCTACTATTGTAGTCCAAATAGTGATGAGCGAAGCAATACCAAGAACGAGGCAGTCTTGCATACTTGAAGTCTTGCTCAAATACTTCGAGTCTTGGTTTAATTTGGTCTTGCATATTTGATATGATAGTTACGGTTTTTATATTTTTTGTGCATTATCATTATGAAGATTATTAATGGTGTAAATTATAAATATCCCACAATTAATAATTAACTCATAGAACACTTTATTACATTGCAATCATAATAAACCACATGACTGCAACTGTGCAGGGCCGTAAATTTATAATAAGTGCAAACTCAATTACTGTAACTTTCTGAGAGACAACTAATACGCCTTTCTCAATGTACTACTGTCATTTATGTCTTGTTGCATATTACATGCGTGCTCTTATCTCGCTCCACCCATTTGTTTGTTATGATTTTGGACTGAGCGCTGGGTTTATATTTGTTTGTTTCTGTATAATTCAAATGTGGCTATATAATACTCGTATATAATACACACCAATGTATTATAAAAAAAATTATTATGACTACAGAAATGATTCTGGGACCAAATATAAAAAAATAAAATATATATTATATTTTTTTAAATAAATATTTTAATAGTTCAATTAAGGAGATTTGTTCATCTAACCAGAATTTTTGAACGTTCATATTTTGTTTATTTTTAAAAAATAAAAAAAAATAGCTTTAGCCCCCGGTTGAAGTAAAACGCTTGAAGTAATAAAAAAAAATATGAAGTAATAAGAAAACATAAATCAATTAATTACATCTGAATTCAAAAAAATTTTGTTTTTGAAAGAATGAGGGGCTAAGGATAATAATACACTTATTTAAAAATATAAAACTACTAAAAAAGTGCCCCTCCCCATAATTTAGCTGTGGTTCCGCGCCTAACCAGCCCTGTATTTGAATTCTAAATAGTTTTTGACAGTTTATTCAAAAATAAACTGTCAAATATTGTCAAATAAAATTATAAATATTTATAACTATTTAATTAATTAATTTACAATACTTTTTTTATAAATTAATTAAATAACTATGAACATTTTATTCAGAAGAAAAACGATTAAAATAAAATAAATAATGGTTTGGAAGTAATCAAATTTATTTTACTTGAAAATTGTCAGTTAATAAAGCAAAAAAAAAGGTTGAATTTTGAAATGAGCTTGGATTTATAAAAACTCTCAATGGCTCAACATTCACCATATCAGCGTAATACGATATTTTTTGTTTTTTATAAAAATATTATTAAATAAATATGCTTAAAATGCATCAAATTCATCGTCCAGAAACTCAGCTTGATAAAATATGAAACACGAGTTTTTAGCATGTACAAAAAATGGTTATATTAAGAATAGGAGTACACGATTTAGGAAAAGAAATACTTAGAACTACCTCTATGGTATTTTATCGAAAAATAATGAGATAAAACTTCTGCATAAAATTAATTCTAAGATCGAGAAAACCACTGAGTTTTCAAAAACTTTTTGATTTTAAATTTAAGAAATCGAAATACTACAAACATAAATTGTATAACTCATAGAAGTTAAGCTTCTGTTACACCTATACTGGATCCCTGCCATGTGTTTACCCGACTCCACGTATATGTACATTGAGCCTCATAGATAAAGATAAGTATAAAAACTGTACTCCACCAATATAGGGCAGAGCGGGGTAATGGCATTCACTTTAGGAAAAATATGAATAATGTAAAAATTTTAAACAGCATATTTATTTAATTCAATTTGACACATTCTTAACAAATAATCTTTATATTTGGCAACTTTTTACTGGCTTTATTATAATTATAAAGAGGTAGCTTAAATTTTAAAAAATAATTTAGTTTTGATCATCAGTAGCCACACACGTGGCTAATGCCGGTTGCGTTGAGGGGAATGTCGGAAATGTTTTGATCGCTTGCTAGAACCGGAGAATCCACTTTAAATAAATAACACTAATAAAATCAGTCCAAGTGTATATTATAATAAAGTAAAATATATTTGGACTGGTGAAACTGAAACAACAGGAAACCAATTTAACGAATTTCTAGAAAACCAGTTTCATGCAACTAAAATTTCATAAAAACATATCTATCTTTTAATCATATCTATCTGTTGCAAGCAACTTAAGTTTCATGTTCCATGAAACAAGTTTCTCCAGTGTCCACCACGCTTCTTTTCTTAAAATCAATCCTTTTTAAAACAGCGTCACAAAGTCGAATAAATCAAAATATCTACTATCGTGCACCTAGAAGATTCATAACAAATGATCGAATTAACGCCCGTGGATCACGTATAAGTACAAATTACTACGGATCAGAAAGTACCCCATCACGGCCAGGAGGAACACACGCCCAAACAATAATTAGTAATGAAAGTTCACGACGACACCATAAATTACCGGTTAGTAAAGGAAGTCAAGATACGGACCGTACACCATCATATTATGATTCCCAAGCGGAAGAAGATTTGGAATGGGTGGATAAAATTTTGACTACTAGTAGAACAAGAAAATTGGCTCCGAAACCTACTGGAATACATACACCGAAGAGGCCCAAAAGCATTTTAAAACGTAAAACATGATCCATGCTAAAACAAATACTTTTTATCCACCAAATATATTTTGAATATGAGGGTATAATAAATGTAGTCCGTAAAATCGCTTAATTTGTGCATCTTTGCCTGTCTGTCCATCATCAAGATACTTATAAACGAAAAACATAGCGATATGAAAATTTATGGCATATTCTAGGTCTAACAAATGAGTTTAGTTGATGAATTAGCAAAACCGGTTAATTGGGATTGGATCCATGGATCCAAATCTTAAATCAGATAAGATAGAAGAAAAGTTCAATTACAAAAATTGTTTGTTTCTTTAAAACAAACAATAATATACAATAAATCGTAGATTTCTTGATAATGAACAATCTGAAACTTTACGACGAACTTCGTTATTGTTTGCGAACAACTTTTCTTTCACGAAAATTCTGAAAATTAAGTGTAATACTTTTTTCTTTTTTGTAAAAATTTCGGTTGTGTCTAAACAAGCTTCAAGTATATTCGTTTTTTGGTTATTTTAATAGATAGTTCAATTTAAAAAAATAAGAAAATCATTTTGTTTGATACCTGACAAAACGATTTGTTCATTGTCCGATTGTTATCTTCAGGATGCCGAACAAGAGACATCGAGCTTTATCACGTATCAGGTATCATGCAAAATGGTTTTTGCATTTGCTAACGAATGATCTTTAAATGAAAAGCACGAATGTCCGTCAATGTGAAACTTGTGTCTGCCAACGAAAATTTTATGTGCGTCATAAAAGAAAGCAACCTATTTTCCAGGATTTTTGTCGAGCAAAAAGCTGTTAAGCATAACGAAACTACTCATGAAAATGTTAGATATTATAAACAATTAACATTGCTAGTTTTACTTCTTACAAATGAATGTATTATCTCATTTTTTTTTTAAATAATTCAAATTTTTGTAGAACGGCGTCATTTGTCAAGCTCGTTACTACGAACTAAATATAGTTCCCGACGGGAAACTTCAACTTCTCTTACACCATGGACCGAAGAAAGTCGTGAACAATTTGTGCATTCGTTAACTCAAGGATCGAGTAAACAGCTTGCAGCTAGGAAAAAAATTTACTTTACCAAGTACAGTGGTATACGTGATACAGATATCTTAGGTCTTGAGATACCAACTTTTGAGAATACAGCGTCTGATTTCGATGAGACTGATGAAGATGTACCCAAAGTTAGAAATAGGAAAAAAGTTATCATAACGCATCGTTAACAAATGGATGAAAACACCTCTACTTATTCAAAAATTTGATTTGTATTCGATTATTTGCTTTGAATAATATTAACATTTTTACTAGTTTTTATTATGAATAAGGATGCTTCAATTTTTTTGTCTATATACTGTACAATTTTTTAGAATCATCTTAATAAAAATTTATTATTTTGGACACAAGGTATGTTGCATTTTTGAGTGCGATTGTCAAATTCTACAATTTAGATATGTTTAACAACTATTGTTATATTAACACACTATATAAGTTTAACAGAAGTTTAAAATGACATTTTCACCTCAATAGATATAAAACCTATTATACTATTTTAGTGAAAGATCGATAGAATTAGCCTTTTTATTCCGATAGCTGTAAAAAAAATTCACTAGATACCACCACCTCGAGAGATAACCTCAAACTGGGAAATTCAGATTTATGGAAAGTATCTTTTGAAATATAAAATCGAATTTCTCAGGAATTATTTATTTCTCTAAATTTCCAGGTTTTGGCCACTTTTTGAGCTTATTTAGTAGAATCTTTCCTGAAATTATTATAATTTTAAAGTGATTATAATTTGAAAAACCACGATATTTGAGGTTTTTTATTATTTAGGACAAAACTTATGAACCAATTTTTATTTTACGTATATCATTTTGTAGGCTTTTATAAAACCTAAAAGTTTTGTACACAGATTTTTACGATCAAAAGCCTAATTTTTTAATAAATCTGAAAAAATAAAAAACAATAATTTTCTGGAAAACTGAGCTTTTTATAAGGTCTTTACATCTTTTTGCTACAGTAATAGTCGGTTGACTTGTAGTAAAAATGACCTATAATGTTTTTCTGATACTGTACTGGAAGAAAGGTTACCTACACAAAACTACACTACTAACATATGCGTATACACACATAGTGTTAAACTGGTATATTTTTTCACATATATTGATGAACTTTCCGTTGCAATATCTTAATAATAAAAAGATTACTAAGTTTTTTTAATTAAAAAATACTTAATTAATATTCTATTAGTTTTTCAAAAGATTCTGACTGTTTTTTTATATAATCTTTAACGTTACTTAAAACGCATAATTCTCATTGCTCGCTAAAAAAATTGTCCAAACTTTGATCATAAATAACCCAAATTTAAGACGGTCAATCGACTTCAAATTTTAATGGTAATTGTATCTAAATACCATTAATGAGTATAAAAAATAGAATTTTCCAACACTATGACTTCAGCAGCACAACTACCATAAGTATAATTTCTAATGTTTTTTCTTAAAGTCTAAGAAACGGCATTTAAATGCAAACAACCCAATAAATAATATCATTTTAGAAATATTCACCTACAAATGATACCATCATGTACAAAACTAAGTCTGTTACAGTTATTCACATGTAGAATAAATATTGTTTTCAAGGTCTTGTAATTAATAAAATCTATGTCTTAATTTTATGTATATTAAATTTTTATGATTAGTAATTATTTATTTACCGCTTGGTTTTTACTATATTTTATGCAAACAAGGCACCTGCTTTTATAAATGGAGCCGATATTTTATTCTTTAGAATTAGTTACCTATTAAATTACAGCTTCGATCGCGTGTAAATAACTCTAGGAAAGTTAGTCGTATATAATAAACTTTCTTCGAGAATACTTTCTTTACCATGGCAATTGTCTGTTTGAAAATTAATTGGGCCTGCTATTACGATGTACTATATATTACTATATATAGTTTATTATAAATATCTGATGTCACCTTGTATAAGGAGCTAATAATACCGGACCTATTTTTAGATGGTTTCTTTACAATGAAGGCTCTGAAAAAAACTGTTAAACTGAAATGTGGGAAAGACCTTAACTGATGTGCTAAATCAGCACGTTAAATAACCGATTGTTTGAAAAAAACTAAGTTCGAAATATCTGTTGGAAGAAAATTTGCCAATCATAAAAAAGTCGCACTAATGAACTAAATTTTTTCGGAATTTCGGAAAAAGTAGTTATCAGGAATCATAAAATTTGTAAAAATGTATTTGGAACTTAAATGATAAAGATATTTGGTATGTAAATATTCGAAAGTGGTGAAAAAATTATAATTCCGTCATCTACTTTTAGTATTCAATTGTTTTATATAAATATTGTTTTTAAATATATTATCAAAGAGAGCTCTAGGTTTTTACGAATATTCTTTGTATTTTATAAAAACGTATTTCGTATGAAGTAGTAATCATCAGTATGCGTTTGTTAGTCGTAATAATTCATACTGATGATGACTACCTGGAGGTCGAAATATGTATTTATAAAATACAAAACAAAATTTTGATCTAGGAAATTGGGTCAAAAAATCGAAATTTATTATTTTTGAAGTGTGTGACATTTTGTAAAAATAATATTTATAAAAAACAACTGAACACTACAAGTAGATGACAAAATCATGATTTCATAAATGTATTATTTTAATTATATTTTATTAATTTATATCATGAAAAATAAAGAAATTCTGTTTTTAGTATATTTGTGTATAAAGTTAAGTTTTTAGTTTTGTTAATGATGTATTGCCCAATCCAAAGATTACTATTTTACGGGACCAGCAAAACCTTTAAAGTGAGCCAAAGATAACTATTTTACAGATCCAAATAAAATATTGCGGATGTATAAGTTCAAACCGACAGAAAAAATCTGCATCTGTAACAATAGATATTTAACGATTTTAAACTAGTCATCAACACAAGTTTTTTTTTCTGAGTTTAAAAAATTTAACGCCATGTAATAATAAAAATAACCAATTTGTTCGATATTTTCATCTTAAGTATAACCGTATATATTATAAATATTAATAAATTATTAATTCGTAATTATAACACATTGAAGTATAATTAAAAATTCAAATTAAGATTTTTGTTTTTAATCATAGCACCTGTATTCATAGAGAAATTTAATCTAATTAATTTTTTGCTACACTGATAGATAAATAGTGCTTTCAACCCGATAAAAAAAATTTCAGTATTATTAAATTTGCTTGTGGTATTATACAGCTTATAATTTTAGAAAATCGGTAAATTTTTAGTTTTAAAAAATGAAAATAAACCATTTCATTCTTTCTGACTGAATTTAAACAATTAATTCTATCAGTTATTATCCTTGCTCGATTTTAATTTATTTGTTAATAAGTGTATTATTAAATCTATAAATAAATTAACCTTTTCAATTAAAAAGAAATTTTATTGTTAGGTTTTATAATAAGAAAAATTCCTAAAAAAATCAGTTTTCTTTCTTTGTATCTTTTAGAAAATTTAAATAAACAAACATAAAAGTATGCTAAAAACGCAGAAAAGTTTTTTTTTATATCTTGGTGCACTAATTTTCAAAAAATTGTGAAGCGAACGTTTTATTTAATAACAAAAGCAATTTTCTTACAAATTGTCTTAAAAAACTGAAAATCAAATCATTATTTGAACGTATATACCTTTAAAAAAATTATTACAATAGGTATAATGCTTTTAATTATAAAAATGAAAAAAGTAAGCAAGTATTGTGGAAGGGATGGGGGGGGGGGGGGGTTTTTAGTTCCATATTTTTCTCGTGACCTGTCAAGTAAAATATTACGAAAGGAAATACTTTTGTGTTCCTGCGCTTGGAAAATTAATGGAAGGAATTCATTGAATCTTATCATTTTTTAATTGTCATAATTTACATTGAAATAATCTCTCAGTTGGATTTCAGATCAGTTAAGCAGGAATCACTCTTTGGTACGACCTAAACTCTGTATATAGGTGTTATATGATAATATGTCTTTAAACAAAATATGCTATGCAATGATCAGTTCAGAGGTCCCAAAGATAATCACAAAAAGAAAATAAATTAATCTTAACCTCTATAATTTAACGCAAATAAGTAGCATTTATTAAAATCATAAGAATTTGTTCTTTCAAAACAATCTGCTATAGAGATTTCATAAGTAAAATCAGTTTTTAACATCAACTTTAGTCTTTAAGTGATATTTTTCTTACATTTTACGTCAAAGTTTAAAAATGTATGAGTTTGCTTATCCTTACGCACTGCTTAGCCATTATAATTTAAACAATTCACCTACTCCTTTGTTCAGTCGACTTTCGATAAATTTATTAGAAAAAAAAAATCATCCACCTTTGATGCTTTTATAAATATGACTTAACAAATAAATTGTTTATTTTATTTTAATGTAAGTTTTAAATTTCACAGAATACCAAGAACCATAATTTTCAATTAATAAAATGTTTTTCAGAAAACTTGAGAAAATGAATAGTATAATTTTTCAATTAACTTATCAGAATATTATTGGTGTAGTCTCTTAAGGTCATGTTAACCACGGCTTTGTTTTAAAATTTTGATTGGTATCAAACATACACAAAATATATTCAAATTTTTTTCAAACATAACTTCTAATTTTTATTATTCATATTTTATTTATAATGTTGTTTGTTATTGATTCTACTAAGCATATGTTGAACATTATTTTCAAACACAAATCATCTATACGTGTATATAATATAAAAATATTTTAATTTTTTTTTAATAAAATCTTATAAAATAAATATTAAATGTCAAATTGAATTAATTATGTGATTTTTTTAAGCATTCATAAATAAGTTGTTTAATCATAATTAAGATGAAAGTAATCATTTTTCAAATTAACACAAATCATTAATTATATATATATATTGAATAAACTGTGTTTTTAAAGTAAAAAAATCAGTGCGTATTTTTCCCGTTATTGTAAGCTGATTTGAATTTATTTAAAAAAACAAATGAATATAACAATTAATAAGACTTCATTGCTTAAATATCCCACATATTGAGTGTGTATCGCTGATATCAATTATTTTCTATTATTAACATTTCCCTTTTTAATTACCGATATGTGTTAATTACCAGAATCTGAGGTTGTTTGTTTCAAAGAAATAAACATTTTTTGTATTTGTACTTTTCTTCTATTTGATATAGTTTAAAATTTTGGTAAATTGATCAACAGGCTCACTCATTTACTTTGTAAGACTTGAGTGTTACAGAAAAAAATTCAGATCATTCTCCCATCTCGTTTTCTATCAAAATATAATGATAGGCAAAAATTTGTGTCCCCTTTCACAAGCAAAAGTGAGAGAGTGAGTCAAACTTTGTGAGAAATATTTTTAGGAATAATTTCAGTTGAATTTTAATTCAAGTGCCTTTGCAAACTTTAGACTAAATTTAATATACTCTCATATACAGAGTTTTCAATATATATATATATATATATATATATATATATATATATATATATATATATATATATATATATATATATATATATATATATATATATATATATATATATATATATATATATATATATATATATATATATATATATATATATATATATATATATATATATATATATATATATATCAAATTCTCTTCCTCAGATTCGTAAAAATATACGATTTCGAAAAAATTCGAAAAAGTTCAATGGTGATTTTTATTTTGACTTTGACAATGATATTCAAGGTTATTTCAAGGATAGTATTGAATTTGGAAATATGAACTTCTGAATTTTGTATTTATGAATTTGAAGTCTATGGGTTCGACGATAAAGATTTGGATTTTTGGAAAGAAGATTTCTGTTTGGAAAACTAAGTTGATCTTGAAATAACCTTGAATATCACCTCGAAAGTCAAAGAAAATATCACCCATTACATTTAACGGTTTTGTAATAATATGGATATTGCCTGTGTTTTTTTATAAATGATTGACATGAACATGTTTAGTCATCGTATCTTGAACAAAGAAAGAATGATCCTATTGTTATATAGGGAAATCGAGAATCATATCACAAATCTTCAATTTGGAATGTTTAGCTTTGTGAAATATTAAAACTTATAGTTAAATAAATAATTTAAACTTGATAGAATTTACCTCATATATCTTTCAATAAAATGTTGAAATATTCGTTTATCTAAAGAGGTGCAAATTTCATATTTTAGTGAACTGGTAATAAAACAAAAGTTTTTAAAAACATCTAAATTATAGAACCTGATAATCTCACACAAAAAATGAATCAATTCGCTTATGTTTACAATAACAACTCATGACTTGAGCTTTTAGCATTAACTATTACCTATTAAAGGCTTCTACTTACTTTTGAAAGATTCAGTAATGAAAACACACATTTTTCAATAATCATCAATAAAATCAATAAAGGTATTAATCATGGAATTTCTCAAACAAAACTTCGAGCACATATAGTCTATTTTACACAATGCGAGTTATAAAACTGTTCAAACCATCCATTATTTAATTGGAGTCCGATTAAAATTTATTTGCTGATTTAGAAAAGATTTAGAAATGAAAACACACCAATTTTTGCAAATCAATAAAAAGTAACACTTTTTTGCAAGTCAATCAGTTCAAGTCAATGAAATTTTTCAAATATTCCATTATTTAATTGGAGTGCTAATTAATAGAAAATTGTGCACACGCTTGGCCCGAATTTGATACATTTGATTTTTATTTTATCTTTACGACTTATAAAATTCGATTAAAATTTATTAGCATAAAAAAGTAATAATATTCGCCAAGCAAAAAAAAATATGATATTTTAAAAATAATATCACGTACTTTGTGTAAAGATGATTTTGCTTGGTTACTGCTGCCGTTCGATGTTGCTTAAAGGTAATTCATAATTTTCGTTTTTTTTTTAATGTTATTAAATATTAAATAAGTGATGAACAATCATGATGATGATGATGATGAAAGCAGGTTTTATTATGATCAAAAATTACTTCAATTATTTTATTAATAATAAAAGCACAATCTTTTAATTTATAACAGCTAGCAGGTGCCACATGTGTATTTAAAATATACACAGCACAACACAAGACAAGCAACAAGGTATGTATATTTGCAGCAATCGTTGTATATTTTGCTTGGTTCCGCACTCTCTAGCAAGCAATAAACAAACCATATGATAATTTATAGTATTTCACATGTGGTTGTTGTTTTTTTATTTTTTGTTAATTTATTATATAGTTGTTTGTAATAAAAAAAATTCACGTAACTTCGCAATGTTCACCGATTGCGGAAGGTGATTGATTTTTATTTATACTCAATATTTATATATATATATTATGTCGAAGTCAAATAGTTTTTATACTCAACATATATATATATATATATATGATACATATATATATATATACATATATATATATATATATGTATCATATATATATATATATATACATATATATATATATATATATATATATATATATATATATATATATATATATATATATATATATATCATATATATGTATATATACATATGTATTGGTCATATATATATGTATATGACCAATATTCCACACGTAAATATTCTGCTGACTATTTTTTTATTTACTACAATATTGAAACTATCTCTATATTGAAATTATTAATTTCAAGTGACCTGAAATATATTTGATTATTCCTCAACCTTGTTATTAGTCCACCTTGGGTGCGCCTGCCGAACTGTCATTCGATTATCAACTTCATAAAAACCTTCAATAAAATCGAAAATTGATTGGCCTATAATCACCATGAAAAATGCAACACTACCTCCCGGACTATTATATATTATATTAATTCTTACATTCCATTAGTAGACGTAGGGCCGCAACAAATGCCTGACACCGTACTAGATTCTGGACCATTTGGTTAATATCTCTCCATTTCTTCTTTACTTCTTCTTTAATCTCTTTCTCGACTGATATCTTCCAGATTATCTTGGGTCTTCCACGTTTTCTGCTTCCTTGGGGATTCCAATCTGGGGCTTGTCGGTTGATAGTATTACATGGCTTTCTCTAGGTGTGACCTATCCACTCAAACGTTCTCTTCACATCAATTCGTTTGTAATTTATTCTAACCAGTGTATGTGTAAGATTATTCTGAGACATTTGTTTGTGAATACCTATAATTTATTTCTGAGCGTTTTAAGCACTTCTCACGTCTCTTGGCCAAACAAAAGAACAGATTTTACGTCAGTTTCGAATATTTAGTGTTTCTCCTTATTAAGTTTAATTTCTACACTGGTGCAAGCTTTGCAAACACTTCTTTGACCTTTCTTATCCTGCAGATGATCTTAAACAGTTCCACCTGTTTTTGACACGATGCTTCCTAAACATTGGAATAGCTCCACTTGTTCGATAGTTACGTTATTCAGAATTAGTTGTTGGTAACTTCTTTCTTTTATTTTAACGAAGTTTATCTTAAGGCCAACCTTTTTGTCTTCGCTATTAAAATCGTCTAGCTTTTCTTTCATATCTTTTAGTTTTTGTGACATGATGCATAGGTCGTCTATATATATAATAAGTCAGAATATATTAGTTTTATTCTAGTAACGCTAGAAAATATTGTTCGCACCAGCAAAATGATTATATAAGCGTTCATAGAATCACCTAATTAATCTTTTGCTATGTATTTTATTATTTCATCATATTGTATTATCATCCGACCTACAGATGTATTCAAAATTTCAGCTGGATCAAACATTGGAAATAAGTCAAAATTAACTTATGACATTTCATTAACGGCAAATACTAGAGCAGGTGAAACTGAATAAGAGATTATAAATACTGTGTCGAAGGTTACTTGTCTATTTACCGACAAAGTAAAAAATTACAATTTATTAATAATTCTGTAAAATTTAAATAAATATTAGCAAATACAATGGGCGTTTGGCCGAAGTATAAGTACTTACTAAACTTAGTAAGCAAGTCAGCGTAAAAAAATTAAAATCTTACAAGCTGACTATAGCGCTTTTCGGCCAGGACAGACTTACTGGCTTAACATAACACAAAACACCGGTTTACGTTATATCCCGTACATAACCTCATATACTGAATATAATTGATAGTACGAAATTTAGGAATACAATTTAATTCCTGTAAATAGTTGGAAATGAATAATTTTATGAGAAATATATGATTGGAGGAAATTTTAAATGACCCAATGGATAATATCGATAATTAAGTGAATTAAGTACTTGTGTATCTGAACAATGACAGATCTGTTCCTGTTCGTTTTGTTTACATCAACAATAAGCAAAATGGCGTCGTATATTGAGCCATGCTTACAGCGTTAGCAGTTATTTTGTAAGTAGTACTTATTTTTGAAAATTGCGTAAGTATAGTAAGTGACTTACTAAATTTAGTAAGTACTTACTTCGGCCAAACACGCCCAATTTTACGAATTAAAGTACCAAATTCAATTAAATCACGCCTTGTAAAACCACTTTCCCTTCGAAAAATAATAGTATCAAATACAGCATACTAATAGTCCGAACCTCATAACGAAAGTTCAATTATTTAGTATTAACTCTTGTCAAATTTATAAAAAATAAAAAAATGTTGAAATTTTAAAACAAATAAATAAAATGTTTCTGTGCAGCAAATCAATAAGAATTATTTTTTTACCTGCTTTACATAAATTTGATATCAATCAATCGTATTGAATATTGGTATTAGCATCAATCAATTGAATTGAACTATTATTGGAAGTATATGATTTTTCTATAGTAATTTATGACAGCTACCTTTTACATACTTATTATTTGTTATTGGGGGTGAAATAGCAAAAATATTCTTGTACGCTTTGTGATAAAAGCATTAGATTTTTATCATTGTTGAAAATGCTTTTATATTCTACATAGAAAGTTATAATAATTGTTAATATGGGTTTTTTTCCGACTTGAAATATAAATTTTCAAAAAATATTTTCTTACCTATTCTATTTATTCATTTATTTTTTATCAATTTTAAAATTTTACAAATAATACCCACGATTTATTTTAATGCTAAAATGAAGCCACGATTTTTATAAAAATTTTAATCGGAAACGTTTACATCGGAAATTTGAACTATTATTGGAAGTATATGATTTTTCTATAGTAATTTATGACAGCTACCTTTTACATACTTATTATTTGTTATTGGGGGTGAAATAGCAAAAATATTCTTGTACGCTTTGTGATAAAAGCATTAGATTTTTATCATTGTTGAAAATGCTTTTATATTCTACATAGAAAGTTATAATAATTGTTAATATGGGTTTTTTTCCGACTTGAAATATAAATTTTCAAAAAATATTTTCTTACCTATTCTATTTATTCATTTATTTTTTATCAATTTTAAAATTTTACAAATAATACCCACGATTTATTTTAATGCTAAAATGAAGCCACGATTTTTATAAAAATTTTAATCGGAAACAATACTATGAAATTACACATATTACATTAATATATATGCAGGGGCGTAGGAGCCGTATGGGCAGGGTGGGCAGCTGCCCACCCAGGAATTTCCCTGGGTGGGCCATGTCCTTTTGTTGAAGAGATTAAAAATTTTATTGCTCTATTACAATTTCGTGTAGGATAATTTTAAGGGCAAAACAATAGTTTTTCACGAAAAATTGACCTTTCTAGTCTAAGAGAGGATTAGATGACTCATCGATAATTTCGAACCTGCCCACCCAGAAAAAATTTCAAACCTGCCCACCCAGCAAAAATTCGTTCCTACGCCCCTGTATATATGGTAATATTCATGGTAATTTAATGGTAATGGTTTCCGCTATTTTCCCTTCTGTATCCAGAAGAATAAAGTCTAACAAAATTCAAATCAATGATGTAAAATTACATCATGCATTTTACAAAATTTCATTAAAATCGGATGAATGGTTCACATAATATCGGTATTTATATGAAAAAAAACCAATAGCATATATATTTACTCAAATAGCAATCTATATCTCTGTAACGGCTTGACCGATTGAGTAACAATTTGAATATGATCTAAAGAAAATACTTTTTCCACATTTGTATAACATAAAATGCTCTGTTTCATTAACCTTATGTTTAACCCTCTGTTTCATGAATAATCGAATGTAACACAATTTACTTATGTCTACCTATATCCCACACGCACATATAAAATTTCATCAAAATCGGATAAACAATTTACGAGATATAAAAAGTTAAATAAAAAAAGAAAATTTTGAGCGCTATATCCCTGGAACGGTAATAGATAGATGAGATTTTTCTAAAATGGGACCATCCCGAATACCTCCACTATTTTTTACCAATAAATATTGGTAAAGTAGTTTTGGAGTTACGCGCTTTCGTGTAAATGACTATCACAGACCGGTAGATCCATGCACACGAAACGAAAAATGCTGAAAAAAATTTCAAAACACCGGCATAAAATATTTTTTTGAAATCGGAGCAACAAAAATTTCGAACACAATATTTCCGATATCGTAGATATAACTCGGAAGTAATTACAGAGTTACAAAAATACCATTACTCAAATCTTCGACGGTCTGTTGATTATATCTAGAAAGACCTAATCATGTCCTATGAAAGTCCTAATATGTTGGTTGTATCAATAGTATATAAATAATAATTGAAACGAACAATTCTTATACACTATTTTTACAACGCCGCGCTTCACTTTTTAATGTTATAAAAAATCTGTAATAAAATATTCATTAGATCATATTATGTGTCATAAATATTAACATACATTTTATTTTTTATAGATTTTAATAAAATATTATGCAAAATAATATCTGTGAAATGGTCAGCTGTAGTGTTTCTCTGTTCCAATAAGTATTAATGTATATATATTGCAAACTATTATTTAAATTTTCTTTTATTGAAGTAATAACAGTTTATTACTAATCATCGGCTAGTTGAATGTTGGAAAAACTTTTTTATTATGTCTGAACTAAACATATGAATAGTTAATATATTTTGTTAAAATATCATTTTTGATTTCAGTTGATCATATTTGTAAATTTTCATAGACTTTTCTTTTATCATTCTAAACATGGACTTAAAAGTGGCATACGATAATTATTTGAGATATTCAATCTTAAGCATAAATTCACTTTACGGTAGAGAATCAAACCCGGGACCATTAGCAGCAAGAGCTCCTACTACCTCTGTAAGGATAATTTCTAATCCTACACAATGTTCTTAACATGTAAGTTTAACTTCGTGAATGAGCAAAATCGGTCCCCTGGTCCCAATGGATCCAATCTTGACCTAACGTTTAAACTATAATAGATAGAAGAATAGTTCAAATACGAAAAATGTTTATTTTAAACAAACAACTTTTGTTTGAAACATTTCGTAAAATGTTTGAGTTTTCCACAATTTTAGCTTAAATTTGGCGAATAAATACATATAGGTAATAACAATACATAGTATTATAATACATGTAAACATACATAACTGTATAGACTGTATATTTATAGTATTTTATGAATGCTTATTAAAAATAGTCCAAACAATAAAATTTAATCATATGTTGAGTATCTAAACAATTAACTCTGTTATTTTGTTATCTTCACTTGGTATTTAATATTTAATTATGTTAATTTACTCGCAAAAATTAAAACAGTACAATTAAATTAATGAAATTAAATATGTCGAAACATCGATTATATATTAAAATAAAAGCACGTATTGTAACAATTGGTATTCATATAAATGAAATATTTAATAATATTTACATCTCTTTGCGTGTTTCATGTAAGATAATTTTATATTAAATTTAATTATTAGCGACTGACCACCACGGACGGCATGATGGTCAATTTGTTTACTTATCGATATACATTATAAATTTACATTATATAGGTGAATTAAATTTATTTGCCAGAATAACAAATTGATTTTATAAGTAATCATTCTATGTTCTTACACATTATTTCTGTTTATCCGTACCGTACATAGTACGTAAAAGGAACTTCTTAATCGATTGATGCACTACAAGTGTCTAAAATTTGTAATAAAACATTAACATTCTAGAAAATATAATTTGTTCAATTGTTTGCATGTAAATTGTATAGCAAATGTCAAACAAGAATTATTGAATAGTTACAAAAAATGACATTTAATTGTAGGTATTGGGTTGAAAATTGTAAGAATGATTGAAGAAATTGCATTAGTAATTATTTTTAATTGCAAATATAAATAATAAATAATTCATTTAAATTAGTTAATAAATTTTGAGAAATTTCCTATGCTAAATCATATACCACCATTCACAGAGTTGTATTTGTCATTTGATTGATAAACTAGTATTTCGTAACCTTAGAAATGAATGAAAACATTTTGATGCACGGTGCCTAAATATTTCTCTTTAAAAGATTTTGCATTATTAACCTTTCTTGCTAATAGTGAAACGGAGACATATGCCTGGCAACGAGGAGACCTTTCTAGACCTTTTTTACCAACTCTGAGTATTTCTGATTCTCACTTATTTCGATGTGTCTAGTGCACTAAGCGATAATAAATTTTTGTAATTGGGCGAGAATCGAACTTGAAATCTGGATGAATTAGATACAAACCAGTCGACGGCATCGCCAAAGAGGCAACAAACGTCGGTAACTATTTTCTATTAAAATATTAGATAACAATCAGTATTGTCTTCACCATTAAAATTACTCTTATATTGTCTGATATGCTACTCTTCTCTAATTTGGTGAAAATTGCAAAAATACGTGTAAATTTAACATACCTTTTTTTCGTAAACTGTTTAGATTCAAACCACTAACAAAATTTTTGAATAGGTATTCATAGAATCACCTTATTTGTCCATTTCCGTATGTCCGTCCGTCCGTTTGTCTGTCTGTCTGTCAGTCATCTAGATAACTAAAAAACGAATAACGATGCCGAGCAAATAGAAATTGAGTTTATGTTCTTGAAAGAGCAAAATCGATCCTTTGGATGCAAAAGGTGTAATATTCTCCTTCCGTTTTTCGTTTCAATAAACTTGTATACACCCACATTCCAACTTATGTTTTCTTTTTATCTGAATAATATTTTCTTAATTAAGAATAAGCCATATAGTTGCTAATTCTTGAATTGAAAAGTTCAATGCAATTTTTTCGCCGAAAATATTACAATAATTTTCTAATGTTATTAATTATTTACGAGCCAAATACATCCGACTTTGATTATTGACGATTCAAGACTGAATCGTGAATTGTGTCAGAATCTATAATGTAAACAGGATACGAGTTAACCACACCGATATCACACGGAGAACGAACTATGAACTGCATTATAGTGTGGATCTACCATAAAATAATTCGAGAGAAACAAAAAACAAACGAAAAATTCGATATTTTTTTTGTTTTTACGAATATCGTAAAACTTAGTAATTTTGATAGGTAGCTTTTGGTTTGAGTTTACGGCCCAAGAAGTCAAAAGGAACGATAATAAAATTGACTAATTGAAAATTTTGGTATGATTTCCATCACAGTACAATTTAAAATCATCTATATATTAAATATAGCGATTTCATTACACTAATGACAAAACAATAATATGACTGAATTCACGATTTTGTTTTGTTTTAAAAGTCAATCACACATTGCACAGAAAATTATCCCTTGCACACACACCAAAATCCACAAACATATGCTGGCATATAGCCTTTAGGTAAATTAAAAAAAAAAAAAAAAAAAGATAATAATAATAAATTTGCATAAATATATACATTAAAGATAAAAGTGTAAGTAATAAAGCATATTTGTATTTATTTATTAAATCCTGGTGCAAAACACTCAAGTGACCTCTACTTGAGTCTGTGTTTTTTATTTCTCCTTGAAATTAAAATTTTTTTTTAACTATAATAATAAACTTCTTCGCTAAAAAATGTTTACACCGCAGAAGCTCAGTAAGATTAATGTACTTTTGAAGGATATATTGTTGCAATAAATACTATGGATTCGAATTTCGAAACCTGGGATGAATATTCTGAAAAAAAACTATACTCATGTACTAGATTTGTATACTCGACATACATAATATGTCAGACTGTATTAATTTTAGTTTACAGTTTGTAATGCTGCCTAATATTCAACGCACAAACAAAATTTTGGTATATGTGTTCATTGAAACACCTAAATAGCCCATTTCCGACTGTCCGCCTGCCCGTTACGATAACTCAAAAACAAAAAGAGATAGCCAGCTGAAATTCTGATGACACATTCTGAACATAAAAAGTGTGTTTACATTCATGAATGAGCAAAATCAGTTCATTGGGTCCAATAAAATTCAATAATATGTCGATTATCTAAAAATTAGTTGTCATCTTCAATTGTTTTAACTTCATTTATATTAAAATAGGACGATCTTATCATAATATTTTTCACAGAACGATTTGGGCAATTCATTGATTGATATATTCAAATTTGAAGCCCCTTCTTCTTTAGCGTATGAATTTCCAAAAGTTTTTTAGTGCTTATTTACATCATATAAACGCACTTATACCTTCAGCCATTTGACTACAGGAGGTTGCGGGTTCGAATCCTGACAGCGGCATTTTGATCAATTATAATAAAATAAGAAAACTGGGGAGGTTGCTTTATCACACTTTCGTCGCTTGGATACGAACGAAGTAAACGGCTCCAGCAATTATAGGTAATCATAATATAATTTGTGCTAGTAGGCATCTGTGCCTTCAGGTGATGGAGTGATCTAAAAGAGGATACTGACGATCAATAGATCTAGGTACAAGGTACGCGGTTCCGGTTCCCCTCTTAATATACTCTATAGGTCATATAAGACACCCTTATGCAAAATTCCATTCATCTAGACCTAGCGGTTTCGGTTCTGCGTTGATATATCAGTCGGTCCCTTATTCTTTTATATATATACAAGATTTATTTATTTTTTTTTTTTTAATTTTATTAGCTTTAAGTGAAATAGAAATAATAATAATAAAAATTTCTTGTTTTATGTATATTAGCTTATTGTTCCTCCTCCCTGTAAACATTACATATTATCTTCATTCTAATATATATATATATGGAAGTATATATTTGAATAATCAAATTTCCAACTTGATTACTTTTTTTTTGTCTTCTTGCATGCATTCATTCCTATTATTATGAACATTTTCAAAAATAATTAAAGTCTGCATAAATATTGTATGTCATTTGTTCACTATAGGTATGTAGATATATACAAATAATTATAACATTATACTTATATTAAAATAATAATGCAATGCGTTAATAATTATTAATGATACGCTTTCAAATATTATTTTAATTCTTATAAGAAGTTATTATTTAAATTGTACCTATGTTGATAACTGTCAAATTATATTTTTATTTCCTTTATCTGATTCGTCAATTACAGAGAAACTATATGCGCAAATACAAATTAGTTTTAAATTACGATAAGGTAAACTAGATTCAGAATCTAGATAATTAGATCTTTTTCGCTTATCTCCATTCTTTTTACCCGTTGTCTCAACCTCTTTTACCCTCAGCTATATCTGATTTCTTTTGGTCACTGTTGATAAACGTCTTTTTTTATAACAGATAGGGCTCCATTATATTTATTTATATCGAGTAACACCATAAGCAATAATTTGATTATGTAATTTAACAGTGATCATTTAATATCCCAACTAGTTTAAGACTTTGGAATTTTTAACTGACTTCAAAAAAGGAGGTTTCTCAGGTCATATACGTCGTTAATGAACCGATTTTGATGATTCTTTTTTTGTTATAAAGCAGACATCCCAAGGGTAGTATCATGATACGGAAACCAGAAATTTTTAGTGATTAAATTTCATCCGAATGAAAAATTTTTCGTGATTTTATACAAGACTCAAAAGTAAAAAATAAAAATTTTTCAAAAAAAAAACAACCGCCTTCAAAAAAATGCACTAAAAAGTAATTTTAAGTTAACAACTTCTATACATAATTTCCTTGTGACAAATTATCTTTTTAAAGTCGGTGCTAATCCCATCCTAAGCTAAAAAAGTAATTAGGCGGCGTCGACTGAGAAAGGTAATTGGTCAAAAGGAAATTATCTATAGAATATATAATTTAAAGAATATTTTTTCAGAAAGAGGATGTGAAAATTTCTCCGTTTTTCAGGAATACATCAGAGCTACAACTGTTAGGCACACTAGCGAACTGCTTCTTCTAGCACACCTCTAGCAGATCGTAAAATCAGCCATCTGATCTAATAAAATATACCAACAATTGTTTTACAATCCCAGACAAACTCTTTAATATGCATTATTCAACCTCGGACGTTTCTTTTTGCTCAGTACATGTTGCACTGTAATTCATTTGTTATATGTTTTTTTGTAATAAAGCAAAATACAATTACATATTAATATATATATTACTTAATTAATATTATTGCTAGGGTTAAACTCAAACATATCCTTTATGATTACAATCTTTTCCATTTAATTTTTTTATATTATTTTATTCTTTAAATTTAATTGTTGGCCTACTTTTATTAGTAAGATGTAATTATTACAATTTGTTTTTTATATTGATCCTCAATTATAATATAAGTTCTTTGAATACGAATAAGAAATAATAATAATAATAATAATAAAGGCGCAAAAGTCGAACTTGGTACTTCACCAACCAACTATGAAATTTTTATAATAGTAGTATACATTCAGTACCTACACCACATAATCGGAAAAATGCAATAAAAAAAAATTTACTATTTTACCCATTAAAATGTGAAACTCAATACCAAACAAAATTCGAAAATTAAAATTGATTCAAAAACGAAGTTATAAGCTCTTAAAGATTGTTTTCCATCTATTTCTTGCAAAAATCGTTTTTTTTGTGTGATTATACGATAAGCGATTATTTTCTATAGAAAAATCGTACAACAAAAATTTGGAATATTAATGAAATTTATAAAACATTTTGATTCACAAACAACGCATTTGTGCATACTAACATTATTTATCTTAAATTTTGAGGGAAAGTGTATATAAGTGCCATAGACATCAATAGGATCTCTTACCGTAAAATGATCCTTATGTATAATTACTATAATCACAGCAAACTCAAATTAATAAGTCGATAAATGTGGAAAAGTGATGGAACAGATTTGATTTTAAAAAATTCTTGATTGTTCATATTCCTTACACCTTCAGGAACTTTCAGGAACTTCCATCACTACTAACCACTGCATTATTAAGTTAAATGAAAAATAAGGGTAGTTTTCCTACCCTAAATAGAATCTTAAAAAACTTTCAAATTCAAAATTTCTCATCTGAAATCTTCTCACGGGATTTTGTGAATGTTGATCATGAATCCGACGTGAAAAAGTCGACTCTGAGTATGGTTTTAACTCTATAGAAAAATCCGAGATGTTATAGATATAAAAATTTTTTTATTCAAAGTTTCACCTTGAAAATTATCTTTTGGGGGCTTTCGGGGTCGCTAATTAAGAATCTGAAATAATAAAAGTAACAGAGAATGGTGTTAGCCCCATTAAGACCACCTCTAGACGTAACAAAGAAAAAATAAACAATTCAAAATTTCAATTTAGTCTCTCAGAGGTTTTCGGAGTCGCTGATCACGTATCTGATATTAATAAGCAGCTGAAGTGATTTTAATGGGGTTGCAACCATTTTCAGCTGCAACCCAATTAAAATCACTTGTAAAAGTGACTGAGCTAAAAAAAATATTTAATTCAAAATTTCACCATTATCATTTCATTTAAAAAGTTTTTTATCTCTATGATTTCTAGGGGTGGTTTTAATGGGTTTGCAACCATCCTCAGTTTCTTTTTATCTTAGGATTCGTCATTTTGAATTTTCAAAATTTTTTTAATCAATATCACTTGTATTAATGAAGTTGTTTTTATTATTCCTGTATTAGCAATATAGATTTGCTACTGGTGATTGCAAAATTTTAATAAGGAATATTGAAAAATTTAGTATCGCAATGTCAATTTCACAAGGTTTCTAACATATAAAGAATCTAAATATTAATATGTGAAGCAAAAATTTTGTACCCTTTTTTATAAAAATTGGCCGGACGGAAGAGTATGAAATTTGGCACACTTAAAGTGTATATAGACAAGGGCTGGAGAATGCTAATATTTTTTTTAATTATGCATACAAATTACATTAAATCAATAAAAAAACATTACACATACTATGACACACACATATATATGAGGTTTATCTCATATTACACACTCTACCATACATACATATATACTCTTTTTTAATATACTGTTTTGTTAAAAGGCACAAATTTATAATATTTTGTTTAAAAGCAGTGTGATTCTGATGATAAAGTGATTACGATCGAATTTCGACCGCTGTAACGGGAATCTAGTACTTATAAATATATGAATACAAAATCTTCAAAAGGATTATAAAAGGAAATCGATTTTTTTTACGAATGTCTTTAAAATCTTTTATCAGTAGTATGACGTTTTTTGCTTAATTAATAAAATTTAAGATTGGTCTACATGATTTGTAAAAAAAAAAAAAAACACATTTTGTAAAAAACATATTGCCATTTAAACAAATGTTCCTTAATCAAAAAAATTAAAAACGAAAAAGAACAATAAACCCGTTATCTCTTATAATATTAATAACCCTTGCAAAATAACATCCGCACACGAGACCCAAAAAAAAAAAAAAAAATAGTTTTCGTTTAATTTATTGAAACCCTTCATTTCATTCTATTCGTTTTTTTGTATATCTCCATAGAATTTGATATAATCTTATTTATTATTATATTTCCTTGTTCTTATTGAGGTCAATTAAGAAACCCAAATCAACACACAGACACGTGTTGTTTTAATTGCAAAGTCTAGAATAAATATTATAACGGTATCCTTGCAACTGACTGCACTCAACCTGTGCATATTATATTCTGCATGAGTCCTTAAAGTCACCTGGCAAAGATAGATGTGCCATTATTATCTAATAAACAAAACAAAAAAACCCTATGTATGTGTTCGTTTATATCCTGACACGCGAACACATGGCAACTAAACGATATTACATTGATGTAGGTTAGGAGACAAAGAGTAAATACAGTGTGTCAACTTAAATTGACGCCATATGGAAAACTTTTTTGATTATAAGATTTACGAAAAAATGTTATTCTTTATAAAAATCTCGAAACTATTTACATTCAATTATTCACTTTTTATATCAAATTTACCGGATATCGTACTTTAAATGTTTATTTGCTGATTTGAAACATTCAATGAATGGTATGTAAGAAAATAAATTAATGCAGAAAATTTATTTTTCATACATTACATTACAAATACAATTATTATTGTTGAATAAATAACAACTGTTATCTTCAGTTCATTTTTGCCTCAACGTATGCCCACCTTCGCCTTTTCATTCATATAGTTGTTCTTTTAGAAAATTCAATAAATACACTCCTGTATATTTCGTAAGTGATTTTTTTAGCCGATTCTCGTATTATCTGTTCTAAATTATCTACATTTCTAAACGGTTTTTGTTGATATACAAAAAATTCCTATGTAACTTTTTCAATTTTCCGGGCACCTTGTACATTCGATTTCAAAAGTGAATAGTTGACTGTTAATATTTTCAAAAATTGAGATTTTTATAAAGAATAAGTTTTTTTCGTAAACCTCACAATAAGTACGTTTTCATATGGAGTCAGCCAAAGTAGACACACTGTATAGTCAATATTTTATGTGATTGCAATTTTTTACCTCTATGCATAGACATTTTGAATACCATTCACATTAGAGCAACGATCGATATCTGTGAATTGTGAAGAAATTGAAAATTATGAAAATATAATATGTTTCTACTGTTTCGAGAAAATTTTTTTTAAGATAAAATAATACATAAAAGAAATAGTGACAATAAAAAAGGACAACCATATGCATCTATAATAATAATAATCATAATAAAAATTCGTACATGGTACATAGAAAAAGTCAAAAATCGAGTAAAATGTTGTCGTTGCTTTTAGTCAACAAATTCTTGTAACTATAATAGTTCACTGCTTAAATACTCATACCTGTTTCATCTTATACTTTATAGATCTACTCCTTTTTTGCTTTTTAGTTCGTACGAAAATAATATTTTGACTTTAAGTTCTTTGGTCTCAATTGAGTTTTTATTTTTTTTTTTATTTACAACCAGGGTTCCGAAATTGTGCTACATTTCTCGAATTAGACACGTTTTATATGAGCTCTTTTGAAAATATACAAGAAAATATAGAAAATTTTCTGGCAACAAACCTTTTAAACTTTTTAGTTTAGTAACATTCTCTATCGTGTGTAATTAATGTCCAACCAACAATAAATCAGAGAATAATTTTTAGTTTTTATACGACTTTTTTTTTTTTTTGTATGATGACATGAAATACTCATGCAAGTCAGATACATAATCGTGTAAAATTATGAATTTGGAAGAAAAACTTGAACGATTATGACATATTTTTGTATCAATTTTGCTCAATGCGGTAGGCAAACAAAAATCGAAGAAAATATAAAGCCGATACCGTTATTTCAATATTATGACAAAACAAGTGAAGACAATTGTTTAGATATTCGACATATGATTGTATTTTATTGTTTGGCCTATTTTTTAATTAGCATCCATCAAATACTATAAATATCCAGTTTATACAGTTATATAGTATATATGTACAATAATAATATGTATTGTATTTCTGTGTTTATTTGCTATATTTGAGCTAAAATTGTGGAGAACTCAAACATTTTACGAAACAATGTTTCAAATAAAAGTTGTTTGTTTCAAAAAAATAAACTTTTTTTTGTATTTGAAGTTTCTTTCTATCTTTTATAGTTTAAGAGTTGGGTCGAGGATCCATTGTACCCAATAGACCGATTTTGCTTATTCATGAACTTAAACTCAATTTTTATGTTTACAGCTTGCTATCTTGACGAATGGACAGTCGGAAATGGACTAATTGGGTGTTTCTATGAACACCAATACCAAATTGTGGGGTCAACATTCGGTAGCGTTACAAACTTTATACTAGAAATATGGTAGAAAGCAATCATATATTTAGTTGTAAAACTAAAATGGGTTTTAATAAAAACAAATAAATTTCTTTTTTTTTATTATTAATCAGTATATAGAGGTTGAAATGATGGTACTGAACGCCCATCAGTATAAAAAATATACATTTCTTCTGATTGCAATTCTCTTTTGAAAATATAATTTATCACACACAGACAAAATTAAGATGTAAAATATTTATCAAAAGATATTAAGAAATAAATTATGTTTATTTTAATGAATTTATATTTTCTATAATTTATTAATATTATTTATATCAATTCTTTAATATTACTATTATTAATATTATTATTTATTTCAGCAATATTATATGTATAAAAGAATTATTAAGATGTCTTAAGATTAGCAGCCTACCTACCTACATATTGAGAAGAAAAATAATTGTTTTATATTTCCCAATCTTCCAGTAATCGATTAAATTCGAAAACACAACGGTTTATAATTAATAATGATGAAAGATCAGATTAAGCGAAAGAATTATTTATGAGTTTTCATAATTTATTAAAATATTAAGAACTAAGAATGGAATCTTGGTCGATTCTATAGCATATTCTTTTAAAGAGAGTATCAGCTTATTTTTCTTATATGATTTTCATTGAGGGAATGCAGTTAACACTGAGAACGATTAAAAACCTTATATTTAATTATAAAACAAGTGAAGATAACAACTACCAGAGTTAATTGTTTAGATAGTCGACATATGATTGAATATCATTGTTTGAAATATTTTTAATTAGCATTCATAAAATACTATAAACATCCAGTCTATATATTGTAATTGCCTATATGTATTTATTAGCTAAATTTGAGCTAAAATTGTGGCGAATCCAAACATTTTACGAAAAAATATTTTAAGACTAAAATTGTTTGTTAAAAAAAAAATTTTTCCTCAAATTTCTAATCTTATTTCGGCTACAAAGTTGGGTCATGGATCCATTGAATCCAATAGATCCATTTTGTTCATTCACGAACTTGATCCTACTTTTTAGATCAACGTACACCCGACCTCAGATGCTCCCGGCAATAGAAACAATTTTAAAGCCTAAAATTTTAGTTTTCATCGTTTGAAAGTAGACTCCTTTAGATCATAGACTCCGATACCTATAGTGTACTCTTTTGGTAAACTGAATAACTAAATAAATTTAAATGTGATGTCAATGTAAAATGTAAATATAACTTTTTAAAGGTTAAAGACGAATTTAGATAATCGTGGAAAATTAATTTAATTTATAATAATAGAAATATTTTTGGCAGTAATAACATTTCAAACATTATTACATTTGCGTATGGCTCTTTACAGTCACATAATGTAGCTGACATTTAATTTAACAAAATGTTCACATTTTTATTAAATATCATAGATTATTTAAATAGAATTCAAAATATGTACAGATTTTGTGAGTATTAAATAAATTTATTTATAAAAAAAGCATTAAATCTTCATAATACTATTTTAGAATTATTAATCGACTAGTGAATACAAAGAATAAAAATGGACTTATTGCCTAAAACACGAGATGATTTTAAAAAATCCGCTTTTTGGGATTCCTTTTTCAATAAACGTGGTACAAAAGCTTTTGAATGGTAAGTTGAATTGAATAATATTCAAACTGAAATTGAGTTAAATCTTTATTAAATACTTGAATAATTATGAAATGTTGAAGCTACTGTAATGAAAAAATAAATTAAATCCATATGAATTTAAGGCTCCTGTCATTTTTAACTAGAACCCTGTGCACTCTTTTAAGACATTAAGGTGGAGACTCTGAAAATAAAATAGGCTAAACTCGGAGTTTTCTTGGGCAACAGAATTTTTCGAAAAATATGGTCTGCGCTTTTATATTCAGATTATACTTTTCAAGTATCAATATTTTTAAAAACTACAAAAATAATGAATGTTGAAATAAAGGTTTCAATTTGCTTTATAAAATTTGCAGGTATGGTGAATATACCGAACTGTATGAACATTTACATAAATATATTCGACCCAAAGATGAAATTTTAGTAATTGGTTGTGGTAATTCAAAATTAAGTGCTGATTTATACGATGTAGGTATTCCACGTATAACTAACATTGATATATCTCATGTTGCGATTAAACAAATGTCAAAAATTAATCAAGACCGTGAGGAAATGAAATTTATACAAATGGATGCAACAAAAATGTCATTTCAAGATAATCAATTCTCGGTGGTATTAGATAAAGGTACTTTAGATGCCTTGATGCCAGATAACTCAGAAGAAACATTATTAAAAGTGAATAGCATGTTTGATGAAATTAAACGTGTATTACGAATCGGAGGCAGATACATTTGTATTTCGTTACTCCAAGAACATATTATTAAACATCTTCTACCATATTTCAAACAATGTGGTTGGATGTTTCGTGTAATACGTTGTTTTGATCCAGAAGTTGCAACAGCTCGTCGTGGACAAACATCGTTACCCGTATTTATGGTTGTTTGTACTAAAATGAATCCATTACCAACAGCAATTGTGGAAAGTTGTTTTAATGGATCAAAAGTTGAACGTGTTAGTGATGAAACTATTTATAGGGAAATTCGTTCAATACAAGAAACTTCGTTAATATGTTCTGGACTAGGCAAAACAAATTTAAGTGAACTAGACGAAGTGACATTGGATTTATTCGATGTGTCTGTTGAAACTCCAACAGCCCGGTATACATTATATGTTTTGGATCAACCACATAAAAAGAAGAATGGAAAGTATGCTGCGTTTATTGTACCCCAAGGGAGGTAGGTGTTTTTGTTTATATATAATATATGCCTGTGTGTGCGTTTAGATATTAGTTTTTTTTTATTTATATAATTATTACCGAAAAATTAAACAGTAAACTCATGCTAATTGGGAATTTGACTAAATTTTTTTTATATGACTTAAATTGAAGCGTTTTCACGAACAGGGGTTTAAAATTATCATCACTTGGTTAGGGACATTTGATATGTATGGTACCACTTGCTTGTATTCCCATAAAGATTATATGTAAAATTTTAGTTTCAAGAAACAGAAAATAATCTTGGAGTTGCTTACTACTTTTTTGTTTTTGAATCAATTTTAGAATTTTGTTATGGTATTAAATCTAGTTTCACATTTTGATATGAAATATAGCAAATTTAGTATCAATCAAATACCCAATTATTCTTTATCAGTGTATATTTACCCAAGCACAGGGTTTCAATGAATAAATTAGTTTGCGTTTTTTTAAAAATTTATTTGTTTACTGCTATTCATAATTAATTAAAAATGAAATACCCATTGAAGCTCATAAGTCCACTTTTTATGTATTCAAAAAATTTTATTTCTTATCCTGACCACTAGTTGGCTATAGTTGTTATTTAAGGCTATAGTCGGTATTTAATGTGATTACCAGCAGTGACTAATAGATGACTATTGCTTCTGAATATTAGTAAAGAATGGAGGTCTGAAATCTTTGTTAAAACGAATGCAGCAATGATTAATACAATTGAGTATAAGTTAATTCTTATGTGTATATAATCTATATAAGTATTTCGCGAAAAACTCCTCCGTTTTCATATCAAGATTGCGCATGCCAATTTCATATCATTTGGATAATAATTAATTAGTTACTTGTCCGTGAGCATTGTATAAAATTACATTATAGTACATTTCAGACTTTGTTTTGTAGGTGGCTCTTTGAACTTTTGAAGACCTTTAAAATCAGGATCATTTAAAATGGTACACAATAATTTTATATTATCTTAACAGACATGTAAACAAGTTTTTGTTTAAAATTCAACCGACACTCATTGATAAGGGACATAAAACTTTTAATAAAAAAAAGTTGTTCCGTATGAAAACTTATTATTTTTTTAAAAACCGAACAGTTTCGGCAAAAATTGAATGCACCTAAATTATTTTATTACTTATACGATAATTATTTGTTATAGAATAAAAAGAGTGGATATATTTTAATGAAAATATATTTTAAAATTCTCCTAAGAAATATATATCTACAAATTAAAATCAAGTATAATATTGCTTCGCCATTATAGCTTTAAAAAAATAGAGATGCTTTTATAAAGATATATATGTATTTTATATCGTTAGAAGAGATATTCAACATTAAAACATCGATGCCTTCCTATTAAGTATATTTATTATTATTTGATAAAAGGTTTGATTATATTTTTAAAAAAATTTGTGTATATCAGTTCCGATTTTTTATTGCTATAAAATCTTAAGAAAACGACATCGGATTTGTGTCGTGTTGTCAGAAATTAAACACTAGTAAAATTAAAGTAAAAAAATTTGAATACCATTTTAACTCTAAATATCGCAGACACTTAATCGAAAATAATGCGTGATTGTTAGAGGGAGATCTTATGTATGAAAAAATCTAGGACCGCATTCTGATAGTAAAATTATAAGAATATCTCAAAGATTCGGAAGTTGCCGTATAATTTTTTAAAACATAAAACTAATATTACTTGTAGAACGCCAAATTTTGGTCAGTGTAATTTTCGCCCAAAATGTTGTATTTTCAGTAACATTTCCACTTTTTTTTTTTTTATATAGAACGCATGCAAGAAGCAATTTTTATTTTAATGTTCTTATGTTAATTCACAAAATATCCAAAAATTACACTGCTTCTTGTATGCGCTCTATATAAAACAGTTGAAATGTTGTTGAAAATGTACTAATATTACTTGTAGAACGCCAAATTTTGGACAATGTAATTTTCATCCAAAATGTTATACTTTCAGTAATATTTCAACTTTTTTTTTATATAGAGTATTATACTCTCGACACAACGAAGAAAATTTAAAATAGAGTAACTGTTAATAATGTATAAACAACTATGCCGAAGACCTAGAAATCTTCCATAAAAGTGCTTAATATAAATCTTAAAAAAAAATTCCATATGAATCCTAATTTTTAATGAGGAACGTCCTATCGATATCGAATTATGTAATTTCGAAACTAGCCCGAACCGACAAGAGCTGTACAAATTTTTAATATACATGTGCAAAATTTTTTTTTATTCGTTGTTAAAATTATGCATTTATTTAATAATATCGGTGTAACATTTTCAATTTTACTCCCGAATCGACGTTATAGAATCTCCTGAGAAAATTTTATTGCTTGTCTGACTGTTTATCGGTTTGGCGGTTTGTTAACATCATTCAAATGAACGCACAAAAAGCGTTTCTTTTGGATGTTGTCATATTACAAAAATCTCGCATACAAGAAGCAATTTATTTTTTATTTTTTTATTTTAATGTTCTTATGCTAATTCACAAAATATCCAAAAATTACATGTAAGTATGCTTCTTGTATGCGCTCCATATAAAAACAGTTGAAATGTTCCTGAAAATGTAACATTTTGAGCGAAAATTACAATTAGAACCAAGTTTGGTGTCTTACAAGTAATATTATGGCAGTTTTTTTTACTTTTTAAATTTATTTTCTTATTAAGCACTCAGTCAATATATAAAAAATACATCAAATATTTTGATTTTTTCTTTTTTTGTTATTCTGGGCCGGAAATGAGGCCTTATCGATACTCCTCCTTTAATTCGACAACATCCGGATTCTTAATTTTCGAGTTATTCTTAACTCAATTTCATTAACAGAACGCGATGCTCCATTTTTGCATATTTAAATATTTTTAGGCCGTCCTATACATCTTAACCTATAGCTTTGATTTAATTTATTTAAAAAAAAAAATTCCTATAAAATTATTTTAGTTTTAAAACAATTTACTACTATTAAATTATTATGATTGAAAATTTTTCTAGAAAAATGTCTATTATTGTTACAAATGATTAAAATTTTTAAATATAGATCATAGAAAAATAATACTTTTAAACTAAACTTGAAACCATTTCAAAATTCTAACAATTCCTAATTAGAATATTGTTTGTGCAACTACGTAATTGACATTTAATTAAATACGTAAACTAATCTGATTATGTTAATAACGTTTATAATGAGTATTATAATCTTACTTCCATAATATTATAGCTGAAAATATTTCTAAACATTGTGTATAGATTGAGAGAACGTGGGCTTTCTTCAGTGATAAATCATAGCATGCAAAGTACGAAAACCAATTTATGGCAGGAGTCAATCCTGCATATCATTATACTTTAAAAATTTGAAAGCAGTAAGGGTTGAGTTGGGTACAAAGGGTAAAAATTAGAAAAAAAAGTTTCAAACAGAAATTGTAGAGTATAAAATTTTACATTAAAAAGATATTTGTCTTCTTTTGACTTTTATTAAAATAACGAAGACAGAGCGTCTAGAAATTTTCACATATGCATGTATATATTTCACATACATTATATTCTAAAATGTATGTGTGTATGTATAAAAACTTCTAGACGCTCTAGATCTGTTATTTTTAATAATTGTCAAAAAGGGCAAAATACCTTTTTTATGAAAAATTTTATACTTTAATGTTTATTAAAACTTTTTGCTAGCGCTTACCATTTGAGCCAACTCAACTTTCACCCCTTTAAAATGTATAAAAGCTGATGATATGTAGAGAGTATTCCATTAATATGACCATTAATAAAATCGAGCTCTTTGACTAGTAGAAATAGGAAAATTTGCAATGAAATAGGATCTTGGGGGCGCACCAGCCCGGGCGGCAAGTACTCGTTTAATCTCTTTCGTTTTGGTATTCGTTGAGCCGTTGATAAGCTGCCTTGGAGACTGCCGTTGAGTCGTTGAAAAACTACCTTTGTAAAGCTAATAGATTCTTTCTCAGAAAAGAAAGCACTTGTCCAATGCTTTTGTAAGACAAGAGGCAATAAATGTTGGGGCTTAAATATTGCCGAAATGGCTTGACTGTCTCTTGTCTTCTATATTTAATTAAATCTCACACAACTTAAAATTTTTTTTATCTAATTGGAAATAAAGAATAAGATTATTTTAAAGGGTTCGAAAAATTCGTAGATTTTGGGCTAACCCTTAGCATATAAATTAGGGAATATAACAAACTACACATCGTTAAATATTATGGAAGTAAAAAAATATATCAAAACAAAATGCATGACCCGGAGAAATATTACGATTTAGCCATCGTTAAATAAAGAAAACTTAATGAAATGAAAAGTAATAGTAAAAGACGTTAGAATATAAAATACACATGTAAAAATTTTATCGGTTTGTTTACAACACTTTTACATATGTGGGTGATGTTGTTTTGTAACACAGCTATTTATACCTGAGTATATAATATGATAAATGCACAACAAGCGTTACCGTTTTGTAATATTCATCAGTGCAGAACAAATTCATAAGTTTTTACTAAAAATAATTTTATTTTTGTAAATATTTATTTCATTCAGTAGTTCTCTTCTCGCAATGATGGGTATCTATCATTTTGTTCTATTATGTTCCAAAATTTCATAACAAAAATTTAAATTAAATTAAAAAAAAATTAATGTTTATGCATATATTACTGTTTTTCAATACTATGTTAATTTTAAATTGTTTGTGATTAATTAATTACTTAACAATATATTTGTTAAGTGGATATGTGTTTTTTAAAATTTTGATTATTAATTTAGAATCATAATTTGGTCGGTAAAAAATTTACGGCATGACCTCCGTTTTCATGGCAAGATTGCACATACCAAATTTAATAAAATTTGAATAATTTTTTTTGAGTTATTTGAGTGCGCAGATTGAACATAATTAAATGTATATTACATTACAGGTTGTCTTTTTTAATAGAGTCTATAGAGATCTCTATCAAAAACACATACCCACTTAACGAGAATACAATCCAAATAAGATACTTTAAAAATAATGAAAATGTCTAATGCAAATATAAAAAAATTAAAATCATAAATTTATTTTTTATTTCTAAATGTTTTTTGAGGAAAATTCTTTGATTACCCTCCATTTTCATGTCAAGTTATTTGTGCCTGAAAATGAATGAAATACATTGGGTTAGAGAAATTGGTTTATAATTTATACATGTTATCCCAAAATAACTTTAAAAACCAAGGTTTTTTTTATTATTTAGCTCCATTAATACTCTTAAGATTAAACTATTACACTAACATGCTTTCGAACAAGCGATATTGGTCCCGGTACCCGTAAGCAAAGCGGCATTTATAAATACTAAAATACATCTCTAGAATTTATAATGTTGCTTAATTAGGATTATCCTAGGAAATTTTGCTTTATGAAAATTCTAGTACTAGTATTGAAGTGTGTGTCATCTTTCATTTTTCTCGAAAAAAAAATTTCCTATTACAAACACTAGCTTAAAATTAACGAAAATTTATTTTATTTTTTTTTTTTTTTTTTGTTATTCTAACACGAAGATAGTTTAATAACATAGGCAAAAATTAATTTGTGCAACAAGCAATAAAATGGGATGTCTTCTGTTCAACAGATTAAAAATTTCTATTTTTGCAGCTCTCAGGCTCGTTGTGCGTGTTGATCTACTAGAGGTATTTTTTTCGTGATCTAAGAGAGTCCCTTATCTATCTTAAGTATTATAATCTGTGACCTCTTTTAAAAACTATCATATCACCAATGGCAATAACAGTAAACAAGCTTTTTATGATTCGAAATATTATTGAAGTATCCAAAAAATTCCTTTTAATAATGCATAAATTTTAATATTTTTTTTGTTTTAGGGAAACAGAATGGTTATTTTCAACACCAAAGGGTCGGCGACATTTATTGGAATCGGCAGGGTTTGACCGCCTTGCAATTGTTACAATGCATCGAGGCCAAAGGTACGGAACATTAGATGATGTTAAAAAGGAATTAAATGAGAGCATTAAAACTTTAGCACCTAGTACTAACATTAAAACAACACAAAATAATGATACAAAAATACCATATTTATCGTTAGGGGTTGATGTTGGAAGACGTGAAATTCGTTATGAAGGAAAAAGTGAAATGTCTGGTGCATTTGTTATTGAGGATGTATATAAAGATGAAGGAATTTATAGAGTACTTGTATTTTTAAATAATCAATCGCTGGTGCAATCAGAAGCAAAATTAAAAAAAGGTAAGATTAATGCCTATATTTATCTTTGTATTTTAGTAACGGCTACGAACCAGAGACATTCTTCGTAGCACATAGGCCAATATTAGGCAATACATGACGTGTGTCTACGCTTGTATATTGCTTTATTATAACTTTAACAATTCTGGAGACGCAAGTAGCTTTTATAGTATTATATGAAAAATACTGAAATGGTCTTTATAAATATGTGTAAAAAAACGGATTGAGTGCGATTGAGTATAAATTTTTTCGCTATGAGAAAAAAATTAAATGATAAAGTATAGCCTTGTTTTTAAAATAGCATATTTTTACAATCGTAAGTAATGTAAATGTTTTAGTTCTTAAGTAACAATATATTTACCTGTAGATATGGAATTCATAATGGTTTAATCCTAATATTCCCTAAATGAAATATTAAACGTTATTTAAACGATGAATAATTAAATGTAAAGTATCAAACTTTAGACAGGTCACTGATAGATGGCATCGTATGTCTTGTTACTAATTTAGGTTACTGCCTTAGAATGTAAAACCTAAGTTACTACTTCTTAATCAAAAATTACGCGAATTTCACCTCTATGCGCCGGTCTGATTATCGGATGAAAATTTTATTAAATAAAATAAAAAAAAAATCGCCAATGGGTTATCCAAAAAAAAAAGGCTATGATTAATTCTAAATACATAATTTTTTTTTATTCTTTCGTTCATATATTAACCAAAATAAATAAATACCAATCGAAATTATGAATCGGATTCTTTTCTACCAGTATATATGGAACCTCTCTGTCCCACGTCTTTATTCGCTCTAATTTTCCAATTTCAAAGCTTGGCAACCATCATTAATGAACGATTTTTCACAAGCCATATTAGATATACCTAGAGGGATTCCATCTTCAGAAATTTGTAAGTTTTTCGTCCAAAAATTTTTTTAAAGTAACAAAGATTTCATCAAAATTTCGATTAACGATTTTTTTTTAAATATTGTCTGTAGCAAACAGATGCCCAATGTACGTACCGTAAGTTATTATATCGGTTAATTTGAAGAGGTTTGAGATTCATTGTATTGTCGGGGTAATTAGTCACTAACTATTTCAACTACAGATTTATTTTGAGCTCTTTGCTCACAGTGGTATTGAACAGGCGTTTTAAACAGACGTTTATAAAAAAACCTATTAAGAAAGAATTTATGCCGGGAGTATTGCATTCTGATTTGAAAACAGTTCGATTTTCATTAGAAAGTCTTCTTACAAGGAATTTTAATTATTTTTTTATTGGAAAATAAAAATTCTATTTATTAAATCAATTTGTATATTTTTAGTGTACGAACATGGTACCGAAAAATTGGTCGTAGATTTTGGATATTTGGGATGTGATCATCATAAGTTTATGTCAATTGGTGTGGAATTAGCAAAGTTTTTAAATAAAGATGCAAGCGTTTTAATTGTTGGTTTAGGAGGCGGTGGATTATGTTCATTTTTGCAAAAATCACAAAAGAGTATTTTTATAAAAGCTGTTGATATTGATCCAGAAATATATGAAATAGCTAAAAATTGGTTTAATTTAACTGAAGATAAGAAATTAAAAGTTGAAATTGCCGATGGTATAAAGTTTATTGAAAAGGAATCTGCAAAAGGTTTGTCAATTTATATATATTTATATATATTTTTAGTTACTCTTCCCCTAATTGTAGTCATCATTTTCAGATTAATTTTTTTATCTTTTATTTTGAAATAGAAGTATATTATGAAAGTAGTAATAGGATAATTGAATCCATAACTGTTATTTTTAGCGACATGTTAAAGCTTTGTTAAAAAATAATAATTTTAAATGCGTCACTTTATTTGAAACGATCAAATTGCTTGCGAAAATCTTTATAAAGTTTTGGTGATTTGAGATCAGTTAAGTTTTTCAATTTACGTTAGAGGGCTAAAAATGAAAAATTCCTTTCTTCAAAACTTTTTGGGTGACCCGGATTTCTTTTACAAAATAAAATGTTGTTTTAAACTTAAATATCATAATTGGTGTACTTCTTGCTCGAATCACGCAAGCCCATACAAAAAATACTTAACAAAATCGTAAAATAAGTGTTATTTAAGGTTTTCTTAGACGTCAATTACACTGAAAGTACTTTCATATTAATCAAGGAACAAAATTTGCTTTTCCATTAATAAAATTTGATAGTTTTAACTGTTTTTTATGTTGTAAAATTCGTCTTCTTACGCCACGAAATGTAACTGGCCCCGCCATTGCCCTTTTTAATGACTATTTATTATTTATAGGTATAGTTATAAAACGTTTAGAGAATATTTCCACATGGACAAACAATAGCAATAAAATTAAAAATTTTTTTTACAGACAAAAAATATGATAGTATTTTGTTTGATATTAATACTGACGATGCTTCATACGGTATGAGCTGTCCTCCAAAAGTATTTGTTGAAGAAAAATTTTTAGTTCATGTTAAAGAATGTTTGACTAAAAAAGGTAAGTAAGAATTATTTAATGATCCACCAAAAATCTTCTGAAGTTGTTGTACATCTAAAACCAAACCCTTGAACAGTATTACGCGCTCTTAATACTAAGCTCCATATAAAAAACAATCTTAATAATATATTCAAAAAATGTAAACATTCGATAATACAAAATTTTTGTTATTTTCAGGAATATTCGTATTAAATATGGTATGCCGAGACCCAAAAATTCGTGATGATGTTTTAAGAAAATTAAAACGAACATTCTCATTAGTTGTATCATACTCATTAGAGCAGGATCAAAATGAAATATTATATTGTGTGAATGGACATTGGGATGAATGGGAATCATATTTTGAAAGGGCTGCATTAAATTTGAATATTTCAGCAAGAAAGCCTGGTTTATTCCATGAGGATGCTGTTGATGCAAAACAGTTTAAAGAAAAAATGATAAAAATATCTTAAGAATGATTTATTAGAAAACAATTATAAATTTTTTATTTAATTTTTATATTTATATGAAATTTTAACGGTAAAAAAATTATTAAAACACTTCACTCGAACTATGATTCTTTTCTTCGCCATCCAACTGTACTTCTCCATCACTACTATCATCATCATCTTCAGGTAACTGATCTCCATCTTCATCTGTATTTGCAGTACTTTCTTGTGTTGTCTGTACAAAAATAATTATTTTATATTAACTCAGAATCTAATAAAATTTTGTTATTTATTAAAATTTTTTTTTTTTAGTATTATTATATTTTATTTTTAACTTTACGGAGATGATAAAGCGTCTAAAAATTTCAATCTTAATGGGAAAGAAGAAGGTTTATCAATCAAATTTTTGATGATATCACAGAGTAGTCTGATTTGGAATATTCTTTTTTCCATTAGATAATATTCACTTCAAAATTGGACCAAAACAAGGAATTATTTAATTTATTTTTAAAGAATTTTTAATTTACCTGTGATAAAATTTCTTCACCATAAATATCTTTATTTCGTAAATTACCCATCCAAAATGCTGCCGAACAATCATTTGCTATTAAAGCTGCTTTTACACGATAAATTAATGCTTCTAATACAGATCTCACTGATGGTACGAATCCCATTAAACCTCCATCACTTTTGACCTAAAAAATAAAATTAAGTTTTGATATTTTTTCCAAAAATATATAATAAAATTATATAAACCTTGGAATGGCAGCATAAACTATGCAAAAATCTAGTGGATTGTTGCATTATTCGGAAAATTTCCACTACAGTTTCTGGTTGAGACTTCATTTTAATTTCCAAAATAGTTATACCCTTTGATAAGAACATTTTTAATATTTCCAAAGATCGCTAAAAATCAAATAAAAAGTTGTTAAGCATATTTATTGACATCGTGAATAAATGTAGTAATTAACGCCAAAACATCAAACATTTCAATTGGCTGATATGTTAAAAAATGATTTCCTTACCCTTAAAAATGCTGCTAAATTTGATCTAGAATCTTGAATTTTAACAATAGACATTAAACTTTGTAAAGCTAAAACGATTTTTCTCCATAATATTAAATGATTATTTGAATTATCAACACTGTCTTTACATACAGAGACTAAACCTGCACAAAGACCTCGATATAATAACGGAAAATTTGATCTAAAATTATGAAATACTGAGCTTTAATCTAAGTTTCAATTAAAATAAAAAATATTATCTTACTTTTGAATACTAGGGAATGTATGTAATTTATCTCCTTTTCCCTTCAATAATAAACATTCTTCTTGTACCCAAGATATTACTGATTGTATGGAATCGATATCACTATATAGCAAATATGTTTTAACTAATGTATCAACCTGTAATACACATAAAACCTTTGTTGAGACAAGCCTGATCTATACTAATATTACTAGTCTACATTACACCGCCATTATTATAATTAACCATATTGCCAATAATGAAAATACCTTAATATTATATTGAGCTCCGCTATCTGAATTTCCTTTTAAATCCGTCCAACTCATTGATAGTAAATTTTCACTCAGTTTAACTGTAAATTGAAAATAAATACTTAAACCAATATTTCGTTAATTTTAAACATAACTATTTCTTAGAAATTACCTAATCTTTCTCGAACAACTTTCTCTGAAGTGAAATTTAGAATTATTCGCATTAATTTAACTAAATTAATTCCTGCTGAAATATACAGACAATATTCTGTATATTTTAATAATTTAGAGCTAATTTCTGTAATGAGAGTGCTAATTGCTTTGAGTCCTCGATGTTCTTCATCTAATATATTTCTTAAGCCATCTATAACAGAAATGAAAACAGTATTTTACTCCATACCTTAAGATATAACAAACTATGTATACATTAAGCATACATAGTTTGCTATATCTTAAGGTAATAAAAATTTGACGCTATAACCAAAAGTTATAGGGCTTTAAAAAATAGTTATTGTATTTTCAAAAAAAAAATTTCAAAATACACAAGGTTTACAGTAATATTCCAATGACCAATTTGAAAAAGCGAACTAAATTTGAAGTAAAGTTGTTAAATTTGAAGTAAAGTTGTCTTATATCTTTTGCCTGCGGATATATAAATTTGGTAACATTGTCTACATCGTGCATGAATGCAGAAGTTATAACGGCATACTACTTAATCAAATGTTGTAAATAATGCATCAATGTTACCAAATTTATATCTTCAAAAATTTTTAAAAAAAGAGATAAGAACAACTTTACTTCAATACTACTAAATGCTATTGGTTCCCTTATTATTAAAATTGTCATTTAACAACTACAAGTAATTGTTATTTCAGTTAAATTAAATGAGATTTCGAGTTGAAAAAAATTTTAAGAACTGTTTAGATACAATAAAGATTAGAGCGGTTAGATTTCGTTAAATAAAACTTGTTATATACTTTCAAACTGAAACCATCTTCCTTACCTCGAAGTAATTCATTATTTTTGGGATGTTGTAAACCTGACCATGATAATGTTAAGGCATAAACCTCAATAATTAAACTAAAGCAAACCTTAAGGTTAATTGTACCCTCCACATATAATAAAGGTGCATCACGAATACCATCAGTAGATTTCAATATTTCCTAAAAAAATTTCATAAACTTTACTTCCCCCAAATTATGCTAGCAAAATTAATTACTTATGTGCTTTGCATGAAAAACATTAAAATTTTTTCAAGATATTAAAAATATGATACGTTAGCTCAAAGCTTTTCGCACAAAATACATTAAAAATTAACGAATAATCGTCCTTTTAAACCTCAGCACAAAATTTTAAAAACTTTTAAGCTTCAAGATTGAAAAACTAAAAAGCAAAAGCTTTCGAATAAGATGTCTGTGATCCAAATTTGATTATTTTTCGCTTATTTATTATCGCTGAATGAAATTTCTAGTAAAATTGTAATATTTTGTAACACGCTGGTTTCATTTTCTAATAAATTATTTGTATTAATATTTTAGATTTATAATATAAATTCACAAAAAATTAGTAATTTTGAAGTTAGCACACAGAATTTATAAAATAAATATTTTGAAAATCTAGGTATTTTGGTGTGCCGTAAACTCTTTTCATTACATTAGAAAATTGTGCACTTAATGTGAAACAATGGATATTTGGATATTTATTTACTTACTTGCATACATTCAATAATTTTTTGGCAGTGTTTTGTTAAATATGGAAACAAACGGATACAATCTGTAATTAAATCTGATGGCTTTACTAATTGTAATGTAGTTAAAGCTGTAGAATTATGTTTTGATTTTACTGAAGGATCTGATAGTATTTCTTGTAACTTTAGTACTAGATCTTCTAAAATGAAGCGTAATTCGTTTAATTTTAAAGTTGTTGAATTCGGAGAATCTTCATCATTTAAAGTATTTTCCTACAACAACCAAAATTGTTTTAATAGTCTAAAAAAAAAAAAATTATTAATTTAATTACATCAGTTACAGACGGGGCAGATAACTCATTTCGTAAAACGATTAAAACATCTACATCCAAATCACGAAAACAATTACGTCGAATTAAACCTTGATCAATAACTTCAATTTTTGATGTTGAAGGAGCATTCGTTTGACTTTTAGATGGTAATGACATATTTGTATTGTTCAATGCAGTTTCATCATTTTTTTTATTTCCTCTTCCCTTAGCTTTAGTAGTTTCACGTTTTGGAATCGCAAATGTTACATCATCAGTTCCAATTCTTGATGGAAAATAGCTAGGTGGAGGTTTATAGTCTGCTGGAGCGTAGCACATTAGTTTTGTAAATTCTTCTTCGAGTTTTATTAATTCTTTTAAACGAAGAATAACCTAAAATTATTATATCAAATTTATTAAATAACGATTTGTTTAAATATTTCAAATCAAGTGTATTGTGGTCAAACTACTACCGTCGATTTAATAGCACGTTTACGAACGTCAAATTCACGTTGTTTAGGAACTACATTGAATTGAATTAAAAACAAATGTAACGCACGTTCAAATAAACGCTAGTGTAACAAGCCTCATTTAACACAATGTACAGCTGAAATGTACGTTTCAAGTAATGTGTGTTCATTAATTAAACGCTAGTGTGATCGAAGCTTTAAAGGCACAATTTGATTAATTCAAAGCTTAATTACCTTGTTTTGAAGATCGGGTTCTTTTTGTCCTACAAATGCACTAATAACTTCTCGAAACCAATTTATACAGTTAAAATAACAATTTAAAATTATTTTTAAAGTTTTTGAATCGTAATCTTGAATTCCACCTACATCAAGATGAATTTGAGGCATTATAATTGAACAGCCTAAAACTGCATCAATTGCAGTTAAATTATTATTTTGTCTATAATGTACTAAACGCATTAATCGGAATAATGATGACAAATATAGAACTGAAACTCTAAAGAAGATAATAATAAAATTTTTGTTTTTTAAATTATAAAAATATCATAAGTACAAACCTTGAATTGTTGTCCATACATAAACCGCCAATATTTACAGCGAATTTTGTATCTTGTTCATGATCTTCGTTAATACAATAACTCATTTCAAAATTGATTCCTTCCAATCTAAGTTGTAAAAAAATACTTTCTTTTATTACTAGTATTAAAGGAAGTATTTATTGTAGTCGTGTCAAAATTTCGAGTTTTCACCGAGATTAGATTATTTGAGATCCTGAGTCCAAAAAAAAAAAAGTTTTTAGAAAATGGTATGCATGTGTGTGTCAGCGATATTATATCGAACTCTTTATCCTAGAGTCACCAAACGTGATATTATGTCATCGTATTATTTTCAATTATGTCGCAAAGTTTCTGGTAAAAATCGGACAACCAGGTTTCCGTTGAAGTTTGAAGAAAATGATTGGAGTCAAATGTAAAAAAAAAAATCTAGAAAATCACTGAAATAAAGTGGGGCACCCGGGATGTCTAATTTTAGCCAAAAGCTTTGCGGCACACCTAGGAGTATTGTGAACACACGCACACACCCCGAACAATTACTGAAAACCACTTTTCTGGACTCAAAGGCCCTCAAAACATGCATTTGAAAGTTGTTAGCTCGAAATTGAAATTTTAACACGATTACAATATTCAATTTACTACTGATAGTAAAAGAAGTAACGACATGGTTATATCCTTTACAAATGGTAGCAAAACAATGAAAATTATTTGAATATTATTTTCAGTTTCGGATAGAATTTTTTACTGTTTTAAGTGTTTTTCGAAAGTTAAACATTTATGAGAGATTTTATTATTGTTAATGACAACTCTATTTGAATGACAGAACTCTTTGGTGACGGTCTGCACCAAATTAGCAACGAGTAACATCCTCTCAGAGAATCATTACAACTAGCTAATTCATACTGATGATGACTACTTTGAAGTCGAAACACGTATTTATAAAAATACAAAATAATTTCGTAGATCAAAAATTGGTGCAAAAAATCGAAATTTATTCGAAAAATCCTAGAGTTCTCATTAATAATAATAAAATCTCTCATAAATGTTTAACTTTCGAAAAACACTTAAAACAGTAAAAAATTCTATCCGAAACTGAAAATAATATTCAAATAATTTTTATTGTTTTGCTACCATTTGTTTCCTAGATCAAATTACTTTGATCTAGGAAATTGGGGCAAAAATCGAAATTTATTTATGAGAGAGCTTAAATGAATATGAATAAATTTTGTACTCACTGTAAAAAATCAGGTGTATCTTCAACAATAAAATATTTTTGAAAATCATTCGTGATGGTGTCAGCTAACCAAGCCTGCAAAGATGTTAAACTATTCATAATCAATTTTATATTGAATTTAGTATCAGAACCATAACTCTTTATAATTAAATTTTTTAACTATATAAAATAGTGGAATAATATATGTTTATATTGGGAGTGAAAATTAGACCGGGTTGATTTCAAAAGATGGTTTTCACAGTTTTTTTAAAATTTATGTTTTCTTTTTTTCTTCTTTTGTTCAATTAAGGAAGATATTATAGAATACATATAAAGATATTAGACAGTCAATCTTCTACAAAACAACGCTTGGCCTCGTGTCGCAATAGTCGTAAAAACTATTCGGAAACACTCCAGTGGGATGTAACCGTATCCGTTGTGTTCTCCAAATATTGCTATTTCCGATTACTGCGTGTTACAATTGATGCAGCGAATTTTTCAAGCATTGACAGCCTTTTCTTTCAATTTTTTTAGGGATATTTAGAAATAACATAAATTTAAAAATTTTTATAAAACTTACCAAAAAATAATTATTAAGTTGTAAACTAGTAACTAACATAGATGCTAAATGATCATATGCGAATCCTATTGCTTCAACGTTTCCACTTGTACAACTAATTACATTACCTAAAAAAAAGTTATCCGATTTCTTAAACAGAACAAAAAGCATGAACGCATTAAACGATAAGACAGTAAGAAATGTTTAGAGCAGAATTATTTGTCATTAAATCATTAAACATATAGATGTTCTGTACATTGGTTTAAAAACTCACAATTTTCTAAAATAAACAACTTACTCATGAGCTTTGCAGCTTGTTGAACTCGTTCATTAGGTATATCAGAAATACTAATTGTACTTTTTTCACTTGAATGTAATATATCTTCATCATTAGTATCAATAGCAGCTAAATGTTTTGAAGCCATTACCGCACCGATAATCCCTTTGTATTGAATGCTGTAAAATAAAATAATGAAGTATTCAATGTTTTACTTCTGAACCCTAACATAATATATTCCTCAAACGGAACTTGCAAAACATCATCTCTAAAACTTTTATTAGTAGAATGTTAAAATTTTAAAATTTAGTTACGCTCATATTATTAAATTAAATTAGAAATTTCCGAATTGTATTTCTAAATAAACGAAAAAGGCACAAGATAAAATATGTATCTTTTTATAAATTCAGTACATTTACGCAAAAAACGGTAAAGATATTTTGAACATTATATCAAATTTTCGAGTAAAAATTGTATACAATACTTACTCTCGTTTCCAACTATGCAGTTGCTTCTTTATAAGAATATGTAAATCATCTTCTAACGTAGAGACATTCGCATATTCTGAAGAAAATGCTAAACGACATAAAATGTCCATAATACATTTAATTTCGAAAAAATCCAATTCGTCAATATTATTCAATAAATTCAATAAAAGTAAGGAGTGTTGTTGTAATAATTTCGTATGTTCTTCAGCTAAAATAGTTAAAACTTTTAAAGATGATCTAACACTTCCTTTATAAAGGCTACTGGTAAGTACAATTAAAGAATGAATCACATCTTGCTGATTATGAATATTTGCATCTGGATGTATAAATGTTAACCTGAAATTAAAACGAATTTACAAAAATTAAAATTAGTACATTATATTTCTTCGAAGTTTAACATAGTAAATATAGCTAGCATGAGACCATGCAGCATTATAATAATGTATTATCAGGAAAACTCAGGTAAAATAATGTAGCCGAAAACAGAGAAATTACTTTTTATCTCTAGATAGTGTCTCAATGGTGTAACTAAAGAATCTAAATATAACAAATCTCATAAACAATTTAAATATAATAGTATAATTTAGCAAATTAAAAATTTAATAAACAAGGGCATAAAGATTCAAGCCCGTGCGTTTTTCTTTTTTTGATTTGACTATAATTAGAAAGGACTGTTTACTACATCATTAATTTATTCACATTTATTACTCAATATATTTATAACGCATTTTGAAATAACTTACACAAATAATTTAGATGCAAAATCTGATAAAATTGTCCCGCCTTTCATACGCATTAATATCGGAGCAATGTCGATAACCGAATTTATATATTCTTTAAAAATTTCGTTCTAAAAAAAAAAAAGGAATAAATAAATTACAATCATAACATATACTAATGAATTTCAACAAACCTTTAAAAATGTGTTGTAAAGATGTTCAATGAGAATAATTTTAAATTGACCGGAAGTTACTTTCTTTTTAAATATATTTTCTACATTTTTCTTATGGGTAGAAATTGTATATAGAATTATTAAAATCATTATATCAATGGATCTGAAATGAAAATATAAAAACCAGCTTAAGTGTTGTTAGAATTGTTAGAGACTATTATAACAGCATGAAAATTAAAAAATAAATATATAATGCACATTCCCATGGTCATGTTAATGTACAAAATTATATGATGGCATATTAAAGGGTAAAGTTTGTAACGCCGGGAAATATTGGAGGCACTATAAACATTTTTGTATACTCAGGTGATCATATAATTTAATAAATCCGTTTTCGCCTGTCTATCCGTCAATTATGCTTCTTGTTACCAAGATAATTCGTAAATGAGAGATATAGCGATAACTTTCAGGCCTAAAAAGTGATTTGAATTTCGTAAATAAGCAAAATCGGCCAATTGAGTCCAATAAATCCATGGCCCAACGTTTAAACTATACGGCATAAAAGAAAAGTTCAAATAAAAAAAATATTTGTTTATTCAGAACAAACAATTTTTGTTTGAAACATTTTTTCATAAACTTTTTAGATTCGCTTCAATTTCAGCTAATAAACACATATATAATATTAAATTAAAATTTATTATATAAACAATTCTTATAACTGTATGGGCTACATTTTTAGTGTATTTTATTAATATTGATGATTAAAAATAGTTCAAATATTGATACCCAAGCATATATCGGGTATTTAAGCAATTAACACTGCTAGCTTTAATTTACACTTGTTAAGTTTAAAAATAAACTTGTGGTGCCATTGGTATAACTTTTTTTTTATAATTATAAAAACCGTTTTGTATTTGGAAAAGTCATAGTTTCAACAATAAGTCTCAAAATGCATTATCATTATAGGAGAACTAACACAATTGAATGACTGCCGAGATAATGATCTGACTCCTAGATAAACGTTAAAGATCATAAAATAAGTCGTAAATATTCACCCGATGAATCAAGGTTTTATATATTTAAAAGTTATAGTCCAAGATTTGAGCGATAAAAAAAACAACAATTTTCTAAAGACTCATTTTTTTATATTATGACAGATTTATATGAGCCTTTACCGCACCCCCCTTCCCCCGTAAACGCTAACGAATCAGACTGACTGGCAGCAGGCTATTTCACTACACCATAAATGTGTCATAAAAAATTCAGCCTTTAGAAAATGCTTACATGTTCTTATCGCTGACCTCTCTGGCTATTAGTTAGTTAGTACATTTTTCTCATATTTCTCGTCTCTAAGGCTAAAACTCATTACTAAAAAATTTTAAATATATAATAATGAAAAAAATTTTGTTAACTGCTTACCTATGTGCTGCAGGTTCTTTGATGTTTAAAATGACTTTAATCCAAGCATTTGCTAAAGGTTTTGATTTCATAAATGCCAATTGGATTGTAGAAAATGTCATTATTAAACTCAATTGTTTATCATTCTGAATATTTAATAACAATGTTGTGTCTATTAATGTTTTTCTTAGTTCTTGGATCACCTGCATTTAAAACAAATCCAAACAAATTTTTACTTACAGTTTTTTTAATAAGAAACAGATATAATTTCGTCCATTAATTTATTAAAACTATCCTATAATTACAATCGATGATAGTACCAGAAAAGTAGTAAAAAGAAATGGTATCCAACTGAATGTATGTATGTATATTTTTTAGAATTCGTACTTTCGAAATGAAATATCGAAATTGTTCCGGTATTTAATTTTTTTACTTAACAAGTGAGCGGAATATTAATGAAAAATAATTATTGTATTTTGAATTAAACACAGCCTTGAACATATTTTACGGTAACCTATTGGCGATATTTTTCTTTGCTTACTATTATTATTAAAAAATAATTTTCATCCTGCAATCTGATGGGAGAAGGCCACCTTTAATTTGTATTTTAGAATATTACTGTAATGTTTCGCTACGCATGCACCTATTATCCAACATACTACTAGTACAAGAATATTATTTTAAAGTTTATCGTCGAAAAAAATATTTACCTCCAGCATGTCAGACTGAGGACACGTATTCAACAAATATTGTGTTAATATTGGAATATGAGTAACTGCAATTGAAGTTTGTATAAGTGCCAATAAATGTTTTCTCACTTCGTTATGCTTTTCAGTATTTAATGTTAAATGACCATAACATTCTATTATCGCTGGTATTAAATCACTGTTCTTTTTCATTAATTCACTAAAAATTGAAATTTTTTAAATTATTAATAAGCTGAGAACCAAAAACAAATCCCTTAACAATATACAATAATAAATAAATAACATAACATAATATTATTTATACCAAGCGCTTTGACCATTTATTTAACCAGCTATGTCCATGAAATTTACAATTTTTTCATTCTGCTGATAACCCAAACAGAGGGATTTCATCGATAATTACTAAGAAATGTCGTCATTAGCACGTGTTGGTTTACATATAATTTCTACTTGATTTAATAAACATGAAATAATCCTCAAAAATTTAAAAAAATATAACTATCAAAGATTAAATGATAAACATAAATTGACTCACATTAAAATTTTGAAAATATTTAGATTTTAAGTGAAAAATGTTTGTTTTAATGACAAAATAAGAATATAATAGCCTTTGGTTCATTTTAAAAATTTTAAGACTATAATTAAGAGCTTTAATATCATAAATGGAAACTTCTTAATTCAGTTTAATTTAATTATAAAAATTAAATATTTATAAATTTTTTGATTCCAAACTTACCTTACAGCAAAGTATACCAAGTTTTTAAGGCCCTTAACATAAATCTAAGATTTTTTTTAGTTACCTATTTATTAAAGAATATTAAACACGTATTGTTCGCTTTTGTTTCATTAACATAATTGATTATTTTAAAATCGAAAAAATTCAAGTATTTATTATAAATAAAATTTGGTACATAAATAACAGAATTGTTTATAAATTTTATTGATGGTTCCAGATCCAAGAATATCAATCGACTTCGATTGTGGGTAAAGTGCATTTGTTTGATTCTATACTAAATTTCTTACCTTAATCGAATTGAAACAAATTCATGTTCATGATCTGGTAAAATATCCGGTAATATTGTTATCAATTCCATTTGATTATAAACAGCGGTCACTTCTATTAAATCTAATAAGCTCGTTGCTAATTTATGACTATTATTTACAGTTGGTAAAAATGCTAATGGTCGCGTAAGTAATCTGATCCAGTTATTTTCATCATCTCTGAAAAATTTCAAATGTCTTTCTAAATAAATGCTATTTAAGAGCCGTGGAATTTTATATTTTTTAAATTTCCATCTTTAGTTATGAAAAAAAAATAGTGCGTGGAGTCCATCCGCGCGGAAGAAGTGAAACTTTGTAATGTGGAAATGAAAATAGGAAGAATACACGTCCATGGTAGAGTTAAACGTTCAACACAACCTTAATGGAAGTCGCATTAGGAGTTTCACTTCAAAACGTAAAAACAATTGATAATTTAAAAACAAACGTAAAATTACAATAATAAAAAAACCATTTATAAAACTGTGTTTCAATATTGTCAATTTTATGCAAAAAGTTTATATTGTCCATTTTTTACGAAATGACATAAAGAAAATTAAATAAACAACGCGTACATAAACCAATTGAATTCTACAAGTAGATGACGAAATCATAATTTCAAAACTGTAATATTTTAGCAAAATTTTATTCATTTATATAATGAAACATTAAGTAAATGTATTTTTTGAATATTTTTAAATCAATTAAATAATAATTTTAGTATATTTTTATTTTTAAAATTTTAAATTTCTTTGGACTAATAATCTAGATACTAACAAATGTATATTTTATAAAAATTATTACTTACTCTTCAAGTGCATATTCCATTAATTTATCTGAAACGAAATCAATAATTTTTCCTTGTAAAAAATCGACATTTAACAAAATTCGAATAAGACTATCTTTAGGAATTCCAACAATAATGTCGGTGCCGGTTGAAGTAGCTACCTATAATACATTAAAATATTTCGAATTAAAATTGAGCAACATAATCGAATGAAATTGAATGTAATAAAGTACCTGCGTTGGTAACAAAGCTTTTTTCAAGTATTTCTCATTTTTGCAATATTCTTCAAAAGTATTCATAAATTTCTCTATCATTTCTTTTGATTTGCTAGATTTCTTAAAAAGTGTTTGTAGTTCATTTGCTATAATTATAGGTTCTTTTCCTTAAAAATTCAAAATTATTTTTAGATGAAAAAGAAATAAGATTAACTTTCGATTTAGTAGCTATAGTTTAAGACAAAGGTGGATAAGATTTCCCTTCTGTTAAGTTTAAAACTGCACATTTTATTTTGTCGGTAAGCTCTAAGAGAATTCATATTTAAAATATGAGATCCAATAAAGCTTAATATTGTAAATAGACTGAATGGTTACCAAGTATCGTTAACGTATGAGGTGAACTTCCGTACTGAATTTGAAGACCACATTTCTCTAAGATATCTTCGAAATATTTTTTGGAAGATAAATTTTCTTTATCAACTGAAGAATTACGCCGAACACGTTTTGATAATGGTGCTGCTTCGGGAAAATAATCATCTTCATTGTCTGTTTTTGCAGTTACTGGTGGGGCGCTTATTGTTTTTTCTTGTAATTTATGTTTTGATATATTTAATGAACTTGATACTCCTTGAGATGTACTCACAGGATGCAATGTCTGAGTTTTGGATTTTCTTTTGTACATGTTTTAAAATAAATTTTCAAATAAAGCTTACGATACGTATATTATTTACAACAAACCTTGCAGTTAATTTGTTTGTTTAGAATATTTAAATTTGACAACTACAATGGAGGGAATTAAACAGTAGAGCCAACATTATCATTAGTTGTCAATAAAAAATGTAAAGGTCATACAGAGATATAGGTTAGTAGCATATATTATATCATGGTTAGTAGTCCAGGACTGAAAGAGCACTAAATGAGCTAAAATAACAACTTTTATGACGCGCTAAAATAGCGTATGGTTATTGATAGCGCGTTTTATAAAAAGATTCTTTGTATTTGCTTTGCTTGTATTTAGCTATTGAAAATAACGTAGTTTTCACACGTCCTATAAATGTATTTATACGCCCTGAACAAAAAGTCATTTTCAATCTTATAGAAATTGAATAGGAAATCAATAGGACTGAATAGGAAATTTCCTATTCAAATGGTTCCTATCCAATCCTATTGATTTTCTATTCAATTTCTATACGATTGAATAGGACTTTTTTATTAGGACGGATATAGTGGACATTGAGCAATGTGTTTGGGTTCAGCGAACTACGGCTATCTATACATGATATTTATCCCGCCTTTTTGTGATGATAAAAGTAAGAACTACACCTGTTTTCTATTACAACACAAGGTCATGACATTAATGTTATAAAAGTCCGACCAAAAATGTTATATAAATGTCTGCACTTATTTGTCGCCGTGCATGCAAGTCTTGTGCACAGATCTTGATAACTGAAATAGACAACTTTTAACCCTTTTTACAATAAACATGGCGATAAATATTGCCTGTGTGTGTCTATAGAAATGTGAGCGTATTAATTAATACATGTGTATCAGTAGTGGGTCGTGGTGGATAATATACCCCACGGTCATAAAAACAGGTTTGGACAATCAATTTTAAAAAAGTTTGAAAGTGTTTAATTAATGGCTGGTCTTATAAGTTGCCATGCATGCAAGTAGAGTATACTACCCATTACTATCAGTACCACTACTGATATGACATCAAACGATTGTAAACAAGCAAATTGTAATAACTTGATATGGGGTGCTAAATACTATAGGCAGGTCATGCAGCTCATACACGAGCCATATATGCTCAAAGCATACTGTTGGTGGCCGTGCACTCTCTGGTAAGGTACTCCTCGATTAATTTCTAAATTGCTAATGATCTGACATCTGTCCATTTAAAAAGTAACTATTTACGTAGAGAGAAGGGAAAATAAACTGAGTTTATTGTCCCTTCAAACGTCATAAGACAATTAAAAATTTCTTCACTGTAAAAAAATTATAAATCAAATAAATGGGAAGAAATTAAAATTATATATGAAACCGACCACTTATTAATTAATGTAATGAGGGTCCCATTCGATGGCGGCTATTAGTTCGGAAAATCAAGTAACTCCACAAAGATTTGTTGAAGAAGTTAATTACGATGAAATAACTAAAATACAGGTTAATACAATATTTAATCCCTTTCGTTTGGTTCATTCGTAAATTCTGTCTGTTCTGGTTTTGTTTATAGTTTAATGATTTAGTTTAAATAATATTTACTTGAATTAGGTGATTGGCAATGGGTCATTTGGTGTAGTTTGGAAAGGTTTGTGGCGTGATAAATATGTTGCTGTTAAACATATTGAATCAGAAAGTGAACAACAAGCTTTTACAACCGAAGTGAGATTATTATCACGAGTTGAACATGAAAATATTGTTAAATTGTACGGTGCATGTACTCAAGGACCTCACGTATGTCTAGTTATGGAATATGCTGAAGGTGGTTCTTTATACAATGTATTACACTGTAATCCGAAACCGAAGTACACTGCTGGACATGCGATTTCTTGGACATTACAATGTGCAAAAGTAAGTTTACGTACTCAAAATTTACTTAATTATAATTATATGTTACTGATTGATAAACTTAAACATGGATGGAAAAAGAGCTCAAATATTAGCTAATTATTTAATTATAGTTTCGTTCAATTTAGCTGTAATACTTCCTAGTTTGAAAACTAGTAGTGTCCACTTCAAAACATTAATCATAATTATAATAAAAAACATGGATGTACAATTTAACGTACCTTACCATCTGTACTCGATACTCTAATTTTTCGACCTATTGGGTTATAAAGACCATATAATGGTTAATCATCTTGGGTTATTTAAAGCCCAAATATATATATCATCTTGGGTTATAAAGAGCATATAATGTTTACTAATTGTTAGACTTTTTTGTTGATTTATTTAAGGTCGACGTTTTTATCATAGATTGTTTCAACTTATATCAAACAATAACCGTCCGCAAAAGATAACCATTGCAAATCGTGACAGGGAAAACGGGAGACGTTATATTATGAAGTGATCAATATAATGTTTGATTTTGTAAAATTAAATGGCCTGTCACGAAAAAAATATATTTTGCTATTTTTTTATAATAAGGGACATAACATATTTAATATAATAAGGGATTTCTAAGAAGTGTGCCAAAAACGACAGAAAATCCTCTTGTTATTTTAGTCCATTTATATGTTAATAATATGTATGTTACTATTAATTAAAAAGAATTACCGAAGAAAGTGGGCAGATAGCGGCTATATACGTATACTAACCACTTGTATATGAATGGGCTAAAAGACATTCAGACAATTTTTAATTAACGTAATAGTCTAGAACTGTCAAATTTTTTAGCCTTTTAAATTTTATTGATGTATAATTTCGCCAATCAGACAATCTTATTTTGAATTGAAAATTTTTCAAACTATTTTAGGGAGTCGCTTATTTACATGCAATGCAGCCTAAACCATTGGTACATAGAGACTTAAAACCACCAAATTTATTGTTAGTTTCTGGTGGTCAACATTTAAAAATTTGTGATTTTGGAACTGCTGCAGATCGAAGCACATACATGACTAATAATAAAGGTTCAGCTGCTTGGATGGCACCGGAGGTTTGTTATTAAAAATATAATATACTTAGTTAAATATTTTCATTAATAAAAGTAGGGCCAAATTGATTTGAAATGCTTTTAGCTTCCAAACCATCAGTGTGAGTTAGAATTTTTGTTGACTATTTAGTTTTCAAAAAAAATTTTCATGCATACAATACATTTTAGTTTGTTTTTAAACATTTGAAAACATTAAAAGCTTCACTGATTAACATTTTTTTGGCAAAATTTAGTAGAAGTTATAGTTGTTATTTCAGACGAAAGTTGAAACAACCATCTTTAATCCTTTAGTTTGTTTTCAAAATTTTAATAAATTAAACTATTTTTTAACATTTATTGAAAACTTAATGTGTTGATTTTTTATGCATTTTTGAGCATGCTATGAAATGATGAGTATTCAATGTTTTCATTTCATAAAAAAAGAAAATGCGAAAAAAATGTGTCCCGTTAGAGGTCTCTATGATGATTTTCTTAAGAACAAATTTAATTTGAAAATTCGTGATATTTAAAAAAATGCATTATCTCAAAAATCTTTTATTTTTTCTACCCAAAAAAAAAATTGTGATTATTTGGGACATTAAAGTCGGCACTTTCACTAAATTTTGTTAAAATTGTATAGTTTTTACGGAATTGATAATTAAAAAACAAAAATAATAAAAAGATACTGGTCGTGTTCCATTTTACTCGAAAATCGTGAAGCTATGTTAAAAAATGTTCAGTACAAAAGTTGTAAATCTTTTTATTATCTAAAACTTTGCCATTGATAATTTTTTTGTACGAAATCAACTTTGCTGGAATTCGCAAAAAATTTTCACCCTTTTTGACAACCCCCTCCCAAAATTATAGTCCGCCCCACCTGCTCACGCATTTTGGTTTTTTACGCTTATTGAACCCCCATTCACCATTTTCTGCTTTCAAAGTGCTGTTAAGAATTTTTTCCACGTTCAGTATAAAATGTGTTAACTCGATTGCATCTTAAAGTATGAAAGTATATGTAATCTTAAAGTATTATTTCATTTCTGATTATTTACTTAGAGAATTCTAAAAAAAAAAAAATTGCTTAGGGAACCGAAAACTGAGAACATATCTAGCTGAATTGATTGCCATCTTCAAGTATTTCTTCATTTCTAATCATTTATTTAGGAAATTCTAAAACATCATTTGCGTAGGGAACCGACAACTGAAAACATCTCCAGCTGACTTGATTACCAATTTATTATTTAGAAATTTAATTTTATAAGAAATGTGAATGTATATTTTAACTTTTACATCGTATTTTAGGTTTTTGCTAGTTCATCATATACAGAAAAATGTGATATATTTAGTTGGGGTATTATTTTATGGGAAACATTATCAAGAAGAAAACCATTTGAATATATTGGAAATGCATTATGTGTTTTATGGGCAATTTATACAGGTAAACGACCACCATTAATTGAAGGCTGCCCCAAACCATTAGAAGAGTTAATGGTTAGTTGTTGGAGTCAGAAACCTGAAGAACGACCTGATATGAAAGAGGTAATTTCATGTATTAAATTGGTTAGATTTCGGTCAGATAACGTCTATTTTGTCTTCACTTTTGGTTAATTATGTTTTTATATCTTAGGTAGTGAAAATTATGACCGAATTATTACCTTTTTTCCCTGGAGGTGAAACTCCATTAGTTTATTCGAATGAAAGTATGGAATATGAAGAGGAAGAAGTAGAGGATCAATATTATAGTGAAGAAGAAATTGAAAGTTTTAATATACCAGAGCAAGAAACTTTACGAAATGGTCCTCAATTGACACTTTCTAATACAAATTCAAATCTTACACCGTTAGAATTGACAGTGGATCCTGTAAGTTTTGAAACTATATGTATTTTGCCTTTTAAGTGTAAGCTTAATTGTAATTCTTAACTTAGAACTAAGTTATAGTGAACAGTTTCCTAGTTTAATTATGATTTCAAGCTTCTTGTCGTAAGTGAAAAATTAAAAAAATTTTTGTTGTGATAAAGAAACTCATTATTATGCAAAATAATATAAAACTTTACATATAAAGTAAAGTCTGAGTTTGTCCTGTATGTGTCGATAAAAAGAAGATATTTCTGAGGTTGATTTGCATATATAATTCATTAATATCTTATTTTTATTTGAAATATCATAGTTTTTGTTAAAGAATTCGGTAAAATTATCGGTTTAAAATAAACTTTTTTACTTGCCCTACGTAAACTGTTCAATATAAATTGAAAGAATGTTCATTAAATGTTCAAAGAATGTTCAATATACAAGAAAAGTCTAAATTTTTAAAATTTGATTTCTTCCAATTTTATTTATTATATAGGTCAAAAAGGCATTTTTATTACTCAAAACGTATTAATTTTGGTAATACATACATATTTAGTATTGAAAATTTTTTGAATATTATTTACTAACTACTTTAAAATAATAAATATTTTATTTGTCGTAGAATGCGTGGGAATTAAATGAAGAGAATTCGGAGCGATATTTGTTGAATGAATATGATGATAGTATAATGTCTACACGAGGTATGTAAATTTTCGATTCATATGTATAATAACCTTAACGATACTGATCTTAAGGCATTTAGATGAAGTATAATGAATATTTTGTTTTAATCAAGTGTATCGTGTTATCTTAAGAAGAGAAATTATTTTATACTTTTTAGTCCCGTATAAAAACATGGTATATTAAAAATTATTTTTATTTTATTATTTTCTGCCTTTCGTAAAAGACGTTTTTAAAAGACATCGATTTAAGTTTTTTTTTTTAACAGATGGAAATTTTTTTATTATTCTGTAATCTCTGGATCCAAAAAGTCATTAGTATCTAAATGTATAGTCTAGGTATCTTGAGATGCTTCTTGATACTTCTAGACTGCATGAGTTGATATTGATTGACACTTTTGAAGCGATTGGCTTCAAGATAATTGTAACTTTTTTTCACTAAAAAGATATCGTTTTGAAATTAATTGATTAACTCTAATGTCTGTGTGAAACATCGTTAAATAATATTTATTTATAAGATAATTTGTGATTGATTCATTGAATGATAAGGATTACCTTTCGTTTCCAATTTTTGTCATCAAATGCACCAGTAGTGCATGGATATCGCATGAAATGAGTCCAAGATATCGGTTTCTAAATCGAGAGGTGAAAAAATTAAAAAAATTCAAGAAAATATTTTTGTTTGAGAATTCGATAAAACTTCGTTTATGGGGTAATTTCATCCTAAAAATAACAAAAATTATTTCTATTTAACAAATGGATGCGTAGTTTTTGAGATACCGCTAAAGATCCTATTCGGAAAGCGATAAAAAACTCGTAAGTTTCAAAAATTATCAAATGTTTTCGATAAAAGTCATTATAGGGTAGGGTAGACGTGCTACTGCTCAACTTTTTAATTTTCGAACATTATAATGAATATAATTTAGTTACTAATAATTAATTATGAGTTTTTGCTCTTATCAATGTAATGAGCACATAGGAAAGGTTCTAATTATTCGAATTAGTGCCAATAGGATTTAATAGAGATAATTGAATAACAACGCAAAAGAGCGTATTTCTTAAAAATAAAACGTAATCATATACCCTTATGAGTATCTAAAAACAAAACTGCTTTTTCCGTTTATAACATGATCTAACATTTCAACGGAAAGAGTTATGTTTAATCGATTAAAGCCGCTGTCATCCTAGCATTTAATTTTATGCAGAAACGCACGTTAATTAGAATGTGCTTTTAAGCAATAGATCTTTTTAAATAGAGCTCCAGTCACACGGTGCTCTACGCCCACCTCAGACTTTCAGGACTTAATTAAGGCAGTCACGCTAGCGTTTAGTTAAACGTTCGTTACATTTATATTTAATTAAATTTAATTTTAAAACATAAGCATTTGAAATCCGCTAAACGTGCCTTTAAATCGACGCTAGTAGACACCACACTAATTTTACAAAACGTGTATATCATTGGGACTCTTACAATATTCGTTCAACATAACAGTATCGTTTATCATGCATACAAAAAACAAATTATTAAAAAGTTTATGAAAATAATAATAAAATAATAAGAGAAAAATCGCAATTGCGTCCGTTGCACCTACACCTATTGGTACTCTGTATCCTTCTTTAAGAGACTCCATCTCCTGAAGGCTAAGTTGACTTTTGGTTCAAGGTGCTGCAAAAGAATTATTCAAAGTGAATGAAGCTACAGGATCTTATCTAGTAACCAGACAAAAGCCCATAGCTTCTCCACCAGAACTCTTCTCATGATGAATGTATCCCGAGTTTCGAATCCGAATATTCTATGTCTAACACCTTGGAGATTTCTACAGGTGCAACTAACATGAATAGAGGTTTCGCTATCCTCCAGACTCGGACTACAAGTAGGGTCGTCTGAGATTCCCAAGTTATGAAGATGGTAGTTCAGCCGGGAACAGTTAAATGATTTATACTAGTGGTTATATACAACTTAGCCTGTCACATGCCATTTATGAAAACTCAGTAATCAAGTTGCGCTTGTCAAATCCGCTGCTTAATACAAGATATCATAGAGAATTTCGCTATATGAATAATAGGTTTAGGCGCGAGAGGGGTGTGAGACGACGCCTCTCTCCCTACGAATGAGATACATTGTTTTCTTTTATGCCAGAGTGACCAAAAACCTAGCTCAGTTAGACCATGTTATATGTATTCACGAACAATCGTCGATTGGAATTTTGAAGTCTCAAGGGCCTGGAGAGCAGCCTGGCTAACTGCGAAAATGCTGATGTGCACACCACTGTAAACCTACGTGTTATAGATTTGGACAACTCTCAGCAAGGCGCAGATTTTTTTGTAAAACCGCCGCATACTGATCTAAAGGACCTTTCTTAAAAATTTTATGATTTTTGAATACCATTTAATTTTCTCTAAAATTTTGTAAAAACATCACATAAGTATTACTGAGAAATACATTTTTAAAATTTTCATCTGGAATCATTGTTTATTATTCATATAAAAGAAGGCTCTTTACTTTTTGGAAAATTTATTTATTTACATTAATATTTTCATTCAAGATTTCATAATCATTTTATTTCACTATTTATACTTTTGATATTTTAAATAATTATATTAACTTACAAACATGAAAGAAATCTTTTTTTTTTTTTTTTAAATAAACATTAAAACTCTAATAAATTTTAATTATTTATTTATTCATACAAAAAAAAATCGTCATACATATGTTTTCAAATTATATTATATAAAATTTATCAAATATCAAATATGGACGTCTTCATTGAAAATTTATAAAATAGATTTATCAGAATATTTTATTCGATAGATGGCCGAAGTGGTGTAGAAATGTACATATTATTTATTTATATCGTGGTGTAGAAATGTACATTTATTTATATCGTGAACCAAGTAATTAAGGATGGATAGACGATATTAACTTTTCAGGAGTGAATAATGCGCTTTGGAAGTTAATAAAAAATAATAATACTTCCCCGTTTATGTAAGGTAGAAAATTGACTTAGGTTGCGAGTTAAGTAAAGGCACGATGGTAAAATATAATAATATAGATGTGTTTAGCTCAGCCGGTGAACCGTTAGATGTCGCATTATACTGGAGGTAATGTTTGCACTCAATTATTAATAGCAGTACGTTGGACATCATAATACAATGCAAAAAATATATTTATTTGACGTCATGTAGGGATTCTTAATATGATGTTATGGTCCAAGATCTGGTGTTATTTTTTGCTAATAGATTTTATTGCTGATTAATTAGGTTTTAAGTTGAAAATTGATATCAACAATAAACCAACACAATCGACAGCTGGCGCTACCGTGTTGCATTAGGCTGTAACTCTTCGAGTACAATCCAGAGTATTTCATTGGAGCTGAAAATTATTTGCTTTTCAATCAGAATCTTATAAGTATCATTCATTCTTCGTGCTACACAAATTTACTGCTTTACCACTTAAATATAGAAAAACACTGGTAGAAACGACATCAGAAACTTCAAATTCAGTTTCAAGATCGGTAGGAATAATTCCAGTAGCGACAACTTTTCAAAGATGACTATTAATTCGTCTGAATTCAGATGCGCATTCAAAAAAAAAGAAAACGTATAAATGCTCTTCATTTTTTAGTTTTTAGTACTTTGTTAGTAATTTTTATAATATATAATATTTGTAATATGAAAATTTAAGATTGAATAAATGAAAATCCGCTTGTCTCCTCTAACAATTGGGATCTCTCCACAGCGTGGCACTTCAGCGGTCCGATTAACGGTGTTTGCTGTCGTCAGCTGAATTTGATTTTTATCGGTTAAAAAAATGTAAACAAAGCGTGCAAAAATTTGTAAACAACAATCTTATGGAGTTTTTTAAAATTTGTATTATTATTAACTATTGGACATTTATGCTAACGAATACTCTAACTACCGGTATAATTAAGAACTGTTTAGAACTACCAATATTTAAACTCCATAGACATAAAACTTGTAATAGATAGAGTGTTTCATAATAATGTATAGTGTTTAATATATTATAATAACATAATCATATTTTGGTAGTCAATGGAAAATAATCAGCTGAGTGTGTTATAAGTAGTAATTAATTTTGCTACTATGGCGCTGAGATCTTATGACGAATATCCAATACAGCAGTATTCGCTGCTTACCCAATGTACTCTAAATCATAATTTTTGACTGAAACATGTAAAGTGCATCATAATTTTCACAGTGTATAGAATATCCATCCTTACTTGAAGATCATTTATTTTGCTTGATATTTAGAAAAGTGTATATAAAACTGACTTTAATAAAAGAATTTTTGAAAAAATTAAATTGATCGAACTTTATGGAAAGTGTTTTTCACCATTTGAACGATAACATTAGTAAATTATTCACTAGAGTAAGGGAACTCCGAGAGTCGAGGGAAATGGGAATTTTATAAACACATACTAAAATTTTGTTAGTGCTTTCACTATTTGCTAGCGTTATAAACTTTAGACTAATTTAGTACAGTCTGACATGTTCTGTACTAAATAAAAAAAATGGGTGGGAGATTCAAAATAATATGTACATACAGACGCCATGCCAAAATCAGTTAAAATGGATATTTTCGTTGCAATTTTAATTCGGATTTTTTTTTTGTACAAATAATTAAAAACAACGAATCCACGTGATCTCTCTCAATATTCAAATAATATTAAAATACATATAAATAAAAATTCGTCATGCGTGCAGGCGTCGCGATAGCTGCGTAGTCTTAAAAAATTTTTACTATACAAAATAATGTCTACCAATTTATATAAAAAATTTCTATGAAATTTATTAATTGTATCGAGTTTAACGATTGTGGAAGTCCATTAGCAATAATTGAGGATTGTTTCGGCTTGTTTAGCAATTTTCAAAACAATGTAATTTATTCTTGATTTACGAAGTTAGTTTATTAGAAATATATTAAAAAATAACGTATAGAAAAATAGTTTAAATGACTGAAAAGTATGTTGACCCGAAAAGGTCAATTTTGTCATTAAGTAATATGCTTTGGTTCTTGGATATTTTGTGTACTTCCAAGGCCTCAAAAACATTTAACTTGAAACTCTTATTTGGTATATGAAGAATCTTCTTTTCTAGGGTTGTGACCCATTTCTTTTAGGTGAAGGTAGTGTCATCTGTGTCGCTTCTATAGGACCGTAGATGTTCGCGTTCTCTTATTTCGAATTTTCTTCCAGTTCTTCCATATTAAATGATATAGATGCCTTTGTACTAAAAAAAAAAAATTTGTAGACTTTATGTTTCTTCTCTATTTTGGTCTTTTTGTTGAGAAGTAGATTGGATAATTTTATTGGTGGCCTAAACGCGACATTAATATTATTAGATTTTCATATCTTACCAACCTTCTCAGAAGTGTTGCCATAGTAGGTAATAGTCTTGAATCAATCAGGTTGGTGTTTGTCCTGAGTGTACAATGCGTCCAATACCATTTTACCCTTTTTCTTTTGATGATATTATGGATCATCGATCTACCATACCCATTGTTCACTGCGATTTCTTTTATGGTATGCACTTTTTTTTTCTAGATTTTCCTTTGTTAAAGGTAAATTGAAGACCCGGTGAATCATAGAATGAAATGCAGAGGTTTTTTGAGAGTTGGGATGTAGGGAGTCGTTCGGGATGGTGGTGTCAGTATATGTTTGTTTTCTGTAGATGTCGAATTCTAGATGTTGATTTCTTTTCTGAATTAATAAGTCCAAAAACTGGATAATTTGGTTTTCTTCTTCTTCGACTATCAATTGTAATTTTGGGTTCATAGAGTTTATGAATTCGACATAATTATCCAGCTGTCAAAAGGAACCATCAAAAGAAATCTGAATATCATCGACGTAGCGGTACCAGAACTTAATATACCGTTTTTCTGGTGGTGAAGTTTGTGTTCTTCGAAATTCGACATAAATATTTCAGCTAACAATAGACTTAGTGGATTTCCCATAGTGACAGATCATTTTGATGACACAGTATATCTACTCGGTGATTCGGATCTTTTTGTATTACATTAAGCTTTTTTTCACCATAGATGGAGCTTCTTGGTAGGAAATATTCTGAGAAATCTTGTTGCAAGCCAGAAATACATTCTACTGGTTGACTAAAACAGAATAATACTGTGTGTTTACATTATCATTGGACTCCCTGCTAAAAATTGGTAAAATTATAAGCTGAGATATAGTTAAGCTTAATCTTCTAATGGTTTTATGTCTACGGACCCCGTAAAAATAAGTAGTAATGATTCTCTCGTTGTTGTCAAGAGTCAATTTTTTTTACGGGCCCTTGTTTACCCTGATGATGATGCCGTATGCTATTTTTATCTACATCATTCGACTTGAACATTTGGTGCAATGGCTTATGACGCATCATTATTAACGTCCATCGTCACCATACAATATTGTTGACTAATCTATAACTAGTAGTAATAAATGGAGCAAAAACAGTATCGCATATCGAACTTAAAAATATTCTTAATACAGTTATTAAAAGAAAAAACTATATAAAATAAAATAAAATTATTTGTTCTAACTCAATAAATTTAGCAATGCGGAAGTTTTTTTTTTTTAGTTTTTCTTATTTTACAGTAGTATGTTGTTTTTTAACACCCGCGTTACGATAGCGTCTAATATTGTAATAAAAAAAAATAATTAGCCGTTTTATATAATGTTTTCTGGTAATAATAATATTAATTTATTTTCGTTTTATTTATTTTCTTTCCGTATTCCGTATATTTACTTCAATATACATAATTGAATATAGAAGATGGAAATCCGAAAATTGCACTCGAGAAAAGCTTCTTGCGAGTCAAAAGCCAATTTTTTTCAGCGTATAGGTTTCTTAGAAAATCTGGAGTATTAATCGTATAGATATCCATCCCTCATGCAGGTATTTGTCGGTTGGTTCAAATGTTCATTAAGATTTTGGAAATCAGTGGCTGAGTTTGGAACATATTAATCACTATTCTAACAATTACTCAGAATTACTGACTTGTAGAAATCATAGCAAATCACATCATTATCAAGACCTGTAGCTCACTTAAGTTGGATAACTAACGCCAAAGCACTTCAGTTTGGTAACTTACTAACACTTAATTAATCGGGCATGTACTGTTTTTGTCTGCGGGAAAATGATATAACTTTTGCTTCAGACCATTTAGAACGATTTTAATGTGCATATTACTATATTTAAATTTAAGGACTGTAAAGTGACATGACAGGCTGAAAAGGAAAAGCTGTTAGATTGAATATGGGACAAGCCTTAAGTCTTAATCCGTTTTAAGTTTTTGTCTGTGCTACAAATAAAAAATATCAATTTAACGATTTTATTCGAATATTCTTCTGCGTTCACCGAAAAGTGCCTGTAATGCAAAGGATTGTGCGAGACAAGCGCGTCAAAAAGATGTAATAACTCAGCATTTGCAGACTTTTTCAAAAAAATTGAATCGGGGTTTTTAATTTATGAACATTTGGCCAGATAGATTTGGCGACTCATACTAAAATTAATAAAAGCGTGCTTTGTGAAAGATTGAGCATGCTTAGACCTTATAGCGAAATAGAATGGGGTGCTAGAATGCGCAATAAAAAATAAATTCAACAAAATAGTTTTTGTTGGAAATTTTGAAAAATTAGATCTGTGAAAGTTATATCTAATCGAAGCAGTAGCGATATAGGGTTTAGAAATACTACTTAAAGGTTATTTTTCGCTGAGATTTTTTTTTTGTATTATCAATTTTATTAATATTTATCAATTTAATGTATAGACACCGTGCATTTTTGTAATTATTCAATAATTTTTATGACATTTTGACATTTGTCTAAAATTTGGTATACAATTTACATGAAAATTTTATCTACTCTTGGCGTATCAATCGATTAATCGAGTCCCTTCCACTATGCACGGTACCGATAGATGACATTTTTCTCTATCCATTTAGCACATTAGGTTTATTCTTTTGGAATATAAACTTTTCCATATTGATGACTATCACCCTTAATAATTTTCTATATTTGTATTTTTTATTCGTCTTGTCCTTTGCGATATAGTTTCTCTTTTTTATATAAACGTTATTAATAAAATAAAATTAAAAAAAAAAATCAAAATTTATTATATTCAACTCTATTATATAGTGTGTTAGTTAAAAAAGATTAGTTGTTTGTTTTAAATGACACAGACATGCTGGCGACAATTTGTTGTACACCTGCTGAATAATGATATAAATGTAAATAGCTATTTCAAAACTAACTCGACGTAGCCCGTTGATGAATCATCATCTGTTAAACAATTAATATATCGTACAATAATATAATCTTAATAATTTTTATCTTAATTTTATTTTATAATTATTTTTTTTTCATCGTAATTTGAATAAATAAATAAATAATAACGTTATCTAGTCTGAAAATTATTATGATTGTTATGTGCAAAATATAAATGAGTAATCTTTTTAAGGACATTCGAACGTGGTACCTATACTCGATTTATAGAGCAGGATCTGGGGGGTTAATATTAAGATTAAAATAATAGGAGAATCGCAGCTGCGTCCCATGTACTTAGACCTTTTTTGTACCCTCCTTTAAAACACCCCATCATCTGATGGCCAGAATGCCTTCTGGCACAAGGTGCAGAGAACGAACCATCCAGACTAGGTGATGCTATAGGATCTTAACGAGATCAGTGGCCATTCCCATAATGGATGGATCTAGAGTTTCAGACTTGAACATTTTATACCTATCATCTTGAAGATTTCTACAAGTGCAAATGACGTGAATGGAGGTTTTATCGTCCTTAAGACACGACCTACAAGTAGGATCGGAGATTCAGCTCCTCGAAGCATTCAAGAACAATCATCGAGTAGAAGCCGGGGTAAATAATATTTAAAAATGGCTTGTTTTCCTTTTTTTCTAAGTAACTAAAACATTAAAAGCGTGATTAAATTTACATCGTAATCCTAGTCGTCTCTTGCGCTTTTCGAACTTACAACTACGCGGCTTGGGTACGGGAGGAGTCAACGCTTCGAAGTTAACTACAGCTGAGCGCATAATTCGATTTTAAAATATCCCCTTAAAGTATTATTCAGATGGCTGTTTTTCTCACGGACTTTTTCTACGTAACTTGTTTTGTGTAGCTTAATGTACCTGCCGGAGACAGTTCCGCAAGCAATCTGATAATATGAGCAGATGGGTGCCGTATCAGAAATATGGTATACAATTAGGTTCTGAATTAGATAAAAGCATATCGATCCAAATGGTCGGAGTAGCCTTAAGAGACGACGGCATTTCTGGCAGTTTTATTTAGCTTGATCCAGAGACAGTTCCATAAGGAATCTGGTGATATGAGCAGATGAGTGTCGTGTCAGAAATATGGTATACAATTAGGTTCTGAATTAGGTAAAAACATACCGATGCAAATGGTCGGAGTAATCTTAAGAGTGCCGCCGTATCAGAAATGTGGTATATCGGTCGTATTTTTGAAAGTTATACATAGCCGGGCAACAGTTAGTTGTAACAATGCCTGGGCAACACTAAAAATAAATTCGTGTAACATTAGAGTGACAAAAAAATGTTCCATTTTAGTTAAATCAAATCAATGCCTCCGGAATCAGAGATATTCAATCCAACACTAATTTTTACACAGAGATTAATTTGTAAAATCCATGAAATATGACAGGAACAAAAATATATATGAAAAGTTTATATTAGCAAAACATACATGTACCTAGTAAATGGTAATAAAATATAAACAGTGACTCACTGTTCCAATTATAGAATTGGTTTGTTTAGTTGGCTCTCTAATACATTTAAATGCCTAGAAATGAGTTCACTGGCTTTATTACAACAAAACAGCGTTTCTTTTTTTTTTTGGTAAAATTATTATTATTAGTTGGATATAAATTAATTTTTGTCGTATTATATATAAACAATAATAATGCAAAATTTGAATTTTTGTTGTTACTCGAACAAATTAATTTTTGTATAAAAGCAATCATAGATTATGAGTAGTATTGTCACCTATTCGCATATGATCTGAGCCTCCAGTAATTTAATTCAGGTCTTTTCTCTTTACTCACACACAATTTATGGATTTTTTGGATCAATACATCAAATGTTAAAGTTATGTGTCGGGATTTAAAAAAAAATTTAATTTAAGTATCATATCTTTACCGGTGATACTTAAAGATTATAAAGACGTAATCCACGCGTATAATTTTCTTATGGGAATTAACAAAAAAACAAGTTTTCTAGGTGCGAACCGCAAGGTTCATAGGACGAACCTCCCAATGAGGAGAATAAAGAAACAATAATTTGTTTATTATTACGAATATAGTTATTTTTATCTTTTTTTTTTTTCATCCTCAAACAAAAATTCGGCTGAAACGATTGCTGTAAAGTCAATTTTAAGTTACGTAATTAAGATTCTTTGATGTCGAAAAATTGCGGGGGCTCACGTATAGGGTAAACTGGCCAACAGTGAACCAATTTTTACTTGCATTGATATTACTTTCTAAGTTTTATAACTATTATTATACTCATTGGAAACCTTCTAGTTTAGACTTGCAATTTGTGTATTCAATTGGACACTACTTATCTAATTTTGTAAGATATTTGTATTTTTTTAAAAGAGGTCGGAATAGTTCACTGTGTACTGAGTGTTGGACACAGTCAACCACCGCCCAGTACACAGTGGACCTCAGTAAATGAAGCTATAAAAATACATTTCCTTACACACAAACTTAAAGTGTCTGGTGGAGTATATATTATATAATTCTTAAAGTGTTTTCGAGAAACACCTCCACAGAAAGACGCGATTGTCCACTAGTACAAAAGTTCGAGATGAAGTCCAGAAGTTCCTGATCAGAAAATTTGATGGTGTGCTCGTACATATAATGCTGTCTGAAGTAGCATCAGAATTTCTGGTTATAAAATCTTACGAGGTTTTCTGATGTAGGCCATCTGTTAGTTAAAAAAGTAGTTAATAGATTTAAAATATTTGAAAGTTCATTGGTTCATTGTAGCGATGGGCTTTATAGTGTGCTTCTTATAAAGGAAGTGTTTAAAAAAATATTAATTCGTATAATTTCTCTTGTCTAAAAAGACAATTTGTCTGATGTATGATCAGATTTTCCTATTGGACTGTCCGATGGTGTGCATTGACCATCAGATTTTCTGATCAGAAAATCTTACCGTGTGCGCTAGCCCTAAGAAAAGTATAATAATAACAAGTGACTACATAATTATAATTTATTGGCGAAATAAATTCTATAAAATATTTCGATATTGGTAACTGTAAATAAGACTTTACGGAAGTCTCTCAGAATCTATTTTGAAAATCGTTAAATAAATTATACATTAAATTAAATATCAATAATACAAATTTCTACAATTATCGACTGTTGAGTGATGTTAAAGCAGTTAATTAAAATTGACTATTTTTCTAATAAAAAAAAAATAAAAATAAAATTTTCCAACCATAAACGACGACAAAGCTTTCTCAAATGAATCATCCATGATTTTAACTCAGAATCTGCTATCTTTTTCTATATTATTATACTCAAGACACTGGCCTCAAACTAACTACCGCTACTCACTAGCTTGTTGGTGTGGTGAGTAATAAACTCTCACCGTCTTTCATTCGTGTAAACTGTATTGGATACAGATCCTGTGGGAATATAGCAGACTACCGCAACATATATACCATACAGATCACGATCGTGAGTGTGCCTGTAACATGTTTGTTGTCAGTGATATGATTTTCTATCATTGTTATGAAAATTTTTGACTTCTCTTTTCGTGTGTTCTTGAACAGAGAGTTGTTATATATTTGAATGTGAATATTTAAAACATACTCATTGAATTATTTAAAATAAATTCAATATTCTATTAATAAAATTATGTTAAGGTCGTTAAATTACGTCTAAAAATGGGGATTTAATCAATTTGAATAACAAAAAAAAAAAAAATATTTAAAACAAAAAATAAAGAAAACTGATTTTAACTTGAAACATATTTTAAGAAGTGATTCATTCGTTATAAATATAATACACTTATTATATTTGTGGTGTTACTTGTTTTGGCTGCTCGAAAATTTATTTTCTAAATAACTTCTCAAAATAATAATAATAATAATAGCAAACCAAAATGTGTGATTGTCCAGTAACCACAATTTATACAACACGTGAGACTGTTAAGTGTAGTTGGATGGTTTATAATAAAAATGGCAAAGATGGTAAATAGATTTTCTTTTGTTTTTCTTTTTAAATTTCATTTATTATTTAATTTGAAGTTCTGTATACTTGGATTTATGAATACAGAAGCGCGGACACTAATGTTTGTAAAAGGATATTTTTATAAATAATAATAAATTCATTATAGACCAGGGTCGATAGTTTTTGAAAAAAAAAAAAATAGATTTAAACCCATCGGAAACGGAAGAGAATATAACACAAATGAAAAGAAAACTAGTTTACGGGCGATCTAAGATCGGGAAGTAGAAGATGGGTGAGTTTTTAAGGGTAAAACTACATTTCCGGCAAAACTACAAGTCAACCAAAAGACAATTGACAAAAGTCATATGGCAATGTTGTAGGTAATAAAAAGATCTACAACTTTTGTATTTATACTTTTTTCACATAACCTCCAAATTTATGTGAATAATTGAAATAACCAAGTTTTTAGTTTTTTATTTTTATCTTTTACAAAAAGATTTTGTTTTCACGAAACCTTACCTTTTTATGTTCCAAATACATTATATTCTCTTCCGTTTCCAATGAGTTTCATCCTACTATAGTTTTTTTCCTCTTATTACCTTTTTTAAAAGCTTTCTACCCCGGGGTAATAACTTAAACGTTGGTAAATTATTTAAGATTTGGAAAAAAAGGATGATTGACAGAAAGTTATTCCTTTATTTATCTTATAATTTTTTATTATTTTTTTGCTATAGAGGTCTTGGATGCAAATTTGTAAAAAGGCTGCAGCAAATAAATTGGCTATGAAATCGAGAAATGAATTTTAAAATTTATTTTTTGAGAGAACTATTTATTGAGCTGAAAACTACTTATTTTATATTTTGTTTTAATAGCTTATTTTTTTGGATATAAAGACCGAATTTAACTATAATGCTAAGTAGACGTTAATATAGACAAATTAAAATGTAAAGGATCGAATTTAAAATACGGAGGTCTTAGGTCAAATGTTTGTAAAAAAATTCAACAAATAGGATTGAAAAACCTAGTGACGAGTTATAGGTAACATCTTGAAAAGAAAAAGCTTTTTGGGAGAAACTCTCTTTTTTGAAGCAAACTAATATTGAGAAGAAAACTACTTTTCCCATCTTATATTTCCTATTTTTTTTGCTATAAATACCATAATTTATTCTGCTAATATATTTTATTTTAATTATTGAAATTCTAGTGTTAAAGTGATTTTGAAATCAATAATTAATAACATTTTAGCGATTTTCCACTAAGAATTATTTTAGACAAAATCGATTTTCTTAAAATTTGTCTTACAAAGAATATTTTGAAAATGTTTAGTTTTATTGAAAAAACTATTAGAAAAATGGTTTGAAAAATTGTCCCACGACAAAAGCGTATTGCGTCAGAACAAAAAGTAAGGTTGCACCAAATATGTGTCGCCAATCATTGCGTCAGAACAAAAATTAAGGTTGTATCAAATATGTGTCGCCAATCATTAATCCGACCTTAAACAACCTTAAACATTATTTATCTTTTTTTTTTGTCATTCTCAAAGTCCTTCGGACATTCATGAATTATAAGTTCCCTCAATCAGTATTATAAGTATAGTAACCAAGTAATGGCCAAAAACTTAACTTTCTGGCTGTCAAAATGAAGCTTTCCATATGTTTGGTTAATGTCAAGTTTTTTTAATCACTTATCTTGAAACTTGAGCAATGTTTTACTTACAAACTAAGCATGGAATCGACTTCAAAGCTCTCATTCAGGGAATGCAGTATAATACATTGTATTCACTTCTATTTTCGCCTATCAAAATAACTCAATAATTAATAATTGTTCACAATTGGGAACTAAACCATTATTCAAAAAAATAAAAATATTATGCTTAAATTATTATTTAATTGGTATTCAAATATTTAAAAAATAGCTAATTACTTTATTTTTCATTATATAAATTTAAAAAATTTAATTAAAATTGTTCATTTGTTTTATATACGTGTTACTTATTGACTGTGTTTTGTGTGTGGCTGAGTTTTGTGTATAAAATTCACCATATATAATTATTGTATAAAATTGATAATGTACAAACAAAATATTATAATGGTATTTTAAAATAACAATAAAAACAATACTATATATAAAAATTTTTATGTTGTAAATTTTTATACGAAAAGTTTATATTGTTTATTTTATACGAAATATCACACACAAAACTTAATAAATAATTCGAATATAAAACAATTGATATTGCATCATTCACTTAATTTATAGATGAAGTATGCATTTTCATCAAATCGAAAATTTTTAAATGAGAAAAACTTGTAATTTAAAGTATGTCCAGAAAAACTATTTACAAGCCTTCCTATTTCAAGATTGCGCATGCTAAATTTCATAATATTTAGATACTTATAGAGCGAGAGCTGGCTGCAAAATATCTGAACTATCGAGTAACCGGATGAAGTACTTTTTAAATGATACTACTCACTGTAACTATTGAAAAAATCATTTAGTGTCAGGGTACATTTTTTGGACATAAACTGTACCAATCGAGTAACCGCATGAAACTGATTTTAAAATTTAGTTTCGAGTGAGTAGAAAATAATTATGAACAAGTGCCTCGTGAAATCTGGTGCTAAATCCATGACACGAAACTTTTTTTAATTTTGTTGTTGTTGTGTTACCGTACCTATCGAGTAACCGCTTCAAACTATAATCAAATTGAAGTTTAAACATTTCTTACCAAGAAACTACATTACTGCCACTTCTATTTTAATGACAAATGCCTGGCACGATACTTTATATTCCTTCACTCGATTAGTACAGTTTATGTCCAAAAAATTCATCCGGTTACTCGATAGTTCAGGTTTTTTGCAGCCAGCTCTTGGACCATTAATTTTTAAATTTGTGCGTTAAAGTTCCCCTTAAACAGAATTTTCTTCTTAATATTGCTAAAATAATTTTCAGATCTGTTCAATTGAACTTAACTGGCACTTAAAAATAAAAATATTTTTTTGACAATATGTTGCACGATGATAAATATGTTAATTGACGTATTTATCACTGAGTTTTTAATCAAAGTGTTGACATTTCAATCACAGACGTTTATAAACTATTTTCTCATAATATATATATATATATATATATATATATATATATATATATTCGTCTGTTTTAATATTGTTAATTATAAACTTTTTTTCTATTTTAAATACTTTACGTCATTTTATTAAAAATCAATTTGCGTTAATTGTTTGTGACTATAGAATTTTTTTATCTGAAATTGCGTTTGAATTTTGTTCTTTGATTTATTTATTCGTGTAAAAGTAAACAGAATTTGCCAAATTGTCATTCTGGCTGTTTTTAATTTGGCTTAGAAAAAATTGTCGATTTTATTATGCGTAGAGACTTCTTTAAATTAAAATCAAATACATCATATATTGGTTATTCTTATCGAAACTTAATGTTTAAATATTCATGTAAGTGAAACTTCTTTCAATTGGTTCTAATCGATTTGACCATAATCTAGGAATTCTTTCATAAAATTGTATATTTGATCACCAATTATTTATAATAATAAAAATAGATATTTCAAATGAATCAAGTCAGTTTTATGTAAAAAAATAATTGAGCGCGGTAATTTATTTAGAAAATGTATTGGTCTTTTCAATTTTTAAACCAAATTCGAAATTAACATTTTGTTTCCTGTTCAAAACTAGATATAAAATTTTGAATCATAATTTTAATAATTTCAACCGCTTTCTTTTTAAATTGCAAAATAAAGCTAAAAATATATTAATTTTACCATAAAATTTAAAATAATGACGAAGTTTATAGCTAATAGTAAATGAGACCGATCAACTGAGAGGGTAGATACAGATAAATGTATGTTGTATGATCCTTGCTTCTATAAGGTGTCTCACTTTAATTTTTATTTGTTATATAAATTAATTCATTTATGTCCTAAACTAATGTAGATCTCTCATTTAAAATTGTATGCTAAAATTAATACAGTACATTTTTTGCTTTATTTTACAATACAAGTTTTTTTTTTTTAAATAAAGTTATAAAAATTATGATCTTATTTCCGCTTTAGAACAGGCAACCAAATTTTAATTTCGAATCTAGTTTAAAAATTGAAAAGAACAACAAATTTTTTATAAAAATCAGTTCAATTGGTAATTATAAATTCGGTTAATATAAAAAAATATCTTTTGAAAAATCATTTAAACAAATGTCAATAGGCTATTTGACTAATTTTTGCAATCATTTTAAATAAATAATTCTTTATTACATAATAGGCACACTATATTGATATTTCCGGGAAATCTACACTATTACCCATGAAAATCAATGTTAAAGTATAAATTTTCAAATAAAATTTAATTTGCCGTGCAAACCGTCACCAAATTAGCAACGAGTAACATCTCCTCAGAAAATCATTAGAACTAGCTAATTCATACTGATGATGACTACTTTGTAGTCGAAATACGTATTTATAAAATACAAAATAATTTGTTCTAGGAAATTGGGGGAAAAATCGAAATTTATTCGAAAAATCCTAGAGTTCTCATTAATAATTATAAAATTAAAAAATTTAAATCAAAATATTGTTTTCAAAACAAGGTTGGAAAATTCAAAGAATTAATTATTCAAAATGAATCATTGTTTTACTAATGAGACACACCTGAGTAATTCTTCTGATAGGTAATAATTATTTTTTCACACCTTTATCTGTTTATAAAATATAACAGAAAAATTTTATGCCATCGATAGTAATGTCAAGAAAATTATCTTATGATCCAGAATCTTTGGGAACACTTCGGCGAAATTATGGATCCTTCGTTATTATTTTACACGGAAGTAATACGATTTTTAGCTAAAAAATTTTCAAGAAATTAATATGATAATTATTATATTGAATCTTTTTAAGGAAAACACGCGTAAAAATTATGTCGCTGTTTTATCTTAAAAATTGAAATTGTAAATAAAAAAAATTAATTGAATTCAGTTCTAACAACAATCTGATAATACTTAAGACAGCATGCTCCAAATTTACAATGAGGTTTTAAGCTCGCAAATGAATAAAATTCTTTAATTGGGTACCATGAATTCATGACCCAACTTTGTTGCTGTAAAAGATATTAAAAAAAAGTATAAATGAAAAAAAATTCTTTGAAAACAAATCATTTTTGTATCAAACATTTTTTTTTATAAACTGTTTTTGATTTAGCAAAATTATATTTCCAAGTCAATTAATTAATTAACACATACATAATTATAAGTTCTGTAACGAAATGTGTTTTGATAATGTTGATAATTAAAAAATACCCAAATATTGAGTCATCATCATAATAGGGTAATTAAACAATTTACAATAGTCGTTAATCGTCACTTGTTATTATTTTATATTTTTATAATGCATTGATATCAAAAAATTTATCAAATATTGACCCAATCAATTAAAAAAATAAATAAATTTATAAATAATTTTTGATTAGGGGATTTTTCATTCATTTGTATATTACGGCCTTATCGTTTATTATTAAGTATCAAATTGCATAATTATTGTTATAAACATGGCATTAATTATTTTAGAAAAAATCGGACATGAAGGGTTCCGTACCATTATCTATAAGAATGACAAAAAAATCGTGCCTATTATTTGACCCCCCTCCCCTACTTAAAAATTAAAAAAAAACTGATTTTTTTTTTATTCTGTTTCTTAGTATTTGTTATAGTTGCAACAGAAATACATTATCTGTGAAATTTTAACTGTCTCTTACGATGAGATTCAGCGTGTGGAGACAGACAGACAGACAGACAGCGCAATCATAGTAATAGGGTCCCGTTTTACCCATTAGATACGGAACCCTAAAAAATTTGATTTGTCTAATTTTTTTACGGACTACCCTCTCCTATTTCAATGTAGTATATGTGCTATGAAGTCATTTTGTGAATCAATGTAAGTAATTTGGCCATAATTAAACATTTTATTGAACTATTGTGGTTTTACAAGTTTTTATATTTTTGAGCTGTAAGCAATTTAAAATTTAAAAAAATAAAACAGCCAAAACAAGCCATTTTTAACAATGTTTTACCCAACTTTTTTGAAGATATTTTAATTTCCTTTTAAACTGTTATTGTTAAATTTGATATCAGATTTCAAATTTAACAAAAAATTTCGTAGTACTCTCGAAAATACATGCTTGATAAGCTTTCCAAAATTAAGTCCCCTAAAAAGGGGTGAAATGGAGGTTCAAAATTTTTATGAAGGAATAATAAAACAATCGACATTTTGACTTGAAGTAATAGTTTCGTAGGAATACTCACAAAAACATATGAACAAATAGACATTTCACGATGTTTCGTAAGTCAACACCTTAGGGTTAAATGAAAAGGGTTGAACAAATTTAAAAATCGATACGAGTGTCTAACAAATACGTGCCTAAAGTAGTTTTACTTCAAATATCTTCTGATTTAGTGGAAATTAACCACAACTCAAATAAACTTGATTTTAGTGGTTAAAAATATGCACTTATAATGAAAAAAATAAATATTCACTTTTGGAATACACGGTAGTTGATATTATTTTACAATTCTATTAAAATATTATACGAATTTTTATGAAAGATGAAATAAATGCATGCTAATGAATACAAAATATAATATTGATTGTTTTGATTTTGGAATTTATGTTTTTCTGTTTATATTGGATTATATTTCACTTCACTTTTGTTTTCATTAAATATAAAAATAATTTCTAATGAAAGAACATATTGTTTTCAAAGCTGCCGAAAAGGAATGAATACTCTTCGTGAAATAAGGTTTGTACGTTTCAATCTAAATATTTAAAAATATTTTTTGTTTATTTCTCTAAATATATAAATATTGAGAACCGCATATTCTATTAGTGGATTTGTGTTAAGAATAACTCTATTTAAGAGGATTCAAATTTATACCAAGAAAAATATAACTGTTGATGAATATTGTAATAATAGGGAAGATGCAATGAAAAAAAATTTGCTATTTTAACCCATCAAAATGTTAAGCTAGGCTTAATATCAAGCAAAATTCGAAAATTAAATTCAAGTTGATTAAAAAATGCATAAGCTATAATATTTTAAACAATGTTTTCCATCTCTTTCTTACAAAAAAAAGTTTTATGGGTGATTCTACGATAAGCGGTTATTTTCTATGGAAAAATCGCACAAAAAAATTTTTGAATATTAATGAAATTTATATAATTTTTTTTATTCACAACCTAGCTCATTTGTGCATACTAACATTATTTGCATTAAATTTTAAGGAAAGTGTATATAAGTTCCATGAACATCGATAGGACCCTTTACCATAGAATGATTCTTGTATGTATAATCACTATGGAGATGAACTTGTATTGATGTCCTTTAAGCAAATCGCCTTCCTTACTTACTTAAAATTTTGAATGTCCATATTTTGGCCTTTTTTAAGATATTTAAAAAATAACTTCAATTGAATTGTAAAGGCTTCAATTGAAGTGATAAAAAAAATTTGTGCATCTACCCTATTATAAATCTGTTTATTAGCTAAAAAAAGTTGGGTCACAGATCCCTTGAGCCTAATGGACCAATTTTGCTTATTCACGTACTTTAGCACACTTTTTAGATCCAGAATACACCTCTAAAATTTCAGCTTGCTTTCTCTATTCGTTTTTAAGATATCTGAATAACAGGGAGGCGGATATGAACTATTGAATGATTCTATGAACACATATATCAAAATTTGCTTTGTGCGGTCAATATTCTAGCGTTACAAACTTTAGACTAAAACTAATATACTCTTGACATATTCTATATATGTCGAGTATAAAAAATTGTTTTCTTCGATGTAAAAATAATTTAATAAAACCAATAAAATCCGTCCATAAATGGTTAACATCACTAATATTTTTCTCATTATACAAAAAGTACTCAGTGTTGGTAAAACTTGTATTGAGTAAACATAAAAAGAAGCCAAGGAAAATGTTACATACAGTATATAGTAAATGTTTCGTACTGCTTAAAATAGATTTTGAGTCATAACTTGAGAAAGGAAGGAAGATTCATTGTACTATTTGTATCTTAAATTAAAAATAATGTATACAGTGTGTCTACTTAAGTTGGATCCATATGGAATACTTTTTTATTGTAAAGTTTACGAAAAAAAAGTTATTCTTTATAAAAGTCTCTGCTTTCGAAAATATTAATATTCTCCTATTCTATACTTTTGATATCGAATGTACAGGGTGTCCGGAAATTAAAAAAGTTCGGTAGGAATTTTTTGTATATCAATAAGGGCCGTTTAAAAATGTAGACCATTTAGATGATACGAGAAACGGTTCTAGAAAACACATTCTGAGATTTGTAGGAGTGTATTTAAAGAATTTTGTAAAGGAAAAATTACATGTATGAAACGCAAGGTTGGTTACGTTGAGGCAAAAACGAACTGAAGAAAACTGTTGTTACTTGCGACAACAATAATCATTGTATTTGTAATGTATGAAAACTAAATTTTGTAAATTAATTATTTTGCTACATATTCATTAAATGTTTCAAATCAACAAATAAACATTTTAAATACGATGCCTGATTAATTAGGATAACAGATAACGTGTTTTTATAAGTAGGATTTGCAAAATTTAATTTAAAATTGAAATGGTCTAAAAATTCATATAGAACTTTTTCAATTTATGGACAAACTGTATATTTTGATATCAGAAGTGAATAGCTGAATGTTAATCTTTTCAAAATCACAGATTTTTATAAATAATAACTGTTTTCCGTAAATTTTATAATAAAAAAGTTTTCCATATGTAGTCAACTTAAGTTGACACACTGTATTTATTATATGTATATATAAATAATATATTTAAAAAAAATTAAAAATATATAACGTTTAACTGCTTTTTGAGATACTTTTTATAACATAGTAGTGGTGACAATATTTTTGCATTGGTAATGGAATTATTTGCCAATTTTTAAAAAAACTACTAATAGTTATTTAATTAAAAATACAAGGTTTTTCTGAAAATCAATAAATTATGAAATTAATAAGTATTATATATTTTCATAACTATGAATTTATTTTCTGGATGATTTTACGTCAGGAAGTACTCGTCGCGGGCATAATAGTATATTTTAATTTGTGCTAATTTTTTAAGGGGCTGTAAGTGGTTATAAAGGCTTAGTTTTTTTTCCCGTTTCTGAATAAATTTTTTTATCTAATAAGAAACTCTATATGTATTCTGTAACTATATATTAACATACTATGGGGATCGACCGAAAATTTGTCGGCTAGTATGTACGCACCGCACTTTATTTATACAGGCCGAGAATGAAGCGTAATAAGCATTATAGTGTGAAACTACCTTAATATTTTCTATGACAAATATTCGATAAAGTCTTAATATAATTGCATTTAAATTATAAGCTTAAAACGCGAAAACAATTTCGAATTAAATAAATCTTCCGAATTTAATTCTCGGTTACTAATATTTTCGGTTTTCAATACAAGGGTTTCTTACATTTTAAAAGAACATTTTTGTGGGTTTTGTAAATTCATTATTTAATATGAGTTCATAATTTTTTTAAACTTGAGAGTTTAATAATTAGCTAGTCAACCAAAATTTGTTTATAGCGTAGTTATCAAAAGAATAATACAATTTTTAAAATGTTTTTGAAGCTTTAATAACGTTTAAAATTTGATTTTGATGTTTAAGATGAATACGTCATTTACTTTTAATATTCAATTTTATACATTTGCCTGAGATATTTCGTATAAAGTTGACATTGTTCATTTTACACAAAATATCACACACAAAACTAAATGAATAAATCTTATAATAAACAATTGAATACTAAAAGTAGATGACGTATTAATGACTTTAAAAATGTTTTTTTTTTTTTTTTTTTTTTTTTTTTATAATTATTAATGAGAACTCTAAGATTTTTCGAATAAATTTCGATTTTTTCCTCAATTTCCTAGATCAAATTATTTTGTATTTTATAAATACAAGTTTTAGTCGAAATACGTATTTATAAAATACAAAATAATTTGATCTAGGAAATTGGGAAAAAATCGAAATTTATACTTTAAAAATAGTTTACTTGAACAAAACTTTTAATAGTTTTCTACTGAATTGATTTTATCTTAAAAAACTGAAATGTTAAAATCTATTAACCATAATGATTTGATATCTTCGGTTAAATTTCCAATTTTCTTTCCAAATATATTTAATAAAAATCGTATTTCATTCTTTTTTTTAGAAAATATGACACAAGGATCCCACCAGCACCATCATACATCAAATAATTCGTCAGAAGAAGCGTGTGGTACAAATGAATCAGATCCAGATTTAGATAATATGTATTTGATGTTGGAATCTCATCTGCGACCAATCACACCAGACTTAGATGTACCTCAATCGAAACAAATATTTGAAGAACATAAACAATTAGCACAGGAATATTTTAAGGTGAATTTTCTTTTGTTTATTTTTTTATAAATTGACACAACTGAGATTTATATAAAAATGAACCCATCTCTAAAGCCATAGTTTTAAAATTAATTTAAGTCAGTAATTTTAACAATCTCACTTAAATTATTTATTCCGCTGCAGAGGTGCTGCTATATTAGTGTCAAATTTAAGAACTTGCGTTTTAATTTTGACTTAAGTTTACTTATTTATTAAAAAAAAGTCAAATAATTTTAAATATCCTTAAATCTCAATCCGACCTAACCTTACTCAATAAACTTATAAATGTAATAACTAATAAACAAATTTTCCAGGTTCAAACACAATTAGCATACTTATCACAACATAGAAATGAATTACTACAAAAACGTGGTGAAGAACAAGTGATACAACGACAGGAATTAAATAAATTACAAGATGAACGTGATCAATTGAGAAAATTACATCATAATTTATGTTGTCAATTAGAACTTTTACAAAATTCAAATTTATCACAACCAGTACAAATCGATAATGATTGGGAAATTGTATCAAGACAACAGAATTGAAAAAAAAAAAATACGTGTGAGAAAAAGTGCTAAACGATGAAGACTTATTTTGGTTTTTAAGAATGAAAAACATTGACAATAGTAAAACAATTCTTCGTCTTGTCCTGTTTGAAAGTGTCGTTATTTAAGAAGTATATTAGTTTTGAAAAGTCACTTTCAAATTAGATGAGACATTTGTGTTTCACTTTATGCCGTGAACCTCGTTTACTAAACTATTCGGCATTTTTTATGGTAGCATTTATATATAAATTATATTTGTGTATATTTTTTTCATTCAATTTATGCACCCTGTGTTATTTTGTAAAAATATTATGTTCAATTATTTATAATTTTTAATTAAACAATTATACTCTTTTATATGAATAATTAATAGATATTTGATTTTATTATTCTAATGAATATAAGAATTAGTTGTTTATATTTGAAAATAAATTAATTAAAACACGGTTTTAATAAAAACAAATACTTTATGTAAAAAATTGCAAATTCCTACGCCCATGACCGAATGTATAATGTCCCCGCTACATGATTGCGTTGTACTCTATTATTTTAGAATAAGATTGAAATAATTTTTGAAGTGCGCTCAACAGCAAGTTATGATTATAAACAACCTTACTTATTTAATAACCCTACATGTACTAATCAATATTCAACCCAGTGCACATAAGTGAAATTAAACCAATAGAAGTCGGCCATTATTACATGAAGTGTGTTTACGCTTGTATATTGCTTTACGATTATTTAAGCGATTCAGGAAACGCAAGTAGACGCAGCCAAATTTAGTATTATATGAAAGCTACTGAAATTTTCTTTATAAATATATGTAAAAAACGGATTTCGTGCGATTGACTATAAACGTTTTCTCTATAGGAAAAAAATGAAATTAAAAAGCATAGCCTTGTGTTTAAAACAACATATTTTTACAATCGTAATTAATGTAAATGTTTTAGCTCTTTAGTAATATTATATTTATCTCTAGGTATGGAATGGTTTAATCTTAATTTTCACTAAATAAATTATTAAACGTTATTTAAACGTTACTAATTAAGTTTACTACTTCTTAATCAGAGTAATTACATTTTTATCAATATTGGCCATAAAGTACATGAATTTCACATCTGTGAGGCGCTTCGATTTCAGTATCTTTCCCTGACTATCTTGAGCTTCCCTGACATTTCTTGTATTTTACTTAACATTTACTAACAACTAGTAAATTTTTTACTTGTTAAGTAATGATATATTTACCTGAAGTATGGAATCCATAATGGTTTAATCCTAATATGCACTAAATGAAATAAACAAATTACTCCGTAATCAATAACTGTTTAAAACAAACGTATAGGTAATTAAATATAAAGTATTTAAACGTTAAACAGGCCACTGATAGGTGGCGTCATATTTTTTGTTTCTAATTTAGATTACTACTTTTTAATTAGACTAACTGCATTTTTATCATTATTGGCCATAAATTACGTGAATTTCACCTGTGTGCAGCATACGTATATATCTAGTCTTTACCGAAACTGTTTTTAATTATTAAGAATTTTGAATTACTGGAAACACCCATATATCAATTATTGCGTGCAATTCATAGTAACTCCACTTTATTTTACTTGATACCGATACGAGTAATTATTTTCTGAAAATCGAATAAATAATAAATTTGATCGAACATTTTCAATCAAAAGTCGAACAATCGAATTAGCACCAAAATTAATAAACCACCGCCAAGTTTAGGTAGCCATCCAGTGGTAAGCATCCAGCACATACCTCAGATGAGTAGGATAACGAATAATTAAATAAGGCATTTGGGTTGAGGAAAATTTTTGATTTGTTACGCTTTTTATTGGGCATATTAAAAAAACGCAATTAAATTAAATAATAAAAAAAAATATTTACTTAAAAATATATTTTATAGAACAAAGTTTAATATAAATCGCAAAAAATTTTAAATATTTAAATCTTAGTTTTCTGAAACTTGTATATTAACTTTACCCGGTTCATGTGTTTATAATAACACGTGATTCTATAACAAATCTTATAAATATATTCGTAAAATCGAAATTTTAAATACGTGGATCAGTTGGTTTCAATACTAATTGTTCAGTCAATTCCCAATATTTTTTCGCTTTTGCCATATCGCTGGCACCAGCACTTAAACTCCATTCTTTACAATCCATAAAATATTTTCCGGTAACTTTTTCAACATCGTCTGATACAGCTAAATGAATACTTGTTTGTGCCCCTTGTAAAGGAGTTTTGAAAAATCCTTTAATAACAAATGTCAACAGCCAATTTAATGGTATTGGTACATTTCTCCATATTCCTGAATCAATCATTCCCGGATGTAGACAGTTTGCTGTCACTGTAGTTCCTTGTAATCGACGTGCAAGCTCCCTAGTGAAATAAATGTTAGCGTACTTTGAAACGTAATATAAGTAAATTGCAAATGATTTTGTTGGATTTATGTTGTCTAAGTTTATATTAGCAAAACGGTAAAGTTCAGATGCGACAACTACAATTCGTGCGTTACCAGTGCTCTTCAATAAATCTGAAAGAATACATTTAAAATTTAGATGATAGTCATTAATAAGAATTTATTCAATCAACTTTTCTAAAAGGTGGAAGTAGTCAGAAAATATTTGACAAGTTCCTACCAGAAAGTAATATTTTGATATGTATGTGAATCGCTAACCTCCACTTGCGACCGTTAAATCTGCTTCCGCTAGATTTACATTTAAAGAGATGTGATTGAAGTCGGATAAAAGTCGCAGAAGCAAGGAACAGTTAGAAGATTTGGGACTTAACCCTATTAACGATCAAAAGGCTAATTTATATTATCGATAAAATTACAAACGGAAATTCAAGAGATATTATGGACACGAGATGATTGTTTCTTTGCTTGAAACTTGTGCTCAAAAATTAAAAGCCATAAGACAAAGAGACTACTGAATAAAAATTTGGCCAGCTCAAAAGATCACGAGTGAAAACTTCAAGAGTGCTTCACAAATGACAACTGCAACAAGTGCTTCACAACTTCTACGGGGGACAGTGATGAGGATGAAGACCGATAGTGTCAGTGACGATTTTCGAAGCTGGAAAACTAGCGTTCTAAAATCTTGGGTCAAGGCTTTGTAAATTGTTTTGAAAAAGAGGTGGAGCAGATGGAAATTTAATATGTTTATGGACTTATTTATTTATATTTTTATGTCAGATATTACCAAGCCATTCTCTCTACAACTTTCACACAGGCCATTTTATGATCTAAGACTTATATAATCTGATATCAAATCTAAGCACTCATATCAAATTTTACTGGTTACAATTTCTAGCATTTTTTACTTACCTATTAGTAAATGTGTTAACAGAAATGGTCCAAATTGATTTGTGGCCATTGTTTTTTCAAATCCATCTTCTGTAATTTGGATGCGTGTCTCAGCTGTTCCAGCATTATGAATTAATACATTTAATTTACGTTCATTACGTAAAAATTCAGCGGCAAATTCGCGAATTGATTTTTGCGAACTCAAATCTAATTTCATTACAATCACATTTGAATTTCCTGTTAATACGGCTATTTCATCTAAAAAAACAAAAAAATACTTGAACTCCTGTATAAACTTAAAAAAAATCAAATAAAATCCGTACCTCGAGCCTCTTTTCCCGTTGAATAATTTCTACATGCCATAATAACACGTGCACCTCTTTTTGCTAAATCCAGAGCTGTTTCTTTACCGATGCCACTGTTAGCACCAGTTATCAATACGGTTTTACCATCCATTGTATTACGACTGGTACATCTACCACATGTTAAATATGCGTAGAATCGTAGCAGGGATAAAACTGTTATAATGAAGACAACTCCAACTAAAGCAATAATTTGTACTAAAGGGCATGATAAAAAGTCTATAATTGCACACATTCTGTAAAAAAAAGAAATTTTAATTAATTGCTGTGACTATATATTCAAAAAGTTTTCAAAAATTTAGTAATGCACAAACTTGACATGAAAACGAAAGGCATGCCAACGAGTTTTTCTCAAAAAACGTTTATTAAATTCAATTCTTTATTCATTCTTTTTTTTTAACAATACATAATAAGTCAAAATAATAGGATGGGGCGTATGAAGGGAAGGAGAAGACATGCATCTATGACTTATTTTATAAGGAACTATCCCAGTATTCACTTTGTGCAAACCAAATGGAAAACCATTGGTGAAGATAGCCGGCTCCTGATACTAATGTTCAAATGCCTTCCGAATATCACTGAGGAAGTGATTCGGTTCAGGATGTGGAATACGCTTAATACTTAGATGAAGTACATAGAAGATTTAAATAGAAGTCAAAAAGTTCAGTTTCCTAATTGAATCGAAGCAAGATTAAAAAACGAAAGAGAAATTTACTTATCAATGAAATAAAATCATCATAATTCCTTACAGAATAAATATAAAAAAAATCTATACCTAATACAATTGTGCGAAGCATATTGTAAGTCACTCAGCAAACAAAGAGTACTTGTCTATAATTAATCTTAAAGAAATAGAAAATCATGTCCAAAGCTCAAAGCAAAATTTTTTTCTAATGAGTGGACAAATATTTAATAAATGTTTTTTTTTACTGCAGTCACAAAGCAGGAAAATATCCCTCTCTATTATACTGCTTATTGTTTTAAAATATCAAATAAAATTTTTATTTTTTTTCGTTAAAAACTCTTTTACATTCCATTTATTTTCGTGTCAAATATCAAACCAAATTTCATTACATTGAATGGGATAATTATTTTGAAAGAAATACAATGTGCGAATGTATTACGTTAGACATTGTCTTTATTATAGAGATCTCATTTTTTTAATCAATTCCTCTTAAGAATGTTCCCAAAGTCCATGTTAAAAAAAGATATTGTTTATGAAATTTCTATTACAGATGTCTTATTATTTATGAAAAATTTTTTATGATGTTAATAATTGCTTCTTATTTATAGAGGCAAAGAATATATTTTTTGTAGGGGGTTATCTTTGGTACTATTGAGCTGATTCTAAAAATTCTTTCAACGCTAGAAATATCATCAGTGTTTAGTATATTTTGTTTAAAGGTATAGTATCATATAAGATTGATACACAGTTTAGGACGTTCCCTGGGATGATTCATGCTCAACTGATTGAAAGACTATCCCAATGTAAATTATGATAACTACAATTGGAGATTCACTGAGATCCATGCATTACTTATCTAAGGGCAGAAATACAAAAGTAATTTAATTGCACTATTACACGGATTCGTTATCTTTTACTTATCAGGTCACGATAAAAAGGTGGAAAATAACTAAACGCATATCGCCTGTCATAATTTTTTTATAGGCATATAATTATAATACCTTCAATTAATGATTTTCTGTTTTTTAAGACAATCAATCGTAAGAAAATTGCTTTTCTAATCTAATAAAATGTTCACTTCAAAATCAACAAGAATCGAAACCACGTGTTAAATATGCAATCCTTCAAATAGCCAATTCTTCAAAAATAAATACCGCAAGGTATGAAAAATAAAAATTTACACGTTTAGAGGACACTTCTAAGTATGGGTATTTAAATTTTGTAAAACATTCAAAGAAAACTGATTTTCTTGGAAACGTTCTTAAGTTGAGTATAGCGGCGGTCCTATTTGCTATATGTTTACATTAAAGACTGCCATAAGCCTTCTAAAATTTTCAAAAGGTTTTTCTATTTCTATGCTAGAGAAATTAGATGATTTAAGTGTAATAAAAATAAGACATGTTCACCTCTGTAGACGTGTATTCTTTTGTAGTAATTATTGGTCAAGGATCATGAATATAAAATTATACTTTTTAATCGCTGTAATATTTTTTTGTGGTATTTTAGAATACACCTTATATAGTTAATTAATTAAATTAATTTAAATTTATTAATCAGGATTTTTTTATTTGCTATGTTCACGGACGAATACATACTTCATTAATATTTAAACAATAGGCTGTTTTTGTAGGGCAAAATTTTTCGAATCCTCATGTAAAATTATTTACCATGTGATGATATTTTTTATTTTAAATAGTTTTCGTAATAATAAGAACTTCTCCTAGATATAGCATTGATATGTAGAAGAAATTGTTAGTATATTATCATCGAAGAAGCATATTTCTTAGAAAATTTGAGTCCATTTAATATACAAAATTAGAATAATTTTCCAATGATTTGAAATTTTAAATATAGCAAATTTTTTCCGTAAAAAATTTTAAAATAATTTTTATAAGACGCTATATTTTTCTTTAAATAAAAAAATTTTTTTTTTTAATTATTCAAAATTTCTGATTATTTCGAAATATTTCGAATATTATTTTTTGGTGTAATATAAACCTCTAATATTTAATCAGTATGGAGCGTCGTCAAATCAGTAATTAAATTTGTGAGTTCAAACAGAGGAATCTTATGGTAATATCGAATTTAATTATGAATTTCAAGGCCATTTAGAATGGCTATTGAGAAAATGGTAATTCAAAGTTATTTATTTATTTTTTCAAAAACTTATTATATTCCTGGTGGAAATATTTTTCTTCTATGATAAAAAGTTTACAATTATATGGAAAGTATTATAACGTGATTATCTCTAAAAAAAAGTCTTCATAAATCTATATTTTCATATCGCCTGTATTCTGTATCGCCGTTTTGGTACAACATAATTAAATTTCGACTAAATTATTCACGTTTTGACGCCCCCTTCGTAGGTAAAGAATACAAACATAATTTCCATTTAGTATAATAGGTGAGATTACGATATAGATGGCGCCTCGATTTGATGATTAATTATGATAAAACAAGTTAAATTAAGACGAAAATGAAGAATACCAATTTTCGACTTTTCGCCTATTTTTCGAGTTATCGACACTGTTTTTTTTTTATAAATTATCGTGTTTAAGTCACATAAACACCACAATTTAAAACATTTTACATGATTTAATTATTATTTTTTGCTAAATGACCATAATTCCACAATTCGAGCACAAATAACCGAAATTTAATTAGTTTAAAAAAAAATCAACATTTGTATATTTAATACAACTATTAAAAATACATGTACGCCATTTTCGACTGTTATTAATCCATGGATTTGTTGGGTGTAGTTTGCACGGGTCGGGTTGGTTTTAGGGACCACGTTCAACCTTTGATTAAACTACCCATTGATTTGTGGGGTATAGTTTGCACGGGTTAAGTTAGTTTTTGGCCCCTACGTTCAGCCTGTGATTAAACTACCCATGGATAACTCGAAAAATAGACGAAAACTCGAAAATTAGTATTCTTCATTTTCGTCTTATTTTGGCTTGTTTTACCAAAATCCATAAAAAAATCGAGGCGCTACGGATATTGTAATCGTATAATAGAATATAATCTACAATATTTTGAAACAAGTATTAAGTTAAAATTAATTTTATTTGTGATAATTTAATTTTGACAAATTAAATTTAGTGACGTCCATATTTGTATCCAAATTACAAGATGAATGATTAATGATAATTATGTTGATCAACGTCAACTTTGACAAATATTTAAGTATAAGGAGTAATAAATTTAATAATGTACTTTTTTTTTTAAACATTCAATTCACAAAACAATTAATATAATAAGACATATTATATTATATTTTTATCATATAGTGATTAAATTCAATTATTTACAAGGCTATGTTTTTTTAACCTCTTGTTAAGGTCCGTAAAATCTAAATTATGTGGTTTTCGAATGATAGTTATTAATTAAAATGTTGTTGATTATAAATGCAATAACAATCAGTAGCTGTTATTACATTTTTTAAAGTTATCTCTGTGGTAAGACAGGCCAGATAAGAATGTGTTATTTTCCATTATTGTGCACGATGAGTCAGATAAGAAAAAAATTTGTTAATCCAGTAATAAATAAATCCAGCAGATATTGTTTATTTTTCTTTTTTTAGAAATGTACATATTAAAACAGTGAGGTCACATGTCACACCTTATTGACCGCTTATCTCTCATAACGAAGATAATCATTAGAAAATTAATAGACTATTTGTTTTGCGAAAATCCATGTTTATAAAATAATCATGGAGCTTTTAATTTTCACCTTAAACATTTTTTATAATTACGAGTGAACTTTCGACTTTATTATCAATTTCTTTATCATTATCAGGTCATAAAATTGGTATTGAACACAAGCCGAAGGTACATATTTGCAACAAAAGCCAAAAATTAAATTTGCTAGAAGTCCTTGAGATCAATAAATAAATTATTAATCCAAATTTTAAATAATATAATGGACCTTAGTAACTCCCCTTTATGAAATTTGAAAGTATACATATAAAAAAAAAAAATATTTATCAACTCCACCAACAGTTTCTTCATTCATAATAATCTCACCTACGTTCCCTATATATTTCCAAAATAAAAGAATGATTCATTACGTGATAAAGTCTTTATAAGTTGAAATTTCACTCGTAATTTAAAACAATTTTTAAAGTGAAAATTATACGAAATTAAAAGTTTTCATTATTATTTTATGAAGATAATCATATTTTTAAACTGTAAGTCCGTAAATGGGAGGACATGAAATATTTTAAAGCGAAACATAACAAACCTCCTAAAATATTCTGCTTATCTCAAAGGGTAGAATATATATCTTACGGTGCCATAAGTTTTTTTTCTCCCGCATTTTACTGAGATTCAAACTACCTACATCTTAAATAATATAATTTTCCAAAATAGAAGCCTTTTAAAAATTACAAAATTTTTCACTATTTTTAGGACAGTTAAAGTGAAAACAAATTAATTGGCCAATATCTCGGAAACTATGCACTTTAGGAAAAAAGTCATTGTGATATCTTTGCATCCTGTAAACTCAAAGTATATGCACATTAGGAAAAAAGTTTTAAATAAAGGTTGTAGAGAATAAATTCAGCTTTAAAAATGGATGCATGTTTTTTATTAATTAATTCAATAATGTTAAGAGTTATCGGCGGGATAAAAAATCAAAGAAGATAGAAAAACCGGTTTATTAAATGGGCTATACATTGAGAAACAAAATAGACTATACAAGGAAACAAAAGATACAAAATTTTATTCTATACAATAATGGTATCAATGACTTTTGCCCTAAAGTGTATAGTTTCCAAGATATCAGCCAAAAACCTTTTCCAAGATGACGCCTCCACCAAAATTTGTCCGCATTTTGTGGTTTTATACTCAGTAAGTGATCCTAAAACTTGTTAAAAAAATTGGATCGGAAATTTAGCCCTAGGTTGGCCAAAAAAAACGGCTGTTTTTACTGTAGATAAAAACATGCCTTGAAAAAGTTAAAAATTGTTCGAGAAAAATAATAAATTTTGGAAGTTAAAAAAGCTATAATATTTTAATATTTTAAATAAACTAAGAACATTTAATCAACGCAAATTAATATTTGGTAATTCTTTTTGAATAATATTTTAGTAATTTATGTACATTTTTTATAGCAAAAAAAATTAAAGTTCAATAAACTTACTAAATATAGGAATACACTTTGAATGAATCAAAAATGGAAATATGTATTTTATCAGTTGCTAGAAACCAAATGCATGCATCAACAAAACGGAATTAAATTTTTTTTTTTTTTTGGAATTCAATAAACGTAATTTTTAATTTCACTTACTTTCAAACACAAATTTAACGTTTTAAAACATTGAATTTATTTCAAACTATTATTAATAATTTTATTTGTCACTCTTTTAATAATAATATTTACAAAAGAAATTATTTGTTATGTGGCAAGTTGTCTCCGTGTTATTTGATGACTGAACAATACAAGTACTTAACAGTGTTCATAAAGTCTGATACGTAGTGACTAAGCCACTGAAGAAGAGATTCTTCAACATTTTCAACATTACCATCTACGTTGTATAACATAATATTTGATTTGAGACTTCTTTAATGACGTGAAATTATATTTTTATTCATTAGTTTAGGTAGAAAGTTTGTATTACCTGTACCATGACGCGTATATTCAATTATTTGTAGATAATAGGGTTGCCCGATTGTTATTTTTGGTTTTCAGATGCTTTAGTATGTTCTTCAGCACTCATTTTTTGTTAAAAGTATGCTTTGAAGGATTTCAACTTTTAATATCAGCAATGTTAATTTTCAATAACATTTGCAATTTTGTTGTCACGTGTGAGATCTTAGTAGTTACTGATTAATAGTAGGGTTTAACCCAACAATTAATATTTATTTGTTTTCTGAACTGAATTTGAACTAACTTGAGAATAAAATATTAAGATTTGAAAGAAGAGTGAATGAAAAATTGCGCGGTGGAAAAAATTGGAGAAATGAATACTCCCATAAAAAATAAAATAAATAAATTAAATTCAGATGCGTGACAGTAGATAAATAGAATGGTTGAAAGGATCGGCTTGTAAAACCTTAGTAAATTATTAATTTTTTGAGACTACAGAATTTAATAATGCCTATTACACAAAATAAAAGCAAAAAAACATGTCCGGTGTCTATAGTAGGAAATACTTCGAACATATTTATTGCTGGCGGCTGTCATGCACCTATTTTCATTTAATTATTGTAAAACACACATTAAAATAAGGCAAAATGTGACTTTTGGATTTTGCATATTGTGATAAAACAAACGTTTTTTGTTAGGAGTAATAATAGTTATTACTAAAAACAATTTGCAGTTTAAATCCCCTCCCTTGCATCAAGTGGATGATAAAAAAATAATCTTAAAATAGATTAACATTTTTGTTTGTTTTAACAATAAAATAATTATTTTGTTTCAAGTCAGGGTGTCCTTTATCTTGATCAGTTAAGGGTTTTCCGCAGTAGCTGCGGTATTTTTGAGCTTACCACATACGATGTTTCAAAAGTATTAAAGTATGTTAGTCTAAAAAATTATCACTACTACGTACTATAGTTTTAATTAAGACATTTTTCTCAAGGGCGAATTGAGAAAAACCTATGCATCACAGTGATATGAAAATGATAACTGTTAATTTATTGATAGCCAGTAGGAAAGCAACATCGTTCATATAAACATCGATGTTAAAAACATCGGCGTTTCAGAACAATATATCGATTTTTTCGGTGTATTGATCTAAAAATTCACTTTTTTGAATATTTATTGATTAAGCTTTTATTACGTACATAAAAAATTATTTAATCACAAATTCACAATTTTAAAATATTTTAATTATCTGATAATAAAAAATGTACAAAAAATAAAAATAATTTCACGAATCGCTAACAAGAAAAATATATTTTTGCAAATTCAGTCTATTAATTGTTATTTATCGTTATAAAAAAATATGTTCAAGTAAACTATTAATATAAAACCGCTTTTTATTAATAACCGGCGTCTATACCCTTAATTTAAACATATTTTATGTAAAAATGCTACATTTTCGTGCTAAGCTATTTAAGTTTGAATTACAGTCAACAAAAAACTAAAATTTATAAGAAACAAAAATTTTCCGGGAAAATGAAATATATTGCATGAAAACATAACTACGAATTCTTAAAAAAAAAAGGATTTGTAAACATTGATGTATCGTTGGCATTCCTAGTATCCAGTCAATGGTGATTACGTTGATTTCATATCAGTGTTAGTAGTCTTGTACCTATATTTTATCCAAAAAGATATTAATTTTAATGATTTATTTTATTCGTAAAAAACTAATCCATATAAACCTAGTAAAATCCAAAATTATAAATTACAAAAACATATTAATTTTATGGCTTTATACTATGACTGGAAACGTAGTATAAGTTCGAAGACCACCTGCTTTAGAAATAATTTGAATTTCAAATTAATTGATTTTGGTTTCGATGGAAATGATGATGTAATTTTTATGTTTTTCCACATCCTGCAAATTTTATGCTCAATTGTATTTTCGACAAGCAAATATACAAACAGACACTACGAGTTACAAGAAAGGTAATAAAAATTAATTGTTTTACATAATTAAGCATTTTGAAGTTCAAGAAGCGCTAAGAAACGCTCTAAATTGGTTTCGAAATTGGAGATTTCGATGACTTTTTTGTGTCAATAAGAACAAATAGAAACGCTCTAAATTGGTTTCGAACATCGAGATTATCTAACTTTTTTGTGTCAATAAGAACAAATGAACAAAATACAAATTCAACTATTGTTGCAGTTCTAATGACATCATTGAATTTGTAGATATAATATCTCTTATAAGTTATCTCTTATAAGTATAATGGATAATAATTTCAAGCTTTATTCAGTTTCCGATGCCATGGATCATGGAACAAACATGTATACATATATTTAGTATAAAAATATATATAAAAATCCCGGATAGACGATTTGTGAGACGAAATTTGAATTAAAAAAAAAATTATTTATTCATATCATTTCTAGGCGTGGTTTCAATTATTTAGAATTTAAATTATGTTTTATCTCTTTCAGCGACCGAAAAAATGCCCAACAGACGATTTTCGTGGTGAAATCAAGTTTCCATTATGGCTGTGAAAACGACACTAATTTGCTGAATTTTCAAAGAGAGGCATAAGTTAGTGGTGATGAATGTCTCTGAACGTGTAAGGAACACGTATAAACAATAATTTTTTTAAAGAAGCTGTTGTACCACTTTTCCACATTCTCCGGCTTATTTACTATGTTAAGAGAGACGACACAAACGAAATCCAATATCATCTTATTAAATCATAAATCTTACTTCATTAGGTCAATTACTAAAAAGTGACATTGTAATAACTATTAATGGACTTATACAGGATTCATCAATTATTCTTTTGTAAAATTGTTCATTTAACTTTCAGTTTCTAACCATTATATGCAAATTTTTAATTGACAATTTCCACAATAAAAAAAAAAAAAAAATTAATAAAACATTATTTACTTTCATTTATGAATTACTAAAGAAAGTTTTCAACTGTAAAATAATTTCTAATAACAATTAAAAGCCACTTAGATAAAAAGTCTATTGGAAAATAAATATTTGTTTTTTGTAATTTTGCTTGTAATATTAAATGATTTCACTATTCTCTATTTTGAAAAATTTACTTTAACTATTCGTTACATAGTTTTAAAATAAGAGAGAAAATATTTATATTTAATAAACTTCAAAGTAAAATTATTTTTGATTTACAAGCTTAAATTATTTTTTAAAACATGGACTAGTCTTAAAGCGTAAAACGCAATATTTAAAAAAAGAGAAAAGACAAAATTTAAATAGTAGTTGTATTGGGGAAGTAAATCTGATAACGCTATAACAAACACTATCATACATTACTTATCAATGTGCATCATAGATATAATATGATTTCTATGATGCGCATAGTCCTTGATTCTGTACACATGGCTATTTACATTGTTTATATATAACTGGTAAAAGCGACGATGTCTTTTATACAATTCGTTGCTTAATTACACTAAATACTTGTGAAAAGTAACCTTTTCTAAATATTTTTTCATAAACGCCACGCTAAATTACATCTTATTTAGGCTCAAAACATCCCTAATTTATTTATATAAACAGTTTTTTGTTGTTGCAAAGTTATTTTCTATAGCGGTCACGTGAAAATACTAAAAAGTATTAATTCCTATCCTTTATATATTAAGTGACCACTTTGAAAATTTATTGCAGCTGACAGAGACGGTTAATAATTCTACAATTTTTTTTAACAATTTTATATCGTTAAAATTTACCTCTCAGCAAAATTTTATTCAAAACTATTTTTACTATTTACTAACGACATTAGAAATACCTCAAATCTGTTTTTGGATATTTCAGCTCCTCTAACAAGAAAATCTAGACCGAAAAAAGTACCTATACTTTTATGTACTTACAGGTGATTCCAAAAATTATACCGTAAAAAAACAATTCATTTTTGCTAGCTGTTCCGCAAAATATTATTGTAGTAGCAGTTATGAAATTTATTACATGTGAAATAAAATTTATTATGTATTGATTACGTGAGAACTTAAATAAAAAATCGATCATTATTTTTTATTCATAAGCCAAAAATCAATAGAATTAATTTCAATTTTGTTACAAAATTTTGTTATGTTTATTTGTAATTTACAATAGGGCCGACTTTTTTGTTTTATGTAATTATATTCACTTAAAAAATTTCCTTTTCGAGGAAAATGGAACGATTTTGAAAAAACTCATCTGTAAGCGGTTAAGCATCCACAACTATTGTCCAATCGAAATGGAATTTACTGTGTTTTTGCCAAGCTACATTAATATAATTTCATATAAAGAATCCGTAATATAAAGCTAACAGTATTTCCATTTTCCTCTTAGAAAATATTTTTTAAGCTTAATTTTCATGCTATATTGGGAGCACTGAATTCCTAGAGTCGAATTTAAATGATATATCGCCCCAAAACTGTTATTTTCAAAAGTTATCTGCTAGCTTAACATAAACCTAGAGTATTCTCATTTTTTTGGATAACCATTTGAGCATCAAATTTTATTTTTTGGCATTAAATTAGCACTAATTTATGAGCTTTGTAATAAGTGATTATGCCCATTAGACACTACTAGCTTTAAATACGTAATTTTTTGGTATTGTTATCCTTAATTAGGTTTTGCCTCCGACTTCGTTCACGTGAAATTGAATTCCGAAACATTCTCGCGTACATTATAACAGGATCCTCTGTTTAAAATTCGAAGTTTTCTGACAATTTTCTGATATATCAAAATATTAGCCCACTTTTAACATTTTTTGCAACATCCTTTCTAAGTTCACACTTACGTTATGACAAGAATTTCTGTATAAAATTTTACAGTGTTGAGTTAAGAAACTACTTTTGTTTGAATATCGTTTGCAGTCAAAATTTACCATTTGATGCTCTCGAATTTTGCTATTTTAGAGTCTTTGACTTCTTTTGAAGTTCTGTACCTGGCAAATTTTACCCTTGGAAACTAATAGGTATAATGTGCAGAAATTATTATACTTTTGTTTGTAATCGGTAAATCTAAGACATCTTTTTCCTTTTTTTCAAACTATATTTACTTAAGCAGATGATGTGGAAAATTATTTATAAAAATTTTGCAATTCATTTTTTATTCGAGTACACAGGATATTAACTTTCAAATATTTTACCTTGAAGGAAAATTTCTTCTTTTTTTTATGTTATATAGGTGATTTTTATAAAAATTAATTTTTTATCATTTTGATACATATTATTTTCAACACTAATGGAATAATCTATCGCAGACTATTTTTTATAGACTATTTCAAGTATATTTTCAGACTCGGTGCTTTCGACTTAAAATCCATGGAAGATGATAGCTAAGTAACAAATACGAAAATTGAACAGCATAAATTTTGTCCTCAAACAGAGAATTAATTTTCAAAATAGAATAAAAGAATCCAGAACTTTACAACTTTAAATTACAACGATATCCGGCAATTTGAGTATGTCAAACTACCTTGGAGACTTCTTACTAAATACTCCAAATCCATACGTAAACATACCCAAAGATACCGAACCTAATCTTTTTTTGTTGGAAAGGAGATATCCTAAGGATGTTACCATAAAAAGGAAACCAGGATTTAATGTCCCCAAGGCGAGAAAAGGGGCAAACTAAATTTAATCCAAATGAAAAATTTTTAGGGGTTGTATACAACATTTCAAAAGTAAAAACTAAAAAATTTTTAAACAAAATAGAAACGCCTTTAAAAAAATCAACTAAAAAGTAAAAAATAATTTCAAATTTGACGAATTACCTTTTCAAAGCGGTACCAATCTTAACTTTAGCTAAAAATTGATTGGTTGGCGTCCACTGAGAAAGGTTATTCGTCACAAGGAACAATTATTTTTTACTATTTAGTTCATTTTTTTGAAGGCGGTTTTTTTTTTGTTTAAAAATTTTTTATTTTCATAATTATTTTATTTAAAAAAATACACAACCAAACGATTATAAAAAATTTAATGTAATTATTTTTAAAAAAAAACTGGAATAGACTCATTGTGCAAGGTCCAGTAATCAAGTTCAAAACACTATATTGATAAATCGATGATTAATGTTTTAATTGTTTATGTTAAGTATTATAAGTGAAGAATAATTCAATTGGCTAAGAAACGATTAAGTGGCCAAACGGAATATGTTAAATTATTATATTCCGAGCAATCATGTATTTATGATTTATTTTAGAAAAATAGCTTAATAAAAAAAAAATATTTTTCAGTATTTATTTCGAGGCGTTGTATTTATTTTTGACTTTCATTTATTACTACTTATTAAATGAAGTATTGTAGTCATGTCAATTTTTCAATTTTGAGTGTTCACCGAAAATGAGTTCTAGTTTTGAGGTTTTCTGTCACGACGCCTGTTGGTAAAATTGGTTTGCAGGGTGTCACTTTATACTAGTGATTTTGTGATTTTTCCCTTTTTATCCAAATTGTTAACTACAATGATTTGCTTTAAACTTGTCATATTCACAAAACATTTTAAGCTCTACAACATTGAAGTATTTCTCTGGTAAAATTGAAATACATGAGGTTTAGCGAAATCCCAAAATGATTTAATCCATGTAAAGTGTCAATATTTTGAATTATTTATCTATATTAATATTATAAAGTGGAAATATTTGTTTGCCTTTTTGTATGTTATGATAAATTTAAAAACTATTGGACCGATTTGTATTCTTTTACGGTTGGGACACTAAACTATCCCCGGGTGACATATGTATTACCACGGGATTGGAAACTACGCGCCTGAAACTGCGCGACGTCCGCCAGTTTAACATATTTTTCTTTTCGTTTTGTTTGTTTACACAAAAATAAATAATTTACCCCGACGAACATATTTTTATTTATTTGCTTACAGTATTATATTTATTTGTTTACTGGTATTTATTTCATTGTGACTGAAAAGAATTGTCAAAGCAAACGAAACCTATACATGTTATTAAAAAGTTAATTTATTACATAGATCATAAAAATGCTCATTTGGACTTAAATAAGATCAAGGGATATTTTTTGGGAAACTTAAAGAATCAAAGTCATTTTAAAAACACTATCAATTAAATTATTTATTTTTAAGGTGTTATATAACATTTATCCACATGTTGTCCATGATAAATGGAAAAATCATTGATTTCTTCATCACGTTCAAAACTTAATTCACTAATACAACCTTTAAAATGTTTGACGTACAAACCATTTGTTTCTTGTTGTATAGACTGATTATCGGGAAATCCCCCAACATAAAATACGCCATCAGTAAATGGTGTATCAAATTCATTGACGTCATCTTCTAAACTATCATCGATTTTTTGTTGCGGTAATGAAATTTGTTTATCATCAATATACAGTGTCATATTTCCATAATCAAATAATAATGTTAAACTATGCCATGCACCATCCGTAATGATACCATATGTAGTTATATCGTAAATTATAGTATTCGATTCTTGCCATGCAATTTTTAGAATACCTTGATCTGTACCAATGCCAAAAAATTTATCATCCTGAAAAAAATTACTTTATTTAAATTTTTATTCTAACTTTAAGGGGAGATCTCTATCATTAAGAAAATCTCTAATGTTATTGGAATTTTAAATTTGAAAAATTAGAATTTTTCAAAATTAGAGTGTTCGTCCTTCGAAAGTTTTTACTTACGTTTTGAGTCCATAACAACATGCCATCTGGTTCTGGAGTTGAAAAATTGATATGTATATAAGAAATACCAAACCAATCCATATTTTGCAAGCTACTACTTACAACTCCCACTCGATTTGGATTTTTATTACGTGTTTCCACTAGTATATAACTATTCGATCCCATTAAATATGGTGATTTTAATGGCTGACTTATAAGTTTTTCACAAAAATCACCCATCCATCCCAAAGGACAAGTACATTTATAGACGCCTTCTTCACTGTCTTTTTGGATACATCGTCCGTCATTCTGGCAATTTAATTCTAGACAAGATATTTTCGTTTGACAATTTTCACCAGAATAATATTTTGAACACGAACAATGTGGTTTTATATGTGAATCTAGCCAACATGTCCCGCCATTTAGACAAATATCACCGCCACACGGAGTACCATCACAATCATCAATGTTTCGGGATTCGGAGACAGTAGATGTGTTTAAAAGTATGTGCCGATCATTGACTTTAAGCTGCCGTATGCATCCAGAAAATGAGGCTGGATATCCAGTTGATGCGTCTCGTGGTAAATTGGCTAAATCTGGAAGTCCACCTGTATGAAAATATACAAAAATGTGTTAAATAATAAAATCCCCAGGGAGTAAAGTAAATGTTAGAAGTTGTATAGTCACCTAAATACAGCAAATTTGTTAAATCTAGTCGGAATGAATTACTAATTGATAAAATATTTGCCGAAATTTTTTCATCAGTTTCAATATATACTTTTCTGCCTTCTTTTCCTGCTTTAACTGTATACCATTCTCCAATACGCAATACTTGTCTACTTCTTACAATTATAATTGGACTTTCTGTGGAATGCTCCATTTCCGCTAAAACACAAAATATTACTTTGCAACGAATGTTCTTGTCTAAACATTTTTTTTATATACTTACTAGAAAAAAGGCGAAATTCCATAACACCACCTTGTAAATATATAGAAATATATTTTTTGTCATCACCCATATAACAAATTAATCCTTGATCGCTCAATGGTCGAATCTGCATTTCAATGTTGAAGAATGTTGCTTGAGCTATGAATGATTCATGAATTTTTAAGTATGAACGTCTTCCAGAAAAATGTACATCAGAAAGATTTTCATCTGAAAATTAATAAAAAAAAAAAACTATATTCTGGGTATTTCTGAGTTGTATCTTTTATACTTAACATTTTTCACAATATTTTCCAGATTTTCCTAATGGACAGTCACATTCATATGAATCGGCTAATGGAACACACGTAGCATCTATGCTACATTTATGTCTGGTGGAGTCACATGGATTATATTTTATTGTACAAAAATGTCCAAACCAACCATCAGCACATAGACACCTTTTTGGATTGCAGAAAAAAGTTCGCATTATTTATTAATTTGTTTTTGAAACAAAAGGTATTATAAAACTAGAAGTGTTTATTCCTTAGCGGAAAAACTGAATGAATACAGTATTAATATAAACCATTGTGGACCATTTTAGCGATTAGCCAAAAAGTCTCCAATTTTTCGATAAAAAAGTTCGATGCTCCAGACCCAAATTTAAATTGACGTCCTTTTGAATAAAATGATTTAAAAAAAATATAGTAATAAAGTAATTTATAAAAAAAAAAATAGGTACGTGTAAGAGCGAGAAAGGGTTAAAACATGAACCAGGCATTATATAATGTGAAAAATGTAACCTTCATAAATTCTACCCTAGGTTGAAATATATTAATTTTAAACAAAAATAGTTGCATTCTTTTAGAAAAATATCATTATAAAAAACTTTGCGTACAATTAGCATAACATAATAAATAAGGTGATTGCATAAGTGACCAGTTACAAACTTCAAGAGATACCAAACCAAGCTAAGTGAGCTACGTTTTTGAATTCATCAATGATAGGCTTCTTGTCCAATAGTTAAATGATGTGAAGCTTTCAATTGATTGGTTGATAAAACAGGATAAGTAAGTCATCTTGCGAAAATGGCAATTAACAAACCACGGGTTAAAACTTGATATAGGATGTAATCGAACAAGATATAGTCTCTTCTTAATTAAAAATAAAAGGAAACTGAAATTAACTAACAAATCAATATCAATTAATAAAATAATTTAAAAAAATTCATAAATAAATAATTAAAGAAAATATTGTATTATATGAAACACGTATAAATCAATTATCGTGTAACATCAAATGTATTATAATGAATTGATGAAGAAAATCTGTTTAATTTCAATAAAAAACATTTAAAGAAACCAATTTTAAATTTTGATCGAGTTTTTCAATTATTTTTTTTTTTATAAGGTAGAAACCTGCGAACTATACACGGTTAACAAATCTTTCCGGAATTGTGTGCTTATGAATTGAAACTGTATTTCTGGTTTTGATTTATAATCTGGCGATAGTTTAATTAAAATAAAGCACAAATCCGATAAAGATAGAACAAAGAGAATATTTGAAGTTTTAATATTTTTTTGAAGTTTTATATAATAATAAAACTTTATGGGCTAAAGGAAATGAATAGGGCATGATTAAGGGTACCAGATGTTGAAGGTTTTGCTTGATTTGTAGTAAAACAGACCTGGAAAGGTCTACTTGCCAAGCTTCACTTTCGTCTCCATTACTATATGCAACTGAGAAAGTATTTGTTATTTTCTTACTTACGTAAATGTAGGACCATATTGTAAACAAACACCACCATTTTGACAAACATAATTTGTACATTCAGAAGTTTTACATTGACCAACACTTCGGCCAAATTTCGCTTTTGTATTTAATAATGGCACAGAAAAATCACCAACTGTAATATATACATTATAAATACACCCACTGAAACCCGTATGTAAAGGCAGGTCATGAGGTAATGTCGAAAAATTGGTTTTTTCATATCCACCCAAATAAATTATCGGTTGAACATCCAATTGTTCTTGTTTACCCGGTGAACGACCCGTTACGTTTGCCATATTATCCACCATTACCCAAGCTCTTCGACCTTGACGTCCAATTCTAACATTATGCTCTTTACTTGGAAACTTCTTTAATGGTTTTGTTGTAAAAATTCTTCTTGGACCTACAAAAAATTATTTACATTAAACGATAGTATGAATGCAATGAAAAGTCCGAAAGTCAGATAATATAATAATAGAAATTTAAAAAAAAAAAACAACCAAAATGGATCAGAATTAAGTACAATTTAAAGACTAAATGTAGTTTTAGTTAAATAAAATAGGCACTTTAAACTCGTCAATGTTTTACAAAACTGCTCAAAGTTTAACTCCGAGAGGTCGTTAAAGAGCGAGAGGTCTTTAAAAGGGGGATAAGGCTAAGTATAGTAAGAATTGGGAGAGACAAAAGTGATGATAACCAGTCACTTCTAAATTGCATTAAATTGCATATAGAAGCCTTTGAATAGGAGACAATATTTTTAGCCCCATAACCTCTATTGCTTCTGTGATAATATCTGCCTTGTAATCCTGAAAAATGGAATTATTTATGGTATGGAGAAAACAACCATAATAATCTTTATACAAGGTAAACCATTTTAATCGATAGACCCAAGTTCCTCCGTTTCTATGCGTGGAACGAAAAAACTGCTTAGGAAAATATTGTTCAGGACAAAAGGGCAGTCTATTTGTGCAATTTGAAAATCCATACAAAAGGAAAGGCTTTCAATTTAAACAAATTGCCCTGACCTTGAAATGACCTTTAAATTTTAAGGTCAAAACAGATCTGTATATATAGACTTTCCTTTTTGCCCTGAACAACTTTTACCTGAACGGTTTTTGCGTACCACGCATAGAAACGTAGGATTTTGGGCCCATTGATTAAAATATAACTTTTGGGCCTATTGATTAAAATATAACTTCTGTTGATGTTAAGACTTACCCGATCCTAAATTCCACGTTAACATTATGTAACCTTTAACAAAACTAACAGCTAAATGATCTGACAAAACATCGTGGGGACCATCTTGTCCAATAAACAAAAGCAATGATATTTGTTCAACTGTATCTGGTACAAAAGTAAATTCAATTTCCATATTATTTGCCACACTTCTGGATATTGTATGAGCAGAAAATGATGACATTCCATGTATGGTCGATGAAAATGATGGCTCTGTTATTTCCAAATCTAAAATAATCAAAAAATTTATAATATTTCGGCAATAATGGGGATATTTAAAATTTATTGCGTACCTTGTTCACACAAGTAGCCATGTTTCCCAAATTGACACAAACATAGAAAACCACTCGTGTATGGTACACAACTTGCCCCATACATACATGGATTATTCTCGCATATGGATTGGACACAAGTTTGTCCAACAAATCCATTCGTACATAAACAAGACCATTTTCCATCACTTTCAATACATATACCATTATTGTAACATGGATTTGAAAGGCATACTAATGAATTGCAATCAGATATTTCAAAACCATCTTTTGCACTGTTGAAAATTTCTGTAGATATATCATTTACCTGTACAAAGAGAAAAAAATGTGAAAAAAACTGTAAAGTTATTAGATAAGAACATAACAAGTGAAGAAAACAATTACCAGTGTTAACTGTTTAGATACTCGACATATGATTGAATTTCATGGTTTGGACTATTTTTAGTCAGCATTCATAACATACTATAAATATCCATTCTATAAAGTTATATGTATCTTCATATACAATACTACATGTATAATATTAATATCAATTGTTATTACCTATTTGTGCTTATTAGCCAAATTTGAGCAAAAATTGTTTTAAACAAAAGTTGTTTGTTTTAAAAAAAATATTTCATTTATCTTTTATAGCTTAAAAGATGGTCAAGGATCCATTGGACACAATGCACCCATTTAGCATATTCACGAATTTAAACTCACTTTTTATGTTTAGATTACGTCACCAAAATTTCAGCTCGCTATAATTAACTAATTAGGTGTTTCTATGCGCCCTATACCAAAATTTTATTTGTGCGGTCAATTTTAATTAGCATTACAAACTTTAGACTAAAATTAATATTCTCTGATATATTATGTATGTCGAGTATAAAAATTAACCTAACGAAGATACACGGATGCTCTCTCATAGTCAATTCCCCTTCAAAACGATCTAATATGAATAATTTGAAATAATGTTTGACAATGCCTAAGCAAAACAATGACAATGATATAATGCATTCGAATTCATGGGCGAGAAGTATTTTTGGTACTTAAGAAACCAAGAAGAGCAAAAATATTGTGAAAAACAATTTCAGAATTTCACATGTCAACACTTATATGGGGGAGTACGAAAAAATGAAGATGAATGTAGTTTGTCGAGATCGAAATTTGAAACAAGAGAGAGTTTGAAAAATAAGAAAATTAAAAAACAATAATTTTACCTTTAATGAGTGTATACATCCAACAAAACCAGTGATTTCAGCAACTTGATTATGTACATGTTGTAATATTTTTCCAAAATAAAGCCAAGAATCCGACAAATCAAAAATATTAAATACGGCCACTTGATCTCCACTCATTGTTAACGAATCGTTGAATCGTACAGTTGCGTTACAATGTGATCGATTATGTGAATATTCCAGGCTGAAATAATTTTTTCTTTTAAAAAACAAAACAATCATATATTTTTGAAAAATGAGCCCTTGAGTAGATCGATTAGTCTCACCGGACATAAAGCTCGGGTTTTTGAGATAATAGTAAGTCTAAGTTCAAAGAAGATAGTATTATGGAAGATCATGCTTAGAATTGTATTTCCCGTCTAAGGAGAAAATCAGCCTACTATTTTTTTTAAAGAATAGATTAAAGTTAATATTCTATCCATAGTGAATAATATAATTAATACAACTCTTTCAATAAGTACCTTAGAAAAATTGTATGCTAGGTGCTTTTGAATAGGAGTCGAAAAAATCTTATAGTTGATTATAACCTGTTTTGATTCTATACTGTGGGCTTAAGGGCCACTTTTCAAGAGCTCGAAATCTATTAAGCTCGGAAAAGGAGAAAATATGCTCTGTAAGAAAATGTCTAGAGTGGCGATCACAGGAATTTGAAGTCTGATTCAATAAAATATCGAGGAATAAGCTTTTTGTTTAAGATTCTCCAATGATTATAAAAAGAAGCAGTCAATCTGAGAAAAGAAACTAAGAAAGAGATACTGATGAAAACTATTTACTTAACTGTGCTTGTATTTTAAACTCATTTCCGTTATTAACCATTAAGTCCATTTCACATAAGACCATTGTTTGTAATCCACAAGAGAATTGAAATTTCAGCAGATTATCCAATAGATATAAGCTCATATAGGCACTTTTACCAATATTACTATAAAATATTAGACCACTGGTGGCTAATGTTTTGGCACGAAGTTCAATTTTAATTGATGTTTTACTATCAATACGATGTACTAAATATGATTGTCCCATAAATGCAGCATTTTCAATAATTAATTCAGTTTCACAATAATGTCCTTCGTAATTGAATTTGCATGCACACTGTTAAAGACAAACAAGGAAAATTATACGATTAACATTTTACAAAAAAAATCAACTTCTAATTTAATTCGTTATTCGCTATAGAAATATTAACATATTAGGAAATTAGATAAATTCTAGGCTGTACTCATTTTTTAAAGAAGGAAACTTGAAAGAACAATTGATAGTATCTCATCGATTGAAAATGTGATCCAATCCTATGTTGCCATCATTTTCATTATCCCTGAGACCTTATATAACACATTTTTAATTAGTATGAGATACTAGCTTTAATTGTATAATAGAAAATATTCAAACTTGTCAACGGTTCACATCCAAATACCTAACTTGTCCATTTTTCTCACATTTAATAAAGTATTTAATACTTGCAATGAATTTTGTCTATTTTGAAAATTTCATTCTTTGATAAATGAGCTCTGGTTTCTTACGCCAGCTTTTGATTTATATTTAAGCTTAAAACTGTCAAGGGAAAAGAAAAAAGTTGGGCTTACGTACAATGCAAACTACCGAATTAAAAGCGGGGCATGTTTTGGGCTACACATTCTAGTCGGCTAAGATTCAACCGTCACAACAAAAATTAATTTAAATAGATATTTTGGACTGATGTAGTGCAGTGGTCTAGTTCGAATGAGATATATATGAAGGAGGTGAATTAAGGCATCAGTGAATCATGGACAGCACATTGGGTTTTGTCTCAGCCACTAAACCTAAAATACAGGTAGTGTTTTGTTGAAATTATGTTTTATAATAAAGTTTCAGGATAATCTCTGTTTCTAATAATCGTTATTTCTCTCTAAAAGGCTGTAAATCCGTAGTTTGTGTCGTTATGACTTTAAGAATTCACGGCTATACTAAAGTAAAAACAATATTAAGAAATGTCAAGTCTTATTGTCTAGGAGTGGATAGTTTGCGTATGGCTAAGTAAGTAAGGCAAAGCATGCTTTGCTGCTGTTTACGCTTGTCATCTACATCTTTATTAGCGTAAAGCAACCTATACCTGTATACCTATTGGCTTGTTTATTTACCTCTCGTAGATTTGACTTCGTTGATAGAATTCTTCTAGACAGGAACGCGACAGAAATCAAATTACATTAAGACATTATTAACATGCAAAAATTTCACATGTTGATCAAACGTTCTTCCTAACATACAAAGTTACAAAGGAGTTTCCATTTTAAACAATAATTTAAAAACCAATTCATAAAACTTTTGCTATTGTAAGATAATTTGCTGCTGTTATAACTATGGACCTAGTCAAAGTTACAACTTGATAAATAGTTAAGTAATTCAAAGCAAAATGTGAGCATTTCTATTGAAATTTTGTTGTATTTAATACTTGATCATATTATTTCTGAGAGTATTTTTTCCCATTTCGTTAAAAACAACAAGGAGATTTCAATATGGGAAACCATTATGTGGCTATACGTCACTATCTAAATTCAGCTATTCAAAATTTCTCAACTTTTTTTAAGTCAATGCCAAAATAATTTAAAGGAATTTTAAACGAATTCTATGGAATACCAAAGTAACGCAAGATTGTTTCTCAGATTTTTTATAATCGATATCCATTGAATACAATACAGTACCTTTGGACCTTCCAATTTGTGAATACACGATCCACCATTTTGACATGGATATTTTGTACAATCCACAAAACCAGGAGTTATTGTTGTTTTATTTTTAATAGGATGTTCGGTGGTTATTAGGTCTGTTGTACTACTCCAAAATACCGTTTCCATTGTTGGTTCTACGTCAATAGTGGTACGTGGGATTATTTTCGTGGTCACAATGGAAGTAGGTTTTGCTGTGAAAAATGTAACAATTTCACTTTCAGTAATGTTAAGTAAACTTGCAGAAGTTGTTATCTCCGGGAATGTTTCTTTTGTTGTTGTTATCTTAGTCGATACCGTGGAAATACTCGACGAAAAATCCGTTACGGGTATAATAGTTACAGTATCTTTGGGTAATCGTGATGAAACGCTAGTAAGAATAATATCTGTAACATTTTCTTGTGTTGTTAAACTAAATTCTGATGTTATATTTTGTACAATGTCAGTTGTGTCTGAAAAGTATTCAGTAGTTTGATACAAAGTTATTGGCGTAGAAGTTTCATACTCTGTAGTAATGGAAGGGAAAGTTTTTGGCACAGTAATGCTACTCAATTCAATAATTTCAGTCGAAAGTGTGAAGTATGAAGATGGTTGAGTAGAGCTTGTCGTTGAAATTTCAGGTACAGTATGGCTCTTGGTTGTTGAAATTGTTGAAGGTAAAGTTGTGGATATTGTGGTTGTTGTTGGAGCGATATAACTACAGTCATACGTTTCGTTCGATAAAATTAGACATTCACATAGAACACCCGTTAAATCTGGCGGACATGAACATAGAAATGAATCGATACCATCAATACAAGTTCCGCCATTCATGCATCTAAAAATTTCAAAAAATTTTCTCATATAAATGACAAAGTAATTTGACGACCCAGATTTTAAGCAAGTGAACGATGGAAAGATATTGTAAAATAGTGGGCATGCAGGAGAAATTCAAGCAATGATAAAATAAGCTAAGGTCTTTAAATAGGAAGGCTTGATTCCCATCTGTACCATCTCCGACTTCACATAATAAGTTAATTGATACGAAGCTCTCCGTCGTTATCATAACGACAAGTCGGAGACTAGGGTATTTATCCGTCGATATATTCAGGGTTAATGTGAAAATTAATTCTCTCTAAAATTAATGTCTGATTGATTCTAAAATATGTGGACTTCATTATTGAGCTAGTATTTTTTATAAAAGTATGATCAAATGAAGTAAATATGAATTTTTGTTAATCACCTGGGTCCTAGTTGACATTCATCGTATTGATATTGACATCGATCGCCATGATAATCAGGAACGCAATAGCAAACCAGCCTATCATCTTCCATTAAACATAAGGCTTCATTTTCGCAAGGGTTGTCATTACATAGTAGTATACTTTCCTCACAATTACTACCAGTATAGCCTACAAATTTTTACATATATCTCAAATTTTTGTTAATACTCTATTGTTCATAATAAAGTATACTATTAAGTACTAAATGCTAGGGGAATTTTTGGATTTACTCGAGCGTGTCAGACTATGATATGGGAGATACATTACCCCTTGTTGAGTACCTCTACCAAATCTTAGCTCCCTATATGGTGTCGCACGTATAGGGTAGTCGATCAGAATATTAAAACGAAAAAATCAATTGTTGGATTTAATCGAGCGCGTCAGATTAAAATGTGGTAGGTTGATTAAGTGCTGAAAAGAGTACATTTTACTACTATGACGATTTGAACGCCTTGAGCGTAATAAACTTACCATATATTGACGCGCTCGATTAAATCCAACTATAGATTTTTTCGTTTTAATATTCTGATCGGCTACGCTATATGTGCGGCTCCATATAGAGAGCTAAGATTTGGTAGAGGTACTGAAAAAGGGATAAGGTAGCTCTAATATCTTAAATCCAAAAATCTCCACTAAGGATCCCCTACCACAAACGAGACAAGGAAATTGCAATTTAGTACATCATTATAAAATTTACTTTGACTTCTAATTCGAAGTAAATACTCTTGATTTCACAAAAAATCATGTGTTAAAGACAGACCGACCAAAATTAGTTTTTAAATTGCTATTAAAATGTTTGAATATTACCAAAATGGCAAGCGCATGCATATGTGGCTAATAAATCGATACATATTCCACCATTCTGGCAAGGAGAAGATTCGCATTCATTAATTTGCTCTTCACAAAATGGACCCTTCCATCCTAAAAATAAATTGATTAGCGATGATCTCATGTTAACACAAATTGAGAACAGGAATTTATATAGCCCATTCTTTGGTATTAAAAGAATTTGAATAATTATGTACCTGGAGTACAGTTGCAAAAAAATGTAAAACCCCTTCCTTCAATGCAAGTACCACCGTTTTCACATCGATCCGACCCAGTTATATTACAGACTGCTATATCAATTTCACAATTAACACCTTCATAGCCTGGTGAACACATGCAATCGTAGCCATTATCTACATCAATACATGTGCCATTATTTAAACATGGATTCGAAGCACATTCATCGTAATTAATTTCACAATCTGCACCTGTAAAAGAAATGGTCATCAATCAAATACAAATTTCGACATTCTGAAATATACTGTACCACTGTTAGAACGATAAAGATGGGCAGAAAAATGCATATAATACAAGATTCAAAAGGCTACTGCCCTTTTTATGGCTGAAATACATTGTCTTCTATCGAAAATTATTTTCTTTAGGTTCTATTTTTTGAATATTTTCCTGAACTTTTTAATACTTATTAAGTATAAAATATGCCAGTAAAGACTGTAAGTTGTAAAAAGCTTAGGAAAATACTTAAATCCATTTGGCACTTCCAAAAAGTGGCCGAAATCTTTTTTTTTCATATGATAGCAGAAACTAGCTGCTGAATGGAATTCAAATAATTTTTTCAAAAACTGGCCCTTAGACAATAATGAGGAACCTGGATTTTTTGAACAAGTTGCAGTGTACCCTCAGAAGAAAGCAGCTTAACTTCATGGCATTAAAGGAATTCACAAAAATGAATCCAGTAAAGTAAGTGTGAATATATATTTACCAACAAATCCATCGGTGCAAGTACAATTGTATGAAGCTATACCATCTATACAAGTTCCGCCGTTTTTACACGGCGAAGACCAACATTCATTCCAGTTGGTTTGGCATTGTATACCCGTAAATCCGTCAATACAATAGCATGCATAAGTACTGTAAAATAAGCCAAGTTTTGGAAATTTTTGATTTTGTAAATTTTATTAGACAATAGTGATATTATAAGCAGGAAATTTACTTATTCGTTCGCATTCTTGAAAGAGGTTACACCTTTGTATTGCGTTTCAAAAAATTTGATTTATGAGCCTGGCATCGAAAACAATTGATTCTCGACTGACTGAAATTTTTAACTGTATGGACTACGTATTGAGTATATTTTATGAATGATTAAAAATAACTCAAACATATGTCAAATATCTAAACAATTAACACTGTTAGTTGTTTTATACACTTGTTATTTATCATGTTACTGATAATGCCAAGAGACTAAGGCAGTATCGGATTTAGGCTAAGGCCCGTGAGATCCGGTCTAGGGCGGCAAATTTCGAGGGGAACAAAAAAGATGACTACAATTAAAAAACCGATTGGGTTTTCTTTAAACTGTAAGGCCAAATTTTCAAGTTTATTTTATTGCGCTGTTACTATCGAAACATAGTACCATTTTGAGGGTAGAATTTCTTTGTTAAAATACTTAATCAGGCAAGTACTAAAATTTGAAATATCATACAAAAAGATTTTAAAAATCATTTTTTTAATGCTAGCATATTATTTATTTACGAATTTAGATATTTTTCATTCAAAATTTAATTTTAACATTTTAATTTTAAAATTTTTTATTTTTCAATTTTTCGTAAAAATTTTATAGTTTTACGTAATGTGAAGCCCCCAATGATAAGCATGATTGACCAGAAAAACGGTGCTTCTGTATGCACGTTCCATGAAATTGGTTTCGCAAGTTTCTCCAGTGTGCACTGTGGCTAATGTTTGCTTACTATTTACTTATATACTAGGTATAAATATATGCCAGTATAGCCCTTATAATATATGAAGTAGAACCCCTCTCAAAAGTGCCATCAAATAATCATGTAGGTTGAATATTTACCTATTTACATCATCTATACAAATTCCATTAACGCATGGACTACTTAAGCATGCAAAACCACCATAACATAATTTCATTAAAATCCAACAGGTGTTCAGTCCCACAATTATATGTATAATTTTTGACGACATTAGAGATTTTTATTAATTTATTAGCACATGTCTTTTTGGAATTGTTTTAAGTTAATTTGTTAGTTTTATACAATAAATAATCTGTAACAAATCGTACAAGAATTTATTAATATTTGTAGAAAAATAGTAGGTTATTGTTTAAAGATTAGACTTGTAGCGAAATCCATGAAATTCGAACATCTAAGCCTGTTTGTGGTAAAATTAATTAAAGTTTTTTAAGATTTTATTGTAATTGAAAAATAAAAATTAATTTATTAGTTTTTTGTTCTAGCTGGTTAGTAAAGAACATTTAATTAAAGATTGGAAAAGAAGTGATGCGAAACGGTAACGTTTATAAATATATTGTATTTTTTTTTTTTTGCTACATTTTTTTATTGATTTTTTTAAATTAATATTAAAATAATTTTAAATTAAAACGATTAAACAGCGCTTCCACCAAAAATTTATTAGATTTGATTTTCTCATAACCTCCGCCTTGATTTAAATTTGTATTAAGTTTGGTATTTTTGAGTTAATTACTTGAAATCAAAGTTTGGAAGATTAAAATTTGGTAGATGGCATGGAAGATTAAAAATAATAAATTTGTGAAAAATTAGCTCCATCGTCTTTTCCTATATGTATATATCCCACTTGTCGAATATGTGAAACATGAAAAAGTAATAGACGTTCCCGATTTTAAAATTATTTTGGGTTCTAAAGGTTTGAGAGGGAATATTATAATGAGTTAATTTATTTCTGTAATCATAGTAAAATATAAAAAAATATTCAATTGCCAAAATAGTTTATGCAATCACAAATACAGCAATGTAAAACTATTACATAAAACTAAAAACAAATTATATTCCATTGTTAAATTTATTTTCATTTTCCAAATTAAATTAACTTTTATTTAATTTTTCGATTAACAATTTTCCTTCCTAGCAACACCGTTTACATGAAACAATTGTATAATATCTACAAATCTATTTATTTAGGAGATATTGAATAACTTTACTAAGAAAGATAATAAAATATTAAATTGTTTAACTCACGCAATGCAATAATAATGTAACAATAATTTAATAAACATTAAAATTTTACATACGTCCCATAAACAGTATAAATTTAATAGCCCGAAGAGTTATTACGCATATTTTTACTAATGATGCGTATATTATAATCGAAATTAGTATTTATAATTTAAAAATTTGTATTTAAGCATTGAAAGAATTTCAAATTTCAAACACATCATTTATTATTTTTAATAATTCATATTTCAACTACTAAGGTCATACAGTGACTACAGTAGGTACATTCTCTACGACACAAGCACATAACATTCCTAGAAGGTCACCCATCCAAGTAATGATTGTGCCTGTGCCTTTAATAATTTAATAGATCATAAAAATTAATTCTTTTTTAGTTGTTTAAAGTAATAAGACTTAAAAATTTACGCGCCAAAAATATTTTTTAAGTACCCTTGGTTTTTACTATTTTTAGTTTTTCCGGAAGCGATTAAAACGTAAGATCTAATCTTGTGTATAGATTTATCATAAACAAAATAATTTATTGTTACCAATTGTAAATTATATCAATAAAATATTTAAAAAAAAAAAAAATTACTTACGATTTTATAATAAGATCGCGATAAAATAACAATTTACAACAAATATTATCTGATCAACAATTGCCACATTGTTCTATCATTTTTTTACAACTTTTTTCGTACACTTGTGTGCAATTTCTATGAAAAGTTCATTAACACTGGGATGTAGAACAATCTTCTATATTATTTACACATATAAAGTTTTTTTTTATTGTATATTTGCCTATTAAGGATAATGGTTACCATGGAACCGTATAAACAACATTTAATATAGTTACATTGACTAAACGTGGTAGTGATATTATCGTGTGGACGGACGTACACTATAGTTGGGGTATTCGTGGTATATAGGAAAAATTTCATGATTAGTTATTTATATTATCACAATATACCGTTAGCATATATATGTAAATACAGTGTTAATATACATAGAAAAATAACTAGGGAAAGTCAATAAAATGTATGTGATATTAATAAAAGGAAAATTCATACGAATTGTACATATTACATTGATAGGTGAAATTTTGGTTAATACAAGATGGCACACATGGGTTATTTAATATAAAAGAAACGTTTTCTTGAAATACCACAAAAAATGTTCAGGACGATTATGTTTGTTGTTTTTATATAAATTTTGAGATATTTTTTCGAGATCTTACTTAATTTTCGAGATATTGATGGCTGAAATTCTTAAATTAAACTAAGATCGATGATTTTTTTTGAATAAATCTATTAGGGGAGAATGGGATAATGGCGGTCAACACCATTACTCCAAAACGCAAAGAGTTAGTAGTGCTAGAGTTGGTAACATAACTTTGTATAACACTATTTAGCTTGTCAGAAAATGTCCGTTCAGTTGCTGTTACACATTCGAGAGTGGTGCATTTTTATTCTGTTTTTGCCGCTTTTGAAATAAATAAAAAACTCTACTTAATAATGGATTTTTTGGTTTTTTTTTTTTTACTTTTATGTTATTCATATACAATACTTGAGTATTGTATTAGTAGATAAATTGAAAAAATGAAATTGAACATACAAACTTTGGAAAAAGCTATGAAACTTATCGATGAAGGTGAATCTACGAGAAAATTTGTAAAAGTCATGGAAATACCATTCTCAACCGTTCAAACTAGGCTGAAGAAAAATAAATTTACCGTTGCACTCTGTACTTCTGATCACACTCTATGTGTAGTTAAGGGTTTTGCATGTGAAAATTGCTTGGAATACTTAGACCGCCATTTCCCTCAACGCGACCAGCATTAACCCCGAGTGTGGCTAATCACTAAAAACAATTTTTGCCCATTTTCTCCCCTTAGAGATATCAAATTCTGATTTCCTTATCGTAATACCACCTTTGAGATATATCTTTTCCTGCAAAAAAAGAAACATCAAAATCGGTTCTTAAACAACGAAGTTATCTGCGAATACGTATAAAAAAAATATATGTATATACGATCGAATTAAGAAACCTACTTTTTCGAAGTCAGTTCAAAATAATTAACCTGTTTATAAATTTAAAGAAAAATTGGGATAAAATAAAACACAATTTTAAAATATAAAATAAAATTTGTAATTCATTTTGTCAACAATATTGACAAAAAAATATATATTTGGATCATTGCATAATGTATAATCTACAAACTACTCAAAAAATTGTTTCAAAATTTAAAATCAGTATCACGTAAATTATCCCTAACCCATTTATCAAAAATTAATTCCATTTCATCGGTCATTACAGCTTTGTGATCACCCACTTGACCAGATCTCATAAATTTTCCTTTTGCATCAATTAAATTAAAACGTTTATTAAATTCAATAACATGTTCATAATTTACAGCTTTATTATTTTTCATTGATTCGAAACTTAAATGTTTTTTTAGTTTTTCCACATCTTCGTCATTTAAATTTTTACCAAGGAACTCGCCTACTTGACGAATCACTGTCTCTAAATTCTTTTTAAGATCTTCAAAGCGTAAAAACAATACATTTTCATCGTTATGATGTTTCCAAAAGCTAAGTACATTACCAAAAAAAGGTGCAAAACATACTGGAAAAAAATAATTAAAAGTTCATATTTAGTACAAGTAGTTAAGAATGTAATATTCATTTATTTATTTATCACTTTATAGTCCAGTCATTTTGCGAAGACTTTTATGAGAACATTTAAAATGTGAACAATTGAAGATAACTTAACTAACAGTGTTAATAGCCATAAGAAAGTTTTTTATAGAATAATTTAATTTAAAATTATTTGTTTACATTTTAATTTAATGAAGATGAATTTAGATAAGAAAAAATGAAAAGAACTTCAATTATGGTTATGAATTTACTTACGTTTGTTATCAATAAAAAGTGAGAAAAACTCTTCGAAACTTCCTTTGTAACCTTCCATTAAACAACAGTGATGAAAATATGAAACGCATGTGTCTTTTGGATTTCTGGTTACATAAATCACCTGAAAAGTTTTTTATTTGCCATTATCTATATTATAAGAGTCCATTGTTTATCCTTTTTTAGGATTTCTTCAGAAAGAACAGTTTATTATTAAAAATTTACAATTGTTATTATAGTATTATAATTATAATATATATTGTTATAAAATTTTACATTCTTCAAATTGATATCCTATGACTTTTTTGTTGTATATTTTCCAAAATATTTCGTATTATATTTTTTTCTGGGTAGACAAACTAAATTTATGTTATACTAAATTTTTACCTTTGGTTTTTTAGCACCAGTTTGTATTTGTTGTGGCAATAAGTCCCATGGCAAATGACTTTTAATAAATCGAGGTTGTTTAAGATCATCAATAAATGAAACAGATTCTAATGCATACTTTGGAATGACTGATGCCATTTCAGCATTTACTTTGAGCGCTTCCGAATAATCAAATAAAGGTGAATGTCTAAGAAAAAATATAGTTTATTTGATGATATGTAAAACATATACTCAGCGACAATAAAAATTCAACACCTGAATCTTTTTTGCTTTTTTAAAATAATATATTTCACGAATTTTACGGTATGGTAAGTTATTTTCAAGATGTAATTTTCTTTATTTAACTAAAACATTAATGTTTAAATAAAAAAAGATTCAAGTCGTTAATTTTTTTTAGTAGCTGAGTATACATCTAAAGTATTATTCTTACTCTAAAAATGGAAATCTTGCATCTAAGTATTCTTGAGCTGCTGTAAAATCCAAGTTATTTGCGATACACCAAACCATCTCTTGAGTCCAAGTTGTTCCTACAAAAATAATTTATTTTTCAGAAGATATTCGACTTTAAACATCATAAAAAAAACAAGTTTTTCAAAAGTAATTCGTAAAAAATCTAAAAGATGAAAACTTACTCATTGACAAATTCGTTATTATATATCTTTTTATTATAAATATTGTGAAGTTAAGATACATTCAGATGGTAGGCTGAAGTAAGAAATGTATCAAAATAAAAATTTAACGTCATCATAAGAGTTGAACAATGTTTAGGTCAAAAAGAGAGTTAGACAGTTTAATGTTCAAAAAATTGAATAATATTCATAACAAATATTTTTGTTTATGGTAGTACTCAACCGGCATCCTTAAGTATGTACTCACCAGTTTTTGGAAAACTGCACACCCACACATCACTATCGTAAACACTCATATCTTGAATGCGATCACCATATTGTTTAAAATTTTCTGGCATTATTGTATTTTTAACAGATACATAGCCTGTACGAAATATTGATGTGAATTTTTGATTTAAAATTTCACCATTTTTACCCTCAACATTTTCATATTTTAATACCATTTTGAAAATGTTATTTTCATAAACAGTAGTCAGTAATTAATAAGTTATTGCTGAAAATGAATAGAAAATAATTTTATCTGTTTCCTTGAATTATAATTTTTATTATTTTTTAATGCAGTTTTCACAGTTTTTGATAAAAAAAAAAAAACGTATTTAATACTTTGTTAAATTTTTTTCCCAACTTATTTACAGTGAAAATCGTTTACAGTGAAATCAAACAATTTGTAATTAATAACTTAATTAGTAAAAAACTCAATACATTCTTTTATCTAAATGCGGTTTCTTGATTTCAAAATTTTATGCGAGCTTCGAATCATTTCATAGAGAATTTGATGCCTTACAAATTAAACTGATTATATTTTTAAGTAAGAAAAAAGCTATAAACGACTGAAGCTCTCGTATGTTACAAATATCTCAAAATTCATTGACAAATTTTGTTGAATAGGTTATGCATCCCAAAATAGGATTCTGGTACCGTTTTATTCCATAAAATAAGTTAGGGCATATAAAATGTAGTCTAAATATTGAGATACCAAGAAAACCAATTTTGGTATAAATTTTTATCAGGGAGGTTATAGACCTCCGTAATCGTAACCAAAACTATCGGATATCAGAAAATAGAAATCCGTAACCGAATCCGAAATAAAATTTTCGGATATGGGTGGAATCAAAATAGATGAAACATGTTATGATAATCTTCTTTATTGCCCAGCAAAGCTCATACACTAGCTGCGTGCGTTCCTTGTTTTGTTTGTTTTAGTTGCTGATTGTAGTGCAAAATGAAAACACAGAGATAAAATCAAACGATTACCTATTTGTATTTTATTTTCACATAACTGGTTAAAAATCTAATATAACCGAGATTGTCCGAAACTAACGGATAATCCGAAATAATTTCATACACGAATTCAGTGTACAATATTATTTCAATATCCATATCCCTATCTGAATCCGTAATTTTGTATCCGTAACATCCCTGAATTTTTTGTACCAAAATCAATTCTCTAAATTAGTTTACTTCCGCCTATCCACGTCCATCTATCATCGATAAATATCATAATATTTTCTAGGTCTACATAGTGATTTTAAGTTCGGGGACTGAACCAAATCATCAATTGGCACCCATATCAATAAAATAAAATTCAAATTGGAGCTAATTAACTAATTCCAACATTAATATTCAATCGTATGCTGAATATTTACACAATTTAAACTTTTAGTTATCATTTTCACTTATTTTGTTATTAAATAAACGATTTTCACTCTATTTTCCACATGTTAAACGTACACTAATCGACACAAATCACCAATTAAATTTTAATTGTTTAGCAAACATTGTTTTATAAACTGCTTTGAGATTATTTAATAAAAATATGCAAGAAACGTTGTACAACGGTATTTATATAAAATGCCGTTTTAGATCTAAAATGTATTTCATTTGTACAGAATGTCACAGTAATCCTTAAAAGTACTTCCACAATGGAGATCCTACAAAAATACCGATCAATATATAGACCAACAGCGACGATGTTTCTTATACGTTGTTCTCTACACAACAAAAAATTACAGTTTGAAATAATTGAACGTTTACAATTATTTTTTTAGAAAATTCCATTACAAGATTTTAAGCTACATATCGTGTAACAATTATTATAATCATTAAACGAATAAAAAATTTTTATTATTTTTTTTAAAAATATAAATATAACATCATTTTACATTGGCTAGCCAAATTGCTAGATGGATTTTTTAATAGTATATTGTGTACCTAAGGTGTAAATATTGGCAATTCGAAAGCATAGATACTATATTATTTGTTCCATAAATACAATTTTAGCTAAAATTTCAACACATTAAAAGCGTTTTAACAATATATATTAAACGACAAATGTTTGCTGCTTTGGTTAGACAAATGGATCAAACAATTTTTTAATATTTATACTATTAAAAAACATATATCATAATTTTTTTGAGCTGACTTGATGCCCATAAGGTCTGGCGCATATTGCGGCGCATGTAGCACAGCGCTACGTAACATGGCACAGCGCGATTTTTTGTAACATACACAAATGAATGGTTAGCGTAAATTGACGACACGACGCTACGCAACGCGACTGGTGAGACGAGACAAACGCTTCGCATTGTGCACGAGACACAGTTCCTCGCACCATACATCGCACGTTTCACAAGTCTACCAATGAAAAACTAATAAACAAAAATAAAATACAAAATAAACAAAACCACATGTCTACTGGGCAAGAGAACTGCGTGGCAATATGCATACCCTAACACCACTCCTGTGGCACGATCGCTTTATGTCATGTCACGCTATGACATACGCCGGAATATGTGCCAGGCCTTAAGAGGTAAAGTACATATGTGGTTAAAGGCTATAATACGTCTTAGCGTTTGAGTATTTAGAGTGGGAAGTTGCGGGTTCGAATAAATATATTTAACGAGGCGGTTAATTAATTAGACTGCCGATACATAAATAAGAATAAAGTAACCGGCTATGCTTGTGCAGGTTTTCTGCAGTTTCTCTCTTAGATCTCCAGATGTTGAGATATTTCTTTTCAAAAAGACGCACTACCTATCACATTCTAGTCTTTACACAATAGCCTATCCTCCGTCCATATCATTAATTTAAATGTATAGATGTAGTTAAATAAATAAAGAAAAATAATGTTCTGTGTGGCTCCTGTTATGACGTATGAGGAACGGGGATTAAACCCCATTCTTATTATTATTTATCTTATTGGTATTAAAATAGAAACTGCATTTAATGTACTTTATTTATACAGACATACTGCATTCGGGATGTTTTGGATGGTTAAAAATGAAGATGCGCGGATACGGATACTTAGTGTCAGAATCCGCGAAACTTAACTTTTCTACAAAATAAATAGGTGTGCATGTGAATTTCAAATTAGTACACTACAATAAAGGTTGGCATTTTTAAATTTTACCAAATAGATAATGTTTAAGAAATTAAAACTATTTTAATGGAATTTAACAGTATTTTATTTCTATCTTTACTTATAAATTCATATACACAATGACACTTAATAATGCAAATGATCCATTTAAGATCCGCTAAAAAAGAAACGGATATGGACACGGATACAGATCTTTATGCTTCAGATATCCGCGGATACGGATACGTATATGGATATTCGGTACATTCCTAATACATGTTTACGTATCTAAATAATGCAAATATGCGTTTAAAATCCGCTGAAAAAGAAACGGATACGGATCTTTTTTCTTGCGGATATCCGCGGATACGGATATCTTTTGCACATTTATCGAGAATTAAATAAAATAATCATAGTTTAACGACTAATAATTTTTGTTTTTATTTCAAAAAATCTTTTTATTGAATACTTTCTGAATATTTTTAGTTCGTTTTCGCGCTTATTTATGCTCGTTTCTCTCCTCGCTCGCGCTATCACCAATTTCGCTTACAACAATTTTTTTTCTCGCGATAACTACCTTAACAATTAATAGAAATATGCCAATTAGACAATCAAAAAAAAAAAAAAAAGTGTTAATAATAAACTACCAAATTGAGAATATTTATAATATACTTTGATTTTTTATTTCGCACTAAATTTTTGTATTACACTCAAAAGAGAAAATTATTGCACAAAACACTAAAAGATTAAATGAAAAATTAAACAATCATGTATACCTTCTATTAATCGATAATCGTAAATAATGCGGAAAAATAATTTGTTTAGATTCTTTTTATATACACAAACATGTTACATTGAAGATTAATAAAAAAAGAAACCAGACTACGGATGAATGATTATTCTAATTGATCGTGAAATATGTGATTTATTTGTAATCAAGGTAATTATTTAAAAAAAAATAAAACTTATTATTTATGGGACACATACTGTTGATTTTTAATTCTTAACTTCCGGATACAAAAGAAAATCAAGAACTTTCTGCGTTGTTTTAAAAATCCTATAACTTCCTTTGTGATAAATGTTTTTTACAGATCGAAAATGGGAATTCATTTATGAAATACAATTAACAAACTAATTGACAAATAAAAAGTATTCTAATAATTGAAAAAATCTTTTATACTCGACATATATGAGGAATATATTTAATTCAGTCCAAAGTTTGTAACGCAGGAAAATATTGAAAACATTAACAAAATTTTGATATGGGTATTCATAGAAACAATCATCCCATATTCGAAATAGAGAGCGAACTAAAATTTATGTTGCATATTCTAGGCTTAAAAAGTCATTGTAAGTTCGTGATTGCGCAATATCGGTCTATGGATCCAAGATCCAACTCTTTAACCATTGAAGAAAGAAAAAAAAATTAAATTAAAAAAATGCTTGTTTTTTCTAAACATTTTTTCATGAACTGCTTATATTCGCTAGGATTTTAGGTAAAATTTAGCTAATAAACACAAATTATAATAATACAAATTATTATATAAGGATTTTAACTATGCGGGTTGCGCATATTTAGTGTATTTTAATAATTTTAATGCCAAACCTCACATTGATATTCAATAGTCGAGTATTTAAACTATTAACACTGCTAGTTGTTGTCTACATTATTTAAGTAGCAGACCCTAATGAGGTAAATTCAATAGAATTCAAAATCTTGTTTATTTAAAAAAAATTGTTCACACTTATGATCACTTTGAAACTTAAACCTTTGCTGACAGATATGTTATAGTTTATTAATAGATCTTATTAATTAATATATATAAAATACTTACAGGCAGATAATAAAATACTTTGAATACAGACTCAAGTTTAAGTTTTAATAATTCAGCATTAATTTTTAACTGATTTATATAACTAGTTTTTAAAATATATTCAAAATTAAAAAATACCACAAAAACAGAAAAAAAATTAATGAAGAATCACTTGATTTTTCTTCTGGTTACATAAAACATTACCTTTAACTATTTGCCAAAATGTATAATATAATATTTATGTAATTCACATGCATGTTCGGTGGTTCGGTGTTGTATAAAACTCAAAACATTTATAAAACAAGAAAGTTTTTGAAGTAAAAACTTCTTTAGCCGCGCTGGGCACATTTTGGTAGGGGAAAATCTTATGGGTTCGCGTTACCGAGATGCTCATGACTGGTGCATGCACAACTGTCATGTACTTTGCGCATTAGGCACTTGTTGATGGCTGAAATCCCGTCCGTTCGAGTCACCGATTTGCTTATAGCAGTATATCTGTAGCTCTATAGCTGTGAAATTGATTGTCATGATATTGTATAGCCCCTTATAAATGTATATAATAATAAAAACCATACAAACATGCATATAAATGTTACGTGGAGTGTCAATAGATGTGAAAACCAGATTGATGTTAATAATTTTAATTTAAACAATATAAATTTTTAATACTAAAAGTTCTAAATTTTCACTTCTATCGGCAGACCCTATAACTGCCAATATTTTTTATATACAATAGACACTGTTCAAAAGAGGTTTACTTCAAATAAGTAATCTTAGAACCCAAGAAAATTTATGATTTTCGTGAAATTATTAACTCGTTAATAAAAGACGTTCAAGTGTTGTCAATTGTCAGCGATTCAATCCGAAAGTTTCAAAAATAAACTATCACGTCTACACTTGACGTCTATCTCTGCGAAACTGTCTAACTGTCTGTGGTATCGTAATTTTTAAACTGATAAACCTATCCAGATGTGCTTTATTTTAATATTAAATTCTAGAATTGTTCTTTACTAAGATTAGCCACGTAGCAGAAGTAGCAAATTTACGGGCCCCGCGAACTGTGTGAAAAAAAGCTACATTCAGACCTTCATGGGACAAGAACGTTTCAATCACCTAGCCTTAATGGTTATGGAAAACTATTAACATAAACATATTGATTTAACGAGTATAATCGCGGTGGCTTAACCTTGCACTGACTATGAGTGATATCGATGAGGCCGAGACAAATATCCGCATTTATATTTTTATGGAAGTCTGAGTTATGGTGAAAGCGCAGATAAGTAAATGAAACACGGGTGTGTTTGGAAGAAAAAAACGCTTGCTAGCGCTGAGAAGCAAACTATAGGGTTCTCGGTCAGGATACGTTTACTAACTTCAATGATGATGATGATGAGTGTCGTGTTTGATTGCGCCAAACGTTGACTAACATGCTTTTCCAATTTTTTCTATCGTTTGCAATATGAATAATTTTTTCCTTTGTCATTTCTTCGCACCGCAAGTTCTCTATGTAGCAATCTATTCATTTCCCTTCACTAACCTCAGTTGCTTTTAAAATTTGGATTTGTGAACAACAGCCCCAAAAACCCCTAATAGTCGATTTCCGAGATGAAATTTTTAATTTAAAATATGTTTCATTTCTGCCACTTCTAGGGGGGCTTAAATGGGGTTGAAACCATTCTCAGTTGTTTTTTGTGATCAATGACCACAAAAACCCTTAATAGATGATTTTCGTGGTGAAATTTTCCCTAATTTTCTCAATTTCCCTAATTTTCTCTATTTTTTTTATGTAGAGGGTAGTGGTGATAAATATTCATAAGGTCTAAGGAACATGTATAAACAAAAATTTTTCAAATCGAAGCTGTTCCACCACTTTTCCACATTCTCTGGCTTATTTCAACGTGTTTCAAATACCTGTTTGTTTATAGTTTATTGTTAAATGTTGGACGCAATTTAATAAAGGTATTTGAATAGTGCAAAAATTTTACTTTTACTTGAATAAACCTTGAATAAATATTTTATGTACTATGTATGTAAATGACCCTCAATAATTACATTTAGTGTGAGTAATTTCGGTGATTCTACATTCTCTACTATGCGTAGGTTTATAATAGGTGTTATAATAGTAAAGTGTATACAAATTACATACATCATATTCAACACTTTGAGGCTTTCAAATATTAATTCGAAAACTACATACTCTCTATATATGTCAAGCAAAAAAAATATTTAGCCTTAAAAGAGTTTCCTTAAAATTCATCTTTTCGATAGAGACCTTTATTTTCGCGCACAAATAACACAAAAAATACTCATCCAAATGTAATGAAATTTGATATACACAATGTATATCAAATGTCTTGGCATGTAACGGAAGGCACACGAAAATGACTCATCAGTGCCAATTGAAAGCAAACGCCAACGAAAGTGAACCAACGAAAGTGAAACTTGATAAACAATTAATATAATACACATTTTAAAAGAGTACTACCAAGCTGTACCTTTATTGCGACAAATCGGTGTACCAGATTGCGAATTATGTGAATTATTAGACTTTAATGGGTTTTTGGTTAACAAAATCAAGTTTTTAAAAAATGAAGATTTATAAACTTGAATCGGTTTTTGGTTGACAAATTAATTCAAGTTTTTAAAAAATTAAAATTTTTAAACTATAATTAAAGTTCTTTGTAATAATAAAATTTAAGAAAAACATTTGTTAATTTATAAGTCAAAATAACCTTAGCAGCAGCTCATACTCAATAAATTTTTTAAAACATCCAAATTTAATAAAATTCGGCACGCACATAATTTGAATTTATTGAAATTTTTTTATCATAAAACGAAAGCCATTGGGAATAGTTTAAATGGAAAAAAAATTAAATTATTATTTTGTTTTATAACAACTCTTTGTAATGACCTTCGGTTTCTTCTTAAGATTGTGCATGTCAAATTTTATTACATTTTGATAATTATTTTTAGATTTGATCGTGAGAATAAATAGTGTCTTATCAAAGAATATAATATAGGTACGATGATAACAAACCTTGAAATTAAACGACAATCGTTTATAAAAAAAATATATAAATGATTTAGGTTTAAAAAATTAATCGCCCGAGCAGGGACTTGAACCCTGGACCCTTGGATTAAAAGTCCAATGCTCTACCGACTGAGCTACCCGGGCTTATAATATTACTTAAAAAATCCTTGATGGTACAGAAGGAGTTTCTCAATCATTGCCTCATGATTCATTTGATGATACCTTCGAGAAAAACTAAACTTTACTCAATTAATTTTTAAATTTATTAAAGATATTTTCGATTTTATAAATTCTTACCACGTTCATAAATAACCTGTAGATCTGAAAAATTTTTGAAGCGAGAAAAGCGGTATACACTTCGTTTAAAAAATAAATACAAAACAATTCATTTTAATTTTACATAAATTTTATTTGGCTAAGATAAGACATTTTGTATTCAAATAAAATTAAATTTTCTATATATTTAGGTATAATTGAAAGTCGATTGCCTAACAGGTGCAAATTATCACAGCAATATACAAATTTTTTTTTAAATTCTAAAATTAATAATTATTTAACATATTTTATATAATATTAATAATTTGGCAATCTGACAACCAAGAATAGTTTCAATAATTTCAAACTCTCAATTAGGAATAATTTTCTTACATAAAATTTTTTTTATTATAAATTACTTATACTAAATGTTATTAGTACAATATCAATAATGATTTAATTAAGACAAATTAATAAAATAATCTAAATGTAAAAAAAAAGCTCAATTGAACATAGGGGAACAGCTTCTTAAAAATTCACAAAAATAGATGGTGGCTTATTCTATTTTAAGACCTAAGGATGAATTTTAAGTTAGGTTAGGTTGGTCCATTCTAAATCAGAAATTAATAATTAATTATAATAGTTATTTTAGCTCATGTTATATTTTTACAAGCTCTGTGGACTTCATGCATTAAATGTGTATTTGTCAGTTCAATTTTATCTTGTACATTCTCCCGCCGCCTTGGATAGCTAAATCTCCGTTCTGTTGTAAGTAGTATTACATTAGGTTGCTTAATTCTCGCGATTGTAACAAAAACAAATTTAAGTAATTGTAATGGGGATGATATACTGAAAATCATCGGCTTGTTAAGTATAGGAGATTCATGCTAAGATTCAGCGCCATAGTAGCAAAAACATAAACTACTCATAATACACTCTGCAGACTATTTTCCATAGACTTCAAAAATGCGATTAATCATTTTAATACATTATTCACTATACAATATTATGAAACACTCCATCTATTAATTTTTTTTATGTCTATGATGTTTATATGCTGGGTAATTCTAAATAGTTCCTAATTTTACCGGGAGGTGGTCTTTCTTAGCATGAATATCCTACAAGGAAACAAATGGGAGAAAACAAACCCTAAAAATAGCCAAATTTACGTGCCCCCAAATAAATGATCATCAAATATTCCAATACAATAGTCATAAACAACAATTAGAAGGTTTATGGAGTTTTAACATCATATATGAACTAAGAACTGTATGCAATATCTACTTTAGTAGTATTAGTAATTTTTACTTCTTATCCATTTTTCGAAAATACGTCTTAAACGCGCTAAATAAAAAACTACATGTTTTTACGGAATTATTTTTTTTTTTTTTTTGAAATAATTGTATTTGATAGAAACTTAACAATTTTTTTAAAGTAAAATCATTACTTTTACTATCGTATTAAGAAAATTATTAACTGTTTTATGGTCAAATAGAAAATAGTAAAAATTAACTATACAACTTAAAAATAAGAGGAAATAGTTAGAAAAGGTATAGGAATAATAAAAAAGTGAAGAAAAAAATACTAAAAAATTTTACAAACAAAAATGTGTGTATTTAGTGCCATTTTTAAAACAACAAACACAACAATCGTGAGTGGATATTTTTATTCATCACTAAATTAAAAAACAAAAAAAATTGAAAAAAAAAAACAACATAATCAAAATAATAAACACATTCATTTCAAATTTTTTCAGTGTAATTTGCTTGTAAGACCTATATTTGTTATATAGAAATTTATAATAACGCATTCTTTATGCTTTGAACTGAAGAATTCTTGTTTGTAACTATAGCTATAAAATATATATACAACTTTTAGGCACTATTTTTATTTTAAATTTTGCCTTTTAAAATCTATTCGGTTTGACAGTTACGGAATTTCTTATAAGGAACAACTTTATAATTGTGAGTTATCTTCTATGTATTTATTATGAAAGTTGGAGTGTACTTCAAGTCCACAATTTATTTTAAAGCATTTTTCTCGATTAAATTGATAATTACAGTGGAACCTCAATAAATAGAATCTTAAGATACCTAATTATGATTCAAATTATAGAAGTGAATATTGACAATATTGAAAAAATATAACCTCAGTTCGAAACCTCATTGTAATTTTTAGTAATAGAGGTTTCACACATATATAAGTTCCAGTTATCCAGATTCCACCGTGGTAAACGTTATAAGAAATATTCTTGAATAAAATTATAATCCACCCATTCAAAAATCATCCAGTTCACTGAATTAATCTTCATCATGCGTTTTGAACACTTTCATCCATGTAGAACATTCCATTCAGTATTTACTTTGATAAAAATTAATATTAAATTCGTGATCTATCATATTCACACTGTTAAACTTTTTTTTTTATATAATGCATGTCATCTCAATCAATTCAACTTTCGCTTTTTAATAATAAAACTTTTTTAATTGAGCATAAAATTGTTATTTAAAATTTATTATCACCTTAAGTAAACTCAAAATTTCAGAAATAAAATTAGGAGATATCGAGGAATGGTGATTTGTATTATAGGTTAAACCTAAAGTTTCCTGTGTGTATTCTAAACGTCATTTAACACATGACAGGATCGATAAACTCGTTCAAGTATTAAAGTTTTGAGAAGATCACACGACAATCTCACAAATTACACTTTAATTATATTGGATTGTACATATGCTTCAACCTATCAAGGGAATTCATTATCTGTAGAAAATCGTAAAATGAAATCAATCGTCTTTCAATATAATACGATTTAAATAAAATTGCCGAAAAATAAATAATAATTTACATAATTCAATTGTACTTGTTATTTTTTTAAACATTCAAAATTGTAAAACCAATTAGGCCCTCACATATCACTTCATTTAATAAAAAAAAAATTGAAATTTTTTTTAATCTTATAAGAGTACTTTCCAATTAATGGCACATATTTCCCGTAAGTTTTCATTAACATAACATATTAATAAAACATATTGCCAGAATAGAGCAAATGATATGCTTATATATTTTTCCCATACCGTTTTAAATTTTACCAAATTAAATTTTCCTTTTATATCATTCCAATCTCGATTAACATTCCAATACTTGCCTTTATAATATTTTTGACCTGGATTAACGGAAATTATATCGTTTCAAGAAATTATTTTCCAAGAAAAAACGAAAGTTACGTTCGTAATTTCAATGAAACATCATTCAACATCAACCGAAGAAACATAAATCTTAAGTGAAGTTGATATTATTCAGCCAAATTATAACTTAAATCTTGGAACGGACGTAGCTGTAGCTGTTACTTTAGTTTTATTAGGATTTATTTAATTATATAAGTACTGAGAATAATAAATATATTTTGACTCTAGTAGTTTTGTGCATAAAATAAGACTGGCAACAGCACATCTAACAACATATATTTTTTAATTGGAATGCTATAAATATAAACATAGTATTTATAATTCGTTAAATGGAATGTACTCTTGAAGCGTAACACAAGGATAACAATAAAATAAATAACAAGTGAAAAGGAATTAAAAATAAAATAAGAATGCATCAAATTTTTTTTTCAAAAAGAAATCAGTCAAAACAATAAAGATTATGAATTTTTTATTTTTTTTTTTATTTGACTATCTCATTTAGGTTTCTTGCTTTTTAAGCCAATTTTTAATTTTATTATATTATGAATTCAGTCTCAATTATTTCAACTTATCTCTAAGCTTGTATTTAAAAAAAGAATAATATATTAAATAGCAAAATAACAATAAACGTTTTTCAAATTTTCAATTTTCAATAATTAATAAATAAGTTTTTTTTTTCAAAAATATGTTTTACACGTACACTTTCTTCCAATAAACTGTTTCTTCGATATTTTTATTTTCCGAACACTTTTTAAGTGAAATTACTAAAAATAAATTATAAGTTTGTAAAAAAAGGTAAAAAATAAAAAAACAATACAATTTTTTTTAAAACACTTTCTTTAAAATTTTTTTAAGTCCACCAGATTTTTTTTCCTTTTTCGCATTAACTAGATTATTACTCGATGACGATGTGACACTATTCGAACGTGTAGTTACATTACCACTTCCATTAGTTAATACCAGATTTTTCTCATTTGTAATAGGATTTGCATGAGATTTCTGTTGTTTTGGAGGATCTTTTCTAGGTGGTACTGTTGCCGCTTCAATTGTACTATTATCTTGTAATGAATATCGTTTTTTACGTTCGGCTAGCGCTGATTTCATAACGATCGGATTTATCAATTTGGCAAGTACATTTTCACGATCGAAATGATTCTCTTGACGACGTGGTGGAGTAGTTCTTTCCGATGATGAGGATACTGATTCAATTGAAATTGTTTCAATATCGTCAATGTTATTTACAGAATTGTTTTGTATATTGAAATTTTGTTTTGTTGTTACAAAACCATAAGAACGTGTGGAAATTACGTTTCGATGAGGATGTTTAGTTTTAGTTGTAACTAATGTACTATTTGAATTACTTCGCCGTAACACTGCATTTTTTTTCCGTTTACGACGCTTATCTGCTTTACTTAATTGCCACGGTTTACTGTCGACTTCGGTGATATCTGGTATTAACAAATCGTTATACGTACCAGTTATATTTAATGCTTCTTCACTTGGCCGACGTTTACGTCTCTTTGCAGGTGATTCATGCCGTACAACATCTACAGATTTACGGCGTTTTGGTATGGCAACTTCATTTGTTTTTTGTTGTTCATCTGAATTTGTTGAATCTGCACTATACTTTCTGGTATCGGATTTACCACAAAAATAAAGAACAATTGTAACTATTAATAATTGTGTAATAAAGAAATGCATAAACCATGAAACAACATTTGTCCATGAATTACGTTCCGCCATTAACATTTCAACAGTATTTGTTAATGTTGTTAATTGTGAATTCATACGATTTTGTGTGTCGGTACATTGTTCCCAAAAATCTTCAGATTTTTTACTTTCTTCTTTAACAACTGTTAATATTTGATCAAATGAGCGTTGCATTTCTTCCATTTGCTTTTTATATCGACGACTTAATTCTTCTAAATATTGACTAGATAATGACATATTTCTTTCCAATGCCTATAACACAATAAAAAAAACATGTAGTTTCAATGCGATATACTCGATGCTCTGAAAGGATTTTAAAAAGCTCCTTTGAACCTTATGGTACGGACCAAAAATAGTCGTTTTAATGACATTATATACCTGACAGAAGATTAAGAAAAGTTTAACTTGAGTGTAAGAGAGTAAGTCAGTCGCACTATCCTTCAGCGAGGTCTTTAAATTTTTTTTTCGGCAATGCTAAAGAAAGTATACACAAATTTTCAGACTGGTTATAATACTTACTCAAATTTATCTATCAGTTATCACGATGTCAGGCAGGTGGGGGGTCTTGTAGATTTAATTTGCAGTGGCCAGTAGGATTCAAAATCAAACGAATGATTTAAAATCCAGGCATTATTCCTTATGTACGAAAATTGAGTGACGTTAAAGAACGATTTTTAATTGCGATTAATTCAGCGGATTCATAGTAAACAAATTTTTTGTGTGTAAATTTTGTTATGCTATTTTACTCTTTATTCTTATCAAGTGTATATTTATTCTTAATAAGTTATTAGATTTTCAAAAAGTAAATATTTCGTTGATTTATTTTCCTACTTTTTTAGGTATCTATCTATAATGAAAATATAAGTAATTAAAATGCATTAATTTAATTAAATATAAAATTCGAAGTGAAAAATTAGGTTCAAACGTATTTAATATTTACGTTTAGAAGTTAATATCCTTGTTCTATTTTTTTGGTTTATAGTATCAAGTCAATAATAAATGAAGAAGTTGGAAAATAAACCAACGAAACGTTGCATTTTTTGAAAATTTAATATAGCTAATTCATTTTATCAATATTTAATACCATGGACGAGATTAATAGGTATTTAATAATAGTAAAAAAAATAAAATACATACCTTAATTCGATTGAACAATCGTACAAACACCGATTCTTTTTGACCTTGTTGTGGCATCGAACTTGGTGGAGTTATTGGTGTTGTTGCAACAGGATTATTATTATTAGATGGGTACTGATCCCATTCAGATAAAAATGAATCAATTTCTTGAACAATTTCATAATTTTCACCACTATTACTAGGAGAATCAGCAGAAATTCGTTGCTGTTGCTCATCATTTTGTTGTACAGTAGGCGAAATTTCATCCACAATAGTTTTACTTGGGGTAATCGGTGGAGTTTCAGTGTGATGAAGCTCTGTACTCATTAATGATGGAGTATTCGTTTCTAATATTTGATGACTATCCGTTTCCGATGGAGTCGTCCATATAGATTCAGAACTTTCAATCTCAGGTTTCGTAACCGTATCTACATTCTCGGTTAATATTTTTTCTGTTTCCTCATTAGAGGGTAATAGTGGATTAATATCCGTTGTTACTTCTGCAATACTTAAGGATTCATTTAAAACAATTTGTTGATCTGTTTCAATCAATTGTTGTTCATCGGGAATCGAACTAAACCTCTGAGATTCCGTGGTTGTGGAGTAATTATCAAAAGTATCATCAATAACGTTATTTAATAATGAATTGCTGGTATTAAGTACAACTTTTTTCTCTCTGATCGCTAAGATATTACATAGAGCCGCAATATATTCAGGACCAAAAAATGCTGATACAATTTTTGATGATCGTCGTGGATAACAAGATGTTTCCTTCGAATTAAAATTTAAACCATACATTGAACATATATCGGTCCTAGTAAGTGCATTTAAAATTAAATATGTTTCACTCATATATTTTAAATAATTATTTCGACAACTTAATAAACTATAAACATTCCCAAAAAATAAATCACTACAATTATCGCACACTATTAAATGACTTGGTGTTTGACATTTTTCAGTGATAATGGGTAATTTCGATAAATTACAATTCACTGTACGCTGTGTTGTACGATTTGTAGTACTATCACTGGTCATTACTAAAACTTGTGCAGCTTTTTTCACAAATGACATAACAACTTCACGTGCTGATCCAAACAAATAACTTGTTTCACCTTCATTACCTTTTATTAATTCTTCTTCGATAAATTCATCTTCATCATCAGATTCCGGAGTATGGTGATTAATATTATGTTGATTATGATGAAAATCTTCGGTTTCAAGTACTTCGTACTCGGATGTACCGTATAAACGAAATAACGAGATTGGACAATAATGTTCTGAACCATAATGTGAATTTAATTCGACTTTCACATATTTTCCAAAAATATATGGCGGTTGTAGATCGTACATTTGAACATCGCGCTCATCTTTCGCTACAAATTGTCCAATTGAATTCCATTCACGTGTTGGATACCGATCGCTTATATAGACAGAAAAATCCTTGGGTGTGGATGAAAACAATTCAAAATTTGCTAACTCAACACGTTTTGCTTGAACAGCTTCGCACAGTTCAACAACAAACCATATTCGACTGTTACATGTATTCAACATGTATTCATCTTTGGATGGGGATAAAATTAATGAGGGACTTGTGGCTTCTGCATTTGCAGCAACAATTTTTGCACCACAATCTGGTGATGCATAATTTTTTGAACGTAATTTAATATTCGATGTTGAATGTCTTCCATTATTACGTTGATTCTGTTGATTTTGTTGAAATGATATATTTTGTATTTCTTTTTTCTTTTCGGCTTCTTCTAATTGTTTTTGTGCCCATTCGGCAAATGATGGAATGTCTTCTTTATCTTTAACTTCTAAATCTTGTGCTTTAGGTGTTGATGAAACAATAATTGATTCGTCTTTGGTGACTTCACTAGCAGATGATAGTTCATCGACTTCAAGTTTTATGGAATCATTTTCTTCTCTGTCATCGAGGGTTTCGATTTCTGATGATGGTGCAATAGTTGTAGTTTCATCAATAATTTCAGGTAAATCAACAATAGTATTATTTTCATCTAATGATATATTTCGAAATGTCTCATCTGGATCATCAAAGTTATCATTATTATTATCAGATAAATTGGATGTTGAATGTTTGATAGGAATTAGTGGTACACTATGACTAGGTAATGATGCTGATGAATGACTTTGATTGATGTTTTCATGTTGATCAGTATATGAAACATCTGATTGTGACTTTGTTAATTCAGCAGTTGATTTTAATTCTGCACCTGCTGTATCGACAATTGTTAATAAAACTTGTCCGGTATCTGTAAATCTGTAACAAAGAAATTTATTTGATTAATAAATGATTCTCTGTTAATTTTTTTTCTTTTTTAATTAAAGAACAACATTTTTTCTCTTTATTCTAGATTATATTTTATTATTTACTACAGAATGTGTCATAAAGTAAGGAGATTTTTATGAAATCTTCGAGTTCTCGTAAAAAATTTAATTGTATGCCGTCATAAAGTGTACTGACTTAATTTCTGCCAACAACCATAAATAATTCAGAATAAAAATTCAATTTGAGGCAAAAAATTTGAAAAACGTTAAATATTTTCTTAAATGGTGTTGTGTTTTGATAGACCTCAATAGGCTCTATTAATAAATTCAATTTTTGCGCAAAATAGTTCAAAAAAAAATTATCCAAATTTTATGAAATTTAGTATGCACATGATATAATAACGGAGGACATGCCGAAGAGTTCTTCTCGAAAAACGTGATTCTAAAATAAAATTAAAATTTTATTTTATATTTATATGAACTCTGTGTTTCGATGTTAAGATTGCATACCAAATTTCATAAAATTTGGATAATTGTTTCTTCAGTTATTTATTTATGCGCGAAGAAATTAAATTTCCTATTGAATCCTATTCAAATTTTAAACATATTTATACGATTCTATATTTGAATAGGAATTTCCTATTGAATCATATTAAAATCTAAAAATTTGAATATCAATTTCTTATTGAATGCTATTAAATTTCCTATTCATTCTTATTTGATTTCAATAGGATTGGATAGGACATTTTTTATTAGAGAATTCTCTATTTTAAGATGCTCACGTGAGTCTTATTTAAGTGTAAGGAAACTGATTTTTTTCGGAACCATCTAAAAATTAGATGGAATTAAGTTTTTTTATCCAAAATGACCAAGGATTTATAGAATATATTTTTATTTTATAAGGGCTATTGTATATAATATACCCACGCTAAATACAATGACTATTTTTTTTCACCTTTGGCTCTTGGATTATGATAATTAGATCGATAACGTATGTTACGCTTAAATTATTATTAACAAATAATAAACACAAAATTGTTAAAATAAATAAAACACTTTCTCCCTTTGTTTGCTATTATTAATATTATTTATTGTAAATATTAAAATAATACGTATAATAAAATATATGTATATCGATCTTGGAAATTGGATCTAAAAATGATTTGATTTGATATGATCTTGTTAAATAGAAATATAATTAAATCTATCTATAAGGTTATATACAAACATATAGTGTACACATAAATAAATCACGTTTTCTGTAACAGCGTAATTCGCACGTATTTGCTACATTGGTACAACTGTTTATTACATATGCATTTATCTTGTATGTACTTTGTCCTCTGTTTAACCAAATGAGATCGGATTTAGAAAATTTAGATCACGTTCAAAATATATCGTTAAAATAATGGAAAGTTTGCATTCAATTTAAGCCCAAGCACGTTTTAATAGTGATTGAATTACCATCTTTGGACTTCGAAAGAAGTGGTTGCCATTTTGAATTTCATAACTGAGCCAAAAAAATTTCCTCTATTTAACCAAATGAGATTGTATTTAGAAATTTTAGTGTATTTTGAAAATATATCGTCAAAATAAAGGTAAGTTTGTATTCACTTTAAACCCAAGGACGATTTAGTAGTAGGTCGAGTTTCCATCTTCAAAAGAAGTGGTTACCATCTTGAATTTCAAAAATGAGCTAAAAAGATATCTGCAAAAATTAATGTTTATTGTTTGAGGAAGAAAGAAACAATTTTTCGAAAGATACCCCTGAATAAAATTGTTGTCGAAAGATTAAACTTTTTGTATTTTTATATTTTGTATAATATTCTAAATTAATATTATAAATGCGAATGTAAGTTTGCTTGTTTGTTACGCTTTCACGCGTAAACAGATTGTATAAACTCTTTCAATAGAAAGCTATATTATCAACGAATAATAATTATTCATTTACGCATTCATATCTGTGTGGTCTAAATTTTAAAAATACATAAATTTCTGAACGGTGAAAGATTTTGAAAAACTGTCAACTCAAAAAATGTTCATTTTTTTAATATAAACAACTTTTGTTTGAAACATTTATTCGTATAACCAATATTTTGGGTAACTTTGGTTGAGTCTATACATTCTCACGAATATATTTTGTAACTGTTCTTAACGTAAGCGAAGCCATAAGCTAATATAAAATATATGAGAGTAAATCCATTTTTATTTAACCTAAATTTGGTAGCGCTTAAAAGTATAAAAATATAAATTTGCCAGAAGTCAAATTTTAATTCATAAAAATTGCGTAATTAGTCTGTTTATATTGTTAATTGAACAGGAGCAGCATTCTGAAATTTTTATAATGTTTTTAAGCTAAAATCATTTTGGTTTAAAAACAACTAATTGGTAAATTTCAGCCTATTACAGCATATTTTAACCGGGGGCGAATCTTCACTTTCTGTGGCGTCTGATTATGATACCCCTTCCTCACTAGATCTGACGCTGATTTAAAGAGAGATGTACACAGACCGCGTTAAATATAATATCAATGATCTACCGTTTAAACAGTAAAAAAAAAGTTTAAATTAAAAATTGGTTACAATTCCATCTTAAACGCAAAATAAAATATTGTTAATCTTCATAAAAAATCTTGAATCGTAATAAATTCGACATACTGTAAGCATGCATAATCCTTGTAATCTTATAAACAATCCGCGATAAATTAAAATTGTAATTAAGTGTATCGACAGCGAAAATTCGTTCGCCAGAATAAGTAAAAACTTTTTAAAGTTTTTTTTAAAAATACATTGTAGTACATAATAAAATTAAAAAAATTGTATGATTGTCCAATACCAGGAGGAACATTTGCAATTTTGGTAACTAAATTATCTAGTAATAAATTTGTTTGTACCATATAAAAAAGTTACATTCAATCAAGAATGCATGTTGATTGTATGATTGATTTTTCAATGGGTTTCATATAATTATTAAAATAATTTACTGCAACTGTAATATTTGATGCTACCAAAAGTACATAATAAAAACTGTTAGAAAGTTGATACATTTGAGATAAACTATCATCGTCGTTAACTACATGTATAACAAACAAATAATAAAAAAAAAAAAGGATTTAGTCAAATTTCTTCAGGGCTTTATTAGTTTATTATATTCAATTAAAATTATTTTATAGCCGTTGTGATTTTTTTCGGTTCTGGATTATTAACTTTGTATTTATAACTAGTGCCATTTTACAACTATTTACATAGTGTATGTATAAAAATATATTGAAACATATTGCAGTGTAACGACACTTGTATATTGATAATTAGTAAATCAATTTTAAATGATTTATTATCAGAAAGTCGTAAAATTTTTCCTACAGTATGCATATCGGTATTTGCGATTTTTATTTTCTTTTACAATTAATAATAGGAATTATTGTAATCGTGTTAAAATTTGGAAATCGAGTTTTCACCAGAAATACATGTTCCTTAAAAGTAAGTTTTAATTTGTGAATGAACAAAATGGGTTCATTGGGTCCAATGAAATTCATGACCCAACTTTTGAACCATAAAAGATAAAAGAAACAACTTTGTAAAAAAAATAAACTAAAATGTAAAATCTACCTTTGTCAGTCGAAGCCAACCAAATAATTTTCATGCTAAAGATAAGATGGGCACCGACTTCGAAAGGTAATTGGTAACAAGGAAAAATTTTAAATTATTTTTTACTTTTTAGTTAGTCTTTTTTCAAATTTTTTATTTTTACTTTTGATTGCTGTATATAACCACGAAAAATTTTTCAATTGGAATCACTAAAAAATGTTTTTGCCCCATCTCTTCCCTTTGGAAAATCAGATACAGGTTTCCTTTTTCACGGCATCATCCTTGGGATATCTTCTTTCCAACAAAAAAAGAATCATCAAAATCGGTTCATAAACGACGAAGTTAAAAAATTGTTTTTGCCCCTTCTCTAAGCACATCAGATCTGAATAATAGGGACAAAATTGAAATGGGATCACACGGAAAGCACCAGCTTTCAAATAAAAAAAGAATCATGAAAGTGGTTCCATCACGTCGAAAGTTCTGAGGTAGCAAACATTAAAAAAAAATATAAAAAAGTATAGTAGAATTGAGATTCCCCATTTTTTTGTACTCGGTTAAAAAAACAAAAAAGCTGTGATTGTACATATTTGCCTTTTAATATTGCAGCTTAACACTTTCCATAGCTAAACTCGACAGGTTAAATACATACAATTTATACTTTTAATAACCCATTTTTCATTTAAAATTCAAGAGGAAAATTCAACATGCTTATATTAAATGCAAAATGCAATTTTTTCCAATTAAATTAAAACGGTATTGATCCCTGTATTATTGACATTTATATTTATATAAATCGAATAATTTTTTTAAAATTTATTACTACATATTTATTATTTATATACACTTCATATCTTTTATGATCTATTCATCCTCTTTGGCTAATAATTTTCTTCTCATAAATTGACAGTTTTATTGCGTTTATTTTATGTCTCGATTATCTAAATTATTATTGAAAATCAATTCAACATATTTGATAAAAAATTTCTAATTTTATTTTTATATGAGTGAATATAATCACTATCCGAGTTAATTGTTTAAATAAGTGGATTATTAAATTTTATAGATAATTAAATTTTATTGAATTTTTGATATTTATATTTCCTATAAGAAAAATCACAATCATTACTACCATATTAATTATTACAACAAGAATTATTTCTAATTACTGACTGTGACTGTTGTTGCTTAACTTTATTGATTAGTCAATGTCTGTAATTACGTTACGTCAGTCCGGGTTCAAAAGTAACGTTATTCAATAAAACTCATTAGTAATTTCAAATAGCTACATTTCCGCGATTAAGAATAAGATCTAATCATTCATAGTTCATTCGAACGCTTGTATCTTGAAGTTTTTGATGTCTTATTATTAAAAAAAAGTGATATTTTTGAGTTTCAACTGCTGTCAAAATATTATCCACACTAAAAATTTCCTAAATTTTGATTTAATTTGTGATGCATGTTAAATTACTTTTGGATTACTATTTTTAGAGTGATTCGTGTGAGAAAATAAAAAAGAATAGCTAGAAAATAACCTCTTATTTAAAGTTTTAAGAACTACAATTTTTTTTTAAACTTTTTGTTTCTAGCTCTAATCTTTTAATCTAACTCAATTCAAATAGATTCAAGTTGATGATATGCAATTCTGATTTCTGCCAGAACGCGATTTTCATATTTCGCATAATAAAAAATACAGCTTTGCAGAAAGTCCGTTACTCAAATCTCCCACGACTTTTAGTCCAAGGGCTCCAGGAGGTCATGTGGGTGGTTTACAGTCGTTTATTATAATTGATTTCATCTAATAAAAATTAATAATAATCGCCCACCTTTTTTGCGTATACGATTCAGTTTTATTAAAATTGTATTTACAGACAAAACGACAGACAAAGAATAAGAGTAATATTAGAAAAGTAACACCTACACATCAATGTTTCGTAACCTATTTTATAAAACGCGTATTTAATAATAAGTAGATCTTAACTTTTCAATTAACTATCAAAGACTTTCACCCTTTCTCATTTCATATATATTTAAAAAAAAAATAAATATAATAATATTATATAGATATTAAAAATCAATTCATAAATGTTTGTATCGCGTACTTGCAATTTTTTTTTTTGTAATGTAATTGAATATAGAAAATGAATGAAATAAGTTTTATGTTCAATAAATTATGCTGTCAAAATGTATGTTTGAATGAACTACCATCGAGAATCATAAATGCAAATTGCTGATTTTATGTTTCACTTAATTGCAAGTAATTATTAATTTCAAACGAGAAAAATTTTATTTATATTCTTTAATGAAATACGAAAGCCTTTTGATTTTTTACCATACAGTTAATATTTTTGTAGATATGAATTTTTAACGATTTGAAACATTTCGAATTTGGATATTTTTGATTCTTGAAAAATATATAATATAAAAGATATATAGTTTTTCAATAATATCTTTAAGCGAGAATACAAAAATTTTATATCTATTTTTTAATTATTTATTACACAGTATTCGTCATTTACCTTTAAGTATCGCTGTTTCTCTCTCACTCTGACCCACGCATAACAAATAAATTAAAAAAACAGGTATACAAAATCAAATTTTTTTAAAGATATTATTTATTATTGTATACAAATTATCCATTTTCTTTATATATAGTATGTCTACTTAAGTTGGCTCCATTTAGAAAACTAAAGTTTATGAAAACCAGGTATTCTTTATAAAATATCTCTTTTTGAACATATGAACATACTATTCACTTTTGATATTAATGGACAGGGTTTGGTAAGGTTCCATAAATTGAAAAGGAATTTTTTTGACCATTTCAATTTTAAATTAAATTTTGCAAATCCCACTTATAAAACAAGTTATCTGTTATCATAAGTAACCAGTCATCGTACTTCAAATGTTAATTTGCTGATTTGAAACATTTAATAAATGGTATGTAACAAAATAATTCATACAGAAAATTAATTTTTCATACATTACATTACAAATACAATTATTATTGTTGACTTAAGTAACAACAGTTATCTGCTGTTCGTTTTTGCCTCAACGTATGCCCTCATTCGCGTTTCATACATGTAATTGTTCCTACAAAATTCTTTAAATACACTCCTATATATCCCGGAAGTGATTTCTTGAACCGATTCCTTTTTTATCTGTTCTAAAGTATCTACATTTTTAAATGGTCCTTGTTGACGTACAAAAAAATCCTATCTAACATTTTCAATTACCGGCCACCCTGTACATTCGATTTCAAAAGTGAATAGCTCAGTGTTAATATTTTCGGAAGCTGAGATTTTTATAAAGAATAACTTATTTTCGTAACCTCACAATAAAAAAAATTTTCCATATGGAGCCAACTTAAATAGACACACTGTATATTTTTACTAGGGTTAAAGCTAACTGAATTCGGAATTTATCAAATATTTAAAAAGACCTTTTTTATTCATATTTCAAAGAATAAAAACAAAATTTTTCTCGTTTGAAAATCATAATTCATTTCTATTGTTTAAACAATTTCGGTTTAAACAATATGGCAACATGTTCCTCCTGGCAACATCCAAAATAATAGCGAAAAAAAAATTGAGGTGAAATAAATTGTGCTACTGTTAAAAATTTACCTAAACCAGGTAAATGTTAAATAAAGTAAACCACACTTGTTTGCTAATTATGTTTAAAGTATTGTGTTCGTTCACATTTTTAAATACATAATTATAATAATTTTGTAATGAAGATACGACTCTATATATAGTAAAGTAACCAGTTTATATTCTGTTATATGAATATTAGAATTAGAACAAATTAATTTAAAACAAATTAATTAGAGCACAAAACAGAGCATATTATTTCATTGTATATTTATTCAAGATGTTTGTATAACGTTTTTTTTTTAAATGATACTGGATTTAATTTCCTTATTCATTTATACCAGAGACGTATTTATGTGTAGGAGTAAGTGCCTACTCTATCTTCAGAACTAAATTCCCTGATTTTTCCAGATTTTTCAGAAATTAATTTGAATGTGCCCATTATTTATATGAGCTTGAACAAAATTGACTGAATTTTATCAATTTTACAGATTTGATTAATAGCCGCACAAAAAAATTTGGAAGGTGATTTCAGAGTTATGATTAAATTTTCACGCTCAGTCAGGTTAATATGAATTTCGTACATAGTATAAATTTCGATTTTTTGCCCCAATTTCCTAGATCAAAAATATTTTGTATTTTTATAAATACATATTTCGACTACAAAGTAGTCATCATCAGTATGAATTAGCTAGTTGTAATGATTCTCTGAGATTTTACTCGTTGCTAATTTGGAGACGGTTGTGCAAAGGTAATTCATACTGATGATGACTACTTTGTAGTCGAAATACGTATTTATAAAATACAAAATATTTTTGATCTAGGAAATTAGAGCAAAAAATCGAAATTTATTCGAAAAATGCTAATTCTCTTTAATAATACTCAAAGAAATTAAAACATAGTTTTAATCGTAATCATAATAGCTTTACCATCTTTCATATTAAATTATTTGAAAGTTTTTGGTCTTATGAAAAAGAAAAACTGATATATGGATTTTTAACAGACTGTTTTGAAAATTGGGAAAATTTTGTGTAAATAACATTGTATGTCTTACAATTTTCGTAGTTAGACAGAAGATTTCGTGAAAAAACATCGTAAAAATAATTTTTACAGGTTTCTCTAATAAATATTTAAAAATTAAAAAAATTTCTTGACTTTTACTAAAATTTCGTAAATTGTCTGTCTCTTTCATGACTTTTTATACAAAATTACTAGACTTATTCAGGTTTTCCAGATTTTGTCTGACCCGTAGACACTCTGTTATGTTTATAGAAGATCAGGTGATTTCCAACAGATCGAGTTGATTATAAACGAAAACCACGAGTCGGCATTTATTATGTTCGCCATATAATTATGTGAGGGTATTTAATGTGTAAAGTTTGTAGCCCTAGAACAATTATATCACTATCAAAATTTTGCTATAGTTGATCACTTAATTATTTTCTATTTCCTTCTATCTGTCTGTTGAAACTTTTATGGAGTAATCTGGATACGAAAAGTTGGTTTAAGCTCGTTAAACTATAAAACAACTTTTGTTTGAAACTTTTTTTTTTAAAAACCGATTCTTAAGGGGCGATTTACGATATGTTTTCGGTGTATACATCTAAAGAGTTTCATGAAAAGCACCCCCTGCTAAAAACCTACTATCTTAATGTCTTGTACTTTTCACATTTCTTAAAATCTGTAGTCCCCGCGCAAAGTTTTTCCACGTTTCTGAGATTTTTGCTTCTTTAAAGGTCTAGCACTATTTCATAAGACTGACTTAAGTCAAATCTAATGTGGCTCATAACACAGAAGAAAAAATGACGACTGTAATTTATTTATCGTTTTAAAATTAATGGTGAATTTAAAAGTAATTTATAACAGTTTCCACAACAATAGTAATTTTCCGAGTTTTGATGTGTGCAATAATAAATAATATGTAATAGAACAAATTCATAGAGATCCGAAGGAGATCCATTGGAAAATCCAACCCTGGATATTATACTTTTATAATATATTCATCATATATTGTAAAAAGTTCATATGTTAAAAGAACATATTGTATGCTAATTATTTTCATTTCGCAATACTAATTTAAAAAGTCTATTTCGCTTTAATTTCTATTGATAAAATATAAATTATTGCATTAAAATAATCATAATATTATATCAAATTTTACAATTAACATCGTAAAGTACTGCGTAGAACATTCGATTTTTCCAGCGTCCAACAAATCAAAATTTTAGAAGGTTTTTTACTAAATTATACTATACACTTTCCTTTGTATAAAGCCCGTTTTTCTCCATAGTCAGGAGTCGTTAAGAAAGCGCATTGTAAGAGAGATTTGCTCTAATATGTAAAAAATGATTACAATACGCTTCGTACGACTAGCTGATTAGAACGGTACTAAAAGTCGTCTTACATAGTCGAGAAATCGCTTGCCTGTAGTCGTGTATTCATGCGCATTGATATGACGTTTAAAACGGCATATCGTAAGGTGTCGGATAGTTATAGATAATTATACTGTCTATTCAAAAAGGTGCAAGCAGCCGTTAGATCTATAATTTTATATTTTATAAAATTATAGTTATGAGAATATAAATTTAAAAGTTTTGAGATTGAACGTTATAAAATACTAGCGGATGTCACGCGGTTTCATTCGCTTAGTTCTCGTTCTCGTGGGAATACAGGCATAGAAGAAGCCTATGCGCCCCGTGGTTAGTGAAACGCACCCAACGGTGCAAGAATTTATCAAATCGGTCCAGTAGTTTTAATCGTAACGTAAAAAAATAGGTTAAAAATCACAACCGTTATATATCTATCAAAATGAATGCTATCACAAATAACCATCAACTGCCGGATACTAAGAAAATGACCGACTTCGGCAATTATATTCGATTATTAAATTTGCCGGCGCCGGCATTAGCTGTTATATTATAGCTGTTATATAATAGCTGTTATATAATATTAGTTGACAATATTCGTTGCCGGTGCGGGTGCACCATTGAGACAGTAGTGTTTCAAGAATTTAATAAATAAATTACATTTGCATCAAGGTTAAAAAATGTTATTTTTGAGGTAATACGAATGTGATATAGATATATGTTATTATTGGCATGAATCTCTGGTGGTATAGAAGGTAAATGAATTGATAAGTGTAATATTCGTGTAAAACACAGTGATAAACAACGACAAGAAAATTGTATCTATTTACTAACGTTAAACATTTAAATAAAGATATTAATACTTATAGTTTTGAGTAAATTGGGCACATGTTTTCGGTATAAATAAAGCAGGGCATAAAATACAAATAAAAGGCATAAAAATCTATTAATCGATAACGTACACGAATTCCCTTTGAGTCGATTCAACGAGAATTCCAGCCCCGGATACCTAGCAGTCAAAATTTGTCAAATTATCCATTTATTGATTAAAACGAAAAAAGTGAAATGTAAGCTCCAAAAAGACACACCAAATAAAATTGATGAAGTAGTTTTTGCAAATTTTAGTTGATATATACTCAAATCCAAAAAATCACCGATCTAAATGTCATGTTTATTTTGAAAATTCTAAAATATAATAATTATATTTTGTTTAAGGGGTTTGTGAACTTTAACTTTGTTTATCCAAGTAAAACTTTCATTTTAAATAATACACCATAAAAATCGTGTATTTTGTAATATGAACATACAACATTCAAGTTGGTGCATTTTTTTTTTTTGAATTGGGCTATATAAAAACAAAAATTTAAATCATTTTCATTAACTAAAAAGGGCCATTTTAAAAGAAAAACTTTTAGACGACCAAATCTAATAGAATTTAAAATGATAAAAAAAAATATTTTTATTTACTTAAGTACAATTTTAGATTTTAAAAAAAACTTTTAAAAAGTACAAGCTTTAATTACACTAAAAAAAGTTTTTACTTAAATAATCATATAGTACCTAATTACATATATATAAAAGCTGATTAAGCTGTAATAAGATCCATTTAAAAAATAATATACAATTGACTGCTTCAAATTTTTTTTCAAAATAATATATGAATATTCCAGAAGAAAAAAAATTAATGTTTACTTTTCAGTTTAAAGCTTGTAGGATAATAATATATTTTCTCTTATTGTGTTGTTTTTATAAATGTGGCTTTAATTACAACTTGACATATGTAAAAAGTGCCAAATTTACTTGACGTCAATATTATTTATGATATACTTTCACAGGTGAATAAAAAACAACTATTTTTGAAACTTTCAACTACGTTAAAATAAATGGACTTTGAGCTTTTATAAAAATTTTATAAAACAAATACAATAACAACTTTAATTTCCTATTTCTTTTTCTTCTTGTTTAAAATGTAGTCTAGACATAAATATTGTGAATTTCGACATGAAGTAGTCAACGAAAAACAACATTTTTTTTACATAAAAATTATTATAAATATTTGAAAAAACACATTAATTTTCTTTGTCCTTTCATATTTCAAATATTAAACGATACTGATCAATATCGTAAAAAGTACTGTGAAAAATTCGCATTAAAAATAGCCTTACATTTATAGAAAACTAGCTGTTACCCACCCTCTTCGCAGGTGTTATAATTTTTTGATTAAATAAATTGTTGTTCAAATAACTATCAATCTATTCGATTCTAAACTATTTATGAAATCAATTTAATCTATTCATCTTAATAATAATGAGTATTATAATAAATAATAATATATATTATATTCATAAAACTATTAAGAAGCTGTAATTTATATATAATAATATTAATGTTGGCATACATTTTAATTGAAAATGATTTGTAATCAATAAAATTTATATAATCATATAATAAGCGCATTGTCTGCTATTACGCTTAGTCACATGTGTAAGTATTTAGCACACCAGTCAGCATATTATCTTTATGTCTATACGATTTCCGAAAACTTTGAAAATATCCTAAAATTCTATGAAAAACATAATTTCATGAAAAATTTGGAAATTTAATGAATTTTGAAAAAAAAAAAGTATATTTATTAAATTTGGCTGTGGTCAACTGGACGCCACGTGACCGTAATGGGTTAAATAGACTTAATAAATATTCTTTTAAAGCCAAACTTAATAAATATACTTTTTTTTTTTTCAAAATTCATTAAATTTCCAAATTTTTCATTATGTTTTCCGAGTAAAATGGCGTTTTCTTTCTTCTTAAATATTGCTAAAAGTATAATTTACATGAGTTTTTGTATAAAATTGGTCTAATTTTATGTTTTTTTGTTTTTTAACTATTTCAATATCTTACAAAAGAAGAACTATGTATTACTTAAAGCGAATGTTAAAGATTGGCACATGATTTAAGTCACAAGACGTGAATAGGTACTGTTATTCTGTGTGGTGTCTGCTAGATCCCATGTGACCCTTACATTATTTGGAGGTGCGACCGCAACGGGTTAAAATAAATTTGATTGAAAACACTTTTGATTTTTTTTTTTTTTTATAATTATTAATGATAACTTTAGGATTTTTTCGAATAAATTTCGATTTTTGCCCCAATTTCCTAGATCAAATTATTTTGTATTTTATAAATACGTATTTCGACTACAAAGTAGTCATCATCAGTATGAATTAGCTAGTTGTAATGATTCTCTGAGGAGATGTTACTCGTTCCTAATTTGGTGACGGTTTGCACATGTTATACATGAAGAATCAATGCTATAAAAATTGTTTATTTATGCATCCGTAAGCGCATTTTAAAAATATAACCTCTAAACGGTGATAGAATTAGAAAAATGCAGACACATAAATTATTTTTATAAATTAATTTTTGTTCGAAACATTTTTTCGTATAGCCAATAGTTTGGGGTCATGTATTTTGCGTTTGATTTTATTTTTTTTTAATTTTCTTTGCAACCTGTTAGGCGTTATGACCATAACGAGCGAAGCGAGCACTAAGGCCGTAGGTCCAAGCCACGCCGAATGTAAATACATCTTCATCAAGAGACCAAAGATTCTATAATTGCCCCTCTTTGAATACTTTGTAAGCGTTTGGGAAAAAAGACCAAAACGAAATTGAAAATTAAACTAATTGTAGATCTGTTGTTTTTGTAAACTGTAACTTCTGCGTCAGGAAACGTCGTATACCAGCTATTAAAAAAGAGGTATAAAAATAATTGTTTTATTCATTCTTAAAGATATTATTAACTATTGTATAAAGAAAAAAACTTATCTTTTAAATTTTATTCGTTTTTCGTTATTTTTTTTATGTAAAGAAAACAAAAGTAACCAAATTCGGAATAATTCAAACCTTTAAAAATTCATATCTCAAAAAAAAAAAACTATCGTAAAAAATCAATGAAGTTTTTTTATTCGTATTTCCTCAAAGAATAAAAAAAAGAAATATTTTTTTTTCCCGTTTGAAAACAATTTCTTGCAATTTTTTAAACAATGCGGTACCGAGTTTTCCCTGGCAACATACATTTATATCATCAGTAGATCAATTTAATGAGAATCGTGTAAAAAATTGAGGTGGAATAGTTTTTGATACTTATGCGCTAATTCATACTAGACTATTACACATATGATAGTTTAGAATTTTTAAATAAAACATATTTAACTTTTCATACATGAATTTAACCTTTTTATAAAATAAACAATCAGTTTTATATAATATCAATTATAAAAATGTTTATTAACACGATTTTATTTTGAAAATAATGCCTTAATGTCAGCCCAAGTAGTATTATTTTCACTATCTTGTTCTTAAATAATTTTATTAAGGTAGTTTTTTCCCAACAGTCCAGCAGCAAAAGTATTAACATAGTTTTTACATTCTACGAATATATAATACATATACGGTACCAAGACAGATGGCAATATTTTTACAACGTATTATACTTATAACATACAGTACAATACATACACACATACACTCACTTACTAAAGTATATACATACATAAAAATAATCTTTTAAATGTTTAGTTATTTAAAATGTTTATCTAAACGACGTGGTGAATTCACCCCATTTTTTTAGTTATTCAGAACATATTATTCTAGCAAATACTAATTTTCCATCAAAACGGTAACATTCTCTCTATGACAAAGATGCTACGTGTACTTTAGGGCTCGATTACGATATCCGTGGCGCCTCGATTTTTTTATGGATTTTGGTAAAACAAGCCAAAATAAGACGAAAATGGAAAATACTAATTTTCGAGTTTTCGTCTATTTTTCGAGTTATCCATGGGATGTTTAATCACATACCCCATAAATACATGGGTAGTTTAATCACAGGTTGAACGTAGGGGCCAAAAACCAACCCGACCCGTGCAAACTACACCCAACAAATCCATGGATTGATAACAGTCGAAAATGGCGTACATATATTTTTAATAGTTGTATTTAATATACAAATGTTGATTTTTTTATTAAACGAATTAAATTTCGGTTATTTGTGCTCGAATTGTGTTTAAATTAAATTATGGTCATTTAACAAAAAATAATAATTAAATCTTGTAAATTTTTTCATTTATGGTGTTTATGTAATATAAGCACAATAATTTCTAAAAAAATGTCGATAACTCGAAAAATAGGCGAAAACTCGAAAATTGGTATTTTTCATTTACGTCTTATTTTAGATGGTTTTATAATTAATCGTCAAATCGAGGCGCCCTGGATATCGTAATCTCCCCAAAAAATGTGATTTTTAATTGCAATTATTTTACGTTGGATACGATAAATCGTCTTCAAATTTTAATAGCGTGTGTCTTATGCATGTAATTACCTATTTCAAAGTTTGTAAGATTTCTTAACATTTTCTTGCATGACGATGACACAACTATCTTAAAGATTGAAGGAAAAAATATCAAAAAAAATTTAATATAAATATTAAACATATTGCAAAATCTTCTCAAAATTAAAGTTATGCGAACGTAAAATTGAAAAACAGGAAACAAAAATCGATAAAATTTTTATTAACCTTCAGAATAAGAGAAGTATTAAAGCAAAAAACTGTAAAACATTGTTTAAGCGTTCGATGAGAAAAGATAAAAGAGTTATTATTGGTCATGTTAATAGATGTCTAATGAATGAAAGAATATCGAATACTCTTGAAATGGATAAAGACCTAAAACTTAAAAATTCAACAAATATTATTAGCTGTTGACATGAAATATTAGAACTGAATAAACATTTATGAAATTTTTTTATAAAATTGCTAAAATTAGTAACATTCTGATGGATTCATTATGTAAATATTATCGTCTAAGATATTCAAAAAAAATTTTTACTAAATATTTTTTAAATAAATTTTTAAACAAGAGATATTTTAAACAACAGAAACAAATTTTCAAAAATTTCCAACAAATTTTCAAAATATTTCATAACATTTGGATAATTTTTTTTACTAACCTTCAAAACATTTTGTTAATTATTTAACCAAACATAACATTTGTATAATTATTAGTTATTTGTGGTGAAAATTGAAAAAATACAATGTATATTACATTAAATATTGTATTTATTATAGAGGCATAATAGGGAAGAATTGAATCACTTCAATTGAAGGAAGCGTCCGCCTTTCCTTCAAGAACATGAATTTCAAGTTATTTTTAAAAATTATTAAAAAATAGCCAAAATATGGACATTAAAAATTCTTAATTAAACGAAGGAGATTTGCATAAATAAAAAATATGTATGACTATTCATCTCTATAGCGATTATACATGAGGATCATTCTACGGTCCTATCGATTGCCATGGCACTTATATACACTTTCCTTCAAAATTTAAGATAAATAATGGTAGAATGCACTAAATAAAAATGTTATAATAATTTCATTTATATTCAAAAATTTTTGTGTGTGAGTTTTCTATACAAAATAACTGCTGATCGTAGAATCACTCATAAAACTTTTTTTGTAAGAAAGAAATGGAAATCAATCTTTAAGAGCTTATAATTTATTCGTTTTTAAATCATATTTTATTTTAATTATCGAATTTTGGTTGGTATTGAGCTGCCATTAGCACCCACTTCATACAATTTGGAGTAATTTTTGAGTTATTTGTACGCAAAAATACTTATCCAAATGTCATGAAATTTGGTATGCGCAATATTGACATGAAAAAGAAAGGATTGTCGGAATTTTTAAATATAATTTTTTCATGTTAATATTGTGCATACCAAATTTCATAATATTTGGATAATTATTAGTTATTTGGGCACAAAAATTCGAAGAAATACACTGCATATTACAAGTCAACAGCTTGTTAGAAGCACACTCCTTTATGCCAAAAACATCTATGGATAATTGCTATTAAAGTATAGCTTATGTAATATGTTACAATTCCCCTTGAAGAAATCTATTATTGAACTCCAGTAACACCCAATATATCTTGTAACTCCTACATGACTCGCCGAATACACCAAACCCACCTGTATACGTCATAATAAAATATTTACAATAGACATTATTTAGACCTACCCATTATGAATTGCATCGGATGCAATTAAATCAATAACATGATAGAAAGCTTTCATAATAAATATTGTCACAACCACATAATTCCAATGAAGTATGTTACATTTAAATGGCTTCATTTTCAAGTTTAAAACACAAAACACTGATGAATTACAAGCAACCACCAATCCGACATACGGTCACACTACACACACGGCAAGACACAGACGACACACCGCTGTATGTGTGTTGTACAGTGACACGTGTGATGAAATATTATCGTAGTAAGGAACACGTTTTTTATTTTCTATTTTAAATTAAATAATATTATTATTTATACCGCAACAATTTAAATTAAATAATTAATTAACAATTTGAATTGATTAACAAGAGACGACACATCGTTTCTATTTGATGTGTGAGAGAAGTAAGTTAACACAACATCACTACCGCACTGAGTCAAATAAGATTATTGAATAAAATCAATTTGATTATATTAACCATCGTGTAGATATCAACTGATATTAAAAGGTGCATCATATAAGAGATTAGTTTTTTAATAAGGAAAGGGGGTACCTTTCTCTTGATAAGAGTTTTATTAATATTATATTATTCAACATAAAATAATATATATACAATTGTTTTTTAATAGTGTTTTATTTACAAAAATTGAATGGATCCGTCATCAAATTTAATAATACTAATATGATTTAAATACTACAACGGGATACCAAAATTTGGTAGAGTACTACCAAAGAACGAAATAAATTAAAAAAAAAAGGCTGGATTTTCCGACATAACAAAAATTGCGACCGGTGAAAGTTATGAAAAATAGTTATTTTTCAATTTTCTCAAATCATCGCTATTAAACTACGCTTTTAAAAGAAAAAAAAAGTTTCATACAAAACTTTGAGATATTTAAAAAGGCTATAAAAAATGACGTGGGCAAAACTAAAATCGGTTTATGAATTTTATCCTAAACAGTAGAAAGCTTTCAAAATATGACGATTTTTTAAATTGCAAGAAGTTATCGATTTTCTCAAAAATTTGAGAACAGAAATTCTGAGAAATTCGCATGATTATTTAAAAACTATTAACTATTATTAAGTAATTAAACCAATTAATTGGACTTTACTTTAAAGTTTACGTAAAAATATAAATCTTTAATATATTAGAATATATTTTTCAATATTAAAATCGGATCACCTCGAACTGAGAAATTAATGTTTATCGTGAGTGCCTTTTTAAATAAACATACGAATTTCACAGAAACTATTTGTTTCGCAGAATAATGATTTGAGCCACTTAATGAGTTGTTTAAAGAGCCATCTGTTCTGAAATTTGAGAAACTTTTTGCAAAAGTTATTTCGATTTAAAAAATCGCCATATTTTGAATGTTTTCTAGTGCTTAGGACAAGACTTATAAACACAGGAAGATTTCGATATGAAATCCCGATGGCGTATTCTGGACTTAAAAAGTGATCGGTCAATTGTGTGCCTTGCATCTATTGATCTAACTATTAAACCAAAAAGAAATAAGAAGTTTAAATACAAAAAATGTTCGTTTCTTTTAAAAAAAACAATTTTTTTTCGAAAAGTTTTATCACAAAATTGTTAAGATTTGTCACAATTTCAGCTAATAAATACGTCTACAATAAAAATAAATATATAACAAACTATTTATAGCTAATGATTAAAAACAGTTATAAGTACGGTATTTAAACAATTAACACTGAGTTGTTTTCTTCACTAGTTTTTAAATTATTCGATAATTTTTTTTTTTTTTTTAAATCATAATTAATTTTATAATCAAATTGCATTAAATTTAAATATCTATTTACTAAAATTATATGTTGATAATTTTTTGTGCTCGTTTGTTTCTCGCAAAACGAACGTAATATAATAATAAATTTGTAGATTATTTAAATTAATATTTTACGGATTACTATTATATTTTACTATAATAAATTTAAAAATAATTGTCATTTAAATACTAATTTAATTAAAATAATAGTGATCAAATATGTGGTGACCACATAAAATTTCTATATATATGTATATATATTTTTAATATTCAAATAATATATCTATTTTAAATAATATACTCAAAATAATCTTTATTATATACCCCCCCCCCTGGGGGTAAAGTAATTACTGATCTCAACCGATCAATAATGTTAAGGAACATTATACACAGTTAGTACTCGGATGGGTGAACGCAGAGAATTTCTATATATATATATATATATATATATATATATATACATATATATATATATATATATATATATATATATATATATATACTTTTTTCAACACTTATATAATTATGAAAATGAACTTAATATTAATGACTTCTAAAATCGTCACACAGATCTTTATAAGCATATGAATATTTTATTTTAATATAAGCGTTTATGGATAAATTTATAAATTATTAATGACAATAAATTAGTTTGATTGCTGAATTACTAATAAATTAGTTATTGTATAAATGTTAACTAGAAAAATGGAAACTTTATTGAACAGGCAGTGATTCAGCTGTTGTCAGTGATTTAAATATAGATAATTATTAAATTTCTATAATATTATCGACCAAGTATGCATAATTTAATAGTGATCAATCAAATTATTTCTATAATTAATGATGAAAATTATTAAAAAAAACAGGAAAAAAATATATATATATTGATAATTATTTTAAAAAAATTGTTAAATTCCTCAAATATTGACCAAGTATGGTTCACTATGAGGGTTCTCAGTAAAAGCGATGAAAATCATGAACAAGCTGTAAGACTTCTTGCAGAATTTCTAAAGAATTCTTATTTATGATTTGGATGTCAGAATATCTTCAAAAACAACTTTTAAGAAGACATTAAGACCTCGAATGCCTTACTTATTGCACACCTTAAGACTTCATAAGTATGAATGCTTTAAGAATTCGGATGATCGGCTTTTTTTTTAATTTTAATTCTTCCTTATATTGTATTTAATTTAATACATTTGCGAAAACTCTATCTGCTTGTAATGCTCGACTATTTGATGCTTTTCATTTTTGATTACGATGTTCTTAACACAAAATATTGTTTTATCATTTATAAAAATTTGACCTTAAAAACCTTGCTCATTTATTTTTACTGTCAGCTCTCCACGTAAATGAATTTTTATCGAGAGAATTTATTTTCATTTTTGTTGATGTTGAATTTTGAATAGCTCGTGCTTAAAAAAACTTCCGCATATATTTGAATGCAAATATAAAAAGATAAAAGTATTATCAATTCAATGAGAATATCGTAATTATTTATTGCATTTCTTATCTTATGATGCAGAGAAAATTGTATTGCTGTATGGTTGCTTTTCTCAACAGACGCGTGTCTTAATCATATCGCAATTGACAACAAGCTTACTTGATAAGAACCATCAAGGCAATATAAATATTGGAATAATTAGATTTTTGCATGAAACTTCATGTAATTATAAAACAGATGCTTTTATCAATTATAGCAGAAAATTTGGCAATAAATTTAAAATAGGAATGGAAAAGAATGGTAGTAGAGAAAGGTAGATAACGAACATAGTTTAAGAATGTAGTAGGAGGGAAACACTATTAATACGGCCTTTTTACGTCAGAACCAAATTTAAATACAAACTCTTCATAGTAAATTGAGGCCTTTAAAGCAAACCAGTTTATCAAATCAATGGCTAGAGACAGAGTTTGTTACAGGCATCTTTGGTCCAAACTTCAACTGCCTAAAGCCCAGGTTGGAACTGGATTTCCCTTATGATCGAGATAGCCCCAAAGTTATCCTAGTTTTATCCTATCCTCTTTTATGAAAATTATGGGAAAAAGGCGGTTTGGAGTTTTACAAGAAAGTAGTGCAGAAGTTTTCATAAATCCGATAGCATAAACCTCGAACGTATGCTGATAACAGCATCCGGCATTTGGTGTTGGACACCCGGTGTTTGATGTGGTCACACGGTGCTTCGATTTGAATTTAGTGCGACATCCGGTACATCGATTTATATTTGGTATAGCAGCTTATACTTGGTGTGGGACACCCTTAAATGCACCTATAAATATTTGTCAACCAAGTGACTTTTTTTTAGACAAAAGATTAAAAAAAGTCAAAAAGAAATCAAATGTTTCACAGCTAGGATACTTAAGGGCGATCAGAGGTCGGCAAGTGGAAGGGGGTGGGTTTTTAAGGGAAAAACACGGTTTATCTCGATTTGCGGCAAAACTACAAGTCTTGTGGAAAAAAGTTAAATAGCATAGCTGTAGCTAAATATAAAGATCTACAACTTTTTTATTTCCACTTTTTTCACATTGTCTCAAAATTTTTTCGATTGAAAATTAGGGTGCTTTTCGATATTTTTTCAAAATAAGGTGAATAAATATAGTGTATTTGGAACATAAAAAAGTAAGTTTTCACCAAATTTCGTGAAAAGAAATTTTTTTATAAACGAAATAAAAAAAACCAAAAAATTGGTTATTTCAATTTTTTACATAAATTTTGAGAATGTGAAAAAAGTGTAAATACAAAAGTTGTAGATCATTTTATTACCTACAACTTTGCCTCAATCTTTTCAACTTTTTTCCATAGGACTTGTATTTTATCGAAAATTATCGAACCTGGTCTACAATATTATGACAATAAAATAAATCAGCTGGTAGAAGTGATGAGAGTAAGTAAAAATCAAATTACAAAACAAAAAATTATTGTTGAGTTAGAAAGCTGTATGTAAATATAGTGAAGTCTAAAATCATACTCTATATATATATGGCGTACTTTCTTGATTAATAAAAAAAGAATTTAATAAGAAGTAAATATAACATATTCTTGCATATATGTATAAGAAAAAAAAATTTACACACCAGTCAATATCATAGACAAATACAGAGAAAAGAAATGGCTAACGGCTATGTTTAAATTGATTGAAGAGAGTGAAATGAGACAGATATAATCACAAGTCTGTTTATAACAGTCAAGTTATTATACTGAACTCATGGGCTAGTGACTATTTAGTAGCAAAAAATAAAAAGCTGCAAACTAGAATACAATTTACAACACCGAATAGGGTACAAGACTGATCCAATATCAAAATCCATTGATTTAGAATGTGAAGTCATTTATAAATTTAAAATTTAGATTAAGTACCCATGATCGAAGTACTCTTATATTCGAACTACTCGTATTTTGTAAAATTATGTAAAGTAGTGTATCGGATTGATTCTAAGATTTGTTGAAACTAGGCTCAACCGAATAAAATTCGAAAATTATATTAAAATTGTTTCAAAAGTGACAAAGTTCTGATGAGATTTTAAACTTTATATAATCATCTCTGTCTTGAAAACAATGATTAACATCTAATCTCTAGGAGAATACTGAACTGTGAAGCCATAACATAGTATTTCCCTCTTTGTTTAATTCGGATTTTTGAACGCCAAATCTTGCTAATTTTTAAAGATTTAGAAAAAAAAACATCAGTTCCCTGTCCTAAAGTAAAAACGCTTCAAATGAGGTTAGAATGAAGTTACAATAAAAACATAGTCAGCATGATCATTCAGATCGCAATGCTGCGCTAACCGGAAATTATTAAAGATCATTTTCTTAGTTTACTATTTTAAGTTAGAAAAACAATGAAAATAATGAACTAATTTCAAACAAAAACAAAATAGACTTAATAGTAAAAAATAACTTTAAATTAAATAAACTTCCTTGATTACAAATAATTTCTGTGTCCAATTACCATTCGAAATTTATTAATTCTATTTTTGATAACATGCGATAAGCGTAGACTAAAATCATCTTTTTACTTTTTGACACTTTACGTCGGTCTGATTTTTTAACATTTTAGGGATTATTAAAAAAAAATTTTTGGGCGATTTTGCTAGTGCTTTTTCTAAAAATTCGGTTTGTTAATATCCACTCCACCTTTAATGTTAAATGGTTTTGTAAAAATTCATGTGCGACCAGCACCAAGGACTGTCTTGTTGCAATCGCCGAAACCGGACTAAAACAAAATCATATACAATCATCTTTGTCACACTATTTTCCTGAAAACTACTCAATCAATTTTGATGAATAAGAATAGTAATTACAGATTTCTTCTTTTATTTGAGACTTTCTCCCTTATGTTTTAAAATAAACAAAAATCGCGACGGCCTGAATCTTCCACACTTAAAATTTAAATGATTGTTTTAGATAATCAAAATTAATTCTGATAAGCAACTCAATACAACATAACAATCAGGTATTTCACGATTTTAATTAGTTATAAAAATATAAGTGTTGCATTTTTGTTTTTTTGAGTATACGTATGTTCCATCGTAGTGGTTGGACTAATCCACCGATTTTGATAAATAGAGTGTCAATTGATTCTTCAATAAAGTCGGAGAGGTATAAGCTTTATACTATAATGCCGCGTACACTCATGCAACATTCCCATATAATTTAACACCATAACTCAACTTTGGCGCGTAACAGCAACCTTTGTAGACTGGAACACGTAACACCGTTGTGTAACAAAAGTTAATACACAACGATGTTACATTGTGTCCCACAAATTGTCGGTAAAATTGAGTGGCATTAATAGATGTTACTAGATGGGATTACGAATAGTATGAACTGAATAACGCAACATTTACGTAGACAAGAATTAAACATTATTCATTTTTATTTTAATTGTATTTAAATATTACGATATGGACTGAAACGAACAAAATACAATTTATTGAAATTTATTAACATAAAAAATAACTTAAAGTGAAGGTACTCTACTTGGTAAATAGAAGGAAGATAAAGTAACACATAACAACATCGTAACACCGCAACACCTACAAACTATTGGTCTCGTAACACGTAACAGTACCGATTTACGAGACGCTCTTACGTTACTAAAGAATGTTGCACATGTGTACGCTACTTTAGAATAATATCAACACGGCGGATGTTACATCGAAAAAAGTAAGTCGACTACACGATTCTTCTGAACTTCACTTTATTTATTTTCGGACAACAATATACTTATTCTTGTTTTGTATTTTTCGAGCACATACCCGTAGTAGGGTTTAATTTTTTGTTTAAACTACTACAACAAATCAACTCACTAGCTCTTAGTTTATAAAATGAAGTAAATAAATCAACGTATACAAAATACATAATAATATGCTTAAGAGAAAATTTCTCAGTTTATTAATTCCTTCTGATAGTTATTATTTTATATTCATTCACATTTTATTTAATTATTTATTCATATTAATTAAAAATATTATGTTTAATTAACATCATACACATTACAATATAACATGTGGACTATATTATAAATTAACAAGAGGTAGCTTCTTCTTAAATTATTTCCGAGATCAAAGTGTATCGCAGTATTATTAGCTTATGAACTATTTAAGTTTAAAACTTAATCGAAAGGTTAATTAATTAACATTAATAGCATTCTCGAAAAATATATTCTTTCAAATAATTTAAAGAGATATGCTCGGGAACAAAAAAAAATACACTGCCAATAATGGACAAGTTTTGTGTCCTTATATACCTATGAATATATTTAAATAGCCTTTTAAAATTTAAAATTCTTGTAATGTGGCTGATTTTGTTAATATCGAATTTTTGACATATCTTTACGTTTCAAGGTTATTAGAACCCAAATTCTGAATGTTTAGAGAGATGTTTTTATGAGTGCATGTACGTATATATTAATGTCCGTTTTATTTTTCGTCACGCTTATTTCGAGAACAAATAATGATATCGATGTGGAACCACTTCCATTCGATTTGTAACTCCGTTTCTTAAAACTTAATAACTTTTCAGCAAAATCCGTCTAACCATTTTTTATTGAGAATCAAAAAAAAAGACAAAAAGTACTCATATTCGTAATTAAAATCAAATGATTGTTATTTTATACTCCTCGTTGAGAAGATCGTCGTGTGGACCTTGCCGATCACACCTAGACCACTTATTACATTTTATTTTTATATTAATAATATTATTTTAAAATTAAATTATCGTCGAAATTTGATCACATGTTTATTATAATAATAGAAATAAATATTTTGAAATATTTCAAAGCATATATTCAAGTAACCGCAAATTTAGGTTTTATGTTCAAGGTAGATAAAAGATATATGTATAAATATATTAAATTTCTATAATGTTTTTTGCACAATGTAGAGCCATTCACTGTAACAAATCAGGAAGTATATATCGGTAAGAGATGTATTAGAGATAGGTATTATATTAATTTTAAATTAATCCAAAAAAATTCCTTCTTATACCTATCCCGTAATAGATACGTCTTATACTCGACATACATAATATGTCAAAGTATATTAATTTCAGTCTAAACTTTGTAACGCTACATAATATTGACCGTAGAAATAAAATTTTGGTATAGGCGTTCATAAAAACACCAAACTAGTCCATTTCTGACTGTCCGTCTGTTCGTCATCACGATGACTCAAAAATCAAAATAGAGAGCTGAATTTTTGGTTACAAATTCTAAAAATAAAAATTGATTTTAAGTTCGTGAATGAGCAAAATCGGTCAAATGGATCCAATGGATCGTTGAACCACCCATTTTTTAAACTATAAAAGATAGAAGAAAAGTTCAAATACAATAAATCTTTATTTTTTTAAAACAGTGAACTTTGAAACATTTTTTCGTATTTTTTCGAGTTCTCAACAATTGTAGCTGAAATTTGGCTAATAAACACATATAGGTAATAAAATACATATAATTATTATACATATCTAACTGTATAGGCTGGATATTTATAGTATTTTATGCATGCTAATTAAAAATAGTCCAGTGAAATTTAATCATATGCTGAGTATCTAAACAATTAATTCTGTGTGTTATTATCTTCACTGGTTTTAAAGTTTCATATTTTTGCATGCCATTTTTTTGTGGAAATTAAGGAAAATCAAAATAATCTGGACAATTCACAGAGTTATAAAAAACGATCATAAAATAATGTATTGCGAATACCGATTACAGATTGAAATGGAAAGTTAATAATAATAAATGTACGGATATTTCGCACAGTTTTACTTGTAAAATGTTGCAGGAAATTATGATAATCAAAAAATAAAAAATAAAATTTTTAATTTGAAACTGAACCATTAAATTTTATTTACAACAATATAAAAAAAAAAAAAATTTTAATTACGCAATATAATATAATAAAATAATTAAAAGAAAAATAATATTTCTATTAATAGCACATAAAATTATAAGTAAGTATATCTCTTTTCAAAACAGAATAATTTTTAAAATGATTAACATTAACAGCAATTAATAATAGTAGTAAAATAACTATTAACATAAATACTACGAACACTTGACTATTGACATATTCATACTCGACCACATGTTAGAATCATTAGTAAAATCAAAACCGCACACCCCGTTAGTAGACCACGATCGATAATTTTGTAAACAACGAGTAAGTATAAGTTGTAGATCTTTTTATTACCTTAAACTTTGCGATTTAACTTTTGTCTACAAGACTTGTAGTTTTGCCGGAAATTGAGATAAGCCGTGTTTTACCCTTAACAACACACCTCCTTCCACTTCCCAACTTCAGATCGCCCGTATATTATTTTTTCTTTCATTTTTGTTATATTCTATTCCGTTTCCCATGGATTTCATAATAGGATTCTATATTTTTTTTAAATTTTTATCATTTTTTAAGACGTCTGCCCTGGTGTATAGTATTTCAATAGCCTTACAAGTTTATTTTACACTATTACCAATGAAAATCTATGTTTAAGTATGAATTTTCACAATTGCAAAGAAAAACTATATTTCTGTCATGACGTTTGTCACGTGGTACGTGTGACGTAGCACGCTAGGAAGCCAGCTCATTTAAATACAACAAAACAATACAGCATCTGTCATGACATCCTCGTTAAATATATGTATTTAATATATTCTATAGTTTACTTGCTAGTGACGTCAACAGAGCTGCCACCAATCACAAGGCGTTTCCGTGAAACTTTAAAAATTTCTACATTTTATTTCGTGTAGTTATAAAAAGTAAACATAATTTAGTTTAGATAAAGTGAAGAATGATTTTTTAGCCTATTATCTTATAGGATGCCCATGTTTTGTAGTATATTCTAAATGTTGTCAAATTGCCTATTATTATTTGCATTTCAATAGGAATGTTAGGTATTTAATTTAAAATAAATATTTTATATTTATTAGAAAAATTATTTTACTTCATTTATTTAAATTTCAGTCAAGTTACAGTCTTAAAGTACCAACAAGTATTATTATGTGAAAAAGTGAGTTTAGTTAACCATTCTATGTAATTATAGCACTTCTTTCATGTTAAAAATGAATTAATAAAGGAAAATTAACAAATTAGACACATTTTTAACTCAGACCTTATTTTTCTTAACTAAAAATCTAAAATTTGAGCAAATGTCCTTAGCAAATAAAAGAGTATCACATCCTTCACATCAGTGGGGTGTGCAATAATTACAAAATTATTTGAGGCATACACAGACAATTCAATATAGTAAAACGTCATAAAACACAACTTCGCATGTATGAACTATGACTAATCAATTCAAAAAAACTGAACTAAAATTTTGCTTATGACGCTAATTTAATCGGAGTAAGTTTTGAGAAAATCGACGAATTCTTTTTGTTTTTTAATATAAAATATTGGAAAAAAGAAGTTTTTAGCCAAATATGTTTTTAGTTGTTTTTGTAAATACGCAACTTTAGTTTGATGGACTACTGTTTTACAAGGATGCTACCATCAAAAATTGTCTGATAAAGCTGAAAATAAATCAGCAAAATGTCGCAAAATAGGAAAAATCATCATCTGATTATTTTTACAAAAAATAAACTTATTTATTTGTACAGTCTTCACATATTAAAATTTTCTAAAATCTTCATTATTTTTAAGCGTTACAAGCAAGTTATAAAATGCACTAGTTTTATGGTGTATTTAAAACTTTCTCACTTTAAATGAACTGAATGTTTTAGACAGATAAACAAAATTAATTCTGATAAACAATGCTTCAACACAAACTAATAATCGAGTATTTAAACTATGCATAAAAATTCAAGGGCCGCATTTTCTGTTTGTTGAGTAAAGTGAAGTATTTACGTGTATATGAAGCATGTTCAATTATTTTTTATTGCGAGTGTACAATACATAATCACATAATTTAGCTACAATACATATAGCCACCATAATGACGCCAAACATACTTAATTATATTTAATTTTTTTTTTTTTTTTTTTGTTATATTTATTTTTAAATTTTTAATTCACCATTTAAAACAAACAGTATTTGTTGTAAGGTCAAGTTTATAATATTAATATGCGTTCATTTCAAGTGAAATTATTTTTTTATTTTAATAATATTTTAATGCAAAATAATAAACTTTAATTACATTAATTTTAATTTATAAAATAATTTCGCAACTTTTTAACCGATTAACAATAATGGATAAATTTTTTTTCAACTTTGTTTACATTTTCAAGAATTCGAATTTCTTTTTCTGGAAAATTCAACTATTATACTTGACAAATAAGATATATCACAGCTTACTAGTTTTAGTCTAAAGTTAGTAATGCTTTACAATGCATACATATTATGATGACCATTATTATTTTTTGGTAAAGGTGTTCATAGAATCATCTAATTAGTCCATTTCCGTTCGCCCATCATGAAGATAACTCAAGAAGGGATAGAGATAGCGATCTGAAATTTTGGTGGCGTAATCTAGACCTTAATTCACAAATAAATTTTTATTTTTTGCCCCAATTTTCTAGAACTTAAACTTTTTTCTAATATTTCGACTATGAACTAGCCATCCATCATCAGTATGAATGTTATTTTTAAGAATACTTTATACCAGGGATGAGCCGAATAGTTAATAGCGGATGCGGATACGGATAATCAGTATCCAGGTCCGCGTATACGCATCTTAATTTTTCAACTCAATTAATCAGTTTAATTTTTTGAATTTATTTAAAATGTGATTGTGATTTGCGATATCATTTAGCAGTATTTTTGGATTTTTAATAATAAATTTGAATTTAGACAGTGTAATTACTAATTAATACCTAATGATAAGGTAATCAGCTATAAGAATTACCACTTAGCTCGTGTTTTTGAAGTTAGTATCATTTTCTTTTTCTAAATAATTATTTTTTTGTAAATTAATAGGTTTTTTTGTCTTATAACACAAAAACATTTAAATGTCATTATAATTAGAAAACTTATTTACTTTCACTAATTACTTCCAGAATCTTTCTTTATTTGATCAACTCTTAAAATATAACATGTGTTTAATCTTATAAACTTCAGATAAAATTTAATTCTGTTTATTTTTGCTTCAATTATAATATGGATAAAATCCCTGATTACCTATACCACAGTCTTTTTGAAAATAGTTTCAGTTAAATGATAATTAATGAAATATCTTGTAGTTTTTTTACTTTATACTTTTGGAGAAAAAAAATTATTCATTTTCCAGAAATTCGTTTTTAAACTTTTTAGGAAATGATAATTTGTGAACCGCAATTGTGTCCCTTGCATCTAGACCTTTTGTTACTCTGTACCCTCCTTTAGACTCCATCACCTGTAGGCCAGGATGCCTTCTGGTTCGAAGTGCAGAGAAGAAACCACCCAGAGCAGGTGATACTATAGGATCTTATGGAGATCAGCAGGTCACGCAAAAAGCTCACAGCTTCTCCACCGGAATTGTTCCCATAATGGATTGACTCAGAGTTTCAGACTATCTCCGAACATTCTAACATCCTGAAGATTTCTAAGATGCAAATGACGTGAATGGAGATTTCATCGTCCTCCTGACACGACCAACAAGTAGGATTGTCTGAGATTTCCAAATTATGAAGGTGATAGGTCAACCGACAGTGCCTTGTCAAAAGACTCACAAATCATCTCAACTGCACCCTGGTCAGTTTCTGTCGGGACAGTTAAATGGTTTAATTGTGGTATTTCACAACTTTGACTGTAGCATGCTGTCCGTGGAGTCCCAGTAATCTCAAGGTGCGCTTCCAAAAAACAGTCCTTATTACAATATATCGCAGAGCATCTTACAATAGGAATAACAGGTTCAGGCGAAAGGGGTGTCTGTGACGATCCCTCTCGGAAAAAAAGGGAAGGGGTGTCTGTGAACAGTAGACTGGCTATCTGAGAAAATGCTGATGTACACACTACTGTAACTTTTATTGCTATAGATATGGGCAAAGCGAAGAGCTAAAAGAATCGCTGCCTTAATTTTTCTTGTCCACAAGCCCCCGTTCCAGAAAAAGTTCCGTAAATCAACGGATTAATCGTATTGATGAAGTTCGACGCAGATGAAGACTGCTAAACAGAAGGAATGGGAGCACTTATCCGGTTACCTTTCAAAAAAAGTATAACTTGCAAACATTTTGTAATATTCTTTTTATTCATACACGATAATTGAATAAGTCTGAATTCAAAATTGTTGCTTCCTTAAACTGTTGACATGTTGGAGACACGCAAGTTATGATATCGCATTTATACAGACTGTTTTATTACAGAAATAAAAAGTTTCTTTTTAATTTCAATGACTTATTTATTAGAAGTTATTTAATATTAAAAAATTTCGATACAATATTACATCAGATAGGATTCATTTTAAATAACTTATATTTAATAGTTGTTCATAAAAAATCATATGATACTGGGTGTAAATTTATAAATAGCTTGGAGTCAACATTTTTCTCTTATTTAACAAACAGTACCTCAACCACGCCATTCACAAATACACAGTTAGAATGAATGTCAATGTTTTATAATAATTCCTACACTTTTCTCTGCTAACAACCAACCATATGGTTGGATTGTAATCATTTTGAATAAAAATTATCAACAAAAATTTGTATCAAATATTTTTTATTTATAAATTGTATAAAATATGCTTATAAAAGTTTTATTTTTAATTTGATAAACCTTTCTAGAAAAATTTATTTAATTTTAATTAGAAATAATAAACACAAGTTTTATTATGGCTAAATTTTACAATACGATTAATTGAATCATAAACAATTAATCTATATTGTTATAGTTTTAAAAATTTTGAACGTAATATATTCCAAATAGACTAGGGTAGAAGCCTATAAAAATGGTAAAAAGTGATAAAAAAATTATAGTATGATGCAACCCATTAGAAACGGAAGAGAATATAACAAAAATGAAAGGAAAAATAATTTACGGGCGATCTGAGGTTGGAAAGTCGAAAGAGGTGAGTTATTATGAGGTTACGTGTTAATACAAAACTTGTAGATTTTTATTACCGACAACTTTTCCCCTAAACTTTTTTCCGCAGGGCTTGTTGTTTTGGCGGAAATCGAGATAAACCGTGTTTTACCCTTAAAAACTCACCCCTTCCACTTGCCGACCTCAGTAAATTATTTTTTCTTTAATTTTTGTTATATTCTCTTCCGTTTCCAATGGGTTTCATCCAACTATAATTCTTTTTGGTTTCAAAAATTATCGGCCCTAGTCTATATGCGATTAATTTAATTATAAAAAGTTAAATTGTTATTGTTAAAAAAATTTTGAATGTAATATATTCCATAACAAAAGAGTGATTTCAAAATCTTATAGTCTAGTATCAAATGTACAAATGCGATCTCTAAATCAAAAAATTGCTGACACCGGATTATAGAAGTAATTCTAAAAAAAATCCGAAGTTTGGAGATAGTTTTGTAACTAAAAAATTGTACAAAATAAAATATCTATGATTTATTTTTTATAATAGAAATTATTTAAGAAAAATCATGATAGCCAAAGATTTTTGGAATTAAAATTCACAAACTTTTTCAGCTTTTCCAAGAGTATAATTCTGAAAAATTTCCTGCCCAAGTTATTTTTTAACTATTTGCATAATTAAATGACGTATAGTAAGATAAGATAATTTTTCGTTTTTCTCAGTGTTATAAATAATAAATCATAAAATCATTAAAGTTGATATTCATAAAATTTATCAAATACAAAACTTGATATTCTTAAAATTTATCAAATAAGTTTATTGAATATTGATTTTTTTGTTTATTGGCAAAATTTTGGGTGTTTTGAAAATGGAGTTTTTCATGTCCAGAAAAAACGAATTCCCTAACATTTCCAGGTTTTCCAGTTTTTGATTAGAAATCAAAAGGATTAGAAATTTCAGGATTAGAAATATATAATTAATTTTTTACGCACAATTTTGCTTTCACCATAACAACGCGTAATTTATTCCATACTCCAGTCCCTAAATTGCTCGTCAAATAAAACATTTTTCTTTCTTTAAATGAACCCCCCACTTCGTCAAATAAATCATATTTATCAACATGATTAAGCAATTCAAGATTCTATTGATATTAAAATACTAAAGTATATAAATAATTAATTTTCATTTTAAAAAATCGGAGATTACGATCTAAGTTTAGAGTATTGGCATCCTAGTTAACGATACTGAAATGCATTTGTACTAATTACTCTTTTATTTAATTTTAAATTTAAGGATGATTTGGGCAGACGTAAAAAAAATAAAAAATAAAAAAAAATTTTTGATTTTTCAAAAAAAGCCTCAAGTCCTAAAAAAACAATTTGTAACAGTTTTATATCCCGATTAAATATAACAGTGGTACTTGCTTGAAAAAATTGCCAAAATTCTCAAGAAAAACTTCTATAAATTTTGAAAATGCTCATTAATCATATCTCAAACATTTCATTCTGAGCACTTGTCGGGTCGGAATCATCTATAAAATTTTGATTGAAATAGCTTAAAAAATATTTTGCACCTAGGTTTGCCAAAATAATTCTTTCAAGTCAATATTCGAGTAAAATTGACAAAAAAGAATTCCCTCCCGTCTCTCAGTATTCCCTAAAATGTTAACTACAAGTATTTACATATTTCGAGACTCCAATGTTGTGTAATTATACCGAACAGGGAATTTTAATAATTTTTTAATAATTTACAAAAATATTTTATCAAGGACTAAATGGTATTTTAAAAAAATTGGATAAATTAAATGGCAACAGTGAAAATTATTATAAAAATTATTCCATGTAAAATATAAATATTAGCTTTAATTAATATTTGCGTAATATTTCTTTAATCTAAGAATCAAAAAATTTATGTAAACATAGTATTATTTGCTTTTTAAAAATTATTTCAATAATTTTAAGTAAATATCATATTTTGTTTATTTTTTTTAAATCTAAAGCTACACATCTTTAAAGTGCGGTTGATCGAACACACTCTGTACCTTAGTAATAGCCATACTTCGATACAATTAAGAAAATATGAATTTGACTTTTAGGTTGGAAGATCAAGCTAAGAGAAATTATTATAAAAAAATTAGAGGTTTACGATAAATACAATTTCCAATGTCCTATAATGTATTAAATATTTTATTCCTTACAATTATCGCACACAAATTAATAATAAAAAATTAATGATTATTAAAGCTTGGTATAATCTTGACATCAAAACGGAGGGCGCATTGAAGTGTTTTTCGAGAAAAAACATTTCTAAAATAAAATTAAAAATGATTATATTAAGAAATATTTTTTGGATCAGCATTTGGATCATTAGTATTTAAGTTATTTGTGGGAGAAAATTGAAACGAATACAAGGTAAGCCATTTTAATCGACGGGCCCAAATTACTTCGTTTCTATCATGGTATGCAAAAACAGTTCAAACAAAAAGGAAAATCTTCAAATCCATGTAACTTTTTTCAACCTTGAGATAAAATTTCAAGGTCAGCGTATTTTTAAATAGAAAGCTATATTTTTGACCGCGGATTCAAAGAGCGGGAAATTATGCGCTCAAAATGATACTAAACCTCACATAGGTCATTTGAAGGTGAAAAACCTTAAAAATTAAAAAATGTAAGCTTAATCAAGGTGTGAAAAAAATGCAACATCATGGCCCCTCCAACCAGAGATCTTACACGCAGCAGCTCTAAAACATAAGCCTTAAGCCCGGCGACAAAGTGCTATCCATTTAGAAAAAATTACTCAGATCTTGCAAATATCTTGAAATTCTATCTCAAGGTCAAAACAAATTGCACGGATAGGCTTCCTTTTTTGTCTTGAACAACTTTTGTCTGAACCGTTTTTACGTCCCACACATAAAAACCCAAACAGAGAAATTTGGATCCATCGATTAAAATGGGTTACCTTATATATTACATCGTATTACATTACAGATTGCATTTATTGTAGAAGTCTCATATTTTTGCGCCATTTCTTCGTGCCACTGATCACGTAGGCATAATAAAATTTCAACAACCTATCAAAATAACCGTATCCTTTATATGATAGAAAATATTTCAAATAGAAAATAATTTTTATCTTTAGAAAAATTATCTATTGTTATTTTCATTCTACATATATATGAAATGTAACAAAGGTATATAAAATTTAGTCTAAAGTTTAAAATTATGAAAATAATTACAGTATCAGCAATCATTTCAATAAATCTGCGCGTCAGATCGATAACTCAATAATAAAAAGAGATAGTAACGAAAATTTTTCTAGCGAAAGTTTTATCTCAAGAAATTCAAGCTTACGAACAGGTAAATTCTGATTGTAGATTCAATAAATCCATGACTGATTTTTTAAATCGTGAGAAGCTAAATAAAAAAATTTAAACTTTTCTAAACAAACTCAGATTCGTATATCCGATTAAATAATTATTTCATATCTGTATGGATGTATTTTGTATATTTTAATACCGTCAATAATTATAACAATTTAAGCAATGATACTCAATCACACCACAGGTTATTTAAAGAATTAAATCTGTATTATCTTCTTTTGTTCTCGTAATTATTAAGTAAACCATAACAATTTATAAATTAAATTTATTATCAGTAATAAAAATTTTTTTCAATATTACAAACGAATATTATTTACAATTATTACGTATTATGAGTTGATAAAAAAAAATAGCAACTATTATGAAGATTAATTATCTATAATAAGATTAATTACTTGTTAATACATTTTGAATTATTCATTGATAAATTCAATTATACTCTTTTTTTAAATTATTAATATTAATTATTAATAATGATGAAAATGATTTAATTATTATGCAAATATATTATTCAAGTAATAATAGTACGCATAATATATTATTTAACTGCAAATGGAATTTCACCTTTAGTAAGGCTATGCGCAAAAGAATAGACCTAGGTGGTATATTTATATAACACTTGTATCAATCATGTATCAGGGTCGATAATTTTTGAAACATTTTGTAAAATATAAGATTTTGTAAAACATCGTAAAAGTAATTTTTACAACCTTCTTAAATAAATATTTGAAAATTCCAGTAAATTAAAAAATTCCCTGACTTTTACTAAAATTTCATAGACTCTCTGTCTATTCCGTGACTTTTTATACAAAATTAAAATTTTCTAACTTTCCCAGGTTTTCCAGATATTCCCCGAGCAGTAGACAACCTGTATATGAAAAATATATATATATATATATATATATATATATATATATATATATATATATATATATATATATATATATATATATATATATATGGTTATATTAAATTTTGTCTAGAGTTTAAGGATTTTGAAAGCAAGCTTTATTGTGTAAAAATTAAAAATGTTCACATTAGCCCAGTCTATGCACGAAAAAAATGGCCTAATCTGGAAATTCTGCCAACCATAGCCGATAAGCACCAAAATTTACCTGTAATTTCTACTTCAAAGTTGTCAAAGTACCGAGGGTTTGAGTATATATATATATATATATATATATATATATATATATATATATATATATATATATATATATATATGGTTATATTAAATTATATTAAATTTTGTCTAAAGTTTAGAGTTTAAGGATTTTGAAAGCAAGCTTTATTGTGTAAAAATTAAAACATGTTCACATTAGCCCAGTCTATGCACGAAAAAAATGGCCTAATCTGGAAATTCTGCCAAACAGAGCCGATAAGCACCAAAATTTGTCTGTAATTTCTACTTCAAAGTTGTCAAAGTACCGAGGGTTGCTTTTACTCTAAGGGTATGGAAATAGATGTACTATGAGGATTTTACAATTAAAATTGTAAAATAAATTTCTAAGTTTTGAGGATACTTCTATGTATGTGTATTAAAACTTTCTAAAAGATTCTAAGAAAACTGATTTTCTTGAGAACGTCCTCAATGTCAATCAAAACTTTTCACGTATACCACAATAAAGCTTACATCAGAACATAGCAGTTAAGAAACAAATAGTTTCGATAATAATCCTTACAGGAAATTAAAAAAGCAAACCAAAATTGCTTCAAACATAAAAGGTGTGTCAAAAAGATATAAATCCACCACTGTACAAGTCATTAGTCCTGCTCAGTAATTGATTATCTCTAGAGATAAGCATAATTAGTCTGTTGTTAAATTTTCTAAAAAAAATATTACATCATGTACTAATGAGGTAAATCGTAGTATAATTGTTTTTAAACATTACGAATTTTACTACACAAATATCAGCTACACTGATAACAATAATTATGATTAAGTCGCATCAGCATTTTATTTTTATTTCTACAAAACAATACACCTCCTGTGAAAATGGAATTCTAATACTATTTCATAAAAAGCTTGTGAATTCATTAAAAACAAAATCATATTGTCATTACAACAAAATATTATTTATTAAGAGGTTCCAAACACAAAAAACAATCACCAATAATATGCACGAAAATTGATTGGTCTTTGACATTCTGAATCAGCGAGTCCTTAGGATTAAAAATAAATTATTTTATGGGTAGGTTCGAAAGGGTCAGATAAAAAAATTTTTGAACATTTAGTCATATGCTCTAATGAATATTAGGAGCAAAGGAACCAATCATATAATTTAAAAAATGCATCCTGTTAGTAGTAAAGCAAGGTGCCTATTATATATATCAAGAACGAAATTCCTTGACTTTTCCAGATCTCCGATTAATTTTCTCTAGATCATTTTTTGTAAATATGAACTATTATAGTTCGTCATTTTTAAAATGAGTTCCAGTTCTAGGCCTGAACAGTAACTTGTTCATTAATGAGCATCATTATCGGATAAATATGAGATCAAGAACTCTAATCATTATTGTGAATATTCAAAAAAATTAAATTCATGTTTTAAAAATCCAGAAAAAACATTCAAAATTTCCTAACTATTTGCATAATTCCAGGTTTTGCAGATTTTCCCTGGTCGGTAGACAGCCTGTTAAGACCAAAGTTCGACAGTAAAAAAGGTGCTAACGAACTTAAGACTCACTAGGATTCAAGTCTGCCTTAGAAAATTAAATTTAAAAAATAATATATTGTTGCAGATCACTTGTTACCTCAGGAGTTTTTTAATGGCAAGTTCTTCCAATGGGGCCGATTTTGTGAAACCCCAATTTAGATATATCTTTACGTTTCAAAGTCCCTAGAATCCAAATCAAACGTTTTTAGAGTGATTCCTGTATGTTTGCCTGTGTTTATTTTGCCTGTGTTTGGTTTTTTTCTTTCATTCGATGCGTTATTACATAACAGAATTGAATGATGTTTCAACAAAATCGGTCCAATCGATTTGTTTTTGTTGTGAATAAAAAAAAGACAAAAAATATTCAAATTCGTAAAAGAAACAATTTACTGTCTTTTAATTTTCCTCATTGGAAAGTTTGTCGTGTGGACCTTGCGGGTCGCACCTAGATCACTCGTTAAATTTTGTTTTCGCTTGTACATTAAATATCCACATAATAAAAAATTACATTGACGCTCCTCAGTTCATGTAACTCTTTTACAAATTATTATGAATTTCTTACAATTTGTCTCAATATGTATCCAACTTTCTACTTAGAAATGTATTTTGAAATATGCAAATTCCCTATCGGCTATGTACCACCACATGCTAAAAATTTCGATTATGTTTGTAGAAATAAATATTTACAACAAATTCCACATAAATAACTCTGACAAAACAAAATATTTTGTAATGCATAATTACTCATCCATGATTTTATTTAAAAAGATTTGCAACAACAACACAAAAATGCGTGTAATTAATTTAAAAAAGGGGAATAAATAATAGAAATTCTTCAATTGGTCAAATGTTTGTTTAGTATATTATGGGGAAATATTTTATCGATCTAAGAAGATATTACATTACTGACGTAATGTGAAATTCCAATTTATTATCACTCTATACTAATTTAGCCGGAAAATATTTGACATTTGTTTATTTTTGATATCATTTTTTATTTTAAATATTCGTTTAATAACCCAGGAAAAAATTAAAAACTTTGGAAAGATAAATTTGATATCATTTTGATAAAAATATTTATAGACCAGTAGCTATCAAACCCATTTTTCTAGATGTTTAATAATTGAAGAATATTATATCGTAGCTTTGACAAATAGAGCGAACTTTGGAATTTTTAAAATTACGAATCAAAACAGTTATGTCATGCTTGCACAAATAAAATGAATAAAAAAAGTTTTCATAGATAATTTATGTTTAGAGTGGATCCCTATTACTGAAATCGATCATTAAATTTGAAAAAGAAATTAGACAAATGCTAAGTACAATACATTTCTCTTTTGGCTCCCCGGTATCCTTATAGGATCTATACATGATTAATGCAAATTCTAGACAAACATTTAAGTATACAACGGATTGAATGTAATGTTTAATAGAGCATGGACACTTTTAGAATCACGCAATTAAGGGTTATACATTCAAAGCCATCAAATATTCAATTTTAGAAATTCAGTTGGTCAATTTAAGGTTATGCAATGAATGAATTTAAAAACTTGGTTAAACTTTGTTATATCTACAATGTCTGGTTGTTCGGATTAGTAGGTTTTAAAGTTGGGTGACAGTCGATTATGTGATTTTAGGGAACAATAATAAAAGTATATCTATTAAGAAATACACAGTAAAGGTGTAACCAGCTAAATTACTTCCCGCCAGTTTTTTATTCACTTTAATCAATTACGTTTTATACAACCACTATATACTTTCAAGTTTTATTATAACCCCAACACAATAAAATCAAAACAATTCTATAATTCGAATTCTATGTTGAAAATCGAATCTATTTTCCGGAAGTTAATATAAGATATTAGAATCTTTTATGTATACGTCAGTATCACGCTTATCGTGAATTTTTTTAAAAATACAATCGTACTTGATTATTCGTATACAATGGAATTTATAATTAAAAAATTCATTTTCCAGAATATCCGTATACTAAACTTAAGATTATTCATGCATAAATTAAATATATTATAATTTATGGTCGGAAACATTTTCGATATAATTTTACGACTTTTTATCAATTTATTGAAGGTTAAAATAAAATATAATACATAAACTCATGGAAATTATTTGATAACTTTCTAGATAAATAAATAAATCCGTTAAACTATTTAAAACCAGTAAATGAAAATAGTACTTACTCATTTAAAGCACCCGAATTCTGTGACACTCCTTCGGAAAGTATTTGTTGGAACCCACTTTGTATTGTATCCACTGTATTTTGATAATCTAAATTATCAATAAAACTAGAATGTATCTCATTTTTGTCTGAATTATCATCATCAATATGTTGTTGATCCTCTGTACTGGGCATTTCATCCCTTATATTCGGATCAATATATTCAAATTTATCACTATTTTCAGTGTCATTTAAATCTTCTAAATATTCAATATTACTGTTACCGTACGATGTATTCACATCGTCGGCATCAACTAACAAAAACGATACAGGCCTAAAATTCAAACACAAAATTTTGAAAACTTCATTCGATGATTTAAATTCTTTTTAACTAAGAAACTTACCTTAATGCACATATTAGTATTAAAAACAACCAATATAAAATACTACCACTTATTTTCATGTTTATTAAGTAATAAATTTTATAAATAAATTAAACATTATTTAAATTTTTATATCAGGAAACGATACACGGAATTCATACTGTACTCCTTTTTTGAAAACCTGACGTGTACTAAACTTCAAAGATTAAATTTTTATGTTATGTTAAAATGTATTGTTCTGCGCATTATCTACACATACTTGACATTTAATTGGAAAAGCGCCAAATTAAAATATTTTTTTATTTTAATTATTTTAATTAAATTTTTGACAATTTTATTTAAATATTTTTCAATTGAATAATTACCAGCAATGTAAAAGTTCGAAAAATTATTTACAATTATGATACTTCAATAATATTTTTAAAAAAACTTATTTTAATTGTAACCAACAGATTGTAAACAATCATAATCATTTAATTTAAAATTTTTCATTTTCCAGTACCTCTCATAACTTTACTAAAGTCAACTATTGAGATGATGATAAAACAAACAGGAATTTTATAAAATATGTAACTATTTTAAGTTCGTTGTATACAGTAATTTTAAAAATATTTTTTTCTTCTTTTAAAAATAGCATTCTTGTCGCGTGCATAAATTTAGCATTATTGCACTTTAAATTATTTAATGCGTAAATTTATGTTTATAATCGATAAAGTCTAACTAGTACATGAATTAAATATAGAAAAATTATATCCAATGTGGTTAATTTTCTTTGAGGAACGAAAAATACACAAAATTTTTGCATCAAGATCTGAGATCGAAATTAATTATGGATTTAATCGATACATCATATCAATGTATCTGTAATGAAACAATAATAAAAATCTATAATTCTAAAGAATCTTATTTTTTTGAACTTATTATGTACTAAACTTTAAGAATAGTTTAGTAAAGCTAAATGATTCTTTAAACGACAATCAATGGATGGTATGAAAACCATATTCTAATTATCTAATTGAAATATAGGCTTACACCACAAATATGTTCGTTTTTTGAGTATTATGGCTGGGTTACATCATTCGCACTAACCTAGAGCTAGCGCTATCCACAGTAAGTTCATTAAAATTTTCAATTGAATTAACTGTAGGTTAACGCTAACTTCGGGTTTGGAATGTTACAACCCAGTTTATGTCAAATATTATATGTATGTATTTGAATACACTATAGATTCTTCCATCATCAATCAATCACTTTGTGCAATTTATTGGAATGTGTTACTCTATACTCGTAACCCGTTTATTTGAAGTAAATTCATCGTAATAAAATCAATAATGGCAAATGCACAGTGTAGCGACGACCGATAATGACAAGCGACGAGTTCACTATATTGTAAAAGATTTTGATTGATGAATAAAGAACCATTAGCAGCATTGTCAATTTAATAGAATGTAGCATTTAATAGTCAACGCGGGCACTATCGAATTTATCGCGCGATTGAAACCATAAAAAATGATTTCAATTATGTTATTACTAGTTTGAAGTTTTTAAATTATTTTTCAAAGATTAGAAATAGTTAACGTATTAATATTAAATTGACAAAACTGTCTATAAATGATGTATCGTTCGATAGAATGTATTTAAAATACCGTATTGCTCGTCGCTTTGATAAATACCTATTTGAAAAATCTAGCACTGAGCGGTTGCGTTACAGTGTGCATTCGCTATAAACACTGCACAGTAAAGCAATCAAAGCCTATACATAATGTACACTTCAAAGTATTTGTAGAACGCACTCTATTGTGTTCAATGTTTATTTTTGACTTATCGACGTACGTCAACATACGTCAAATATATCATAAGGAATTGTTTTGTTCTTAATGATTGTAAATATTTTTTAACACAAAAGTTATGATAAATTTATTAGTTTTTCAAATTTCGTTACTTTTTAATGAATAAAGCAATTAATTATGATCTGTTTCTTCCATTATATTTATACTTTTCGAATGCCAAATCGTTAAAAACATAACCTGGCTATTAATACATAACAATATTCACCGGCACAGTACATAAATATTAAATAAATGTATATTATAATTTATTAAAACAATTAAAATGTATAAAACAATGGTTTCATTAAAGCTAATATTGTTGATATTATTAAGTGGTTTTAGTACAATAGTTATATATTTTCAAGTTCAAATAAATAAATTGGAGCAAAATAAACAATTATTAGGTATGGTAGTTTATGAATAATATTTTATATTAAATTTATTAAATTGATTTTTATTTTTAGAATCTAGAATAGCGCAAATACAATCAGAAAGTCAATTGTTACATAAAACACAAACAATTGAAAGTGCACATTTAAAAACAAACCTTAACGCAGAAGATAATCTAGTTGTGATTTATAATCGTGTGCCGAAAACAGGATCCACCAGTTTTGTTGGTATACCATACGACTTGTGTAAAAAGAATAAATTTCATGTACTTCATATAAATATTACTGCTAATATGCATGTATTATCCTTGCCAAATCAATATAAATTTGTGCAAAATGTAACACATTGGGATGCTATGAAACCAGCATTGTATCATGGACATCTTGCATTTTTAGATTTTAAAAGGTTTGATTAAATGTGTTTTGCTTTTGGATTCGACTATGATATAATTCTCAAAAATGGCAAAAACTATAATAAGCCGTTTTTAAAGTTAACTAGTTGCAAAACGATGAATAAATTGATACAGTACCACGAAATACTATTGATTCAAATTTTTTTATTGATTTTAGACTTGGTGCATCTGAACAACCAGCTTATATAAATATAATAAGAAAACCATTAGATAGACTAATTTCTTATTACTATTTCTTACGTTATGGAGATGATTTTCGACCATATTTAGTACGGAGAAAACATGGAGATAAAATGGTAAATTTTTAATGATTAATTTTAAATAATTAAAAAAATCTCCTATTCGTGGTGTTTATAGATTTAACAAAGTGTTTTAAATATCCTCAAAAGCCCTGGAATATTTTACTTAAGATAAAGTATACACCAATATTGTATATCATCAGTATAAATTAATTAATAATAATTTGCTGATTTGTTAAAAATCATTCATATATTGTATTCAGAACTATTAGAGTTACTTGAAGCTAATTTAACTGTTTTTGTTGCAAAATTTTATTAGGAAATTATCTTATTTCTCTTTGAATAAAATTATACTTATTTTGTTATTAATCTTTATAATGTTACTGGAAACTTATTTGGAGACCTTTCCCATTAGCATAATTTTTCTCTTAGGAAACATTACTTTTATTTTTTACAATTGGGACAAAATTAAACACTCTGTAACGCTTCTCTTAGATCCTTAAAATTCTACTAATTTTATCAATTTTACAAAGTGATTTTGTGTTAATAACGTTTAATATAAAATAATTTATTTCAGTCATTTGACGAGTGTGTTCAAAAGAAACAAGCTGATTGTGATCCAAATAATATGTGGTTACAAATTCCATTTTTTTGTGGTCACGCTTATGAATGTTGGATACCGGGCAACGAATGGGCATTAAATGAAGCCAAAAAGAATTTAATCAATCATTATTTATTAGTAGGTGTTACAGAAGAATTAGAAGATTTTGTTGCAATATTAGAGGCAACATTGCCACGTATATTTAAAGGTGCTACCGACCACTTTTTAAAAAGCAATAAAACACATTTACGCAAAACTGCACAAAAAATCTTACCATCAAATAAGACTGTTGAAGAAATTAAACAATCAACCATATGGAAAATGGAGAATGAATTATATGAATTTGCTTTGGAACAATTTCATTTTGTTAAACGACGTGTTTTACAAAATGGCGGTGAGAAAAATTCACAAAAATATATTTATGAGAAAATTCGACCAAAATAAATTCATGTTTTGTATATATAATATCTTCTTCCTGCCTGATTTTTATTAATATATTGATGCGTTTAATATGTTAACCAAAGCCAAATTAACTTTTTTATTTGTATGTTTTTAAAATGTTGTTTTTAATAAAATAAAATGATCAGTAAATTTTGTTTTGTTTTATTTTATAAGCTTAAATCATCCACAGATAATTGTCTATAAATTACGTTCACAACTGGATAAATCAATTGGCAGAAAAGGGATTCTATTTTTGATATTCTACTTTAATATTTGACAACTATATAAATTATATTATTTATCTACTTCCAAATTTTTTTATCTAAAAATTTTGACAATTACATTTTCTACTTGAATTATAATATTGGGGAATTTTCTTCAATAGAAATCTACTTTACTAAAAAATCTACTTCTATATATTTATTTCTATAATTAATTTTATTTTAATACATTATTATTTTAATGATTTCAACATTTACTCCCAAAGTCGCTTCCACTTTAAAATGAACTGTTAATTTAATCATTCATTTGTTTTAATATAGATTTAATGGCGTGTTACAAAAAAAAATTTTTAATTTTCAGTCCAATCTCAAAAAAGCTTAGACATTTTTTTACGATTCCTGTATAAAATAAATACTTTCGGTTTTTTGTGGTAGCTTAAATATGTATTAAAACAAATGAAAGACAATTAAATTGATAGTAGTATTATTTTTTGAAAGTAGAAATATTCAAAGTTGAATTCTTTAAAACTAGATTGTTTGTAAATAAAATTACTTCATAGTAGAAATGTATAAAACTAGATTTTTTGTAAGATAGCTTTTTCTAGACAAAATTTTTGTAAAGAATATTTAATTTTTGATAAGTAGAAATTAAAGTAGATAGATAAATAATGGCAGGAAAAGGTTAAGGTAGATTAATATTGAAAGAAAAAACATTTTATATCCTTCTATAAGTATTAATTTAAAATTAATGTCCCTCAATCAAGGCCTCTCAGGCGTAAATAATAGTAAGGTTCTCATAACCACTATTCAATTGAAATAATCAAACAATTTCCTATTAGTAATTTGTCAAAGTCACAATTACGTATTTTACTATACATTTAATTAATAACGCGTGATGATTAATTGGGGTTATTTATGAAATTTTAATGAAAGTTTGTAAACCTATTAGAGAAGTATCAATTAAATTAATCAATATAATTATTAACATAATAAGCTTACTCATTTGTTACATAAAACATAAATTAAAAAATACATTGTTTTAGAATTAAATTGAAATAAATTTGTAATTCTGGATAGATATGAAACTAGTATTTTATCGATTATTATTAAACGGTACAACGCTTTTTTTTCTTTTCATTTAGTGGGCAGATGATAGTTTGTAATGTGGATCATGAGAGTAACATTTACCGAACGCCTATATGTAAATTCAAGTTAATTGTGACTCTTTCTACGAAAGTTAGAAGACAATTACTAATACCGCATACTTTGTATTTCAGCTGTAATTTACAAATCACTTAAAAAATTAGTATCAAAATATTATAAAATTTAACAAACACAAACAGTTTTTTCCGAAAAAATAATTCTAAATATAAGATGAAGTTTTTATTTTTATCCTACGAACGTTTATTCAGGAAAAAAATTTTGCCCAGCCATTTGGTTTCAAATGAAAACTGCAGTGTTTCCAAACCTCCTTGGTTATAACATTTGAGTAATTATTATTTTTCATTTGGTCGCGAAAATTGAAAGGAGGATTTGAAATTGTCTTTATTACGAATGTCCCATTATAGATGTTTCATAACTGTAACTTGAATATGTATCCCTACGTCAAACCTCGGGGACAGTTCTGGTGAATATGTTCATCTTCTGTACTGCAAATGTGTCATTAACTTGAATCCAATTCAGATTTTATTTCTTTTACTGTTAAACCTTTTAAATAGAAATGTTTAATCACCGTTCAAAGCTCACTTTTTTCACAACTAATGAATATGGGTTTAACTTTTCCCGATATCTAGTGAGGAATGATACTTACTAAAAACGGATCATTCGCAAAATTTCATTAAATATACTAACTAGATTTTTTTTACAATAGGTTCTTACGATGCTCAATATAACTACGAGCCCATCGCCTGAGGGGTCCTCGCCTCTTTGTCCTCTATAAAAAACAACAACCAGGATCGTAATATGACAAGATCGTTTGAATAACCTATAATGAATATGGTAAATTGTTTACTTCAACAAGGGCCCCCGTGGTCACAATTAGTTCGAGTCCTGTACCTATATAGTAGTTAAATATTCATAATTACTACACGTGTATTAAAAATTTAGTTTATTCAAGTACATTATATATATTTTATTAAATTCATGGTAATGTTTTTTTTCGTTTATTGGTTCATTAACTAGTTAATAAAAATTTAATTAATTACCTAGTTTACAAACTCACTAAAACTTGAAAAAATTTTCACCCATTGGGTGGGGTCGTTTTAAATAAGAAATTTTCAATTATACAACAACAAATTTTCGACTATTGGTTTTAATTATTTATGTAGGTGTAGGTTTTGGTATGCAAATAACAAAAATTACTGTTTTTACATTGAACATATATATGAAACATATGTGGGCCATGAGGGTATATTAAGTTTAGTATACAGATTTTATCTCAGCGTGTAAACTTACTTAGCATGTAGACTTGAATTCAACTTTAAACAGAAATATATATATTCGATTTTTTTAAGTTGTAACTTATGATTAAAGTATTTTAGAATACATTACGAATATTTAGGAGTATGATTTAATTTATTTTCATACATTAATTAAATAAAATCTTATATTATTTTATCATATGAAATCTAGTGAACACCGTAAAATAGTTATATAATTCTAATGTTGGTACAATCGTCAAAGAGAGTATATTGCACTTTCTTTAATACTTTATGTTTGTTATAGCAAAAGTTCTTTGTCGACAAGCTTTCAATTTGAAACCATAACATTTAAAAATATTGGCTAAGATTTCTATATTAATTATTTAAATTCTTAAATTGGCTAAATCATGGCAGAATAAAATAATATTCCATAAAGTTTATTAAAACGAATTCAAAATGAGTTAAAAGGAACAATTGATACTGACTACATGGTCTCAGACTTTCTTATGTGCTAATTAATTTTTCGATTAAAAACGACATTAACCAACCAGTTTTTAATTTTTCCCTCGAAAACCATTTACTGAATTTTAATTTTTAGAATGAAATGATGTCCGTTTTATTAAATTTTCATTCGCCTCGTAGCATTTATATACTTCCTAAACATCCTTAATAAAATTTTAATTTTTGTTTGAAATATTTTTTAATAAATTTTTGGAATCCGTTATAGAAGCTGCTTGACACAAACGTAATTAAATTATTCTGCCCAAGGACCGACCCTCATGGGCTTAGGCTTAAATCCGCCCTTTCACCTTATTTAAAATTTATTTTTTTATAATTGAATTGATTTTTTTTTGTTATTGAAAGAGAAATTGTCATTTTTTGAAGCTTGATTTACTTTGTTCTTCTTAAAAAAGACTATACTTTTTGAGAACTTTTTTGCCTGCCCCGAGTGCAATTATTGATGGAAATGTATACTTAAAGTTCTATGACTTGTTTTTTCTAATATAAGGACCATTCAAATGCGTAGTGGTCAAATTATTCAAATGTATTTAATTATTGTTGTTTTAAGGCCATTTGAAAAATTGTATTGAAATCATTAGTAAAATTCCATTATCTTTTATGTTATCATGTGGTATCTTCGAGATGAAAATAGGATAAAAGTTTGTTACACAGCTTGAATAGAAGTTTTTTTACTTGTTCCCCTTTTCTAATATCCAAATTATTGCAAATCTTGGCACATTATACCTGTGATTATAGATATAAGATTTATGTATAAATATTATTCAGACATTAAAATTTACAAAGTAATTGATTAGTTAGAAATTATTGATTTAACTCAAATAAAATGAGTATTATATTTCTCATATAATTACTGAAAATTGCATATTTAATAAAGGAAAAATGACCTAGATAAATCGAAAGTTTTTAAATATACCCCTCTGTGTCTTCGATTCTATATATTTTATATATACATATACTTATATAGTTTGTTTTACATAATTAAAACTTAAAGATATACCAAATAAAATGAACGATGTTTGATGGAATGTTATTATTGGCATGTTATATCATAATCATATACTTAATATACTTAATGAAATATCATATCTATACCTATATATTTTTGTTTCAATTCTTATAAACCATGTTTATCGTTAATTTATTTATTACATTGCAACAAGATCTGATCGTACTTGAGTATGCGAAAATCGAGCACCATATCCTAACAATATAATTGTGTAATGAATATTAGGAGTTCATATTAAGAGAGATTAAACTCACAGCAGTTAAGCTTTAGAAACACACTTTTTTATGTAAAATTTTAAAATTTTCGCACACAAATAACTCAAAAAATACTTGGAAACGGAAGGTTTGTCGAAGAGTTTTTGTCGAAAAACCATTTCTAAATATTTTTTGTCCAGAAAACTCTTCGACAAGCCCTCCATTATCATGTCAATATTGTGCATACCAAATTTTATAACATTTGGATAAGTATCTTTTGAATTATTTGTTAGCGAAAATTGAAAGAAATACAATGTATATTACATGAATCATCAGTTTGTTAGAAGCTAACTCCTTACATAAAAAGTCTGATTCTAATAGCTGTGAATAATCCCTCTTAAGGGTACTTGTTATTTCTGCAATAAGCACATTCCTTAATATAGGGTAAGTCCGACGGGGATGGCCGTACGGAAGAGATTATCATTAGGATTTATTTTCGTAACCCATAGCTAAATAGCAATATTCTAAGCTTAGTTCACTTATGTCGTCATAGTCTACTAACAGTACGTGGTACGTCGGCAGAAGTAAAATAAGCTTAGAGCATTGTCAGCTATCTAAAGTTTCCAAAAATAATAATATAGACGAGCAATAATTACCGTACGGCCATGTCTCCTGGACTTATCCTAATATCTTTCAATTTTCGCGACTAAATAATAATCCAAATGTTGATGAAATTTGATAAGCACAAAATTGACATGACGGAGGGTTTGTCGAAGAGCTTTTCTAGAAAATAGATTTCTAAATATAAAATCAAATTTTAATAACCTTAGAAAATTTTTTTTTGCGAGAAAATTCTCCGATTTCATGGCAATATCGTGCATACCAAATTTCGTATTATTTGGATAATCCTTTGTACACCAAAATTTGAAGATTCACATTGGCTAATTATTTTATATTAGCTAATGTTTTTGTCAGTTATTTTTTGCGCGAAACTTGAAAGGTATTAAGGAATGTGCTTATTTCAAAGGTAATAAACCCACTTAAGGATCAGAATCTTTCTAGATCATTTTTTTTACGATCTCATTTGTATTTTCCGATAGAGTAAAAGGTTTTGAGTCATTTAAAAAAGGTTTTTTTCGTAAAATGGAAACAAATCAATACTTTTAAACTATTGTGATTTTTTCGAAAAATATTTCGAGCTATAAGCGATTTAAGATTGATACAAGTCAAAAAACGTCATTTTTAGATATGGTTAACTCATTTTCTAACTGCATGCTCAAGTAAATCCAAATCCTGCTCTAATATAGTTTTTTTTTTCAATTCTTATAAACCATGTTTATCGTTAATTTATTTATTATTTAAAAAGTGTATATAGGTATTATCTAGTTTTTTTTCTTTTTTTTTTTTACAAATAAGTCGTCATAATTTAATTTAAATAATATATATTTATTTAGTATAATTATGGTATTACCTTATGTGTATATAAGTAAAAGCTTCACAAAGTCTTGAGGCATCAAATAAACCTTGAAAGAAACAATATAAAAAAGAAAATTTTTGATCTTTCTATTTCTTCTTATTTAAAAAAATATTGTTATGCATCAAAAATAATTATAATTATAAAAAGTAATATATGATTTCGACTCTTAAAAATCGATTTAAATATTTAACTTTTAATTTAAAACTAAAAAACTGCATTTTTGGAAAATCTTGTTATTGCCCAAATCGAATTTTGACTAATTTTTCTGAGATACAGTCGAAGATGGCTTAGAAATATAAGTTTGGAAACACAATGTCATAGTGAGCTCAAAGTTGGCAATTTTTTTTATCATAATTATTTAAGCTTACTATAACCAAATGATTGGCAACTGTTAATTACAAATTATAATTCAAAATAATAAAAACTGGCTACTCACATTAGACAGATTTTGTATCGTAACTAAATTTTTGCTCCCTGTTTGCTTAGAATAATCTTTTACATATAACATTTGATTCTAGCTACATAGTAGTTCATGACGAGTTAATATTTAATTTTTGGAGATGATTTAGTACCATTATTGAATTTTGACTCACCATTGACCCACAACTGGCATAAAATAATTTTTTATTGATATCATTTGTTGTTAGTTGGATAGTGGCTCATAGTAGGCCATTATTGAATATTTAGAGATGATTTTCAGCCATTATTTAATTTTGACTTATAGTCAGCGCACAGCTCTAGCATACAATAATTTTTTTTTTACATAATAAACATTTTTTTTAACTAAAATACTGGCTCATGGGAAGCCAATGGTTACTATATGGCAATGATTTTGTACAATTGCTAAATAATAGCTCATGGTGAACAAATATTTAATATTTGAGATGCTGGCGCAAACCAGGCATAAAATAATTTGTTACAAATATCACCTATCTACTAAAGTATAATTAATGGTGAGCTAATATTTAATATTTGGAAAAGATTTTCTATAATTTTTAAATTTTGTCTGATTCTTATAGCGGGGACAAAATAATTCTTTACAGGGATTAGTTCTAGAATTACATGTAAGATCGATACAGCCTACAGCCTATTGAAATGTTCATCCTCATTAAGAGCTGGCTTAAAATAATTTTTGCTAAATACTATTTATGTCAGTTGTATATGAAATTATATGTGCGGTAATTTCTTATATATACAACGTAAAATACAACCCATAAATAAAGCTCGTTTATTTATTTATTAAAAATTATAGTAATAAATAAAAAATCTCTCAGTTCATAGGATAACAGTTGAATCACCATCATTGTCAACCAAATCATAAAATATAAAATATATACATAAAACCCAAGAAAGTTAAATGTTATCAAATCCTTCGTCACTGTATCATTTAAAAAAAATTTTAACAGTGGATAGTTTTTTTAACATGATTGAATCAAATTTTTAGCAAAAGATTATCTATTATTTCTTGTCAACTATTAGCCCAAAAATTACCCCCATAAGTAGCAAAAATAGCATTACATAATGAGGTAATGACTGGCTGGTGTCAGTCACTGGCCAATGGTGAGTTATAACCCCAATTTGTTAGCTATTGGTTGGTGAGAGATGAGTTTAAATTCTACTCAGCTGTTCTCATTGTAATGCGTGAATTTTTGGGAAAAATTCAGTTTTTTAATTTTAAATGCCGTTTAAGACGAACAAAGCTCTGTGTGCCAGATTAATATTTGATATTAAAGTTTAACGTATTACTACAATGAGAACAGATATAATTATAGGAATTAAAATATATTTGGTAAGAATATTAAATGAGAGATGTCGTAATGATAAGTGTTATAAAATGAAACCAAATACAGTTTAGCATATTGAGTGTCAAAGTATTCTTCTACAATATGATCAAATGTTATTTTGTATGGTACTCGAATGAAGAAATTCAAAACGCACGTACAAGATTATCCACAGCAGTTATTGACATAAAGGAGTGTCCTTCTAACAAGCTGTTGACTTAATTATATTTGGTACAATGTGTGTACCAAATTTCAGAACATTTGGAAAATTATTTTTTGAATTATTTGGTCGCGAAAATTGAAAGAATTTTATAATGGAGGGTGCTTTAGTATTAATTTTCAAATCTCTTTAAAGTTAAAAATTTCGGTGAATAGTAAATCAGATTTTCGCACTTAGTCCCACCCTCTATCAACCTCAAGTATTTGATTTTCTTTGCTTGAATCATAGAGGTGCGCAAGTTTCCTGTCATTCATCAGAGGTGGTGCCTCAAATTTTAATCTCTTTGAAGTGAGTGAACAGATAAGTTTACAGAGACTTTGCTCTCTATTAGTCTACCACAATACTGTATAACACTTGCATTTTGTTGACGAGATGTTAACGACTGGGCTAACAATTAACTCATCGCTGCTTATGAGTATAAAACTTAGCGTTGGTGAAATTTAAGAATAAACCATCCACTTCCAGACACCAAATGTGTAGAGAGAGCCAATTTCTTTGTGAAATAATTGCTATCAGAATATCTGCATCTATTGCTATGACATGCCTATTTCCTAGTGACGATATCACCCAACTGACTGAAGAGTCGAATTTTCTTCCTGGTTTTGCCGAGATCTTTTTGTTTGAACTGCTTTTCATTTAGCTCCCACAGAAAACAACCTGCCAGTTGGAGTCAAATCAAGATTCAAGTCGAAAGGAAGAAATGAGTTCTGATGAATATTCAAAATAAATTCTCTTTACAAGGCGACTGTCTAGCGTTTTTGTTTCTCACCCACGCCTTAGAGATGAATGAACTCATTTATGTATAAAATGATGGTCTATAAAACTTTCTTCGAAATTTCTAAGAAATATGTGTCAGAACTATACATCATCATAAAAATTAAACAATTGAATTAGTTATTAGAAAGAAAAACACATAAAAAAAAACTGTACATATATATATTTTATTATTATAGTTATTAATTTGTTTTTAGTCAATTCTTAAAATCGTTTCCATGGAGAATTACAATACTCTCCCCCCACCAATTTGATTGTGGTGTCGTAAATATACCATTTAATGTATGTATGACCAGTGACCGTGGACTATCTACCATGCCGCAACACTAATATCGGCTATATTTTATAATACGCGCAGGAAAATTTTCATATACAATATATATATATATAATAAAACCCTATCAATTATTTATCGTATTGTCAACATTTTTCATGTTTTAAGAATTTTATGATTATAATCATTGAGTTTCATCCAGTCTTTAATAAACTTTTTGGTAGTAAAGTTGATGACAAAGAAAATTTTAGGATCGTAAACTTTTTGTTTCGATTATTATTCGATATTAAATAGTGAGATTCTTTACGTTGAGTGATTTTATTTTTTATTTTTCCATTTCTAATTTATTAAAAATATAAAATAATTATAAAATTTTGATGTGTGATTTTTTGTTAAATTTAATTAATTTTTAATAGACTTTTAAGTAAAATTATAGTGAATTTATTAAATTTATCCATGCATCATCAGATCTTATATTGTTCAATAAACTGGCGTCTTTTACCATGGGAATCTGTTTAGATACAGGTTAGTTTTAATGCTTATATTATCATTGTTTATTAAATGTTTTTCCAGGAAAATCAGAAAATTTCGATATCTTTAAAAACGATAATTTGTGTATTTTCCTTAAGTCATTATGGTTTATTTAAAAAATACAATTTTAGTGGAAAATTGTCATGTTTTTAAGCAGTTTGAATGAATAATTAAAATAATAAAGCGGAAAAGTGGAAAAGATATTAATTTGAATTTTTGAAAATATTTATAAATATTTTCTACCGCTTTTATTTAGTATTACCAGGTGTTACACACTTCGTAATGTTTTCTAGCGTGAAACCAGTAGGTGGTATAGGAGGTAAAGTCAGAGCATTTACTATCTTATAAATGTTATAATCAGAGCATTTACTATGTTAAAAATATTATTAGCATTTACTAATGTTATAAATGTAGACAAGTTTTGAGCTTGGAAAATATAGAAAATGAAAAATTTCTCGGTCTAAATTCGAAATTAAAATAAAGAAAATTAACGGTGAGATGTGAAAATTGTTCTCTTGTCATTTAAATTATGGCAGGAAAACTGCATGACGGCGGGAGAACAAAACAACGTGATGCTATTTTATTATTTTACTTATTCTTAAAGCATTCCTTCATACTCTCCTACTTTATTTTTAATTTCTTCCGTTATAAAAAGGCAAAATTTGTCGAAAATTGGTTTTACGCAGGAGCAATCTTAAGTATTGCAAATAATATTTAATGTAAAAAAAAATTCTAAACAATTCAACAAAATTTTTAAGTCACTTTATAGGCTGAATAATCTACAAAACAAATTTTTAAAACGTCGTCAGAATATATTTTACACGATTTTTTGGTGGATAAACATTTTTAATACCAACCTCAAACTGTTAATGATTTGATTTACATAATAATTTTAATATTTTGTATTGATAAATAGTCATATTTTGTTATTAAATCGTGCTATATTAGGCATATCCTTGTCTAAATCTTTTGGATCCAAAGTATAAGTATTTGTCATATAAATTCCCAGCGTATATAGGAGAGATTGGGGTGAACACGGGTAATTACGAACAGTGCAGTACTGGAGTATCTACCATAAAATTATTTCAAAAAATCTTTTTATTGTCATTGTTTTCGATGTAAAACATCCATTTTAGTTTCATTATATGAAAATATAGCTGATTTTTTGGCAAATTTACATTAAATGTCAAGCCAATTTTTCGAGTCTTTAATTCGAGTTTTAATTAAACGTATGTTCGTTCCTTGACAAAACGAGCCTGTTGACTTGAAAATTGTATTTAATTTTGTCTTAATTCTTGTTGCTAATATGTTTCTACGAAAATCGTATTTTCGATAGCTTATTAAAAGCTTATTAAATTACAAATATAGCCTATTAAAATAAAAATATAGTCTTTGAATTTTCTCTGTAAATTTGTAACAACCCCGCCCGAGCCTTCAAGTTTTGTTTATGAATTATATTGTTTTATAGTCTGTAAACCAATGTGATAATAAAATTAATTAGAATTTCATTTTTTGCAGTAGCATAAGCACTCATTCTTCAGTGGTCGTCATTCCCCCACTTAACAACAGTGTAATAACTTTTTCCTATATAAAAATTTTGAAAAGTTGTAGTTTTCAATTTCGGAACCTGTAAAATTATCTATTGCGCACACAAGCTTCAAAAGGTAGAATAATCGTTTTTTTTTTTGTTATTGTTAAAGGAAGATATCCAAAATAATAAAAATTTTATGGCTATGCCCTGGAAAGCCAAAATTGAGTAAGAGGGTTATAAATTGGTAAGAGGGATAGATCGAGCGTTGTGACTACAGTAAGAAAGCATTTATTAAATAGTTATCCATACTCATTAGAAAAAGTTATGCTCTGAGCCTTGAACACGATTTTCCATTTCTTGAAGATTAATGATAGACAAGTACACTTTGTTTGCTGAGTAACTTACAATGTGCTTCGCCAAATTGCATGAGCAATAGATTTATATATACTTATTTAAATTTTCTTCTGTAGGGATATGTCTCCCTAAAAATTTGACTCAGTTGAATCGATAATAAATTTAAAAGTCGTTTTAAATTTTCATAATAATTATGTTTATTTCATTTTGATTGATAAATGAATTTTCTTTTCTTGCATCGGTTCAACTGGGAAACTGAAATTTTTTACTTATGTTTTACAGCATTTATTTATATCTTGTATGTATTTCATATTAGTATTAAGTGTATTCCACATCCTGAACCGAGTCACTGTCTGAGTGATATTCGGGAGGCATTTGATCATTAGTATCAGGTGCCGGCTATCATTACCAATGGATTTCTGTGGTTTTCCATTTGGTTTGCACAAAGTGAATACTGGAATAGTTCCTTATAAAGTAAGGCATAGCTGCATACGTATCCCTTCCTTCATATGCCCCATCCTATTATTTTGACTTTTTCTGTACAATTTTGTATTGTTTAAAAAAAGAATGAATCAAGATTTGAATTGAAATGAATTGAAGTAGGTTTAGTTAGTGTTGTATGAGACTTTTGAGACTGTTTCCCAGGACCTCTTTCATAATCATACTTTTTGTGATTATGAAAGAGGTGGAAAGCCATGAATTTTCACACCTATATCGCTTTTCCGAATTGAGTTAGAGAATTGTAAATTGGTCAGTTCAGTTAGTGTTAAGGATGTGTTTTTTAAGGGTATTAATAACGAGAAAAAAGACTTTAGCGACGGAGTCTGCTACTCATGGGTTTTTAATTTTCAAAATTCAGAGCTATTTAGCTAGTTTGTATATAAATTAAGAAAGGGTATATTTACTTAGATATTATATTAGTATATTTAATTTAGAATGGTACGGAAAATCTAACATTTTTTCATGAAATGTCCCTGAAATATAATAATATATGTATTCAATGATATTATAGGTTATTGATTATGTCCTAATCTGTTGTCGCTTTTTTTCAGTTTTGCAATATATCGCGCAAACGAAGATAATTATTTTATAATTATTTTTTATACCAAAAATATTGAAATAAAAAGAAAACAAAAGACAAAATTTCAAATTTTTTAGTTTTCGGCATTTCTGCTTATAATTTTTTTTTGGGTTACAGGATAAGTATACGCATTAAGCATAAAGGAAAAAAAATTAAAACTTGCCACCTGTCACAGGAATTTTTTTACAATATTATGTACTTAGTATTATTATACTTGACATACATAATATGTCAGAGAATATTAATTTTATCCTAAAGTTTGTAACACTATCTAATATTGACCGCATAAACAAAATACGTTCGTCCGTCATAACTCAAAAACAAAAAGAGATAACAAGGTGACATTTTAGTGACATAATCTAAATATAAAAAGTGAGTTAAAGTTCGTGATCCTTGATCCCACTTTTAAACTATACAAGATAGAAGAAAAGTTCATATACGAAAAATGTTAATTCTTATTGAAATTAAACAACTTTTGTTTGATACATTTTTTCGTAAAATTGGGCTAATAAATACATATAGGTAATTAATATATATTATTATACATGTATACATATATAACTGAATAGATTGAATATTTATGAATGCTAATTAAAAATAGCCCAAATAAATGTTATAGAATTATTCTGTTTTGTTAACATACTACGTTTGAAGAAAACGGTTTCAGAATTTTCGAGAAAAATGTAAAAACCGAAAAATAAATCGGACATCGGATAGTCCAAATCGGATTTTAACCAAACGCTTCTTGGCATAACTGTAGGTAATATGAAAGCACAATACCAAGTTTGGTGAGTTTTGAATAAAGCGTTAGATTCAATATCGCTGTAACACAAATAAAGCCACACAATCACACACAGGCCAATATCTGCATACCACTATTTTGGAATCAGGGTGTCTCTTAATATGTATTTCCGGTAAAAACTCGATATCGAAATTTTGTCAGGGTTACAATACTTTCTTTTGATATAGTAGTAAAAACAAGTGAAAACTAACATTAATTGTTAATTGTTTAGATACTCGACATATGATGGAACATATTCTGAAACAACTAAACTGAATCATTTTTCAAACAAAAGTTGTTTGCATACAAAAAAATAAACTTTTTTTGTATTTAAACTTTTCTTCTATATTTTATAGTTTAAAAGTTGGGATCCATTGGACCCAATAGACCGATTTTTCTCATTCACAAACTTAAACTCACTTTTTATGTTTATAATACGTCTCCAAAATATCTGCTTGCTATCTCTTTTTGTTTTTGAGTTATCATGATGCCGTAAGGACAGTCGGAAAAATGGAGTAAATTCTATGAACACCTATATCAAAATTTTGTTTGTGCGGTCAATATTAGATACTGTTAGACTAAAATTAATATACTCTGACATATTATGTATGTCGAGTATAAAGAAATGAATATTAATTATTCTACAGTTTGTGAAGGCAAACGTGGATAATTTTCTGCTTACCCCTCCGGGTACTCGGACCTCACTTTAGAGACCACGGGTAGTCTAGTGCAAATCTAATACTTATAGGATCTGTAAAATTAGGTCAAAAGTCTTAGAAATCTGTCAAATTCTATTAGTTTAAATAAAGCCCGTTGATAATCAAAGAATCGAAGGTGATAAGGAATGTTCAAAAATTCTGACTCTTTCTCTATTTTCGGACACCCTTTATTTTCATATTACATTACAGAAATGATTAGTGACGGATGAAATTACGACGTCTTTCTTCTTTTCATTGGGAATTTGAACATATGTTGGTTGGTTGGTTGTACTACTTAATACAGAATTTTTGTTATAATTATTATGTTTATGATATAAATAATATAGAAATACCTAGACCCAGAATATCTTTCGTTTATACTGATATAGATATTTATGATTATTTAATGAAAAAGTCTATTATTTTTTTTTTTTTTTTTGTTTCATACAACATTTTAAGTATTATCTATTGAAAAAATATTGGAATAGTTTATTCTATATAATTAAATCAAATAATAATTATAAGAATATTTAATAATCAAAATTAATTAATAAATTATAATGTACACGGTGACATACAGTGAAGTAAACATAAATAATTTTTATAGCGTCCAATAATAAAAAAAAAAAAAAAAAAAAATTATTACTATTATTTTTTCCATTTTTTTTCTCTTCTAATCATAAAGTGATATAAAAGAGAGAGCTATCATTATCTGGTACACATTTTTTAATGTTTATAATTTATTCCAGTACCTAAGTATTTAGAACGAGGCTAAACGACACTAAAAGAATGATTGATATATTTAACTAATTTAATTTATAAGATTGACAATAGGGAAGATGCAATAAAAAATTTGCTACCCATCAAAATGTGAAACTAGGACTCAATACCAAACAAAATTCAAAAATTAAATTTCAATTTTGATTCAAAAACGAATACTCTTAAATATTGTTTTTATGGGTGATTCTATGATAAACAATTTTTGAATATGAATGTAATTTATATAACATTTTTATACACAATCATATTTTTATACTCATATGTGTCTACTACCATTATTTATCTTAAATTTTGAAGGAAAGTGTATATAAGTGCCATGGACATCGGTAAGACCTCTTATCGTAGAATGACCCTTATGTATAATCACTATGGAGATGAATATGTATGGCGTTATTTATGAAAATCTCCATTTTTGATTAATTAAGAATTTTGAAAGTTCATATTTTGGCTATTTTTTCAGATGATCGTGGAGTAAAGACGCTTCAATTGAAGTGATACAAAAATAGTTGTGCATGTTCCCTATTGAGTAAAATTGTTTGAAACTCTTTAAAAAAAATTTTATGCCTCAATTATAATTTAAATAATATTAAAATATTTTAAGAAGAGAATTACATAATTTAAATGGGTGATGTTTACATTACCGTATTATATAAAAATACGATGAATTGGGAAACATTTTTCAAACAAAAGTTTTATCATTTTAAATGCTCGATTAATGTCAAGTGTATACTTTTATGAGTATGGGTTCTAGGTTAAATAAAGGTTAACTTAATTTTTTTAATGATCCCTATTTTCTTATAGCAGATTTGGAGTTTATAAAGAAAAACAAACTTTTTGTAGTCGATAAAGTTTTGAGCGAACATGAATACACCTTTTCAAAAAATTGTTTAAACGAAAAATTGTTTAAGATTTGTTTAAATTGCTGGGATTTTAGCAAATAATTTGTTTGTTTTCATTTTGAAAAAAGGAGCTAAATATCTCTATTAAAAATTTCGAAAAATTATCAAAAATATCTATTAAAATCTTAGCAATTTGTCTCTACGACGAATTATTTTACTCTAGTTTTCGTATGAAAAATAATTTGTATAAAATATCATTTTTTTGAACATAACTTTAAAAGCACATAAATAAAAATCTGTTCTTTAAACAAATCTGCAATAAAAAATATTGGGTCGCTTTAAAAATATGAAGTTAATCGTAATTTAACCCATAACCATATGCTTCTAAAAATAAATATGCAATTGAGATTATTCGGTATTTTCAAATGATTAAAGTTTGGTTTGAAACAATTTTTTCGATTTCAAACAAAAAATAATTTTTGAATAATTTTTATAAATTTTTTCTCCTAATATTCAATTTTGATAATTATATTGACAGGAAATAATACTTGTTTTGTTTTTTCAACTGAAACTTTAAAAATTTAAATGCCAATATAGTTTTGAAATAAAATAAAACATTTTAGACTTCCGACTGGTAGTATTTTAAAAAATTGTTTAAAAAAAGTTGTAGACATTCAATAAGAATATTTAATAATCAAAATTAACTAATAAATTATAACGTACATGATTGATATACTGAGAAATTACCATTAATGATTTTTATGTATAAATTTCGATTTTTTCCCCAATTTCCTAGATCAAATTATTTTGTATTTTTATAAATACGTATTTCGACTACAAAGTAGTCATCATCAGTATGAATTAGCTAGTTGTAATGATTCTCTGAGGAGATGTTACTCGTTGCTAATTTGGTGACGGTTTGCACGTTATGCAATAAGAAAATCGTTGTCCAAAAGGTTAACATCATTATTTCCGAGTTATATCTATGAAGTATTGTATAATTATATCTATTAAAATTATAAAATAGAATACGTATCAATTAGAATTACCGCATATTATCTTTTTTGACAATTTCCCGGAAAATGGCTCAAAAGTCTGAACTTCAATATTTTGGTCGATTTCACATAATTTTGATTCATCAACTCATTTCTTTCATTCTTCTTAAAAAAATGATCGATAGTTTTTTAGTGACGTTCGAAATATGATAATGGTGTCACATATTTTATAAAATTTTAAAAATATTATTATAATGAATGATTGGATTTCTAATTATGTATAGCAAATAGGAAATTAAATCATTATCATTAAAGCTCATTAAATTAGGCCACGCTACATCCATGTTCAAATAACCTATACACTGATCACTTATCTATTTAGTGCTGAAAATAAATATTTATTTTTCATTGTATAGGGTATATCCGGAGGAGATTGCCGTACGGGAGAAATGTCAAATACAAATATTCCAGGAAGCATTATGTTAATTGATATATTTTATGCTTAGTTCAGTTCTATTAACATAGGCTACTAGCAGCAAGTGCAAAGTGATACTGAAATTAAATCAAAAAGCAAGTAAGCACCAATTAATAGGTTTTCCTGAGGAAAAAGTTTTTTTTATGAGTTCACATATAGTTTCACTGTTATAAAATTTGAATCGAAATTCATACTTTTATGTTTTACTCTGATGGGTATTGTAGATGAGTTGCATTCCAACCTCAAAATCATACATCAATTCATACTCATTCATTTTTATATCGACAACAGAAAAATTGTCTCAGGCCAAATGTAGCCATCTCTTCTTAATTGACCGTGAGAGATGGCTACATTTGGCCTGAGACAATTTTTCTGTTGTGTTTTTCGAAGCACCTCGATAGAAATAATACGTAAGTCAACTGTCTGTCAAAGCTCAATACCAGTTTTATTTTAATCCGAGACAAAGACTTTTATAGATCGAATACCTAATACACTCAAAAACTATTTACGCACCCTACCAAAAATCAGTAAAAAAATAGAGAAGTTAAGTAAAAGAAGACAACTAAAAAACACAAATAAGAAAGAAAATAAGAAAATAAGGGTAATAAAACTAACACGGCCATCTTCCCCGGTCAGGAGAGATGGAAACACATTAAAATGATATTTTTTACGTTTTATTTATATGGAGGTAAAAATAATAATTAATTGGCCGTTCATGGTTGAAATAAACACATAATTTAACTTAAGTTGCGTAGGTTTAATTCGATAAATTAATAATGAATAATATTAATAATAATTATAGAATTTTTTAACGATATTTTAATGCTATTAAAATTTATAATCTGTTAAAAAAAGATTTATTGAATTTAATACAAATCGCAATGGAACTCATTTTTAAAGAAATGATTGTATAGAAATTCTCAAGCAATGTTTTTCATGGACAAGGAGTATTATAAATATTTACGTACTGGTACTCCGCTGCTGTAGAAGTACAATATATATAATAATCTAATAATCTTAATCATCCAAATCACACACAAAATGGTGATGTCTGTGTTTTGTGTTCTCAACAATATCCAACTTATCGAATTTGTGTGTCTAATAGCAAATGGAAGGTCTTCATGAGAACAATATTCCTCATTAGAACAATAATTATTACTTGATAATGATTTTCTAAATCGAAAGTGCACTCATGTTTAAAGTAAATCTTTTAATTTTTTTCTAATTTACACTTTAAAATTGTTAATTGTACAAATTTTAAAGTGTTAATTAGAAAAAATTAATAAGTTTCCATTATTATTTTATATCCTTTTTGAATTATATATCTGTAATTTGAAAATTAAACTTGTGAACATCAATAACATTCTCTGACTTTAAAAACGTCCTCGTGAGATAATATGTTTAAATTAACATCCCGTTGCCAACTAGCAAACTAGATTTATACTTCTTCTGAAAACGGTGCCCGCAAAAAATTGTACTCTTAATTAGATCCCCACCATTTTACCATCAAGCGAAAATCGGCACTGTTTACATAAATCATTTAAATTGAGTTAAATTCGATTAGTCTGGAAAAACGGTATTAGACAGAAATAAAAAATCGAAACAAAAAAATGTCAAGTGTAAAAATAAATCTCGTTTACTGTCAGTAAACGAGAAAAATTCAAAAGTAATAAAAATGTTGAAAATTTATTTATTTTTACCTTGTATACAAATTTTATCTCAATCGCTCAAGCTGTTCAGTAGATATAGCCATTTAAATACATTAATAATAATTTTTTAATAAGTTTTTTTTTTCTGATATTGCTGTGTCTATATATCGTCCCATTCGTTCGATTTTGATAAAATTTTGTATGAATACGAATGATATAGATTCGTATCAGTTCTTTATACAAAAAAATCTCGAAGTTAGCATAACTAGCTTACTGCTATAGGAAATTTTATGTGAATTATTTTTCCTAATATTCAAATTGCAATTCATTCGGTGTAATCGGACATATTAGTTATTCAAGTTAACATATTCATACATGACGACTTACGAGGAAATTTTACTCTTATAGTTTGTATTGTATTTATTTTCTGGCCTAAAATTTTTTATCTTTCAAATACATATGTTATCTATCACAAGCTGAGGCCAAGGATAATAATACGTTTAACATTAATTTTATTTAGGTATTGATATGACACAATTATATTCATATATCATAAACCATTGTATTAGGATTAATTACGGTCAACAATTTTTATTTTATATTGATAAAATAAAATTTGGACAATAAAGAAAAATGACTTAATAGAAATTCATTTCATTATCAATGAATAATAGCTACACTATTATTAGAATTGATATTAAAATGAGATTATAGAAAAAAAATAATAATTACTTGTCCACCAGAATGACAATAGTTCTTTTTTTTTTGAACAATTGGGTAATAATTTAAAATAGTTGTAATATGATGTAATGTAGGTAAATAATGCGATATGTATTCTGAAATTTTAAATAATTATTTTTGGAGCAGTGGAGCTTACCCTAGAGTATGAGTAATGGTAGAGCTGACTATGAGTTAGATATGCCGCACTCAAACATGTGTACCGCTCCAGGGATGCAAAATCGTTCATTAAAACCGTCGATGTTTAACTTTTAAAATAAAAAACATTGGTATAAAACAGTAGTGTTTTAGAAACATATTGGATTCATTGTTCTTTTTTGTTCTATTAGGCTTTTTTCAATTAAAAACAAGAGTTTCAAAAAATTTCAAAAAATTAATCAAGTGAAGGTAACAACTAACAGATTTAATTGTTTAGATACTTGAAATATGGTTCAGTTTCAATATTTGAATCATTTTTATTAATCCGTGTTCATAAAATATTCTAAATATGCAGTTCATACCGTTATAAACACTTATTTAATAGTAATATGTATTGCAATTATATATATGCTTATATTTAAATTTGAGCTGAAATTGTGACGAATCTTGTTTTCCAACATTTTTTGAAAATACAAACATTTTTGATCTTCGGACTTTTCTTCCTGTTCAAAAGTTGTATCATGGATTGGCATGGATCTATTGTATTCAATTGACCGATTTGGATCATTCACGATTTTGATCTTACTTTTTACGTCTAAAGTACGTAACCAAAATTTCAATTCGGTATCTCTTTTCGTTTTTGAGTTATCTTGTTCACGGACGGACATGCGGAAATTGACTAATTAGATAAATTTATGAACACCTATAGTAAATTAATTGATGTATTATTTATTGTATGAGAATCCATTTTTATTAAATAATCGAAACTTTTAACTTTGGCTAATTTTCAATTTTAAAGTGAAAGTTAGACAAAAAAAAATTTCCATTATTTTACCTATAGAAAAATTTTGTTTGTGCGATCAATATTTTCCAGCGTTAGAAGCTAAAATTAATATACTTTGACACATTATATATGTCGAGTATAAAACCGCAATAAAATGAAAACTTGAAGCAACACAAACACATAGAGCAATAACTTGATTTTATAATTTTTAATCGTTACAAAATATGTGATGTAATTTATACAAAACCCGGTTTTAGTAAATCACAAAGCGGGAAACGTATGTATCGATCGTCTTTAGGCGACCTACAGATAGCGTCTTGGGTAGTAGAGAGGCAATGTTTTATCTTTTACTGTCTAGCACTAATGATACGCCGCACATCATAAGGATGTATAAATTGTTTTGAAATATACAAACATCGATGTTAAAATATCGTTAATAATAAACACTGTATCGATGTTTTACTGATTTTAACATAGATGTTTTGAGATCAAATTATTTGACCTATATGTATGTGTATGTATGTAGGTTTCTATGTTCTCTGGTAACTGCTAAGCGGCTGAGCCAGTTTTGATGAAGGACTTATCGTTACATTCATGTGTATTGCCCGAGTTGTATCACTGGGTATCATTGGGCATATTAAATTAGAAAAACAACAAAGAAACAACATGGCAAAAATGTTGGTGCTATATTGTATGTTTTCATAAATTTTTCGATAATCCTAGGAGTCTAGAAAACCTATCGAGCGGCGATATGTTTGGGACTCCATTCAAAATCCTTGATTTTGATACCCTATCTATCTATGTTTGTTCCGCTGTAACTTACGAACGCCTTGTTCGATTTTGACGATTGGGTATACATTTTGTACATAATCAGGAAATTGACTGTATTATTTACATTTTCACCTTTTTTATATACTTTATAATTTAAATACCTACTTTTGATTTATGGATCATACTGTCGTAGCTTGGATAAGAACGAAGTATCCTGCTCCAATAATATAATATCAATATAATTGTTACCTTGTGCTAGAAAGCATCTTTGCCTTCTGGTGGTGGAGTATTCTAAAACAGGACCAAATGGTCTAGATAAAGGAGATGAAGTTGCGGTTCCCCCTTTAATATACTCTTATCCTATGCCATTATCAGGATGGAATTACACGTTAAAAAAATTACGTAATAATCAGATAAGTAGTATCGGATTCCATCAAGGACATAATTGTGACACTTGAATTTTACATATATATACAGGATGTCTCAAAAAATGTACTGAAACTTCGGTAAACTTTGTTTCTAAGATATCGCTACAAAAAGAATTCCATCTCACATCCCGGTTCGAGGAACATTCAATGATACCTCCTCGTTCAATTTATGTGTCAGCTGAATTTCGGTGAGCTCGTACATCATGATAGTAGCAGTATATTAGCGACAGCTAAAGTATGAGTAAATTTTTTTGAAACATTCTGTATATATATAGATGTATAGATAAAATATATACAATTTTCTCAACATTACAATTGAATTGAATATTAAAAATTTAAACATATGAAATTATTTAGATTGTGTCATTATAGTGCATTATTCATATAGTGTCATTTTTATATGATCATTGTCGATTTTTATTTGTCAAATATAATTTTCACTATTTCAATTAATATAATTGAGTAGATAAACTATCATAAAACACCTCCTACAACAATCGATGTTACAAATTGTAGGACTATTAAATACATTTTTTTTTTCGAAAATCAATTTTTTAAAACAAATTGAGGTAAATAAATTTTCTTAAATTGTACTAATAAGTAAAAATGTTTTATAATGAGTCACTCGCATATGACTATTTGTGTTCAATCATATATTAAAAGCATGTAAAATACAAATGCTTTAAGTGATAATGGTCATAAACTATTTCCTATGTTTAGTGCAATCAATGTTTTGTACTGTTACATATTCAGAGGGGAACCGTAACCACGTCCATTGTATCTAGACCCTTGGGTCTTCTATACCCTCTTTTATAACACTCCATCACCTGGAAGGCAAAGATGCCTTCTATCACAAGGTGACAATTATATTGTTATTATTTCGTTTCTTAGACTAAGAAAATTAATAAAATAGTTTTAAAGTAAATTACGAATTTATCTATGATACACCTAAGCTCGAACACTGATACTATCACTTGGGAGTCCGTTATTCTATCAACACAATGGCCATACAAATTATACTCAATATACACCTATTATTTACACCTAGATAACCTAGATAAATTTGGGAACTTAAACAGAATCTCAAAAATCAATTTCAACCAAATCGTTAGAGGAATTTGTGGTAAAAATAATCCATTAATACATTGCCTTATGACCATTTTTTTTTAAACTTTATAATCCTCCAAATTAATTTCAAATAAAGAAGATAAAACAAAGACCATGAAACAAAAACTAATTAAATTGTATGTTATTATTCGAAAACTGTAGATATAATTTGAGTGAAATGCATATCAGAAAAATTAAATTTAATCGAGTTCTAAAAGAGATCTCTTAATTCTGACTTCTTATGAAATTCAATAAAAACATTTTTTAACGTGCTCATATTTGCAACTTCTTCCGGAATTTAGGAAAAAGAATTCTTACAGGGCTCATATTTCCGACTTGCGGAACTGATAAAAATAACTTTTTACAGAGTTAATAATTTTGACTTCTTTCGAAAATTAGAAAAAATTATTCAGATTAAGTTCTTGATTATGACTTCTTAAAAAATATGTCATAACGATGTCATACTTGAGACATCTTACCGAAGTTTTAATAAAGAGTTCTTTTTGAAGTCTTTCTGATTTGGATGTTTATTAGGTATCTAGTTAAGTAAAAAGGAGTTTCTATATTTTTTAGAACCTTATTGTAACATTACGTGAACTCAACATCTAAGAAGAAGATAAATTTTACAAGAATTTTTTACCTAATCATTTTTTTAATGCCAAATCTACATCTATGTCGAATATTCATAGATACGTGTACAGATATTAAAAACATCAATAAACTTCCCATTTATTAATTACATCCTTCAAAAACCGATAATTTGAAATATTTAACAAGCACACTGTGTATGGAAATTAAAACCAATGTTGAATATCGTTTTAGTATAAATAATTACAATGAAAATAAATAAATACAAATCCATACAAACCACATGTGTATAACGGAAAGGCGTAGGTGTGAGTATATTTGTAGCATGTTAACTATATAGAGACATGGTAAACAGGGTTAGTTTGGAGACATAAATACGTTTGTCATCAATGGTAGTCGGTAACACGACATTTGTCTTTATAAACGTATTATATTCAATGTTTTCAGTATGACATCAACAAACAAGTAATCGAACTATTGATTACCCTTGACCAAGCCACTATACTACTTATTTACTGTCAGGCACTTTTTATATTGACCATAATGTATAAATTTAGAGGTTACAATAATAACCTCTGACTTGTTATGTAGTTCACGAATTTGTTTTTATCATTTGTTCTTGATCGTGTTTTCGTAAAATTTGAAAAGCGGTCAATTTTTTTTTTCGTATTACGTTGCTCTCGTATATGGATCAAGTATGTGATATTAATTGATCTGTGGGATTAAGGTATAAAAAACTATCCATAGCGGCTGTAGGGGATACTTTGGTTTTAATAGGGAAGATGTACAAATTTTTTTATCACTTTAATTAAAGCGTCTTTAATTCACGAACATGAGTTTGAAGTAATTTTTTTTAAATCATAAAAAATAGCCAAAATACGGACGTTGAAAATTCTAAAACAAAGAAGTTGATTTGCATAAATGACGTATATTGATTATACGTAAGGCCATTCTTAGATAAGAGGTCTTATCGATTTCCATGACACTTATATACACGTATATATACTTTTCTTCAAAATTAAAGATAAATAATGTTAGTATGAATTTTGAATTTTAAAATAATTTTCGAATTATGTTTGCTACGGAGCTTAGTTTCCCATGATGATGGGTAAATTAAAAAATTTTTGTATTGAATCATTCCTATTTTGTTAGATAAACTTCTTCTACGATGGGATAATCCAATCCTGCTTTTCCCATTGCCAAATAATTTTTTTTTTTATATTAGAGTTATTTTTGCGCGAAAATTGAAAAAAATTATAATGTATATTACATAAGAGGTTTTCTTTATTATAGAAAACTCTGTCAAAAATGCCCCTCCCCCTTAAATTAGACACTTAAATCAAACGTTAGTTTTTGTTGGAATAAAACTAATAACTTTTCTAACATGTTTGTAATAAATATTCTAGAATTCAATAAATAAATAGTTTTAAGTCAACGAACTCCATAATTATAGAATATTTTTCAACTTTTTCAGATATATAATTTAAAAAACTTATCACATAGGATGGATTAGAGACAGAGGTTAGTAACATTTGAGATTCGAACAAGAAATGAATCGACAAATATTGAAATAAATAAATTTATAGAAAACCGGAACAGACGAATACAATAAATTTTGTATAATATTCTAAAAATTCATTAAATTTTAATTACTATAAATCATAATCATATTATAACCAGAATATATTTCTAATAAATTCAACCTCAAAATGTCAATTTTCAACTCAGTATAAAAGCGGATGTTTGAAATGACACAAATAATATATTATTACAATAAACACATTAATAATTCAATTTTATTTACATCATGAATAAGAAAATTCTATTTGTTTTCATCAATTCCTAAAAATTTGTTTGAAATATTCGGATTAAAATTTAAATTTGTCATGGTAATGAATATTTTTAATTTGAAATCAGTTTTTTTTTTATTAGAAGCGCGTCAAAAATTTTTTTTCACAAACAAGAGAAATAATTTTAATCTAACATTTTGCACCATAAACATAATAAGTTGTGTAAATGCACAATTTCGACAAATTTTTTTCACCGGATAGCTGTTGAAAACTTATTTGAAAATGTCGAAATGTTAATCTGCTAATTAAGATTTAATTAAGTTCAATAGGTTTGTAGTCAATTTTGCAGGAGAATTTTGAGAAATTTGGGGCATTTTGAGCATAAGTAAAATTTTACATTATTCTAACGACATTGACATCGCTGGTTCTTTAAAAAGTTTCTATGAAAAATGCCTTCAGTAAATTTGTTTCTTATGTGAAAGCTCTAATGTAAATAGACCTTTGCAATTAAATTTATTATAGCTAAATAACCGAGGCTATGGGTTCGAATTCGGGCAACAGCAGTTTGTCAATTATAATTAACGGAGCAATTAATTGATAAGACTGCCTGTGTATGAATAAGAACGAAGTAAACGGCTATGCTTGCGAAACTTCTCTGTAGTTTCTTTCTTACAACCATAGAAGTATTATGGTAAATAGGGGAGACATATGAAGTAAGTGAAACTGTCGTACTGGAAAGTCGTAATAGAAAGAGATTGCGGTACCGTATGTTTTGACGCTTGACGCAGTAATCATAGAAAAAACCGCTCGTTTTAATTTTGATGTTTTAATTTAACATCAGATAGAAAAAAATGACTTTAGATTGGGGAAATAGATAAAAGCAGAAGATAATGATACCCCTGTTTTTAACCTTTTTCTATTCAAGGGACAACTGGATAGTTGGCTCTCCTGTTCTACCTATAATAATACATAATATATCTATGCTTACAAGTCTAGGCATATATCGGCATATTTACTTTCAAAAAGACGGCTGCAGACGCACTGCCTACCAAATCCTCTTTTTCCCTCAATATTCTATTTTCCACCCACATTATGAATTTGATGCTATGTTTCTAGTTTAATAAATAAAGATTAAAATTAATAATGTGGGTGGCCTCTGTTAAAACAAACCTATCTGAGGAACGGAGGATAAACCCTATTATTATTATTATGATTTTCTATTACCAAAGATATAAATTTTTTCATTTTATTGTAACTTTGATAAAAATTAAGACAAGCAGAATGAAAATAGTGTGTGGCCATATCTTCACTGAAATAATATTACTTGCAACATGAGTTTTTGTCCAGATATCATGCAAAATCTGTAGTTAATGTAGCGAAGAATTACATTCGGGGATATAAATCTCAAATTATATGCATAGTTTTATTTAAATTTTATTGTATACAAATAAAGTGCATAATATTGTTTAAAATTTTGTATTTGTTTATTTTATTAGCATAAATATGTTTGTTTATATGCAAAACGTAGATATCAAATCAAATCGCGTGTAACATAAAATCACGTCATAATTTCGATGACGCTAAATCATATCATAATTAGTGTGTTTTTATTATTTTTACGTCATTAAAATTGAGGCAGGTAAAATCAATATAATCTTAATATATATTGTAAAATTCTGAACAAGTGCTCTTTAGTATACAAAAAGGCTTATGTGAATTTTTTAAATCATAACCATACGGAAATTAAGAAATAAAACAATAAAAAAAGTACATCGCGGACACACAAACTTACTCAAATACCTATAATTTGGTGTTAGTTCCTGTCCCATCAACAAATCATATATACATCTATGGGTATGGTTCAGATGGGCAAACATATAATGTCACATGTTCCCACACAGCTTTGAAAATTTGTATTTGCCATATTATGACGTGCGGGGCTGCCATATTCACCTTTCGGAATCCGTACAATTTTCGATTATGCTCAGAAACTTCACATTCGCAGTGTCTGTCTACAAACGACATGATATGCTTACGCAAACCGAGGTTATGCACATTCCCGGCTTTTTCGTATTTATTATAATCACTATCATAGGAATTTATACAATCTTAAACGACTGATATTTTGCCCGATAGAAATATTGTTAACAAAATAATATGATACTTTAATAATCCAAGCACTGCCTAAAATTTTCATCTTCTGTTTTCCTTGCATAACTTAGGTTATTGAAGTTTTTGTTTTGGAAATAGCTTCTTTTAAGTTTATATCTTAATGTTGTCATAGAATTTCCTTCTTTTATTTCTTAATTTGAGCTATTTGACCTATGCTAAGCAATTTGTTAACCGGCTCAGTGGCTAAGTGAGTGACGGCACCAACACCTTCACCCATTTGACTACTTAAACTGGAGGTTGTACTTTCTGATCCAGTCAGCGGCAGTTTGCTCATTTATATCTAAAAAAGGGGTGGTTGGTTGACCACAATGTCGTCGCTTGGATAAGAACTAATTAACCAGCTCCACCAATAACATAATAACAATATAACTGTCTACCTTGTTCCTTGTGTTCGAAGACATCTTTGCCTTCAATTGAAGAAGTGTTCTAAAAGAGTATTCAGAGGACCCATAGGTTCATGGGACGCTCTGAATTGCTTATGTTGTTAATTTTAATTTCTAATTGAAGTTGTTACGTTCAAGTAAAATATTGCAAAAAGAAAAGCAAAATATTATTGTACTTCTTTGTTTATTTGATTGAAGTTTGTGATTTCTAATTTCTTAAATCGATTATTAATAAATATAACAAACATTAAATCAAGGTAATTTTCATTTTGTTCCATTTGTTTCCACTTTTAATCAAGAATATTGACCAAAATCATTTAAACTATACAATTTAAAAGAATATTAAATTTTAGCTTGAAGTTAATTATAAGTAATTTTATGGAAATATTTAATATTTTGATAAAATTTTAAATCATTTTTAATACTACTGACATGAGGATACTAACAAAATCACTTTCTATTTTTTACAGAACAGAATCATGGATCACAGGTGTTTGACGAACGACAAGTAAGGGATAGTGCTCACGAATTTCGTTATACAAGTACACCACCGGATGGTGTATTTCCAATGCACAATGGTGGTAATGTGCAATTTGAAACTCCAAAAGTGCCTGTTATATTTGTCCTCGGTAAGTTTTATTTTTTACGAAACATATTTTGAACTTTGGATTTAAATCAAATGACATTCTTGTATGTTGAATATTAATACCTAAACTTGGCCACGCAATGAAGTACATCTCGTTCAAAGAAGAGTCGGAAGATATACAAGGATATTGACTTAAATTGTTGTATTATTTTTATTGAAACATCATGTCTTAACGAATATGGAACTGTAATTGCATAATAAATATCTTTAAAATAAACAAAATATTGATGAACAAAATTCTTAACTAAACAAAGATGGTAATATGAATAAATAACGTCATTTACAATTCCCTAGTGATAAAATTAACATAAAACATAAAATTCTTTTCAAAAGATAAGGAATGAAAAATAATCTGTTAGTGCTTATAACTTCTTCATTTTTGAATTAATTTAATTTTCACTTTAAGTTTCATAATTGTTGAGTAAAATAGCAAATTCATTTTCAGTCTACGAACTTTTATAACCTTAGTCTGTTTGCCTGGGAATTTCCGTTATCAAGAAAACTCAATATTGAAAAAAATAGAAAGCAATTTCAAATATCTGGAAAAGCAAAAATTGTTTGACTGATGGGACCATAGACCTATTATCCATATGGGGCCATAGATCTAATATCCATATTTAAAATTGTAAGAAACAGAAAAAAATTTTATATTTTAGCAAAATGCAAGTATTCCTAAAGAATTCTCATTTATGATTTGAACGTCAGAATTATCTTCAAATAGAACTCTCTAAGAACCCATATAGCAATCTGATTTTTGGAAGAATTCCTAAAGAATTCTTATTTATGTTTTGGACATTATAATTATCTTCCAAAAGAACCCTTTAAGAATCCATATAGCAATATGATTTTTGGAAGAAGTCCTAAAGAATTCTTATTTATGATTTTGGCGTTAGAATTATCTTTCAAAAGAACCCTCTAAGAACCCATATGAATAAGAAATCATAACACTACGAACCAAAATAAATTTAGAAACTTAACAGAATCTCATAAACAAATTTCAACCAAATATTGTCTTCTTCTTCGATTTTTTTTTTTTTTTTTTTGCTTAATGATAATCCTCTAAATTAATTTTAAATAAAACAAAAAAACGAAAAAACAAAAACTAATTAAATTGTAGGTTATTATTCAATAACAGTTGATTTAATTTGGAGTAAAATACACATCAGAAAAATTAAATATAATTGAGTTCTAAAAGACACCTCATATTTCTGACTCCTTACGGAACTCAGCAAAAAGACTTATTACATGGCTCAGAATTCTAACTTCCGTCAGATATACAAAAAAAGAGTTCTTCAAGAATTCACAGTTTTGACTTATTATGAAGTCGGAAAAAATACTTCTTACCAAAATCAGAATAAAAAATTCTAAAAGGGTTCTTAATTATGACTTCTTAAACAAGACTTAATAATGACGTCGTTATTGAGTCGTCTTAAAGAAGTCTCAACTTATTTTTGAAATCTTTCTGATTTAGATGTTTACTAAGACTTTTGTTTTTTAACACTTAAATGTTAATTTATTACAAGCTTTTTTATAGTTTCATCTGTCCCGGTTTCTGTCGGTAATCAAATCTTGAAAGTTAAATTTGATCCATTTCTTAGAGTTTGATTCTGCTGGAAGTATATGTAAATTGATAATATAGTAAAAAATAAAACGTTTGCGATGTAAAACTTAATTCTATTTTTTGCACTTCCACCATATTTTGATAAATACGCCTTAAATCAAGAAAAAATACTTTTTAATACATCAATTTTAGCTTCTAATATCATAAAATCTTATATTTAAAAAAATACTTTTTACTTTAAAACTTAAATTATTATGAACAAATAAATACTTAAAGACGGATGGTATAAAAAATAAAGATATCACCAAAAATTTCATTTCGTTTTTCGGAAACAATAAATTTGTAATTTTTTTTTATAATATTATTATTTTAAAATAAATATTTAATATTAAAATTGTTATTGCATTGTTATAGGTGGGCCAGGAAGTGGTAAGGTAACACATTGTGATAATTTAATGCAAGAAAAACGTGGTATTGCTCATATAAACATGACTGACTTATTACAACAATATGCAATCGGAAATGGTAAGAATTTCTTATATACATTTCTTATTTAATTTAATTGCATTTATTTCCTTTAAACATTTCCTTTAATTGTGCTTTTACATAATACTGTTATGAGTTTTTCATAGAATAATAATTAATTAATTAACAAATCAGTAACACGCTCAGGACTACAGATTGCTATATTTTTAAGGATGTTTGTTTAACTAAAAGTATTAGGTATACTAGTGGACCTGTATGCTGCTCCGCAGGATTAATTATTCATAATAATTCAATAGCTTAAATTTTAATCTTAAATTCTAAACAACGACGGCATTTTCTAAACAGACCTGATACTATTAATCTTTCAAATCACACAAATTATATAATACGCGTTTCTTATGGGGTATATTTTTCCAAGTGTTGTGATAGTTTTATATCCCAATATCTGCAGTTCTAATTTATATGGAGATGTTTTAGTCTAAGAACCTAGTGACTCAAGACTTTTCCTTGAGCTATCAAACACTCAAATGGGTGCATGCAGATGGAGGAGAGCAAGCCGTGGATATTCAGCTTTCATCCAGTTTTTTATTATATTAATTACCAATAATTTTGTGCAACTGGTTACCAGAGATGTTATGCAACCCCATAACCGTAACCAAAATTAACGGATAATTTCGGACAGAGGCTGAATCTGAAGTTTAAAGGAGACATATTACTTTTGCCCGGCTGAGGCGACACAATGCATTCGTACCTCGAATTGTGTGTTTTCATTGTTGACTATAGTGCCAAATGATTATCCAGAAATTATTACCTATTTATAATTTATTTTAAGACAATTACTTTAAAATCTAATATTCGTAACCGAAACTAACGGAAATAATTCGAAATTAAATTTTATATCCATTACAATCCCCTGCTGGTTACTTATAATATGATTTTGTCAAGCTATTAATTTTTGAATAAAATCTCTTGATTGCGTTATAATTAGATTAGATATAATTTTTCTGGAATCTAGAATAATAGATAAATTAAAATGACGACAAATAGTAATGTTTATGTCCATTTTAGTGAGTCATGTGACTATATTTATGTGTATGTGAGTATGTTTATGTGATGTATTAATGATTATTATAATGAAACTACTAGAAAAATAAAATAAATATAAAAAAACGGTAAAAATCAATTTCATGTTTTATAATGCAAACAAATTTATGAATAACATGTTAAATACTTACTTTTATTACAATATATATACATATAATGAAAATATGTATTGCAGGACAATGAAAGTAACTATCATTTCATGTTATATCTAGACATATTCATCGATGGCTATAGTCTATCTTCTACCTGTATAAGATCGTATACAAGACGAGATCGAGACGAAATTGCAAAAAAAATTATTAGAGGGGAGACCGAAGCAAATCAATCAATTATACGAGAGTGTTGAATTCGCCTCGTGTAGTTTAAAAAAAAGTGTAAATTCATTTATCATTGTTTTGCATAGTGAAAAACGACAGCTAAATTAATCAATAACAACTAATTTATAAGAACTGTTAGTAAAAAAAGTGTGTGTCTGTGTGCAATTCACATACGACAGAACTTTTGAAAAGTACCATACGAGAGATTCAGATGGATATGATGAGTATCAGAAGTATTAGGATACATATAAAGTTTATTATTCTTTACCAAGCTTAAAAATTACTTAATATTTAATGTACAATATTATATTAAATATATTGTAAATATTATATGTCATTTCACAAGATATGGAAAATGCTTAATAAACAACAGTAGAGAGTCTACGAAGCATCGCACAAAGGGGAGGCTAAGATTATAAAATATATAGCAAGGTCGCACACAGATTTATTCTTTTACTATACAGTAGTTATAGGATATATTATAACTAATAGGAATGCGCACGACGAATATGATAATGTGTAATGCATTCTATCTCATTTTCTCGCCGACCTAATCCTATATATTTATGTGTTTGTTACTTTATCGTAACGATTTTTTGGTTCATTGAGTTTCAAATTACAAGGATTCTAAAGAAGTTTCTCTGTAAAATTTTGAATACTTATACAATTATTATTCGACATTTAAAGTTAAAGTCCCTCCGTTTTCATGTCAATATGATGTATACCAAATTTAAAAATATCAAGTTATTTGTGTGCGAAAATTGAAAGAAATACAATATACATAACATGCAATTTAAATTAAAAGCATGTTAGAAGCACACTCTTTACATAAAGGAATATGTTTTATGCAAGGAGACGAAAACCTCTTAAGTAAAAGTCTTATTTAAAAATGCGCTTTCTGTCTAATCGACTAGAATTATATTCGGAATACCATATGATGTCTATAATATGATAAATGCCATTTAGTAATATGGATTATAAATGAGTGAAAATGTTTATCATTCTTTCATAAAATTATATAGACCTTTTATAATATGCTAGATTCTAGTTTTATCCTTCGATATATGGAATAAAAGACATATAATAACGATATATAAAACTATGAATTTTTGTATATAATCAATATGTAAATTTATAATTATAATATTATTTTCATAAACTTTTGACGTCATCGGTGGTAGTAATTGAAATAAGTACTTACAGAATATTTATTACTCATCCAAATTATACTTTTACTTTTATTAGCTCAAAACAAAAAAAGAATAATTCATTAGATCAAAATAAATAAATGTAAGTGAGCATTCTAATTTTCTTGTTTCATTGATTATTTATGGTTTAGTAAGTAATTTTACTTATAACTCAAAAATGTTTAATGCTTTAGATTGAATCTAAATCAATCTATATATACAAGCTGATTGTATGTCGATAAATTTGGCTCTATTAAAAAGAATGCTCATTGAATGCCACGAATAATTCTGCAACTGAAGTATATACCCAAACCACCAAGGATTTCATTACTCCTGAACAAGTCTTCCAATTATTGATGAAAAACCACATTTAGATCGAAATTGATTTTTGGCATGCTTTTAAATATCAGTTTAGTTAAAATCAAATTTCTTTTTTAATCAACTTCAAAAATGAGGTTTCTCAATTCGACAGCGTATATAATTTTTATGTGTGCTCGCGGATAACTTCGTCGTTTATGAACCGATTTTGATTATTATTATATTTGTTGGAAAGGAGATATCTCAAGCATGGTACCATGGATCCTTAATCTGATATTCCTAAAGGGAGAGAATAAGCGAAAACAATTTTTTGAGTAATCTAAATAAAAATTTTTTGTAAAAAATTACCCTTCGAAGTCGGTGCCAATCTTATCCTTTGCTAAAAAATTAATCGTTTGGAGTCGACTTCGAAAGTTAGTTCAAGGCAGGTCATTTAAATAAAAATTTTTATTAAACAAAATTTATAAAAATCCAGACAGAATTATGACTAAAATTTAAATCTATTGGATAATATTTCGATATACTACTCCTTGTCCGATTGACGCGTTCATATAGTTTTCTCTCATGCGATATTAATACTGACTCAAAAAAAATTGCTTAATACTTTTCATCAATTTAAGATAAATCGATTTTAATACTCAAAGTTACATATAAAATAAAATTAATTTTTCTATGTATTATATTTTTCTTTTACTCAACTTTTTAATAAATAATAGTAAGTTTCGTTTCGTATTTGGCTCCTTCTCCATGTAATATTATCATTGAACCAATTATATTGTCTTTAAGTCAAAAAAACGTAAAGGTAATTAAGTACCTTAATTTCACCTTCCCCCTTTATCGCTCAGCATTGGATTTAAGCTAGCCCGTCCTTGCTTTTGAACTTACTACGTGTTTTATAGACGCTTCCTAAAGCAGCGTACACACGTGCAATAGTCGTTCGTAACGTAACACCGTTTGGTAAATCTGTACTGTTACGTGTTACGAGACCAATGGTTTGTAGATGTTGCAATGATATGATATTGCTATGTGTTGCATAGCATTCCATCTGTTTACCAAGCAGAATACCTTCCCTTTAAGTATTTGTTTATGTTGATAAATTTCAGTAAATTGTATGCAAATGTTGCGTTATTGTGTCCTCATTATTCGTAACCTCACCTAACAACATTTTTTGATACGATTCAAATTTACCGACAATTTATGAAACATCGTCGCGTGTCACATTTTGTTACATGACGGTGGTACACAAAGGTTGCTGTTACGCGTGAAAATTGCGTTACGGTGTTACGTTACACGTGAATGTTGTACGTGTGTACGCGGCTTAATACTGTACATACTTTTTACCTATAATGTTTATATTTATTTAGAAATTTTATATATCATTGAATAAAACCAAGGTTGTGTAATGTTTTGTCATTAACTGTATTTACACAACATTTCTAGGTAGAAATTACACGTTATATGTATACATTACGGAAAATTCAATGTTATATTGACATTGTTTCATAAACAATATTCAATAATATAATATTATTGAATATTGTTAATGTGTTATATATATTTTGAAATTTATTAGTTTTTAATGATTAGTCAAATCAAAAAAAAATTAACACCAACATAGATGGATAACATTTCTTGTCTTCTAATAACGAATTTCATTTTACAATACTATTTATTATGTTATTTTTTATTCCGTTCTAGTGAATAAAGTGTTTAAATCGTGAAAAAAATTCGTTTTTTGAATAGGGGAAGATGCACTAAGTTTTGTATCACTTCAAATGTAGCGTCTTTACTTCACGATCATGAATTTGAAGTTATTATTTAAAAATCTTTAAAAATATCCAAAATATGGACGTTTAAAATTCTTAATTAAACAAAGAAGGAGATTTGCATAAATGACGTCATACATATTCATTTCCATAGTGATTATATATAAGGGTCATTCTACGATAAGAAGGCTTCTCGATGTCCATGGCACTTATATACACAGTGCTTCAAAATTTTAGATAAATAATGTAAGCATGCACAAATGAGTTGATTGTGAATAAAAATGTTATATAAATTACATTAATATTCAAAAATTTTATCGTGCAATTTTTCCATAGAAAAACCGTTTATCGTAGAATTACCTATAAACCTTTTTTTTGAAATCAAATGATGGAAAACAATCTTTAAGAGCTTACATCTTATTTGTTTTTAAATTAAATTTAAAATAATTTTCGAATTTTGTTTGGTATTCAGCCTAATTTCACATTTTGATGGGTAAAATAACAATTTTTTTTATTACATCTTCCCTATTTTTAAAATAAATATTCAATTTGGCTAGAGACTAGAATCTCTGTTTTTGATACTTGTATGTAATACTGCATTTTAGAATTCAATAAAAATTTCTGAATTCTTTCGGACTTTTGAGTTTCCGAGAAGTCATATTAATAAGCCTTTTGATACATTCTTAATTATTTATTTCAAGGGTTAATATCTCAAAAAAATATTTGTGAATGTACAAATTTCAAGGAAGACTAAAATTTAGTGTGCAGAAAAAAAAAACAAGTATATTCTTTTAAAATTATTTTTGGTTCTTGAAGTCAATTATTCTTTTGAGAAAATCATTCGATAAAGTGCTTTGCCTAAAACTTTAATTTCAAGTAACTAGCTGCTTTTCTGGAAAAGTTCCTTCCATTTTACGTGATTCCTTTTTTAATCACCGAATTTGGAAGTTGTTTCTTCTTTCGATAACAAATTTGGCACTACTCCTTTACATTCAAAAAAATTTGATAACTATTTCGTAATAATGGATATTGACATTTTGAAGTTATCAAACATTTTAATAAAATGGTGTTAATAAATTTTGTTGTTGTTTTGCGATAAATTTTGCAATATTGCATATCCATTGTTGCACATGCAATAAAATGGATATAAAAGGTGCAGAATTTCATCATTGTTTGTAAAATGAACAAAAGCCATAAAACTGCAAACGATTGCTTAGATCTTCTTCTAAATAAATGTTTCTAGAAAATAAAATGATTTTTTAATTTAAAAATAATGCTTAATTTTTCTTTTTTCTTTTTTTTTTTTTGCTTTCCAATAAAACTGCAGAAGATTTCTAAAAGGATGTTGTGGCGTTGAATTTTCATATTTATTAGATCTTCTACTAAATAAATTTTTCTAGAATACAAAATTACTTTTTTTAAATCGAAAAAAATGCTTAATTTTTCTTTTTCATTTGCTTTTCAAGCTGTTTACTTTTATGATATTCATTTTTTTCTCAATAACTATGTGTTAAACAAGTAGTCTAGGTGCGTAGGATTTGGGTTCTGGTGACCTGATTCACAAAAATGACCCCATTACAAGAAAGTCTCATTTGGCAGTTAACAAAGACCTTGCTTTATCAATAAATTTAAATATGATAGACTCTAGAAGGTTATATTTATTTATATTTTGGAAATTAACTTAGAAATCCGAGATATTATATATAAGAAGACCCTCCGCAACAGGCGCCGGCAACGAATGTTCGAATATATTTGCCGGCGCCGAATGAAACTACATTTAATATTATGCATTGGCTAAGCCCACAAGAGCGTAATAATTAAATAATAATAATTAATAAATTTGGCACCACAACATCCTTAAAATTACAGTAGATGATATAAAAATAACAACATTAAAAATTTTAAATAAAGAATTTTACGAACTTGTTTGAAAAATTAGTCTCAAAGAAAATTTATTTTATTTTATTAGATGGTCAAGAACCAACGGTAATTACATCAGCTAATAATAATACAACTGAAGGTAACTACACATAGTTATTGAGAACCGTGTGCGAATTTAAGAAATGAAGCACATAACAGAGTTTTATTTCACAAAGTTTGATTTATGTATTTTTTGATTTCATTTTTGTGTCGTTGTGTGATAACCATAAGTTTTTTTGTTTGTTTAAAAATGTAGTTAGTTTTAGGGTCAATGTACATTTTAACAATATCTATAATTTTACAGCCTCGTATTTTCCAAACTTGGGTAGAAACTTTCTCGCGTTAAAAAATTCATATAATGAGTGAAATTTTTGGTCAATAAAATAATTACACCATTTTATAGCTTTTGATGAATTAAAACTGTAGTTTTTAAAATATAATTGTTATATAAACATAAGATCTTAATAAATTTCGATTTTTTCCCCAATTTCCTAGATCAAATTATTTTGTATTTTATAAATACGTATTTCGACTACAATTATGAATGAGCTAGTTGTAATGATTCTCTGAGGAGATGTTACTCGTGGCTAATTTGGTGACGGTTTGCACACTTGTTCTTAGTTTAGTTTAATAATTCTTTTATTTGCATCAAAATATTAAATACAAGTCGGCTTATAACTATCGCACCTAACCTAAGCTTTATCTATAATACATCATCTTATATACTAGTTACATCGAGATTACAATTTTTCATTACATCGTTTTAATAAAAATGGAAAATTATAAAAAAACCATTTGAAAATACTTAACCTATGTGGATGGATAGGAGGCCATCCCTATAACTAACTTAACATGTAAATTTAAAGAAAATAAAAAAGATACTATATACAATTAAGATTACACCGCAACTAGGTGCAATCGACATCGTGTGGCATGGGAAATCTTTTCCTAAAAAGTAGCATCCTTGGGTCAATTTGACACAGTTTGCTGATTTCTGGAAAAATATACTCTCCGGCGGGGAATCGAACCCCGGTCTCCCGCGTGGATACTGACCACTATACTACCGAAGATACACTTGTTCGTTCGTGTATGCGCAATTTATACTTTCCAAGTATCTAACAAGTTGCTACGTCAACCAATCAACATCGATCACGTGTTTAGTGTTCGGCCAATGATATTGGACTTTGTTTGTCAATTAAAAAATCTATGTGGTTTTTGTCAATTAAAAAATCTCAAAATAAAAATTGAACGTACAAAGCTAAAAAAGAATAATGAAATTAAATAATTTTAATTGAAAATACTGTTTCCATTCTAAAAGTTCAACTTTAATTTTGAAATCTTGATTAAATCAGAATTTGGAATAGATCCTTTATCTAAGTTCATCGTCTCATCGTCATATTTTTGAATCATTACAACTAGCTAATTCATACTGATGATAACTACTTTTTTAGTCGAAATACGTATTTATAAAATACAAAATAATTTGATCTAGGAAATTGGGGAAAAAATCGAAATTTATTCGAAAAATCCTAGAGTTCTCATTAATAATTATAAAAAAAAAAAAACAAAAGTTATTGTTTATATTAGACATAAGGAACCGTAGAACACAATAAATTTATTAATGTGCATTAAGATTCATATTGAATAATTTTTTTCTAATCATCCGACTAATAACGCCCACTCTAAACACGCGTGGGCATTAGTAGCCTACTTGATTTTATTTCGATAAAATAATTTCAAATGGACTGGAAAAGCTTATAGTACGAACAGCTTTTTGAATCTTTTAAAGCGTGCAATATTTAGTTGGTTCGTGAGATATTGGTGTTTCTGCTTTATCAAGAGTTTGCATTAACTATTAATTTTAAAATGGTTTCCAGAGTATTTCCAGGAATTGAAAAAATTTTAGTAGTTTTTTATTGTAAATATTCCAGAATGACTTTACAATGTAGATGAAAATCATAGATAAATCGTGGGCATACCATATGAGCGGGATGGATTTAGCGTTAACGACGCTAAATCCATATCTCTCCTATGATCATATTAAACATGTTTTTTAATTAAATAAAATGTTTTCTTATGTGATTGAAAGAGAAATTGCCACAAGGGCAATTATTAAACAAAATGTAAAATGAAAGTTCTATAAGACGCTTTTGCATTTAGCTTGCTTGAATTTGCTTGTTTTTGGGAAATTTTTAATTTTTTATAATATTAAATACCTTACCATTAATGATCGACGCCTATTGAAGTTTGAATATTTAAGTGGCTTTCATTTTTGTTTTTGTTTTTATTTTATTTTACTTTTTTTGTATTGATTACCCACCCTTTATGCAGATTGCAAGTCTTAGTGGAAAACAATTTTTATGAATCTATTAAGCCAATTCGCAAATTTTGAAGAAAATTTGTAAAAATAAAAATAATTTATAATCATTTATTCATTTATAATTGTCATTTTAAACATTGTTTAGATACCCCTCCCCCCTGATGTAACGTAATAACTGATCTCAACCGATCACCAAAACTAAGCATATTAGATGCTGTCAGTACTTGGATGGGTGACTGCCTAGGAATGCTGTGTGCTGTTGTTGTATAGAATATACCCACTATAGTCACTATATGACCTTAGTAGTTGAGAAATAAAATAAGATAAAATTTAAAAAAATAATCATAATTGAGCAATATTATAAATGATGAAACGGATTAGGAATTTAGAATTTAGATTTGTATCATACTGCGAAAATCTACCTCTGTTTTTATCTAAATATAGCATTTAATATTTGTTTTTTTGTTTTTTAAAGATATGCAAGATTTTGGTCAATTATCTAGTAAAACGGTAACAGAAGTGTTGATGCTTGAAATGAAGATGTCACCAAATGCCAAAACTTATTTAATCTCTGGTTATCCAAGAAACATGCGTGATGTTGTTGAGTATTCTGAAAAGGTAAGTCAACTTTTTGGAGATATTGATTGCTAGTTTAGAAAATCCAATTTACTGTTGTTTGAGTATTAAACAACCACTTTCATTTAAATTTTTGTACAGCAAAAAAGGAAATTAGTAGACTATTTCAGAGTTCGAACCACGTCGAGAAAATTAGTTGAATAATATTAAAAACCCGATATTTTTTCTTTTTCTGGTATTTAACTCCAAAAATAAATAATATCTTCGGTATTATTCCAATATATCCATTGTAAAAAACAGTTTAAAATAACGAAACAAAAATTCTCGGCTGTTAAACACTTTTATGTTTGATTAAAAAAAATTTTTTTTTTGTAATTCGGTGTAATTTTCTATACAGATACAAGTTATGAATGGTGTAGTGTTAGTATCATGGAGACAAAAAGTTCTTGAACGCCAAATCGATTATGGTGCAAAACTAGGACAAGTTGTATTGTCTTTAGCAAAAATGGAGCTGGAAAACTTTTATAAGAATGTTATGCCAGTTGCTGATTATTTCGATCAAAGTGGAATGCTTATATCCGTAAGTATTAAATGTTTAATTTTCTGTCAATTTAAAACATTGTTTTTTTTTTTTTTTTTGTAAATTAAGTAAAAATTTTTTTGTAAATTGCAAAATTATCACATCTGTTACAATGAAATGCTCGCGATTCATATAAAATTGGAGAAAATAAAATTTTACTTGCTTCTCAAAAAGTTCACAAACGAAAAATGTTTATCTTTGAATTTTTGCGCTAGTTAAATGAATTAGGGCTAAATTTTAGTTTAGCTGTGTAATAATAGGAATTATTACACAGCTTTATATTTGTCTAAATTCATGTCAACCTAGATTAATGATTGTAAAGACATGGAGACAGTAGTCATTTTATTAATTTAACGAATTCGAAAATATATATCTAACACGTATTATTACAGTGTGTGCTATTCAAAATTGACAAAATTTAGTACAATTTCTCAGAAAATATGATATTATTATCATTTATTATGAACCTATCTTTTGACAACCCGATTCTAATACATACTAAGCAATTAATTAGACCAAGTGCGTGATATAGATGCATAAACTAAGGGCTTCGTAGTAGGTAAGTTTCTCTAAAGATGAAAGTTGCCTTAATATATATTTAATACATATCGATGTTGAAATAATTTTATTGAAATATTTTGACATATGGTAGAGAACGAGGCAAAATTGTGAACAATATTCAAAGTAAACGATTTTATTGGACATTGAAAATAGGTTGTATTTCGAAATTTTCGAAATAATTTTAGATGAAAGTCCATCCAGCAATGAGAATTTCATGATAATAAAAAGAAGAACTATAAGGATTTAAAGTTTGCTAAAAAGAGGAACTATAAGAATTTAAAGTAGCCGATACACATTTTGAAATTATAAGGTCAACGTTTTTTGCCAATTATCTACGTGACCCTAAACTTATGTTTTCACTCAACTTTCTATATTAACGATGAATATATGAATTGACAATTCATTTTTCATTTTAATAAATGGAAAAATAATCTATATAATTTAAATATTTTCATGGAATGATTAAGCAGTTTTCAAATCGCATAAATAATATATTATAAAATAGTGTTTTCATAATGGAAAATGAAGAAGAAAAATTTTCCATCATTTTATATAGACTAGAGGTCTGTTTTCACATACGATTTACTTAAATTAAATTTATAAATCTTGTTAAAAAAATTAAATGCTATAAAAACAGTTTAGTAAAACGAAATGCTAGATTAATAGTTGCAATAGTAATGTGAAAAAATGACTTTTATAATATAATATAAGTAACAGTATTAGGTACTTTTTAGGTGCTTTTATGCGGTGTGCATTCAGTAAATCAATTAAATCAAATCAAGTCAGCAGTGACATTTTAAAATAACAAAAAAAAGTATTCATAATTAAATTTAAATATGTGTAAAATTTGGTGTTTTTTAAGTCTTGTTAGGTGCTGCAAAATGACAAATTTTTAATTGAGTCATTAAAATGCACTGCTGCCGTGATATCACGCTGGCAGTGCAATTCTCAAATAAAAACTATAATAATAAAATGTAAATACCATAATTAGGTACTTTTATGGAGTGCCTTACATCAATTTAATTAAAATTGCATGGCAGCAGTGCACCATATCGACTGAATTTTCCTATTAAAAAATTTAAGCACCTAATTTAATTTTGCAGTAGCTAAAAAGCATCTAATTTTAATCATATATAAATTCAATTTTGAATACTCTGCTAGCTTGACTAGTATCTATGTTTGCTATTTTTTATTTCAATACGCTGACTGGAATTGATACAAAATTCTGGTTAATCTTAAATTCTAAATCTTTTGGATTTTAGAGTAGTTATTAGAGTCGCCTCAGTATATACTTTATTAACTCAGTCCATACTTTTTTGGCATTGTACATAATCGTTCGTACTATATAAGTTACTAATTTTTTTGAACTCCCACCATATTATTACACTAAAAATTGCATCATAAAATCGTCATATAAGGATATTTTTAATTATTTTGCCAGGTAGTTTGTTACCTTGATACCATTATTACTCTTATACATTTTTTCGAACATCATATGCAATAAAAAAGGTTTTTCTTTCAGTTTTTTAATGCAGACATATTATTTTGTCTTGACCTGTTCATGAAAACGCATATTTTAATATTTACTGTTTAATCAAATACATATCAAGGCAATGAAAAAAATGCAGAATATGTTATCGTAAATATAAAATATGACTTGAAAAAAAAATTCTAAAAGCTATTTTTAAATTTTATTCATGTTAAACACGAATAAAGCTCTCGACAGGAGATCTAAAATAAAACGTGTATAAATTGTATGTTGGTAAAAAATTTATTAATCATTATTGTTACAAACTGTTAGCTTATGTTGGATATACAGGCCACCCTGGGTCATCCAGCATGATTACATTAATTTTATGTCAACACAAATCCCTTTATATAGTTTGAAATATACAAAACGTCTAAATTACAAAATTAGTACAATATAAAAATAAAGTTAGGATACCGTTTCTAAGTTTCATAAGATTAGCCAATCTCAGTTGGTTATTTGGCTATGTCATCTACTGTTATGAGCGCAGTTTAAGCTAAGCGTTTGGACTTTCCTATCGCCGCAAAAATTGATTGTTGCGATGGGCCTCTGCAGTGCAATATTCCAATATGGAGAATATATGGATAAAATACGTATCATTACTAAATAAACGGCGATCTGAAATAATAATAAGACGTCTACTTGCCAGGCATAATTCTCTCCTTTACTTATAGCGTGGCATCCATAAGATTAAATAATTAAATATTATATATTTCCACTCTAAAGGTAAGGATTCAGACGCTCATGCTAAGTGATTCTGTGCCAATGTAAAAATTTAATAAACTATTTAATTTTTTGGGCAACAAACTTTTGCCAACCCATTAACCACCTGCATTAAAAAATTGGATGTGGATCACATACACTTCTACGAGCTTTCAAGTCTGTAGCTCGAAATCATCTCGTGGAGGATTATTTACAATTATATTAAAAATTAAAAATTCACATCCGAATAACACTCCAAATACCATTATTTCTAAACTGCCGTATCTACCAAGGCAATGATTTCACAAACATATAATTTATCTTTATTGAATTTGGAAAATTTTTTCTACTCCAGTAACTTTTTACCTTAGAAAAATATGAACAAAATCTGTATACATATTTTCTATTGTTGCTTATTATAAATTTCTGACATTAATTCTAATGTTAGCAAATACAAGCAATCGAATAATTTTTTTGACGCTTGTAACACTTCCTAATATTGACCGCACAAACAAAATTTTGCTATTGATGTTTATAGAAACATCTAATTAGTCAATTTTCGACTGTCTGACTCAAAAACAAAAAGCGATAGCGTGATGAAATTTTGGTGACGTATTCTTAACATAGAAAGTGAGTTTAAGTTCGTGAATGAGTAAAATCGATGCATTGGGTTCAATGGATCCTTGACCCAACTTTTAAGCTATTAAGATATTAAGAAAAGTTCAGATACAAAAAATGTTTTTTGAAACAAACAACTTTGATTCGAAACATTTGTTCGTAAAATGTTTGAGTTCTCCACAATTTTAACACAAATTTAGCTAATAAACGCATATAGGTAATAATAATATATATTATTATACAAGTAAATATAACTGTATAGACTGAATGTTCATAGTATTTTATGAATACAAATTAAAAATAATTAAATAATTAAATTCATATGTCGTGTATCTCAACAATTAACTCGACAAGTGAATATAAATATAGTACAAGAAAAACAAGCATTTAGTCTCAAGAGGCATCTCAGTTACAAACTATTTATATTATTATACCATCTGTCCCATGAATATTATTTAGCCAAGTCAATAAACTATATGACAGAGGCAGCTGTAGAGTAAAATTAACGAAACTAAAATTATTTGCCTTGTAACTACAGAAAGTGATAGCTATCTATTATATACCTTACTATAACAATGACATAGAGTACCATCAATAGAAAATTCACAATTATCTTGCATGACACGGTATTGTAATATACTTAGAAACTAGCCATGATTTAAATTTGACAGGCATTTTTTTTATTTTTTATTTTAGATATAATAAAAATGTACTTTCTGCATAGTATTATTACAATAATAATATCATCAAATATATCTACAGGTTGGACGATGAAAATTTCAGAATTATTTTTTTAAACACTGGCTTAGAATTCACCTCTCAAATATGAAATTTAATGTACAAAAAATATTATTTCAATCGAATGTTCAAGGTGAAAATTAGTTTTGCTTGTTTATATCGATCTTTGTTGTTATGAAGGCTATTGATATGTTTTAAATCTGTTAAAAAGATGAATTTAGATGACAAAGAATATGGTCATTTTGACGAATTTCACGTCAGTATGTGTTAATTTGTTAACTATATGATGGAGACCAATATTTCTGGCCATCACGCTATTTCTAAGAGATTTTGTGTCCATGAGTATAATTCTACTATTTAATGTTTTAAGACGGTAATCTAGTCTAAAGACATAAACTTTTTTATACTTGACATATACATAATATATCAGAATATATTAATTTTAGTCTAAAGTTTGTAACGCTAGAAAATATTTAACACACAAACAAAATTTTGAAATTTTGATATACGTGTATAGAATCACCTAATTAGTGGATTTCCGCATGTCCGCCTGTCCGTCACCAAGATAACTGAAAAACAACAAGAGCAATCGAGTAGAAAATTTTGGTGACGTATTTGAAACATACAGCCTTAGTTTAAGTTCGTGAATGAGCAAAATCGGTCCATTGGGTCCAATGGGTCCAGAACCCAACTTTTGAACCATAAAAGAGAATTTTAAAGAGCAAAAATGTTTTTTTTTTAGCCAAACAATTTTTTGTTTGAAAATTTTTTTTGAAAATGCTTAAACTCGCCACATTTTTAGTTAAGTAATTAATGAATATATGAATTTACAGTTGTATAAACTGGATATTTAGATTATTTAATAAATGTGTTAACGTTTGAAAATAGTTCAATACTTATTCATATGTGGAGTCTCTAAGCAATTAACGTTGTTAGTTGTTATATTCACTTGTTTTAAAGTCAATAATAAAAGAAAAAAAAATATTTTTTATGTTTTAAAACAAAAAAACAAACTGTTGTTTCTGCTCCTATCAGAGAAACAATTTTGTTTCTTAAAATAGGGGCTCATTAAAAAAATTTTCTTCCATTATTTTAAAACAAACTATTAAGGACATTAGGTTAAATAGAGAAAATCTGTACCAAATGAATATCATATCATATCAATTGTGGTGAAAAACACGATATATCTATGAAAACTTTTTCAAAATACCGACTTAAATTTTTTTGTCAACAAATCATCTAACAAAATAGTGCAAATCACTGAAGGATGTGTTTTTGATAAAATTAGTTTTTATATTTTCTCGTTCACTTCTGATATGTTTTATGACATGTCTAAAAATGATGATCTAGTGTTCCTATATTCGAAATTTTAAGTATTTTTTATCACTGACTTATTACAAAGAAAATCGTTTTTCTTTCACTGATTCTCGTACATAGAGAAAACACCTGGTTATTATATAAATATATAATTTTATCCTAAATATACGTTTTCTGGTTAATTGCTAGAGGACCACCTTGTATATGTAGTAAAATATGAACCGGATTTGCGTGTATAGTTTTTGGTCAGGAAGCATGTGTTATCAGTTTTACAAATATGTTTGCGTGTAACACCCACATAAAATACCTAATTCAAAATGAACGAACCATTTTTAATTACCTGCATTTGCATAAGATGGTTTTTCTTTTTACAAGGAATCCGAATAAAAAGCTTACCAAATTCTATATCTATTCAACATTTATAGAAATGCTTTTAGCAACTATAAAGTTAACGTAATAATTGTTATTGTTAGCCCATTAAAGTGGTTTTCAAAAAAGCCCATTAAAGTGGTTTAGCAACTATAAAGTGCATTTTGTACAGTAAACTTCTAATGTCTAAGTTTTATTAACATTTTATTTGAAGTCGGAACTCAGTCCCGTTATCAGGGGTAGACAAAATGGGCAGGCACTACGTCGGTACAGGCATTTAATGTTAAATAACTTTATCATCAATTTGAAATGAACCAAAAACTTCTTTGTTAATACATTTTGGTTCTAAGAATTTTAATAAATAAAAACATTATTAAAATTCTTAGAACCAAAATGTATTTATTAGAAGCTGATTTGTTTATTACACAATATGTATTAATATGACAATAATTTTATAATTTGCATTTAATATGACAATTTATACAAATATTTTATTTGAAAAATGAATAATTTTTATTTATACCATTATTTGTACCAATAAGCATGCATTGACTTTTTAAAACTTAAGGGGATTGATACCTCTGTAATAAGTACACTTATTAATGTAATATATATTGTATTGCTTTGGCGAAAAAATGTTTCGCAAAACACTCTTCGACACACCGACTCCGTTTTAATGTCAATATTGTGCATATCAAAATTCATTACATTTGGATGAGTATTATTTAAGGTATTTGTTCGAGAAAAATATACTAACGAGAGATGCTTATTACAGAGTTTGCATTTCATCCCCCTTAACATAAATATGTCTTATGTTATTGCCGTTTTGGAATTGATTATTACTGGCACATCTATGCTATTATTGTTTTGAATTCAATTATTACTGGCGAAGAGTGTTTATACAAATATACACTTGTAATTAATATATTTATTAATTATAATAAATTTAATTTGAAAACAGACTCTTTCATAGGAAAAGTGTACAAAATATCGAGTTGCATATTACACTGAATTCAATAAATTAATAATAATATAGATAATTAATATTAAAAAAAAAGGTAATTTGTTAGATAATTATAATTTTATTCAAATACTTAGAAATCACAGAAAAAACACCTTTGCTATTCTTTTTCAGTTATATATCTAAAATTATCTAAAAAAAATTATCTAATTTATATCTAAAAATTGCACTTGTGAGCAGCAATTACATTTTCTGAGTTTAAAAATATCCACGTCAGATAATATGTTTACATTAACATCTCGTTATCAAATAGAAAATTAGATTTATACTTATCCTGAAAATATTTTTTACCCGGCAAAATTGTACTTTTAAATAGGGCGTCCCTATTTTATCGCCTATGGACTCCACCAAGCTACAGCACTGTCGGAAATATGTTTGCATACATATTTCATATAACTTATTTTTTGTTAATCTGACTGTCGTAATTTAAATGATAAACGAGCAACAAATCGTAAAGTAGAGATTTGAAATATTTTGGAAAATTTGGTTTGTTGAATAAATACCGAATGGACTAATTGCCCAAACGTTGATTATAATTAATGTTTTAATGGTACTTATTGAGATTTCATGCTTAAAAATACGTTTAAATATTAAATTTTTAAAAACCAAAAAACGCCCGTAAACATAAAAATAACAAGTCGCTGTATTATTTTCCCTGAGTAGAAGTTAATTCTATATATAGAGTATATGAATATTATAAAAGAGGATTTTGATTTTTTGCCCCAATTCTCAAGAAAACAGTTTGCTGGTGCAAACCGTCACCATATTAGCAACGAATAACTTTTCCTCGAAGAATCATTACGGCTTTCTAATTCATACTGATGATGACGACTTTCTATTCGAGATACGTATTTATAAAATACAAAACATTTTGATCTACAAAATTAGGGCGCAAAATCGAAATGTATTCTGGATTGTATATGTTTATATAGACTGTTATCTTAATAAATTGTAAATCAAATTAGAAGCATAATAAAATTTTTATGAATATAAATTATTTGGAAAATAACTGAAAAAATTATTTTTTCCCAAAATTCTGTTAAATGTTGTTAATAACAGATTTATTTTTACAATGAAAACTTTTTTAATTTTCTAAATTCTTATACTATTTTATTCAAAAGAAACAAATTTTTAAATTATAATTTTTTTTATAAACAATTAACTAAAACACAAGTTATTTGAATCCTGCAGTTTTTCTCATTTCCACAAGAATTTAAGTTCTTTTTTACTATCGATTGTGCATAAATATTTCCAATCCCTCATCATTGCGAATATATATGAAACTCAAGTTCTCTTGGTAGTAAAGAACTATAAAATTTTTATTTTCTAGCAGGTTTAAGAGAAGTAATTTCTTTTTAATAAACTATCATATTCTTCCATTGTATTTAAAATACCAATGGACTACATAGGTTGCAATCAAGCTTACACTTGACGAAAACTTTTTTTAAGCAATCGTAATTCACTTTTAGTTAAATTTTTTTACGCATTTGATTTCGAATTTGATAAGAAATTTTATTGTAGAAATATTAAAATAAATTTAATAAAAATTTAATCAGTAAATCTGGTTTTTAATTAAAATCATTGTTTAAACAAAATAGTTTATACATCCTACAAAAATATAACTTATTTCAAATTATTAGGTAAATGGAGAACGGCATCCTGGTGATGTATATCATGATTTTCGAGAAGCTGTAATGAGAATATTGGGTATGCAAAATAATCCCCCTGAATTAGCCACTGGGCGTGCAGCAGCAATTACAAATGGAATTGAACCAGTAGTAAATAGCGTAACTGATACCAGTTCACGAAATATAACAGCACCGATCGCAACAACTATCGTACCAATTCCCCCATCAAATCAAGTACATCCCGAAATCGGTGCTAGTAATGTTGGTGCTGGCGGTGGGAATACATCTTCTGAAGTAATAACAGTTCGTGCTCTGGATACTGGAGCATTTAATTCACCTGTAAAACCAGGATGGCCTCCTGTAATTTGGGTAATTGGTGGCCCTGGTAGTAATAAAGCAATTTTATGTGCAAAATCAGTTGTTCAAAAACCAGGATGGGTTCATATTAGTGTTGGACGGTTGCTAAGAACAGCAGCCGAACCAACTGATACAAGAAATATGTCGGATGCACAAATTATTCGACAAAGTATTGCAGCGGGTGAAATGGTTCCCCCGAATATCGTTATGCAAATATTAGAAGCAAATATGACCCAAAACATGTCGGCAATGGGATTATTAATTGACGGCTATCCTAGAGATATTAAACAGGCGAATGAGTTCGAAGTCAAGGTTTGTTTAATTTTGTTTATTGTTTTTCTTTTTAATCAATAAATATTATTATAAATTAATTTTTTTTTTAAATAAGCATGCATAATGTGTTTAAAATATAAACCAATTATTATGAAAAAGAAAACTTATTGATTTTAGTATTATTATTGTTATTGACTTTAGATATTGACAGGAAACATTAAAAAAACATTTTGCATAATAATTATTAAGTCATTTATTTTAATGTTTTTGTGAGTTATCATTTAGATAGATTTGTTGTAAGATTAAAAACATTAATTATATCAATAAATTGTTTGCGAGAATCTTTACAAGTATTTCAGATAATGAATCTATATTTAAATCAGGGTCAAACCGTTTTAAATACTGTAATAGAAGATAAATTATTAGCTGTTACCAAATTTTTGTTTGAGGGTTGTAGTGAATAGTGTAAGTAAATAAGGAAAAATCAACCAACCGAGTAAAAGTCCCGTACTGGGGCAGAGTTACTGTGCATCTTATCGAAATAAGTTAAACGTAAAATTTGTAGATAGTCAAAAAATCTTTAATTTTCTTACTGGACCATAACCTCAAAATTACCGAGAAAATGCCCCACTCTCCTGTATTAAAGCTATGAGATGGATGGAATGGGCTGGTTATTCTACCTGCTCTATTTACCTACACTACCGCGCTTAACACTGCACTGCTCACAGATTAAAATTGTCGAATTTGATATTATAAAACAATATTTGGCATACACGAGTGGGTCATTAAATATTGCAAACGACTTTGAAAGTAGCTTTAACTCTTTTTACTTTATGAAACTCATAATGTATGCAACGCCGAATATTCTACCTTTTTTGATATTTCACCAAAAAAAAAAAAGACCATTAGACATGTATCTTGGAATTATTCATATCTACTCCGATTTTAATGATTTTTTTTAAAGCTTCATTAAAGCTTAATTTATGAGCTGTCGCTTTTCACAAAAAACAATCTGAAGATTATTTTACATATACTTCATCAAAGTTCTCATGTGTTTTTCCGAAATATTGTTCGTTTTTGTGATATTCAACGCAAAACGGTACACTATAATAATTTTTCTCGAACGAATCAGCACTTTTATTATGAGATATTTTCGAGTTTAATTTTGTTTAATTTCGTTTTTTAAGTTAAAATGTATAATTTTCGAGTTATTTGTGAAAAATCACTAAAAAGCAAGAAACGGGTATTTTCATCAGGAATAACTGAAAAAGTATGAACTGTACAGTATACTTTTGGTTTAAAATTCACTGTTTTATCGATTCCTGTTTTTACTTTTTGTGCGAAAATTCATTTCTTTGAAGAGGTGGGACCTATGTACCCTCGACTTATATCCAGCATCTATAAGGCCTGGCGTATATTGCGGCGCGTGTGATGGGGAACGCATATTGCCAGGCAGTTCTCTCGCCCAGTAGATATGTGTTTTTGTTTATTTTCTGTATTATTTTTGTTTATTATTTTTTTATTGGTAGACTCATGAAACGTGCGACGCGTGGCGGGAGAAATTAATTATGTCTAGCTCGCTGTGCGTTTGCCGTGTATCGCTAGTCGCGCTGCGTAGCATCGTACCGTCAATTTGCGTTGTCCCATTCATTTGTGTATGTAACCAAAAATCGCGACTTGCCTTAAAGAATGCCAAATCTCCAGAACAGTTTTACATTTTTATTACGAAGAATATTTTTATTAGTAATATAAAAAAACAATTAAGCTCTATAGTCAGTGTGAATTTTGGCACTTCTAGGCCATAAATTATTGCCTGAAATTTTATTTAATTTTATATAATTGTTTAATTAGTTAAATAATTTATTTTAGTTTAAACAAAAACCTACCATGGTATTATTGGATTGCTCAAAGCTTCAATTAGGAAGAGGAAGACTGGACGATAGTGTATCGGCATTCAGAAGAAGATTGGAAGTTTTTCGAGAATTATCGCTGCCAATGCTGAAATCGTTAGATAATGATGGAAGATTAATAATTGTAAGTATCTGTTCCATATGAGGATCCAAGTTACATCTCTCATACACAGCTAGTATGCTTAATTATAAAAAAACAAAGCATTTTTATTCAAAAGTATAAAATAATTTGATCACCAATGACCCAAGTTAATCTGCTTTTATATAATTATAATTCTTACAAAATTTTGCAAATTTGCTATTCTTAAGTATTTTTATTCTACATAAAATGATATTGCGCACCAATTTTGACAAAAAACAAACCTTTTTTGGCTCTGGGCAAAAAATAATCAAGAGCAAACATTGAATATTTTTTAAATTCGTATCATTTGGCTCTAAGGACTTTAAAATGTCACTACATATCAAAATTTTGGATTTACAAAATCTAATTTGAATTTTAAAAATTTGGAAAATATTTCTACGAAAAAATTTTTTAGGTGGATGGCGATACTGATTCACCTCAAGTCCAAGAAGACTTTTCCAATGTAATCGTTCAACAAATGGACGAATTACAACTAACTTTTAACAATCGTCCAAATAATGACCAACCTCCACCCCATATGGGAGCAATAAACAATAATCCCACCATGAACCACAATCATCATCCGCCACTTCAGCATCAACGAACAATGGTAGAGGATTTAACATCCGTAACCGTATTGGATACAATTAGTCAACGTGTTTCGGATACTATGCGTAATGGTGTAGCAAATGGTGCTGCTATATCAAATGGTTATGTTAATAATGCAATATCAAATGTTAAAAATGGTATTGCACATACAACAAATGGTTTCATTGCAAATGGTAATGCAATGGCTACAAACGCTGGTGCAGCAATGATGTCAAATGGTACACAAATGGCTAATGGCCTTGTAAATGCATTCCATCGTAATGGTGGTATACCTGGACAGACAAAAATTGGTAATAATGATATGTATTCGAATATTGCTGCTGCAGCGAATCAGCGAAGGGGTGAAATTCAAATGTATGATATGGAAAATGCAAATCATATTTGAAGAAAATATACAAATTTACAAAAGAAAAACATGAATCAATCTGAAATTTGAGATAAAAGCTTTTGCAATGATTTGAAAAACTAAAACAGAATGCAACTGGTTAAAATACTGTTAGATTAAAAGGAGGAATTTAAAGAATCGTATCAAGACTAAGAACTTAAGTTTTCACTTATGTTCCTTCTCAGTAACCAAAGTTTTAAAATAGGAAAACTACGAAAATATTTGCTGAAATATTTCAGATGGATTCAGTTTTCTTTTTTTTTTTTAATATAAAATATGTACAATTGTGCGCGGTGATAATTTTTGGGCTACAAAATAATTAAAGTCGACTGTTATCGTCTTTATATTCAAAGATTAAATTTCAATTCAAGTCAAATATAACTTTTTAAAATTATCACCGACCGGAATATTTGGGGCCAAATATTAGTGTTAAAATAAACAAGAAAAAAACTAAAAACAATTAAATTTTATAAATAATACAGGCTTATTTTCTATTCTGAATTTAGGTAGGTATCACGATATTTAAGAAAACTAAACCGATCACGACGGAACAGTATGAGTTCCGATTATTATAACAAATTCATATTTATTCATTAGAGCTGTTCTACATAGTCGATAATCATTTGTCGGTTAGACGCATGCAAACGCATTGCCAGCCATTTTTGGCATATATGGATATTAAAGTAAAAAATAGCTTGTAATGCGTTTGCTTATGCCTAATCAACAAACAATTACCGACCAAGCAGAACGGGCCTTATAAATTATTATTTTTTTCAAAGTACTCATTTCATTACAAGGTGCTCAATTTCTCTAGGTAGATAAAGCTTTTATATATCATACTTCATTATAGTTTTCAGTTTATTCTTATTAAATCATGTGAATCTTAGGTTGGAAAATAATTGGACAAAATCATAAGAACCAATAATGCCCTTTTTTACCGAGAAAACAATTTTCATCATTATAAAATGGTCATATTATATTCTCTATTCTTCGATCAGGCAGCTTCGTATCTAACTACCTTGTCGTAAAATAAATAAGGAACGAAAAAATTGGGATAGATTTCAAAAAGTTTAAAACAAGAAATTTCTGCATTTAGTAAAATTTTTCCAATCGAAAGTATACAAGTGAATATATACAAAATATGTAGATATCAAAAGTACTACAAACACTCAAATCAAGGGTTTCTAGGTTTCAAACGGCCAAAATAAAGAAAGATACAAAAATTACACGAATTTGATGCAAGCTCATGATGGTACTGGTCTATAATCTGATAATTATTATGAGAGAATCTCTTAATTTTATGGTTTGATCCTCCCACCAAGTTTTTGAATCACCTGGGGAAACGTAAAATATCAGATTATATTTTTCCGTTATCCTTGAATTATTTCCCTCAAAAATAGAATTCGACTACGCTCCAAAATATCCAGTTGATATTTTTATTGTACAAGTTTCTAAACAACCCTGCCTTCATTACTTCACGATAAAATCGTCAGGTAATTGAAATGCAAACTGACCTGCTGGTAATTAATCTTCAGTACCTTAAAATAACACGCTGGAGTAAAAACAGAAAACCTCTATTAATATTACAAGCTCATTGATATAGACAATGGACCAAGCGTTCCCTAAACAACTGAAAAATTACATTAATCATAGAGACCAAGCAATCGTATTACCAACTATTTGTCTTTATTCATTCCTATCCTGCAAACCTACGAACAAAGGTCAGATATCAGTGCTTTCAATTTCTAGGGAGTGATCTATTTCATCTAAGTAAATTACTTAGCCCATTCTATATTTCTATGTACAAACCAAATATTTTTTTGTTCTTTTTTTTAAGTCAATTTTCAACTACTAAGGGCATACAATGACTACTAGTGGGTTTTATTCTATACAATAGCAGAACATACTTTTCCTAGGCAGTCACTCATCCAAGTACTGACTGTGTTTAATGACAGTGGTGGGTCTAAATCAAACGTTTTATTTCGAATTTTAAGCATAAATCATTTGTATATAACAAAATCATAGTGATCGTGTTTTAATATTAAGTCCAAACTATTTTACAATTAACAATTATTATAAAATAACACTTGATTAGTAGTTTATTGAATTGAAGAAACATAATTATAAAATAGTTCGAACACAAACACATCCGCTGGACGGATAAATATTAGTTTTATCAATAATTAACATAATTAATAACTAATAAATAATAATTATATTAAATTAAAAATTAGATATATAAAATATATACAGAATGGTTCTAAGTTTTTTTTAAATATTAAATTTTTTAAGTAGGTATTGGCATCGTACCGCAAAATTTTTTCATTCGTTTCTATGGTTACAAAATACCATTGTATTAGTCATGAGATATATAAGTCTGTAAATGATTTCAAAAAGGAAATTTCAAAAAATTCATTAACAAATTTAAATGAATAATTATTTATAGTTGGAATTAAAAAATTGCAATTTCTTCGATTATTCTTACAATTTTCAACCCTTCAATTGTATGTCATTTTTTTTTAATTATTCAATAATTTTTGTTTCACTCTTGCTATTTTATTTACATGTAAACAATTGAACAAATAATTATAATTTCTAGAACATTTTATTACAAATTTTAGATACTCGTGGCGAATCAATCGATTAAGAAATTCCTTCCACGTACAATGCACGGCACGGATAATACGCGTTTATATACAGTAGTCCCCCGGTAATCCGAAAAATGTTTTAGAGGGCTGTGCCGGACTTCAGATTAACTTACTTGTAATCCGACAAATGACAAATCAAAGTGATAAAATTGTATCTGAAATCTATTTCTATCTCTTCAATCATGAATTAAAATAAACAGTGATACGCATGTCGGTTTATAAGCGGCACTCGATTAGACAAGGGACGAATTACCGGGAGTCCACTGTAATTTAAATAATTTCACCGAATCAGATTTTTCGTAAATCGTAAAAAAAAATGCATGGCTAATTTGGTTCTCTAAAGAAATATTTTTCGATTTTTATTAATTTCTGAACTAAACAGTTATTTCTGAAAATCGATTATTCTTGATCTTTTCGAGTAATTTCATAATTCTATCTATGTCGAACTTCTATGGTTTACGGACGAATAACTTGGCGAAATGGTTCTTGTCTGCTCTTTTGTCGGACACATTTTTTCTCATCAAGAATGTTTTGCAAAGATACAACAAATCCTAGTCCTACGAAAAGGTCCGGGCTACACGTTGATTATGACGGCTTTCCTATTTGATCAATTGTTGACAGTAAGGTACTGAATTGACCGTTTGGCCTGGTTCCTGAATTTCATAGTATAGAATAACCTTCTTATCGTACCATACACTCAGCATGATCTCACTGTCAGCGATTTCAAAACGGACTTTGAAATCGTTCGTGACACTTCATCAGGTTTCGACCACGATCATTTGCATTTAACCTTCTTATATTTATCTTTTTTTATCACCCGTTATTTATCTCTAGAGAAATGGCTTTTTTATTTACAGTCAAATGATTCCAAACTGTTACACCCAGTGCGCCAAAGATGCCTTGACAGCTTACATCCCGATCTTCCTCGATCGGTGGCAAAATTTCATCGGCATTTGTACCACGAAAATTTTCACACCATTTATGGACGATAAATAATTTTTCTAATTTATCTTTAGTTTTTTTTTTGTCTTTTAACAAAGTCAACTTTTGGTTTTTCACTATTGTTTAGAATCATTCTGTGTATAATGCAATTCATAATATATTGTTGAAGTTATTATAATTTATTAATTAATAATCAAAAAAATAATTAAAAAGGATATTTTTGTGATACGTCTTTCTTACACTGTAAACAACAAATTAATTAATAAAATTATTAATAATCCAAGTGCTGACCATAGTAAACCGGCTTTAATAATACTAAGGTGGTTTTTTGACAAAGTTTTAATAGCTGTTCACTTCATAAAAAGAGGATAAGAAACGAACAATTATATATTGTCGAAAAATATAAAAATGTGTTCTATAAAAATTAAGCATTAGTGTTAACAAAGAAGGTTTACTACGTTTGGTTCACTTATTAAAATTATTAATATGATATTGTATTAAATAATATTAATTATTTGAATATATTTGTTTATTTATATACTTGAATTATATCTGATTTTATAAAATATACATAAATAAATCAATTTTATGCAATCAATATTTTAGATTATATTATTCATTAATTTACCAAAGTTCTTATGATACAGATAATAAATTGAATTTGATATATTATTCGATACTTAAATTTTACAATTACTAGTGCCATTTGTTATGAGAAACAAACATCAAAACATTAACGTCAAAAACTGTCAGAGGAGTCTACTAAGTTGGTCAAAGATCTTCTTTATATCAGGGTAGAAGCCTTAAAAGTGGAAGAAAATTATAGTAGGATGAAACCTATTGGAAACGCAAGATAATATGATAAAAATGAAAGGAAAAATAAATTACGGGCGATCTTAGTTCGGGAAGTAGGAGGGGATGAGTGTTTAAGGGTAAAATTCGGTTTATCTGAATTTCCGACAAAACTACAAGTCATATGGAAAATAGTTGTAGGTAATAAAAAGATCTACGACTTTTGTATTCAGACTTTTTTCACATAACCTCAAAACTTATGTGAAAAATTCAAATTACCAAGTCTTTTATTTTTTTCAAGTTTTTTTTCATAAAACTTGGTGGAAATTTACCTTTTTATGTTCCAAATATACAGTAATTTTTTTAATTTAAATATTTATTTTTTCACTTAATTTTGACTAAAAATCGAAAAAGCACCCTAATTTTCAATCGATAAATCTCACGTCAAAATTTCGACTTTTTCTTTAAAAGTTGGTGGCGCTTTTTTTTCGTTGAAATGTCTACTTTCCGATGGTGTAAAAAAAAATATACACTACCGTGGTAAATTTTCTTAGGAAATGCAAAAAAACGAAAAGAAGCAGTCTTCATATTGGTTTATTTTGAATGCTCTATGTATGCATCTGTGTGTACTTCTGTTCTATTTTAACGATACACAATACAACATATTTGTTTGTTTGTCTTTCTTATCCTTGTTTTTATCATTTTGTTTACATAACATTTATCTCATTCTATGTGAAAGAAAACACAACAAATTTCGTGAAAAATATGTTTTTATGTAAGAGATAAAAATAAAAAACCAAAAACTTTTAATTATTTATTTTATTTGTTGGTTGGTATTAGATCTATAACAGCCGTTCTCTCGGATTAAACAGAAACTGTTACTGAGCTTTGACATAAACTTGAATTAGATGTTATTTTTATCGGGCTGCTTAGAAAACCATACTCTGTTGTAGCCATCTTTACCAGGCCAAATGTGGCTATCTCTCCTTAAGTAACCTGGAGTGATATGCTCACATCGATATAAAAATGAATGATTAGACATTGGTGGTAATTTTGAAATTAAAATGCAACACATTTACAATACCAATCAACGTGAAACATGAAAGTACGAATTTCTATTCAAATTTTATCACCGAAACACTAGATTTGTACACATGAAAAAACTGAATCCTTTGGAAAACCCATTAACCGATGTCTACTTACTTTTTTATTTAATTTCAATATAACTTTGCGGGTGCTGCTAGGAGCCTACATTATTGGTTCCAAAAATAATTGAACTGGCCATCTCACCTGTACGGCTATCCCCACCCGAATTTATCCTATATATTACCGTTCCGAAGACTCATTTTTATCTAGTGCCTAAAGGCAGAAAATCACTTAAATTGAGTTAAAATCAATTATTCTGATTGTAATAAAAGTCGTAAAACATGAAAAAAGAGTCAGCTTTTTGTAAATTTTTTATGAATATCGTTAACCATTGATACCAATTTGATGAAATTAAAATCGGATCTTTTTAAATAAGCCTATGCATACATCACGGGAAGTTCCAGGCTCATTTTTGGCAGTGTATCTCAATGGGATAATATTACAAGAATGATAAAACAAGCAAGATAATATTCTTGGAAGTTTACGAATTTATAGTCGAACAACGCCGAGAATTACAGTTCCGTGTGGAATATTGAATCAAATAAATTTTACATGTATAACCTTCAGTGCAAAGTAAATAAATAAAATAGACTTATTAAAATTTTTATAAATTGATGAAATTAATAATGATATTTTCAAATTAATTATTTAAAAAAGTTCGATTAAGATAGCAAAGAATTAATAATATATAAAAAAAAACTACTATTAAATTATTCATCAAAAACTAAAAACAACTAATAAAATTGATCGAGGATAGTTCTTGTCATAACTTTTAGAATTTAAAATAAATTCTTAAAACTTCGAATGCATATCTATTGATTTTTAAACGCGCATGCTCAAAAAAACATACTATATATACATAAAAATATATTACATTTGTGTACATACATTATATTCAAATTCACGGATACAAATTAACTCGACTACTTCGAAATATTCGAAAAAAAAAAGTAATATTTTTAATTTGTTGTGTTTGAAACACGGGTAATTAATACTTTATTGCTTTTAATAAATAATTTTTTAATCTCATAACACTCTTTGTTTCAATTTAAAAATATTCTGCTGCATTTGTTTTTAATTTAGTAGATTTAATATGCATGTGTTTAGCATTTGTATTTAGTACTAGGTTTTGGAATATGTTTGATTTAAGAAAAATACGTAACTGAATATGCAATGCATACAACTGAGAATATGTATATCGTTTGTTTATGTACTAAAAATAAATAAAATCTTTGTTTATATTTATATAAAATACAAGCACGTGCTGCCCTCTTAATTTTCATGTTCAACAACTATTATTATTTAAGTCAAGGTCATTTTAAAGAAAGCTTCATATAAATAAATTGGTTTAATTATCAATTAATTTACAATAAATATAATATTGAATTTATTGAAAAACTTATAAAAAAAAAGAAAAAACGTATTCAATTAAGATATATTTTGCAATCAAGATTTCACTTTTATAATATCACGCAGTTTCTCTCAAAATCCTTTTTCTAAAAAGGAGGTCGGTAATTGAATACTACCATAAACAAAAGATTTTTTATGACAAACTATTAAATTTTTTGACAAATGAGGTTGATCGAGTACGACAAAAGATTCGTATTGACTACTATTACATTAATTAATTTGTATTAGGTTTTTTATTTACGAATTATTTTCGAAACACTTCGTTACGGTACGTTTTTTTCGATCAAATGAAAATAAAAACTTTAATTTATATATATAATCAATCTTCTACTCAAAATATACTTTGAAAATGTATTCAATAGTGGAATGAAGTTCTGATTGTGACCATGTACCAAATAATGCCGTGTATGTTTTACGATGTCTAAAATCTAATACTTCTTTAATTGTTCGCATAACCTGTGCTGAACTTATCAGAATTATTAAATAAGACTTCAGGAGTTATATATTTCAATTTCATAACTTTATCTGTAATATTCAACTGACCTCCCTTAAAGACGAAGTAAGCTGCAGACGACTTTCACAAATGGAGATATAAGCATTTTAATTTTCATCCATTTTACTTAAAACTATCTAGACTAAATCTAATTGAAGTAATCTAAGTTGACAACTAAATTGTCAACGAAATTAGTTGACAACTAATTTGTTTATTATAAAATAATAACAAAAATATAAAAATGTAACTGAAGAAATGCTTTTCTTAAGGTTACTGTAAATGAACATCAGTTTGTGCATACAATTATAAGCAACTATGCCCCCTCTAAATATAAAAGCACGTCTCTTAACATTTTTTATAATTAATTAAGTTTAGTTTTTTTTTGAAAGACTACTGGAATCATACAGATTATGTATGACATATGAAAGGATTTTCGACCGAAATCAAAAGAAATGTGGCATTAAGAAAAATTGAAGTATTTAAATCTATAGCGTCTAATCTCGAATTGGATTTAATGAGTTTACTTTTTTACAATGAAGTTCTGTATATTTTTAAATGATGATAACAAAATGAAAATATTAAAATTGTTGCACAAAATTTATTTCTACAGGCTGTAATAGTTACCATTATTTTTCTAATGAAATTTCCTGATTTTTCCCTGAATGGCTGGAAAAGATTCTCCAATATCTTTCAAAATTATTCGAAAAATATATAAGTTGATAATATTTTGTATTATGATAAAACTTTTTTTTTTGCTTTATTGCTTACAAAAAATAGATTCTATTATACTACTAAAGACTACGACAACAATATACCTCGAGAAATAGTAATTTTTGAAAATATATAAGCTGAAAATTAGTAAAAAGTCCTAATAATGACGTTAAAATTGATTTTTTTGCTATATATTCATTAATTTTGAAAATTTCACTTTGTTGATTTCAAAAAGAGTAGAAATTGGGAAATTTTTAGTAAAATAACCTTGAAAATCGATTTCAAGGTCTATATCCAGGTCATCATTTTTTTGTCAATGTTTGTACTAAACTTTACAAAAATACTTAAACTTTTTAAACTCGACATAATTATTACATATAATATGGATATATTAATTTTAGACTAAAGTTTGTAACGCTAGAAAATATTGAAGCCACAAACAAAATATTGGTTTAGGTGTTCATAGAATCACCTAATTAGCCTATTTCCGCCTGTCTGCCCGTCATCAGAATAACTCAAAAATTAAAAGTGATAGCTGAAATTTTGGTTGACGCATTCTAGACATAAAAAGTGAGTTTAAGTTCATGAATAAGTAAAAATGATCCATTGGGTCCAAAGGATCCATAACCCATACCTTTTAAACCATATTAGCAAGAAGAAAAATTTAAAAAATTTTTGTTTTTGAAAAATCTCCATTTAATAGTATTTGTTTAATTAAACATACAGATACTTACCTGTATTTAGAGTATCTAAATAATTAATACTGTTAGTTGTTATTTTCATTAGTTTTTACTTTCATTTGTCCGCTAATTTTTCGATAACCATTATATTGCCATTTAATTTATGTATCAATTTAGTTTCAAATAGATGGTTAGATGGATTTAATTCGTTATGAATTTAATCAAGCTAACAGAGCAAAGTATTTATTCTAAATTGAATTAAATATGTTCAAAATTAGTTGCTTTTTATGTGCTTGATTAGGTTTTGCAAAATTAAAAGTGGTGCTGAAATTTTAATAAAGAAAATTGAGTCATTAATTTTCTTTATTAAAATGATTTAATTAATTAAATTGATTAATGAAATTGATTTATTGAAGGCATGCCATAAAAGCACCCAAAAAGCGCATTATTATGATACTTCCAATATATTATAAAAGTTATTTTTTTCGCTCTGCTAGTGTGATTTCACGGCAGCAGTGCATCATAGTGACTCATTTTTCTTAATTAAAAGTTTAAGCTCCTCACTAAATTTTACAGCACCTAACGAGCACTATTTTCTGTTATTTCAAGATGACACTGCTAGGTTTGGCACTTTGTTGAGCAGTAATTCATGTTAGTGAATCAGTTCTGTAATTGTTTTTCGATTTTGATTTTATTGATTTATTGATTTATTGATTTAATTGATGTATTATAAAAGTTATTTTTTCGCATTGCTCAGTCAGTAATTTAATTTAATTAACGATTTGAACACGTAATTTAATTTTGCAGTTCCTAAATACCACCTAATTTTGAGTATATTTACATTTAATTTTGAATATTCTGCTCGGCTAGCTTGACTATTCTTGCTTGAGTATTCGTTATGAAATATGTTTATAATATTTAATTATTTTGGCATCCACCTTCTTTCAATGTAAATAAAAGTATAGTTAATCGTGTTGACATGTTTTATTTACATTTAGTACAAAATTTTACTGAATGAAAAACAAAAGTTTTAAACATGATTAAGAAAAACTGTATTGATTTTGTGTAGTTTTACTAAGAAATAACTTGTTTTATGGAGCATAATGGATTTACAATTACAATTTTTATTGTTCTATTGTTGAGAAACGTAAATATTATAAGTCTATTAGTTTGAAATTCTAATCAATATATTTTTATTAAAAATAGTTGTTCAGCTTATTATTTTATAATTAACATTTTCGGTAATAGGTATAATAGAAAAAAACCAATTTGTACTTTTACTAGTTTATCTACAGCTACGCTTGTCTTACTAACATTACCAATTTAACAACTAATGATTGGGCAATACAATTTAGTAGGACTTTATTTTAAGCCTGTAAATTGGATAAATTTCGAACGTTTATCCATATCGTTGTGCCAACCAAATTAGCAATGAGTAACATCTTCTTGGAGGATCATTACGACTAGCTAATTCATACTGATGAAGACTACGTTGTAGTCGAAATACATGTCTATAAAATACAAAATATTTTAATCTACAAAATTGGGTCAAAAAATCGAAATGTATTCGAAAAATCCTAGAGTTCTCGTTAATAAATTTAAAAAAATCTTAGTTCTTGGCTCGTGTGGAGACATCGTGGGAACTCTATTTTACCTTTGCAAAACTTCTCAAATTACAAATCTCTGCGAAAAATGTGTAAAATGTAATAAAATATATGCAGCAATATTTTTTCTCCAAAATTTTGCAATTTTCTTTAAAACCGTTTTGTATATGTTTTTAAATATAAATATACTTTTTAAAGGCGCTTTCCAAAATTATGCGATATTTTTAAGAAACTACTTTTATCTCTAATATTATAAACATAAGTATTTATTTCAATTTTCACAAACAAATAACTGTAGAAAAATGATCCGATTGTTATGAAATTTGACATGCATAATCTTGATATGGAAACATTTTTAAATAAATTAAAAATTTATTATTTTTGCTTTAGAAATTTTTTTTCGGTAAAAACTCTTCTTTACGCCTTACATTTTCATGTGAAGATTGTGTATAAACAAATTTCATTATATTTGGAGCATTATTTTTTGAGTTATTGGAGCATGAAAAGTGTGTCTTTATTATTGATGTCTCATTCTGCAATACAATCCCTTTAAAGAAAAATTGAACAATATAAATTCAATTGGAAGGAGAAATAAAGGTGAACAAATGACTTTAGAATCTTTGAGGCTTTATTCACATTGATCTGGAATGTCTGAATGATCCAATATTGAAAAAAAAAATATATAAGTTTCTTATACTTTTTATATACTTCAAATAATACCCTTAAGCAAGAATTAAAAGAATTCCATTTTTATACGTGTTTTTTAATTATTTATTACACAGTATCCGTCATTTACCTGTGTATCACTGACGTTGCATACGCCTAACAAATTATTAATTAAATAATAGGTATAAAAAATGAAATGTTCTTACTCTCGCTAAAGTATCGTATAAAGAATTAAAAAAATATATTTTCTTTATATATTTTTAATGGGTCAATATTTTTATCTTAAAAAATCAAAGGACCTTTTTTAATTCGTATTTTATCAAAAAATCATATTGTAAAATAACAATTAGTTTCAATTGTTGAAACAATTTGTATGGGACCGAATTTCCCCATAGCAACAGCAATTATATCATCAATAAGACAATTTAAAAAAAATCGCGTAAATAATAAGGTGGAATAATTCATACTAGACTTATTACCCGAATTAAAAAAAAACACTCACATATAAGCAGTTTTCAAGTTGATAGACCACTATTTTTATTAGTTTTTCTAATTCGTTTGTTTTCTATTTAACAAGTTGGCGTTTATGTTTAAAGTGTGTTTGTCATTAAAAAAAAAAAAATAGACCAATGTTCATTATTTTTAAAATAAATGTATAATTTTTGGCACAAACTGATAAACAATGTAAGATATTCTTATGTATAGTTTGACGGTATATTCAAAGAAGAAAAAAACATGCCATTAATCTTAATATAGAGCTGCCGTGTTTTAAATTTTGATTCTCTGGTTTCATAATGTTTTTGGACCGATGAGTACAGTTATAACATATTCATTCATGTATGGAAAATATTTCTTTTTCATTGACCGAACGAATTGTGGTCTGGGTTTTAACTAGACGATTTTATATTTATTCAGTTCATTTATTCAATATACGTGAAATCCTAACACATAATTAAAGAGTTATTACAAACAGTTTATAACTAATATAACAATTCATAAGCTGCCTACTAACGTTTCCAAGTTTCTGATAGTGAAAACTTATTATTATTCATTTTTTCAATTTCAATTACATATAGATAAAACAAGCTTGCATAAATTAAAATCGATTGAAATCGTTTTGAAAATTGAATGTTCTTACTGCGAAAGACAATTGAAAGTTTACTGCGTTGTTATTACACTTAACTGTACTATAGTTAGAATTGTGGCCGAATCTATGAATTTTGCAAGAAAATGTTTCAAATAAAAGTTATTTATAAAAAAAAAAAAAAAACAATATTTAAAATTTTCGTCCATCATTTATGGTTCAAAATTTGGGTTCTAAACTCATTGGACCAATTTTACTCATTTATGCCTCGTCACATAAATTTCAACTCACTAAATCTTTTCGTTTTTGAGTTATCTTGGTGGCGGACAAACGAACAAGAGGAAATGGACTAATTTGATGATTCTATGAACACCTATGTCAAAGTTTGTTTATGCGGTCAATATTATCTAGCGTTACAAACTTTAGACTAAAAATAATATACTCTGACATATTATGTATATGTCGAGTATAAAAAAATAATATACTCTGAGTATAAAAAGGATGCTAGAGCGTTAACATGGCCCAACAAACTCCCACTTAAAATGTATAAAAGCCAATGATTCTGGACTGATTCTTGCTTAACCGTAATTTCCGTACTAAGCATACTACTTATATTGAAATTAAAAAAATTTACTGCCTTAGGTACATAAATAACTTTATCCGCCCACGAGTTCTTAATCTATAAGTTTCAATAAAGATCCCAATCAATTTAATTAAATAATGATGATTAAGTCATTTTTTTGCTGGTATTATCAAATTTAATTGTTATTAGAAATCATAATTGATAAGTTATCTAGTACATAATTTTTATTTTTTCATTACTGCTATCTAATTATTGCAGATTCAAATCGAACACAATCGAAGATAACAACTAACTTGTTTAGATATGGTATAAGTTAATGAGATGACTTTGAGCTGCACTTATAGTGAATTTAAACAACTTATGAAAAAAAAAAAACACTACAACCTTAAGTTGGGGATATATAATATATCCCCATATTATATATATAATATAGATTATTTTGAGTATATTATTTGAAATAGATATATTATTTCAATATAAAATTTATATATAAATTTATTTTTATGCACTTTTGAATATAGTAACTATATTGGGGATATACAACAACAGTACATAGAAATTCTATGTGGTCACCCATCCAAGTACTAATTGTGTATAATGTTGCTTAACATTATTGATTGGTTGAGATCAGCTATTACCTTACCCCCAGTTGGGAGGGGGTATATAATATAGATTATTTTGAGTAGTTGAAGTCACCACTAAATTTTTATTTTTAAGGCAGATTTTAATGGAACGTTTTATATGTAATCACTACACAGACATAAGGTCCATTATTCTTTAGATTTTTAAAACACAAATCTAGCTCCTTATTTGGGACTTGCAAGAATTAAAAATAATTTAAGAACATCTCTATAAGTAGTTAATTTTTTCTAAAAAAGATTTTATTTGATGTATAGTGGAGAAAAAAGCCTAGAGTATAGCAAATCCTGATTAGATTTCAGTGAATACAGGGACTGTGGGGCTATCAATAGGAGAAGGATTCCTAAAAAGCACATCCTTGACACTTATTCAAATTACATACCAATTTTCAACCCTCTAGCTCAATTTGGGGAAAAAACTATTTTTCTTCTGGGATCCCCTAAAAATTACGAAAATCGTACGCGGATTTTATAATATCAACTTACTTTATATGCTAGTTCAGGTGATGGAGTGTTCTTAAGGAGAGTACAGAAGAACAAAAGGTCTTGATACAAAGGATCTAGGGGTCATAAAACGACATAATAATACATTTCCAATCCTCCCCGTTGGCGTTTGATATAATATGTAAGTCTAGATTTTTGGAGAAAATACTACCATAAGTTAATGATTATTTTTTGCTTCAAAAACAAAATTGATGAACAGGCTCATTCAATTTAACATTTGGTATTTTTCGAATGATGTATATTATTAGTCACACTACGCAATTCCTTTTAATTAATAAATATTGTTTTATAACAACAATAGCATATAGGTTTCCTGTAATTACTTTAAATAAAATATGATTACACTATAAATTAAAATGCATGTTATCATAGTTTTGATATTGTATTATTACAATATATACTACGATCAGAAGGTACTTGATTATGCAAAAATCGAGCACTGCATTTGACAATCAATAGAATTGTTTTTTATTAAGAATAGTTTAAATATTAAAAATTCGGATGTTGTCGGGTGTTTTTCGATGAAATAAGGTTTGGACTCATTTTAATGATTGTGTTATGTTTATTGGATGGAATTAAAGACTTTCCAACTCAAGAAATTTTTCGAAAAATATTTGGTTTTGGATCTATAGGTGATTAAAGATTGGCAAACAGTCAAAACACTTCTTTTTAATTAGGGTTTACTGGATATTTATTATTTTAATTCTCTGAAGAAAAAAAGTTATATTTTCATGATAATTTCTTATCTTTACGAAGTTTTGCTTCCTCATTATGGTTTTATGATTAAATATTTTTGGAACTTAAATCGAGTATAGTATTTTTTGAGCCCAAAAGTGTTTATTTTTACCCAATATACATAAAAGAAACACTTAACATAAGCTCTTCAGATTATTAGTTCGAAAACGAAGTATTTTTATAAAAAACTATGAACTTTTATAGTGTGTTTTTGCTCGTTTTACATAAAAAACAGTTCTTTAAATTACTCCAAACTTTATGCTCCATCGAAAAGAAAGGAGAATTAATAGAATGCGGTACACGATTATCGCTAAGTCAAGTGCCTCCAGATTCTGCTCTCATACAAATAAAATAAGTTAGAATATAAAACATTTTGCACGAATACATATGATATTGTAAAAGAGAAGAGTGTTATGAAATTAAAAATATTATTATCCGAAATTAGATGGCCTCAACTAGCTTTCAATATTAATAAAATGTGTTTATTTTTAATATCTTTTAATACAGTTTAACGTTTAATATGTGTGTATGTATCTAACGATTTACGTGTGTGAATTTTATCGTACCAGAATATCTTATATTTTATACAAAAAATTTATTATTGTTGAAAAATGACTTCAGAAACCGTAAGTATATTTTAATCAAATCTTTTTTGTTTATAATTATTTGATTAAATGAACATAGTATCATTTTTTAACGGTTGTTTTTTAAAGGCTTAGATAATAAATATTCAAATTTATGTTATATAACATGATTTTTTTAAATTAAAACCGTTAGCAAAAATTTTTTCGTAAAAAATCAAAATATTAAGCAAATTTCTTAGTTTTTCGCGTAAAATAAAAATTTTGAACATTAAATAAAAAAATTTCCTTTCGTAGAAAAATTCTGTACAGGCAGTCCAAAAATTTTACAAATTTAACATAAATGGTTTTAAAATTTCAGAAAAAAATGAATTTTCTCGTAAACTATAAAATAATGATGTTGTACATTTGAAATGAGTTTTTTGTCCAAGCCTGATCTTTATTATTGGAAAAGTATATTTTTCCTCAACCTGCTTCATAAACTCCTCGGATTAGTTTAACTAAAATTATAAAAATTAATTAAAGTGCTTATACTAATATCATATTTATGAATTTTACACCCTTTGAAATCCAGAGTTTCCAATTTTTAACAAGTGGGAATTAAAATTTTTAATTTGAGTATACTATCATTTATCTACTTTTGCCTAATTTATCATTTATTTTAAAAGCGAAATACGAGAAAAGCCACTTAATTTTACCAATCGATGTCGAAAATTTAGTGGCTTCTACGATTGTATTTTCTAAATTCAGGTTTAAAAAATTTGGAAAAAATAAAAAACGAAAAAATTTCAATTCGTGGCAATTTTCAATAAACAGCGAACAGCGGTATATGGCAATCCGTTTACAAAGGCGGTCAGCACCGTTACTAGACGAAATCAGTTAGTAGAATACTAAAATAGGTAAGAGGCCTTACCATTTAGCTTGCCGGAACATGCCCGTTGATGCTATACATTCGAGAATGGTCCATCTTATTTTTTTTGACGCTTTTGATATAAAAAAAGATTCTACAACTTAAACTATGGACTTTATTAATTATGGACTTTATAATTTTTTTTAGTTTTATGTTTGTTTTGTTTTGTTTTGTTTTTTTTTTTTTAATTTCTGGCTTCAGCTACTTTCAGCTATATCCATTAACCAAAGGGGATTATTATTATTTTTGTATACAACAACAGTACACAGTACTGCTAGGTGGTCGCCCATCCAAATACAGATTGTGACTGCTGTTGCTTAACTTTATTAATTGGTCTTACCCTGTTATTACGTTACGTCAGTCTTATACAATACTTATATTAGTATTGACACAAAATCGGTTAATGGCAGTCATCTGATTGCCCTCAAATTTTGCTTTATGTTCTTTACAAAATTTTATTATAGAGATGCCAAAATTAAGACGTAGGTCTACCGAAAAGTCGAAATGTAAAAAAGAAATATTAAAAAAAGCTTCGAAACTTTTCGATGAAGGTGAATCTATGCGAGAAAAAATGCTTTATACCAGTTTTTATTTTCGGGGCAGTTTCAATAACTTAATAAAGTAATAAATAAACATGTCATAACCATGGTTATGAAAATTATTTGTACACATGGTATAAAAATTTAAAGAAAATTGGCTTGTATATAAACAGTAAGTTCAAGTATATAATGTCAGCGACCACAGAATTATGTGGATGTTCTAAGCAAAATAAACTAGTAGTAAATATCAAATTTTTAATTCTACTTAAAAAAAAAAAACTCTCTTATAAGGCATCAAAAGATTTTGGGATTTTACACGACAATATTCTTGGTTATGTCTCGGAAAATACTGGAAATTATATGAAAACTAGTATAATTCACGGGAAATTTAAGAAGCTAACATTTGAATCCTTTTACCAAAAATTGGCAACTAAATGATTTTAATATAATTATAATATATTTTTCTTGATTTATAAGCAGATTAAAATACTAAGCATAAACACGATTTTATATTATTAAAAAAGTTAAAACGAGTGATAAAATTACACAGTTTCTCTGACAATGATTCAATAATGATCTACTATTGAATCCAAATTGCCATTTTCCTATACTTTCCGAGAAAACTTTATTAATCCTACTTTTCAAATTCCAATATTTTTAATTATTAACTTTATACCTGGAACCTGAAGTGTAGGAACTTGGGTCAAACGACATCGTAGAAGGTTTCGCCAGGGAGTTAATAAGAACTACTCATTTTTATGTTTAATATGTAAACAATTTTCTCTCTTTTCAGGGATGTATAAATCCACAAGTACTACCCATAATAGAATCTGGTTTACCAGTAATATGGGTATTAGGTGGTCCAGGATCAGGAAAAGGCACACAATGTGATAAAATTGTGGCCACATATAATTTTGAACATATATCATCCGGTGATTTACTTCGCTTAGAAGTGAGTAAACAAAGTGAACGTGCTCAAGCCTTACAGGCAATCATGAATGAAGGTAAATTAGTACCAATGGATATTGTTTTGGATTTAATTCGAGAAGCAATGATAGAAGGTCTAAAGAAAAATAAAAATGGATTTTTAATTGATGGATATCCAAGAGAACTTATACAGGGTCTTACATTTGAAAAATCAATTGTGCCTGTTAATGTTATATTGTATTTTGAATGCAAGGAACAAACATTAATTGATCGATTATTAAATCGTGGTTTAACGTCTGGACGTCAAGATGACAATATTGATACAATTAAAAATCGATTACATACATTTTTAACGAATAATGATGCAATTTTGAAGGAGTTTGAAAGCAAATTGGTCAGGGTAAGATATCCATTTTTATGTTTTTATACCAAACAATTAGCTATTCGCTTATCATAAAAACAAAACAAGAAATTTGTGAAAACGAGAAAAATTTTGATTACAAATATATTTAAAAATATGAAAGTAGCAAAAAAATTATAGAAAATCGATTTTGAAGAATTATTATTTACAAAGTTTTCTACCAATCTTTGACAAACTAATACTCTAAATTATGACAACCTAAATTATTATTTACAAGCTTAAAAATTTTTTATCTTGAAGTTGTTTCTCAAAGTATGAAAAAACTTATCCGAGAACATATTTAAGTGAACATATGTAAACAGTTTGATAGAGACATAATTTTTTACTTCAATTGGACAGTAATCCATTATTCAAAAATAAAAATACAAAAAAAAAAAATTTTACATAATTATTATTGACCTTATATGAAAGTATTTGAAAAATGAGAATTACTTTATTTTTCATTATATAAATTAATAAAAAGTATTAAAATTTTGGTTAAAAATTATATTTTCATGGTCATAATTTCGCCATCTACTTGTAGTATTCAATTGGATTGTATATATGTGTTATTTATTAATTATGTGTGTAGTATTTCGTATAAAAAGGGACAATATAAACATTTCGTATAAAATTGACAATATGTACTCTCTATTTTCCAATTGAAAAGTGTATATTTTTCATTTTATTCGAAAGGTATTATACAAAATATTGTATAATTGAGGGAAAATTTGAGAAGCTAGCGCATGAATTATACTACCAAAATAATATTCATTGGACCCAATGGACCGATTTTTCTCATTTAAACTCACAATATATGTGTACGCCACCAAAATTCCAACTAGCTATATCATTTGGTTTTTGAACTATCTTTTTATGAAGATCTATAACAAAATTTTGTTTGTCTGGTCAATATTTCCTAGTTTCACAAATTTTAAACTAAAACTAATAACTGACATTTTCTATATATACCGAGTTTCTAATCTGTTCAAATATTGATCACCAAATAAATTTAAAGTTATTTAATATTAATTAGTATTATTTTCACTTGTATCAGTATCCAATGTTTGTTACAGATTAATGCTGAACGATCAGTTGAAGAAGTTTTTGTTGATGTAAAAACTGCCTTAGATAATTTACCAGCCAAGAAGCAGTAAGTCAAACGATGTTTCTGCGAAAAGGAGAAATTATTATAAAATAACACAGACTCAGGGCAGACACCAGTGTTAGGTTCATCGAAAATGTTCAATAATTTTATGGTAGTTGTATTTAAAGTGTAATTAAAAAAATGTGTTTTATCTGAAAGTAAATTGTTGCAGATTGGAATTCTAAAAATGTTGAAAAAACGCTAATAACAATTATTTTATTCTATTTTTAATTAAGTTACACATTTATGAAAAAAAAATACAGCTTGCTAATTCATACTATTTAATTGTTAGATAAATTTATTGAAAAAATTGTTATTTAATATTTAAAAATGCTTCAAAATGTATGTGAATTTATCATAAGGTACAAAACGTTATTTAATTTTTGTTAAAATAAAAATTTTAATTCGAGTAAACATTGTTGAATAACTGATAAATAAAAAATGTTGAATCACTCAATCTTTAAAAATTTGTAGATCCCATCCTAAGTTCAGAAAAATTCCGGAAAATTCGTTTTTAATACAAAGTATTTATTTGAAAAGTCCTAGTTGACAAATGAGCCGGTAATAGTTTTACCCGGGGTTATATTTTGTGAAAGCACCTCTTTCGTGTACATATTTCAAAATCTTATTTCAACACTTGAAAGCTCTGGATCAATTTAGCTACTTATATTTCACATATTTGTTATAGTTCTGAAAAGATTTTCATGAAATAAAAAAACTAGAAAAATTTCCCGGAAAATTTGGGAAAAGTTTTTTGTATTTATTCGCTATGCGATTACAAAACAGGTTTATTTTGATATATAAGTAGTTGATCCATAGTCCAGAGTAGATAGTAAAGGTAACAACCGACTCAGTGGCCAAGTGAGTAAAGGACCTAAAACCTTCACCCAGTTGACTACTGGGTGATTGGAGATTGCAGTTTCGATTTCCAGGCAGCGGCAGTTTGATCAAATATAAATAAAAAAAGGGTGGTTGATTGATCACACTGTCGTCGCTTGGGTAAGAACGAAGTAACCGGCTCCAACACCAACATAATAACAATATAATTGTCATCTTTGCCTTCAGCTGATGGAGAGTTCTAGGGGTCAGTACAGAGGACCAAAAAGTCTAGGTAGAAGTTACGATTCCTCTTTTAATATATTATAAACCTAACAACCAGTCAGTCCACAGTTAAAAAAGGCAAATGTAAAGCACTTGTTTGTAATGTAATGGACCGATTTTTTTATTTTATTATGAATTTACTACCCAAACAAGACCTCTAAACTTAAAAGATCAAATCTTTCTCGCCGTTCAGAAAGTCATAAATTTTTAACGGAATGTTTATACGTTAATTTCATTTCTATTAAAATTAACAGTCTTGCATGGGGTCAGTTTAAGCGAAACGAAAAATGCCAAAAATGCCAATGGATGGCAAAGGAAGGCTGTACAAAGTTAGGCATGGTTAAATAGTAAAGTTTGTGTTTTATATGGACCGCGTACGTTACTTATTAATTTTATTAGCATTTTTAAAGTAACTTAAATGTCCCTACGAACGCGCCATTTTAGTATAAAAAATACCTAGTTAATATACAAAAAAATCGAGAAATTGTGTATTTCGAGAAATTGGTTAATGATATATTGATAAAACTTTTAAGTTTAAGCTATGATTTTTGGGTATATATTTGGAGCACGAATTTTGAAATTTACATAGTCAAAATCATACAGAATCAATTTAAAATTTTCATGTAAGATAGCGCAATTTGACTGTTCCAAATATAAAAATGAAATAAAGTGAAATCGATAAAAAAATATCGATAACGTCATATGGAATGCATATAAAATGGAAACGCCAGAAAGTATTTTGACATTGGAAATGGTCTTGTCAACAGTGTTTTTTCAAACAGCAACCCCTTGTCCAAAATTCTAATCTCTATCTACGAACCCATTAACCCCAAACACAATAATATATATACATTGAGCTTGTATAAACGTTGAAGATCATTTTGTACGTTAAAATAAATATCCACATTGAGTTCGTCGTTAAGAATGTTATAAATCTTTTTTTCAGTTTCAGTTTCAATAGATCATCAGATCGTAAGTTTTTTTGAAGTTCATAAATATTCGCCATTCCTTTAACCCTTTTATAACCAGAAAAATCTCCCTAAGATGAAAGACAAAATAAAAAGGTTTCGGAGAATTTTTCTAATGTCAGTACGCCGTACTCCGTAACGAACTAATTGAATATTCAAAAATGCAAATTAAATATTTATTTAGATATCTACATAATTACATGTCCCTAACAAATTCATATATCATTCACTAGTTAATTACAATCGTATAATGATTGACATATTAATCATTGACTTCCTAGTATATGCAGATTTATTTCCAGAACAATTTTGCTACATGATGATTGTTAATTTTGAATTAAAGGATTTTAATTATGAATTCTGAGGAAACAGTTTTCATTTTTGCAATTTTTTTTTAAAGATATTGAATGACCTACGCATTGCAATTTAAAAAAATGGAATATCCGTCAATTTAAAACTTATGATAGCAATCAAAAATTATTCGGGCTCCGATAAAGAAAACGGCTCACTTTTGTGAATATTTGAAGAGAATAAAAGCTGATACATCAATCCTTATTAAGTGACTTACAATTTTTAGATTGATACTTAATCCTACGTGTTTTGTTCTCTTAACTTGTGTGTAAAAATAAAATGTGAACTTCCTTAAGTCAAAATTTTTCAAATGGGACTGAACTTTTATTGTGCATTCAGAGTGTACAGAAGCTAAGTGACCAAAGAGTAGGAGATGTTTTTTCATCTCAAATACTATAAAAAATATCATTTAAAATTGGTTTCAAAGCTCGACTGTTATAGAGAAAATCCATTTTCTATTTTTTTTTTTTTTATATTTTAGACTAGATTTACTTCCACAAATTAACGCTCACAACAATTAAAAAGAATAAACCTTATTATATCGTCTAGAATTGAGTTTATACCATCAAAGAGATCAATTCGAACAATGTCTACTATTTAGTTGATTACTAATTTCTAAAACCAACGTTTCGTCATATATCACGACTTCCTCTGGCTCTGTGGAACATACATATAATCTGCATTTATCAACATAATAAATATAATTAAATTAATACAAATGATTAATCTTTAGAAATTGTGCAATCGTTAAAACGCTTTTATCCATCAAAGAAAAGTAAATAATATATTTTAAAAAATACATTTATCTGTACATTGTTTTCATAAAAACATCATTCAAAATGTGAAATGTTATTTAAGAATTTTTAGTTAAATTTCAGGTGAAAAAAAGTAGAATAAACTGTCCATCAGTGAACCTAATAAACAACAGTTGAAGAGCATTTGCCTAACGCGAATATTGTCCACCAGGGGTAATTTGAACGGGCAGCCAAAGAGAGTGTTTTTCAAAAAGAAAATATTTGGGTACTTCAGTTTCTTACGCATACTATATATTCGTAATGTCAAATTATTTTTTTTAACATTATGTGAAACATTTAATATAGGCATTTACCCAAATTAAATAAAAAGCAGCTTAGATTTTTAACCGTAAATTAATCAATGCCTCATTCCCAACAGTGAACCATTTTCAAAAAGTGAACCGCTAGATTACGTACGGTTAAGAACATAGTAGCAGCTCTACAGCTTATTGAAGTTTTGGAGAAAATAAGATTAGCTACAAAATGATAGAGAATCCATTTCGCAGTACACAGTGAACCATTCGGACCACTTTAAAATACAAATATCCTACAAAAGTAATTAATTAGTATCAAATTGAAAACACAAATTGCAAGTCAAAACTTCAGGGTTTCCAATGAGTATGTTTTTGAAAGTACAGATATACAACCTCAGAAGTAATATCGATACACTTAAAATTTGGTTCAACAGTTTACCCTATTTGATAAAGTTCTATATTTCAAAACCCGAATAAAGTTCAAACAAAACTGTAATGATTGTTTTAAGTAGAAAATTTTATTACTTTGTCAAAGATACAGTTAGATTTATTGGAATAAAAAACGTGATAAACCAAAAAAAATAAATAAATAAATAAAACGGTGGAGCTTAGAAAAATGTCAAAAGTTTTTTTTAGTATTTAAGATGTAGAAACACCAACAGTTTGGTCACTTACATGCGGAACATCCTGTATAGATTTAGAATATTTTAAATTTTGTTCACTGATTATAATATTTTATTATCATTATTCACCAAAGTTTCAATTCAACAAAAATAAATCCACTAAAAAATGTCATACATTCTGTTATATTTTATTTTTTTAATAGTTAATTTACAATTTTCAATACATATTAATGGTCAAATGCAATGTTCACGTATTCATACACCCGATCCAAAGTATCATATGATTGGATCATGTTTACAATCGAAAGGAACAATTATTGGATATGGTTTTCAAAATGATTTACAATCATGTATTGATTATTCTATACAACGTATGGGCTTAGCATTTAATTATCGTCGATTCAGTAATAATCGTAGTAAATTATTAGCAGATGATAAAGTTAATAGTGATGAAGTTACATGCGAAGTGCTTGATTGTCCTGAATATGAGAATTTTACATCATTAGAGCCTAATTCAAATTATAATTATTACAGTTTTTACACAAATCCATTACGTAAGTGTATACATTTATTTTATTTTATTTGTTTTTTATTTTTTAAGGGGATGTTCAAGTTTTTAATTTACATTGCACCCAGTAAGTTGAAAACTTGATACTTTATGTTTTCAGCCCCATTGATCACGAAAGAAGTATTTAAATTAAAAACTTCTATAAATAACTTCCATGTGACCAATAAACTTTCTCAGTCGACGCAAACCAATCAATTTTTTAGCTAAGAATAAGATTTGCGCCGACTTCGAAAGGTAGTTGATCACAAAGAAATTATTTATAGATGTTTTTATTTTAAAAATATTTATTACTTTTTAGTTCATTTTTTTGAAGGCGGGTCTTTTTTTTGAAAAATTTTTCTTTGAATGATCACTTAAAATTGTTTTTGCCCTCTTCAATCCCCTAAGGAACATCAAATCCTGGTTATCTTATTATAGTATCACCCCTGGGATATCCTTTCTAACTAAAAAAGAATATTGAAAATCGGTTCATAAAGGATGAAGTTATCCGCGAACACACATAAAAATTAAAAAATATATACTCTGTCGAATTGAGAAACCTCTTTTTTGGAGTCGATTCAAAATAATATTAATGTATTAAAATGCTTATATCTCAAAAGGAGTTAGAGTTAACCAGCACTGTGGGCGAGATAACTAACTATAAACAAGAAGGTTATGTTATTATAAGCCCATCCACTGTGCCAAACCACTCGGGATAAAATATCAACAACAACAAATTTTTATTAATTAAAATTCAATTTAATCTCATGTCTTTAATTTCATTCCTTCACTTTTCAAGAAAATAACCCGGTTAATAACGTATAAAACAAAATAGCCATTATTTGAATTCCTTCCAAAAATATGCATAGCAAGTAGCATTAAATCCCGATCTCACCTACAAATTTATGCTTTACACTCTATTCCAAAAATATTCGATTTGTTTGTAATTGTCTCATCATTTACAATAGTTATGCCAATATTGTTAGCTAAGTATAAATCATCGAATAACTGGTCACAAGTTGGTGAATTATGTCCCAAACTAATTTTTATTCCCGGCGGTAAGTTTGACAATCTTGTAATAATATTTCCATTAGAATACATTTTATTACCATCAACAATCAAAAACTGCAACGAACTTAAATAATGAAAAATATAAGGATCAATTGAATGAATTTCATTATACGATACATTTAGCTTTTTTAAATGTTTCAATATCAGTAATTTTTTAGTTTGAAAATTAATCAATTTATTATAAGATAAATCCAAACTTTCTAATTGAGATAAACCCTGAAAACTTCCAAATTTAAATGAATTTAAATTATTATGTGATAGAATTAGAGTGTCAATTCTTATACTTTCAAACATTCCAATGGGTAATACTTTTATACGATTATGGGATAAATTTAAAGTATATAAATGCCATATACCAGAAAAGCTTCCATATTCGAATGTTATCAAATTATTGTATGTTATTATCAGATTTTTTAAGTATTTCAATGAATTAAACGTTGCACTGGGTATGATATTCAATCGATTATTTGATAAAATTAATGTATCAAGTTGAGTCAGTCCATCAAAATATACTAACTTTATTGATTGTATAAAATTATGTGATAAATCTAAAATTCTTAAATTACTTAATCCAATAAATGTTCCATTTGGTATAATTTCCAAGGCATTATGTGATAAATTTAATGAATCAAGTTGTTCCATTACTTTAAAAACTGCTATTGATAATTCACTTAAATTTTGATACGTTAAATCAAATGTTCTCAAATTATCTAAACCATAGAAATTACCCAATTCAAAATTTGTTAATGAATTATTGTTTAAATCCAATGTATAAAGCAAGGTTAAATCTTCGAACGATTTATTTGGTATAGCATCCAAAAGATTATTGGATAAATCCAAAAACTTTAATTTACTCAACCCCATAAAACTGGCTTCAATCGTTTTTAATTGGTTATTTCCTAATAATAAAGTCTCTAAACTTTGACAAAAAGCTCGATGTTGTATATTTTTTAATAGATTATTGGATAAATTTATAAGATATAAATATATTAAATCCAAAAAACTGCCAGAATCGATAGTCGTTATTTTATTCGCTGATAATAATAAAGTATTTAAATTCTTTAGCCCTGTAAATGTCTCATTTCTTATTACTTCTAAATCATTGTTCGCTAAATTTAAAATATCTAAATTTATCAAACCATTAAATGTTCCATTTGGTATAAATTTCAGATAATTATTTGATAAATTTAAATGTCTTAAACTAGTTAATTCAGTAAAATTTATATAGTTAAAATCAGATAAATAATTAAATGATAAATCTATGGTTTTCAATCTTGATAAACGACTCCTATTTGAAAAATTAAATTCAACAATTTCATTAAATGATGCATTTAATTGCATCAATTTTTCCGAATTAATTTTGTGATTTGTTAAAGAATTTATTTTATTAGACGAAATATCTAATTCAGAAATATAAGCATTAACAAATATTGAAGTTAATTTATTAAATGTTAAATTTATAGTATTCAAATTATCATAATTATTGTCTATTGAAATGTCTGTTAAATTATTATATGATAAATCAATATTATTAGCATGAGTTGTTGTAAAATCAATAAAATTTATTCGATTATTTTTTAAATTTAAAAATATCAATTTATCTAAATTTTCAAATTGATTGTTTATCAATAAAATATTATTATGACTTAAATCTAAGTATCTTAAATAATTTAATGATTTGAATGCGTTTGGTTCCAAGTTCGATATTCGATTATTATTTAAAGATAATTTATATATACACGTAGAAATATTCACAAATGCAAATGATTTTATAGTTGTCAAATAACTACTATTCGATATATCCAAAAAGTTAACGTCATTGTTGTGGTTACGAATGAGAATTGTTGATGATAATTCAGTTGTATTGTCATTAATAATTTTAACAGCTTTCGAATTTGATAATTGAAAATAACTATATGGTTCAAGTGAAATAGACCTTATCGTTGAATCACAGCAACAAGAAAATTTAATTAACCATAATATCAGTATTGGCAAAAAAACTTGTTTTATCTGAAAGCAAATTTTAATGAAAAATGAGTACATTTATGGTTAAAAATTAAAAAAAAAAAAGACAATGTAGAAATCTTATAAAACTATATAAGAACAAAATACCAATTTATAACTTATTAAATAAATTTCGATTTTTCCCCAATTTCCTAGATCAAATTATTTTGATCCGTTACCAAATTAGCAACGAGTAACATCTCCTCGGAGAATCTTAAATCTACTTTGTAGTCGAAATACGTATTTATAAAATACAAAATAATTTGATCTAGGTAATTGAGAATTTATTCGAAAAATCCTAGAGTTCTCATTAATAATTATATAAAAAAAAATAAATAAATAAATAAAAAAAACTTATTAAATGATTAATCACAAAATTTAATTTCAACTACTAAAACTGCGATAATGAACTTTGATCAGATAATAGTTCGAGTAATTCAAGTTTCCAATATTTTAAGGGGAATAAATAAATTAGTAGATAATGATTCGAGTTTTTAGTGTGTTATATTTTACCGAATCCGATCATTGTATGAAACAAAAACTTGGATACCTTGCCGATCAATTAAGAGATTAATTATTAATTAAATATTTAATAGTTTATAGTTAATATTAAATAGTTTTATTAAAATTAGATTACTCTCTTAATTGATCGGCTAGGTATCCAAATTTATGTTTTATATAATAATCGATTTCGTTAGCTATACATACTAAGAATTTGGAATTTTGTATAATAATACATGTCGTTAATTATAATATAAAAATTCGGATCATTATCTACTAATTTATTTTATTTTTTTCTATTATTGCCGAGGGATTTAATATTAATTTTATAAATACCTGCATTTTTTATGGTTGTATTACTTCAAAATCAACTTTAACACAGCAAATGTTATACCACAAATGATGAACCAAAGTAACAAATGTCGCTATCACTATCACAAAAATATATCCATATTTCATTTAGACAGATTATATTTTGGCTAGACATGTTATAAGATGTTTCAAAATTATCCGGCCCTAAATCTAGCATAAAATAAACAAAAGTATTGAACATGACATCTTAAACATTAGTATTTGTTAATCAAAATTTGAACTATATTTAATGATTAGCATTAATAAAATACATTAAATATTTTATTTTATCTCAATTGTGTTAAGTATTGGGTCGTGGATCCATTGGTCTCAATTGGCAGATTTTGCTATGAACTAATTGTTTATATCTAGAATAACCAGTTTAAAATTTCAGCGCGATATCTCTTTGCGTTGTTCTTGATGACGAATAGACTGGTGGACATACGAAAATGGACTAATTAATTGATTCTTTTAGATAATATGAACTGGCGAAATGATTTTAATAGCTTACTATCCCAAATACCTAGGATACCTATTGCAAAATTCTGTTGGTACCTTCAATATTGATTGGCGTTACAAAATTTATATTGAATTTAATATAACATATCCAAATATATTTATTACTGAGATATTGGATCCTATTGATTTAAGCATTTCAGTGTAACTGTTCAAAATGACTTTTGTATTTATGATGGTTTTGTTAATTTATTAATTTTTAATTAATTTTTTTTTTTAAATAGTTATTGCAGCTTCCACAATCTGATTTCTAAACATTTTTTTATGATATGAAGGTAATTAATGTTCCTTGGAGAAAAATTGAATAAAAAAAGATAAAAAAATTACCTAATAAAATAACATTCTTACCATTAAAATTATAATATTGCCGTATTTAAATTATGATTACGATGTGTAGTTTTATTTTTATTTCTGATTTAGATTTATTTAGTTTTAATTAATAGGCAATATTTATAAACTTTCCAGTGGTAAGTTCTTGTAATGGTGCCGATATTGTGAATACCGAATTTTTATTGGTCACTTAGAATCCAAATCCAACTTTTTCCAGGGATACCTGTGTGTGCAGCGGATATGCGTTCGTAATAATTTTTCGTCTCGATTTCGTAATTTAAAACTAAATGAATTTTCAGCAAAATCGATCTTGATGTTTTTTGTTGAGGATAAACAAACTAAAAAAACATAAAATACCCCCAATCATAATAATAAATTAATTATTGTTTTTTGTTTTCCGCACTGGGAAATTAGTCGGGTGGACCATTTCATCCCAAAAATTGTATTAAACACTTTTTTAGGTACCAAATGCAACGTACAGGCGATAAGCAAGGTAGAATGAATGAATTATTTGATTTAATGAACACCCGTATCAAAATTTTGTTCAATATTTTCATCGTTACAATCAATCATCTAAATTTTAATCTATATATATTAAATTATTGAAAAGTGATCCGAGTCCACTCGGCCATTCTATTCAACGGATTTGCATAATTTTTTTTTTAAACGAAAGTTATTAGTGTCCAGATGAAACATCAAGAATTAGATTACATCTATCGTTTGCCTTTCTCAAATTCTTATGGTGCGTTTCTTTCTGCAAGCGTTGTGATAGTTTTGTATCACAATATTCCCAGTTCCAATGAAGATAGATAGATTTATTGAGAGCATAACACACACCCATCATCTTTTTGTATGATTTAAATGATTAATAGTATCAGGTCTGTTTGGAAAATGTTACAGTAATTTAGAATTTAAGAAACAAATTGGGTCCACCAGTATCTTATTAATATGTCACAACTTATTACAGCTGAGCAAATTTTGTATAAGCTTTTAGCAAAGTCCATTAAAATTATCGATAAAACTTTTATTTATTGTTCTTCAATTTAGCTGTAATTTAGCAATTTCTCAATCACATTAATTGTTCAAAAATTATTGAGCTACATAAAAATGGCCACCAATTTTTAAATTTTGTTTTACATTGCGAACATTGCTGCTTTGTAAGAAACTAAAAAGTCTTAACATTCGAAATAGTATAATTAATGCTATTGTACATTTTCTGCATAAGGTATTCTTCGGAATGATGTACAAAATTTCAAAATTCTCGATTGGTAATTTTAAAATAGAAATATGATCAAAGCAGCAAGAGTCTTACTCATCACAGCTAGTTTTAAATGTTTTGTAAGCAATATATATTTTTTGCTAGTCTAATCACAGCACTCAGAAATTTTTTTATGAGATTATCAGTTTATACAGGAAGAACAAAATGTTAAACAAATATAATACTAAAACAACGATTATGTATGTAGACCAGAGAAGAGCTTTAAAAAATGATAAAAAGTGGAAGAAAATTGCAGTAGGATGAAACCCATCGATGGAAACGAAAGATAATATGATAAAAATGAAAGGAAAAATAAATTACTGGCGATCTGAGTTCGGGAAGTAGGAAGGGGGTAAGTTTTTAAGGATAAAACACGATTTATCTCGATTTCCGGCCAAACTAAAGTCGTATGGAAAAAAAGTTAAATGACAAAGTTGTAGGTAATAAAAAGATGTACAACTTTTGTATTAACACTTTCTTTAAATAAACTCAAAATTTTTCGATTGAAAATTAGGGTGCTTTTTCGATATTTATTCAAAATAACATGAAAAAAATAAATATTTTAATTCAAAAAAATTATAATGTATTTGGTACATAAAAAGGTAAGTTTTCACCAAATTTCGGAGAAAAAAATAAAAAACCAAAAACTTGACATAATTTCATATTTTTGACATAAATTTTGAAGTTATTTTAAAAAAGTGGAAATACAAATGTTGTAGATCTTTTACTTACCTACAACTTTGCCATTTAACTTTTTTCCATACGACTAGTAGTTTTGCCGTAAATTCAAATAATCCGAATTTTACCCTTAAAATCTTACCCCCTCCTACTTCCCGAACGCAGATCGCCCGTAATTTATTTGTCATTTCATTTTTATCATATTATCTTTCGTTTCCATCGATGGGTTTCATCCTACTATCATTTTTTTGTTTTTAAAAATTATCTACCCTGGTTCAATACCAAAAATTGTAAAGTATCCAAATTTATTTAAGTTCTTTGGATAGATTGGATAACGAAAACAGATTCTAATAGGTTTGTTCGGGAACAACTCTCTATTCCTTTAGCTCCGAAAGATAAAATTTTGTACATATTTGGATATTTGATATCCAAATATATATTGTGCCCTCGCTATCTGTATTATGTTTAACTTATTCAAATTCATACACATAGATCAATGGATAAATATTATAATTTTAAAAATTAGGAACAAAACGAAAAAAAATTTGTTAAAATCGCATCAACGAATTTTTTGGCACAAAAATTTTGTTCTCCATAAAATAAAATAATCTGAAGAGCAATATTTTGCAGAAATTTGGAGAAAGTTTCATTTCTTCAAATCATCGTATGAATTCATTTTATTTTGGTCAATCAATGCACTTCACTTTAACTACCCACAATAAAACGCACTTCACAACACAACTGGAATCTTTGTCACAACCAACATATCTAATGCTAATTTGAATTCAAAAATAGTAATCGCTATCAAGAACCTCTAAAACCCGAAGTACGAATTTTTCAGCCTTTTTTGGCCAAAAAATACTTTAAAAATTCGACTTTTTAATGTATATTGAAGTTAAGTGAGCCTTATATCCTTAATTTCCTTATATTCCCAAATATTGATCGTTCTATCTGAAATTAATAAATTAAATTGCTGTTGTAATTTTTCTTAGACCTCAACTTCCTTTAAATTTAATAACAATAATAGACTATTTGGCAATATTATTAATATACTTCAAAATATGGCCATCCTATAATAATAATAGTCCAAAAAAAAAACATGTCAACTTTTTGCAAATTACATGAATTTTACCTAGCACAGAAATGCCCTTTGATTGGTGACAGCTCTGGTGACGTAATTAGCTAGCAATTCATATAATATATCACATATATATATTATATTAAACAAGGATGCCATGATGGTAGATGCTGTACTGTTTCGTTGTATTTATATTTATTTCATATTTTTGACATAAATTTTGAGGTTATTTAAAAAAAGTGTAAATACAAATTTTGTAGATCTTTTACTTACCTACAACTTTGCTATTTAACTTTTTTCCATACGACTTTGAAATAGCTTACTAGCGTATATATTCTTATATGAAATGGCTTACTAGCGTGCTACGTCACATGTGCCACGTGACAAACATCATTTCTGAAACATCGTGTTTTGAAGATTTAAACTTTATCATTGATTTTCATTGGTAATGATGTCGATTTCCCGGAAATATCAATGTAATGTGCTTATTATGTAATAAAGAATTATTTAAAATGATTTTCAAAAATTAGTCAAATAGCCTATATTGATCGATTATTCAATTATATCTTTTATATTTCAGCAATATTATCCTATACGTGCTTACCAAGTATTGGTTTATTTAATTTACACAAAGAACGGGTTAATTACACGGAAGCTGCAGACATCTGTAAAGAAGAAGGTGGTGATTTAGCACATATTTTAACAGATTCAAGAACAAATGCCATATCAAGCTTTTTGCGGCAATCCTTTAAAGGACCAGGTATATATAGAAAATTGGCATATATAGGATTACAAGATGTAAATGGTAATGGAAATTTTCAAACACCACTGGAAGAACCATTATCATGTTTTCCATATCGAGCATGGGCTCCATCAAATCCGAAACCTGTACACAAGCATCATTATTGTGTGGTAATCGACACAGAGAAAATGTGGAGAACGGTAAAATGTGGAATGAAATTACCGTTTATTTGTGAGTTATATCCCAATGGACCTTTTGATGGTACAAATATTACTTTACCTGAAAATGGTTGTGAATAAAATTGTATTCTTTCTTTTCATAACTACGTCACAAGCATTTGTCCTAGTAGTGTTGCTCTAGTAAATGTAGTATATTGGGTGAAGGAATAACACATCTTAATGTTAATGTATATTACAGCAATCACGTGGAATTACAGCAATCACATTTGTTAAACAACAAATTCAGTATTGGTCAACAAAGCACGGATCCAGGGGGAGGGCATAGAGTTGATGACATACAACTTTTGTCCTTGGCTTGGATTGGAATGTCTCCATATCATCCAGTGATTTTGATAATTCAATATAACATCCGTTTTGATATGTCATCCAACCTAATAATATACTCACTTCACTCATTGTGCTCATTTTAGAACGAAAGTTTTAAGATGCTTTGTGGAAGTTTTCGGTCTTTGATGCCAACATAGATATTTTAGTTTTGTTAAAATAAAATGACAACTACACAAATTAATTAAAAATGTTTTTTATTACAAATATATTTCCTTATTTTATACATAGTGGAACATAAAATAAATTCTTCCTTAAGTTTGAAATAAAATATAATGAAATTCGTACTCGCATTAATTATTTTATATAGAACGTTTTATTAATCGCTTGACCTCATCCTGTGATTCTCTTTTTCTTATAATATAAAAGAACTGCTTCGAAGCTTATAATGTAAACTGATAATGACTAGATCCAATTGTATTACATTCAGAATGTTCGTATACACTTCCACAGCATGACCAATGTCGCTTGCCAGGATGTCCATCATGTCCATGACCACAACCTTTATATCCGCCAGGCATATTACCACCGCAACCACAAACAGCTTGTTTACTTCCACCACTTGAACAAAAACTACAACAATGGAATATACCATGATGTGGGCGGACTGTTCGCACTGCTAATGAAAATGGACTTCCCTATACAAATAATTCGAGAATTATTACATTTGGCTAGCCATTTGGCTAGAAAAATTAGTCACAGTACTTTTTTTTAATAATATATAAATTTTATATATTAATAAATTTCAGATATTGGTATTTGAAATTTAAAAATTACGATGTGTTGAAAAAAGTGTTAAAACGTCACCTACTTTTAGTATTCAATTGTTTTATTTACGAATTATTCATTGGGAAGGGTGTCTTATAAACACCATTCGTAATATTTAGTTTTTATATAGTCAATTTTATACAGAAAATTTGTATTGTCCATTTAACACGAAATTTCAAACACAAAACATAATAAATAATACGTATGTTAAACAATTAAATACTAAAAGTAGATGACGTATAAATGATTTTAAAAATTTATAATTATCAGTCGTACCTTAATATGTTTGCCCTTTATGAGAATTGTTAAAATCAAATGTCCTGCTGCTTCCGGAACAAATGTTAAAGAATATGAACCATCACGATGGTCAATTACATTTACAGGTACAGTTTTAGATGAATTATCTTTGTATCGTAAATCAACTGATAATTTCTCACCGCCATGGCACAAAGCATGATTATCAACATCTCGTGCTTCGACAACAAATTCTGTTTTCCTGTGTACACGAATATTATGCATTCCTTGAAAAATAAAAATAATCAAATTATTTTGGTATAAAAGAATGGGTAAGTAAAAGGTTAAAAATGCTAGATAAGGAAAATCTGTTGTAAATTAAGGTTTCAGTTATAATTAATTGATTGGAGTAGACTTTATATCTCAAATAGTCAAACCATTCCTTCATATTTTTCAAGATTTATTTTCAAAGAATTTTCACAATCCTATTTTCAAAGATGTTTCTTTAGAGACCCCAAAAAAGCCTAGTTGTGTTTCGTATGCAATTTCAGAGATATTTCAATATTTTCAATTAATACAGAACTACTCGTGCTTTTGTAAACATACAAATTATTGATTTTCACAACGTCTGATTTTACTGTGAAAATAATTTTCACTAAATTTTTTTTCATAATGCCCCCGCTATGGAGACGGTGATATGTTGCAAAAAGCATTTTTGATATTTTTGGCCCAAAAATAAAGATTACAAATGATACAAGCATTTTAAAGAAAAGGAAAGATGAAGGAAAGAAAAGAACATATTTCCTTCAATCAGGAAGTTTCAAGCGTAATGCGTCGTTTGCGTGATATAGCTCAAACTAAACTGAAAAGAGAGAGGGTAGATATGTATCTATATATGCACTCATATCGATCTTCTCTTTTTTATGGTATCATTTCAGTTTGTATTACACCGAAGTCGCATAATTTGGTCGCAATACATGGATTTCATTTCGACTCAATCGAAAAAATAAAAGTGGAATTAACGAAATGCATACCGAAAATGAACTATTCAGACAGTTTTAAGAATTGAAAATTTTTAATAAATATAATTACCTTCGATATTCAAAAAACAATTATGAGGCGCAACAGTTTGAGTAGTGATCATTCCATACAATGGAGTTTTATTTGCTGTAGCCGGTACTTGTTCGTCCGGTAGAAATTGTATACAATCCGTGACGCGTGGTTCAACTTGTCGTGCAATATCATTACACCAATCTAATTTCGCTAGCACTTGATTCACAAAACATAATAATTCAACTTGTGATCCTTCCGTTAAAAGTTCCTCAGCAAATTTAATTGTATGATTTGCTTCTTCAATCCGTCGTTCCAATGTAATTTCTTGTGCATTCACTAATCTTAATTTATCATCCTTTGATTTTCTTACTTGCGATAATAATGTTTGGCGATGTTCGTCTAAGGATTGTTTATAGATTTCAATGAATCCTTCCACTTCTTTCTGTACAATATTACTACGTGTTTCAATACGACGTCCTAATGTACGTATTTGTTCTAGTTCAATACTCGCTTGTTCAGTTGCAGGACGGGCACGTAATAGAGCCTCTTCGATTGATTTTGTATAAATTCGTGTCAAATTCTCAATTAATTCGTAGCTATGGCCATTATGCTGTTGTTCTATGCAGCATTTTTGGCAAATACATTCTAAACATGACAGACAGTACATGTTGAGCACGTAATCTGGATGGTATGAACATTTTGCAATGTCTGTAGTACTTGTTTTGTGATGTTTACGTGCTAATTTTTTTAAATTTACAACTTCATGCGTACTGGTATTACGTTGTCGTATATGTGAATCCCAACACAAGGGGCACATATTTTTATTACATGTTTTACAGAGCCCACCAGCCTAAAAGTTATACAAATTTATAATAATAATCTTGTTAAGAGGCATATCAATAAATCCGACAATATGACTGCGACTTAACAGTAGCCTGGAGTGGGTAATAGGAAAGCAATTAACACCGCCTATAACAAACGCAAAGAGGAGAAGGCGATCACTCTAGGAAAAATGTGAATAAAGTGAAAATCTTCAACGATGAATTTACTTAAATCAATTTAACACATAGTCTAACAAATAATCTTTATATTTGGCAACATTTTAATGGCTTTGGTATAATTATAAAGAGGAAGCTTAAATTTTTTGAAAATTTAGTTTTTACCATCATTTGCCGCACACACGATTAATGGTGGTCGCGTTGAGAGAAACAACTGACTCACACCCACTACATAACGAGTGTGAGCAGAAACTCACATAGAGTACATCAGGACATTTTTTTTTCAGTTTATTTTGAAGAGTTGAAAATGGTATTTCCATGAGTTTCGCAACTGTTCTGATTCACGTTTATCGATAAATTTCATAGCTATTTCAATAGTTAATATGTTACTTTTCGACTTTTCGGTAGACCTACGTCTTAATTTTGGCATCTATATAATAAAATTTTGTAAAGACTTTAATGTTAAAGTTGAGGGAAATCAGATGCCCGCCATTAGTCGATTGTGCTATTTACGAGCAAGCTAACTGGTGTAATACGTAGGCCTGTAGTCTACTCAATCACTTCTAACCCTTTTCGTTTTGGAGTAGTGATGCTTACGGCCATTACCCCTGTTTCTCTTACTAGTCCTTGAAAAGCAGTCAAAAACTGTTTCCACCCTTATGGGTTACATTTAAAATTTGGGCGACATGTAAAGCGTACAGTCTTAACAGACCTTGTAACAATTGACCGTTGTGTCTACTAAGAAAACATTGCTACCGCACTTCTATTCTGTATGTCCATTTCTGCCTCTACTCTGCTTTTGGCAGGAATCTTTATCAATTTCAAAGATATATGTCAATATTCGAAGGCCATTGACATGAAGGCCTTTTCTTAACTGCTATACAAACGCTCATTTTTATTTTTTTTTTAAGTATCATGAAACATTGTAAAATGAAAACCCCATTCATAGGATACTGAATACTAAAAACACTTTTCATGATACATATAAAAACCGTCCCAGATAAAAAATACAAAAAATACCCACACTAGCAACCGGTAAAAAATATTCTGCGTTGATAGTGTCAAGTTAACATAACAGGATAATTCACCATGTCACTAATATTAGGACAGCCAGCCAATTAAATACTTTGGGGATCAAATGTATGAACAATTTTTGGCAAGCATGCTTAAAACCAATAGTAATAATCGACTAGCTTTTGGTTCGAAGTACCTTTGATTACATCATTAAGACTTACTTACCGGCACATCATAAGCACATAAATCACATAACACTTGAATAGTATTTCGTTCTGAATTACGTTCCCTTAAACGATTTTGTATAATGTTATTTGATGGTAAACTTGATACTCCACCATGAGGCAATGTATGTTGAAATTTACATTTTGGGCAAATAATTATTTGAATTATATCTTCTGAATGTGATTTTGCACTTGAACTAGCCTTGGGAGACCATGTTCCTGTAATCGAACTAGCAGCGTCTCGACGTTCACTTCCATAACCAGAACCAGAACTAGAAGCTTTAAATTTAATAATTTAATTCAGATATTTCATAAAACTGTGTTTAATATTTGTTGCCATTTTCTCCATAAGGTCAAAGAGAAATTTATTAATTTTTTCTATTTGAAATCCTTCTTTGCAGAATTTTATACTCAAAGATTAAATTACATGCCTTAAAAATTTTTCCGGAAAAGTTTCTGAAAAAATAATTTTTAAATTTTTGCACATAATTTTTATTTTATGCTCCTTTTATTTTTAATAGTAAACCAAATTTTTGCAATGTTTTAGATAATAAATATCTCATCGAAGTCAAAATAACTTGCATCGAAGTCAAAATAAAAATTTTATTTAGATTTTCAGAATTTTCTTGCAGGCGGAATAAAACATAATTTATTTTGACTATAATATAAATAGTTTTGAAGAACATCTTTTAGGTTACGAAAGAAGAAGAATATATTTCATCAAAATAACATAATAAATTAGTATTTTTGGAATTTTATTTTGGTTTGTACCATTTCAGACGATATCTATAACTAGTGTTATTCATTCAAACGCCAAGTGCCAGTTTGTATATTTAAGATTTCATTTACTATAATAAATAATCGAAAAATAAAGAAGATATAATTTTGGATATTTTCATCGATTAAAAATATAATTTGAGATAATTAGGATTCGCAAAAACACAATTATTTGATTTCTGCACTCTGATATTGAAAGTTTGCAACACAATCAATAAAGATCTAATATTTTATATCCATTATGTGAAGAAGCGAAGTTCAATTTCTTTTGCAAGTCATTTGGAATTAATTTGTACACAAATTCTTAATTCTACTCTTTGAGTTATGGTGAAATAAAGAGCAAAGGCAAAACGAAGCACAGATGAAAACGGTAGAATAAAATTACAAAAATTTAAATAAATTTTCTTTTCTCAAAGTAAAGGGTGAAAATGCATGGTCTTGCAATTTCACCCAGTGCCTATATCAAATTATTCTCAACAAGTTTTAATTTGCACGGTTTCAACTGCCTCGGTGTTCGTATCAAAAAATAGACGCAAGATAAATTTGACCCATTTCCCGTTGCTCAATTGAGCTAAAATTCTGCATACATATGTGAGTCAGATAACACAATTGAATTGCTTTTATTTTTTAATGCCCCCACAATATTTTGATACATTTAGTTGTGTATTAAATTTCTGTTTTTACCCTTTTTGAACAATATAAAAGTTAGTAATTTTTTTAATTATTTTTTACTGTTACTTTAATAAATTTATTTAAAAAAAATCTTTACCATCAAAATCTTTATTCCACGGATATTCACTAACAATCAGTGACAATAAACATCGTGCACAAAACGTATGCAAACACGGTAACACTTTTGGATCAACATATTCACGTTTACATAAACTACACACCGTCACAACTATTTGTTCTTGCACCGAGCCATTTGTTACGAAATTTGAAAAAACTACTCCCCCTTGTGATGAGGATGATGTTGTTGATTTTTTAGTGATTTTCGACTTGGATGGAGATGAACTGACTAGGGAAGATGCGCCATTATGCAAAATCGATGAAGGTTTATGAATAATTGTATTAATTGACGAAGACGATATAATTGATCGACGTTTTGCTGTTGAATCATGTGATTGGCGACGTCTGGAAAAACTACCAAATATATATGATTTACGATCCATTTCCATTTTGTTTCTGAATGTTTTTTCTCGATCAAATCAATAATGAAAAATCATTTTTTTTGAAATGGATATTTTGTTGCATATGTTTTAGTGACAATTTAAACATAATGTTTTGAATAATTTTTATGTTATTTTTTTTTTTACAAAATACGTAACAAATTTATTTAAATGTGTTCTCGGAGGGGATGTTGAAATATTATTGAATACAGGGCTGGATTGTTTTGTATTGAATGAATATAAAATCTTGTCTCTCTAATTAAGTGTGTATACTTATTATATCCTTGCGCCTTGTGCATGCAAAAGAAATTTAGACAAAATATGTTCATTTATATGGAATAGGCATCCATAATTTATGGCTCATGAAGTAGACTTGGTAATCATTTGCATACCACTCTCTTCATGCAGAGAAATGAAGATGGTGGTTCTTGAATTTTCCCTATTTCGATTTGCAAAAAAAGTTAGTATTTTTTGAGATTTTCAAAAAGGAAAGGATGCAAATAAAAATACTGTTTTCCTATTTCCCTGATCATTTCATATCGATTGCAAAAATTCGCGTCTTCTTAGTTTGGATCGAAAAAAGTTTGTATTTATAATAATTTCAAGATACGTTGCTAAAACGTTTCGAAATATCGATAATATTTCAAGCAGTATTTTAGATATTACCAATCGTCAAACGCGACTACGATTTTTGAGAATCGATTATTTCGTATTCTGAAACAAAAATTATATATAATTTTTTTCGATTTTTCAGAGGTGCGTACTTGGTGCGTATAAAATTACAAAATTAAGAATTGACATTTTATTGTTCAATTATTCTTAAAATATTTGCTTGAAATTCGGGAAATTCGGATTTTTTGAACAGCAGTTGGCTAAACAACGAACTATTTTTAAATCTTCCTACAACATTTTATATGTTGAACAATAATGGTTAAACCATTTACGTTTGAAAATTAATACCATCGATATTTATCTCGATAGATTTAACAGACATCAATATAAAAAATCACACTGAACAAATTAACGTAGTGTAAATGTACACTGGTCAAAAAATTTCAAACATCCCTTTCCTAATTTTCCGTTATTTCTCTAACAAACACCAATGAAAACTGTGGTGAGCAAAGCAAGACCAAGACTGGGGCAGTTTGAATCTTGGTCTTGTTTTTATTTGGTCTTGGGTTCGTCTTAAATACCGAAATTTTCTATCATACATGCGAACTCGTCAAGTTACTGACTTTAAATAAAATATTTTTTATTTTTCATGACGTATAATATATTCTTTGGATACACGATAAGTCTTGTTGCAGTTGTTTGTTTCTTTATAATTTGAATGTGTCCATATAATACTCGTATACAATACACACTTCTGTATTTTAATATAACGCATACAAGACATCAGTCCGACATGAAGGGTCTTTGTAGATACAATAGGAAAACAGTTTCTTTTTTGTATTTAGTATTAAAGTCTATTAAAACAAACTAAAAATTCCAAATACAAAAAACGTTTTGTTCCTCGAAAAGAACATATTGAAGTTTCCACATATATTTTGACTCATTTAGCCTTGCCCATTTAATCTTGGTCTTGCATACTCAGTCCTGACATTGGTCTTTCTGGTGTAGAGATAATCTTGGCTTTGGTTTTGATCTTATTTTTTTGTAAGACCAAGACCAATTTTGCTCATCAATAATTAAAAATATTCAATATTCGATGTTCGATTATGATATTGAAATCAATGAAAAATATAAAAGAAAATATGAATTATAAGCTAATACTGGACTGTAAATAAAAAAGGTGGTAAACCCATATCACTGCTCTGGATTCACGTTAGTCAGCTTTTTCAAGTAGTCTATAAGCTGATTAGAAGTTACATTATACATACACATTGCTTACGTGCAAACCATAACTCCTCCATATAATCATCGTATGATACATATGTGTACAGCATCCTTCAAAAATATGCAGCTTATTTACTTAGCATCCCCACTAGTTATTTGATGGCCATTTTAGAACATAAAACAAAATGTTTGTTTGTTTATATAATGGGCTAATTTAAAACAAAACAGGTGAAGATAACAACTTACAAATACTTAAACTTTCAAACCTAAAGGACAATATAAAAAATTAACTTTTTAAGTATGCTAAAATGGTTTTCTTATTTTTCAGAGGGATTATCCACAACTGTTATTAACATAATTCAAATAAGCTGTTGATTTGATTACTTATAATATATATTGTATTTCTTACAATTTTCGCGCCCAAATAACTCAAAAAATACTTATCCAAATGTTTTGCAATTTGGTATGCAATATTGACATGAAAACGGAGGGCTTGTCGAAGAGTTTTTCCCCGAAAAAAGTATAAATCCAAATTGGATTTTATATTAAAAAATATTTTTTTTCGAGAAAAACTGCGACAAGTTTTCATGTCAATATTGTGTACACCAAATTTCAAAACATTTGAATAAGTATTTTTTTAGTTATTTTAGTACGAAAATTGAACGATTTTTACGAAATTGAGGATGCTTCAGTATTATGTTTCAAACCAACTTAAACTTACTTTAATATGTTTAATTACCAAACATTTCATTATAAAGGCTTAATTTTTTATTGTTGAAAAGACATAATTTTAATCATCAATATTACAAAATCCTTGGCTCAGAATCCTTTGATCCATCCATCATTGGAACAGGCTTACAGTCTTACTAGAATAATTATTCACTCTCTGAATTGCCTTTGGTTTCGACAGAATCCTTTAATTTCACCGAATTGTGAATTGTTCCATCAAAGAAGCCTACACTAGGTAAACCCTTTGCCATACTTTTCCATATATAAAAATGTATTAAATAGAGTTAGAACATTACTTCTTCTCTTCTCTTCTTTTTCGCTTATCCTCGATTAAAATTAGTGTGACAAGATGCGACAAGGAGGAGGGGGTTCTATGAAAACTTTACGCTCGTAATTCATTAAGAAATTCTTTAATTTTTCCTTGATTTTTAATATTTATTGTACTATTAATCGAAATGAACTGTTTACATGAAGTGAGGCGAGTGACATTCGTAGAGGGTTACAAAAAGTGGTAATATGGGAAAATTCAGTGTGATGTTTTTTGCGAACGATCCCAAATCACTTTGCAAATTTTTCCATCCGATTCTAATATAATCTAATTTAACTCGATTGACTACATTGTATCGAATGTAAGTGCAAAATTTCTATTAATGTTTTATGATTTTATGCGTTAAAACGCTTCAATATTTTTATAGTTTTTAAACGTTCTGTATTGTTTGATGTTTTACTTGTAAAAATATGTTATTAAATATAAATCCTGTATTGTTTATAATGAAATATATACAAACATAAATAAATACACATAATAACAACATACGTCTGTCTGGGGGTTGCCATCATATTATACATATATTTATTCATTTCTGCCATACAATAATTATAAACCAAACCAAACACATCTTTTGAGTATACATAGCAATATAATAATAATATAAATCTATTTTTAAAACATAAATCGGTTTATATTATATAAACAATGGCATCAAATACAACATCATCTTCCTGTTGGAAAAAAAATAAATATACATAAATCTTTGTAATTTACTTTGATTTTTATTTAAATTTAATTATATTTTTATTTATTGTTATTCTTAATTTATTTAATTTTATTTATGAAAGATTTAATTGCAAAAAAAAATCTTTTACAGACAAAACTGTTTCTTTAAAAATTACTGCTATTATCGGATGTCAATATAAACCACATAATTTTAGCTATCTATGTGAATGGGAGACCCTATAATGATCGGGGGCTTAAAGAATTTTTATTGATCTTACAATTTTTAACCGACGAAAAAACGAAGGGGTTCTAAAGTCAACCCGTGTATTTTTCTTTTTATGTGTGATCACTTCTTTGTGTATTAGAAAGGATATATTTTAAAGTTAATCGAAATTAAATTTGAAAAGAAAATTACAGGCCTAAAAAGTAGGGGAAATTTACAAAAATTTTTGAACAACACAGAGTAGGGCGATTTGAATTATTCTTTTTTTATTAATTAGAGAATACTTCACAGTTGGTGCTATATCAATTTGAAAAACAAATCCAACCTTTATGGTGCTTTTTGGTGATACAATATCATCCAAATGCATTTTTTTTTTTTGCTTGTATACAACTTTCGAAAGAAATAATTAAAAATTTCCAAAAAAAATTATTAATTGGCCACAAAGAAATATTTACAGAAGTTTTTAATTTAAAGTTATTTTTTCGTTCCTGTTTTTTGAGTTCGGTTCAAAAGTAAAAATGTTTTTTATTTTGTAGGCAACTTACAATATATATGTTATACCGATAGTCTATAGCGCACAATGTTAAATGACTTTGAAGTTATCCTTACTCGTTAGACTTTGCTCTTTAGGGGAAACAGTAAATAGTGGACGAAAGATATGAAAATTTCATTCACATTCCAAGCTTTTTTGCCAAATTGTACGAATTATTCTACATTTAATGAAAAGAGAGAAGAACCAATTAAAATTATTTATTTATAGTGACCTAGTTAGTACGTCCTCTTCATTTACGATAGTATCTATAACCATCACTAATTGCTGGTGTTGATAGCTCATTGGGAGCTATTATATAAAAGGTAAATTACATAAGTAATTTTAAAGGTAGGTGCAGAAGTTCTTGCGAGCAGCAAATATGACATACATACCATTTAAATGATAACCTCAAGATCGGGGATTAATATTTTGCTGTAAAACACAAATTCAAATACCTGGATGAATTGTTTACCGAATATAATGATGTGTCTACAGAAATAAAACTTCGCGCGTCGTCGGATAATAGGTATTTTTGAGTAATCTAAGAAGCCATGGAGTTCTGTGCAATAAAACACCATTATACACTGTGTAGTCACGCATGGCTGTGAGGCATAGAACTACTACGTGGAACTGCAAGAAAGAGTCTACTGAATTGCTGGGATGGTTAGTTCTAAAGAAAGTTTTCAGCTTTGTTTGCGAAGCCAGATGTGGTGAAAAAATACCATAAGAGAGATATTCTCGTAGAGCTTGATGTTACGCAATTAAAAGTAAGGAAATGTGCGCCAATCTGCGCTGATTGGAAGATGTCTAGGATGACCTTACGCAGCTTAGTATACGAAAATAAATAATACAAGCACAAAACATGAAAAAATTGCGATCGATTTTTGAGAAGGCACTGGTTCTAGAAGTAAGTACCGTAGTACCGTTTAAGTAAGGTAAAAAGTTTGAAATCATTCTTTTATGCAATAATAAAAAATTATTTTAATTTTAACTTTATTATTTACTAAACTTATTCATTTAATATGTTACTTTTTTTTTAGCTTAAAATATAACAATGTAAATCTATAAAATTGTTGAGAACTGAATTAGATGTTTTAGCAATAGTGTTTCTCATACTCCCCTATTCATACAACATGAACAACAATTAAATAAAAATATTTTCTTCTTTGTGGTAATGAATGAATATTTTCTACATAATATCAATTATTTTGTGTTATAAATACAAATTGTCAAGGTTAATAAAAGTTTATTTAGATATTGAGTGTCCTACTTAGACCTTAGCAGAAATGCGTCAACAACATTTATGTTTCGTTTAAATTTTTTACATATTCATTAATTTCATCATCTTGTTATGTATATTGGAAATCCCCATGCCATTAGGTATTTTAAAATGACAAAAGTGGAATTTATATGAAGTATAACATAATAAATAATATGCTATAGAATCACTTTTTATTCAGATTTATTTAACAGCTTTGTAAATGAAGTGTCGTCGATCGAGCACGCATCCAGTCCTGATCAAATAAAGGAATATAATTTTATAAAATATCTTTCCTGAGCTTAGCATCTTATCCCTGAGCATCCCTGAGCTTAACAGTTAATTTATATCAAAATAAAAATAAAAAAGTAATTGAAAAATTTTTAGAAGTGAAACTTCTTTACGGAGGTTAAAATTCAAGGATTTGAGGCGGAAAAGGGGAAGTAGCGCTAGAGGAGAAGCGAGTGGGGGAATCGCTTGTATAGCAAGACGAGCAAGCCTTATATATTTATATAAAGAATTGAATAAAATATAAGCCACGCCTCTTAAATTTAATTGGTTTACATATTTAGAGTTGACCAATAGCGTTTTACAATAAAATTCATAAATTTCATATAAATATAAATGAAACGGTTGGAGAATAGAAGAAGTTTCACTTCTATTGTGACCTTATGTCTGTGAGGCTCACTCATTAATTTTTTTCTTACACCATTATTTGTTTTTCTTTCTAATGTTTGGTCTATTATGATTCTATCTTATGTAGTTAATTTAATATTTTTATTTCTTTTCAAGGTACGTATAAATTTTCTTAGGAAGTGTGAAGTTGAGAAAAAGAAAAGAGAATTAATTAATATTTATGTTCATTAATATTTGCTATGTTTTGAATATTGCATCAATGATTTAAGGTAGCTTGGTAGCCGCAATCCGAAATCAAATAAAAGACTTTTTTTATTCTTTTTTTTACTAATAAACATACGAAGCATGCTATAATAATTGATAAAAATTCACATAAGTGTTTAATTGATATAATTTAGCACGGATTATAATTAAATAATTAAAATAATTGTAATAAATAAAATATTATTTTGACTAGTATCAAACTGTCACTAGATAATACCAACTTTAAAATTAAATGATTTTCAAAACATAAGCCTGAACTGTCAACATTATTTTTTATATCGTGAATTCTTTATTTATTTTTTTATTTTAATATAAATAAACAAATTATTTCGTTAGAAAATAAATGTTATATTATAAAAAATAATTTTTATATTTATTAATGTTCAATATTCTGTGGTTGTTATATATTATTTATAAGTGGATTAAAAACGCTAGTTACTATTTGAAATTGGCGCGCTTAACGGAACCATTATTATTTTTCTAGTAAATATGGAGGAGTGAGATAGAAGCCACATGTCAATATTGAAAAAATTTATTACATGGAAAGTACGCGGTAAATTATTCTGAAATTTTTTCAGTGTATATTTGGGATATAGTTCTATCAATTTAAAAGTTTTTTTTGCGGGGTCAACTTTGCCAATTTTCTACAAACCTTCCATTTCCGGTATTATTGAACAAGGACACTCATAAAAGCTTATGTATTTTTGCTAAACTTTAATTAATTATATCTCTTAAACGGCGTGGTAAAAAATTCTGATTTTTTTCTATAGGTGCATTTAATTACAATCTTTCGAATAAACACAAAAAAAATATTGGGTTAACTTTAAGTCATTTGAGTACCAAACTACTTAACAGATAAATGTATGGTGAAACTAAATTTTTTTTAAACTGTCAAAAACCGAGTGTTTATTTTCCACTACACCATTTTCTTCGGTTAATTAATTTTGGACACTATTTTGTGTTAAAAATACGTGAAAAATTTTAAAAATATTTATTTTGATTGTTTTAATAAACAATTAAATAAAAATAATATTTACATTATAAGCATCAAATACAATAAAAAAAAAAAAAAAGACAAAAACAAAAACACAAAATTTTTGTGGAAAAGTTTTGACATGATCATCTTATTTCCTATACTGAACTGTAACTAAATTCATAGCAAGTGATCAATCGATGAATGCTGTATCACTTGATAAAAGGTACATCGATCGATAAAAGATATAGCGGTCAATAAAAGATGTCGTAAATTATGATTGGAATTTTTACAATTGGCAAAATTTTCATTAATTATTATGAACTATGTGTGTATAATGTGAATATAATATTTTTTCTGATTTAATTTTAAAATAAATAATTTTTTAGTGATATCGCAGCCGAAATATTTTATAAGAGCAGTTGATTTTATTGATTTTTATATTTTCAAAAAATTTGCATATACGATTAGTATGTTGTTGCTTATTAATTATTTATAGTTTGAAAATTTGTGTTGAATATTACCTCTAATAAACAAAAAAAAAAACTATAAATTTTGATTTAAACTAATAAAAAGTAATAAATAAAAGATTTTAGTTTTATTATATGATAATAAAACTTATAATAAGCGACACTTCACTGAAGCTTATACAAAACATAAAAGTAAGCCAAAGATAACTATATAAAGAATGGTGTAGGTTTGGTCCCCCGTTTTTGAATAAACTATAGTATTAATATACTCCTACGATATATGAATGAAAAAGAGGATAATATCATTTCAAGGATAATAAATAACTATAAATTGTTTAGTCCTTTTCAATTTTATGATCCTGGTTAAATCATTTTAATCGTTCTGATTTTATAACTTTTTCAAAACTAATAATTAACTTTTATCTCGATTAGAGGTTCAAATGTAGGTATTAATATTGTTTTACTGTTAATAGACTTTTTTACTTTACCATCCTATATATTTAATTTATTTTTGTTGGAATAAATTGTATATTAAGTTTTAGTAGTTAAGCGTACAACCATTATTTTAAAAGCAATTTATTGTAAAATTAAGAAATCTCAAAACGTATTTCCCAGTGACGATTTATATAAATTCGTTTTTAAAATACTAAATGTGTTTTTATATCCTCTCCACAAATATTATTTTTGCTTATTTTTTTATTTTATCACAATGTATCTTCACTGAAAGGTCAAGTGTAATCTGCATGTAGTTGACTAACTTTTGACAATAAACTATTTTAAACTACAAACAAATGTGTAGTGCTTATAAATTCTTACAATGTTGTATTAAATGTCCTGTTAAAGACATTTTTTTTAAATAAAAATTGTGCCATATTGTGTTAAAAATACGAGAAAATTTTAAAAATGATTTCAAAAATATTTATTTTGATTGTTTTAATAAACAATTTATTTGTAATAAATACTGATCAACAAAAAGTGATTAGTCCTGATGATTTTGGACGTATTCAAAAAGAAATGAATTCAATAAAACCATCAAATAGTTCTGCTGCACTTGATGTAGGAGGGAATTTATTTAATCCAAATAGTCCATATGCAAAAGCTCTTGAAGCTATATTTGGAATAGGAGTTCGATTACAATTATTATTAGAGAAAACTGAAGCTAACAAAAAAAATTTCCTAGTATCACCAATAAGTATGGCAGTAACCGTTGGTGAATTAATGTTAGGAGCCCGTGGTGATTTACGAAACTATTTAGCTGAATTATTAGTAATTGATGGCGCAAATTCAATCACCGATAAAGCTGCAATTGGTGAGAATATGGATGATATTCCCTTACTCAATATTCATCGAGAACTTGGAACGCTACTTCGAGATCTTCAACAACATGGTGATCGAGAAAATACATTTATTTTAGAAACAGCCAGTGCGTTATTTTTACAGCCTGGGCTACATTTAAATAAATTATTTGAGGATAGTATCCGAAATATTTACGATACATCCATAATACCTGTAAATTTTAGTACAGATCCACATGGATCGTATAAATATATAAATGATTGGGCATCGAAAAGTACTCACGGTAAAATCAATCAAATATTACCAGCTCCATTACCATTAACATCTTCCGCTGTGTTGGCGAATGCAATATACTTTAAAGCTGATTGGGAAACGCCATTCAGTGATGAACTCTCTGCTGATGGTATTTTTTACACAGCTCAAAAAGAAAAAGTGAATGTAACATATCTTCGAGGACAATTCGATATATCATATGTTGAAAGTAAGGAATTAAATTGTACGATGGTTGTTTTGCCATATAAAAATAAAAAAATGTCAATGTATCTAATATTACCAAATAAAGGTACGAAATATGAATACGACCTAAAAAGTTTTACAACAAATTTACGATCCAAAGATATTTTGGATTTAATAAAACTTACGCAGTTACGAAGTGTTCGTGTTATTTTACCAAAAATTAATTTATCAAGTACAATTAGTTTATTGGATCCTCTCAGAAAATATCAAAAATATAAAGATGAAATTCAAAAAATGCCAAAATTACTGAATAAATATTCTTCGAAAGAGTTAACAAATAAATATGATATTTTGGATGAGAAAATCGATACGTACAAAGATATTGAAAAAGAAATTAGTTTGGATACACGGGTGGACATTACTGTCGGTACTGAAAAAGATCCAATTGACTTAAGTGGTGCCTCTTTAGATGCCCGATTTAAATTAACTGATATTGTTCAACAGATGTCATTGGCCATAAATGAAAAAGGAACGGAAGCAGCTGCCATATCTGCTAGTACAATCTCATTATCAGGTGGTATTAAAAATTTTGAAGCAAATCGACCGTTTATGTTCTTTATTCGACATGAAATGACTGAAGCTATCCTATTTTGGGGTACAATTGTAAATGCTGCCCACTAAGCAATCGAATAACATTGAAATAATTTTGTGATAATTTAATTTGAATGTTAATTCATAATAATAATAAAAACATTTTATATATTAACGTACAATCTAAATTAGTTATTATTATTTAATAGTTTTTAAAATCTTTGCTATTTATTTTAAAATAAATCATATTTTCCATGATACAAGATGATTCAATCGAGTTTGAATTTTTTATACAGTTTTTACTCTCAAAAGCACATTTAAGACTATAATTTAAATTTTAAATTTTTTAGATATACAAATAAATAATCGAGCAACCGGCGGTTTAAATATACCTATGGAATATTGAATAAAGCTATATATTTTATTTTATATAATTATTTTTTAATTTTATTATCATAAATTTTTTTTTTTTTTTTTTGTTATTGTAGTAAAACTTCTTTAGAATCGTTGTGATTTGAAACACGATGAAACAAAAATGCATCACAATAAAGAAAAAAGTGCATAATTCCGTCGACGAGACGACGATAAGAGAGATAGAATAAATACATTACACATTATTTTATATTTTCGGTTCCCTCTTTGTGCGATGCTTCGTAGCGTGTGTATGTTAGTATATGCTAACGTTTATATGTTAGTATGTGTTTAATACATGTGTTTGCGCCTGCGTATTACAAAGCTTTAGAAATACTTCTGATACTTTATATCGATCTCAATCTCTCGTAAGCTACTCTTTAGAAATTTCACTTAATTCATGTGATTGCACACACACACACTTTTTTTAAAATCATAATCTTTTTATTTCAGTTTAGAATCTATCAAAAAATAAAATTAAGAGGGTGAAATCACTCAAATGTTTTTTCAAAACAACTTTTGTTTGAAACATTTTTTTGACATGTATTTAGATTCACCACAAATTTAGCAAATAGACACATTAATTACAATACATGTAGTTTAATTAATAGCAAATTCAGAAAAAAATTCATATATTTATAGATATTCCTCCGAAAGGTTTATTCCTAGAAAGGTTGATTTTTTCATAAACTTGCAGTAAATTTTCTAAATGCGATAAACGTGCCTACCACATTTTATCAAAATCGGACAACGCATTCGAAAGTTACATAAGAGCATACAATGGATAGATATAAACTAACGAAATGCAAAATCGTCTAGTTAAAACATGAATCGGTTTTTCAACGTATCGAAATTTTTAACATTAAAATATCAATCTTTTTTTTTGACTGATGAAAAAATAAGGTTCTCAAGACGACGCGTATATTTTTTGTATGTATGGTAACATATACATTTAAAAAAAAATCCAATTCTAAGGGTAGGAAAACAGGGGATGATTGGGGATTGTTCACTCACTGATTATAATGTATGACCACGCATAACTTTTTACAGAGTTGCAACATTTTGATAGTTCTTTTCTTATCGGATAGGGTATACCTGGAAGTTGATCTAAGAGTGGGACAATAATGGTGATTTACAGCGTTTAATGCTGAGTTTTGTAGTTTTGTTATGACCACGCTTAACTTTTTACAGAGTTGCAACATTTTGATAGTTCTTTTCTTATCGGATAGGGTATACCTGGAAGTTGATCTAAGAGTGGGACAATAATGGTGATTTACAGCGTTTAATGCTGAGTTTTGTAGTTTTGTTATGACCACGCTTAACTTTTTACAGAGTTGCAACATTTTGATAGTTCTTTTCTTATCGGATAGGGTATACCTGGAAGTTGATCTAAGAGTGGGACAATAATGGTGATTTACAGCGTTTAATGCTGAGTTTTTTTAATCAAATTAAGCATGGGGTTAATTAGTACATTATAACCACACAAAAATTATAAAATAAAAACTATTTTTACAAAAAAATTTAACTGCCGTAAAAATTGAAAACGGCAAATAATAAATATTTTTTATTTAACCTTAATAAGTTCTTTAGCTTATTTTCAAAATAATTACAAAAATATATACTTTGGTTTATTTATGTTAATTTAAGAACTTAGTTAATAAATAAAAAAGGTTTATTATTTTTTGCTTTTCAATTTTAGCGTTCTAAAAAAAAGACTTAATATATCATATTTATATACTTTTCGGAGTAAATAGGAAATAAATTTTCTTTTTTATTCAATCCTATTTTAGACCAGGGTAGAAGCCTGTAAAATTGGTAAAAAGTGAGAAAAAAATTATTGTAGGATGAAACCCATTGCAAACGGAAGAGAATATAACAAAAATGAAAAGTATTTTCATCCTACTATAATTTTTTTTTTTTGGTTTTAAAACTGATCGATCCTGGCCTATTTATGTCGATTCAAAAACTTAAATAGGTTTTAATCAGAATGCATTTTTTATTCAATTCTAACAGTGTTGAAAATAACTTTTTTATTAGGGTAATTGAAAATATGTTTATAAGAAAATTTTGTAGGCTAGCAAATAGTTATAGATTTAACTGAATCACAATGTAAATACTATAATTTTTTTTAAATAATGAACAAAATATCTCCTTGACCATTTAATTAAAGTAATCATGTAAATTGTGAATAATTATCAACAATCAAGTGCTTTGTTTATGAATATATGTATTACATTTTTAGAGTACCCAAGTACCTAATTTTATTTTATTCTGATTTTGATTATAAACTGATACACGAGAAGAAGATGCAATCTTCAAATCTTTCGTATAATCAATTTCATTTTGTTTGTCGACCACAATTATGTTGCTAAAATCAATTTTTTTATTTATATTCTTAATTGATTTAGTTGAAGCATTTACAAAATATGGTTCACATTTTTTAAAAATTGTTTATGGATGTTTACTGTTAGGTGGTATTGTTGTGACTTTAACACTTTTTTATTATTTATATAAATTTTGTGTAAATTTATGTAAAATGCTGTGCTGTAGTTGTAATAATATTATTTTATATGAAGACTCAAATGGTGAATTATATGATGTACAAGGACATGTTATTGTTATGAGAACTAATCCGTTAATGGAAAATAATCGTCTTGGTAATAATTAGGAAAGTGCTAATTAATTAATTGTGTATACAATCTGTGGTAATCCGGTTAGATAATAAACTGCAGATTTAAAATATATGTTTTCTTTTTTAAATATAAAAGTTAATTAAACATGTTATTCATGATTGTCTGGAAGTTTATTTAAATAACCCTTACAAACCAGTAAAATTAATAATTTAATCTGGAGTTGAGGGTTTTTGTAATTTTCATTTGTCTCTTTCTACCATAGTTTTCAATATTTACAAACAAGAATAAACATTAAACAAGCGAAGATAACTACTAACAGAGTTAATTGTTTAAATATTTGACATATGGTTATGTATCAATATTTTAACTATTTTTAATGATAAGCATTCATAAAATACTCTAAATATGTAGTCCATACATTTATAAACACATTATAATAATAATGTGTATTGCAATTATATATATGCTTATTAGCAAAATTTGAGCTGAAATTGTGACGAAAAAATGTTTCCAACAGAACTTGTTTGTTATTAAAAACATTTTCTATCTTTGGACTTTTCTTCTATCTTTAATGGTTCAAAAGTTGGATCATGGATCTACTGGACCGCTTTTGTTCATTCACGAACTTTATCTTACTTTTTATGCCTAAAATACGTCACCAAAATTTCAAATCGCTATCTCTTTTCGCTTTTTACTTATTTTTGTTCTCGGACAGACAGACAAGCAGAAATTTAATTAGATGATTCTATGAACACTTATAGAAAATTTTGTTTGTGTGGGCAATATTTTCTAGCATTAAAAACCTTAGGCTAAAATTAATATGCTCTAAAAATAATTGTACATGATATATTAGGTATATGATTCCTCTGAATTAGATGCGTTTCAAAACATTGTGAAGATCCTGACATCTATCGATCAATACCTCTGCTTGGTGTAATATCTAAGAATTTAGAAAAAATGTAAAGCTGTTAGTGTTTAATTTTTAGCAAACATCATATTATTACGGACTTCCAAAATGTATTTTCCAAAGATATATCAATTCAGTTAACAGTCTATTATAAATTTTCAGATATACTAGTGCTATTGAGAACAAAGAGGTTAATATTGCTGCCTTCTTTTTCTTGTAAAGCTTTGTATAAGATGTTGAGAATCTCAGGGAAAATAAAGAATAAATAAATTTTTAGTTCTTAAAAAATTTATGTCGATCTATTACAATCTGTTTTGTCTTTATGTATTTCTGTTTAAAAGTTCTTATGTATGCAATGTACTCCACTTAAACGTTGCCTAGCAGTTGAAATTCGAGAATCATGAAAGTGGTCAGTAAATGAACAATCTTAGTAAGTGATCAACCGTCGAATATCCTATAACACAATTAATAGAAGTTTACATTTTAAATAATACGATTTTCATTTGTTTCGGACAGAATATCAAAAAACTGTGTGATAAAAATAATATCTTTTATGTTTGTCAACTTTATTACTGACTGTCCAAAACAAAAACGAATCGTTAATTAAAATAAACGGGTCTATTATGAAAGTACAAGTTATAATAATTACAACCTTATTCTGTCAGTACAGGAAAATGAAAAACTGGATATAATATAACGCAACAGTTGACTCGTAGTGTAGCACTGTGCCGAATTTCAATACGCACTTTTCATTTGACACTTTTCTTTCTTTTTTTAATACTTCAAAATTATACAAAATTGCACTCCATAAAACTAAACTATAAAAGTTAGTATTACGTACTACTCATTGTATGATAGGTATGAAATCCAGATTTCGTTGGATTAGTCTTTGAAAATAGTATGAAAATTTCTCGTTTTCATATTAGTTTTGTTCAAAGCTCTTTTTTAACAACGAATAAAATAAAAAAATTATTTATTTACAAATTAAAAATATTTTTACAAAAACAGTTACAAAAAATATAATTTCCCAAAAAATATAAATTTTATTGTATAAAAGTTCGGTTCTATCGTAGGTTCCAAATTTTAAATCCATTAAATAATATGTCCTTCAAAAATGAAAAAAAATTTGACTCAAATTGGTTCAAATTCAGTTTTTTATAAAACGTGACCGAGAATTTTATCTTAAACAAAATGAAAATCAGGAACACTAATTTTTCAATTAGAATATTTAAAAAAAAAAAAACTATTTTACTTTTTAATGACATCAAAAACAAAAAAAATTTGGTCACTGATCTCCGATTTGAATCTTGGGTATACAAACTCTATTTAAATTTTTAATTAAACTTTATTTGGTGGGAGAATATAAGCTATCCGCATTAAAATAAATTACTAAATTTTTGTTGCAGTTCTTTGTATTGCAATTCAATTTCTTCAACTTGTTTGAATAATTTTTCAATATCGGGTGATGCCCCCATATATTTAGCTAGTTTTTCACTCAACTCAGTTTTTCTACGTTGCAATTTTTTCAAATTTTCTATATCTTGTTCATAATTCAAAATATTGTATTCGGGTAAGTTATATTTATGTATATCACTCTAAAATTGAATTGTTTTAATTATTATTCAATAACACTCGTAATAATAATATTTTGAATATTTACCTCAAGTTTTTTTAATACTGCTTTGTAGCGTTTCAACTTTTCCTGTAATTCTTTTTGCTCAGTTTGATCCACTTTTATTAATTCTAAATCCTTTTGTAAAGTTATATAATCTCTAAAAATATAATATTATAAATGATTAATTTAAAAAATATTTTTGAAAAGAATTGAACAATCAACTTTTATAGTTTGACTGGACAGATATTTATAAATTTTTAATATTTTAATAAGGTTGAAATTTTATTCTGTAATTTTTACTTAAATACCGATATCTCGTGAAACATTAATCCAATTTTGTAAACACACACGTGATTTAGTTTTACATTAATTATTCAGATTTTATTAAAATCGATTATTTCAAAAAATCGATATTTAGAAAAATTAAATTGCGTAGTAAAATGAATTTATGTTACTGCTATGGGGGCTCTAATATCCATATAGATAAAATGATTCAAGGAGTATAGGGAAATGGAAAAATCAATTAATTCAAATACCCCATTGGACAAATACTATCCCATATATGAGAATAATATAACTATATAAGAATTTCGCGTAATAATGGTTTGAAAAATTTTAAAAAATGAAACAAAAATTATCATAAAAATGGTATAGCTGTAAGCTGTTTCATAAATTGAAAATACCTTTCAAACGTTTTGGTCTGTTTTATAGCCTCCTCAGTGAATTTTGATAGTTTTTTAATTTCTTTATTTATTTTATTTGCTTGACGTTGTTGTTTTAAATAATCTGTTTTACGATCAACAGCATGTAATATTAAATTATTATATGAGCTGTCATTAGATCCTAATTGGTACTGTAAATTCGATAATTTATTTAATTGGGCTACAACATGTTCATCAAAGTTTTCTAAATTGATTCCAATTAGGTCCAACAGTCTCATATTTTTTTCATCTGAAAAACAACATAATGAAAAAAAGAAAGGAAACAAGTTTTTTATTACGTACATTTCATTTTTTCTGCTTGTTTTACTTTTTCTAAAAATGCTATTATTTGATCTGCATCAATATCGAGATTTTTATTTATTTCTTTGGATTGAAGAATATCCATTTTTGCACGAAATGAATAACGTTCTTAAATTTGAATTTGACAATTCGTAATGTAAAAAATTTATATGTAGTACAGTGAAATCAAAAAGTATTAATTGATAATTGTGTAGTAAACAGCAATAGATAATCTGTATTGTGTGACATGTCACACATTTGTCCGTTTTCAGAATTTTTGGACTCACTGTTTTACAATCAGTTTGGCCAACTTGAAAATTCAAATATTTGACAATAGCTCCCTCAATCTAGCCCAAGTTCAAATTTATATTTTTGACTTTTTATTAATTTTAATTGATCGTCGGCTTTATTGTTCGACCTTAAAAGTTATATATTAGTTTTTTATGTATGTATTTATAAATAAATATATTATTAGGTTAGCCCTCCTAAAAGATATTTACTTTCTTCCCCTTAAATCGATGAATTTTAATCAATTTACTTCTATTCGACCATTATTAGATCACATATATGGATTATTTTCTAGTTATCTAATACCTTCAATAAATAAAAATACCTAACCTTCATTGCGAAATAACATTTTTTGTTTACGGGTATTTATACTCTAATATTTCAGACGCTTCGAATGAGAATATTGGACACTAACTTCAATAATAGACAAGTTGACTGTCCTGTAATTGTTAATCTTGATAATTTATGGATGATTATCAAATAATATAATTGGGTTTATATTCATGAAATTCTTGTAAATGATTTCAATCGTGCGATCAGAATCGCTCTCATGATAACTGGAATCTATAAAATTAACAATACTACCATAGTTTGTCAATCAAAATTATATACAGCCCAGTGTGCTCATCACAAGTCGCTACGGTGTGCATTCCCCATTAGTCAATGATATATAATTTCTTTTCAGTTGTTATAAATAAAATATATTTAATTCGAATGTACAATTAATAAAATTATTAGATAACAAAATTTTTTACAAATTTCAACTAAGTTAAACATATAAAATTCAACTACGTAGAAATGTTTTGTAAACATATATATTTTTAACGATTGGTAGTTTAGATATTAGAAATTATCAAATATTATGGTCGATTAATTAAACTAATGATAATCTCAATAATTACAATTTTTCATGCGACTAATTACTTTTTTCATTGAATATTTTACATCGTTGTTAATTATCAATAAAACTATTGATTCGAAGATGAAATTGTGAATATTATATTATCTCACTTTATACAATTATATTAAATAACTTTAATAAAAAAAATTATGACTCTACAATATAAAAAATTCTTTATCAAACAAAATTCTTAAAATAAATTTATTGGATATTTTATGTGGTGTTTGAGCTAAAATAAGTTTTTATACTGACTAGACAGTTTATGGTATTATATATCGTTTGGTATAAGAAAAACGACGATATTCACTTATCAAGTGGGAATGCTACGCACGAAAAAATGAAAAATGCTTTTTGAAACGAAACTCTGCTGACTCCTCAGTTTTGCACTGACATTGTTCCCCCACCCACGTGCCGGTATGTAAACAATTAATTATAAATAATATTATTTCCTTATCATTGATTATTTTGTTTTATCTGTTCATTGCTTTAGTCTTTAACCAAAAATTATAAGCTGCCTTTGTTATTCATTGAACTATCACGGCTATTAAGCAATCGTTAAAAATATAACAAAATATTTACAATTTCAATTTAAAACAAAAACCAATATTATTGAACTTTTTTACCACTTTTTTTACTTGGTTGTAAATACTCTAATACTGTTTGTGGCACTTCTGTAAATATTAAAGTACCACCAAATACTAAAAATGTACCAAGCCAATGGCCAAGTGTAAATGGATTTCTAAAATATATAATTGATAATAATAACGAAGTAAATTTTCTTAATGTTAGCACCAATGTCACAGTTAACGATGTACATTCCGTTGTTAATGTATATACCGAACTAATACATAAAAATTGTGTAATCACATTACCAGCTAAAAATACCCATTGTAATGGGATATCACCTAAAATTGGTAAAACATATCGTGGCCCAGCCATTAAATTTACGAAATATTTTATAATATCATTATATACAAATACAAATCCAGGTAACGAAAATAAATGCGTATAATATAAAGCTTCCATTGGGTGTTTTCCATACTGTTTGAAAATACGTTCTTGACTAATTCCCATACGTGCTGATACCAACAACGCCACTGTTAATAATGTTATTCCAATAATCCACCAAAAGAAATTATCTGGTGATTGATTAGCATCTTGATTACTTGATAACAACGTACATATTGTTATCCCAATTGTAATCATTAACACAGATAAATATTTCGATAAAGTATATGTTTTATTTAATATAAATATACCCATGATCATATTTGCTATCAATGATCCTGAACGGAATATCATGTGTAAAGGAACTGGAATTTTGTAATCAAATGCCATGTTATTCATAACATTTGACAGGAAAAACATGATTACTAAACTAACATATTCCATAGTTGGAATACGTGCTTTTACAGTTCCAAATTTTGATATGTATATAAATCCATATGCAGCAATAAAAGCAAATTGTAAAAATGTTGTTAAACTTCCAATACTAGGATCATTTTTTACAAGTAATTCCAAAAATACCATATTCGACATACATCCCAAAAACACACCAGCAATCGCTTTGACAGCCTTTATATTCATTTTTACATATAATTAGTAAACTTTTTCACATATAATTAATTAAAAGTCCGTATCACTAACTTGCTAACTCCAACTTCATTACTTTTCTAATACTACTATACGATATAGTATATATTCTCTGTAAGACTAGTTTAGGTAAAAATTTTTATCTATATTCGACCACAGTTCAACATGTCTAAAAATGAGAATTATGCAATGTACGTACTCATCATAATCTGAATAATTTTTTTATCAATTACATTTATTATAATATTACATGTCATCATAAACTAATATTTACTTATTTCAAGGATATTACAGGCCTGTATTAAATTATAAAATATTGCAAATGATTCCTCAGAAGCTTCCCATTTTCATTTTGCGTGTTTTATTAATTTTTTAATTTATTAATCAGCCACTTACTTTTTAAAGTATGTTGATTTTGAAAATCATATCCACTAAAGCATTTATTTTTTGTTATTTTAGTCAATTTTGGATAAATACTCACAAAAATATTTTGGAAAGTGATTATGAGTAATTTTTTAATTATATTTTGAAAAATGTTGGTCTTTGAATATTAAAACAATATTTTCGATAACCAGTAAAATTTAATATCACCTCTAGTTATATGTTGACTAAATTTCAATACTTATAATACAAACTTCAATTACTGCATGTGATAGGAACAAAAATTTAAAAAAATTTTTATTATCGAGCATTTGAGGACACAATGAGGCCCACAAATATCTACATTAAAAATTTCCTGAATGTGACAAACGAGTCTGAAAACTCCATCAATATCCCCTGAAACATTCGAAAATTTCAGTGCAATAAACATATTCCAGGCTATCGAAATGCAAAATCGTCTAGTTTAAGCATAGACTTCGTTCGATTAAAAATATGATACAGGGTAGTCAGGGAAAATTGGGAAAACACATAATAGCCAGAAAATTTCGAAATTGTCGGAAAAGTCATGGAATAGTCAGGGAAATAGCAATTAATGCAAAAAGTCAGGAATTTTTTAATTTTTTTTCTGGATTTTCAAAACATTAATTTAATTTTTTTAATATTCGTAATAGTTAATTAGTTCTTAATCTCATACTTATCTGATAATGATGGTCATTCATGAACAAGTAACTGTTCAGGCCTAGAACTTACCTACACAACTTTTTTAACCTTTGTTTCGAATAAATTTACATAATTAATAAGAATTTTAAGAATTAAAAAAAAAAATGAATAAACTTTAAACTTCGCTTTATCCCTCTCAATATTACCAAATCGAGCAAAAAATTATACAAATTCTAAATTTTGAAAGAAGTTGTAGTTTTTCTAGAGTACTATATACATAGGTATTCTTACGTTTCCACCATTACAACTATTTAAGAACTGTTAGTATGACATTTATATTAACACAAAAAATGTTAAATATTTTAAACATTGTAGATAAAAAACATGTGTATCGACAATTATTTTTAAAATTGAAAATTTCATTAATTTTCACTTTTCATGAAAAGAACTTATATTTTTATAAAATTTAATAAAGAATAAATAAATATGTAATAAACAATAAAACTTTAATTCGCCAAATTCAGATACAACATTTAAATTGTTTATAAAAAAACAAATAATAAAATTGCAGCAACAATCATCAACAAACGATCAACAATTCAATGAAATCAAAAAAACTTGGAGAAGAAAATTTTATTCGCTACTTTACATAGTCAAGAATAATTGGTACTCAAATTATGCACACTCTGCTGATAAACGGTACTCAATAGGTTCAGTGTTTGCAATTAGCTATTGGCAGACAATCACATCAGTTTTAAACATGGCAGCTTGGTCATTAACAGCTTCGTTTTTATTATTGGCAATTCAAATTATTATTATAGAATATATAACCAAACGATTATTATTTATTCTAATTTTACTAGAGTACTACGTACATGACATTTATGCACATACAAAAAATTTTAAATATTTTAAACATTGTAAATAAAAATTATATGTAAAATATATGTACTATAAATTCGCCATTGATATTCCTCTTTCACAACTGTCAGTAGTACGTAGGAATACTCGCCTTATATATACAACGCCTTAGTTTTTCTAGTCTTAATTCCAATGGTTTAAGATTATCATTTTTTGTAAAAATGATAAAGTTAAGCTAAAATCAAGATACAATACACTCAAAGATACAATACTAAGTATTTCTCTAATTATAAAATAATCAAAACCTAATGTTTGATTAAAAATGTGCGAAGTATCAATTAATTCCTTCCTTTTAATCATTTTTAAGGTATACCGCCTTAAAGAAGTTAGGTTAATTTGTAAAACTTAAACATATTTCTACACTTAGTACTTCTACCGAAGAATATACAAAAATAACGCAACATAAAGTAAATGTCAATAGAAGGGGCGAAATGAAAGAAATAGATAATACAACATGAAAAATAATTAAATACAGATTTAACATCAAAGATGAAATGGAAGAAAATTGTACAAAATTGCAACAGATTTAGACTAGAGACAAATCATTTTTATATAATATTTGTAATAAAAAATATAAACAAAAAAGTGTTAGATTAGGCACAAGCGCACTCCTCATACAGGAGAAAAACCATTTTCATGTGATATTTGTAGTAAAACATTCAATGAGCAACGCAACTTAGTTTATCATAACCGAATTCATACTGTAGAAAAACCCTGTTTTTTGAGACATTTGTAATATAACATTTACGCAACATTGTAATTTAATTCAACATAAACATTTAATCAGCTAGATAATTTAACTGAACATAAAAAACGTATGCATATTGCACAGAATGGATGTTTTATGGATTTATAAATCCATAATGAATCAAATATACTTAAATATAGAAAAGCAACGTAATAATAGTGTAGTGAAAATAAATTATAAAATTTGATAAAAATTGAAAGTTTTATACTTAAATATTTTGAATTTGAGTCATAAAAGCACATTATTGTTTCATTATATTAAAATTAAAAGTAGAAATTTTTAATCTGTAAACCTATCATGGTATGACGTCATGTTGGTGTAAATAATACTGTCAGTTCGATCTTAATAGTTATTTTAATCACTAACAAAATTTTGGAAATGTCAGGTTATGTTTTGTTCTTAACATGTTATACCAGTATATTCAATATTTTATTTCAATATTACGTCGCCAAAATGGCAAACAGAGTTTTTACGGGAATAAAGGTTTAAAATTTAATGTGATTTTATGGCAAAAAATCTTTTTTATTTTGCTAAATTTTTTTTACTAGGAAATCAACATTTTGAAGTAGTTTCTTAAACATAGTAAACTTCCCTATTGGTAACGTACCAAATTTAAGAAAATAAGGGACGGTAATTTTTCTGCAAATTTCATGTTAAAAATATTATTTAAATATTTCATTTTTTTATTTAAATAACTAAATAATTTTGAAAAATGATATTTTTAAAATAATGATATTAATAAATGCTATTTATTTATAGTAAATACTAATAAATATTTATATTGTCTTTTAATTTACAGCAACCCACAGTTATTAAAAAGTCACAAACAACCCATACTAGGTGCAACTCTACACATCGCACCATGAACTTTACATGAAAAATAAAGTGTATTATAATTTTTCTTATTAATTAAATATTTATTATATAATTATTCGTGCTATAAATGAGTTAATTGAAAAGAAATGAAAAAACTAGATGATATATAAGGTATTAACTTTGTCCAGAAAAGTCGAGATTTTGAAATAATAAAATTTATAGATAAGAAAACAACCAGAAAAGACATTTTATACCTACTAGGTTATCCAAATAGCACCAGACATTTAATGTTCAAACAATGTTGAGTATGATTTACACAAATTTTATGGCTATCTCTATCATGCTAGTAACAATCTAGAGACTAAAAGTCACGACATGTATTTCTATCCAAGTACTATCTTGCTTCATAAATTTTATAATAATTTCTTTTTAAAATTCATAAACAAATGAAATGATCGTTCGTATTAGCTATGTTTTACGAAAATTTTAGTATGAGAGCGCTAAGTCAGTCCATAAATCCTTTGGCTGTGACGTGGATCTGACGTCTACATAGAACGCAACCTTATTAAAGAAAGCACCATGAAGAACAGTGTTAATAATAAATAATATATATTTTTACTATTCAAAAATCAAAACGAAAAGCTGATCAAAATAATTGTATTATTTATATTATTAAATTACCAATTAAGTTTTAATAATTTGGAAACAATTATGGACTAATTTCAATTGAATAGTAATAATTTTTAATTAATTCATTCACACATGTGTTAATTGTATATTATGTAAAGGTTATGAGTGGTATTTAGCCGGTTTAAATTGAAAACTTTGGAATTAAGTTATTATTGTAAAAAGTATATTTAAAAGTTTGTTGCGAAATACAAGATGAAAGACTTTAAATTTGGATATCGTGAAGTAATACCTGACCAAACGGTTGCAGAAAAATGGAAAGAAATAATACTTAATACAGGTATTCTAATTAAAAAACTTTTTAAAATTGTAAAAATAATTTAAGAATATCTTAAAATTTAGGAGGTACTCAAAGCATATTACAAGATGTGAAAGTGGCTGAAAGAGCTGGAGGATATTGCTATCAGGATTCTTCGAAATATTATACACGAAATAGATTTATTTATTGGTGAGTTTAAGTGGGATCAATGTTCGAGTCAAACCCATTTTCTTAAATAAAATTTATATTCTAGGCGCATATATCATGATATACTTGAGCTAGTCGAACAAAGTATGGATGTCAATTTAATTGATGCTCGTGTACGCTATCGGTTTACTGATACACCGATATTGGATGGTATTACAATACATGAACTTAATGGACAAGTTATTATATTAATTCCAACTGTGTGTAGTGTCCATTGTTTAACGTTTTCTCATCCTGAAAGAATTCATAAACAGGTATCTATATAACGATCTTTTATTAGATTCAGTAGTATTCAATAGCATAATATTTATATTATTTTTATTTTTAGCATAATGTATTTGGCGCTAGTCATCCTGATCTCACAGTTCCATCTATTTTTGCTGAAGCTAGTGTACTGCAAGCAAAAGATCCTTCAACTTATCATGTCGTTAATAATATAGGTAAAATTTTATAATAAATATCAGTAAAACTTGTTTATAAGAAACCTTTTATATATTTTATTGTTTATAAGAAGTTTTTATTTGTTTTAATTATATTCGTTAAGTCAGAAGCTAAGCTTAAGCGTTTTCAATAATCTAAATTTGAACAAATAGTTAATGCAAATATTAAAATAAAAACAATTATAAAATATTTGTATAGGAAACTTATACAGTTATTCAATTATAAAAATTCTGATTGATTTTGTATTCGCTTATTACAAAGTATATTTGCTAAAATTAGAAGTTATATAATAAAATTTAATTTTTTGCCCCGTTTTCATTGATCAAAAATTTTTGTGTTTTATAAAAACGTATTTCGACTACAAAGTAGTTATCATCAGTGAATTAAATAATCGTAATAATTTTCCGAGGATATGTTACTCGTTGCTAATTTATTGCAAACCCTCTATGTTGTTTTTGTCCAATTAAAAGTACAAAATAAAATTATATTTAAAGAACGTAAAATTGTTTACAAAACAAGTTTCTTATATACAGTTTAATATTTAATGTATGAATCGATTAAAATGAAGTTGAAAAGTTATAAATTCTTCAACAAATCGTTTATTTTATCTTTAATTAACTGTCTATATTTCGTACCATTAGAAATTGAAACGCAATTATTCCAAATACTTATTGTCCATTTGTACAAACTTAAATTAGACCGCTCATAAGAGAGAGTACAATTTTTTAATACCTGTACCTGCGTATTTATTGATAACTACTCCTCTTAGATGGTTTCATTTCTTTTTATACTATAAGCAATTTTCGTTATATTTACATAATTTCAAATAAGTAATATTTCCCAAAAATTAACACAGGATCAGTATTACCACATGCCGCAGCATCAACCTTAAATCGTGCAGATAACGAAGCGACATTTATATTAGCTTACAATACTATTACAATACTTTTAATTCGTATGGTATTGAATAGTACACAATGCTATACTACCGAATTAAAACAAGATTCAATTGTTCCTAGATTTTTATCAGGAATTGCGGGTGCTTTTAGGTAATTATAAATATTTTTATATTGCATAAAGCTATAATATAATAACGATAATTTTCTGCAGAAGTGGTAAAAGTATGGATGGTCAAATAGCAGTGAGTTTATTACTTCATAGTGTTCAATCAGAAACGTACGCATTGGTCTTGGGTAGAGATGGACATTTAAGAGTATGGTCGTGTTCAAAAAGTACATGTGTTAGAAGTATAGATGTTTTAGCTGATACTGCTGATAGTCAATCACAACTGACACAAGGGTGTAAGTATTAATTTACTGCAGGGATATTATCCATAGTCTGTAAAAGATGTTGCTTAAAACAATTAAAAGTGTCCAATTAGTTAAAAAAGCCATATATGAGAGTATCTTCTTATATTTTATTCTTCCACATATATTCATAAACAGTTTGCAAATATTCAGTAAAAGGAGAAGTTTTTTCTATTGTTGGAATTTTAATTGTTTTAAATGATCAATTAATTTTTCATTAATATTGCAACAGTCAGTTAAACCATGTTGGCCATCTGTGTAAATTATAAATATCCTACTGTAAAATTATTTTTAATTTATACTTTAAATTAGATACTCACTATAATGGAAAAAAAAAAAATATATATATATATATATATATATATATATATATATATATATATATATATATATATATATATATATATATATATATATATATATATATATATATATATATATATATATATATATATATATATATATATATATATATATATATATATATATATATATATATATATATATATATATATATATATATATTGTTATATACACATAGAATACTAACGATATCAGAAAAAAATTTGGAATATAAGACGATTTATAATTTTAAAATTTCGCGCCAAACAAAAACATTTTCAAGGATATTTTGCGCACAAAGAATTCAAAAAATACTTATCCAAATGTTATACAATTTGTTATACACAATCTTGAAATAAAAAAGGTGGGCATGTCGCAGAGTTTTTTGCGGAAAACATTTTTAAATATAAAATCAAATTTTGATTTTTACTTAAACAAATTTTTATTTTGGGGAAACTCTTCGATATGCCCTCCGTTTTTATGTTAAGATTATGCATACCGATTTCATTACATTTGGGTAAATATTTTTGAGTTATTTGTGCGCGAAAATAATGTGTTTATTATAGAGACCTTTATGAAAATGACAGACGCAACAAGGAGTAAATGAAGTAAAACTTGTTTTCTATTATTTGATTACCTTATACTGACTTTTATTAATACAAATCCATTTTTTCCAAATTTTGAAACGATATTTATTAATTTGTTTATCAGACACATAAAAATTAATACAGATTAATAATTATAACGCTTTCCCGTGTAATTAATTTAATTGTTACATAAATATGAAGTATAAAATTACTGCATTAGAAATTATCCCATCAGTGTAGTAATAACAAGGGGTTATATTTACTAATAACATTATATTTATTATAATATATTTTCTAATTTACACAATGTTTTAATTTAATGCATAAAGTTCAACTAATAATTTTATAAAACGCTATGCTCATATTCTCCCTATTTATGGACTCTGTATTTGTTCGATATAAGCCTAAATATAAAAAATATCTAGGTGCAGTAAACAACTTATTCCAATTTTTAATACATCTTACAAAACTTCGTGAAATAATTAGTAATTATATTGATTTTTATTTCCCTATTATGTAATTTATTTATTTTTCATTGCAGCTCAAAATCATATTTTAAGAAAATCAACGGATAGTAACGAAGAAAATTTATTAATTGGTATCTTTTTATGCTTTTCAAACGCTTGCCAATTTCAAATATTTAAAGCTGGTTTTGAAGATGGAATATTCAACTTTCTAAGAGTGTGCACTATGTATACACCAGAGGTTTGTAGAGTTAATATTTTTTTATAAGTTTTACAATATTCATTGATATCCTTTTATTTTTAGAATGATTTAGTAGATTACACATTGGATAGCCATCGTTTATGGGTTGTTTGGCGTGGTTCACAAGGTGAATGTTCTGTTACGAATTCTTATTTAATAGAATCTGGACAAACTGCGTTATGGATGCCTTCTGTATTAGAACCAGCTCCACCACGTGATTATATACCCGCAGATTTAAATTTAGATCCTCGTCAAGCGTATTCTGATTATATATTTTATCCGGGACGATTTCCATTTTTTGTTATTATTCGTGCTTTAAGTGTAAGTACTTAGTAAATTAGTTTCACTATGTCAAGGGTTTAATCAAAATATTATGTAATTAATTTATAATATCCGTACTGTTTAAAGAATGTCGAAGAAGAAAGAATGAGCATTATGAATAATGTCCTTTACCTATTAAAACTATGTGTTATTGAATTATTTGAGGAAAGATTACTCAAAGATAGACATCCATCATGATCGAGTTAGCAAAGGTTTTAACGTTAACCCTGTGATTAAATTACTCAACCGACATATGGGTGGTTCTATCACGGGTTTGAGGTTTTTTTGAAGTTAGCATTGACCCTATAATCAAAATACTCAAACCATATTTGGAATGAAATTAGCCCTGGTTTGAGTTTTTGGGGTTGAACTAGCACGGTTATTGTTTAATAAAGATCTCTAATAATTAAATTGGTTAGTGCGTGCCACATGTTTACAGGATTATCAAAGTGTACGCTAATGATTTAGTAATATTCATAATGATCAAAAATTGAAGATTAAATAATTAATAAATACATGACCCGATCTGGCTTCTCATTATTTAAACTGATCGGGGATTGTAAAAAATGCTCTTCTGAATCACTCGGTTATGACATATAATCATGGGTAACTGCATTTAAAAATCTTTTTTACAGATTTATAAAAAATCAGCCATGTTAACAGATGTTTCAGTATCACCAACCTTACTAAAACAACGTGTATGTATGGCAATTGAAGCAGAAATTCAAGCTGAAGTTATGGAATATGAATTAAGTGATGACGATTATTTAGAAATTTCAAATAGGTTTATATCTTTTTTAACGAAAATTATATTATTACTAAAAATTACAAAATAATTTTAATTTTAGATGTTGGTCACGATTTTATTCATGTTGTGCCCAATATAATGCAACTGGAGCACGGCCATTGGGTATTTTATTATTACCACCTGTGTCAGGACTTATATTAATACGAAAAGCTACAATATCAATTATGCGACCAATGGAAGTTTTGGAACATCTTATATTGTGTGGATCCCATACGACAGTCGATCAATTAATTTCTTCGCATATGATATCAAATGGTAAAATTAATCATAAAAACCCTTTTAAAAACCCAGAAAATGGGAAAAATATTTTTGTTTTTAGAATTCCATAAAACTCCATATACAAGATAATTTTGACCCAAAAATGATAAAAATCTGATCTCTTTAACAATTGACTGCGTAGTTTTTGAGTTATCGCATAATATTGTATCTGGAGAGCGATATTCTGGGGATATTTCAAGTAATATTTTAGAAACTAGGCAACTAATCGTAAAATAAGTGTTATAAGTGTTTTTTTATTTTTTTAAAATTACTAAAAGACTTGTAATGTTTAAAATATTCCGAGTAATAAGGAATTTTTACATTTTATTTGAAATGTGGATTATATGTGTTGAACATGTTCAATTAATATCCTTGCTAGCCTCTTAATAATAAGCTGGGTGTGAAGTGAACAATCACCAAGCAAAGTGTTGAAATTTGAATATGAAGTTCAATTTATCGAGCTTTCTTGACAAAATATTTAAAATTTAACAAATAGAAATCTAACCAAAATATCCACTTATATCAACATAGTAATTTCATTTTTAGGTCATTCGAAAAGTTAGAAATTACTTAAAATAATATTTGTTCGTAATTTCAGATCCTGTAGTGTGTAAAGATTTATTACAATTGATATCAATTTTGGTATCTATCGAACAATGTTTAACAGATGAAATTAAAGCAAATATTGAAAAAGAATTAAGATTTTTCCGACCGCCTGATCAAATAATTGCTGAATTGGTTGAAGAATTAATTTCAAGTGGTAATGATTCAACTATTTCCGCAGCAGTTATTTGGGAACTATGTCGAAAAGCTTCTGGTATAACTGATCTATATCAAGCAATTCATTTTCTATTACAAATTTTACGACTAGATAAATATTATGTTTATAAAGAAGATTCTGATGATGAAAATGGTTAGTAAAGCCTTTTTTTAACATTTCAATTGGTAATTTTTCCATATTTTATTCCTGTACGTGGCATTTTTAGTCTAAAAATTAAATTTGCCAGTAGTTAAAAATTTTTTAATTAATGAGATACTTTTGGCAGAAAAAGTGACACGATAAATACTTTTGAACACTCGAATAAACTATCGAATAAACTCAAATTATTAAAATGAGGATATTGATTGTTTTTATTCTTTATTCAAGGACCTTATCTAAGAAAAATGTCTGCTATGATTGATCACATGTATTCGAGTTCATTAGGAGCATCAGTTGCTACAGAAAGTGTACACCAGATGGCAATTATACGGTAAGAATTTAAAGTTTTGTTTATCAGGTAAAATCTTTTTTACTAATATTTATAGTATTCATTGATTTAATTGTTTCAGATTCTCAATTTGTCGTAATTTATTATTTTTACAACATATACTTTTAGAAGGTAGACAACAAGATTGGGATATTTTAGAAGCAATTCGATCTGTTTGTATGCCAGATACTGTTGTTTTTACTCAAGCATATTTCACGATTGTTTGGCTAAGTGAAACAATTGCATCACCCGTGACTATGTTGTAAGTACACTTTACAATGGTGAAATATAACGGATAAACAAACATATATAATAATTCTTTTATTTGTAAAGAATTAATGATTATTTTATTTCAAAGATTTGTATAAGTTTTTATTTTTATTTGAATATTCTACAAAATGGATAAATAAGAGATTATTAAAACAAATAACTAAACGCAACATTAAAAAAATAGTCCATTAAATAATGACGAGAGTCTTAAGCTTATTTTTAAGTCTTAAGTTTATTATGAAATAGTCTTTTGTATATATGATTTTAAGCTCATTGAAAATATATATAATTTTAATTATCAGAAGCAGATGCTTAGTTTTGCCTGTTCTTAAATCATATATAAAAAACCTTTTTTGTGTGTTTATGTAGAGAAAGTGCCCAACAAAAATTATCCTGTTTACAACTTGCACCTGTCATTACAAGTTCAAGAGCTTTGTCTCAACGATATACAACTCTACCGGAATTATTCATTTTGAGTGATGGCGGAAGACGAGCTCATCAACAATTGGCCAATCTACAAAGTGATTTAAATGCAATTCCATTTTGGCATAATTCTTTGTTAACATATGCTGGAATAATTTCTAAATTAATGTATCCTTTTTTTTTTTATTTCCCAAGTGGAGATTTTTGGATTTACTCAAGCGCGTAAGATTAAGATATATACCTTACCCCTTGTTGAGTACCTCCACCAAATTTTAGATCTCTATATCGTGCTGCGTAGTGTAGTCGAATAGGAAAAAAAATCTATTGGTGGATTTAATCGATCGCGTCTGATTAAAATATGTTAAGTTGATTACGTCGTGAAAAGTGTAAGAGAATGGGAGGGGCATAAACTTTTTAAAAAGACCCGCTACATGGACATTCTCGAGCATGGTTGAAATTTTTCTTATTTTGAAGGAAATAATACAAGAATAACAGCGGAAATATTATATGATGATTTAAACGTAACGCAAAGCAGTAGCAGGGTCACAAACCTGAAAAATGAAAGCCACCAAGATATTCTCAAGCGGAGTCGAATTTCAAAAATTTTGAATAATAACGGAAAAAATATCGTCTAACAATTTAAGAATGTTTAAATTGAATGAAATAATAAGAATAACTAAACAAATATCTGACGATTTGAGCGTGACGTAAGGAGATGAGAAAGAAACAATTTAAGGAAAATGGTTAAAATATAATATAACGATTCTAAGCGTGATATAAGGGGAAAGGAGGGTCACAAACTTGCAATACAATAAAAAGGTCAGAATAAGAAAAATCCTCAAAATAATCGTCGGATTAATAAGGACCCGCACGAGCAGAAAATTAAGCTGAATCCTTTGCATGAAAATCTCATGGTCTCGAATATTTCAAGTGACATTTTTTTGATTGCATCACATCCAAATTGACAATCTTTTAAATGGGAGCATTGTTTAGATTCACTTAACATCTCCTGTAAATACGCGCTCGAGTATTTTTTCTGACACACTTGAATGTGTCTAGGAGGCTGTATTTATTTTAGTTTTTGAAATATTGTAATTTGTTCGCCCCACCCCTAAAAAGGTATACATCAATGTTTTTTTCTGATTTATATCATTTAATGTTAAAAATCCAATTGGTCCCAACGACGCTCGAGTAAATCTCCATTAAGCATCGTGGTCTCCCCTACCATTATGACTGTTCACTATTGGTAATCTGATCAAAGTTTGGTGTAAGCCAATCCTACGTTCTCGTCATGTAGCGTTGTTATGAGAAATGACTGACATAAAATTTAAAAATTTAGTAAAAGTATTTATAACATTTTACAATTTATTTTTAATAATGGCCCTATTAATTGATTTCAAATTAATAATTTCCTTAATAATAATTCAAATAGTTGGCCTGTTAGTGGTACTCTTACACTTGGCGAATGGCTTTTATCTAGTGGTCAACATTTAATTTTACAACAATATGTGCGGCAATTAAGTCCATGGTGTGAATGGAATAATTGTTCACGTAAATATAATTATTTGAAACTAAAAATATTGAAATTTTTTAATTGCGTAAACTTTTGTTTCGATTTTATAGGTCAATTTTTGTTAGCTGTTGCATTCCTTGCAAATGGTGAACGATACAAGGCACTAGATTTATTCCAGTTAGCTGCAAATGGAATATATACGGATAAATTTTTAATTGAAAAGATAATCAATTTATCAGGAGAAGAAAATACTGAAACAAAAGCTTTAACAGAATATTATTTGAAGGTAATTTTAATAATTCAAATTACCAGAATTTAATTAAGTAAGGAAACTTAATTCAAACACGAACGATACAAATTAAAATTAATGTAATTCTAAGAGTTTTAAGATTACAAGTAATGATATTATACAAAAAGGAGATTATATCGGGAAAATATATATTGGAATTCTGATACATTCAAATAAATTATACACCCAAAATGTGTTATTCGAAGAGTCCTATTAGTTGGTTTAGGAATTGTGTTTGAATTATCATTTCAAATCAAAATAGGAAAATAAAAAATTCAAACACGCTGTCCGTGATATTTTGATGAAACTTTGTATTGAATATTTAAGACATGCACGAACCGAATATACTATCATCTTTTAAAATAAATTACTCTATAGAATACTTTCTTAGTCTATGTAAAGGAATCCATGAAATATTTTTCACTCAGAATTATGGTGGGTTAAAATGTACCCAACTGTAAGGTATGAAAATAGCAGTCGTTTATAAATTGAAGTGTGTCGAGTTAGGAAATTTGTTATTTTTAGTAATTAGAGTAGTTAGTATACAGAACTTCAACTATTTCCCCAGTCCGTGTAATTAAGAAAATGTACTCTAAAATAACTGCTATCAAAAAACGTGGAGGTTTATAAATATTATAGGAAAGGTTGGGCCATAAAAAATTTAGTAATTGATAAATACATTTCTAATAATTTTTGTATATGACTTAATTATCGTTAGTGTAAAAACTATTTTCTCTGCGAAAATTCTGGAAAATGGAGCGTTTCCTATTTCGTAGCGCGTAATATTTTCGACTGCCCCCACAGGCTTGAAATTAATGGACATCTATTTTTTTGTTATTGTTATAGGAAGACGGAAAAGAGAACAGTCCACTTTTCAGAATTTTATAGAGGAAAAAGGTGTTACACTAATTATAACTAAGTCATATACAAATTTTTAGAAGCGTATTTATCAATGACTTTATACGATTACGGGCACCCAGCCAAGTTGTTTTAGTGTGTGTTAAAAGATTTTATTTCATTATTCTGCTTTTGTTGAACTTATGCGCTCTCTTTGAAATTTATACTGTTGCTACTGTAGCGCCATCTTAATTTAACGTATTTTTACGGGCAGTTTTTCATATGAAGACAGTTTTCCTTTCCTCTATCCTCCATACTCATTTTCATAATCTAATTCTCTAAAAATTTAATATTATTTATGTTTAATTTTCCAGAATTATAAAAATGTTTCATCTTTTTACAGGTTATTAATTTATTTGAACAATATGATGCATATGATTGTGCAATTAAAATGGCTGAAACAGCAATTAGCCGAATCGATGATAAAAATGAAACACATTTAGCTACATTACATTCAATAATATTTGTACATCATTTAAATTTAGATCATTATGAGCAAGCATATCATGCATTAGATGCAAATCCAGATCGTAATCGGAGTAAAGATTGTTTACGGCAATTAGTTGGTACATTATTGGAAAAAAAACAATTAGATATATTAATTAAATTTCCATATGTTGGTATGCTATCCGAATTTGAAAATATTGTTGAATCACGAGCTCGTGCAATGAATTTACAAGAAAATTATATATATGATTTTCTATACAGTTTTCATGTGATCAAAGGAAATTATAGACGAGGTATATATGATAACGTTATTTATAAAAAGTTATATTCCCACAAATGAATATCATTAAACAATTATTTCATTATAGCTGGAACTGTAATGTATGAACAAGGTTTAGTACTGAGTCAAATAAATCAAGAATGGGCTCTTGAACGGCAAGTCAAAAGTTATTTATCATGTTTGAATTGCTTGTATTTAGTTGAAAAACAATTTCAATTTATTGTTCGACCAAGAGCATTTGTTGATGAGCAACCAGTTGTTGAAACTGCAGAAAATGTTGAAATACCAGGATTTGGTCCAATGAAAATTGAATTAACTGATGAAATTCGAAAAAAATTACAAAATTGTTTTTTGACTATATCAGAATTTCAAAATGATGATGGTGTATGTAAAAAATTTTTTTATTTGTTGCAAGATGGTCCCACAAAAATAAAATTTTGCATTTACATAAATTTTTATTAAGTATTTTAACTTATACTATAGTGGGCATATTTTCATAATACTTGTTTTGCATAATTTTTAAAATTATATATCAATACCTATAAGGTTTGAAAACTTTGCTTAGAAAATTAAATTTTGGAAAGGATTTGCATTTTGTCTCATCTTGTATATTATAAATTAATTTTTTGTTGCGATGATGGGAATTGAATCCTCAACAATAATCGGTTTCAATTCCATTTCAGTCAATATACACATTTCGATACTTTAGAAAAGTTGTCATTTTTATGTGCAACAAAACAACTACATAAATCCGTACTAGGTGTTGGATTCCGAAGTTTATAATTTTTAAATTATTATCACACTATTAAAAATATTGTCCAAATTTTACATTTTTGGTGGACCATCTATCTGACTTCAATACAAAAACTTTATTTTACTTTTTTTTTGTATTTGTTTATAGGCGGAGAAAATTGAATTAAAACGTGATATTGAAGTGTTAAGCATTGAAGATATTAAAAAAGAATTAGAACATGTCACTGCCAGATTAACATTGTCAAAATTAAGTACAGAATTTCAAATATCTTGCTATTCCAGTAGGTTGAACACTATAAAATAACGTACATTATATAAAATAGCGATATTTACTATTTACTATTTTAATTTTTTTTTTTTTTAGCACCAAATGAGTTGGTTGGATTACTTTTAAATGTGGGATTATTTGAACCAGCAGCTAATTTATGCACAACATTTGGATTGCCGTATGATTCAGTTTTCGAAGCTCTTACAACGGCTTGTATGCGATTAAATCGTAATCAATCTCCTGAATCAAGTGCATGGTTAATTAAGAATTCTGTTGCTGATTTGGCATTAGGTGAAACTAGTGCCGCAAAAGTTGGTTGGATGTTTTTAAAAGAAATGTTGATGAAGTATGAGGAAGATAATTTATCGGTTTTACATAAAGTTGTTGCAAGACGGATTATTGGATTCAATGGATTCCTTCCATATTGGTTAACAGCTTCGTATAAAGTTAGATATTTTTTTTTTTAAACGTAATCAAGAACTTGTTATTATATCGCAAAATTTTTAGTTTTTGAAAAAGTTTAGACTTTTTTCTATATTTTTATAATATCTACAAAAGAACCATGATCAGATTTCTAAGATTCAGTGTTCTCTAATTTCTAAGGTTGTTTTAATAGTTTTTGTCGCTTATCAACCTTAAATAAAGTACACTAAGTACGTACTTCTCCCTTTATATTTATTTCTTTTTTTGTGCATGGATAAGAAACCTTAACAAAACTTCGAAAATTTAAACATTTTTTTCCTCTATTTATGGATTTTCTAGGATATTTAAAATCTAAAAAATTCTAAGACTAGTTTTTAAGATATTGCATGAAATACATCCGCTAAATAGGCTTCTAGGTCGGACTTTTGGTGATATCTCAAAAACTGTGCAATATCTATTTTACGGGTCAAACTAGTCTTTTGAACATAATTTTTTCAAATCGAATTAAAAAAATATAGAAAATCGGAGAAGATTGGATGCGAAGTTTTGGAGATATCGCTTGAAATCCGATCCAGAGGCCGATTTATCGGGTGTGCATGCAATATCTCTAAAACTAGTTGATCGATTGTAAAATAATAATTTTTGAATTTTTTAGACCTCAATTATCCTAAAAACAACGGCAAACAAAAAATTTTGAACTTTTCGTCGGTCTTTAAAGGGTTGGAAAAAAAAACTACGAATCAGAGTTTTGATAAACTTCACCTTTAAAAATATAATTAGGATTAAAAAATATATAACACTTCGTTAATTTGACTACTAATTTTTATTTAATATATTGCTCACACTTTTTAGCTTTTAGAAAGTAGTTGCAACGTACATGGATTTTATGACTTTAATGCCCGCCCCCTCAAACGTTAACGAATCCAACGGCTATTCCTTTACATCATAAATATCCCATAATATCTAAAAGTCATCATTTTTTTGTCGCTCATCTCTCCGACTACAAGAAATAGACAAGCCAATTTAGGCATCTCATCTAGCCTTATTAAATTTTTACAAAAAAAAATATTTTTTGTAATTTTAAAGTTTTATTGTTACTTTATGAGTAACATGAAAAATTCGAAATCGGTTTTTATTCTATTATATTAAATACGAATAATTTAGTTTACAGTAACTAATGAATGGTGACTGTAACTGTTATCATCCATATGTTTTTGTATACAACATAATGGAAATGTTTTAAACTTATTACAACAAGCATTATTTCATTGTATTTTAGGTTCGAAATGCTGGTGAATTAATTCGTTTGTACAATGCAAGTGGCCGAATAATCGAAGCTTGGAGAATATGCGTTGATTATGTTGAAGCTGCGTTAGGAAAAGGAAAAGAATTGTTTGGGTTAATGAATCCAATATTACCAAATGCACCACCACTTTGCTTACCAACATTCACATTTTTCAATATTTTACAAAGATTAAAACATCTTTCAGAAGTAAATGAAAAATATCGTATATATTACGAACATCTCCATAAAATATTGAAAAAATATGCAACTACAGTTCGGCGAATATCAGCAGATTATGAACGAATACAATGGCAAAAATCCTCTCCAAGGCCTAGTACTAGTAGCAGTGTAGAAACTTATTAAATTTGTGTATTAATATTTTTATACTTTGTTTAAAAATTAACAAATAAAATCGATTTTTTTATATATAAAAAGTTGTAAATTTAAATTATAAAGCAATGTGTTTGAAATCTGAATGCTTTAACAGTTTTTATTATGAATTCTTCAAAAATTTAGGTGCTAAGTAAACAGTTTATCTACATTAATTTTTGATTAAATACTCATGACAAAATATCTTACGATGAAATGATATCAAGAATCTTTAGGCAGGGTGTTCATAAGTATATTATTACATTTATCAATATCCATCTAAAAATTTGCATATTGCTTTAAGACTTACGAAATTTTCGGCCGGGACACAAAATAAGTGCTAACGAAGTAAGTATGACTTAATATACGACGCCATTTTGCTTATTGTTGATGTAAACAAAACGGACAGGAACAGATCTGTTATTGTTCAGATACACAAGCAATTAACCCCTTCATTACTGATGTACAATATATTGTACGTAAAAATTTAGCATACGTATAGTACCACTTTTAATGTAGAGTAGGAAAAAATTATTTCGCCTTAAATTTGGCAATAAACCACCATCCTTACTTACTAAAATTAAAAAAAATTTTTTAAATTAGTTTTTTTCTTTATTTTCTGTAATGTACAATATGTTGTACATTGGTAGCTAAGTGTAGTAACTAATTACATTTTTTGGTATATTTTACCCAAGTTAGGACCTTGATTGACCTACTACATATTTCTTTTTTTAAATGAAAATTATAGAAACAGTTTTTTCCCTGGTAATACACAAATGTATTTTACATTTAACACATTGGAAAAATGTTCTACCTGAGCAGTTTTCCGACTTGCACCTGGTAGGTTGATTTTTTCCATCATGTTTAGGAAAATGATCAATCGAATCTGTGCGCACCTCATCAACGGGCCGATGTTGAAGGTTCAGGAGATGCTAAATCAATATCTGGTGTTTCAGAACGGGACCTGTTGGATGCCTTCGAAGCTGGTCTACCCACTTTACGACCAAGAGGTGCATCGAATTTTACTAGACATTCAGCCACTCTCATTTTAAAATGAAGTAGGTCTAATATTTCTTTTTGGGGAACTTTCTTAGTAAGTACTTACCTCGGCCAAACATGCCCATTTATTTAATAACAAATGCAAAAAATATTTTGTTCAACATGTAAACAAAACAGAATATCCTGTACTGGACAGCATTAAAATTTCAATTTTATATAATTTTCAGGTTATCGGGCAACGGACATCTGGTTTTAAAACTTGCTAGGCAAAATTTGTTATTTGATTTCTTACAATAAGTAATAACGCAAATAACGTATCCACTACAATTTAAAGCTTTTGAGAATAATCGTAAATTTTCCAACGTAAAAGATAGCCTTCCACTTTTTAGAATTTTCTTAGAGGAAAATGTTAATCATGGCTTGTGGGTACATGGACTATTTGATTTTACTGTTTATACACACGCAATTTTTTTTTTTTTTTTTTTTTAATTTTTGGCTTTAGCTATTTTCAGCTATATAGCTAGCCATTAACCAAAGTGGATTATTATTATTATTATACAACAACAGTACACAATAATGTTAGGTGGTCACCCATCCAAATACAGATTGTGACTGCTGTTGCTTAACTTGTATTAGTTGGTCTAAGCATGTCAATACGTTACGTCACACGCAAATTTTATCCTATTTTTTTACTGATATAAAAATTTCTATAGCAATAAATATTTGATAATAAATAATTCAATTAATTTTAAAATGATAATCTATAAAGTCATCAAAATTTGTAGTAAATAATGAACCGACCATTATTTAGGTCTGAAGGAACACATGTTTGTAATGAACCTGTAACAAATAATAATAATAGTAAGTACATTTATTTTTATTATCAATATATATGAACAAAATAAAATTAATTTCTGAAAGTTTTAAGCCAGGCTAATTTTTACAAATTTTAAGTATATTGAATGTAGATTTGAATAGAAAATTTCGATTTTATTTTCTTCTAAACGTTATCTATCGACTTCGCTAGAAATTAATTCCAACTTATAAACGGCTTCCCTTATAAACAAATTATTTATAATAACTTACTAATTCTTAATGTAATAAAATTGTGGAATTTAAGTTTCTGGTAGTTTTTTTTGGTTCTGCAACTTAGCAGAACTTTCTTTCATAGTTTTATTGTTATCTATTACGATTTTCTTTAATCATTTAGGGACATTAAAAACAATTTTTATCTTTTACATATTTAGGCTTAAGGGCTGCTTTTAAAATAAGCATATAGAAATCGGTATGGAGCTAGTTGAAGTAATAATTTAACCGTTTATTTTTATAATTTAAAAAAACATACAAAGTTATATAAAATAATGGAACAAAGTGTAGTAATAAAATAAAACATTCAAGTTAAAATTTTCAAGAATATAAAATAGGACTGCACATTTTCAAAGTAATGAATATTCAAAATAACAAGATAAAAAAACAAAAAAAGAGCAAGTGTCGTATATCACAGTTTTTTTATTAAACACACAAAAACACTAGCACCATAAAAAATACACATAAAAAAGAATAGCATTTCACTTATTATGGGTGGTGGGGATGGGTGGTTCTGATGTACGGGCCATATTTCTAAACTATTTCTAAGGATTTCGCAATCCTATAGTTCAGTACTAGCCCGACTTCGATTGAACCAACGACAAATGCTGCCAGTGAGACCCTATAGCCTTTCGATGTTAACTAAGGCATCCGGGGCACCCGTCGTCATTGCATATGACGACGATTTTTATTTCCTCCCTAGCCTCATCCAGAACTACCAAATCTGGACGAAGCGTACTGCATACTCTGAGTACCTGCCTATTGATGTTTAAGATAGTACCCGAGGAAAAACGCGCTCCGCGAGCAAGACGTTCTTGAACGAATTGTGTCACCGTTGCCACGCTGCTGAATAGTTAGCATAATGATTCAGTACGTGTGGTAATGTCTCATTGACATAACCACAACGTCGATACCGTTTATGACCATTACCGAATCGACGTATGCCATTAAGTCGAACAACGCGAAGCCGAGCACGGTGAATAAAGCGGTAGTCACAGAATCGAGTGTAGCTTCCATTCACCAGGAAGTGGTTGCTCGCTTCCCTTAAAGATGTACATGGCTTCATCTGATCCTAGTAGTCTTGAAAGATAATTTTGCGGTATTCACCCAAGAATACCCCAAAAATTAATGAATTACTAAAAAAATAAAAAACATGAATTTTCGTAAATTTTTAGTAATGTTTTATCAATTATTTTTAGTGAATAAATTGGTTTAAAAAACTGAAATAGAATTTTGGCAGGCTCTCAAAAATACATCTTCGAAAAATGCGACACTTTTTCTGATATTTTCAAATTCAGATGTTAATCTATAACTAGACTTTTTGACTAGCAATACTATATCAAGTTTTTTTACCTTTTGCCACAGATCCAGCAATTTTTCAGAATAGCAGACTTCTATTAAATGAAAATGGAATATATAGTGTACAAGAGGTAGCATCGAATATTTATCAAATTCCTCAGAGTCCTAATAGTAACATTTCCCAAACAAATTCAAATGGTACTGTCATTGCAATCCCATTTTGTTATCCTGGTGGAGTTACTTTCACATTTCAACAGCAGCAGTCATATCCATACACTCGGCCAAATAGCTTACAAGCAACGGCGCAATATGTACAGACTCCACCTCAGCATCAACCGTTAGTAAAATATTAAAAATCAAAGAAATTTCTGTTTAGGTGCATACGTCGGCACATGTATCAGACTATATTGCTGACATTTCATGACTCATTTTAATGAAACATTTTCAATTCAATAATTTAAAGAAAATTTTGTCTAATATTTTTTCTATGCAATGCCTAAATTACCTATCTTTGACCCAAAAAAAGTTTTAGGCAGAAAAGTCAATATAAAAAAAATTTTGGGATTTTTTCCCTCTTTTTCAACATTTTTTAAACAAAAAAGGTTTATGTAAAAAATATCAAAATTTTGTTTCGTTTGCGAGATATATTGGAAAAACTAACAAGGGTGCATTTTCAATCGTCTCTTCCATTCCCATTCTCTAATTTATTAGCACACTGCAATGTTTTCTTAATAAATAACTCATTGAGGCAGTCAATCCTGCAATAAAAACTAGTGAACGTTTTAGTTCGTTTCTTAATGACATAATCAAAAGCCTATATATTTTTAAGTTAGAAATAAGTTTTAAATTGTTTTGTATTTCTTTCCGATTATAATTATTTAAGGTTATAATAGAAGCCCGGGTAGCTCAGTCGGTAGAGCATTGGACTTTTAATCCAAGGGTCCAGGGTTCAAGTCCCTGCTCGGGCGATAATTTTTATGAATTTTATACATAGGATATTTTAGGATGATTAATTCCATGTAGAAATTAATTTTTAATTGTAAACTTTTCTTAAAGTTAACACGAACATTTCTTTTTTATTGTAATACTAGTTGGTACCCAACGCACTAGTGCTGAAGCAGTACAAAAACATAACATATCCGATTTAATAGAAGTTAATTTCATTATCAATTTTACTTTTGTTGCTTTTTTTCGAATGCTTATAGAGAAAATAAAAAGAAAAAAGGGAATCCTTGATATCCAGATAAAGATGGATCGGATTCGGTCTTCGGACAACTAAGAAACCAAATCCAAAAGAAACTATAATTTTAGTTTTATTATTTAGGCTCTTTACTATTACTTAGGCTAAAAGGTTCGTCATGTAATTAGATTACAAATCTGATTCATTTTGTTTTAGTATCAATATATTGTCAATTATTTATTTTTGCTATAAAACATTTCAAGATTTTATAAGTTGATATTTATAAACGTGAATTTGTGTGCTTTTTCCGACTTGCATATTCAAGCTGTATCTCAAGCCCGGGTAGCTCAGTCGGTAGAGCATTGGACTTTTAATCCAAGGGTCCAGGGTTCAAGTCCCTGCTCGGGCGGTATTTTATTTATATAATATGTATTTTTCTAATTATCTTATATCATAATTTTTAAAATATATTTCAGAAATGTAGGAGGACAATTATGAATATGTCCATGAACCGAAATTCGGACTATAAAAATAAAATAATTCAAAATTATTTTCATAGCTTCTTCTAAATGCATTTTTTGAAATATTTTAGTTTTCAAAATCGAAACAAATTATATCTTTTAATTTCTGATTTTTGTTAATTAAGAATCATAAATTTAATTTAATTTGACTCTATATTTTCAGTTTTTTTGTTTAAATCTAAGCAAGTTATTATATTAATTTACATTTTGTAGACGATGCCAGCAACAAGTTCCACCAAATAATAATGGACAACAAGTATCACAGATGGATTATTCTATGCTTTTGAGGCAATTAGAACAACATATTATAGAAAAAATGATGGTCCAATCTCAACAACAATGTAAACAATATCAATTACGATTTCATTGTAATGCCGGAACGTCTACTTCAGGTTTACTGTATCCATGCCAGGAGGTACAGTTTCTAACATTTATTAAAGATAACATATTGCTTTATGAAATTTGGATTTCTTACGAAATTTGGATAAGGTTCAAAATCACAGAATATGCCAAAAGTACTCGGTCAAGTAAAAATAACTGTTAAAAGAAAGACCTATGATGGAAATGTTGAAAAATCAAATTGATTTTAAAAGATTTTTTTTGTCTTTTTTAATTTTTAATGTTTAAACACTTAAAATATATATTTTATTTTTGTTAAAAAATATATGTACATTTTTTCTATGAATTTCCTATACGGCTAGAAAAAAACTTTGTACCTTATTAAAATAGTTTCATTTTTTGGATACCCGAAAAGATCTTCGTTCCACATTAAAAATATTTTTTACTCTGATTTCCCCTTATCATTTCACATCGAATTCAAAAACCGCAAATTCCTAGCTTGTAAGCCTTTCTAATCATTGCATTAAAATGCATTGTCGTCCAAATTAAATATGTATGCAAAATATCTGCTTTAAATTTCAGTTACAAGATTCGGCCCATAATTATAATGTACCTTTAAATCCTTTAATCGCTTATTATAAGAATGTGATAAATAATAAATAAATATCATTTATTTAGAATTTCATATTTACTCTTATTACTCAGTAATATCATTTAGTATCCTTTTTACAGAATTATAAAACAACACAAACTGAAACACCAAAAGCGATACGACAAGAATGTGGATGTAACTGCCCACCGCATTTATGTTTACGTATTGAGACTGATACAACTACTGAAGAGATAGAACACGATGAACAAAATAAAAGTATGGAACCGATCAATCCAGATTTACAAGAATGTAAATGTCTTAAAAGTTGTCAAAATTCTCTACCAAATTCTAAACATAAAACTGACGAAGCTAGTTTTGCTTCCCCTTTTATAACTTAATTTTTTCTTGCATATTTTAAAAAGCAGAAAAATATGAACAAGGTAATACTTAACCATTGGCCAAAAAAATAGTTCAAATAGAAAACTTGATATATTACCATACTTTTTGGCTGCAATATGCGACTTGAGCTATTTCGCGCGAGTTACTATAAATACTTCGGGTTATCATGTTGAATTGTAACCATTTATTTAAATATAAAAAAAAATTTATCTGACAATTTGTTTATTATAAACACTATTCTAGCAAAGACTTTTTCTCCAAAAAGTGGACATGATTAACAAAAAAATTAATTATTGTAAATAAATCACGGTTATATAATATAATAAATAAACCTATGCTTTTAAAATATTTGTATTGAATTTTATATTTAATCCATATAAACTGAAATCTCTATTATTAAGATTTTATTTTTTTATTTAAAATTTATTTTTGGTTTATAAGGATTCCCCCAAGTGATATGGGTCGAAAAAATAAATCATATGGAAATCAGTTGGCATTTTCATAATACTGTATTTACCTAGATGATACACATATTACATGATTAAGTATTATATAACTTGTGTTACAAAAGTAAGGCAACATAATTGTCCAAGCTTAGAAATCGATTCCTTAAAAAATTTGACAAAGACATTCCAAAAGAAACAAATCATCTAGGTGCGACTCACAAGATCCACACGATGAAATTTTTAATGACGAAAATAAAAACATATTTTTAGATTTTTATAATCAAAAAACGGTGTAACTGATTTTGCTGAAAAGTCATACAGTTTTATGTTAAATATATATCTCATAACATTTAGATAATAATATTTTGAGTTATTTGTATATGATTATAAATGTTCAATTTCAATAATTTATGTTTCTAAATTTTATTCTTCCATTTATATTGTGAACCAATTTATCCGATTTATGATATTTATCAATCATGTCAATCACTCACTGATTTGTATGTAGAGGTCAGTGATGTGAATAAGTTTTTTTTTTTTTTTTAATTTCTGGCTTCAGCTATACAGCCATTAACTAAAGGGGATTATTATTTTTGTATACAACAACAGTACACAGTACTGCTAGGTGGTCACCCATCCAAATACAGATTGTGACTGCTGTTGCTTAACTTCATTAATTGGTCTATGCATGTCATTACGTTACGTCAGTCCGGGGTCTGAATATAAGTTAGATGAGTATTTGACACCAGCTCTATTTACGTATGCTAGTGACACACTGTGGAAATTAATTCTACTATATGTTACAAAGTTGTTTCTCCTCGTTTGGAAATAAACACACATGTGTAAATTTTATACATAACCTGTAATTAAGTTTATAAGTAAAAGTTAAGTTTTATGTCGTTTTATATAAAAAATACTCAGATTCAAAATGGTTAAACGAAAAGTTGTTGAAACCAAAGGATCTGAAGATTTACCGCCTGATATAGAAAATGTAAGTTGTGTAAAATAATTTTCAAAAATTTAATTCCTTATCATTACTTTTATTATATACCTACAGTGTGCAAATATTGATTCAATTTTTTCGGATGATGATGTAAATACTATTCTCTTGGATAAAGGCGAGGATAGTAGTGATGATGATTTGGATGGTGATCAAGATGAGTCTGTATCCGATTCAAACTATGAAGTACAGACTTATTCAGATGGCGATGATTTTGATAGTGCTGATGAGGATGAAGATTTCGATGATGAAGATGAAAATGATGATGATGATGATCTAGAGGAAGACGAAGACGATGATGAAGATAAACGTGAGGATGATCGGGAAATTGAACATAAACAAAACGGAGGGTACAATACCTGTAAAAACTCACCAAACATTGTTAATAAAGATTCGAAGTCTTCTGATCGGCAAATTAAACTGAAAAATAATAAAAAAGTTAAAGAAAATTCAAAGCTTTCCATTGAAAATAAACCGCCAGAAAAAGAAGAAGTTAAGATACAAGGGAAAGATGAATATGAAGAAGATTCTTCGGATGAAGAAGATATTAGAAATACAATAGGAAATGTACCTATAGAATGGTATTCGGATTATGCGCATCTAGGTTATGATTGGGATGGAAATAAAATTATGAAACCAAAACAAGGAGACAAATTAGATGATTTTCTTAAACGTGTTGAAGATCCAAACTTTTGGCGGACTGTTTTTGAACCATACACAAATCAAAATATTGTTCTTACTGATGAAGATATACAATTAATTCAAAGAATACAAGCTCAAAAAATACCTGATGGTCAATTCGAGGAATATGCGGTGAGTTCTATGCAATATTATATTATAAGCCCGATGTATTTTTATTTTCCAAAAATCTCGAAAATACTTGACTTTGACTTTTAGGAAATTTTTTATTGCGCTATGTGTTCAAAATTTATGAATATGTGTTTGTTTTGCTATTTTGTTAAAAACATAATTTGAGGCGTAAATGATAGATACAATTTTTCAAAATTTTGTCCGTTGAATATTCATTTATTTAAAATAACGTTTAAATATGATTTGAATTAACATTTTTTATTAGATCAAATAATATTAGCTAAAAATTGTCAAAAGAATCCAATTTTGCATTTTCGAAATAACTTTATATACTGAGTTTCTTCAAAACTAGATAAAGGGGAACACTTTTTTAAGTTCAATTCAAGGGAAATATTTAGCACAAAAATACCAAAAAAAGAATTCAATGGTTATTTGATAGGTAGTTTGTTGTAAAAGTTGGTAGGTAGGTACAAAACTATTGTCGCATACATCGATCGATGTCGATATCAGACTAAAAATTGCCCATTTCATGTTGCATATTTTTTATATTAGTAATTTTAATTTCACAGCCTTGGATTGAATGGTTTACATCTGAAGTAGAAAAAATGCCTTTACGAAAATTTCCAGAGCATAAACGATCATTTATTCCTAGCCGCGATGAAGCAAAAAAAGTATCCAAATTAGTGCATGCACTTAAAATGGGTTGGATCAAAACCAGACAAGAACAAGCTAAACTTAGAGCCAAAAAAGATCCACAGTTTTATATGATGTGGAGTACAGATGATGTTCCAGAACATATGCGTCGTATTCATAAGCATATCCCTGCACCAAAACGACATTTACCTGGCCATGCCGAGTCGTACAATCCACCACCTGAATATTTATTCGATAAAAAAGAACTTAAACAATGGAAGAAACAACAATCAACTCCATGGAAACGAAAATTACACTTTATACCAGAGAAATATAATTCATTGCGAGAGGTCCCAGCATATTCACGTTATATTCGTGAACGTTTCCAACGTTGTTTAGATCTTTATTTATGCCCTAGAGCTATTAAAATGAAATTACAAATTGAAGCAGAAGATCTAGTACCGAAATTGCCAAGTCCTAAAGATTTGCAACCATTCCCTACTACGGAATCAATGGTTTATACTGGGCATACAGACATGATACGAAGTATTACAGTTGAAGGGCATGGTCAGTATTTGGCTTCAGGCTCAGATGATCAAACTGTTAAAGGTATGTTGCTTCGCTAGATGTTTAAAAATGGAAAAGAATCTGAGCAAAATTTAATGCCGATAAAATATTGAACTTATTATTAATAATTAATTATAAATTTCAGTATGGGAAATTGGTACTGGTCGCTGCGTCAAAACGTTTAAATTTAATGATGTTATTAAATGTGTTGCATGGTGTCCTAATCCAGCGTTATGTCTAATTTTGGTTGCATATGGTAAACGAGTGGACATTGTAAATCCTGGCGTTGGTGATAAACTTGTTATTTCAAAAACTGATTCAATTCTAGAACAGGTCCCGGTTACTGATATGATAGGTAAATATATTTATTATTTAAAAAGACGACATTTTTAATATCAGGGTTTTCCTTAGATTATACTTGAATTACTATACTATCACTGGATTTCTTCACGTGCACCCAAACATGATTTAAACTGGATTCCAAAATCATCAAAGGAACTTCGTAACTTTGGTGATTTTTATTTCAAAATTCTAGTGATTCTAGGATTTCCATGAAAATCAATCATTTCGTACCAAATCCACTTTAGTTCATGTGAAGAAATCTAGTATATAAGACATGGATCAATGCAAAAGATAGTTATATTGCAATATTTAAAAACAAATAATTTTTAGAAAATGATCGTGTAAATACTGCCGTCAAATGGGAGAATTTCACACCAGATTCGAATGAATGGAATTTAGGTATACGTGCCTCATTACACCATTTTAAAGATGTGACACAAGTAACTTGGCATGGGCGAGGTGATTATATAGCAAGTGTAATGCCCGAAGGACAACATAGATCCGTTCTTATAAGTCAACTAAGTAAACGACGTTCACAATTACCATTTTCCAAAAGTAAAGGGCTAATACAATGTGTTCTGTTTCATCCAATTAAACCATTCCTGTTTGTTGCTGTAAGTTTATATATTATTTTAAACAAGGGATACAACACCTAATGTTTATATGATTTACAGTTTTGTAAATGTTGTTTTTGATAATTAACTTTGTAATATCACAATCGTACATAATTCGTTTGAGTTCATAATAACAAATACTAAACAATTTGTGATGTAGGCTAAAGTAAATTAGGTTATGTTTGTATATAATAGAAAATATAAACATAGCATACAAGTAATTAAAAGTGAAGAGATTATAGAAATAAAAGTCATAGTTGACTGATATAAGTCAATTGTTGGTGTAGTTTAATGCACATCAGATCGGTAATCAGACAGTATTGGATTCTACCCCTGTACTTGATATAATGTGTGCATACCACAAAAGTTCTTAAAAGTATCAATGTAGTATCTGACACACAAAAAAATAAAAATAATTATTTTGTTATTTTATGATTTGTCTAAAAAAATGGTGGAAATAATAAACTCAAATAAACAGTTTCATTTAATAATAAAATTTGTTACAGACTCAAAGAAATATTCGTATATATGATTTGGTAAAACAAGAATTAGTTAAAAAATTATTATCCAATTCACGATGGATTTCCACAATGGCTATTCATCCAGCTGGTGATAATGTTTTAGTTGGTACATACGATCGTAAAATGTTATGGTTTGATTTAGATTTGAGCACTAAACCATATCAGACACTTCGTTTGCATGGAACTGCTGTTCGTGGTGTAGCGTTCCACAAGCGTTATCCACTATTTGCTTCGGGCTCGGATGATCGAAGTCTAATCGTATCACATGGAATGGTGTACAAGTAAGTTTAATCTTAATTAAATTACGAATTAATTGGAAATGATTTTTATTTTATGAAGCAAAAAATATATTATTTTTTTATTTTAGTGATTTATTGAAAAATCCATTAATTGTTCCATTGAAGAGAATACAAAATCATAAGCAGTATAATGATTTTGGAATATTTAATGTTATTTTCCATCCAAATCAACCATGGTTATTTAGTTCTGGTGCCGATGCAACAATACGACTTTATACTTAATATAAAAATATACAATGTAATTAAATGCATTTTGTTATATTTAATAAATGTTTAAAACTTATAATGAATAATATTTAATTAAGATTCAATTATAAAAAGGCCAAGAAATTTGAGAAGTTTTTGCTTTGTTGTAAATTTTTCACGAAAAATTAAAAAAATGAAATAGAAAGTGTTAAATCATGGGTAGTAAGGTTTTTTGTATTTTTGGTTGTTTTAATTCATAGGTAATAACATAGGTAGAAATTTTTGAAACTTGGTTTAATTTGCTCATCGTTAAAATCAGTCAAAATGAGTCACATGACATTTAGCGTAGCAAAAATATTCGACATGTTGAATTACCTCTGGTAAAAGAGAGCTTCGCATGAATTTTCACTAAAAATCAATATCAATTAATCGATGCACGTTTTAAGTAATCAAAACCACAGAATTTTCATTTGAAATAGTATATATAAATTTTTCAGAAGAAATTAGAGTGACTAATAACGGATTCACTCTAGAAGATAATATTGCAAAAAAATTATATAGCAGGATATATATAATACTACTTAAATCTTATAAATATGTCAGTATAGAGTTTATATTGTTGATTTCTACCATTCAATAATAAAGTGTTTTAAAAAACGACATACAAAAGTGATGTCAACAAATACTATATATAATACATAGAATATACACATGGACTGAAAAGTCCCGGGCCTAACAAAGAAAACAGTTTTTTTGGTTCAAAATTAGCTTTATTCATCAACGTAATCTCCACCAACAGCAACGCCATCATTCCAGCGCCGCTCTAACATTTCAATACCACTTTTGTAGACCGATTCATCTTTTGCCTCAAAATAGGCCTCAGTTTCAGCGATAACCTCCTCATTCGTGCGAAATTTCTTACCGGCGAGTATTTTTTTCAGGTCAGCGAACAGCCAGTTTTCGATGGGAGCCAAACCTGGCGAATACGGTGGATGTGGGAGCAATTCGAAGTTATCGATAGAGGGGAAGGTCGCGTATACAGTTACGAATGCCATCTGATGTTTGTGTTCAAGTACTAAACTACTGTCATGGCGGTTTATCATTTTAGGATTATCAATATAATCAATTTTATATTACTATGTACTTTCAGATATTTATTACTTTAATAAATTTTAATAATTCTTAATTATTTTGTCATAAATTATTTGTTTTCATATTTTATCTTAGGAAATTCAAATTGAGCTGAACCGAATGTCCCGCGCGTTTTACGTTTTCATGACTGGACACAATCACTAGAGGCGTTGAAACTCGTGTACGCTTTTTAACATTGCCGCTAATGACAGCCTTTCACTCTATCTAATACTCTGGATAAAACTTTACTAAACAAATGTATATTTTAACGCGGATATAAAAATAGATTGGTACGATAATTTAAAAATTACAAACGAGTTTGAGCAACTAAAGAACAAAATTATCAATGCTCCTTATCTCCTTCAATTGTTCGTCGTTTGTGCTTTATAGTAAAAATTATTTGTTCTATTTTTATTTATTTACAAATGAATTAATAGAATATTATTTGTTATATATATATTTACAGTATCGCAATGAAGGTTAGGTATTTTTTTATTGATTAAAGCTATTAAATAATTACCAAATAATCCATATACAAGATTGAACATTGATCAAGAATGATCGTAAATTGATTAAAATTCATCGATTTAAGGGATAAAAATTAAATAACTTTATTAGGTAGAATAACCTAAGGACAATAATTTGTTTATTTATTTATAAATAAACAAAGAACAAATAATTTTTAAGGTCAAACTATAAAGAATAAACGACGATTAATGAAAAGACAATATAAATTTATACGTGGGTTAGATTGAGTGAGCTATACCCGTTGGGTAGATATATTCTATGATGAATACCACTTTCATACAACCGTGATCAATACCAACATTATTTTCAAATTATTATAAATTTAAAACAATAAATTTTAATGGTCTGTAAATTAAAAAATTCAAAAGTTTTTTTATTTAATGTTCAAGTAGAAATCATAAATTAAAGAGAATAAAATTTTTGAATAGTTATTCTTATTTTTAATTGTTGAGAAAAATGCAGTCGAACCATGACCAACCGCAGGATTTAAAATAGAACCAATAATAGAAAATAGCACCAATAATTTCTTTGGTTCTTTTCTATAACCAGCACGCGTGAATCTAAAAATCATGTTGACACAAGTTGGTATGTCTTTTCAAAAAATAAAAATAGCGCGAATTAAATAAAATTATTGTAAAATAAAAATAATTTACTGTGATATGGTTTAATATAAATGTTAGACTCCAAATTTCAAATTATTTTGCTTTACGAAAATTACGTGTTATGTCTTGCAGAAAACGTAGTCTGGGTATATTAACAAATTAGTGCTTAATTTGAAGTTTTCATAAAAATATTAATAATAATTTAATGTTATGTGATGATTTTAGTACAAATATTATTAGTAATAAACATTAATTCCATCGAAAAACATTAAACAAAATGAAAAATGTTTTCTTTACGAATATTTTCTGTCGATCATTATATGTCATCACCAATATTAGGATTGGATTCTACATATTCTCACTTTCGTGGTAAAGAAGTGAAACAAGTACCTATCCTAAGAATATTTGGTGCAAATCAAACAGGTATCTAATAATAGTGATAATGAAATCTGTTTGTTATTTAATCAATATATCCAAAAACATTATTTTTAGGACATAAAACATGTTTACATGTGCATGGAGTATTACCTTATCTCCACATCCCACATGATGAAACAAGTTTAGAGTCAACGGAGAAGCTATGCTATCGAGTTGCAACAAGTCTTGATAAAGCAATTAATATTTTGATGGGACAATCTGATTCCACTACGCAACATGTATTTGATGTTACACCAGTTGCCGGAATGTAATTATTTTATGTTTATTAAGTTTAAACCTTCTTACATTTTATCTGCCTGGTAATGTGCGATAGAAAATCCAATCAATTTAAAATATAAAAGATTGTATACATTCGAATCCTCAGCATATTTTCTATGAACGAAAAAAAGTTAAAACTCGATCTCCTACTAAAAAATTTTTACTACTTACTAAAACGTAAAATATCGAGTTTAAATTTTATATAAGATTTTGTTTGTATGCTCAGAACCAAACTCACCGCAGGGATTTTGGAATTTTAACTCTTCCTTAAAACCTGAGCAAACTAAAAACTTAACCATTACTTAACTATTTTATACTATATGAAACTTATGTTAGAATTTTTAAATACATTATATGGAATTCACTTTAAGCGATTTTTTTAATACTTTGTTTTTATATAGGATTTATTTAAAATCAGAAACCTTTTTCTAAACAGTAAATTTATTTATTATTATTATTATTATTATTTAAAAAAAGAATGGTAGGCAATTTTCATAAGGTCTTGTAACCCTTAAAATTTTTTTCAATACTATTAAATTAAATAGAAGGACGTTATTGTTAAAAAACCAATCTAAGAAAATAATGCGATGTTTTTGAGCTACCAACTTCAATTGTGAATGTTATTTTTACGTACTTTACAAAAGATGTATTGTGTTTTCCCGAATTATTGTACGCTTCTTTATTCAATACGACTACTACTTTAATTTTCGAAATGCCACTTTGGACGAGTTATAATTTGGTTAATATTGCATCTACAGAATATAATATATAATATTGTATTCGAAAAAAGCGTATCTCGTAAACATTAAATATCTAAATAATTGGCCCAAAAACCTAACTCATATATAATTTGTCTCAACTTTATAGTATTTTGTGTTTTCCTTAGACTTTATTTTAGATATAATCTATTGGAAAATATGTCGATTCAAGAAAATGGTTTCATACTAAAGTTTAAATATCTATTTGAAATACTCGATTAATCTCAAGTGCGTAACATATCAAATACGTAATTCAAATATTGTTTGAAACACTTTTACTTTTCGAGTTTTTAGCACATGTTAAAAAAAAAATGTTTGGCGTTGATCAAAACTATGCCTCGCAGTACCTGTTAAATGTGTCAGCTATTTTTTCTACGCAAAAATTGTTGTTTTTATGATTTGCAATTTCATTTCATATAACCAGACCTAGGAGTAGTATATATGTATTTACAGAAAGATGGATATAAACTCAAAAAGTGTCTTAACTTGAAACTTCTTGCAGGAAAACATTTCTTGAGTTATTTAAATAAAAAGGCTTCAGGAAACTTGAGTAGTATTTTCACTGGATAGTTTTATGTCACAATGATATTATTGTTTTTGTTAATTAAAAAAGGATACCGTTCATTTTTCTATGGATTTTCTGCCCCATTTATAAATGATTATTTTTAGAAATTTAATTTGTATTACATTTTTATTTTTAGCCCATTGTATGGATATCATAATCGCAAACATCAGTTTTTAAAAATAAGATTCTTCAATCCTTTCACCGTTAAAAAAGCTGCTACACTTTTTCAAAATGGAACTATACTAGATCGTATTTATCAACCACATGATGCCCATATCAATTACGAATTACAATTCATGATTGATTTCAATTTACATGGAATGAATAACATATTTTTATCTGATGTTAAATATCGTATAGATGAAAACAATGATTTATCGATAATCGAAGATATACCATCCCAATATATTTTAAATAAAAATATAAAACGAATAAGTACATGCAAATATGAAATCGATTGCGTATGTGAGAACATACTTAACTTACAAGAAGTGACAAATGGGAAACTAAATGCGAATCCTGGTATTGCAGCTATTTGGGAAGAAGAACGACATCGACGCCAATTACAAAATAAAGATTCACAAAATATTGCACCAACTTCCTCGCAGTTTCGAACAAAATTAACAGAAACAACCAGTGAAATATTTTTTAAAAATCGCTTACGCGATCGATTAGAAACTATCAAAAATAGTAACGTGTCAAGTGTACCATCTTTAAATCAATCGATTTACCCATCGGAGGTATCAGAACAGAGTCAATTTTTGAATGCTTCGATTGCGCACTTAATACAAAATCCTGAAATATCTGTTACATCGGTTGAGAAATCGGAATCAGTTGTGAATGAGAGTTTAATATTGAGTTTAACCCAAGAAAATAAAAATCAACCGATTATTGACGATATTTATAATGCTTTAATTGATCTTATCGATGAGGATAGTATATTATCGCAACATCCACTTAACGAAAATGCAGTCGTTTTAGAAGATGAAATTGAGCAAGAATCTCATGATTTAGAACAAACTTTAATTGAAGATAACGAAATGTTGTCTTCAAGCAATAAAATAAGCGAATCTATTGAATTCGAATCGGATATGATTAATGAAATATTCTCTTCAAATGATTCATTTATGAAACATTTAAATGTTTCACAATTGGAACAAAACATAAAAACAGATTTGGAACAAGCAGTTCTAAATAATTATAGTGAAGATACATTAATTGAAAGTGAAAAGCAGTACTCAATTTTTTATGATGATATAATAGAAATGAAAAAAGCCCGATTAAAATCAACTGAAATAACATTTTCACAATTTTCTGATGATATATTAAATTCAGTAATTGAAGATGAAATCGAAAAAATTGAAAATTCGTATGATGAAGAAAGTATTATATATTCATCGGATTCCGATGAAATTCCATTTGATGACAAATGGAGAAGAATTCCACAATTTGATGGAGCCACGGAAGTCGTAACAGAAAAACCGAAGCGTAAATACAAACGAACCAAACAAAATCATCCATATATATTTCGTGAAATTTTATGTGAACGCACTGGAATCATTTATACAGATGATTCCGTCAAACAACCTGAATCATCAAGCAAACAATCACAAGGGCAAAAATTAAGAACTAGCAGAGAACATAAAAATCCCGGGGTAAAAGTAAAAAAAGTGGAAAACAGCAACGTGAAAGTTGAAGATATAACTAAAAATATTAATCTGGAATTATCAAGGAAGCAAAAAGAAGAGCAAAAACTAAGAACTACCATAGAACATAAAAAACCCAGAGTGAGAGTATTGCAAGTAGAAAACAGTAATGTGCAAGTTGAAGATATAACTAAAACTATTAGTTATATTCCAGAATCGCAGCAAGATACAAAATTTAATGAGACTTTTTCACTAAGTATGCCAATAATAGACGATACAATTGACAGCATATTAAGTAAAAGTGATTGTGAAACAATTCCTGAACAGTATGACGAATTATTAAATGATTTTGATCACTTTTTATCAAAGAATCAAATCGTTAATTCTACCTTTGAATATAATACAACACATAATAAATTAAAAACTAAAAAAATTGAGGATTCTTTCACAATGCTTGAACATGAACTTGATAATACATATACGATAAAAAATAAGCCCGTTGATTATTTGGATTCTAAACATTTAAATTATGACTCTTATAGTGAACCATTGAATGTTGATATAAAAAACACACACATTGAAAAAACTGAGCCATCTATTAAAAATAAAACAAGTTTACAACGGTTTGTCGAAGATAACAATTTTCTAAACTGTACATTTAATATCCATGATAATTGTTCAGCTATAAAAGGTCTGATATCTGAAATGATCAATGCAATTGCACCAGATGAAACGTACGAAATATATCCGGAATCATCTTGCAATTTATATCACGAAATGAATGCGAAATTCTACGGCAAAACAACAATGATCGACATTGACTGTAGATTCTTACAAAATGTCCGTGAACGTAAATATCGTAAAATTTTAAATCCTAAGGAATCTTTGGATACACCGTTTATACTCAAATTAAATCGTAATTTAGAGCCAATCACCATTAATGCATATTATGAAAATCAATTGCCAACAACGAAGATATCTATTAATAAGGACAAATTTGTTAAATCGGTTATTTATGATAATAATTTAGAAATTACTGATAAACATACCGTATTTTGTAAAAATAGTAAAATTTTTATCAAAGAAAATTTATCGGGTGAATATAAATCACAAAAATTTCGAACGCAAAGTTGTTTTAATTTATATAATTGGGAAAGAGTAAAATTTAATATCAAAGAAGGACATCCATGGAAGAGTACTAAAGATACATCACGAAAACAAATACGCAGAGTAAATAGTTTACCGGCAATAACAACGAGCAAACCATTTGATGCAAAATTGCGGGATTTTATTACGAATAATAACACTTTTAATGTACAAAATAAATCGAATAAAAAAATTAGTTCAATAGAAAAACCAGAAGAACTTTTAAAATCTAAAGTCTTAAAGCCAGAAATAAATAAAATTGATTCTAAAGCCATATTAAAATCCTTAAATTCGAATATGGTAGAAGCAAAATTTGTTGAAAAAAATAAAGGTCAAATTTCTGGTAAAGAGATAATGAAATTAAATGAAAATGAATTAAATTCCGAAAATATTACTGTTATGAAAAAAATTGATTCAGTTATTGACAAACCAAAGGTTGATTTGAAGAATACAGAAAATGAGATTACGGAGAAGCAATTAAAATTGGACAAGTATTTAAAAATTAATAATGAAACACCTGAGAAGGTTGAATCTGAAAGTATTCCAAAGTATTCATTGAAGAAATTTGAATCGGAACATAAAATTAAACAAAACTATACGGAGCATGTAAAAACTTTCAATGACGACGAAAAATCCAAAAATATAATTTGTAAAATACCACTGAATGTAATATCACAAAAAGTATTTGAAAATTTAAAAATTACCACGGGAGATTATCAATCCTTGGAAGACAATCAAAGTATTAAATTAAGCTTGTTACAACTAACTAGTCAAAATAGTTCTGATGTTATTACTGAAAATCGAATCGAGAAAATCGAAAACAATATTGAGAGCAAAAAACCAAATACCGCAACATCTTTAGAAATGCAAAATAATGGGCTCTTAATCGATACCGTTCAACAAGAATTGTCCACAATAGTTGATGAACGTTCCTTTGATAAAAAAAGTCAATTATTTATAAAAAATAACATAAAATTAATTAAACCTAAGTGGTTTAAATCTAATAAAAAGATTCATTCGAAAAAATTAAAACAAAATCGAATGATTTTCAGGCGAAAAATTCGTCAGTTCCAAGTTACGAATAAAAAACTGAAACTGTCGTTACAACAGAAAATTAGAAAACATTTTCTAATGGAATCAAATTCAAAAAATATGCTTATTAAAGAGATGAACGGCTTTAAAACATTCATTTCACATCGAACTATAAAAAAAAATAATAATAATAAGTTTATTATATCTGTAAATAATAATGATTCGAATTATACTAATAAAAAAATTAGTAATGCATCAGGGACATCATTAAACGAACGATGGAACGCTTCAATTTTTGATGAATTACTTGATATTGATCATTTCATTTCTTCAAATCAAAATACAGAATCTTCAAATTCAAAAACAGAAAAACATTTAAATGACGATGAAGATACTTTTGTCAAAACAAATTTAATGCATTCACCCAATAAAGAAGAACGTGGAAAGAAAAATAATGTTGCGAACTCGATGAAAAATGAAAAAAATACACATTCTGTTTTTACTAAGAAAAGTCGAAAAACTTTAAAAAAAGTTTCATCAAATAGTTATAAAATGAATTTGCAACAAGAAGCAGAAATAATTTCTGAAGTTAATATTGAGAAAAATAAATTGAACTTGACACAAAATTTATCTGAAAATTTTACATTTTCAAACGTTGGTAATCCCGGAAAATATTTGGAAAAAATTGAGGAATCATTGAACACTCAACAAATTCAGCAGAATATTGAAGTTTTACAACCAATTATAAAGAAAAAAGTCTCTAAAAAATCATCTGTAGTTTCTAAGAAAAATTTAAACAACGTAAAATCAGTTATTGAAAATTTAGAAAATCAGATAAGTCATGAAGTTGATAAAGATAACGGAGGTAATATTGAGGGCAATAATTTGAATTTGAAAAAAGACTTATCTGAAAACTTTATACTTTCAAACGTTGGTAATCCCGGAAAATATTTGGAAAAAATAGAGGAATCATTGAACAATCAACAAATTCAGCAGAATATTGAAGTTTTACAACCAATTATAAAGAAAAAAGTCTCTAAAAAATCATCTGTAGTTTCTAAGAAAAATTTAAACAACGTAAAATCAGTTATTGAAAATTTAGAAAATCAGATAAGTAACAAAGGTGATATAAAATCATGTGAATTGAATACTAATCAAAATATATCTGAAAATAATGAAAGTCAACTTATTACGCCAAATCAATTAATGAAAAAAAATCAGTTGTTATTGAAAAATTCATGTCCAAAGAAAAGACGTGTAAGAAAATCAACAATGGAGAATTTAATCGATACTAATCATTATCTTATGTTTTTAGAAAATAAATCACGATCTTTACGTCCGAGGAAAAATTTAAACAACGTAAAATCAGTTATTGAAAATTTAGAAAATCAGATAAGTCATGAAGTTGATAAAGATAACGGAGGTAATATTGAGGGTAAGAATTTGAATTTGAAAAAAGACTTATTTGAAAACTTTATACTTTCAAACGTTGGTAATCCCGGAAAATATTTGGAAAAAATAGAGGAATCATTGAACAATCAACAAATTCAGCAGAATATTGAAGTTTTACAACCAATTATAAAGAAAAAAGTCTCTAAAAAATCATCTGGAGTTTCTAAGAAAAATTTAAACAACGTAAATTCAGTTATTGAAAATTTAGAAAATCAGATAAGTCATGAAGTTGATAAAGATAACGGAGGTAATATTGAGGGTAAGAATTTGAATTTGAAAAAAGACTTATCTGAAAAGTTTATACTTTCAAACGTTGATAATCCCGAAAAATCTTCGGTAAAAATTGAGGAATCATTGAACAATCAACAAATTCAGCAGAATATTGAAGTTTTACAACCAATTATAAAGAAAAAAGTCTCTAAAAAATCATCTGTAGTTTCTAAGAAAAATTTAAACAACGTAAAATCAGTTATTGAAAATTTAGAAAATCAGATAAGTAACAAAGATGATATAAAATCATGTGAATTGAATACTAATCAAAATATATCTGAAAATAATGAAAGTCAACTTATTACGCCAAATCAATTAATGAAAAAAAATCAGTTGTTATTGAAAAATTCATGTCCAAAGAAAAGACGTGTAAGAAAATCAACAATGGAGAATTTAATCGATACTAATCATTATCTTATGTTTTTAGAAAATAAATCACGATCTTTACGTCCGAGGCAAAAATCAAAAACCGTAAAAACTTTTTTAGAGAATTCAAAAATTAATACAAATATTGAAAATCTAATAACGCCCAGCAAGGAAAATAAAATGTCTAAGCATGAAGAATTCAAGTTGAACTCGAAAGAGTATGTATCTCTGAATAATGACACTACGAATATGCAATCGCATATCGATTGTATATCAGATGATCCAATATTATCGTCGAAAGAATGCTCAATATTATATGAAAAAGAACTATCTCATATAACAAAACCTTCAACAAACCAATGTAAAAATTCTGAAGATCAAATAGAGTTACGTGAACGCAAAAAAACTGGCAGTATTGAATACACAGAATCAAACTCAAAACAAGATGTTGTAAATACTGTCAATCTAGATAGATTATCGAAACAAATTTCAATTCCATTTGAAAAAGAAGAACCTAATAAACGTCAGAAAAATAAACGCAAAAAACAAAATGAATATACACGATATCGACGAAGCAAAAAAACTGTTAACATCAATTTGAATCAAAATTTGTCAGATAATAGTTATGATTTACAACCTTTACCATCTAGTTCAAATGATATTGAACCAAAATATAAAAGTGGTAATGAAAATGTTTTGCAAACGGAATCACACTCTTTATTAACTTCAGAGAAAAGAATCACCGATTTTAATATGAAAAATGAATCGGTGTTAAATGAAAAAGTGACTTCTTTGAAAAAACCTATACAAACTAGATTACTACGCCGCGCTAAATTAACGAATGATTTAAATCCACGAGCCATTGATAATATGCTCAATACAAATTTAATAACAAATCGTCGCACATGTGCGGAATATAAGAATTCTGGTAAAATTCTAGAACAAAAAGAAAATTTACCAGCATCAAAAACGCTTTTAGAGAAATCATTACAAGAGAAAAATAATAACCCTAAAGATAATTTAAGAAATTTTCAGAAACTACCAGGAATTGATGGTATACTTGAGTACTTTACCGATAGCAGTACAGATGAAAATGAGATATTAATGGCAGAAGATATTATTTTTGTTGATGGCTTAAATAATAAAAAATCAATTAGTGAAAAATATAATTTACATGAATGTTCGGTTGTGTTAACTAGAATTGATTCTAAGGATGCAGATAAAAAAAAACGTAAGAGAAAAGCATGCGAACCTTGTGGTTTTCAAGATTCACGTCCCAAGGAATCAATTTCACCGAAACTTGCCCAATCAAATACAAAATGTAAATATACACCTTTGGATGTTGTTTTCGGATATTCTCCAAAATCTAGAAAACTATACGAAAATGAAGGGGAGATCAAAATAAATACAAGAAAACGACGAAAATTAAATTTTGATGATCAACAATCGTTATTTAAAGAAAATACAGGTTTGTGAAAATTTTTATATAGATATCCTGAAATTTCTGCGTGCTATACGCAGCGTTCATAGTGTATAGAAGGGAGAACTTAATCGATTGCTGCGCCACGAGTAGCTGAAATTTATAATAAAATAATCAAATTCTAGAAAATATAATTTGTTCACTTGTTTGCACACAAATTTAATAGCAAATGACAATTTTGACAAAAAATGTATATAGATTTTCAGATATATAGACAAGCAAAGTAACTACATGCAAACAATGTATACATCTTCTTTTCTGTTTGTCAAAATATCCGTTGTCCTTGCCTTATACATTGCTTTAACACATGGTTAATATTTCACCTTTTTATAATGATAAAATTTATTTAAAAAAATATCGCGATAATCCTGAAATAATAATCATTTAAAATTTTACTTTCAAAGTGTAAAATCATATTCATTTTAAAAATCAAATTTGTAATTATGATTATCATTGAGCACGGATATGTATCAGAAAAATGTTTGAAAATTTCACACTTATCATAATTAGAAAATCAAAACATAACCAACAAAATTGATTTTTGTTATAATATTAATGATATTAATACTATTAAAAACGATTTTTCGTCACCTCAATATTCTTTTTTTGTAAAATTTACTTGTAAAAAAATTTAAATAATCATACAATAAAACATAACAATGTGTAAAATAATGACAACGGAAATTCTGACACATAAAAAGAAACAGCTATATACGTGACGAAACACTTCGTCAATAATAGTCTACATAATAATAATATATAATAACTAGCTGGCCCGGCAAATGTCGTTTTGCCACATATTTCTAATTAACTTCAACATTTTCTAAGTATAATAACATATTCTTAACAACTTTCCTCTATTTCTTAATACTGAAAGCTAAGGCAAATTAGAATAAATAATGATACTAATATATATTTTAAAGCATACCCGGACACGTTGCGGTGACAATTGATATTACATCGATTGCATGCAAAATTTGAAGCAGATTGGACGAAGGAATTCCGTTGTCCCATACAAACTTTGCCTCTGCTTTTCATCCCATTAGGGGTAGAATTTCAGAAAATCTTTTCTTATTGGATGCCCGGTATTTGATGTGTAACCCACTATTTGGTGTGGGATACCCGTGACACAAAATATTTATATATACACTCGTGTTTGATGTGGGACACCCAGTACTCGTGCACCCACAATTCGTGTATATTGTGCTGTGGTTCTCATATACTTGATGAAAAATAGTAAAAGGAAGTCCAGAACCACTAATATAGAAAAGAAGAGATTAGGTTGATTAGAAATTATTTCTAATCAACATCAATATCTCCTAAATATAATAACATATTCTCAACTGTCTATAACTAAATAATGAAGTTGCGGCTAATCAGAATAAATTATGATATTAATTTATATTTTGAAGCATACCCACCCGGTTTACGCGTTGCTGTGTTATTTTTCACATTTTAATAAATGATATTACATCGTTTATATGCGGATGCAATTCTACCCTTAGGGGAAGAATTTTAAGTCCTTTCTTATCGGTATTTACCTGGTATTTGCTGGGGTACACCCGGGACCGCGTTCACCCGATCATTTTTGCTGTGGTACACATACACTTGATGAAAGGTATATGGACCTCCTGAACCAAGAATGATTCCGGTAATACTTGAACAAATTCAAATTAATAATTCTTTATTTTCATCAAAAATATATACAAAATACAAATCGGCTTATAACTATAGCACCTAGCCTAAGCTTTATCTATAATACATCATCTTATATACTAGTTACATCGAGATTACAATTTTTCATTACATCGTTTTAATAAAATGGAAAATTTAAAAAAAACCATTTGAAAATACTTAACCTATGTGGATGGATAGGCCACCCCTAAAACTAGCTTAACCTGTAAATTAAAGAAAAGAAAAAGAAACTATATACAATTATACTTGAACAATGCGATATGCACACTTTATATAGTTGACAGTTCGTCATACTGCTAGTGAGAAGAGATAAAGAAGTTTTATTTTGAATTTCAAAATTAGATTTTGGTTTCTATGGAAATGATGATTTGTAACATGTGAGAAAAAAAAAGACAAAATATGTTTCACAGCTAGGAACATTTTGTATTCGAAAATTAAATTGTCGTTTATAGTATTTTCCTTTTTTATGTTTCTCACCGTTTAAACCTTCCCTGAACTTTCACGAATATTTCAAGACCAAAATTAGCCAAATCGGTCCAGCCATTCTCGAGTTTTAGTGTGACTAACGAACAGCAATTGATTTGTATATATATAGATAGATTATGCACGCTGCGAATAGTATCTAGACATGATAAAATTTGACATATGCATGTATCTTATATTTTTAAATAGCAATTCTTGTATATATATATATATATATATATATATATATATATATATATATATATATATATATATATATATATATATATATATATATATATATATATATATATATATATATATATATATATATATATATATATATATATAATTGGAATCTCGGAATCGGCTCCAACGATTTTCATGAAATTTAGTATATACGGGGTTTCGGGGGCGATAAATCGATCTAGCTAGGAATCATTTTTTTTATTCGTGTTTTATCGATAATCAACGCGTTCGAGTAGTCTCAACTGAAAAATATGACTCTTCCTGACATCTATTGGCGAATAATAATACTATTTTTTGTGAGCAACTAATTGCTTTAACGACACAACAGCAGATGGCGTTGTTAAGTAACACAAAGTCAATGAGTGTTTGCAACTCGGTCATCCAGATATTAAAACTTAAAAAATAAGTTGAATTGAGAAAATTGTTTCAAACAAAAATTTAATTATTTGAAAGACTCAATTTGTTACTGCAAGTGCATACGAATTACAAGGTGGATGAGTTCTAAATTAAATTTGGTTCAGCTTCATTTTTTTTGTAAATAGAGACCTATATTTTTTATTACAGATTCGGATTTTATAAAGTTAAAAATTAAAGTTCCGCCTAAAAAAATTTTCTTCAACTATACTTTTTAGAATCTGAGCAGTAATTTTATACAAAAATAATTTTTTATGCAATAAAGTTTTTTAAGAAAAGCTTTTATTTATATTTAATTCCATTTTTGGACAAAAACTAAAATAAAAAGGATGAAAATTACAGTTTTTGTATAAAATATTACGTAATAAATTTGCTCCAATTTTAAAAATATGCATTAAAAAAATTTTCTTGCAGATAAATTTTTGTGCTTATAAAATCCAAATTGACTTACATTTAACCTAGAATCATTTTACTAAAAATAAGTTTGAACTCGAGTTTAATGTGGGTTCTGTTTTTTTATATACATTGTATTTTCTTCAATTTCCGCGCACAAATATGTCAAAAAATAATTATCTAAATGTTATCCACAAACTATAGCGATAATCATTATAGAGCCGTTTCCAATGATATCTTAGAAACTAAATATCAAATCTTGAAATAGTGTTATTTTTGTATTTTATAAGCGTTATTAACCCTAGTAAATCCAAAAATGGTGAAAATTTTGTATTCGGATTTTTTGATAGGTTTTTTCGTGACAAAATTATAAAAAAGACTCGTTAAGTTAAAAAAAAATTACAAAAAGTTTGCATTATCTACGAAATTAATTAAAGAGTGCGTTAAAGCGGTCCAACCTAACTTATATCATTATAATGAATTTAAAAATGAATTAATTAATTAATTTTGAGAAAAATTAAGCTTTCTCTTATAACTAATTTATACTTATGATTACATTGTGAATTGAAATATGTATTATAAGTTAAATCGATGTAGACATTGTGGCGAATTTGAAATTATATTTAATAAATTTCGTGTTCTCATGAAGCAGCATCTTTGATTAAAATAGTTTTTTCAAAGTACTTCCCTTGCCCAATACGTTCATTAAGTAATTAATAATCTAATTTCGCTTATGAAATTAATTTTAGAACTGAAAAATATGAAAAAATATTGTAAGGAAAATAACATTCAATCTGAAGAAACTTCATACAACCCCGGTGAGTTTTCAAATCAGGATTTTCAGCCACAATCGTGAGTAGTTATATTTTATTTATTTAAAAATCATTTAAGTTTGGTGGCAGCTTAAGGTTTTTATTTCTAATCTACATTTTGATGTAATTGTACATTCATTTTTATTGATTTATTAGACAAAAAATGGCCCTATTTCGGAATTGGTTGAATTTAAAACTACTCCGATTTTGATTTTTTGTTTTCTAAATGTATGTATTAAAAAGACCTTTAAAGTTTAAAAATTGACGTTCTAGATAGAGAGGTGATTGCCCTTTGTTTTTCGAACAAGATAAGTCAATGATTGAAGTTCATATTTGAGGATGAGAATTACTTTTATTGTACGAGTATCTAAACAATTAACTCTGTAAGTTGTTATCTTCACTTGATATGACTGTTTTTCAACTTTAAAAGATGCTAATACAATTTTTCTCGTAATCAAAAATCGTCAGCATCGGAGTACTTTTTATCTGTTCCGAAATAATAGTCTAATGATATACCATTATACATAACAAAATCTTTAGATTTCATCATCTTCATGTAATCATTGGTCTCAAACGAAAAATTAGCTACTGCTCTATTATAGGTAGACAAATCATAGGACGTAAAATTTGAAAATCTGTTCATAATAGAGGAAGATTCTAGCGATCGCAAATAGAAGTTATTAAAATAAAAATATGTTTGCGTGACTGTAATTTTGAAGATTATTTACACGGACTAAAGACAAGAAGGAGAGAAACAATGTTGAAAAATATCAGTAACATAGTGCCATGATTTTCTGATATTAGATAATACTTCTGGGGGTGGTCAAATACTATAATTCGTATGTGGCACTAGTATTTATTTTAAATTAAGGGATTGTTTGTACAATTTTAAGTATGGTATAATCTATTCATAGATTCGTTTGAGATCAATGATGCTTATTCTGGCATGATCTATAAGTTTCAAATATTCAATTTTTTTTTTGGGTCTATTATTTTAATTTTTTTAAAAGATTGTTTCATTTTCTTACCTCTAGTTGTGGCTGTGAATAAAATGAGGCTGTAAAAATAACAAAACTTTCAACCCTCTTTCAATTTGAATTTAATTTTTATAGAATTAAAGTTGTCTATTCAGAATTATTGATTTCCAAAATTATTTTTCCAAATATTGCAATAATATTGTAATATCGTTGAAAAAAGAGAATAAGTTTGCATTATAATTGAAGTCCGGTGTTTTTTCAATTTTTGAAAGTCCTTAGAAAAAATTATTGGATATGATTGTGTTTCTAATTTTCATAATTGTTTCTAACGATCATCATCTTACATTTCTAACAAAATGTAATTTTCTTCTAATATACCAGTGTAGATAATTTTTGAAAAAAAAAAAAATTATAGTAGAATGAAACCAATTGGAAACGAAAGTTAATATGATAAAAATGAAAGGACAAATAAATTACGGGCGATCTGAGTTCGGGAACTAGGGGAGGGGGTGAGTATTTAAGGCTAAAATTCGGTTTATCTGAATTTCCTGCAAAACTACAAGTCCTATGGAAAAAAGTTAAATGGCAAAGTTGTAGGTAATAAAAATATCTACAGCTTTTGTATTTACACTTTTTTCACATAACCTCAAAATTAATGTGAAAAATTAAAATAACCAAGTTTTGGTTTTTTATTTTTTTTCTCCGAAATTTGGTAAAAACTTACCGTTTTATGTTCCCAACACACTGTAATTTTTTTGATTTAAAATATTTATTTTTTCATCTTATTTTGAATAAATATCGAAAAAGCACCCTAATTATCAATCAAAAAATTTTGAGGTTATGTGAAAAAAGTGTAAATACAAAAGTTGTAGATCTATTTATTACCTACAACTTTGTCATTTAACTTTTTTCCATAGGACTTGTAGTTTTGCCGGAAATCGAAATAAACCGTGTTTTACCCTTAAAAACTCACCCTCTCCTACTTCCCGAACTCAGATCGCCCGTAATTTATTTATCCTTTCATTTTTATCATATTATCTTGCGTTTCCAATGGGTTTCATCCTACTATAAATTTCTTCCACTTTTTATCATTTTTTAAGGCTTCTACTCTGGTCTATAATTCTTACGCTTTAATTGACAGATTTTAAGGCAGTATATGTTATATGCTTAGGATTTCGCTGTTCGTTTTAAAAATTCAAATAATGTTATTTCAAATCATGAATTTTGAGAGAGTTTTAAAAATCATAATCAATGATCTATATCTTGTGAAAATAATCTTGACTGACATACATAAAAAATTAAATTATATTTTTAAAATTTTTAGATTTGTTTAACGATTATTTCGAGTATTATAAATTACAATTACAATTAAAAAAAAAAAAACCTTAAAACGAGACAATTTTGCTAATTCAGGAACTTGTATTTTATATATTTTAAATTTTCTAGCTTTACTAATATATTTATTTTTTTATTACAGCTTAGAATCATTAAAAAAGGAGAAATTTGATAAAAGAAAAGAAATTACTTTAAAAAAGAATGAAAATATTATTTTACGTAAAAATAATCCAAATGATAAAAATATTGTGATTGAAAATGCCTGTGATAATAATTCGAGTGATTTAGTTAATAATTTTATTTGTGATAAGAATCGTAGAAGTTTAAGAAATCGTAATCTTTTATCAAAAACCAAAAAGAATGTTATAAAACATTCAGCAAATATTTCAAAAACATCAACTCCAATTGGAAAAATAACTTCAAAAACGTCTGCAAATAGAACGTATGTCGAAGAAAATACAGGCTGTGTATTTAGTCCTAAATCTACTAAACGATTAAGTTTAATAAACTTATCACAAGTTCCATTACAAAATAACATTGTTGCTCCCACGGAACAAATTAGAAATTCCTCACCAGAAATTGAAAGTGATGATAGTATAACTATTCCAAATCCTGCGGAAATTATTAGAGAATATATTTCTTCTAGTCCAGAACATGAAAATAGTATTACTGTTCCAAATCTTACGGAAATAAACAGAGACTATATTTCTCCTAGCCCAGGGCATGAAGTACATCTCTTAATTTCACCAAGAAAAACAAAGGACGATTACACAAATGCTCTTGAATATGATATAAAAAATAAATTTTTTCCGCAACCTGGATGTTCCAAAGCCAAAGAAAACATTTTAACATCTGAAAGTCTTTCAAAAGAGAAGACAATTAATCTCTACCAACATGAAAGGTCGCAGTCGTTACACTCTGAAAATCATGAAAAATTGACAGAAACTCAAGTATCCGATTGTGATGTAGAAAGCTTTTATGACATGACTTTTGGTGATTGTACAAAACTCGACAACGACGAAGAATTATCGAATCCACAAAGTAATTCATCTTTCCATTGCGCACAAAACATTGCAGAATTTGGTCAAAAACAATCACAATCGACGGAAATGCAACTAAGTGGTTTGTCCTTCCAATCAGATCCAATTTTAACACAGGCACCAAATGAAAAATTGAATATGTTGAACTTGTCGACCATCGAATTTGGGAAAGGTTCAAAACGGTTAACAAATGGATGTGTTATATTAATGCCAAAATTTAACCCACCATCTTACGATGATATTAAAAATTCTGTAGCTCAATACAATATTCCTGAAGTACAATATGAAAATCCTTTTTACAGTGTACCAACAGATGCAACTGGCCGTATTGAAATTGGCCATAAAATATTGAAAGTTCCTACGAAATGTGTTCAAGATTTACCTGAATTCATATCTAAATTAGAATTTGATCCTTTGAATGTGTGGCGACAGCGTAAAATAGATAATATGCATGTACAGGATGTCAAAAATTTGGCTTCAAATCGTGAAATATTAATTACACCAAATATTAAACCGCCATCTTTAAAAGAGATTGATGTTTGGCTAAAAGCTAAAACTTATCTTAAAGAAGCTAAATCAAAACGAGATGATAATATTAAAATAAAGATACGAATTCCTTCTAGTCCTGGTGGTGGTGGCGGTAATGATTCTGATGATACCGATTCTCTAACGTTAACACCATGTACACCAAGAAATAAATCAGTTCAAACACCAACCACTAGTTCTGTAAACACATCAAAAACTGAACCCATTTCAACAATACAAACACCAACCGAGAATTTTTTTAATACGCCGAAAACTTCACAAATTCAACAAAGTCCAAGTATGATTCAAAAAAGTACAAAAAAAATTTTGAAAAATAAACGTGTGAAAGTTGCACTTGCAAAGTCATTTCAAAAATCGCAATTTAATGAAAGTATGCTAGATCCATCTGTTGTAAATCTTGTAAACGATTCACAATTTCGCAAAAATTTAAATTCACCGTTGAGTAATTCAAGTTGTCTTATAACAGGCGTTACGTTAGATAATACACATGGTTTTAAAGTACCTTTAGAAAATTTTCAAGATGTAAAAACAATGGTAAAACATCAGTATTTAACGACAGTCATTCTCGAATTACATATTAAAAATCGTGAAGATTTCAAACCAAATCCACGATTAGATCCAATTGTTGCAATATTTTATTCAATTTATAACGATGTGCCGGAAAATTTCGTTTTGCCACAAAATGAAACAGGTGTTATATGTGTTGGCCCAAATAATTTTCTCATTGGAACTTGCTCTGGTGATATAAAAATGATCTATGTCGAATCCGAAATACAATTATTTGATAAACTAATCGAATTATTTACAAAATGGGATCCAGATATCTTAGCTGGCTATGAGATATCTCGATTATCATGGGGTTATCTTTTAGAACGTAGCTTTCATTTACAGTTAAATTTACCAAAACGTTTATCCCGTATACCCGAATCTTGGACCAATACACGAATTGATGAAAATGGACAAATGTCTGATATAAATTTTACGGGACGATTATTTTTAGAAATATGGCGTTTAATGCGTCATGAAATTGATTTGTATAGTTATTCATTTGAAAATATTTATTTTCATATTTTACATGAGCGTATACCAAAGCATTCATTTGGAAATTTGAGCACTTGGTTTGAAAGTACACGAAATCGTTATATTACTGTTCAATATTATTTGAAACGTGTCACGGGAGTGTTAAAAATTTTGGATCAATTAGATTTCATTGGACGAACATCAGAACTTGCACGATTATTTGGTATACAATTTTATGAAGTTTTATCAAGAGGTTCGCAATTTCGAGTTGAATCAATGATGCTACGATTAACAAAACCATTAAATTTTATACCTGTGACACCGAGTGTAACACAACGAGCAAAAATGAAGGCACCTGAATTTTTACCTTTAATAATGGAACCAGATTCTCGACTTTATAACGATCCAATTATTGTCTTGGATTTTCAAAGTTTGTATCCTTCAATGATAATCGCATACAATTATTGTTTTTCAACGTGCTTAGGACGAGTTAGTGAACTAGGAAATCCACATCCTTTTGAATTTGGTGCAACACAATTACGTGTAAATCCCAAACTTGTCGAATCATATTTAAATAATAACAAATTAAATATTAGCCCGTGTGGTGTTGCATTTGTTAATGACAGTGTCCGCCAAGGAATTTTACCACGTATGCTAAAAGAAATTCTCGATTGCCGTTTAATGGTAAAAAAATCATTAAAAGAAAATAAAGATGATGCTACGTTGAAACGTGTATTAAATTCACGTCAATTAGGATTAAAACTAATTGCAAATGTTACGTATGGCTACACAGCAGCAAACTTCAGTGGCCGTATGCCGTGCTGTGAATTAGGCGATAGTGTAGTGAGTAAAGGTCGAGAAACTTTAGAACGGGCTATACAAATGGTAGAGAAAAATGAAAAATGGCGTGCAAAAGTTATTTATGGTGACACCGATTCTTTGTTCGTAATGACACCAGGTCGTAGTAGAAAAGATGCGTTTCAAATTGGTAAAGAAATCGCCGAAGCTGTAACAAATGACAATCCGACACCAGTTAAGTTAAAATTAGAGAAAATTTATCAACCTTGTATTTTACAAACGAAAAAACGGTATGTTGGATACATGTATGAGAGTCCTGATCAGGAAGAACCTGTTTATAATGCAAAAGGAATTGAAACTGTTAGGCGTGATGGTTGTCCGGCTGTGGCTAAGGTAATATTTCTATTATAATTCTATTATAATTATGAAGGTAAAAATATATGTAGGCACTATTCTTAATATTCGTAATACAACGTGGGACAACAGTAATGTCATAATTTGAATTCAAAAGTTTTGAAACACATTTTGCAAGCAACAATTAAAAATTCTATAATATAAGCATAAGTGTGCATCAACTCCGTAGGTGGTAATTTGACCGATATCATTTTTTGAATTGAATGTAACCAATTTTATACACCTTCAAATAATCTTTCAGTGAAATAGACCCGAATTTTCTTTTTTTATTTCTAAAAAAGGATTTGTTGGCAAGTTTTAAAATAATGTATTTAGTTTATTTAAATTTAGACGCTGTATTTTTTTAACAGATTATTACCTTATTTTTAACAAGTTTTCAACAGTTATGAATCTTCTCCATAGATGTATAAAGATCTTTTAATACCGTAGAATCACCTTTATACTTCATCAAATTTATTTTCTCGATTTTATCTTTTAGATTTTAGAGAAAACATTAAGAATATTATTTGAAACCAAAGACATGAGTATTGTAAAACAATATGTATGCCGGCAATTTTCAAAGATTATAACTGGGCGAATAAATTTACAAGATTTAATTTTTGCTAGAGAGTTTCGTGGATTAAATGGTTATCGACCAGGTGCAATGGTTCCAGCATTAGAATTAGCTAAGTAAGTTATTTAAAATATTTATCATTCCAAAATTAATTAAAAAACATATATTTTTTTGCTTTTATTTTAAAGGCGATACAAACAGCATGATCCAAAAAGTGAACCACTACGTAGTGAACGTGTACCGTATGTGATTGCTAGTGGAGCACCGGGAACAACCCTTGTAAGATTAGCAAAAGGGCCGCATGAATTATTGTCTGATCCAGCTTTAAAACCTCATATTCAATATTATATAACAAAAGTTATTATACCACCATTAAATCGATGCCTTTCGCTGTGCGGTGTTGATGTTCATGCGTGGTGAGTATTTATATTTAATAAAAGCATCTAATTCGCAACTGAATAATTTTTTTTTTATATTTAGTTTTAAAATAATTTTTTTTGTATTTTAGGTATAAAGATTTACCACGAAAATATAAATTATATTTTCCAACCGATGAAAAGACATCAAAAGATGCAAAAAAAAGTACAATTGCACAGCATTTTGCAACAGCAAGCTGTGTTAGTTGTGAAACACAAACGCGAGATGTAATTTGTACTAATTGTATTCAAGATGCACAAAAAACTGTAACAATTTTAGAAGATAAGCTTCGAAAATGGGAGCGGAATTTAGACAACATAAAAAAGGTAAGTAATACGCTTTGAACTTTTTTAAACAAATAACTGTTATTTATACTGTTTTGTTTATTTCAGATATGTTCTTCGTGTTGTGGACGTTTTGAAGAAATTCAATGTACATCCTTAGATTGTCCAGTACTGTATCGTTTAACACAAGCTCAACGTGACTGTGATCAAGCACCTTTTGTACGCAGAGCCTTATTAAGTAAAATTTTAATAAACATGCAATCATCGCCTTCAGTTTATAGTGATGTATTACCAATAATGTGATTGATATAAGAACTTTTTTTAAACTTCTTAAGAATAAATAGTTTTATTTTTGTTATTTATCAGGCTTAAATAAAAATTCGTATTATATTTGTTATGTTTTGAATAATAATGTTTTTAGTTGAATAAAAATTGATTTTATTACTAGCTTTTATTTATCTTTGCTATGTTTGTAAAAATTGATTTTATTATAAGCTTGTATTTAACCTTGCAATGTTTGTTCAGGTCAAAGCTTGCAAATTAATTTCAGTTATCCTCACCCGATTTATAAATCTAATATGGCGGACTGCAAAAGATGGCGTATAACTATGTGTTTTTATACACTCCTACGATATGGGTATCAAATTAAATTATTAAGTATATTAAATAATATTGTTGAGAATGAATACTCACTAAAATAATAAATAAAAATAAAATAATAGTAAAAAAATTTAAAAAAACACGCTTTTATTTAAATGGTTTAAATTAAATCAAACCTATCAATTTATTCCATTAAACAATTTGTATCATATAACAACTTGTTGTGAGATTCACAAGTGTAAATAAACAAGAATACAATATGTAACTTGATATTAAAAACAATATGTAATCAATCAAGAATACAATATGTAATTCTAAGAGAAAAATAATATGTTTTTTTATAAAATAAGTATCTTGCGACAAGCTTTTATATCATGTAAATTGTGTAATGTTATAAATTGGTGAAATGGTATTCGTGGTCCATTTCTTAAACCATCGAATATAGATGAAAAATTCATAAGCACAAAATATTTTTGTTTCTTTAAAATAAACTAGCTTTGATAAATAAATGTTTACATTGTTTTAATATTCGCCACAATTTCAGCGCAAATTCAGCTTACAAATCCATACATAATTGGGTAGATGACGGATACTAGAATTACTATATTCTACATCAAAATATGAAATTCACAATCGAAATTAAAAATATAAAATTTAATTAAAATTGATTAAAAAATGCAGTACTTAAAAATTATATTCCATCTCTTTTTTGAAAATGGAATTTTACGTCACTTCTATGTATGAATGTCCATATTTTGTGTATTTTTAAAGATTTAAAAAAAAATAATTACAATCTTAGAGAAGTAAAGACTGTAAATAAAGTAATAATAAAATCATTGTTATCATGCCTTTTATAACCTCCATTGGGGACCACAAGACCTTGTCGTTGGAATGGAGGCTTAGCAATCGGGGTTGTTCGACCCGCTTTGCGCTGCGCTAACCCACCCGTGATGGGTGTATCCCCTATAAACGGGCTAGGCCAGCGTGTGTGATGGTTCTCCCTATAAACGGGCTCTCCATGAATCGGGAAATCGCGAGAGGTCAGGTGAACGGCACGGTTGAGTGAGCGGGGCGAAATGCGGGTCACCCTTACTGTGAAAGGGTTGGGGTCTCGCTCGTCATCGGAGCTTAGATGGCGAGTGAGCCCTGGGGGGCAGTTAGCCAGTCCGGTGGCAACCAAGAAGTGGTCCACGCGATGTTTTGCGGCCGCAGGCACATCCGACGTGAATTATTTATAGTTCTGGAGCCCACAGGACTAGTATTTCATGCGCCCCCAATCTAAGGTGTGTAGATACCGCGCCGAGAGATCCATGGCACAGGGGGAGCTGTGTCGCGATCGGTTCCCTAGGGATACATGGTGACCTCCCTTTGTATATCAGCCTTATTCATGCAAGCGGGGCTCTGCGTGAGTGGACCTTATACTTCCCTAGCTGCTCGTGGGACTTACATGGCAGAACTAATTTCAAAAAACACTGAAAACAAGACGCAACAGACTAACATCGTTGAAGATAATTCCACTCAAAAAGAGTCAGTGGAAAAAACTGGAGCTATGGATGTGGTACGAGACACTCCTACAGGAACCAGTAAAAGCGGAACTGCAAAGAGGAGAGAGCTCTGGGCTAAGTATGAGGAGGAAAAGGCGGAGGCGGAGAGGCTTGGCCTCCCACCTACGCAAAGACCTCCTCCTAGGAAAGCGAATTCTACAAAGCAGAGGGAGGCCAAAGACAAGGCTGGGGCTAGAACCCACCCGTTCCCACCCGGGGAACCCGGGGAAACCACCCGGCCAATCCTGCTGAGCAAGAGAGGGAGAAAAGAAAGCCAGAGAAGAGTGTCTCCGACCCTTCTCTTAAGCCGGAATACAAAAAACAAAAATCCGAGGTAATGAAGAGCGGCAAGTCGAGACCATCAGGACCGGAGCGAGAATCCGTCCTCAACAAAGGACCGACCTTCGCTTCTCTTGCTGCTAACAAACCACGGGTCAACTTGGCCCTGAGGGAAGTTCTGGGAGAGCTGGTAAAAACTGAAGAGGTGGACGCCTTCAGAAGCGCTCTTGAGGATGCCATTCTGGATGTACCGGATGGGGAGAAGGTGCCTTGCTTCCTAGACACTCTGGTGAGACAAGGGATGATCACAGTAATATGTGAGGATGAGCACTCAGAAAAATGGCTGAGGGAAGATGCACCCCGGTGGAAAGCTGGTGAGTTACCGGTTAGACTGGTTAGTCCCGAGGAACTCATCAAGCGGGTGAAACTGACGGTGCTTCTTCCCCCACCCAAAAGAGAGACTGAGAAAGCGCTGAAGCTGCTGGCAAAGAAGAATGTTTGACTGGTGACGAGCGGATGGATTGTCCATCAAGAGGGAGGAGCTGCCTTCGGGTACGTTGCTTGTACTTGGGGGGGGACGTGACGTCAGCGAATCTCCTGAAGAAATGGAGCTACAAGGCCTTCGTGGTATTTGGTCACGTGATCTTTAGAATCGTGAAAAGGACAACCGATGGCCCTGTGGTAACAGAGCAATAGGATACCTCATAAATGGAACAGCCCCATGGCTACTTCCAATATTGAGATATCACAGATCAATCTTCACCACTGCAAAGGCGCCTCTACTAACTTAGTAAGGAGCATGGCGGTGGGGCGTACAGGCTTATCCATAGCCCTAATACAGGAGCCATGGGTCGCCCTGGGTGAGGTCGCGGGACTGGATCTTGCGGGTTGGGTCTATGTGGACTCGTACAGACTCACCGAGAACGTGTATTGTGAGCAAGGGGAAAAACGTGACCCTGTTAGAAGATTTCTCCACGCGAGACCTTGCTGTTGTACAAGTGAACTACAGAGAACTAATTGGAAATGGAGGAGGAAAGCTATACTTGGCTTCTGCCTATTTTGCACATGGAAGAGACACACCCCCAGAGGAAGTGAGACGGCTTGTGAAACATTGTAGAGAGAACAACATCGACCTGGTTATTGGATGTGACGCCAACGCTCATTTTGAGGCGTGAGGTAGCACAGGCAATAATAATAGGGGTCTTGACCTCCTGGAATACCTCAAAGAAGAACACTTGGACTTCCTGAATAGATGGTCGGAGCCGACTTTCGTTACAGCGACAGGACAAGAGGTTTTGGACCTCACACTATGTAAAAGGAACGTGAGGAGTAGAATCAGAAACTGAAGGGTTTCAGAAGAACCTTCGCTATCAGATCACCGGCTCATTAGGAAATAACGGAGATCCTGATAGAATCCAGATGGAGCAGGAACCCAAAGCAGACAAACTGGACCGGTTACGTCGAGGATTTGAAATCCTTGCTGACGGGTTTTAAAGGCAGGTATGGAACGGCGGAGGATCTCGAAAACACAGACCGTGTGCTCAGAGATGCAATCCGAGCTTCTTACGAGAACAATTGTCCTTTGAGAAAGATGGGGCTGCAAGGCCACCAGCTGAAATGGAACAAGGAGCTAGAAAACCTCAAGAGAAAGGTGAGAAGGGTTTTAAACAGGGCAAAAAAGGTGAAGACTGAAAGTGCTTGGTCAAACTATAAAGTCAGTCAAAAAGAATACAGGGACCTCTTGAGGAAAAATCAGAGGGATTCATGGAGGGATTTCAGCACTAACACGAAATCTATGTCGGACGTGGCAAAGCTGTCAAAGGTTCTTGCCGGTAATATAGCCGAGGGTTTGAGATTTCTGAAAAAGAGCGACGGGGCATACATCTCCTCTGCAAAGGAAACCTTAGAACTCCTAATGGAGAAAAATTTTCCGGACATCAAATTTGGGATCCCAACAGAAGCTGAGCTACCGAATTTGAGCAGAAGGAAAAATTGGTCTCTGGCAGTGAAAATCGTCAAGCCAGAACTGGTAAAAAGAGCAGTGAATTTTTTCGACGCCTTTAAAGCACCAGGACCCGATGGAATATATCCAGTGCTCTTGCAGAAAGGCCTGATATCTTCCTTGGGAAATTGACGGGCTTGCTAAGAGTCTGCATCGTACTAGGCTTCACACCGAGAGAGTGGAAGAGGACCAAAGTCACCTTCATACCAATAGTTGGAAAGAAGGACTATACCCAAGCCAAAGATTACCGACCAATCAGCTTGACCTCGTTCTTGTTAAAGACTCTGGAAAGACTGGTGGATTGGTATCTGAAGAGAGAGACCCTAAGGGTCAGTCCGCTACATGAGGAGCAACATGCCTATCAAACAGGCAAATCAACTGAAACAGCCTTGTATTCAGCTGTTAGTTTCATAGAACAACAGCTACAAAACAAGGGAGTATGCCTGGGAGCTTTTCTGGATATCGAAGGAGCTTTCAATAAGACCTCGAGGAGATCCATTGAAGCAGGGGCTAGAAGACATGACATACCTGAAGAGATAATCAGATGGATCATGAGCACAATGGACGACAGACAGCTGACTGCGGAATGGCAGGACAGTGAGGTCAGAGGATCTGTATCGGAAGGTTGTACACACGGAGGGGTGCTGTCCCCTCTCCTATGGAGTCAAGTGGTAGATGAGCTGATAGAAAAATTGAACTCTTCTGGAGTCAAAGCTATCGGTTATGCAGATGACACTGTTATTCTGGTAAGAGGACCCTACGAAGAGGTATTGCAAAATATTCTTCAGCAGGCGCTCGTTCAGACGATGGGATGGTGCAACGAGATGGTGCATCCAACCAGAGAAAGTTGGCATCCTGGTATTTACTAGGAAATATAAGCTGAAACCTCTGGAAAAAATGAGGATTGGAAACAGACAGGTCGATTATTCGACGGAGATGAAGTATCTGGGAATTATCCTGGACAACAAGCTCCGATGGAACAAACACCTTGAAGCAACCTGTCGGAAAGCCATAGTCACCTTCTGGCAATGCAAAAGGGCCTTTGGCCTCAGATGGGGACTGGGACCAGAACAGCTAATGTGGATCTACACGGCTATCATAGTCTCCAGGCTCAGCTACGCCGCCTTGGTCTGGTGGGGTAAAACGGAACAGACAACCACAGAAAGACAGCTGGAGAGAATCCAGGCTCTCTTCCTGAGAAGTATCTGTACAGTCAGAAGAAGCACTCCGACAGCGGCCCTTAGAGCCCTGTTAGATGTGCCACAGCTCTCTCTGACTATCAAAAATGCGGTAATGAGGTCGGCATATAGACTAAACTGCATAGGACAATTGAAAAGATGGAACAATGACCTGTCCAAACTTTTCAAAGGTAAGCTGGTAGCTCTTAAAAATGAGCCACAGGACAGAATCAGAACTCAACCGATGGAAGAGCAACTCTACAAGATACGCCTTCCAACGAGAGAAGACTAGAAAACTAGCAGAGAACCAAGACATGGTCAAATCTGGTTCACGGACGGCTCCAAAACTGCAGAAGGAGTCGGCGTCGGCTTTTGCGGCCCAAGAAGAGCAAACGATACATCCATAAAATTGGACAGTTATAACACTGTTTTCCAGGCGGAGCTAGTAGCCATCCTCAAATGTGCTGACTATCTCCATCTGGCCAATACAAAGGATGAAGCGATTGGTATCTGCAAAGACAGCCAGGCAGCACTCAAGGCGCTATCGAGCTGTATGGTGTCATCGTGGCTCGTCAAGGAGACTAGGAACAGTCTGAACAACCTTTCGAGAAACAATAAAGCCACAATTAGCTGGATCCCTGGACATTCTGGTTGGAACGGTAATGAGAGAGCAGACAAGCTGGCCAAACTAAGAACCACTCTAGCTCCCACACAAGAAAAGCTTGCGAGAATGCCATACCAAGAAGGTCTTAACAGACTGAACGACAGTTTGAAAAACCAACAACTAAAGGCATGGACTAGCTACGAGGGAGGGCGAACAGCCAAAAGCCTGTTGGGTGAAGGAAACTCGCTCAGAAACAGGGCAGAGGAAATTCTGAAACTTAACAGAGCTGATATTGAAACTTAACAGTCATCGTAGAGCTACTCACAGGACACAACAACCTGAACAAGTTCCAACATCAGATTGGAAAACAATCGCCCGCATGCGAAAGATGCGGAGAAAATTCAGAAGAAACATCAATCCACTTTCTCTGTAATTGCCCAGCGCTAATCCAACATCGTAGGAAATGGTTTGGTCCGGCCTTAATCGAACCAAAAGAAATTAGGAAACTCAGTGCTAAGCAAATCCTGGGTTTCAGTTTATCAGCTGGTTACATAAACCAGTGAGAATAGAAGCGGGGATAGAGTACAAGGGTCTACTGGCTAGGTGCTCTGAACCATTGCTCTGATGCGAAACGCTCGAGCATGGCCCGCTTACCTCCTATACAAACATATACATTACATACATGCCTATTATAATACATATTTATTATATAACAAACTTTGATAAATGTATGGGCTACATTTATTTTGATAATAAAATGTCGGATATTTAAAAAGTTTGTTATTATTTTCATTAGTTTGCTTTATAGACCAGGGTAGAAAACTTTTGAAAGGGAAAAAAATTATAGTAGAATGAAACCAATTGGAAACGGAAGATAATATGATAAAAATGAAAGGAAAAATAAATTACGGGCGATCTGATTTCGGATAGTAGGAGGGGGTGAGTGTTTAAGGGTAAAATTCGGTTTATCTGAATTTACGGCAAAACTACAAGTCCTATGGAAAAAAGTTAAATAGCAAAGTTGTAGGTAATAAAATTTATTTACACTTTTTGCACATAATCTCAAAATTTATGTGAAAAATTCAAATAACCAAGTTTTTGGTTTTTTATTATTATTTTTTACATAAAATTTTTTTTTCACGAAATTTGGTGGAAACACCTTATTATGTTCCAAATATACGGTAATATTTTTAAATTTAAATGTTTATTTTTTCACCTAATTTTGACTAAATATCGAAAAAGCACCCTAATTTTCAATCGAAAATCTCACGTCAAAATTTTGACTCTTTCAAAAAAGTTGGTGGGCTTTTTTTTCGTTGAAATCTCTACTTTCCAATGGTATAAATTTTGTTATTCATAAATATCTTATCTTCGTTTTTTTTTGCATTTCCTAAGAAAATTTACCACGGTAGTGTATTTTTTTACACTATCGGAAAGTAGAGATTTCAATAAAAATTTTTTGAGTTATTTGGGTACGAAATTTGAAAGAAATACAATGTATATTACATGTAATTTAAGTCAACAGCTTGTTAGAAGCTCATTCCTTTATGCCATTAACAACTGTGGATAATCGCACTTAACTACCAGTTGCAAATGTGTGCATATATTATGTTTCTGCAATCTATGTGATGAAATGGAATATCTATTACTAACGTGTCAATAATTTTGTGTTAAAAATAAAAATTAATTGATTGATATCTGTCTGCAAGACAAAAAAATGCATTTCAAAACCTTAAAGCTAATAAGTTATTACAAAGTGAATACCAACATTATGTGAACGCCACAATACCTCCATATGGAGACCATAATTGCTAACTTGAATAATCGCAATCTATAAAGAAGTAATAGAAGACATAAATAGCATAATAGAGGTCTATTATGGTATTTATCTAAACCATTTTGCATTTTGTTCTATGATTGTTTCACTGCAACCTTTATAACGCGTTGTCATATCTTGCTCAAATTTGATAGACAAGTTATCACATTTAGGAAGTTTACTGTATTTTTTGAAAATCAAGGTAAACATTTAATACAACTCTTTTAACCCACCAACTTTAGTATTAAACTGCGTTTATAATATAATTATTTTTCGAGTAATGACGTTCCGATTTATTTACATCAAAAATCAAATTTAAACTTAAATCGACCTTAAGGCTCAATTTAATCTTAGGACATGTAATAGATCTTTCAACGTAAAATTATATGTTCGATTTATTTTCTATGCCAAAAAAAGAGTTGTTTCATTTGAAATTTTCAAGTTTGGTTTGTAATAAACCTGAAAATCAGTACAAGGGATTCATAAAAGTAACCAAATACTTTTCCTTTTATTTCGAAACATATTAAATTTTTTCATTCTTTTAAGATCAATACACGAAAAAAACCTTCGTGCAGTTCACACACATAAAAAGGGAAACTTCAAGATAAGGAGACAAATATAGAATTCCATAAGTAGGATAATTATGGAATAAGTAGGGCTCATTTCTGTTGATATTGATACCAATTTTTAAGGAAATCGATAAGGGAAGTTAAAAGAAACTACAATATTTTGAACATATTGCTAATAATGAAAAAAAATTATTTCATTTATTATAATTTGAAGTTTTTAACATGATGACAGTTTTCAAAGCACTTTCCATAACGCGAAAAATATTTCTTTTCCCCCTCTCGGAAATTTTTTCGCGCCTAAAAATTTGCCACCCTGGGCGTTAGCCCTGACTGCCCTTATCATAAATCCAGCACTATGATTGGGCATACTTACATTAGTTTAAGTACTTACTTCTTAAGATTACATAAAAAAGGTTTATTATTTTCGCAGTTCTTTCGGCAGTTTAATTTTTTTATTATCTCATTTCGTTTTATCGACTTGGAGAGATCACAACGATGCTAAAGAAGTTTCACTTCAAAGGTGATTTTTAGTTCCACACATCAATTTGGGGTAAATATCTGAAAATTAGCCATAATATTTTAATATTTATATAGATGTAATGAATAAAACAAAAAAATAAAAAACAACGAAATATATATGTATCAGATAGATCGGATTGGAACTCGTAAATTATATGTAAAATAGTTGGGCGCGGTTGCATCTTTTTAAAGATCACTAGTTTTTTTAGAACACCCAAGGTTGACAACTGGATTACTTCATTGTAATTTTGTTTGGTGTATGGACCATATGCATTGAATAGTTTCGAATCACAAATAACAAATTTTGAAAACCTACTCCAAATTTTTTTGAAATGCATTTGATTTACTTATCTGTGTTTTATCGTTGTCAATAAATCAACTTAATAATACGAAATTATTATATTCAGCTAGTGCTTACCTTTGAAATTGTGAAATATTTAAATATTATATATTATTAAAAAAAAAAAAAGATAAAAATTAAATTGAAAAAATCCTTTTATAAAATGTTTATCTGTTACTTTTAATACGGTTTAAAATATTAAATTAAAAACGGTTATTTTCAAAAAATAACAATGTAGAAATTTGTATTACCTTTCTATATCGTGGAGAACTAGGTTTTCTAATCTAGGAATCCTACTACAGTGATTAAATATACTTTCAACTCTGAAAATTTCTGGATTATGTTTTATAGGGTAAACTGTCCAATAGTGAATCAATTATTACTTGCATCGATATGACTACCGAAGTTGTATAACTACAGTTTAAAAAGCATACTCATTGTAAACCTTGCAGTTTTGTCTTGCAATTTGTGTATTCAATTGGAAACTAATTATCTATTTTTGTAAGATATTTGTATTTTTTTAGAAGAGGTCGGAATGGCTCACTGTGTATTGGTTAGTGGATACAGTGAACCACAGTTCAGTATACAGTGATCCACGGTATAAATAAAACTAAAAAAAATCATTTTTTAAGCTCTTTAGCACCTAAACTGCCTGGTGGAGTATCTATTATCATATAATTCTTAAAGTGTTTTCGGTAAACACCTCAACAGGAAATGTGATTGTAGTTTGGTTTTTTTTTTTAATTGACTATTGCCGCCTCAAAAGCTAATTTTTACACTATTTTCTTGTTAAATCATAAAATAGAAGTGTATAATTGTTTCGAATTGACGATTGTTCATCACATTCAACGCTAGTGTAACCTCAGTCTAAATTGATATAAGGATTCTCTATAATTTTGCAGCTTATTTTATTTTCTCCACAACTTTAATAAGCTGGAGAGCCGCTGCCATGTTCTCAACAGTAGTTAAACTAGCGGTTCGCTGTGTATTTCTTGCTCATGGTTCACTGTTGGACATGAGGCATTGATTACTTTTCGGTTAAAAATTGAAACTGTTTTTTTATTTATCTTGATGAAATGCCTATGTTAAATGTTTAACATAAAGTAATGTTTAAAAAAATAATTTGACATATAGTATGCGTAAGGAAATGGAACAAAATTTTTGAAAAAATAATTTTGTAATTTTGTATCTAAACAAATTTTTTTGAAATAGGAACACATCATTTGGCTGCTCCTTCAAATTACCACTTGTGGACAATATACGCATTAGGTAAATGCTCTTTAACTGTCGTACATGTTTTGATACTACTATAGATATTTTAATGGTAAATACAAAAGGTTCACTGTGGTACGTGGTTCACTGTTGGGCAGTTTACCCTAGATTAAATACTAACATGTTTACCTTCTTATCTTGTATACCCACCTTCCCCAACTAGGATTATGCAAGGATTATGCAAGCTGCAACAAACAAAATATGCACAATTTTAGATAATAAACGCATATATAATTACAGCACATGTCTCGAATTTTGGCATATAATTACGTTTCAAAGTCACTAGAACTCAAATCCAACGTTGTTAGAGAGATGCCTGTATCTATGTAAGCACGTGTGTATGTATGTGCGTTCGTTTGCTTTTGTCTCGATTATCTCGAGAACAAATAATGATATTGCCGTGGATAACTTAAAACTGAATGAGTTTTCTCCTCATTGGGACGTTGGTCGTGTGGATCTTACGGTTCGCACCTAAACCACTTGTTATATATTATATGTATTTATAACTTGATAAATTGGATATTTAGAGTATTTCATTGTTCAATGATACTCAACAATATGTCGAGTTTCTAAACAATTAACTCTGTTAGTTGTTATTTTAACTTGTTTATTAGCCCTAAATTTTGGAGGAAACTATAAAATAACCATTCCAAAATTATTTATTATAAATATCGTCACAATAAAACAAAATATCCGGTGCGGATCAAGAGCTAAATTTTGGAGGGATCATGGTTTTTTTAGTAGTAGTATTACCCTCACAATAAAACAAAATATCCGGTGCGGATCAAGAGCTAAATTTTGGAGGGGTCATGGTTTTTTTAGTAGTAGTTTTATATTTCTAAATAAGCTTGAATTATACTTCACACATTCTAAACTCGCTAAAACAAAATTTTTTCGAATAATTTGTAATAAAAATTAAATCTTTTCAGAAGTAATTAATGGACGTCATCAAATTAGTAATTAATGACTACGTTTTTTGGATTAACTCATTTTTTTTCTTACTTCAAGCGTTTTACTTCTGGAGCCAGGGACTGAACTTATTTTTTTGAAATCTTTAAAAATAAACAAAATATGAACGTTCAAAAATTCTGATTAGGTAAACATAAATAGTCGTACTGAGAAGTGATGTAATCTTTGAGAGCTTATAATTTCATCATTTTTGAATCCAAAAATCAATTAAAATCAATTTTCCAATTTTGATATGGTATTGAGGCTAGTTCTATATTTTAAAGTAAAATATAGAGGAGGGTGTCATGATTACTTACCGACCCCTTCCCCCTGGATCCGCGCTTGCGTAATATTTACGTAAAATATTACACTTAATTGATAGATACTTAAAGAATTATTATTTTGATTATTTTATTGATTTTAAATAAAGTAATTAATTATTATTAAATGTTACACCTTTGTATAAAAAAATGGGTATCAATTAACCTTGCAAATGATTTTGATACAGTTTTTTTTTCTTAATTTTAATAATAGAGAAGGTATTCTGTTACAATTTTTGGTAATTATAAGAACTAGAGCTATTATTTAGATTTGATATTCATGTTACAGGTCCATAAAGCTAGCAGAATTTATGTTATTTACTTCGTTGTTGAATAGATAGTCTATTGGAACGTCATACATTAGAAAATGCGAATGCTTTAGAATTGAATAGTACTTTTTCCGTTCACCACATTTAGAAAAGAACAAAAGAACAAAGGAAGGAAAGAGAGAGAGGTTAAAAATGTACGCTCCTTTAGATTATGATTTTGGCGCTCTATGAGACTACAGCCTGGAACGTGGGGTTGTTCTGTTTTGCCACCCCTCCTTCAATATTCAGGCTGCATACCCAATTTGTTCTGTGTATCCCTCGGGGTACGTGTATCGTATTTTAGAGACCCTTGCTTTAAACGATTTAATTTAATACCCTTATTAAAATCACAAATATAGCCCTAGAAATTCTAAATAAAACATATTTTTAAAATTTTCATGTTTCTATCTTTAAGAGATTTCGATATTAGTTCGATTACTGTAAATGATTAGTAAAACATTAAGGGGACCGGACTAATTCTAAATCCTTACTAATATTATAAATTCGATAGTAACTCTGCCTGCCTGTATGTTATCTAATCATGCCTAAACTACTGAACCGATTTAAATGAAATCTAGTACATAGATAGTTTAGAGCCTGAAAAAGGACATAGGTTACTTTTAATGCGAAAAAGAGCTGTAAAGGGTTGAAATAGGGAATGCAATTTTGTATGGAAATTACGTCACTTTTAAAGCTAGAAGCTTGAAACTTATTTTTATGCTTTAGATTAGATATAAATAAATACGATATTCAAAGTTTGTACAGGGAGTAAAATTTACCCTAAAGCTGGTATACTATAATATTATAAAAAGGAAACATTTATTCTGTATTTTTGTATGTAACGAATAAATTTAAAAACTATTGGACTGATTTGAAAAATTTTTTACTCCGTTGGGAAGCTACACTATCCCCGGTTGATATTTTTATCTCTATATTCTAACGGGAACAGGAACTACGATGTTGAAACCGAGTGACGTCCGCTAGTTTGCTATATTTCACATCGAAATATTAAAGTAGACTCAATACAACATAACACAACTTGCAAATTAAATTAAAAACAAAGATAAGCTATCAATGATTATAAGCTATCATAGATTATTTTCCTGTCTATCTATTTCTTAAAAACGATGTTTAATATGTAATTTACATGGAGATACTAACAGTTTGACAGTATAAGTTGGGTTTTCCTTCTTTGTTTAATTGACCCGGTCCCCAATTACATTCTAGTCTAGTAAATTCGGTCCAAATGATACCAATTCACAAGAATAATGTACTATGATTAAAATGACTTCCAGGAATTTTTCTACTTATTTTTGGATTCTTCTACTGTTGTAATTAATCTTCACATCTATCTGAGCTTTCTAGGTTAGTCGTACGTTCGTTTTTACAGGAAAATAATTTTTAATGAATAAAAATTGGTAATACAAGCTACATGGATAATCAAAATCACCCAAAGGCATTCAAAATCAATATGTATATCTACATATACATGTAACTTGACATTTTGAAGATATCAATAAAATCAATAAAAAAAAGATTTTATTTTATGATACTTAAACTGCTACGCTGAAATTTAATATATTCATAAAAAATTTCCTGTTTTTAATTTTTTTTTTTTTAAATTTATTTTTGTAAATATTAATTATGAAAAGCATAACGTTTTTGAATATGTTTTGATTAATTATATGCGTTAGTACAAATAAAATGATTTTGAAATTTTGTATTTCTGATAATATTTATTGATTAAGAGATATTTATAATTTTTTAATATTTTTAATAAATATGAACTGATTAATGAAATAATTTTATTGGGTATCTTAAAACCAAATGTTAACATTTTTTTTGATCCAAGACTCATCGTTTAAAAGCCGTGGGAAATATCGGAAAAGCTTTAATGTTACATATAATTACAAAATAAATAAATAAATAAATAAATATATGACGATATCCCTGTCGCCTCGATTTTTTGATGGATTTTGGTAAAACAAGCCAAAATAAGACAAATGAAGAATACTAATTTTTGAGTTTTCGCCTATTTTTGAGTTATCCAAGAGTAGTTTAATCAGAGGTTGTACGTAGGGTAGAAGGCAAAGAAATAGTAAAAAGTGAAATAAAATTATAGCAGGATAAAACTCATTGGAAACGGAAAAGAATACAACAAAAATGAAACGAAAAATAATTGATGGGCGATCAGATATCGAGATGTGGAACGGGTGAGTTTTTAAGGGTAAATAATGGTTTATCTCGATTTCCGGTAAAACTACAAGTCCTATGGAAAAAAGTTAAATAGCAAAGTTGTAGGTAATAAAAAGATCTACAAGTTTTGTTTTTACACATAACTTCAATTTTTTTATTTTAAATTAGGGTTTTTTCGATATTTATTCAAAATAAGGTAAAAAAAAAATTAAAAAATTACAGTGTATTTGGAACATAAAAAGGTAAGTTTTGAGAAAAATTTTTTAAATAAGAGATAGAAATAAAAAACCAAAAACTTACATAAATTTTGAGGTTATGTGAAAAAGTGTAAATACAAAATTTGTAGATCTTTTTATTACCAACAACTTTCGCATATAATTGTTTTCTATTGGACTTGTGCAAAAGTGTAAATACAAAATTTGTAGATCTTTTTATTACCAACAACTTTCGCATATAATTGTTTTCTATTGGACTTGTAGCTTTGTTGGAAATCGAGATAAACCGCGTGTTTTACCTTTAAAAACTTACCCCTTACACTTCCCATCCTCAGATCATCCGTAAATTATTTTTCTTCTCATTTTTGTTATACTCTCTTCCGTTTCTAATGGGTTTCATCCTACTATAATTATTTTTGGTTTCAAAAATTATCGATCCTGGCCCACAAGCATCTTATACCAAAATAATACTATACCAAGTGGTTAAACTGGTGGAACTACCTTAAAGAGTAAAATTTCAAATTGCACATTTATTTCTACATAACAGATTTATAAATAATATAAAAATAATCCCTGTAAGTACTAAAACTTTCGAATTGAATAATAACGATAGAAAAATGATAAAAGAATTAATAATAATTATATTATATTTGTTTATAATACCTAATCTAAAATATAATAAATCATTTTATAAATTACATTTATAAAATTTAAACTATTTTTTTTTTATTAAAGTTCATTATTATCTATTTTATTTTGTAATATTTATAAATGAAATAATAAATGGATTTTAATATCGAACATTTATTTACTTTTAAAAAATTTAATTGATATAATTATGATGTGTTAAAAATCCGATAGACACGAAATAGAACGGTTATAAAACTAAATGTTTGGCAAATAATTATTTAAAATTCTTTTTGTCTTATTTTTATTGGAATGCTAAAAATTTTATAATTTAAAAACAATTGTTTTTGTAATCGACATATATAGAATAAGTCAGTGTACATATTAGTCTTAGTATAAAGTTTGAAACGACAGAAAATATTGAACGCACTTAATTTTTTGGTGTAGATACCTAATTACTTAATATGTCCATTTCCGTTTGTCCGTTTCTCAGTCTGTCGAAAAGAGATAGCAAATTATCGTGTGTTCTAGGCCTAAAAAGTAAGATCAAGTTGTGAATGGCCAAAATCGGTCCATTGGATCCAATGGATCCCTAGCCCAACTTATAAACCATAAAAGATAGAAGAAAAATTAAAAGGCAAAAAATTTTTGTTTTTTTTTTTTAATCAAACAACTTTTGTTTGAAAAATTTTTCATAAATTTTTAGATTTACCACAACTTTAGCTAATAACCACATACATAAGGGGTTATCCACTAATTACGTCACGCGAATCTTATGATTTTTGACTAAATTTTTTCGAATAAATTTAGCTTTTTTTCCCTAATTTCCTGGATCAAAATATTTTGTACTTTATAAATACGCATTTCGACTAAAAGGTAGTTATCATCAGTATGAATTAGCTAGCCGTAATGATCCTCTAAGGAGATATTATTCGTAACATCTATCTAAAATATTTTAATCTAGGAAATTGGGATAAAAAATCGTAATTTATTCGAAAAATCCTAGAGTTCTCTTTAATAATATTTATATAAATTTTTTCGGCTCTTATCCTATTATATCCTATCTAAAAAAGCATTTGGAGAAAAGCTCTAAAAGTAGATACTTACTTTTTTTATGTAAGCGAAATTTTTGCAATAAATTTGAAACGATAAAGGAAAAGAAAATATAGTGCAAAAATTAGTTTTTAAGTTTACCCCATAACTTCGGGGAAATGCTCCGAAAAACCAACATTTTTTTCTATTTTTCTATGCAAGATAGGAAAATTTTTACAGAAACATTTCAATAAAAAATTAGAAATAAAATTAATTTAAAACTAGCTTTTGAAGTATATTATAAAATTTTATAGAAATATTGTATAAAAACTTGTTTGAAAAATTTATAATTACAAATATTCAAGGAAATTATTAACAAGGGTAAAAATCTGTATGGGGGAGGCGTACAAAAATTATTTTGTACTTTTTAATTCATTTGTAAATTTTTTTAGAGAGTCGTAGTTTTTTTCTATGCCTAATGTATGACCGTATTAGAGATAAATTGCCTATAACTTTACATTCAGTTTCCTTATATTTTGTAACTAACAATCAGTAATAATAACTAATAATTGATTTATACATATCTAATATATTATATATATATATATATATATATATATATATATATATATATATATATATATATATATATATATATATATATATATATATATATATATATATATATATATATATATATATATATATATATATATATATATATATTTTTTATATATATATATATATATATATATATATATATATATACATATATATTTTTTTTAAACTAATCCCAAACTATAAATTAGAAAGTGGTTAATTATTATTTAAAAATATATTTTATTTAATGTTTATGCAGCAAACAAAAGAATTATGCGATTATACAATTTGGGTGTAAAAATGTTATTGAAAATAAGGAAATACCGATTATTTTACTTATTGTATAGAATACAATTTTTGTATTGTTTTCAAATTTTTTTTAAAAATATAGTCAGCTTAAATAAATTTAAGTTTTTATGTTAAATATATTGATTTAAAGAATATATAGGAAGTCATCTTTTTAAAATTAATATCTATTAATTTAGCCATTTAATAAAAAAGTGAATTTTTAATTACTGTGGATATTCTTGAAAGGCTTTAGTAATTAATTTTAAACAAAAGGCTTCTTGTTGTTGTTGTTAAATTAATCAACAGAAATACCATAAATGTGATTTGTGATATTTTTAATGAAAAACATAAAAATAAAAATCCAATCCAAATCTATCTATGCACAGTGATGAATATTTAGAGACAAACTTTATTCATTGGACTTTCCGCAGAAAATCTGTTTTGTTAGATTCTTTTAGAAAATTTAAATACATATACTTAGAAGTGTCCTATAAACGTAGAAAATTTTATTTCATATCTCGCGGCATTATTTTTAAATAAATTGTCTGTGCATTTTTAACACGTTTTATTAAATAACAAAACCAATCTTTTTATTGTTGTAAATTGTTTCTCGTGCTTTTAAAAGTGATGGAAGAAGCTCAGTGAATCTCATCATTTTTCAATTGTAACGTCCTAAACTTTGTAAATACTCTAATACGATATTAAGACTTTAAGCAAATTGTTAGACACTGCAGATGATATAGCTTTTCAATCATTGAAGTTTAGTAGTCCCAAAGCTATCACCTAAAAACAAATTTAGCAGCATTTATTTACATCATACATATTTTCCATTCAAAACATAATCGGTAATCAGGCGAGGATCTAGCCCCTACAAAAGGTTATGGACACGACCACCTGAAAATGCAACATAACATACACTTGGCGCTCTGGCCAAGAGCTCGAACAGCTTATGTATAGGTTCACTTGAGCAAAGTGGGCAGAGATTTTGATATCATTTTCAAAACACATGTCAGATTTTAATAAAAGATGATGCTATATATTTTACACTGAATAATTTTATTAAGATTCTTACTTAAAGAACAAATTGAAGCTTACGTTAATTTTTCGTAAAAACACCATTGATAATTTTGTCGAGATCCATGCACACATATTTGTGTATATTTAGAATAGATAGCCTGGATAATTTTCCATTTTAGAGCAGAGTAGTAAACGATCTCTTCACTGTATCTCCGATCACAGGGATAGTCACTGATGTATGTAAGAAAATTTATAGTCACATATTTCGAGCTTTTGACTTAAATTGTTTCGGTTAAATTGTTTTCTATTTTACCATCCAAAGTCGATATTTGTTTGTTGATCCACTATCATTAATAAAAGACTGGCCACTGTCTGCACCAGCTACCAACTGGCCACCATCTGTGACCATCTGTGCCACTTTTATCATAGCGCAGTCTTTGTCACTGACATTGGGCTTAGGTAGAAAAAATAGATTGAAATTAGTCGAGTAGCGACTTTCGGATGAACTTTTTCTGTGTCTGGTGATTCAACCTGATAGTTGGATGGAAATTTTAAAATTACGTTGAATATAAAGTCAGCTTATCGACCTCAATTAGAGTTGTGGGATGTCCACCGTACCCACATAGGTAGATCCGAACGTGTTTAAAATCTGTAGAAATTATACTAAAGCTTACTGACTTAATTAGTAAACATCCTGTAGGGGCTTTAGCATTTCGTTCGAATCCTAGCAATTAAAGAATAACATCGATGCCAATCTCCGATTATTAGTTATCAAGTAAAGTTTATTCTTTCAAATTTCTTACCGCTTAATTTAAATTTTTTATTAAATTGATATTATTTACGTGTAAGAAAGGTCATATGTATTTAATTTAACAATAATAAAATTGAAAGTAAATATTATTATTAAAATTAATTATATTATTATTGAAGATTCACTTATTTTTATTCATACCGACACGTATGATAATTTATATCAATTTCAATTTATTTTAATATTTTTATATAAATTTATTATTATAATTTATAATACTAATAAACTCATTCAGTTGGTTAGAGAAGTATTCTCCAAACTGTTTTAATCGCGTACTCGTTATAACGAAAATAATTGTACCGTCTAATTATATTATTTTCATCCAAATTTTGATATTTTAATTATATTTTTGTGCGTGCGAAGATTTAAAGTAATTTAAATAAAAATCAACTTTGCAGGACCATAACTTTTTTTTCCCTGAATGAATTTTTTAGGGCATTTTGAATTGATTTTTTTTTGAATTATTTACACCTTAAATTATGAATTTTGTTAAAATGGTAAACTATTTGTAAAGTTTTTTGTTGTCAATTCCAATACTTTACCCGTTTCGGCCACACTTCCAAAGAATAATGTAAGAGTCACATGGGGTTCAGTAGTCCCTACACAGAAAAACAGTTCCTATTTGCGTCTTATTTGATTGACTTAATTCGAGTGCCAAGATTTAATTTAATATTAACATTAAGAAACCAAAAATAACCCTTATTTAATAGCTCTTTAATTAATCTATAGTTCTTTTAATTTTTTATTTTTTTTGAGATATCAAAAAAGAACAAAAAAAAAAAAAACGTAAAATTTGATACCAAATTTTATGATTTTTTTATACCAAAATTCGTGAGAATTTCAATTTTAACAATATTTAAAAAGATGATTTAAGATATTGAAAAAGTTAAAAAAAACTAAGATAGGAAAAAACCTTAAAAATCATTAAAAAACAAAATTTGTTTCGCTATTTTTAAGTTTTCTTGGGAAATACAGATGTAAGAAACAAGAAATAATATTTATTTGATGATTAGAGAGCTACCAAGATAAAGATATAGAATATTATATAAGAATATCTCAAGAACTATGCATCCAATCGTTAAATAGATGTTATTTTAGGATCGAAACTACCTTATAAACAAAGATTTGTCGAAATTAGACACAGAAAAAATTTCGTTTTAAAATTCGATGCAACTCCGTTTACAAGTTAATTTTGAGCTGTAAATTTGAAAAATTACTTCTATTAAACGATAAGAGTCGCAGTTTTTGAAATTTCGACTGGCATTCTATCCATAGACCAAGATCTCGTATAGAATTCCAGCAATATCTCACGAAATAGTCATTTAATCTGTAAGTAAATGTTATTTTTGGATTTTCTAGACCTTATTTGCACTAGAAAAACTTTTGGAACTTTTTGATGATTTTTAAGGTTTTTTTAAAATCACAAAAGGAAAAAGAGTAAAATAAATCACGAGCAAGTGGAATATTTTTGAAAAAGAATGTTAAGAAATTATGAAATTTTAAGAAGATGATACGAATGTCGTATTATCTAAGTCTTTCTGTATAACCCTTGGGGTACGCGCACCACACTTTAAAGACCACTGGGTTAGTGTTACTTACTTCCCATATCTTTTTTGTCTAAAAAGGAATACAAATTCAATATTTATATGCATTATAAAATAATGAGTTTATTTACTTGAAAAGAGAAATGCATTTTATTCTTAATTCGATCCTTACTCTATAAAGAATGTATCAAAAGTTGGATCACGGATCCATTGGGTCATAATTGACCGATTTTGCTCATTCATGAACTTGATATTACTTTTTATGCCTAAAGTACGTCACCAAAATTTCAACTCGCTATCTCTTTTAATTTTAAGTTATCTTGTTCACGCAAGGACGGACGGACATTCGGAAATTGGTCAATATTTTCTAGCGTTACAAACTTTTAACTAAAATTAATATACTCTGACATATTATGTATGTCGGGTATCAAAACGTATGCATGGTGGAGGCGTTAGAAGAAGAAAACCATGAATTATATATATTTCAATATTCTTACTTTTGTTATACAATTGAATTATTATCGAATTTACACTTGTCTAGTAATTTTCAGCCCCTTTTCAGTACCTTACTTAAGTAAATAAAAGATTTCATTCCAAAAACTCTAACAAAAGTCTCATAACAGGATAATAATATTTATGAAGAAACGTGTCATAAATCTCCCATCAAGCAATTATACACGAAATTCATTTACGATATAAGAATAAAAGTGAGTTAAATTTAAAATTAGCAAAATAAATCTTTTTTTAACATAACCACCAACATTTTAAACAATTACAAACTTCTTAATTGGAAGTTTATATAATATACCAGGGTAGATAATTTTTGAAAACAAAAAAAATTATAGTAGAATGAAACCAATTGGAAACGGAAGATAATATGATAAACATGAAAGAACAAATAAATTACTGGCGATCTGAGTTCGGGAAGTAGGGGCGGGGTTGGAAGTTCGGGAAGTCCTGTGGAAAAAAGTTAAATGGCAAAGTTGTAGGTAATAAAAACATCTACAGTTTTTGTATTTACACTTTTTTCACATAACCTCAAAATTTATGTGAAAAATTGAAATAACCAAGTTTTAGGTTTTTTATTTTTTTTTCCGAAATTTGGTGAAAACTTATCTTGATATGCTCCAAATACAGTGTAATTTTTTTGATTTAAAATATTTATTTTTTCATCTTATTTTGAATAAATATCGAAAAAGCAACCTAATTTTCAATCGAAAAATTTTGAGGTTATGTGAAAAAAGTGTTAATACAAAAGCTGTAGATCTTTTTATTACCTACAACTTTGCCATTTAACTTTTTTCCATGGGACTTACACGTGTTTAAGCCTTAAAAACTCATCCCCTTCTACTTCCCAAACTCAGATCGCTCGTAATTTATTTGCCCTTTCATTTTTATCATATTATCATCCAACTATAATTTTCTTCCAATTTTTTAAGGCTTCTACTCTGGTCTATAAAGACGTAATCATATTATACTAACATGTTTTTTTTTTCTTTATAATTTTATTTATTTGATTTTGATTCGTGTTCAGCGGATAAATTATTATTTGAGTACATGCTAAAACAAATTGATTTTTATTTTTGGAACTTCCTATTTACACACAAAAAGTGAATGTTTATGTGGAATTAAAACAGATTAATATTCGATTATAAAACGTGCGATGAACGTTATACATTATTGTTGTATTAAAATTATATAATTGTTATTTTAAAGTGTTATAATGTAATTTGTGTATAAACAAATTAAATTTTAACATTTATTTAGTTAGGTGTTATTTATTTTGACATATTTATTATTGCTGTTTTAATGGATAATTGGTCAATGCGCCCGCCACTCACTGGTCTTCAATTCAATTATTTATTCATTCTATATTTTTAAACAATACAATAAATTGTACAGAATAAGTCAAAAAATAGGATAGGGCACATGAAGGGAAGTGGAAGGTATACACCTATGGATGACTGTAAAAGGAACTATCCCAGTTTTGACTTTGTGCAAACCAAATTGAAAACCATCGGCAAGGATAGCCGGTCCCGATACTAATGATCAAATGTCTATTGAATATATCACTGAAAATTCTATCGATGTAAATACATATACATATTGTTTAGATATTCGACATATGGTTCAGTATCAATGTTTGAACTATTTTTAGTGATTAGCATTCATAAAATAGCCTAAATGTTCAGTCCATAAAATTATAAATACTTATTGGTAATAATAACAATGTGTATTGCAAATATATGTGCTTGTTAGCTAATTTTGTGCTGAAACTATGGCTGATCTAAACAACTAATCAAAAAATGCTTCAAACAAAAGTTGTTTGTTTTAAAAAACAAAACATTTTTTGACTTAAAACTGATTTTGCTCAGTTACAACCTTAAACTCACTTCATGCCTAATATACGTCATCAAAATTTCAACTCGCTATTTTTTTCGCAAGTTATCGTGATGATGGACAGACAGACAGCAGGACTAATATGAGGAAATGGACTAATAAGGTGATTATATATGAGCCACTATACCAAAATTTGTGTCTTTAATGTTTTAAAGACACAAAATTTTCTCTAGCGTTAAAAAAAAACTTACTAGACTAAAATTAATAAATTTACTCTGACATATTATATACCTATATATAGAGTATACAAAATTTTACACTAACTAAATAAGTATACTGCATCTCCTGCACTCAATTTCAAACAATTTCAATCTCTAAAGTTTTCGTTAGCCCATTGATCATGCATTCCCTGCATGATCACATAAAGGATTGTTTTATCGATTCTATTTATTTGTTAATAAATATTATATTATAAATATATAATATGTAGTATAATATGTAGTTAACTATTGTTTATAAATGAATATAATTACCTTCTAACAACCAATCAAATTGTTGAATACAAATGTTCACATGAAACTTTTGTTGATAAACAATGTACTAACGAAAACGATTAAAGTATAATAAAAATAATTTTTCAATTATTGTTTACAGTCGGTGTAGAGATTACTGGCTTAACTTATGCAACGGTATTTATAAAATAATCATTCAACGACTAAGCTATTTAATTTGGCTTGATAATTATTTAACCATTGATATGTATTTCTTTAATATGTTGTTTGGTTATGACAACCAGTTTCTTCTTTTATGATGTCTCATATAATTATATTTTTATTGCCCGCTATCTTTTTGACTTTACGAAAAATAGACAATTTCATTGCTCACTTTTTTGCTTATATATTTTTAAAAAGCTTTTCAGATGTTCATGTAGCTTAGGAAAACAAGTAATAGAGTACAAATTCAATAAATTCTTTAATGTATCTCTGAATTTCACTATATCTGGCGTTATCCAGTCAGATTTAGGAAACTTTCTTGAGAGGTATTTTATTAACTAAAAAATATTTTGACAATTAAATTGTAGAAATTATTGATAAAGTATACGTTATATCTTTCGCTTTTTCGCTTTTGATGACGGATCGATATACGAAAATGGACTAATTAAGTGGTTCTGTAAACACCCATACCAGAATTTTGTTAGTGGCTTCAATATTTTCTAGCGTTACAAATTTTAGACTAAAATTCAAACATCTTTATATACTTCATATATGTAGGCTCTAATTGAATAAATAATTAAATTATTATATTGTATTAATAATAATAATAATAATAATAATAATTTATTATTTATCACTATTTATTTATATTTAATTGAAATTCATTTACAATATAAAAAATTATTAAAGCAAATTTAAATATTATATTTTTAAATAAAATAAATTTGTATTATAAATGAATTTATATTATTATTATTAATTAATTTGTTATTATTATTAGATGATAATTAAGTGTTTTATAAATCTATTAAAAGAAATTATAGATTTATACATTTTTTTTTCGTAAATTTTGATATTTTTATTATATTCGTCCCATGACCCAGTTATTTATTACTCATATTTAAAATTCAAATCAGAAATATTTTTTATCTTAAAATTATTATTTTTTTATATTAAGAATGAAATTATTTAATATGACCTTTTAACAATTGACAATTGAGGATTTAAAATAAAATAATCTGGAATTACTCTCATAAATTTTCTTTACGGATGCTGAAATATTTTTGAAAATTCAAAAATTTTATATTTTACTTGCAAGATTAATAAAGTATTAAGGAAGGTTTCATTTTAGAAACATCTCTTCTATCAATTACTGTTTCAGGGATGTAACGCTTAAAACTTATCTCTTTTTTCACATAAATGCTGATATATCGTGAACCATTCATCTGATTTTAATCAACTTTTGTATGGAAATGTATGATATATTTTACTGCTAATTGAAGGGAAACAATTTTGATAGAATATCGGAAATAAATAATGAATATACATCTTTTATCTCATGTCCAAATTGCAGCACATTCGTTGAAGACGTACTGGATATATAGATATTTAAAGTGAACATAGTCGTTCATAACAAGGAGGTTTTGTGTCCATTATATGTGTCCATTATCTTATAAACAAGATAGCTATGGCATTCGAAAGTCTAATCAGAAGTAACAAACATTCGGTCAAAATTTAAACTATTTACGTAATCAAGTTTATCGTTCGGATACTCTCCTAGAAACGTATTACCTTTGAAAACGGAGAAATAACTTCTTGCCAAATGATTCAACTGATTTCGACCTAACTTAGATATGTGGATAAACGCTTAGTTATTCGTCCAATCAGGTACAATGTTCAGGTATTTCCCAAAAGGCATAATATTCTCCAGCAGATATCTAGCAGGAATGTCGATTCTGATAGTAATTTAAGCAAAAAGAACAGATCGATCAATTAAGTTCCTTGTTTCACATTTCACCAGGGTAAAAATTAAAAAAAAATGAATAAACTTTTCCAAAAATGACAAAAGACTTTATGAGGAATTTTTATAGATTTAAAATTTTAAAACTAATTTTGTTTCAGAAGGATTAAGATAAGATAAGATAAAAATAAGAGAGGAACCGCAGCTACACGTCTTACACCTAGACCTTTTTGTCCTCTGTACCCTCCTTTAGAACACTCCATCTCCTGAAGGCTATAATTCCATCTGGCTCAAAGTGCAGAGAAAGAACCACCCAGGGCAGGTGATGGTATAGTATCTTATTGAGACCAGTTGCCACGCAAAAAGCCTACAGATTCACCTCCTTGTTCCCATAATGGATGGTTCCAGAGTTTCAGGCCCGGACATTCTGTATCTAACATAGTGAAGGTTTCTACAGGTACAAATGACGTGAATGGAGGATTTATTGTCCTGCAGACACGACCTATAAGTTGGATCGTCCGAGATTCCCAGATTATGAAGGTGGTAGTTCAACCTACAGTACCCTGTCAATAGACCTACAACTCTTCTCAACTGTACCCTGGTCATTTTCAGTCGGGAACATTCAGATGGAGTAAAAACGAACTTTATGTCTCCGTGACCTATCACATAAATCAAGGTATATGAGCAAAGTAGAATAAAAAAAAAGATTGTTGAAGTATTTAAAAAAAAATTATATTGGCATCTAAATGAACAAAAACAAATAATTTGGACATTAATAGCTAATCATATGCAGGATGCAAATTTTGTTAGTATTTATCAATTATTATGTTAAATGTCTTACAAAAAATAAAGCGCAATCTAAGAAATAGATATCTAAAATACTCTTATTTTTTATAAATTGCCTTTGGTTATAATTTATAAACAAAATTTTGATTAAAATAATAATATTCTTACATACACAATTGCAAAATAATATACTTAAAATATAAATGAATAAAAAAAGAAAAAAAAATTGTAATTTTTTAATTTATAATGACGAATTCCAAACATATCAATTTTTTCGCTTTATTAATTGAGTATAATTTCGAAATAATACGACTTTCTGTTGTTTGTTACTTTGTTCCATATTATATTATGTATATAAATGTATTAAAATAACTTGGCAGAAAATAAATTTAAGAAAAGAATGGTTGTAATAATGTAATTATTAAAATAAATTTTTATTATTTATAAAATTTAAAATATTAATTATTTCCACATCAATAAATATTTAAAAATTTATAAATTAATTAATAACCATGCAATATGAATGCAATTTTGAAGATTTATTCTTTTATTAACGCACCTTTTTTAATATAAATATTTTTTTATATTTAAATTACACAAAAGAAGATAATTATTATTATGTTTTAAAATCCGTCACGGTAGAAATTGGTATAAGGGAACTGATCTTCTCATGATTAATAAAATGATTGACTTACAATATCGACATTATTTAGTAAATTGGAGTTCCTTTGTGTTACCAATAGTTTAAATTTATAAAAATATATGTACGTGAATATAATGAAAAAGAAAATAAAATGAATGTTGGGCCCTGAAGCACATTTTAAGCTCTAAATCTTGGTTCTAGATGTTCTGACCGAGTCCAAACTCGTATTTTCTAATTTTCAATATGCTGTTTAAAATACGATTTCTTATCTGGGTGGTTTTCTACGCCTTCGATTGACCGTTAATAATCGTATTAGGTCCAAAATAGATTCTGTTACCCAATATAAAAAAACTGTTACATCACAGTTATCAAAATCTGGCCTTCGAGAAATCGTGTCACAAACAGACACATGTAAAATGCTCGTGTTAACCTCCCTTATTCTGACCAAAATTGTCATATTTCGATCAAAAATACAAATAAAATATTATAGCAAATAACTATCTATGTCATGAGAAGAAAATACTGTGTAAATAATAAAGAAAGCGTCTAAAATACAGCATACTGCTGGTGTAAGATTTCAATTTTTATTTTCCATTTTTCTAAGGCTTATATATACTATATATATATATATATATATACTATATATATATATATAGTATATGATATATTTATATATATATATATATATATATATATATATATATATATATATATATATATATATATATATATAACACAATTAAGTACTTATAATATCTTTTTAATATATCGTAATCATATTTCTATTTTAATTACTTTTAATATAAAAACTTATTTGATTTAAGATTTTTTTAAAGAAATAACTTAAAACATTCTATAAGAATTCGACATTCGAGAAGTTTTTTTTTTAATTACACGTATTTAAGCAGCACATAAGCTCTACTTAAAAAGACAAACTGTTGGATCCCCTAAATTTGTGGGTGTCTGGGTAATGATTCAGCACTGTAAAGCTTGCAAAGAAAAAAATTATGCCAATTTCGTAATACCTATTAATGGCAATCAAGAAATCCTCGAAGTCGTAATTTTATGAGTCGAATCAATTTGATGCTATTTCTGGATATAAAAACGTGTACAACAGTGTTCCTTTATTGAAATCCAATCATATCCCCGGAATTGCAAGACATAACTAATTAATTTAATGTAAAATTGTTAAAATTCAGTGCTGCCTAGCTTGCTTTGTGTGACTCTTGGTAAATATAAATTTAAGATATCCAATAATTTTTTTTCTGGACCCAAAATGACAAAAAAATCCGCCAATTGCACAACAAATTTTATGACCAGAAAAAGAAGAATATTAAGATTACCAAAGATTGAGTAAGGTTATTTCAGATATTTCTAAATTTCTTTCATTTGAATATTTTGAGCTTATTGGATACTTAATCGAAGTAATTGCTTTCAGTTTTTATACAAATAATCATAGAAAAAACATCTCTTTATGTAAATTAAGTAATAATTTATTAATGTAATAAATAATGTTATAAAGAAAAAAAAATGTCGTGAATAATATGACATAAGATTAAAATTTGAACAATTAACAACACACTTAATTAGTTAATAAATATTCATGTAGATTCACATATGAAAAAAGAAAAAAAAAGTTGGATAATTAATTCATGGCGTTGTTGTAAAAAAGTGAGTTATCTTTTAAATCGATCAGTTTTTATTATAAAACTTAATTGCATTTACGCAAAAAAATACAACAACAAAATAAGTGTTAACTGTTCCAAATTGTAATTAAATGATATCTACTACGATCAAATATTATAAAATTGTCATACGATATTTCTTTAGCTGCATTTTAGACTGAACAAAATTGGCGCAAGAGTTTGGAATTATTTAGATTGTCAGAATTTCATTAAAACAATTTCAGAATAAACAACAAGCATTAGCGTACATGCAATTAATCAATTCGAAAAATTGAACATTTATACACTACATTTAAATTCTAGGTGTCGCATTTTTTTTTGTGGTTAAATCTATATGTTAAATCTACTCTTTTTTCGAAAAATATGTCTATCCAAATTGCTTTATTGTGTTGAAATGAACACTAATCTATATCTATATCTACCCTAATTTTATAAAGAGGAAACATTTTTATTTTTGTATGTAACGAATAAACTTCTAAACTAATATTATACAGAGAATAGAAACCCCCTTAAGACCAAACTTAAAATGTTTCTTTAATTTCGAAAATTTTAATACAGGTAAACTCTAACTCACTCAATTTATTATAATTTTACAGTTATATACTACTCCATACTTATGTCAACCGTTCTGTGTCGATTTATATCGATGGTATATTTTTTTTTTTGAAAGTTTATGCCATTTTAATCCATACTATTAAATAAAAATTGTTTATCTATCTTGTGAATTAAAAATTTTTTTTATATTTATTAATCCATTTTTTATTAAATAAAAAATTTACATCTTACCTAATTAAAAGAAGTAATTATATATTTTTGTTTAATTTTAACACGTAAATATTATGAGAAATTTTCATAATTTTTTCGTAAATGATTTTATCAATAATTAATTAATAAATGTACAATATTTTTTGATTTCTTGAGAATGTTGTATATGATAAAATCTATAAAAAAATGTATATTTGTACATAAAAAATTTGTAAAATGAAGTGAAAACATTATTATTTGTTGCAATACGGGAATTGGCAAATTTAAAAGAGAACTTGGCATTATGCTTAAGACATAATTCTATAGAAATGTAATCTTTTTTTAATTTATAATCTACCACCACCTTACTAGAATCTTTTGAATTTTATATCTCAAAAAATACAAATATACCCGGGTAAGATAATTTTTGAAAACAAAAAAATTATAGTAGAATGAAACCAATTGGAAACGAAAGATAATATGATAAAAATGAAAGGAAAAACAAATTACGGGCGATATGAGTTCGGGAAGTAGGGAGGGGGTGAGTGTTTAAGGGTAAAATTCGGTTTATCTGAATTTTCGGCAAAACAATTTCCAGTGGGTTTCATCCTACTATAATTTTCTTCCACTTTTTATTATTTTTTAAGGCTTCTACTCTGGTCTAAAACTGAATTCTTTAAAAACTGTTTTTGATCAACAACCGATTCGGATCAATTTTTGATTTCACTATAACGCTTTGCATATAGCTCAATAATTTCGGGAATACACAAAAAATTGTTAGAAATGATTTGAAGAAAATACTCTAGAAAATAACAAACAATACTTAATTGTATCGTAAAATTCGCCTGCAGTGTTTTATATCAGAAGCCGATCTTTACTTTATCATGAAAAATATATAATTATTTTCCTGATAGCTCAAATACGTTCAAAGTAATCGTTTTGTCCTGATTTAGAACTTTTCTATTAATAATAAAATATTTTCAAAAACTAATTTTCATGATTTTTGAGTCTGAATTTTTATCTTTGAGTCTTAATGAGATTTGTTATCAAATATTTCCACAATGATGTATAAGAGTACCAAGTAAATTTTTAGCTTTCGATGATTCATTTAGAAGATTAATTCATTATATGGTTAGAGTGAGTAATTCTAATATTAAATACTTCAGAACGTTAACAGATTTTTGTATGATTTGTTTTATAGGGGAGAATGGGGTAATGATGGTCAGTGTACAATGGTGGTCAGCATCATTACTCCAAAACGAAAAGAGTTAGTAGTGCTAGACTAGGTAATAGACCTTCGTATTGCACCTTTTAGCTTGTCGGCAAATGTCTGTTCAGTTACTAATAGATATTCGAGGGTGGTGCATCTTAATTGTTTTTTTACCGCTTTTGATACAAAGAAAAACTCTACAGCTTAGCGTTAATTATAGATTATATATATATATATATATATATATATATATATATATATATATATATATATAGATATATATATATATATATATATATATATATATATATATATATATATATATATATATACACTTTTATTAGCTTCACTCGTATGTTTGTTTGTCTGTAGGTAACTCTCTGAAGTTGGCTGCAGAACGCATCTGAACGGATCCTTTGTATGAGAGTAATAAGGATAGAGCGTGTTTTTTTTAGTTTTTTTAAACTATTTTATATTTATTTTATGTTATGCTTATACAATAGTTGAACATAATATTTAAGAACAATCTTAGTTGATATATTTGAATTTTTTTTAATTACATTATTTTATATATGTTGACACAAAATCGGCTAATGACGATTATCTGATTGGCTTGAACATACTTTCGCTTTAAGTTCTTTACAGATTTTATATTTTTTATTTATATTATAAACATGCCAATTATTAATTAGTTCATAGGTCTAGCAAAAAGGCGATTAGGAACACAGAAACTTTGTAAAAAGCTATAAAACTTATTTATGAAGATGAATCTATGAGAAAAGTTGCGAAACTCATGAAAATACAATTTTCAACGCTAGATTGAAGAAAAAAAAATATACCAATGTACTCTGTGTGGATTTCTGAACACAGTCTTTGTGTAGTGGGTGGGAGTAAATTGAGGGTTATGTATGTGAAATTTTCTTATGAACTTAGACCGCCATTTCACGCAACGCGATCGATTTTAACTGAGAGTGTGGCTAATGATGGTCAAAACTGAATTTAAGAAAATTTAAGATGTCTTTTTATTATTATATCAAAGCCATTAAAAAGTTGCTAAAATAAAGGTGTTTTGTTAGAAAATGTGTTAAATTGATTTATATAAAAATATCGTTTAAAATTTTTATAGCTTAAGTGATCGCCATTATCCCGTTTTCCCCTAAACTGTTTATTATTTATTTATTCAAAAATCATCGGATGTATTAAAATCTACTCCATCGAGTCTTATCTTATGCCCCAAGCTAATTTTAAATGTATTTTATATGTCATCACAAAGAGACGCGTGTAAAAATTACAACATGAAACAGTAATTTTAAATACTATTTTAATCCACTAAAAATATAGATAAATTTGACATGTAATCAAAAGGTACATGTATTCCAAAAAATTGACATATATTCCAAAGGTAGGATTAATTATTGATCAATTTTGAAATGTAAGTACAAGATTAGAAGATTAAGAAACTCCGCTAATAAAAAAAAGTAACTATGCCTATTATCTTGTTTCCATTCTGTAAAATTACAAAAAAAAAAAGTAATTTGTTCTACATAGATTACAATATTTTTCACATAAATTTCAAGAAAAAGTACATTATAATAATATTAAAAATGAAGAAATGACCGCAAGTTATTATTTATTTATTTAAAGAAATGTAATAAATATAACAAGTGCTTAAAATATTGTAAATATATGCATATGTAGCAAAATGAAGACTATTCTAGTAACTACCAACCCGTTGAAAATCAATGCAGGACTTTTTCCTTATAAAAAAATTATTATAATCGACACATATATCTATCTAGTATATGCCAGAGTATTAATTTTAGTCCAAAGTTTGTAACACTAGAAAATATTGACCGCACAAACAAAAATTTGGTATATTCCATATGTCCATCTGTTTGTCCGTCATCAAGATAACTAAAAAACAAAAAGACATATCGAGTGTAAATTTTGGGACGTATTTTGGGCATATAGAATGAGTTTAAGTTCTAGAATTAGCAAAATCAACATTCTACCCATAGTTATAAAATTCGTATACATTTTCTCATTTCAATATGAATAGTTTCAGTATGTATAACACGGAGACTGGAATGCGTGATAAGCATGCAAACCCAATTTAATTGTATTGTTGATCCATTGCAAGCAAATATTTGATTTTGTTGAGATGTTTCTATAAAAATACTTCATTAGAACAAAATAAATCGCCCGAGCAGGGACTTGAACCCTGGACCCTTGGATTAAAAGTCCAATGCTCTACCGACTGAGCTACCCGGGCTTATATTTTGGTCTCAACTTTACGTAATACATAATAATTTAAATGATGTGTTACAATTATGATTATCGATGACCATTGTGGGAAGATAAAATCTATTTTCGAAAAACGGAAATCAAATTTATAGTATCTTCCTTCCATGCATTTTGTCTGCACTAGTTTTCAGTTAATAAAGTTTTATTTTAATTTTTTTAATATAACTTTTCGTAATTTGTTGAATTATTTTTTTTGTTGTAAATTGTTTTTTTTTCTAGATTTATTAAAGTGTAATATTTTGATTTCCAAAAAAAAAATAAAAAAAAAAATAATAATAATTATTATTATTACTATTATTAATGGAAAGTTTGTCTAATTTTTACTGAGAATGCACTTTCGACGTGTAAAATTATTATCATGAATTGAATAATTATTCTTTTATTTTGGAAATATATAGGGAAAGTAGGTAATATTTTGATTGTAGAAACTGTGGATGGAGTTGAAAAATATTATTTCGATGTTTAGAATTTCAAATGTAATACAGAGGAGTTATTAAGGTCTTTTTGATTATTTAAACTTGTAATATTCGGATTATTATTTAATTTATTGATCTCAAGGACTTCTATTAAATTTAATTTTTGGTTTTTGTCACAGGTATGTAATACCTACGGCTTGTGTTCAATATCAATTTTATGACCTGTATTGGTTAGAAGAATGGAGAAGTTAAAAAAAGTTTTATGGCTGTTTATGTGCTCTTTGTACCTGGTTAAAATTAATGTACCTGCATGACCAACATAAGCGGTATTGCGGACATCAAAACACGAAATTTAATTACATTAAATGTTTTGATCAATTGTTAATGTTGATCGAATAGACGCCATCGAATATTCAACAAACCTATACATAATGATATAGCAATAGCATACCTGTTAATCTGCCATCTAGATCAACATTTTTTATTTGTATTTTATTTAAATAAAAATGACTCTATTGAATAATACTCTAATATAAATTTAAATACATAATAAATTGCTTAGTTTTATAATAATATGCATGCTTCACATAATATACTTATTCTATGAATTCAAACATACACTGTGTATTAACAAATTATTGTAAACATCACAGAAAAAATTCCATTAGAGATTTGATCTAACCAAGTAAATCGTTGTTGAGTACGCAATGGCTAATTACGTTTTAATACTTAGACTACATTAAGTTTGAATAGTTGCTCGAATGGGAGACACTAAGGCCGTAAAGAAAATTTTAAAATTGCAAGACTGAAGGTTGTACCTACATTAGTCGATCAAAAAGCATATTTCTAATCAGGTTAGACAAAATTTGAATTCTCTCGTATGCTGAAATTACAGTTACATTTATAGACCAGGGTAGAAGCTTTTAAAAATGGTAAAAAGTGAAAAAAGTTATAGTTGCATGAAACCCATTGGAAACGGAAGATAATATAAAAAAAAATAAAAGGAAAAATAATTCAAAGGTGATCTGAGGTTGGGAAGTAGGAGGGGGTGAGTTTTTAAGGGTAAAAGATGGTTTATCTCGATTTCCGTCAAAACTACAAGTCCTACGGAAAAAAGTTAAATGGCAAATTTTTTTTGTATTTACACTTTTTTCTGATAACATCAAAATTTTTCGGTTGAAAATTAGGGTACTTTTTCGATATTTATTCAAAAAAAATGACTTTTGGTTGTTTTGCCGGAAATCGAGATAAACCGTGTTTACCCTTAAAAACTCATCTCGTTCCATTCGCCGACCTCAGATCGTCCGTAAATTATTTTTCCTTTCATTTTAGTTATATTATCTTCCGTTTTCAATAGGTTTCATCCTACTATAATTTTTTTTGGTTTCAAAAATTATCGACCCTATTACTTGGTATTGAGTTAAGAAGTTTATATCTATAGTTTAAAGGAATTGAAAATCATATGAATGGTCTTTATTATTATATTATGAAAATAAAATATAACGACCGAGCAGGAACTTAAACCCCGGACTCTTGGAATAAAAGTCCAATACTCTACCGACTGGGCTACCCGGGCTGATAATAGACGTAACACTATGTATGATGAGTGTAAGATCAGGTAGACAAATGTATAAAAGTTGATCACCAGTGACGGATCTAGGAATGGTACTGGTGGAAAACTGCCCCGGGACCACTAAGGGGCTCCAGAGGCCGGAAAAATTAGTATGTGATAGTTGTCTTGTGATTTATAGACGAAGTAGGGGCACAGGACTCCACTTTTGCCCCAAGGTGATAGAAAGTGGAGATCCGTCCTTGCTGATCACTGAGTATTATATAAAAATTATTGGTAAATTTAAGGAACAAGAAAAATCCATGAGATTTTTTTATTTGGTAAAAAACATCTATGGTTTTATTCTTACTCATACTATATTAATCGAGCTTAGAAGTTTATATATTTTGTATGAAGGAATTAAAAGTAACAAGTATAGCTTTTATTATTATAACAAAAAGTTTCGCCCGAGCAGGGACTTGAACCCTGGACCCTTGGATTAAAAGTCCAATGCTCTACCGACTGAGCTACCCGGGCTGTTGATGAACCTAACACTATGCATGGTCGGTGTAAATTTGGCACTGCAGTTATCTCACGAGTGCTAAGAACAAATGAGAATTTCATATAAGACGCTCTTTTTCCATTTTTCCGTTTTTGAGAAAGCATCGCTGGAAGTATGAACATTTGGACTTCATATAAAGAATAATGAAAACAAACTATTTTCTATCAAATTGACTTTAAAACAAGTAGTCTACTCGAAAAAGAAACGCAATAAAATAATATTGACCGTACAAAGTTTTTCTATAGGTCTTCATAGAAACATCTAATTAGTCCATTAGAGCCAAATGTCCGCCCGTCCGTCATCACGATATTCAAATGCGAAAAGAGACAGCGATCTGAAATTTTGGTGACGTATTTTAAACATAAAAGGTGAGTTTAAATTCGTAAATGAGCAAAACCGGTCTATTGGGTCCAATGGATTCTTGACTCATCTTTTAAACTATAAAAGAAGAAAATTTAGAACACAAAAAAATTTTTATGTTAACATATATAACCGTATATAGTATATATTTATAGTATTTTATGAATGCTAATTAAAAATAGCCCAAACAATGAAATTCAATCATATATCCATTATCTAAACAATTAACTCTGTTAGTTGTTATCTTCACTTATATCTTCATTACATAATAACAAATAATTGAAAAAAAACTCAGTAAAAAATAATATTTTTGTACATATATTATTTAATTAACACTTTTTAAATGTATAGAACAATAAACTCACCTATACAGATTATTTGGCAAGTAATATTTTGGTTTTAACTTTCTTTCCATTGCATATTATTTAGATACTTAAAAAGTACATACGTAGGTACTGCGTGATTTAATTTGTTAATTAAGTTGCAAGTATATTATTAATAAATCCAAAACTACCTGTTATGTTAGTAGGTGTAGGAATATAATTACTGTTTTTTTATAACTCCAAAAATATATTTTGTAGTTTAAGAATATTATTAAAAATTCTCATTATCTTTAGATTGAATTTAGTGTTCTATAAAGAGTGTTGTTTCGTATCTAAATATAGATTCAGATACATTGCTAAACATATACTGACAATAATGGACAAAGAACTTATCCCCCTAGTGATGTATAAATATGTTTGGGTACTTGAGGTATTTCTAGCGACATGAGTAATAACAATATTTTCCATTTAATTTTGTAAAGCAAGGTAGATTTTAACGATATAATTTGTAAGCTCAGGTAAGCGATGTGTATAGTGTTTATTACTACTACAAATTTATTCAATTATGTTCTACCGATATATACGCCTGCTTTATAAAATACATTATTAAAGACGCAAAGAACACAGCATCAGGCGATACTTATATATACTTATTAGTTTGTCGCTTTTTATAAAATTGGTCGTATGTACTCTCTCATTTCAATGTGAATAATTTCACTATATATAGCATGGAGACTGGAATGCTCGATAAGCACACAAACCCAATTTTACTGTATTCTTGATTCGTATCCATTAGAAATATTATATATGATTTTGATGAGTGTTTCAACAAAAATACTTTATTTGCAAACAAAATAAGTCGCCCGAGCAGGGACTTGAACCCTGGACCCTTGGATTAAAAGTCCAATGCTCTACCGACTGAGCTACCCGGGCTTACGTTTCCTGAAACAAATTTCCGTGACTGGTTATAATTTATATGATGTGTTACAATAGGGTAGTTTACTTTTTAATAAAAAGGCACAAAAAATAAATATTTTTACTATATATACATGATTTCTTGCCATAAAATTGCATTAAAATTTAAACCTTATTTATGCCTGTAAAAACGCTGGCTGCCATTTTTGTGATATTTTGGTATATAATGTTGAGATTAACCAAACCCTTTCAAATATTTTTACTAATTAAGATAACTGTTTAGATTGAACTAAAAGATGACAACCAATAATTTTTACAAAAATGACGTCACACCATGGTAGTCTAGTGATTTAGGTCGCGTTATATAAAGATAAAAATATCGCATTTTATTTTTCAGATACTAAATTAGTTATGTGTTTTTCAAATTCAGAATATTTAAGAATATTTCTACATAAATTCTAATTTTTGTCAAATTTTATGCTATATTTTTCATTACCGAATGTACCGTATTATTATAATGAAACTAGAAATAAAATTTGAACCCTTATCAATCACCGATGAAAAATTGAATAAAATTTCTATTCTCAATCAGGAATGAATTCATTTTCATTGCGCTTTGATCGCAAAATGCTAATGTTGTTATAAATTATAAAATATTATCATTTTCGAAAAGTTTAAAACTTTTGCAGATTCTGCTTACATTCATCCTCGATACAATCGATACAATTAAAATTTGTAAATTTTCTATTTAAAAAAATTCTATTCTCAAAAAGCTATTTTAATAAAGGTATTTTCAAAATACTCCTACGTAATTTATTTTACAAATACAAAAAGTATTTTTTTTTTGTAACAGACATTATTCTTTCACCTAAATTATGTGTGTTGAAATAATTTAAATATATATATAGTTGTTTATTTATGTCCTTTTTCAGTAGCGGATCTAAACTTTGGTTTTTATTTTGTTGTTGTTTAGTTCACACATTTTTTGACGTTTTTATTTATTATTAAAAAGTTTTAAGATAATTTTAAGAATGAGATTTAATATATGCTTGTGAATTAAAAAATGATTAATATTAAATATTAATAATCAAATTGTTAATTTAAAATTGATTGCACAAGTAAAAATAATTAATAAAATATTCTTCAAGACTTAGAAACCTAAAACATCAATCACAGACTATTACTTTTTAATTATTACTTTTAATTATTTATTTATAATTTGCATTTATCTACATTTTAAGTAACTATTATTGTCGAGCAAATGAAACACAAAAATAGGCCTTATTATGAAAGTTTTGCGGAGTAAGACGAATTTTAATGCGATATAGTGCGTTGGATTCGTGAGAGTTTCTAGAAATCTTGTAAACTAATCTAATTATGACTAAATCCCAAATTTGAGCCTAAGAAAAATGCTGAAAAGTGTATTTTAAAAAGGCAATTATTAAAAACGTGAAGTCGGTAAATAATGGTTAAAATTATTTCTATTTTGTTACCTCGGGGTATTCACGATTTTATAGGGGGTATTTAGATTTATGGCTTATTCTCTGTTTTTTTGTTCTTCTTATACGAAGATCATTCTGAGAACAAACATGAAATTTTTACAGAGAACAAATGCACAAACCATTTCTTTAATATGTGACGAAACGGAACGTCCTGTCCACGACAACTTAAATAACTAACCATATTCACAATTTAAGGTTGTTGAATATTAGTGAAGGAAGCTCCATTTGAATTTCTATGGAAGATTTTTTAAATTTTATTGTCATTTTGAATTTTAATTCTTTTTAGACTGTGAGATTACAGTTACTACACTTCTGTTGGATCCGATTCTGTTTTTTTTTATTTTGTTTCAATTAAATATTTAAAGGTAAGGTAGGTACCTACTTAAAATTTCAAATGCATTTTTTTTAAAATTGTCTGCACATTCTTATATTTAAAAAAAAGTGTCATTTGAAATTTAAATAATTATTTTTTGTGGTAGGTGTTATTTACACACGATTTTTAAGTACGTATTGTTATAAATAAATTATTTAAATTATACATGCAAAAATGTAACACACCAAAAAAATTGTTTAAAAATGATTAACAAGATACAAACGGATAAAAAATTGACTTTTTACTTGTGTTTGATACGTTGTTTTTGTTTCTATCCTGATAACTGAAATTATCGTATAGTAGTATTTTAAACTAAAGATATTGTTTTCAACTATCTGCATTAAAATGTTATTGTGATTACAAGTTAGAAACAGTAGAGGTTTTGCGAGAGACATGCTTGGGTGACCACCCAGCGATTCAAGCTAAGAAAGGCTTTATGCTCGAAAAAACGTGTAAGAATCTATACTTCATTTTCTTAATCAGTGTTTGCAAAACATTCATGGAAATAATCATTTATAATTTAAATTACAACGTAAATATTTTCAAAATACCAAAAAAAAATATCAATGTTTTGTGAATTTTTATTTTGTAAAAATCATTTTAATGTTTAAAAATCCTAAACTATTATAAAACCTAAAATAGATAGGCGACTTATGTCCTATACCAAACTTTTTTCACTAACAACTAATTTAAAAGAAAACGATTTGCATCCAAGTTAAAGTTGGGATTGGGAATTATTAATTTTTTTATTTTAATTTTATTTTTATATTTCTAAATTTTTATTTATTTATTTATTTTTTTCTTTTTGAATAAAATTTCTAGTTTAACATTATTTCAATTTATTTGAATGTTAAAAAATTGTACATTAAGTTTGTAATATTCGTTAGAATAGATATGAATTAATACGATTAAAAATAAACACTGAAGTCACAAAATAATTATTTGATAAATCGACCTAACATTAAACTAAAGTCAAAAATCACAAACACAAGAACATTTAATCACACTTTAACAAGTCAAAAATAAACACCAAAATATAATTCAAAGCACAATTAATTAGCAGATAAGGAAATTATAACAAAAAATTTAAATACAAGCGGAAATTTTTGATTTAATAGTAAACTGCTCAATTTAAGTAATAATAAATAAAATCAATAATAAATCATTGTTATAGTAATGCGTAAAATATTTTTCTTAATGAGTCTTTTAAAAAATATTAGATGGCATTAAGTATTACAAACATACAGAGAAGTCTACGAGAGGTTTTTTTTTAAGAAAACTAAGAGAGTTCCTTATCTATCTTAGACAGTATAAACTGTGGTAGAAATTATTTTTGGTATGTGTATAGAAAACTTTTTATAACTTTATCAAATGAAAAGTGATAAAAATAATTCTTCCAGAATTTTTTTAAATTAATTTTCAGTTTTTGGTAGATAGTATTCTAAGGAATGGGTGTGTAATTTTTATAATAAACAAAGTTTAGAAATTTTAAATATATTCATTTACACAACCAGAAATTAATGATCTGCTTCCAAAAGCCATACTCCCTAAATTTTGCGATTTTTATAAACATACTTGAACTAAATAATTTTACATGCAAATTTTTGAAATTTGAAAATCGTTATAGAGTTCCTACTTGATGACATTATGGTCACTTTTGATCTCATTGTTATTTCAAGAACACACAATTGAGTAGAACAAAGAAATAGTGATCTCAAGAACATTTAGCGCTTATAGTGTTCTTGACTAAAGTATAGACTTTTTTAATTCAAGAAGTTCATTATTTTTACTGCCAATTATATTTCCCATATCTCGGTAGTCGTCCGTAACGCGATTACATATTTAGTTTTCCAAATATTATCAAATTTCAAATTAGGCTATTCTATCAGTAATTTCGTTTTGAACTTTTACAGTCAACGGCTATTAATTATATCCTTTGTTAAAAACTGATTCATACGGAAATTATTTAGAGAAGTATTAACTTAAAATTATTTGTTATGTTTTAGTGCATTTTTTGCAAATATACCTATATATTTGCTTTGGAAAATTGGGATGTTTTGGGAAAATGAAAACTTTTCCCCCCAAAACATTTTCAATAATTTTTGGGACATAAATATAATATAACAAATCATCCAAGAAAATGAATCTAGTATTCGATCACAAAAACACTTGGAAATCCTACTATTTAACTACATTCCCATAAAAACTTTCTGTTAAGACGATGAATCAGTCAAAATAAGACATTTATAACAACGAGAGAATTATTCAAAAGGATAATTAAAGCTCAGAAAACAGCTTGACTTGAAAAAAAAACAAAATTTTTTTTTTAGAATTTTGTTTTGAGAAAAACTATTTGTTGGGACCTGCGATTTTATATATTAAGGTTATTTATGTTAAATTCCATTATGATAATTACTTTTTCGAGACACGTAAATTTAATTTAATTTTTACTGCTCAAACTTGAATAAAAGATTACAATAATTTTAAGTATACTATTTCTGTGGTATCAGACATCGAACTGTGGATCCGAAGGTTCCGTATTTTAATCCTGCCACGGTCGCAATATCTACGTAATATTTCATCAAAATTACTAATTATAATGTCTCCAATAAATATTTATGATGAAATTGAAGGATTAAATAAAGTTTACAATTTGACGTAGTATGCCAAAATCTAGAAAATTTTGTTTCTATATTTTTTTATTCGAAATCTTGCTCAGTGGACAATTGAATAAAGGCAGTAATATTTTCACCTTATTTCACCTTAGACAAGTGGTTGCGAGTTCAAACCCATGCAGTGGCAATTTGATCAATTATAATTCTATAAAAAAGGGGCGGTTGGTTGAACACACTGCCGTCGCTTGAATAAGAACGAAGTAACCGAGTCCACGAACAACATTACAACAATATAATCACTTTGTGCTAGAAGGTATCTAAAATAAGTGTTCTAAAACGATAGTATAGAGGACCAAAAGGTCAAGGTACAAGGGACACGGTTGTGGTTCCCCTCCTAATTTACTCTACATGTCATTCCAAACTCTTTGTTATATTGGGACTTTGCTTTAATTCTAACATTTTTGTTACCAGTTTATTTTTGAAATTTATTACTGAAGGTAAATATGACCCACTTTATGCGAAAACCTTTTAATAATACAAAAGTGGAAAAAGTAAATTAGACTACAAAAATACAGGAAGTATTCGATAAATCAATTATCGATTTATTATAGATATTATTGCTGGTACAATTCAAAATAACCTTAATTATAAATAAAACCAATTTTCCCTTTTAATTTTCCAGGACAAGGATTATTACTTATCGTTGATATTTTTTTATTTAATATTTGTATGTTCTGTTCAATCATCATGACCCATGTCGTCTATGGATAATTAAAAAATTATGATTGAAATTGTTACAAGTTCAATAAATAAAGTTATTTATTAAAATTGATATTAAATTGCAAGGATATTTTATAGTTGCATACTGGTTTTCTTGTGTCTGATATACAACATTCATTGGTTTCAACATTTTACTCCAATTAAATTAGACAACCATAACAATTTTTGATTTAACTTGTTACTTGTTTTTATTGTAACCATACGTAGCCCAGATTGATGTAGACTAAATTGGTTAATTAAACGTAATATTAAGTCAGAAAATAGTATTTTAAAAGTTGTTTGAAGTACAATTACATTCTCTGTAATTAGTTAATTATGATTATGCCTTATTTAAACTATTTATTTGTGTTAGTATTAAGGTATACGTCATTCCAACAAGGATGTGTGCAAATTTTGAATGAACTCCACAAGAGTTTTTTGTACGATGTACTCTTAGAATATGTAGGGGTACTGCAGCCATATCCCGTGTTCCAAGAACTTTTGACCCTCAATACTCTCGTGTAGAATACCCCATCAACTGAAGGCAAAGATACTTTCTGGCACAAGGTGGCAATTATATTGTTTTCATGTTGTTGGTTAAGCCGGTTACTTCGGTATTATCCATGCAACGACAGTATGATCAACTAACCGTCCCTTTTTTTATCATAATTGATCAAATAGCCGCTGCCTGGATTCGAACCCGTAGTCTCCAGTCTAAGTAGTCAAATAGGTGCAGGTATTAGTGCCTTTACTCACTTGGCCTCTGAGCCGGTTCAATCATGCACCATTTAATATTATAATTGAAGTACACTTGTTAGGTAGACTTACTTACACAATTTGAATTCATCATGCAACAATGTAAACTGATCAGTGCTTCCATTTTCAATATAGTTTGTAAAATTTTTCAGTGGTACAATTTGGTAATTTCACATTTGTAACAAATTGATTTTAGTGTGAAGTAATTGTAGGAAAAATTGAAAATAAGAGTCTATACGATGTAATTCAAATTTGATCTGATATTTTCTGAAGATTTTAAGATTATCGTTAGTGCTCTCTATTTATTAAATTTAGGTATTCCATTGATTTGAGGTTCTTTGTGACGTATGCAACGATAAGGGGAATTTTCACAATAGAAAACAGTTTATGATATATTGAAGATTGAACAATAGGGAATGAAAATTAAATTAAAATTGATTCAAATACGAATAAGTTATTAGCTCTTAAAGTTTGTTTTCTATGTTTTTCTTTTCGAGCTTTAAGCGATGTGCTTCTTAATTTCTTAAGGGTCTTTTATAATAACATTGTTTATTATATTTTTATACGTTTAAAGAATATTTGTCTTTATTCTCATATTTTACAATTTTGTCAAAATATTTTCTTGATGAAACAGAAAATAGCCAGACAGGAACTTTTTTATGTTTTAAAAGGAGAGTGTGCCTGCAAAATTTTATTATTAACTATCTTGGATTTTAAATGTTAAAAATTCTGTTCAAAATACGGATTTACTAGAAAACAAATTAATCTTAGCACTCGTTGGATGTTTTTTATATTTATTTAATCAGGCTGCCATTTTATTAATTTCGTGTCGTTCATAATTAATAGCTTGTTATTGTATAAATTTTTGAAAACGTTTTTTATAATAATTAATTGTTTCCATAACGTTTGGCACACAAGATTTGCATATTCAAAAACTCAAAATAAAAATAAAAACACATCGCATAAGCTTTTATGTAATATGTGACAGGCATTAGAATAATAATTACATGATATTTTAACATTATTTTTTATCTTTTATTGCATAAATTACACTGATTTATTATAAAAGTGTTTAGCCATGCTATTTCCGATGCTAGATTAAAAAAAAAATTTTTTTTATTTTTTTTTAAATAATATTTTTATTCTTCTGATTTATTTAATATGATAATTAAAATACATAATAATTAAGATGAGAATTCATAATATTATTTAATGCCATTGTGAATAACTACTAGAATAATATAATTTTTACCTCTATATACTCACTAAAACAAAATTTATGTTATTCGAGAAATTTATAATATTTTGGATCACATGCTTCAAATATCGATAAAAAAAAAAACGAAATGAATTATAGGTGAATTGCTTAAGTAGTTTAGTAGTACAAAAATTTGAAATTTCTAAAATACTGTTTATTCTACATGAACGAGGATAGATTTTACGAAAATTGTAGATACATTTAATTTATAGCTTTTCAAAATTACTCTCCATGATACCTGTAATTTTTATATCCACGTCCAATTCAATATTACCTTTTAAAGATGTGTTCCAGATACTATTTTTCTTTATTTGAGTTTCATAGCCTGACACAGCATCAGCATTTTCACAGTTTTTTGTAAAAATGTTTTAAATCAAATCAAATTTTTATTCAAGAATGTATAAAAATAAATTTAAATCGTCGATAATTTTAATTGATCGAAAATAAATTGATTTTTCAACCTCATGAAATAATATGAGGTGAATTATCAATTAAATAGAAACAAAGTTCTACCATTGAAAAGTAAAACTTGGCCGGTATGGTAGATGTGTGGCAATGATGAGCCACTATTTCAATCTTGTATAGTATTCACAGTTATTAATAAATCGAAGTCTATTATTGAACTACAAAACTGTAAAGTTTTGAGCAGTGGCGGAGTAAGACCTAAATTTAATGTGGGAATGGAAAATTTCGTGATGCCTTTTGGTTTTTCAAGAAAATGGATTTTATAAAAATAGATTAGAATATCCAATTTCATCCAGAACTGAAAGTCTTGCTTGACCCGTTGTCTCGAAGAAGTTTTTATTAGTTTTTATTCTGAAAGCCTGTATTGTTAAAAAAAACGTACGAAAGACACTACAATACGTGGATTTTTGAGTTATGCAAAAACAAATTAATTCAGGGTTAGGAAATTAACATGTGTCCGAAATATTGACCTCTTGATCCGATTTCAGTCGATATCTCAAAAAATGCATCCAATTGTTAAATAGATGTTATTTTTTAAATCTACAGGTCAAATTATATTGCATATATTTTATTGAAATCGGAGGCAACGAAATTTTCGCATTTTTTTACTTTCTTACTGGTACTGGTTACTTGTAAAAACTGTGTCGTCTTCGATTGATTTTGAGATATTGTTTGAAATCCGATCCGGAGATCAACATTTCGAGCAAGTTTCAAGCGAAGATTAGAAAAACCGCTATCCAATCGTAAAATATGTGTTATTTTTGGTTGTTCTAGACCCAAATTACTCTGGTAAACATAAAAACAGCAATTTTTTTTGGCGATTTTTGAGGTTTTTTACAGTTTATAACAACGAGTTTGCAGTTCGTTTGTCTGTGTCTATTACCAATCTATGTTTATTAAGTAGTAACTTTCGAATGCCTTGTTCGATTTTGACATAATTTGGTAGGCACATGGATCACACTCAGAAATTCACTGTATTCGGTAAATAATTTTTTTTGTCTAAAAAAAATTAAACTACTAGTAAATTACAGATTTAGATATTATAAGCTAATTAACATTAGAAATTAAAAAAGTTTCATGAAAAAATTATCCTTTTTTTCTTTGTATATATACAGGTAGCGCGAGTGAGTTACATCACCTTTTTTTATTTGTATGGTTTTTATGAATGTAGTAATTTTATGGTTAAGTAAAAGTAAAACCTAGTCAATGTATGATCAACAAAATTTTTTTTTATACTTCTTACTTGGTAGTATTGGTCTGAGAGCCAGCTCAAAAAAATTCTTTGAATATACTAAAGCCGATCATTTGACGATTAATTGTAGTAGTTGTGTACACATACGGCGGTCAGTCAAGAAAACGGTGGAACAAGTGTCACATATATGCTATCAAATCGGTTATGATTGCCGTGGTGCTTAAATGAATTCACTAAAGTGGAAATTGTGAAACAGATGTTATATTGCATATATAAATAACAGTTATGCAGTCAGTCAGTTAAATGTGAGAACGGAGCTGGTCAGCAAGCCCTAATGTATGTAAAATAAATAAATAAGGTGCAATTCATTTATTAAGCTTAATAATTTTTTAAAGGTACTTAATTGTATATTAACCAAAAATAAAACATTCAGTCAACCATATTGTGGAACAACTCTCGTCATTCAGCCAAAAAATTTTTAAAATTGTTGTAAAAAAAGAAGAAGCTGACTGACGGGAGTTGTTCCACAATATGGTTGACTCACAATTTTATTTATGGTTAATATACAAGAAAGTACATCTAAGTAATTTTCAAGCTTAAGAAATGAACCTTATTTATTTATTTTACATACATTAGGGCTTGCTTACCAGCTCCGTTCTCTCACATTTAATTGGCACACTGACATTTAATTAGCATGACTGTTATTTATATGCAACATACAATTTGTCAATATTCAGCTTTAGTAAATTCATTTAAATACCACGACAATCGCAACCGTTTTGATAGCATATATGTGAAACCAGTTCTACCGTTCGCTTTACTGACCGCAGTATGTATGTGTACATAACTACTATAAATACTTGTAAAATTATCAGCTTTAGGAAATTCAAAGCATTTTTTTGAGCTGGCTCTCCGTCTATATAGTCTTTACAACAAGGTCTTTATCACAGCTAAGGTCTTTAGAGTTACAATATATATTTATTATGATTGATAAAAAATAAGGATAAATTATTTTATTTTCTTAGATTTGTTGTATTCTGTTCATCACAAGTAAAATACAAGGTCAGAATTAACATGAAACTATTATTATTATTATTATTTTTTGATAATAAAAGATCCACTTAGGATATCCTCAGTAGTCATTGAATTTTTTAAGGGCACAAGCAGATGTTTTTTAACCTTGTGATTAATTAAGATATTTTTGTCTTTTATGCGTTGAATGTGCGTATTTACATTAATAATATAGTAAGTCATTGGCTGAATTATCGAAGTATATGACAATGCGTTAGGCCATGTTCCGGTAGCATTTAGTGAGCATAATTATACCCACATAAAAAAGTCCGACCGATTACGTCATATTCAAATTGAATTAAAAATTAAATTCCTATTCCTATTATAACCTATTCAAATTTTAAATGGGAATGAATAAGTGTTAAAAATTCTGATTAAACCCTGTTAATGTCCGAAGAATTTTGTATTTTTTCTATTTTTATGTAGTTCTTCTATGAACCATTTTCAATAGCTATTGGAATATTTTAAAGTAAAATTGAAACTGTCTTTTATAATAAATTTTGATCAATTTCACATGTACCGATGTCTGATTATAATAAACCCATCACAGCAAACATCCAAAGAAGTGTTTATTAATACTTCTGTAAGACGCCTCAATTATGACGTCGTATGATTTTTTTTTAACTAGTCATAATTACGAACTCTTTAAGTAGTCTTTCTTTTTTATTTGCAAAAGAAGTCATTTTTATGAGTTTCGTATGAAGTCGAAAAAATGAGCACTTTTAGGAGTGTTTTTATCGGGTTTTATCAAAAAGTCAGAAATAAGAGGTCTCTTTTATTACTTTTATTTTATGTTATTTATGAATTTATAACTTTTGATCCGTGAGTAACAAGTCATCAATCCTAACACTAAAGAACAGTCTATTCTTAAAAAATAGTTTCCTAGTAATTTTAAATGTTACTCCATACCTTAATATAGCAGTTAAATCTATTGATTGTATCGATTAATTAATGATCTAAAAATAAGACATTGGATATTTTAAAAAATTTTGAAAATTATGTTGTTAAAACAAAATAATTACAACCTTAACATAATAACTTTACTGTGTGCTATATACTAACAGGTAGTTTAAACAGGTGAATTATATTTACGTAGGTGTTAGTTGCACAACTAGAGACTACCATAAGCAGAAAATTTCTAAATAACTGGGTCGAAGGAAGTTAGCACATGCTTTTTTTTTTAAATTTAATAAAATTTTCTATGTATTAAAAAATGATGAAAATTGTTACAAGTCCGTCCAGTCATTCTATCCAGCCGATTTTCATAATTTTTTTTAAATAAAAGCTATTTTTGTCTAGATGAAGCATCAAGCATTGGATTACATCTATCTTTACCTTTCTCAAGTTACACTCAAACTTGATGTTGTTATAGTTTTGTATCCCAATATCTATTAAAGATAGAGAGTTCATTTTCGTATAAGAAAACTGAGCAACTCAAGACCTATCATTTGATTAAACACTCCAATTGAATGAGATTGATGGGAGCAAAACACACACTCATAACCTTTTTTTGTGTGATTTGAATGATTAATAGTATCAGGCCTGTTTGGAAAAATCCACCAAAATTGGACTAAGAAAATTCGACACCAATTTTACCAGACCATAATCTTTATTCAAAAAAATTATTATAAATAATTATTTACAAAATTAAGAAATATAATAAAATTTTTGAATTTTGCACCAATTTACACATTAAAATTTCTTTCGCATAGCTACAAAAAAGTTCGGTATCATTTTACCAAAAAATTTAAGAAACAGACGTTTTCAGTAGAAAAAATTGATACATGGATTTGTTTATATAGGTATTATTTCTCGGGCATAAGAAACGTTTCCGAAACATAATGTTTTCTATACTGAGAAAAATAGTTACACTGCGACTATAATTATCGTGGATTACCTGAAATTTTCTTAACAGTAAAATGATTTCTGTTATATATAGTATAGTTTTAATTAACTGTTGGTGTGATTTAATTCACTAGATTTCGTTGATATCAACTTTGTTTTAAATTCAAAGCGAATTGATCATCTTGTTTAGGAAACTTCATAAATATCATCTAAATCATAAAAAAATATAAATTTGTTAATTGACACAAATATACATAATATGTCTGCATATCGGAAATGCTTGTATGTACAGAAAGCACGCAAGAATTGTGTAAGTGATGGGCCTTAACTCATGAATACCAAAAAGAAAAAGTTCATTATTCCCAGTACTACAGTGATGGAAGTCACCAAATTTAAATACGTTAGTGTTTCGGGCTATCAAACTGCAGGGATCTTATACAGGTTACTAGGTGACGACAAATTTATTCGCGTCCACAATCAGAGCATCGATTGATGCATTTTATAACAGAGAAATATTTTTTAAATGTTAACAATCGAATGATAACATAGTTAATTTTGATGATTTAGTATGTCGTTGGTTGAACCATCATTGATGTAATAGTTAATAATTACAATAATGCATGCCAAGTCAGGACAACGGTATAAGAAGAAAAAGAACGTATTCATTTTAAGAAAAATTTCTAATTGCCAATTTTCAAGCTCGTCAACAGTTTACCAACAGTTTTTCCTTTAACTAATTGCAGTTGTGCCAACTTTACATACCTGATAATATTCTGTAATCCTAACAAAAAAACTATTCTACCTTCAAATCATAATCTCAAACAGTATATCATAGAAATCCATGATTCTTTTAGCCTTAGCGTGTAACTGTGACAGTTGGTTGAGTATACCAACACATAATGTTTAAAAAAAAAAATCACAATGAAAAAAAAAAAATTCGCAAATCAAATATAATCCTCCAAAGCGAACTAACAACACATAATATATATAAATACATATGTAAAGTATATATGTGCAGTCATCCAAGTCATTTACTATATGAAACAACATTTTATAAAAAAAAAAGAGTATTTTTTTTACTAATAAAACAGTGATTCTTCCATACACACCACATATATTATAACAACAACAACACAGAACCGCCAATTCTTCGTATCAGTAATACGTTGTATTAAAAAAAAAAAATTATAATTTTTTATATTACCTCTACCCACCGCGCGCTAAGTTGTAGATAGCAGCTACTGTTGTTATTTGAATTCAGTTTAATATTGTGCTTCTTAAGAGAAAAAATATATAAAATATTGTACCGGCTAATAATCATCATTGAATTAGTGAAATAATAAAAAATAATGAATTTTTGATTTTGTGTGAATTATTTGAGTGATTTTAAATTAGTGTTTTTTTTTTTTTTTTTTTACCACAAAAACTTGGAAGTTTTCCACGAGTGTGTAATTTTTATATATTTTGGATTTAACGTACAAGAGAAAAAAAATATAATTGTTGATTTAAAAATGGGACGACAATCTCATATTATGGTAAGAATATTATATTTTTAAATTGTAATAATTATTATTATTTATAATTAGTTTTTGTGGTTGAATAACCTTGGACGCGTTAATTTTATATTTTTAAATATAAATTATTATTAATTTATAATATTTAGATGAGTTACTCATCTTCCAAAAGTTTGAAGATAAAATTAATTTATTTAAATATAAAAATTATGAGATTTAAAAAAAAAAGAATGATTAATTTTAGAATCAGTTTCACTTTTTATTAACTTTTATTTTCAATGATCATTTTAATGTCAATATAATGTTTTATTTTCAAATCATATGGTAAAGAACTATGATTTAACATATATGTGCTAACCGCATTAGAGTTCTTTGTTTTCTTTAGTAAGTACTTGTTAGATAGCTATGGAAATTTTGCTGTAACATTCTTTTAACAAAGATCTTCGTTTTGAAAGGTCAAAGATTTTTAATTAGTATATATTAGTAATACCTTTGAAAAAATCCATAGTTTTGGGAATTTCGATTTTAGAAAATATATCTATTAAAAATGGAAATTTACATATTAAAATGCTTGAAACTATTTTGGTATGACTTTTTATTATATGTTTGTTTCATTATCCAAGAATATTGAATTTTCGCAGTTTCGCAGAATGCATTTTGGTTTTATAAAAATTGTTGTAGTATTCAATTGTTCATGTCCATTGATGGTTTTGAAATATTTGTATTCTGGTGTCCATTTTGCGTAGAAGGATTGCAACGACAAATTTATTAATATATTGTGAGGAACTCATTCTATAAAACGTAAATGACTTTAATATCAGATTTTTGGTTTGAGATTTCGTTTCCTCTACTTGAAGGAAGTCAGATTTTTTAATTCATATATCTTCAAGGAGAGGAAATGCGGGCTTGGTACAGGATGCCAGCATTGTGGCCGTGACAACTTTTGTTCTTGATATTTAAAAGATTACTTTTCTTAAATATAACTTTCTTATTGGAAGTAATTTTCCAGAAGGATAATACAAGATTCTTGGTGCTATTATCCATAATTTTGTTTAAAATGCCTATTTTTCTTATTAATTTCTAAGCATTGTAATACTTTTCCAAACTAATGGATAAAAATGGATAAAATTAAAAAAGATTCTTAAATTTTGAACTTCATTTAATAGTAATTGTCTGAATGCTTAAAAATTTTTCTAGTTTCAAAATATAATTTTAAAATCAAAAATTCAATTTTTAAATTCTATATGCAAGTTTACAATTTTTGTATTCTGAGTTCTTCGATCACTTTTAAAGAAATTACACAAAAATGAAAATTATTTTTTAAAACACGAGATAAGAAGCATGTGTGAAGTGTAACTCAATTCGATTTGATGATGTACTTTCCATGTTTCAAAGATTTCGGCAATTAAAAATCATTCTCTATGAAACGTGTAATCGAACTCATATGGAATAGTACTCACTGAATGAGTTCTGAATTTGGTGGGACAGATAATAAGAGGGAGTTAGAAGGTTATAGCAAAAGATTTAAAAAAAATATATTATGGAATTATTTTTATACAATTTTCAGAAGACATATATTATAAAAAAAAAAAAAAAATACATCGAATAAAAAAATACTTTTATGTTCGATCTAATTTAAATGATACTCATATTAAAAATATTTAAAAATCTGTTGCTCATTTTAATTAAATTAATAGAATTTTTATACAATTTGTGTTCAGTTCTTGGGTTTGCTTAGTAATAAAAAAATTTTATACTGACTACATCACTTTTATTATAAAACATAAAAAAATTCGGCGTTTTCCACAAACCACACAAACGGATATAATTGTCAAAATATCTTTTAAATATTAGGGTGTTGGAATATTATAATTATTAAGACTATTAAATTAAAAAAAAAAATACTTCCATACAGATATTAATTATTATATAAACTAGGATTTTTATAAAATTTTATTTTAAAGATCCATTGTTTCGAAGGAAAACCGTGATTTATTTTCGTGATTATTTATGGGAGCGCTAGATAATTTTATTGTTAATTGGCTAACTGGTACTTTCACGTATATGATAGATCCTGATAAAATAAATATGATGTAGATACCACTATTTTTATTGTAAAAATAGTAAATATTTCCTATTTCCCCTGAGCATCTTCTTCGTGTCTTCCTACCATGCATAGGAAAAAAAGTAAAATTTTATAATTTTTTGTCAAAAATCCCTTTTTTTTCGAATGCAAGCTAGGAAGACAGAAGATGCTCAGGGGAAACAGAAAAAACTTATTGTTTTTACAACTCCATATGTGGTGCCTGCATCAGATTTATTATATATGGACCTATCATCATTCAGGTCGAAGCGTAGGCCAATTAAAAATAAAATTTTTGGCGTTTTCCACCGAAACTATATAGCTTAATTGTATCTTTTATTATACGGGCATTTTAAAATGGTACGATCTTTTTTCACGAGTTATTCTAAAAAGCCTGGATTTTTAAAGGCTTGTTTATGCTTATTCACGACTTGTTCCAAAAAATCTTCTGATTAGTAATTCCATTTAAATATTTTGAGATAATGAAAAAAATTTAGAATTTAAATCGTACTCAAAAACAAATTACTTTTTGTTTGATAATGTGAAATCTAGAAAAAGTAGATCTATTTCAATTTTTTTTTTCATATTCTCATGATATTGAATAAACTGTTTGAATGCTAAAACACTTTTTAATATTAAATTACCGGTAGTATAGTAATAAAATAAACAAACAAATAAAAAATATGCATTTCTATTTAGACCAGGGTCGATAATTTTTGAAGCAAAAAAAAAAATTATAGTAGGATGAAACCCATTGGAAATCGAAGAAAATATAACAAAAATGAAAGAAAAAATAATTTGTGGACGATCTGTGGTCGGGAAGTGGAAGGGTGTGAGTTTTAAGGGTTATTACCTACAAGTTATAGGTTATTAAAAGATCTACAACTTGTGTATTTACACTTTTTTCACATAACCTCAAAATTTATGTGAAAAATTGAAACAACCTTTTTATATCTTTCTATAACAAAAAAAATAAATAAATAAATAAATAAAAAATTTTTTCACGAAATTTGGTGAAAAATTACCTTTTTATGTTCCAAATGCACTGTAATTTTGTTTTATTTTTTGAATAAATATCGAAAAAGCACTCAAGATATTTTTTTTAAAAGTTTTTCCATAGGAGTTGTAGTTTTGCCGGAAATCGAGATAAACCGTATTTTACCCTTAAAAACTCACCTCCTTCCTCTTCCCGACCACAGACCGCCCATAATTTATTTTTTCTTTCATTTTTGTTATATTCTCTTCCTTTTCCAATGGGTTTCGTACTACTATAATTTTTTTTTCACTTTTAAACATTTTTAAAGGCTTCTACCCTGGTCCGGGTCTAATTCGGTAAACAGATCTTCAGTACTGATATTTGTTGGAATTAATTTATTTTTTTATCGATAACTTTTAAGATTTAAAACAATGATAGAATTATAAAGTATTATCAACGATTTATATTTTGAAATGGAAGAAAGAATTATTATTTATTTTTTTTGTATTATCAAGATTAGAATATTATGTTACATATTACAAAAAAAGATATACTTACATATATTACTTACTATAGACTGGGAGCTCGGGGCTGATTTCAGTATGGCTCTTTCAGTAATTTTATCAGTAGTGAATAATGTGAAGTACGGAAACCATGATCTAACAGGAATCGTTGTGTGCTTTTTTACATTTGAAAGGGTTGGATGAAATGAATTTTAAAAAAATTGTATTATAGATGTTTTACACTGAAAAAAAGGAGCTTTGTCTTTTTTGGTGCATTAATTAAAAATAATCGAGGTAGTGTGTCTAGAAGCATTCATGCATACATGTATACATTTTACCTACATTTTATATACATGTAAATTCTATGTGTGCATGTGTCAAAAGTTATAAATGCTCCGATATTTTTAATAATAGACAATAAAATCAAAACCCGTTTTAATGTTCGATAATATTAAACATGATATGCCAAAGTATATAAATTTATTCTAAAGTTTGTAACGCTAGAGAAAATTGACCACACAAATAAAATTTTGGTATAGATGTTCATAGAAGCATCTAATTAGTCAATTTCCGCATGTCTGTTCGTCATCCGATGTTAAGATAACTCAAAAACGAAAATAATTATCGAGTTGAAATTTTCGTGGAGTACTTTAGACATAAAAAATAAAATCACGTTTGTAAATGAGTAAAATCAGGTTCGTTAATGCTCAAAATCGGTCCATTGGATCCAATGGATTCATTATGATCCATTTTCCAAGTTTTGATTTGACCATTAAAGATAGAAGAAAAGTCCAAAGACAAAAACAGTTAACTTTTGTTTGAAAAATTTGTCCGTAAACTGTTTAGATTTGCCATAATTTTACCTTAAATTTAGCTAATAAGCAGAAATATAAATTCAATACACATTATTATTATGTATGTATCTTATGAATGCTTAGCATTAAAAATAGTTCAAACATTGATACTGAAACATATGTCGAGTATTTAAACAATTAACTCTGTTATAGTCACTTGATTATATATAAATTTATGGTCTACCATTATTTGTGACGGTTTTTTGTTTTGACTTAACTTAACTCTCATCCCATTCAAATGTATAAAATCAGTATTCCTGCCAGAACATGATTTCCGTAATTCTCATATTGCGACTTATCTCTGAAATAAAATCAAAGTCTTACACAAAAACCGTTACCCAAATTGGTTACGAGCTCTCAGTCTAATATTACTTAGTGTATGAAATAACTTTCTCAAACAAAACGGTAGTTTTATTGAACTTATATCACGATGTTGTAAATATTACTTAAATCAAGTTTACTTACTATTATTTATTTATTAAATGCAATCTAATTTTTCTTAAAAGAATTACTTGCACATATTAGGAATCCGTTTCACTGTGAATTTATATCCCAAATATTTGAACTATTATGGGAAGGATCAATGTTTGAACTATTTTTAATCATTATGATTCATAAAATATTCAATATATCTAGCCTATGTACTGTAATTATATGTTTATTAGGTAAATTTGAGCAAACATTGTAGCGAATCCAACAATTTTACGATAAAATATTTCAAACAAAAGTTAAAAAAAAACAAACATTTAACATTAATAATAAATTTTTCTTCTTTCTCTTATGGTTAAAAATATGGGCAATGGATTCATTGGATTTAATGGATCGATTCTTTTCATTCATAAACTTGATCTTACGTTTTAAACGGTTTAAAAAAGGGATTCTCAATTCGACAGCGTATACAATTTTTTTAAATTGTATGTTCGCGGATAACTTATGTCATTTATGAACCGATTTTGATAATTCTTTTTTTGTTGGAAAGAAGATATGCTAAGGGTGGTCCCAGAATAAGATGTATCTAATAGGACAGAAGGGGCACAATTTTTTTAATGATTAAATTTCATCACAAAAGCAAAAATAAAGAAAAGAACTGCCTTCAAAAAATGAAGTAAAAAATAATTTTAAAATAAAAACTTCTATAAATAATTTCCTTGTGATCAATTACCTTTCGAAGTCGGTGCCAATCTTATCATTAGCTAAACAATTAATTGGTTGGTATCGACTTCGAAAGGTAATTGGTTACTAGGAAATTATTTATAGAAGTTTTTAATATAATCTTACTTTTTAGTTAATTTCTTTAAAGGCGGGCCAGTTTTTTTAATTTTTAGGTCTAGAATAAACTCTCAAAATTTTAGCTCGTTATCATTTTTCGTGTTTGAGTTACGTTGATGACAGACAGGCTGGCAGATAAACGGAAATGGACAATTTGGTGATTCTATGAACAACTATACGAAAATTACAAATTACTTTACTCTGAGATAGCATATGTCGAGTATAAAAATTACTACGACTATTACTAAAAGTAATTACTACACGCATTCACAACTGTGCGTTTCAAATTGTATATAATATTTATGTAATATATAAAGTCATAAACATTGCCGGTAACATATACTCTCTATCAATAAAAAAATATTAAAACGAAGAATTAAATAACTATGAGACACACACGAGTTATAAGAGGAAATATTGTCAACTACACACTTTTAATATTACCGGAAGTTTTTAGTTTAAATGTATCATTTCTGTTTTAGACAAGATATTAAGTGAATAGTTTTAGATGATTATAAAAGTAATTTCTGTCACATATCACACACATCGTCAGTACAATTTTATAAATAGCAGTATCGATTAAAACCCATTAATATCAGAAAAGTCAATTGTCGTAATTTTAATAAAAACATAATAGTAAGAAAGTTGTATTAATTAAAACAACTTAAGTGTTTAAAAAAAATATATATATTTCACGTTTTATAAAAGGGAATCTATGTTTTTAAATAATTCTATTGGTTAAATAATACTTCCTGATAAAATGTTTCCTGTCTACAGGTTAAAGGAAGAATTTTAATATGCAACATGTATATAATATTCGTCAGAGAATATTAATTTTAGCCAAAAGTTTATATCGTTTGAAAATATTAAAGCCACTAACAAAATTTTCTGGTCTGTCCGTCTATCCGACATCAAGATAACTCAAAACATAAAAGTTCGTGAAAATAGGTCCATTCAACGATAGAAAATGTTTGTTTTTTATAAACAAAAAAAAAATTGTTTGAAATATTTTTTTCCTAAACTAACTGTTTAGATTTGTTACAATTTCTACACAATAATCACACACACATATATATATATATATATATATAATTGCAATACATATTAATTCTATATACCTATGTATTTATAACTGTATGAATGAAATAATAATTTTGAAACAAATATAATAAGTAATTTTTTAATATCTGGTATTGATTTTCGGTTAACTGTCGTTGCTTGTGACTAAATTTCCGTAAGACTATTACCTATTTTTATACTCGACATACATAATATGTCAGAGCATATGAATTATAGTCTGTAACACTACCTAATATTGACTGCACAAACAAAATTTTGGTATAGGTGTTTATAGAAAAATTTTTATTATTAAAACAAAAATCAGTAATTATAACACATATTAGTATGTATGTATACATATTTAACAGTATGTAGACTGGATACTTATAGTATTTTATGAATACTAATTAAAAATAGTTCAAACAATGAAATTCAATTATATGTCGAGTATCTAAACAATTAACTCTGTTAGTTGTTATCTTCACTTGTTATTATTTAAAAAATAATTCAAATAATTATTTTTATAAACTGCATAGTTAATTATAAAATACCAATAGTTATTATTAAGTAAATGATTTATTTTTAATTTCATGTGACTTAATTAAAGTTTATTATATTAATTAGATAAATTAAATATATAAAGGTTGTATATTAGCAAAACATAAATAAGATTTTTTACTTTCGTTTCTTTAAACTAGACTTTAAATTGTTGAATAATAATTGATTGTCAATTTAATATAAATAATTGAATAGGTTAGAGGAGCGCAATAGTGTTGAAGGATATAAAAATTGGTAAATTATCCATGATTATTGAGTTACTTTTTATTATTATGCATGCGTGAGGCATAATAAATATATTTAAACTAATATTATGAAAAGGAAACAGTTGTATTTTTTATGTAATGAATAAACTTAAAAACTACGGGACTGATTTGAAAAATTCTCCACCGTTGGGAAGCTACACTACCCCTCCCTCCCGGGTGACATAGGGCTAGTAAACGAAAACCTTAAAGTGTAAGATTCCGTAAAGTCTCGGAATAATATTCGATAAATAGATTAAACTTTGATTTAGATTTTGTACCATTTATAGTAATGGGATATTTGCCGTCTAGTTCTTCCTATATTCTCTCTGGTCAGAACTTGTCTCACTAAAATCTCTGCCTGACGGAATTCTAAATACATGACCCAACCATCTCAATGTCTATACACTGAATTCACAGATAATGTGTATTCTTATTATATATCCATTCACTTGTTATTATTTTCGACTTTCTCTTATAAACAAGTCTAAATTTTCTACATACGAATATCATCTTATATAAGTCGAAGAAACCAGAGTATATATTTTTTTTATATATAGCTTCGCAAACTTTTGGCAAAGCGTGACGCGGCTTGTTGTGAGTGATATGGCTCGATCGCGCTACATGCGTCGTGTTGTGGAACGCATATCTCTCGCCTAGTAGATACGTATTTTTATTTATTTTGTGTTTTTTTTTATTAAGCTATTTTATTGGTAGACTCGTGAAACGGGCGACGCGTGGTGCGAGAAACTGTGTCTCAGCCACTGTGATGACCCAATTTGTGCTGACTCATTCATTTGTGTTTGTTGCCATGTCATGTCGCGTTGTGGCACACGTACCGCGATATGCGCCAGGCCTTAGTAAATGGAGCAATTAAAATTAAGAAACCGGTATTTAAAGTTTTATTAGAAGTAGATTGTACGTCATCACTTGTGCTTGAATATTAAAAACCAAATTAGGCTATGACTTTGTGGTTATTATAAAAAGAACCAAATTACAACGTAGGTTATACAGTTTTGTGGTTAATATTTACTAAATAACTGTCTTATTTAAATAATTAATTGAACAATTTTCAACGTGATCATCTGTTTAATTAATTAAAATTAATAGGTTAAACATGAGATGGTTTGTTTTAAAGTACGGCCTTAATCTAAAAACTGTTCGGTTTTTTATTTAATGTGTAAATTAATAGTTTCTAGCTAATTTTTATATACATGTATTCTATTTACCTTAAATTGAAGCCAGTTGAAAAAAAAAATTAATTTATGTTGAAAAAATGGTATTAGGTTTAGAGTCATAACATTTTAGTAACTCATTTCATCAGTATTCGCACTTGGTGTCACGTTTTTGTTTCGTTAAATGTGATCGTTATTTTTAATAGAACAATCTTGGTTTCGCCAATATATGTTTTGGTGTACCATTTCCAAAATTTTGAAAGTATAAAATGGTATATTTAGCAATTAAATTTTCTCCATAATATAGAAGTTAATCCGTTTCGTATACAAAAAACTCAGGTATCCAGCATTTTAAGAAGTGGATTAATTGTTTAAATACATTGATTTCAACATTTTTATGTCTCCAGAGATTATCTAAAAAAACTATTATAAATGAAATTTGCAAATGCATGTTTGGTTTGAGATATTATTTTAATTTAGCTAATATCATTTTGAATTCATCTTATATCAGCATAATTTTTTGATTAAATTTATTAATAATTTAAATCGCTTTCCAACTACGAAGGTACAGTGACAACAGTGGGTATAAATTCAATACAAGAATAGCACACATCATTTCTAGATGGTCATCTATCCATGTACTGACTGTACCTAATGTTGCTTAGTTTTGGTGATCAGTCGAGATCTGTCATTACGTTAAGTCACTGAAGGGGGGAGGGGTAGATAAAATGTATTAACTTAAAAATCGATCATTTTTTAAATTTAAATGGTTTGAAAACTGCTTTTCAACGTTTTTAAAGCATTTTTATATCTTATTCATACAGTAGACTGCCAATATTTTAAATTATTATTGGCAGTAATGATCATTCCAAATTTCAATGACTTCATAGATGCGTTTCAATTTTGTTTGTTAATAAATAATTGTTCAATACTTTCATTAGAAAAAGGAAATATAATAAGTCTGTTTCGATAATAGAAAGTTTGGATAATCACCGATTTACACTATATGAAATATATGGGGGTATATTACATTTAGTTTTTAATTTTTTACGCTTAAAAATAGAAAAGGTAGTGGTTTTGAAGTGGGTATTCATTACCTAATTACTCAGTTCGTATTTCTGCCTTCCAATATGATAGTTTGCCTTAAGTGCACTCTTATTGTTTTTTTTTTTGTGAACGGACAAATTTGTTTCATTGGATCCCACGAATTCATGATCCGTCTTTTAAGCCTTAAACGTGGGGAAAAAATTTTTAATACAAAGAATTCTATGTTACGAGTTTTGTTTGAAACATTTTTTATAAATTGTTAAGATTGGTCTTAAATCATATATGAATAACAAATATTGATAAACGATCTATAAAATCAACACTTTTATCAAGAGCTTTCAATAATTAATTTTAATAAACTTAATTTTATTTCTGCGGGCTATAAAATCATTTTTTTAAATTTATCTTGGATCTTTCGCAATCGTCATTTTATAGCAATAAAATATACAGTAATAAAAAATTGATAATATAAAAGGAATAATATGTATAATATTGAAAAAGAAAAAAAAATCAATATAACACCTGGGAAAAATTATGTATTTAAAATATTTTTAATTATATATTAAATTATATATATATTTAAAATACTTATAATTAAGTATTAAAAATTATTTATTTCATTTTTTTTTACAGATGTAATACTTGATCTTTTATTTTTTCTTACATTTATATTGCGTTTAATTATTAGTTTTTATTGCTATTTATTTCATTGCGACATAAAGAAGAATGTAAAAAAATTATTCGAAACCATTCAAGCGAAATATTAATTAATTTTTTTTATTGAACATTCTATAAGAGTTTATGAAAAAATAATAGAAATATATAAATAAAAAAATATATTGTGCTTAAATTATTATTTAAGCAATTTTTAAAAGAGTATTGGTAAATTTTTTCTATAAATATGGAGAATTTTAAATTTTGTTTCAATTTTTGAATTGCACATGATTTTGATAATATCTTACTATCTATAATGCGGGAAAAAGTTATTCTAAAGTAAATGTACATTTTTTCAAATAAAATGTATCATTTTACAAACAAAAAAATCTGCTTTTGATTGACACCTAATAACATTTATAATACACTAAAAATAAAATACACAGAACGAGTATTTTGACACTTTTATATAAGGTGGCAAAAACATGTTTTTCTTCAATAAAATTTAAATGAAAATAATCTTAATTTTAATTGTTCGTAATAAATTTAAAAAAAATACTTTTTTCTTATTGACAATACGATTTTTCGAAAATTGTTTGATTAAAGTTATTGATAAACATTTTTCCCAAGAAAAAATCACTTCGAAGTTTTACTTGCAGAGCACAGAGGACATACAATTTAAATAAATATAAAGATTACATTTTGAGGTTGGTTTTTTATTTCGCAAAGAGATTGTTGTCATTATCAAGTTTTATTGATCTTTATGCTTTATTTATATTTTTATTAATTTTTTATTACAATTTCATTTAAATGAATAAAAACTAGATTTTTTTCTTGAAATTGAGACCCTTAATTTAACTACATTCACTAAATGCATACAAATATTTAATTATTTTTGTTAATTATAAAAACATTTTTTATACGATTGAAAAGCATAAATTATTTTTAACTTATTCAACAAATTATTTTTGATTATTTATTAACATTGTTAGTCTAATTAAATAGTCTAATAAATTGTGACAATATTATTACAACTTTCTATGCAGTTTTAGCCTCAAGTATATATTTTTTTTCGAAGTTTTAGGGTTGGACGGGTTCATAAATTTATTCTAAATATATATTCACATCATAAATTATTAGTTGCAGAGAAAGTGAATATATATATATAATCATCCTAGACTAGAATTGCATAAGTGTCAATTGACATTATTTAAATTAAATAATTTTTTTTTTTTGGTTTATATTGATTAATCTTATGAGAAATATTCAAGAAATTCACACGTAAAAACAAAAAAATAACTAATTATTTCTTTAAATGTGAGAAGCATCTACGCAAATACAAGTATATCGTATGCAAAACAAAAAAAAGTTTTTCGTTAAAAATGGCTGTATTATGATGTGATCGATCCCATATTGAAACTCCATTCCTTACTGTTAATTTTGAAAACAATTTTATTTCCATGATACGTTTTTATCTGAAAAAAAAATTATTAATTTCTAATGATTTTATAATTTTATTTACGCATTTTATATTATTAATGAACTTATCGATCGAGTACAATGCTTAATTATTTAAACTCAATAATGGACACAAAACACCCTTGTGATGTACGAATATGCTCACTTAAATAGCCATATGTCTGGAATAACAACTAAAGAGTTTTTGGATATTATATGAAAATATGCAAATTCTACACCTTTTCAAATTTTCTGTACTATTAGGATAATGAATTTTATTTTTGCATTTTCTGTTTAAAACTTGTTTCTTCTCAATATAGAGAATAATCAAATTCAATTGAAATGTTGCTGGAAATAACTTCATGGTCGAGTACCATACCATGACAGACAATTCCTTACCTTATTCCTATGAACTGTGTTCAACTGTAACAATAGAAGATATCGATAAAAAAAGTTGAACTTGGAAACAATTTTTTTTTTTTAATGTTTATTAGTTGAATGAAAAATTTATACATCGAATAATATAATTAATTATGTGCTATAAATTGTACAATTTAAAAGAAATTAATTACCGTGTCCCATAAATGGAAATTTTTTGATAAATATTTCAATTTATTTGATTTATTTATATCAATAAATTAGTGTTTGTATAACAATTGTTATTATAATTAAATAACAATGATTTAAATGTTGATGTAGAAAATGTAATAGTAAAAAAAAATCCAAATGATTATTCACTTGTTAATGGGAGCGTTCATTTGCATGTCAATTAATTAATAAATATACTTGTACGACGCAAAAAGTAGTTTATTTCACGAGTAAAGACTTATTCGTATATATCTGTAATTTGCTAGTGCTTAGTACTTAAGAAAACGGGGAAAATTGGCAAGCAAATTTTATGAAGAACAGCTGAAAAATAGTTCAAACATTGAAACTAACTCTAGCAAGTATTGAAAATACTAACAAAATTTGTATATGCGGCGAACCTAAGCATTTTGCAAAAAAATGTTTCAAACAAAAGTTGGACCTAATGAATCGATTTTGCTGATGCACGAACTTAAACTTCACGTTTATGTCTAAAATACATCCCCAAAATTGCAACTTGCTAGTTCCTTCGTTTCTTGGGTTATCTTGGTGATGAACAGACGGACATGCGACTAATTAGGTGATTTTGATTCTATGAACACCTATATCAAAATTTTCATTGTGCGGTCAATAGTTTTTAGCGTTACAAACTTTCTACTAAAAATTATAAATTTTGATTTGTGTATATGTCGAGTATAATATTATACTCTGACATATTTTATATGTAGTGTTGAAAAACAACGAGTGAAAAGCCGTACCTCGTTAGGCGCTGGTCAGTCATGTTGAAATACTCTACTTTTCTTTGCTAGTCAATACTTTTTTATGGCACTATACAAACGAATGTTTTATTAACTTTTATTATTTTTCAGAAAAACCCACATAAAAATTTCTGTTATATTGTATATAAATAGTATATCTACTGATATTGACATAATGACATGTAAATAAATTATTTATGGACAATTAATACTTACCATTGTTTATGTTAATATGTATTATGTATCAATAATAACACATAATCTAAGACTATACATTTTATTTACAATTATTATTGTTAACAATTAACATAACATAACATCAAATTTAATGTGAGCAACCAGAAGAATACAGACAGATTGTAAAATAATGAAAGTAGAACATTGCAGTTCAAAATATAAGTATTTAAAGTACAAACGAGTCGTCATTCAAAAAAATCCCATTTAAATCAGAATTGAGAAGAATTGGCGCAAAAAATGGGACCTATATAATAAAAACAATCTCTAATGTATACTTGGTTTCTGCACAATGTTCGCGCCAAAACTACTCTGATATGAAAACTGAGGTTGTATAGACAATTTTTCTCGAAAAAATAAGTCTAAATATAAAAATTTCTTTTTTTTTATTTTAGTAATTAATTTCGGGAAAAACAATGTGTTGAAAATTTTTTATCGAAAAAACATGTATTAATATAAAACAAATATTTTTTTTAGAAATTAATTCGGGGAAAAACTCTTCGACTTGCTGCTATTTCATGTGAAGATTCTGCATACCAAATTTCTTCATATTTGGATAATTATTTTTTGAGTTATTTGTGCGGGAAAATTTAGAAAAATGCAATCGGAGGTATTTTTCAATATTTCTATACATTATTTGTTAACGTTACAAACTCTAAATTAAATTAATTTACTCTGATATAATCTATGTATGTCGAATATAATATTGGTACAAGTTTTGTATCTATGTAGTATTAAAATAGAATGGAGACTACAATGCTTGATAAGAAGCCAAACCCAAATTTTAAACTATGAGCAAGCATGTTTTAACTACGTGAAAAAATTGCTTTTACTACGAAAAAATAGTATTTTATCGGGTGTAATGTAGTTAGTTATCAGGACAGGAGGGGTGGATTCGGTGCCAGACCCAGCAGATCCAATTCCGAATTCTTTTACATAACATAAAATTTAAAAAGTTACACAAAACTGATTATGCAACTTTCAAGAAAAAAAAAATCTAGGTTTTTTAGAGTGGGAAACAATTCATAACAGCAATGCAAAAGTATTATGTAGAAAAGATAGAAATAGAAATTTCATTTACTATAAAAATATCGCCCGAGCAGGGACTTGAACCCTGGACCCTTGGATTAAAAGTCCAATGCTCTACCGACTGAGCTACCCGGGCTGTTAATCAAATTAAAAATATTATGGATACAATTTAATTGGACCATAACATTGTTTTCATAACAGGAAGCCGTGGCAGCCTGACTGACCGATCTATCAAGGTATATCTGAAACCACTGCTTGGATTGTAATATGGTACCACCACTGCTTGGATTGTAAATGATGAAGGCATACGCTAACAAAGGACTTTTAAAAATTTATTTTAATGGAGAAAATATATAAGAGAGTATGTATTCTATAATCCATAATATTACTCCAGTCAACAAATAAATAAACATGCGTTCCATGCATTTTCGGAAACAATCTTTCAGGGTTGAGTCTAGTAGCTTGAAATTTTGAACCCTCACTGATGTATTTGACGTTTTTTTGTAAATCATCCCATCAAGTGTTATTTAAGGTGGTGAATAAACTTTAAAATCAATATGGATGTCATTACCTTACCAAGGACGTTGATAAGGAAAATCAATTTTAAAATATAAACTCTACAGGTCACTCAGCGCTTAAAGGTTTTATTGAAAAATAATATTAATTTCCTATTGAATATAAATAGATTGCCGCGGGCATAGGTTAAATGAATTGTTAAATGTTTCCAAAAGCAGGGAGGCTAAGATTTAAAACGATATCTTTACGTAAATTTTGATGAAGTATTAGAGGAGCTACAGAGGGGAGGAAAATGAAGGGGAAGAAATAATATTTACAGTTATGTTTCAAAAATCGAATTATTTAATCTTTATGTAAGTTTTGAAGAATGAACTGAGCTTAACAGAAAATTTATAAACATGTATATTTTTTACTTCTCAGCGGAAAGTTCTTGCTTGTATGCTCGATTTTATGAAACGCGAATTTTGACATATCGTTACGCTTCAATGTCACTAAAACCGAAATCGAAAGTGTCGAAAGAGAGAAGCCTGCCTGCGTATGTGTGCATGTGTGTTCGTTTTTTTTTATCTCGAGAACTTGTAGACATGTAGCGTAGGATAACAGGGATAAAAGTCTCAACGGTGAAATAATTGTTAAAATCGGTTCCGAAAACTGAATGACAAAATTGGTTTAGCCGTTATTTGTTGAGCTCAAAAAAACTAAAAAAATAAAAATATCCATATTGGTTTTTTACACTCCCCATTTCTGAAATTTAATTTGTGAATCTTGCTGGTTACACCCAGTCCAATTATTTTTTATTGAACTTCATTCAAAGCAAAACTAATATGCATACTGTAGTTTCTAGGTAATTCTCCCATCATTTTTATACAAACTTCAATTACATTTCCATTGTTACAGTGCTTAACATAGTTATGTTAATGGTGTATGGTAGATGCGTTAGCATTTGTGTTATATAATGTATAATAATAATAATAAAAATTTATTTTATTTATAATTACAAATATAATTAAATGTAACCATACATTATACATTTTATATTATATGGCTTAAATAATTTCGACTTTCCTTCCTTATAGCCATTCAACATTTCAGGTAGCCCATCATGCACGGTAATTTAATGTGATTTTTTGTTTAAACATATAATTCAAGTCATCCATCCAGACTGTTGGTTGATGTTTATTGTTTGTGGTAAGCACAGTTATGATGTTCAAGTAAATTGAATATTAATATGAGGTTTAAGTTGTGAATGCTGTGGGCGTTATGTTTGGTCTGTTATTAAATAAATGTCTTTAGCTTGATATTATTAGATAAAAAATAATTTTTACCCAAGTATGTAATATTAAGGCCTGGCGCATATTGCGACGCAGCTTGGATATCACGCTACAAGCGCCGTGTTGCATATTACCACGCAGTGCTCTCGCCCATTAGACTCGTATTGTTGTTTATTTTGTGTTTTGTTTATTAGTTTTTGATTGGTATTGGACTCGTGAATGTTGAACTATGCCACCCAATTGTCGCGTCTCGCTAGTCGCGCTACACAGTGTAGTGTCGTCAAGTTGCACTGTCAAATTCATTTCTGTGTGTTAAAAAAAATCGCCACACCCGCCGGAATGTGCTCCAGGCCTACATATAAGTAAGATACGGACATTCAAAAATCCTTTTGAAACAAAGAGGGGTATACACTATAATGACGTCATCTACACGATATTATCTCGATATGATTACATGTAAAACTTTGTTTTTCAAGACAGAAAATAATCTTTGAAAACTTATAAACAATACAAAAAAATATGTTCAATTCTTAGCAGAAATTTTGTGTTAAAATTTCGTCACATAAAGGAAGCTAATAATTTTACACTGTTTAATGGTAACACAAAATAAGTGTTAACTCAATTGTTATTTCAGTTGCAATATAGAGATTAGGTTATTAATTTATAATAAATATTTAATGTTTTTAGAAAGAGTAGTTTACTTCATTTATAAACATTTTAATTAAGTACCGACCGTCTTAAACTTCAATAAAAGCAGATATTATTTGATATATCAAACATTGTTTGGTTAGTTAGCCATTTTATATTAAAACACTAGTTTTATGTTAAAAATCAAGCAAAATATAAAAAAAATATGTGAAAAAAGTGTAAAAACAAAGTTTTAGATCTTTTTATTAACTATACAATCATTATCCATTTAACTTTTTTCCATAGAACTTGTAATTTTTCCGAAAATCGAGATAACGATTTACCTTTAATCCCTCACCCTCTTCTCATTCCCGACCATAGAGCGCCCGTAAATTATTTTTCCTTTTATTTTTGTTATATTCTCTTTCGTTTCCAATGGATGACACCTACTATAATTTTTTTTTGGTTTCAAAAATATCGACTCTGGTTTATTCGAATAAAAAGCTATTATGGATCATAATATTATGTAATCGTAAATAAATTATCTACTAAATGAATATCAGAAAACGTAAATGGTGTAACAGTTGTAATTTTTCGTATTATATTATAATAATTTATAAAAAGGTGCAGTTACTAATTTGCACATTTAAATTCTATGTTCAATATATCGTTTAAGTAAAGATTTTTTTTTTTTAATTTAAAGAAATAAAAACCAACTTGAAATTATTGACTTTAAATATTATAATTTAAGTAGATAGAAACCATATATAGATGATTTTTGCGGTTGGAACGATTTCAAATCAAATCAACTTATAATAGAAATAACATGATTACCACACCAAAATATAATATAAGTTTACAGTTAATTTATCACATAATTAACGATGTAATATATAATGATGTTTAAAATTCAATAAGTTGCATAACCTAATGGATTATATGAATTTTAAAATACATTAATTAGATTTGAGGTGTGATGTTTGGATGCAGTGTTGATGATTTACACCTGAATTTATTATTATTACAGTTTTTGGTTATTATAGTACCTAATAGTGCATTGAAATATTACCTGGACTCAGCGGGTTTTTTCGGAATAATGCAGGTAAAAAATTGTGACATTATCAATGTTGGTTTATAAAATTTGTTTATGTCTTAAATATAGTGCCCTAACGTACATTCGGTTTCAGCTTCAGCTATGGCCACCTTCGGCCAAAAAAATTATAATATAAACAAATCAAAACAACTTAACATGCACGCACATGTTAATTTTTAATTGTTTAGTTATAGATAAATAGGCAAAAAATCAAATATAATTGTTTGATTTTTGATAATAATTTTTAATTAAAATTCATTGATTGATTTGTGATAGTAATTTTACAGATTAAAAGATCTTATAGTTAGGGTTAACTAACATAGGTTAGTTAGAATTTATTTTAATTTTATTAAAATGTATTCAATGAGTTTATTTTCAGATTGTTTTTGTTACCGTATATCAAAAAAGAATTAATACATTTTACTGTGTACTTTTTTATTACTATATTATGCCTACATCAAATAATTTTTATTTAGTTTCAAACGAAATTATATGAATTTTTAGTCAGTATTCAATAATTTTTTACTAAATTCAGACATCTGGCTTCAACTTCCGCTTTGGTCGAAGGTAGCGCTATATAATCGGTTTCGCCAAAATCAGATATGCGATCGGTATAATATGATAAATGTAACAATTTTAGTTTTTATGAAAATTCTGAAAGGACTTGAACTATCGCCAAATTCTAGCAACCGTCCAAGTAACAGGACCAGTAGTGACGTAATTTTTGATCACAACTTCCATCATAGCTGCCAATCAAAAATCCGCAAGTAATCCAGTGTACGAATAAGCAGCGTGGCTTAATAGAAAAAAAAAGCAGTTGACTAACTAAATATTTTACATATTTCATGATCTTTAATTTCGAATTTGAAGAATTATATTCGTGGAGCTTTCAGATAATAATACTATTTATAATAAAAAATCGTGTTTACATGAAAACAACTTGAATGTTGTAATCATTACGATTTTGAACTGTATTGTATTATTTGATTTGTATGTTAACAACTCTTTAATTTATTAAATTAGTTCAAGTTTATTTATCAAAATAACATCTATTCATCCAATGTTAAATAAAAAACGATTTTGTATTGCTATATTTTTACAAATTCTTTTTTTTTTTTTTTTTAAACCATGGAATAATAAAATTAAAAGCGAAACTTCTTATTACAAAATATTGAATGATATATTGAAAAAAAAATGATCTCGGTAAGGTAAATGGTGATGAATAGATTTTGGGAAAGATTGTGCAAAAATATAAGAAACTAAAATTTGATATGAGCGTTACTCCAAATTACAATTTTTGATAAAAATTAGCTAACTCAACTGGAATTGATACGATTTTGAAAAAACACCTCTTGTGACAAACATCTTAAAACAAAAATTTTCGAAGTGTTAAAAATTTGAGGAATTTTTATCCAGAGACAATAATTTTATATCTTAAATACTTATTTTGAGTATTTAAATATGTATTTAAAAAATCAATCGAATATTTATAAAGAATTTGTAAAAGTTTGTTGGTAAATAGAGGCGTATATTTTGGCTGGACCTAAAAGTTTATTTCTATATATCGGAATCTGGCTTTGCTTATGATCGAATTAAGCTATAGCAGTAGACATTAAATAAAGATTTTGTTTCAGCGGAAATATTAAATATACGAGGATCTGCTACAGTCTAGAAAATATTGAAAGCAATAACAAAACTTTGGTATAGGTGCTTATAGAATCACTTAATTAGTCCATTTTCGTATGAAAATATACATAAAAACGAAAAGAGATAGTGAGTTTTTGTGGCGTAATCTAGCTTTAAAGTAAATGAGCAAAATCGGTTCATTAGGTACCATGGATTTATGACTTATTTTTTAAATCGTAAAAGTAAGAAGAAAAATTCAAAAATTAAAAATGTTTGTTTCTCAAATTCTGCTAATAAACACATAAAATGCGACATTTCTTCACTTGCTTAAAACTATTTTAGATTAGACTTCATTTGAACATTCTTTTATTGGAAATTTCTTTCTTTTTAACTTATAATATTGGAAAAATCATTTTTCAAAATTTTATTTTGAATTTTATAAGCTAGTTATTTCTTACATTTTAATATGCATTTTGTACAACATGCAAATTAGAACTTTTATTCATAGCGAGGTAAGAATGCTTTAGGTTATTTGGTATTAAGAGATGCAATTAATTAATTGACTTTTAATTTTTAATACATTTCCTGTTTTAGATTTTAGCCCTTGAAATTTGGCATTTATTGCATCATGATAATTAATCATTGTTGCTGCTAATTAATATATTAATTTTTATTAGTTTTTTTTTTTTTTTTTAGTTCTCTAATTATTTAAAAGCAATATTACTTATTCATCTTTAAAAATTTACTAATTGCATTGGTGGTAAAATTAAATATTCAATAATAAAAACTCAATGTTTGATGTGTTGTTTTGACATATTTTATTGATTACATTAATTTTAAATTCTGCTTTATCATTTTTAATTTAAGATAAACAAAATATTAGCAAACAGTTTATTAAATTTTATCTGATTAACAAAGCGATTTAAATAAATTAACTGATTCATAATGAAGACGCGGAAATCAAATAACATTTTATCGATTGAAATTGATTGACTAGAGAAAAGTGAAAGTCATTTTCAACAGATTAAGTCATTTTGTGAGTTTTATGATATTCGATAAAAATGTAAATAAAATTTTTACAACATTTGATGAAGGTTATTTTTTGATATTTGGTAAAAGTAAATTAATTTTTGTTTTTTATTGATGGTATTATAAATATCTTAAGTATTATCTTACGTGATTTAACATAAAATATTTTGTTGAAGTTCATTTTCAAATTTTACGAGTTTTCAAATGCGGAATTTCAAATTTGGTAGCAGGCCGGAAAAATGTTTTTCCTGGTTCAATCAAAAGTCATTTGTTTTAAAAAAACAAACATTTTTTGGGATTTTTTACTATTTTTTTATGGTTTAAAAGTTGATCCATTGGACCCAATGGACCGATTTGACTCATTTACAAACATTTTAAGTTTAGAATACACTACCCAAATTTCAATTCGCTGTTTTTTCTCGTTTTCGAGTTATCTTGATGACAGGTAGATAGACAAATGGAAATTGACTAATTAGATGATTTTATGAATACCTATACTCATCAAAAATTAATATACTCTGATAAATTCTATATAAAACAAGGACCCTTTTAATATCATCCATTAAAATCTTTGCTACAAACTCCTAAATATTACAAACAATATACATTTTTACATTCCATTGAAATTAAAAGTGTATTAAAAATGTTCTTCTTTTCATTAAAATAAAAATAAAATTCGTGATTGTGTCAAACATCTCCCGTCTTTTATATATCAATATATATTTTTATTAAATGCATATTTATCGTGTGTATAAACCAACAAACAAAATACTATCAATGTAGATTACTTATATTTCAGTAATACTTTAAAAGAGAGTAATGAGATGCGAAATATGATGTACTCTATATTTTTTTAATAACAATAGTCACGATATCTATAAGAATAAATAAAAAAAATACAACAACACAACGAAATGAGAGTAAAATTGGATGAGAGTTAATGATTGGCCTACTTTTATGAAATTATTACTTTACATAGAGATTTAATAAAAAAAATAACATTATTATAACAAATATTGATTACGCAAAATAATAATATTGGTTCTATATCAAATTTAATTATAATGTGAACTATTTACGAGTAAATATCTAAATTAATGTAATATCTATTTGTAGTATTTGCAATGCTTATTATTATCAAGGAGGCTGTAAAAGTAGTTTTTTTGTTGGACCTTTTCTATACTGTTTGTGGATTTTCTATCAAAAGTCTTCAATTTAATTTAAAGGTGTTTACTGAAGTGCGAAGGGTGTTTTAGAAGGAATAGTTAATATTCTATAAGGTGGTGTAGACGAATAGGGAATCAAGACCTTCACGAACATGAATTTGAAGTTATTTTTAAAAATATCAAAAAATAGCATAAAATGTATGTTCAAAATTCTTAGTTAAACAATGAAGCAGATTTCATAAATGACGTCATTAATGTTCATTTCCATAGTGATTTTACATAACGGTCATTCTACGATTAGAGGTCCTATTGATGTCCTTGGTACTTATTTACATTTATATACACTATCTTGAAAATTTAAGATAAATAATGTAACTATGCACAAATGAGTTGATTGTGAATAAAAACGTTATAAAAATTACATTAATATTCAAAAATTTTGTTGTGAAAAAATAGCCGCTTATCGTAGAATCACCCCTAAAACTTTTTTTTGCTTGAAAGAGATGGAAAAAAGTTTTAAGAGGTTATAACTTATTCGTTTTTGAATCAATTTTATTTTAATTTTCGAATTTTGTTTGGTGATGAGCATAGTTTCACATTTTGATAGGTAAAATAGTAATTTTTTTTATTGCATATGGTATTAATTTTTATTTAGTACTTTTACTGACAATCAATAAACACGTCCACAACAACCCATAGAAACCTTTGTACTAACACACGACACCAAAATGTATTGAACTCAGTGATTAATTAAAAAAAATCTGGTTTGAACGTCCCCATTTGCAATAAATTTGCTTGGGTTACAAAAACTAAAACTTGTATCTCTGTACTAAATCAAAGATCTATCTCCTAAATCCTCTAATTCTATCCCAAAACGTATAAGGATACCATTCAGAACAATGCATATTACTCCATTTAAATAGAGCCTTAAGAGTATTGTACGAAAGATCAAGACTCAATGTTCGATACAAGGTATTACTTTACAATATCTTGAAAGACAATCCAGATAATTCAATTTACTAAGAAATCGAAAAACACATATCTTCTAAATAGTTTATTTGAGTCAAATATACGAATAAAAAATTATTAGCCATGATCGAAATCCAGACATGAGAATACTAATAAATTTATCAATTGCTTGATAGGATTACATATTCCAATATATTACTTGAGTGACAAACTGTTATTAACTAGTATCACCCATCTTGATGAGTCTGATATAGTACTACGGCTCTTACTCTGCCCCTTAAAAATCAGGACATCTAGACTGCTATATGCTTTCAAAATAACCCTTTCCGATTTGCTGGATGCAAAAATTTAAATGTTAAACCCACAGTATGTGAAATGTGCTTAGAAAATATAGAACGAGGAAACCTAGTGATTATATCAAGTAACGGGAGTGAAGTTAACCATGCAACCTAACCATTAGTCAACAAAAGGCAAGTCCCTAGGACGACATCCTGGAATGTCATACTACAAACATGCAGTGTTATCAAGTGAAGACAAAACGACTTTTAAATTTGCTTTTTTTAAGTTTTCTAATTAAAAAAAACAAAAAACGCTTTTCATAAAATTTAAGCTGTATAAGAACGTTGCTATTTCTTTCAATGTCTATTTGTTATGTGTTGTTGAACTCCAACTACATACTTTTATAAGCAAAGATGTTTGGGAAGATGTTCAGATATTTCTTTAAGTAAGATAATATTTGATGACAAGTCATCGCTCCGTGAAGATGACATGTCAACGATTTGTCATGTTTCATACTGTTTGTAATTCATATCACCTGCCTTCTTGCTGAAACTAATATGAAAGATTCCAGAGATTAAGATAAATATCTTTCATTTATTTTATAGCGGGATTTTTGAAATATAATTGTAAATTATATATATCTCAGATTCTAGATCAAAGATAATCAACCTCGATGTCAAAGAGAACCATATAGAACCAAATTAACACTTGCACATGGATTTTCACTGTATATGTCAGGTTATGCATTGAGAATCCTTAAAATATGAAAAATGATCTGCTAAATTAAAGGGTATTAATCCTTAAACAAAGAAAATACTTCGATATACGTATATATTATATCAACAATAAATTACAACATTATATTTACAATACATACAATATAATAATGTAAACTTTATGGCTAACTCAAATTAAAAAATTGATCTTAATTACAAATAAATATACATTTGTGAAAATTTCTAACTAAAAAAAATTAAATATTAAATATTAAAGAGACTATCACTATTTTAAAATTTTGGTTCGAAAAGTTATTATAACGATTTTGTATTAAAGCCGTGTCCATTTAAAGTATTGAAAATAGTGTTATATTTTAAAATTTTTGTTCAAAAAGTTAATAGAACGATAAAGTATTAAAGTCGTGTACATTTGAAGTATTCACATCAAATTCGGGCATTACACATAATAGACGACATATTCAGTTGATGATGTCCCTTCAACAATCAAGAGAGTTCTCGGGATTTGATCCTTTTTTTTTATCACAGTTTTAGAAACGTTTTATACAAACAAGTACCAAAACGACAGAAGGTAATTTACTTTATTTAAGTATAATCTATTAATGAGAAAAGAAAATATTACACTTTTAAAAAAACTATTACATAGTAAAAGTGGTGGTACTTGTTATGATTTGGAATATTATTTATTTATATAGAAACACCATTTTTTTATAGGAAAATGACCACTATAAAAATTATTCGGTGTAAGGCCACTTTCGTGGAACTTTTATTTTTATTCTGTTAAAAAAAACATATTAAATGAACTAGAAACAAAGTCTATGTTAAAGTCTACCATAAAAATATTTTGATATACTTATTTAATGTATAATTAAACAAGAAGGCCATAATATATACATGATTAATTTTTTGCTAATGGTGAAAGACACCAAATAAATCCTAATGATCGACTATTTAGTAAATTATGATCATTTTTCATACAAGAGTTTCAATTAACTTAATGAAAGTATGTCGGTTAAAAGATTTATTGACGATTAATATTTCAATTAAGTTGTAAGAACCCAAACCAGTTAAATACATTCTGTTTAATTATTTGACAATAAATCACAGCATTTTTGAGTATTTTTTTAATTCTTATTTATTTAAAACTTTCGACTCGGTAAATTTTTGAACGATCATTTTTTTCTTTTGTATATCTTTTTAACGAATTTGTTGCTGTATTCCAGTTATTAGTACAGTTGGAATGGAAATCATTTTCGTTTGAAATAATGCATTTGTTTCTTTAACAAAAAGTAACGAAATCGAAAAATTCCTTTTTATTTTAGAAAGTTTTGTACATATATTTTTTGTGAAATATTGTGCGAATATGCTGGCTAATTATTTAAAGTTATTTTCGAAAAAAATTCAAATATAATATTATTTTGTGTTAAACTTTCGAAGTACAAGAAGCTGTATTTTACTGGAATATGACGGTATTCTGAATGCAACATGGCGGCACACTCATGATGGCGGACTAGTTATTTTTAATGTACTTCTACAATATGGGTATCGAATGAAAGAGCTTGATGACAACAAGTCTTAAAAATAAAGTGACGTCACTCTAAATCCAATATGGCGAACTTAGTTTTTAATGCTAGCTTACAATATGGGTATCAAATGAAATAACTTACTGAGAATAGGAATGCGAGTTTTAAAAAAATAAGATGCTGAACATAAACTCTGTTGCTCCACTCCGCCTGTAATTTTAAGATATCCAGCGATAACTAAGAAATAAAAATAATCTTGCGACAAGCTTTGAAATCATATAAATTATGTAATGACGTTTTAAGTTGATAATAAAAGTTATTTTTATCTTTTAATCGCATTTAAATAAAATATTCTTTTTAAAAAAAAGTTTTTTACTTGTGACTTATTTTATGTGGATCTTCATTCCTGAGTCTCCGCTCTAATTAAGACGGGATTTGAAAGGGTATTTTCTGTGTTTGACCAATAACTTTAAAACTAGTTCTTAAAAATTTTGGAAGCTCAAAAAGAAATTTATACTGTGTCAAACGTTTTCTAATAAATCAAATTTCAGACTTGTTTTTTTTTTTTAAATTTTATCAGTTAACAGTTCTTTAAAAATTTGTAGTTCTATGGTAATTTAAGATAACAGAACACCTAATATCGACATAAAAACATAGTGCTTATAGCAGATTATTTGCTAAGAAAACATTTTTAAATATAAAATCAAATTTTGATTTTTATCTTAGAATTTTTCTTTCGGGGAAAACTTCGACAAGCACTAGATTTTCATGCCCATATTATACATACCATTTTTCGTAACATTTAGATAAGTATCTTTTGAGTTATTTGTGCTGGAAAATTTGAAGAAATGCAATGTAATCATGTAATTTAAGTCAACAAACAGCTGTTTAGAATAGAAACACACTCCTTTATATCAGGACAACAGCTGTTGATAAACCGTCTTAAATCCACATAGAGTGGTACAGACAATCTGTATTTTATTCTCGGTATTATTATGATATTGTTATTATCCAATACTAATCATCAATTATATTTTGATATTAAGAAACGATTAACCAATATTATAAGTAGCCCATTTTAAAATCATTAATCAAAAAATACACTGGTAATTACAATTTAGTCTATATTATTATTATTATTATAAGTTTAATTAAAATGAAATCAAAATATAAACGAAATATTAAGAAATCGTAATTGTTTTAAATAAATACGAAATTTTATTTATTTTACATTAAAAGCCCTAAAGCTGAGATTATTATTATATTGTCCAAAAAAAAAAGTAAGTATTACTGTGCAACATTAAATATATAAAATATTATTATGTACTTACAATTTGATTTTAAATGAATTTTAAAGATCCATTAATATTATAAAAATAATTTATTTAAATGTCATGGTTGTCTGGATTACCAGACATTACTTGATACATTTAATAATCTTATTTTATACACTGTGATAATTTGGTATTTATTGGGTATTAAATAAATTTTATTGCAATGTTACAGCCTTTTTATACCAACCTGTTTAATAGAATTTCAAAGAAAGAAATTTTTTGTTGTGAGACGAAGGTTTCGCCTTGAATTGGGAGTGTCTTTTCTTCACGTTTTACGGCCTATAGAACCCATTGATACGGATATTCGACACACATGTCAGATTATATTCATTTTAATCTAAAGCTTGTAACGCTACCTAATATTGACCGCACAAACAAAATAGATGTTCATAGAAAACCTAATTAATCCACTTTCGATTGTCCGCCCGTCATCAGGATAACTTAATAAAAAACGAGATAGCGTGTTGAAGTTTTGGTGACGCCTTCTAATAATAAAAGTGAGTTTAAGTTTTTAGAAGGAAAATCGGTCCATTGGATCCAATTGATCCTTGACCCAACTTTTAAACTATGAAAGATAGAAGAAAAGTTTAAATACAAAAAAGTTTATTCTTTTGCTAAAAAAAAAAACAAGTTTTGTTTAAAAATTTTACCAAGGTTCAGAAGAGAAGACTAGTGGGAATAAGGACACTGACAGGATACTATCGGTTAAACAACCATCTTCATAACTTGGAAATATCAGATGATCCGACATGTAGATCGTGCCTGGACGGCGATGAAACTTAAATTCACATCATTTGCACCAGTAGAAATCATTAAGGTTTCAGACACAGAATGCTCAGTTCTGAAGTTTTGAGCGTGGTTACCGATCTTGGTAGAATCCTGTAGCTTCATTTATTTTTGAAGGTTCTTTTATTGCACTTTGCGATAGAAGGCATCTTTGCCTCCAGGCGATGGAATGTTCTTGAGGAGGGTAAAGAGGACCAAAGGGTCTAGGTACGCAGCTGCGGTTCCCTTATGATTATTATTTTTAATAGTATTGGGAACCTACAAGGAATTTATTTGTTTGCATGATGTGAGCGATGATTTTTAAATTTAAAATAAATATCCCGCTTTTATAGCAAACCACACTAAAAAGTATATAATAATTTGTTAAAATATTACACGCTTTTGTTGAAATAAAATGCTTTTTTAGTATAATCTTTTTTTATTTATTTCATATTAAAAAATTTAATAAAATTAGAATAAAAGAGCTTATTGGAAATGAAAGTTGTAAGACAGTCTTGCACATCCACTCGAAGAACATATGCTTTGTTTTGTAGAAGCCGGAAAAAGTCTAAATATATTCAAACTCTATATTATAACATTACAAATGTTTATAATATTTGAATTTTAATACACTAGTAAACGTAATCGTGTGCTTGAAATTCGGCATAAAATTTGACTCAATTGGATTAAATATTTATTATATTTTATATGTTACTTAATTTAATTAATTTAAATTAAATTAATTGATTCATTAAAATAATTTGTATACATTGATTTATAAAAACTTAACGTGATTCTACTCACGTAATAAATTGAATATATGATTTTCAGTTCAGTTTAGTTGCAATTTATTATTTTAGTTATTTAAATTGACATTCGGTACACACCTGCCTAAAATAAGAAACAAGTTGCGGTATATTTGTTTTATTTTAATCACAAAAAATTGGCTTATTTATCATATACCAAGTTTCTGACATTCCGTAGTCAAAACAAATATTAAAAATAAATTTTTCTCCTTCTTTAATCTCAGTTTTTAATATTTGTTGTCATATGTATAAAGCGTTTATCGATGGATGTATATTTATAATATGGTACCGTCTAAATCCTTGTATGTATCGTTAAGGATGCAACATGGTTCATAAAAATATCGATGTTTATGATCAATATATCGATATTTTTGATATATTAAAATGTCTATGTTCCAATATGAACCCATATATAACACAATTTCATATAACATAACTGTTTACTAAATGTTTGTGAATGTGAATGTAGTAATAAAAATCAGTGTATATTGGAACAACAGCGAAATATCAAATAGATTTCATCATTTGTTTATTTTTATATGTTTGTCATTAAAGAGTGGTGAGGGTACTTACACTAAAATTAATTAAACACTTGTTAAATATATGTTCAAACACGTGAACTAATCTAACGACTTCCTACTTGGCTAAATTACTTCATGTGATTTATGTGATCAGGGCTTTGGCGTCTTGTGAATAAGAAAAGCGAATTATTATCATAGTACTAGCCATATACACATGCGAGATACCTCTTTTCTAATAATTAAACATCGATGGTAACAGATCACTCATAATGAACGCTATATAGATATTTTACAGATATTAAAAATCGATTTTTTTCTTCATAAACATCTAGACCTTTTCTTCATAACAGTGTTAACCATTTGACAACTTAGGCATGATGTTCGGGTTCGAAACATGGCAGTGACGGGTTCGAAATATGGCAGTGGCAGTTTGATCAATTATAATTTAAAAAAAGTGTGTAATTGATCACCTTGTCATCGTTTGGATAAGAACGAAATCACCGGCTCCACCTACAACATAATTATTACCTTGTACTAGAAGGCATCTTTGCTTCAGGTTTTTTACGGGAGTGGCTTACAGGAGGGTACAGAAGACCACAAGGTCTATGTACAAGGAACGCGTTTGTGTTTCCTCTTAACATACTCTAATTTAATCTTAATCTCTGGATAGGCTCTAACAATTTGGATAAACATTTTTTAAATGTAGTATGTCACTTCCTAAGCTAATTTAGATAGCTGTCATCTTCATATAGGGGCTATACTCAATAAATGAACTTAACATACAGTTCAGCCGTGGCGCAATGACAACGTTCTTATTTAAAATTATACTTACAATATTTAAATCAACTCAAAATTTGTGTAAAGGCAAGAATACCAATAGCCTACATGTTGTTAAAGATATTATAAAACATGTATACATTTTATCATTGTAATAGTAATTTGTTGAATAAAATGTTTGTTGTTATGTTATGACACGAAGGGGCCCAGAGTTCGAAACTTGGTCCATCCAGTATAATTATTTTTAAATAAATGTTAATTAATTTATTATTTTGTTATTATTTTAATCGTAGGCCGATTCTTAAATTTGGATGAAAAATGATATTTAAGATAACAAACTAGAGAATAGCTGTCATCACTAAAAATACATCACCGATCGAATATAGGTCACCCAGGTACTAAATATGGACCCTCAATTATTAAATTCAGTATAAAAAAAAATAACTATTTATATTTTCATCATATTTTTTTGCACCTAAATATCATAAATATATTTCGAATCTCGTATAGATTCAAAACGTACATTCTTTATTCACTTAACATTTGTCAGCGTTCTTTAACATACAAAATGATTACTTAAAAAATCGATTTTAATCAATTAGTTAAATAATAATATTTTTACTTATTTAATATATTTAAACAAATATAAATACAAAAAAGAGTACTTATTTATTTAATATTATTATTAAAGATTAAATAATTTATGTTTATGTATTATATTAATATTAATATATTATTATTAATAATATTAAACTTTATTATTTATTATTGTTATTATTTACCCATGTGCTAAATCATATATAATATAATCATTATTATTTAAATGTCAATAATAAATATTTCTTTTTAATATTCAAAACACTCATAATATTTCGACATATGTATGCTTTTTTTTTACAGAATCAAATCAAATTTTGTAAAACTTTCTTTTTTTTGGTTTATTACATATTTATTTTATTTGACGAAAGATGGGTTGATGATATATTAACACAAATTTATAATTATTGTGTAATAAAATATGAAGAAAGTTATTTGGTAAAAGATGCTTAAAAATAATTATTTTTAATTATTTATATACTTTACATATACTGAAGTTGGTTTAATTCATTCCTAAAAAGTCTCTAAAAAAACTCATAGCAATTACAAAAGACCCGATATTTTTATTTTAGATAGAAATCAAGTGGTGTTTTCTCCATGTGACTCTGCCGACTATGATTCTTACGGTGACGGTCTGTCATGTGAAAAGACAATCGTGATTGGTCAATTGGTTTTTCATATAAGATTGGTACCCCGTCTTAACCGCTACCGCGTCTTGCCAGCTTATAATGCAGACTTATTCAAATAAAACTGTAAAAAGTAAATCTCAAAGCAGTTGGATTTTCAGTTTTTTAATTTTTCATATCATCTTATTATTTAAAATAAAAAGATTTTAATTGTTTAAATACATATTAGGTATCAATTTTTGAACTGTATTATTAGCATTGTTAAAATAAACAAATAACGTACCTATAGAAATAGAGATATTTACTTTATGCATTGCAATAATGTTTTAATTTTTGTGCTACCGAGGTAACTTAAATCTAAAATTTTTACGAATTTAAATACTTCATGAAAGAATACTCCACACAAAAGTTATTTTCAATGTTTCGGTCATTAAATCACTAAACTTAGGATGTATTTAAAATAAATTTTTAGCAAAACATAACCAAAATAATTATTTGACTTTTTATTCTATTCATGAGTTGTGGAAAATATAAATAATAACAAAATTATCAAAATAATCATAAATAATTTTTTTAAACAATACTTCCAAAATAATTAATTAAATTATTTCAGACAGTTATCATTTTAAACCATTAAACAAATTAAATAGTCAATTGTTTATGTTAAATAATACAAAACACTCAACAAAAAAAACTAAATAAAAATTTTTGTCTATTGTTTGGACAAAAATAATAATTAAAAATTTTATTTACAATGAGGAAGAAGAATAATTAGGAAATTAAACATAATCAAAAAATAATTATATTAACGTAAGTTTTTTTCTTATTGTTTCAGATTGGATCATTTTTAACAATTGTATTGGTTATACAACAATGTTACACAATTCGAGTCGCATATAATACAAATCCTGGACCGATTGAACCACCAAAACCAACACCCACATATTATGTGGATAATCATCAAACTGCAAGTGTGGTTCAGCATATTCCAGCACCAGTATTTGAAATCACGGAAAATGACTTACCAAACCCATTAGAATATTACCCCTATTTACCATATCAATATCGTAAAAAAGTTCGTGCTAGCTTCGAAAAAGCCCCTGTTTCAATCTATTACGGTTCAGAATACGATCAAAAATATAGCCGACAATTACCTTATGCAACATTACGTAAGATTGCACAATATAATGCATTGGCACAACAAAAGAATGCAACAACTACTCAACCAAAATCGTCCATAATTAGTCAACGTAGTTTGAATCGTGCTGAAGGTCAACCACTTGGTAGTACAGCTGCATTTCCAAACCCCACTGTACCAGTTCAAACCACAACATTACCTAATAATGCTGGTTTGAATTATCGAGGTCCACAAACTTTTGGCCCTGAACATTTTGCACCAGCACAGCCACGATATACTGTACAATATTTTGGTACTCCACGTCGTGCGGATTTAAATCAACGAACGGTACCACAATTTGGTGTGTTATACTCTGCTGGTGTACGATACTATGTACCACGTTTGGATGAACAAGATAGTGAAAATTCTGTATATGAACGGCATGATGTCAAAAAATATTAATAATAAATAAAAGTCTTAGATACGAATTACAGATGTCCTTCTCCCATTTGCTTGCCGGATAAAAGTTAATTTTTATTAAATAAAATAAGTAAATAAAAGTATCGCAATCGATTGCCTAGAAAAACATGTTCATGGCTATGTTCACTTAAATATAAAAAATGATTTCGATATATCACATCGCAGGTATGAATAATAAAGATATAGCTTCTAGACATAAGAAGCTGTATTAGCGATATCGACTCATTAGCTTGCTGAATGAGTAGGCGTGATGACAAATTTTAAAATACTTTAAATATAGGTAAACGTCAGCTATTTGCGAAAAAAAGAACTTAGTTTAAACTATTGAATTTTTTTCTATGTAATTTGAAACGACCACGAAAATACTTGTAACTATCATTTTTGAGTTCCTTATAATATTAAGTAAAAAGTTTATGACTTAAAATTTTCAACTTTTTAATTTTTTATCCTCCAAAGGTTTCTTCATGGAAATAACGTTATTTCTAATATAGTGTATTCATTTTACAACTATGTACCTAATCAGAGAATTTTAAGAGCTATAGAAACCTCTAAAATAGTATTACTTAGAAACTTTAAGCTTTGAAAGAAAATTTTTTTGATTAATTAAACAATTTTGTTGATTCCTTAATATTGTCATTATGCCTATTATATATCAAATAGAAGATTTTGGAAGAAAACGCAGAGGTTACTACAAGAAGATATGCCATTTCGGTAATTTATGTACAATACTTTCGATAGGTGTCTAATTTTTTTGCTTAATAATCTAATAAAAAATAAATAACTTATTTCGAATTTATCGCATTCTAGGCAGCATATTGACGATATTTTCTCTTACTTATTATTTTCAATAAAATATAATTTTCATTCGGTAAGAGCGGTGAAAAGCGTCTGTAACTCGTATCCATTAATATAATCGAATATATATTTTTATAAATTAAATCCACCTAACCATGACGAAATAATTTTTTTTTTAAATAGTTCTAAATTAAATTTTGACACATTTAGGTGGTCCTTATTTATTATAAGGCTCGTCGTGCCATTTCCTTTTATTTCGAGTGCACGTCAAAATTATGGACTTCCACTATGTTAATTTGAATTGCCACAAAATTTTAAGGTGGCTAAGTCCAATTGGTTTTATTTTGAATATTTTTATTTGTGAGTAAAAATCCTTGTTATAAAGAATTATATATTCAATTTTAGATGAAAAAAATTTATTGTATTTATGTATAAATTAATTAAGAATTAAATAATATGACTCTACCTCAGAGATCTCCCATTTTCCTCCCCAAATCCAGCGTCACTTTTTATTTTAGTTTTGCATTCTGTTTTTTTTTTTGTAAATATTTTTATCGAAATTTTATTTTTAAATAATAAAAAAATTTACTTAATTTTATTCAAGTTGTTTTTATTCAATTAAACCAAATATTAATTTTTCAGGACACGAAAAAAATATTGAAAACAATCAAAAGTAGATAACTTTTTTCATTTTTAGAATTAATCGAAACCACTTGTCATAATTTGTTTATAGATATTGTTTTTTAAGACAATCGTAATAAATTTGCATTTGTAATCTAATAAAACATTAATTTCAAAATCGACCAGAATCATGGGGAACCATGTGTTAAATATGCAATCTGTAACAGGCACTTTTTCAAAAATTAGTGCCGCAAAAAATAAAAAAAAAATTTTACATTTAGAGGAAATGTTCTCTAACTATGTGTATTTAAATTTTCTAAAAGATTCAAGGAAAACTGATTTTCTTGGGAGTGTCCTTCTGAAGAATATTTAGTTAAAAAATAACTCATACCTTAACCAATAATTATGGATTTCTATTTTATTTTTTGCGCTAACATTTAAAAAATGTCATAAAATTTTCACTGAAATGACAATACAATTAAAATAAAACAATAGACTAGTAATTTCCTTTCGAATTTCACTTTTTATAAATCAAATTATATATTATTATTATTGATCGACAATAATTTTGAAATTTTGACATTCTATTATTTGTATTTATTTATTTATTTGATATTTTGTAATAATTATTTTTTATTTAATTATTTAACCGTAAATAATTAATAAATAATATGTTATCTTTCAATAATAATGATAATAATAGTAGTAAATAACTATTATTTATATACTAAATATTTTTATTAAGTATTATTTTTGATGTGTATGTATTGATGTAGATTGTTGTTGCACTTTTACGATTTTTAAAATTCACATGGGAAATTAAATATGTATAATTAATTTTTATTAAAATTAATAATTATTAATGCGTGTTTAAATTTTCACTATTAAATTACTATTAATAGTGGAAAAAAATGCATTATTATTTGTTGTTATTAATATTAAGTGATTGTATTGAATTTACATTTTTGATACATTTTTCACTAATTACCCCATTCTTTGTTAATATGCTAGTTTGCAACATAAAATTGGTTGGGAAACATAATAATTGTTTTTAAGACGGATTGAAACATAATACTGAAGCACCCTCCTTTAAAATCTTTAAATTGTCTTACCCAAATAGCTCAAAAAATAATTATTCAAATATTTTGAAATTTGGTATGTACAATATTGATATGAAAACGAAGTGCTTATCGAAGAGTTTTTCTCGAAAAATTATTTTTAGATATAAAATCGAATTTTGATTTTTACCTTAGAAATTTATTTCGAGAAAATTTCTTCGACAAATCTTCCGTTTTCATGCCAATATAAAAATTGAAAGAAATGCAATGCATATTACATGTAATTTAAGTCAACAGCTTGTTAGAAGCAGAATCCTTTCTTTATGGCAATTACAGAATCTCTATGGTTTTGTTAACTCAATATTAAAATATATTGAGCATCGATTTTAGCTAATTGAATCTTATTTTCAAAATTCATTACCAGGAAAGAGTTATATGCAAGAGTTATTCTTATCGTAGTTAAATGATTAAGGAGTCATTGTAAAAATAAGAACGAAGAAGTTTATGTTTGTGAAGATTTTCTAAAGTTTAGGAGTTCAGGAGAATGTTGGTTCGGTTCTTTCATACTTGGCTACTATGGTATTAATTTCCAAGAAATTATTTAAAATGTAAGATGGTTTGGATAGTGGTTAAAATTATAGATTTATAGATTCACAAAGCGTCCAAACGAAACTTTATAATAAAGTTATGAAATAAAGTGACCTATTATCATGTTAAGGGCGTTGAAAATCCCATACAGGTATTCATATAATTTACTGAAAATCAAGTCATCTAGATTCGAACCTTTGAAAATGAAGAAAAAAAAAAACACAGCAATTCATTAATTGTAAAATTTAGTATTTTTTGGTTTAAGTCTATGTGGTGTTTTATGTCGAGGTAAGTCCAGGGACCATAAAACTTTGAAATATTTGAAAATTTGGGATTCAAAAAATCGTTCCTATTACAATAAATTTCCCACGCAGAATTAAAAAAAAATATATTTTTTTTTTTGTAGGGGATTTTTGGGACTACTGAACTAATTCTAAAAGCGATAGCAAATCTATATCATCAGTGTCTAGTATATTATGTTTAAAGAAATTATCATATAAGACTTTATACAGAGTTTAAGATGGTTCCAAGAGTGATTCATGCTGAACTGATTGAGAGTTTATCCCAGTGTTAATTATAACTACAATTGAAAAAGGATAAGATGATTTACTCAGCTCCGTCCATTACTTTTCCAAGTATACAAATACAAAATAAATTGTATTGCACTATTTTTCGTATTCGATATTTTTTACTGGTCAGGTCTCGAGAAAAAAAGATTCAAAAACAGGTTTTTTCATTTTATAATTAAACGAATACCGATTGTCATAATTTTTGTTATAAGTTCAATTAATAATTTTCAGTTTTTTAAGACAATCATTAGAAAATTGATTTTGTTAATTTATAAAATGTTGTTTTCAAAATCAACCTGAATAGGAACTCCGTAATAAATATGCAATTATGAACAGACAATTTTCCAAAAAATAGTGCCACAAAGTATGCAAAAAATCATTTTCCATGCTTAGAGGACACTTCTAAATATGTGTATTAAATTTTGTAAAAGATTCAAAGTAAACTTATTTTCCTGGAAATGTCCTTAACTACAGTTTTTTTAACTTATTCAAGAAAAATCAAAGTTTTGCATATTCAACAAACTGGAAACATTAATAAAGTTGAAATATGAATAAATATTATTTTTAGTGATAACTATGCGGTAGGTAACAGTTAATAAGAATTTTAAATACAAATTTTTATTAGGTCTTAAAAATTGTATTCAATAATAAAACAAAAATGAATGGTGCATATTCATCTAACATTTTTTTTACTTTAAAATTTATGTTATAAACAAACAAATTGAATAATTTGTCTAAAAATTTACATAAAACATTCAGAAAATAAAATTAATTTTTTTATAAATTAAAATAATTCGGTAGTATATATAAAGCAATCAAATATGTTTTAATTAATCTCGTTTTAATTATATGAGATGTAAATACAAATACCATTCAAAACAAAACCTGTTATAATTACTATTTGTAAATAAAATCTATATAATTAATGATTTTTGATGTAACACTATGGCATTGAAAGTATAAAATGTATATATATTACAGTGAAGAAAAAAACAACACTTTGTATTGAATACATTAAAACACAATAATTACGATGGAAAATATTGTTATTAAAAATGCAAAAAAAAAAAAAAATAATCGTATGACATCTATATATTTAAAACAACATTCTATAATGGCCGGAGAGCCGGCCGTACAAATGTCCAATGGAAAAACACTTGATAAATTTTTGGTATGTGCGTAGTATTAAGTTAACCAAAGCTCACCACCTCTGAAATTGCCTAATTTTGTCTGTATGTTACTTCCGGTGATGTTTCCGAGCGATATCTTACTTTATAAGATAAATGAAGCAAATTACATGAAGAAAATTTTCGACGAGTAGCCTCGGTTGTCCACTACCATGTGTCGCATAAAAATTCGCATACCTGTAGTAATTCGACACGAAACATAACTTGGGTAATTTCATCACAGTTTGAAAGCTATGGCTAAAATACCCGCAGACGAATACTAACTCGACCCCAAAAAAATGAACGTAATTCAATCCACGTTGGACTTGAGGACCCAAAACACGCAGACCCATACTAACTCGACACCAGTTATCAATTAGACAGTTTCATCACAGTTTGTACGTTAGAGCAAAAGAGCCCGCAGAACCATAGTAAATCGACCCTAAATACCACTTGTGTAGTTTAATCACAGGTTAGACATATGGTTCAAAAACATGGAGACTAATATTTACTCGACCCAAAAAATCACCAAAGTATTTTCATTAAAGCTTGTAATAACAAGGGTAAATATTAATATGTATCACGGAAAAGTACATTTTTAATCATGAGAATATGCCACGTTTTGAAACAGGAATTATTAACATGGCATGCATGTTTTAAGCATTTCTGCTTAATATTGGAGTGATTTTAATGGAGTTGTTTTTGTGACGAGTGGATTTGTGTCGAGTGGCTTTGGGCGCAGTGGTTTTTTCGTCGAATTGTTTTTGTACCGAGTGTTTTATGACGTGTTTCAATTTGGAAGAATATTTAGACATTAAATGTAATCATTAGACAAATCCAGATTTTGGAAAGTGATTTAAATCATTAAATGAGAATTAAAAAAATTTTTGGTATGCATTTATAAAGTCTATTGATCTGTATATAGGGCAAGTTTAGAGGAGAAGGCCGTACGGGAGAGATGATCAGTTGAATAATTTTCGGAACCCATAGCTAAATGGCAACACTCTAACCGTAGTTAACTCTACCGACTTACCACATACTGATACTATCAGACGTGGGCAGAATTGAATGGTATTTGTATTTACATCTCATATAATTAAAACGAGATTAATTTTTGCTTTATATACTACCGAATTATTTCTTGAATTTTAATTTATAAAAAACTAATTGTTTGTTTATTACATAAGTTTTAAAGTGAAAAATTTTAGAATATGCACTATTGATTATTTTTAAACATTATTATTGAATAAATTTTTAAGACCTAATAAAAATGTGTATTTAAAATTGAATTTCTCGATACAAACTGCATAGCTTTAACTACAAATAGATGACAATATTCTAAGCTTAATTCACCTCTGTCGACGTAGGCTACTAGCAGACTGTCCATCTCTCACGGACTAACCTTAATCAAGGTCTTAAAAACTGAGCATTTTAAAGACTTTATAAAACTTCAAAAACTATCATTTTAAGTATGTAAATTTTTAAGAAATTCAAAACATCATTTGCATATAGAGGTAGAAATTAAAAATATCCATGTATAGATAATTATTATTAACAAAAAATCATATATCGTTGAATATGATACCGGAAATATTTTCTGAAACATTTTAATAATTGATTTTTGTTTTTATTAAAATACTTATATATCTCCGAAATGTGTATAATTTTTATTCTTCGTCCGCAGAATCTTCAATTAAAATAAATAAAGTATGACGTAAAAGAATATTCTACAAATTGTATTTAAAATAATTATAATAATAAATATTTTACTTGGTATAAATTCTTAAAATTCATTACTTTCATATAATCTTAATTATAATAATAATTGAATATGGTATCACTATAAGTATATACATCTCTTTGTAATAAAGATCACGGAGTTCATTTTAGGGATCGTTCAGAAAATAATTGATTAATATAGACAGACTGTGATGTGGGATAGGAATACAATTCATTCAAGTATTAATACTTGATGTCAATCTCGTATACAGTAAGCTAATTTTGTGTACTTGCGTCAAATGGCCTCTATTAAAAATTTGTATGTGTTAATTTGATAATTTGATACTATTACTTGATTTTTCATGAAAATTTCATAAAATGTTTAACTAAACTCACTTTTTTACATCATAAGATTTCTACATAAAAAATATTAGCTTTTATTAAAGTTTAAGGTTGTTGGTACTTGTTTGAATTTTAATAGGGTCAATTCGTGATAGGGTCAATTAACTTATCCTCTTTTGTTTTATTTTTTGCTGTTCTTTGGCTATGTGCGTTTACGAAGTTAAAGTAATACCTAAATATTCTTTGACTGTTTTAGATATTAGATATTACGGCTATTGTAGCGTTGTGTCGGATTAAAATGAAACTGTTAATGAGCTTTAACATACAGTTGTATTAAGTTTTATCTCTATCGGGCTGTTTAAAGAATCATTCCTGTTTCTGTGCATCTTTACCAGATCAAATGTATCCATCCCCCCTTAATGAAGGGGTAGAGATATAAAAATGAATGACTAGGAATTGATGACATTTTTGAGGTTGGAAGGCAACGCATCCACAATACCAATCAAGGTGAAACATAAAAGTACAAATTTCAATTCAAATTTGATCTCCATGAAACTACATGTGTACCCATAAAAAACTTTTTACTTTGGAAAACCCATTAACCGCTGTTTAATTACTTTTTATTTATTTAATTTCAATATCACTTTGCCGGTGTTGCTAGAAGCCTACGTGAATAACTAAGCATAAAATATTACTATTTGTTCCGAAAAAAAATTAGACTGGCCTTCTCTCCCGTACTTCCATCTCCCCCAGACTTACCCTAAATGAAGTAAACTAATTTTCCTAATATGCATTCAATATTTCTTTATATATAATGAATTACCTCACTTCTGTGTTGAATCTCAAATAATAATTCAGTTAACACAAACTTTGAGTTACTATTTAAAAGTTTTAGCTCTCTCTTTGAGACGACATTTTGGCACAAAATGTCTGTTAAAAATTCAAAAAATTTTTGTGTTGATAATATTAATTATTAGTGGACCATTACTTAATTTATGATAATTTTACACAAAATTTTTTTTCTATAAAGTAATATTGCTATTTAACGAAATTCATGGTTTCACTGTGGTCAAAATGTAAAACAATTTTATCGTGCTTCTATATTTTGTCACAATTTTTATGTTTTTCTAAAAAAGTGGTTGAAAATATAAAATGTCCAAACAATATAATTATAATGCTTGAAACTGGGACACACTGTTAACACATCCTGTTCTCCTACTTGTAATTTTTTCAGTATTTGGACAAGTAATATATTTTCAAGAAGTTTAATGTTACTCAAATTGAATTTTTTTCTAGTGGCTAACGACTATTTGCATTTAAATATTAGAAAAATTTTTAAATATTCAGGTGTGGAACATTAAAGTCAATATTTTTCCAATATTAGCTAAATCTTCGTATTTTATAATCCTGCGTGTTATTTCTGATACTATTATTTTACTAAGTTACTAAAGTGAATAATTTGAAAAATACCGAAAGATAGAAAAATCCGAAAAAATAGCTATCATTAGCAATAAATTACAAGGCAGTAGCCAGTATTTGATTTTTAAACAGTATTTGATAATTGTAATGAGTGATTTTAGGCAAGATTGTTTTATGCAGAAAAATTAATGTTTAAGAAATATTAATAATTCTAACTTCAAAAGCTCATTGTGCATAGCTAGCTATTGGTTTGTTCAAAATAATTGGAAAAACTTCTACTTGAGTAAAATACATTCACTTTATAGTACATACGAAATAGTATATACATTAGTATGGAGACTTCAATGAGCGACTATTGTACGTACCCCATTTATGCCCCATATTATACACGATCAATATTTGACACAGTTTACAAGGTCTGTATTACCACTTTTATGGTTTACTGAAATAATTTTATTACATCGTGTTTTGGAGGTTAATTAATCAAATAAGACTAAATGGGGAAATTTTTCAATCAGTTCAATTGAAGTGTTTTCCTTTGAATTTGAAGTAATTTTTTAAAAAAATCTTAGAAAATAGCCAAAATATGATTGTTCAAAATTCTTAATTAAACAAAGAAAGAGATTTGAATAAATTACGTTATAACTGTTAATCTACAAAGGGATTATACATGAGGGTCATTCGATTGTAAGAGGTTCTATTGATGTCCAAAGCACTTTTATACACTTATATACACTTTCTTTCAAAATTAAACATAAATAATGCCAGTATTTAAACATAAAATAACTGCTTATCGTATCGAATCTCTCATAAAACTTATTTTACAAGAAAGGCATGGAAAACAATCTTTAAGACCATATAACTTATTTGTTTATGATTCAATTTTAATTAAATTTTCGAATTTTGTTTGGTATTGAACCTAGTTTCACATTTTGATGGGTTAATTAGCAAATTTTTTTTATTGCAATGTATCTTCTCTATTATAATTATTGCAATGTAATTACTTATATTTTGTGTTTTTAATTCCTGATTTTTCTATTCTTATTTCCACTTTTAAATTTTTCTACTTTTTTAAAGTATCAACTTTTTTGTATTTCTACTTTAAATTAATTTTACTTGACTTGATATTATAATGAAAATATAATATTAAGTCAAGTATATATATTTAAACTAATGTTGTTTAACCTTCATTTTTCAGATATATAAATCCATTATAGAGGCCACCCACATCATTATTTTTAATCTTTATTTATTAAACTACATCTGATTATATTATATATAATTTAAGTTACGGTTTGTAGGCAGTTTTTTGGTTTTTATCCAAACGATAACAGTCATCAATTAAACGCCTCATTAATTATAATCGATTAATTGTCACTGACGAACGTTTAAAGGTATGATCGCCCTTACTTTGCTCGGCTACTCACCGGATATTTTAAGTGGAATCTTTATAAAGTTGTAATTATATGAAGTGAAGTCATTTTAGACTATAAATATTTAAATCATTGCATTTTTTAAAAATTTGACAATCTTCAGCGGAATTTTTAGTCGTGACACAAAGGTTGGAAAACGCCGGTTTATAATAAAATTACTTCCTTTCGATTAAGGTCGTGTGAATGATTTTTCTCCCAACTCGTTCAGGTATAAAATTTAAAAATGAATACTATGCTCATTTTGAATATGTGAATCTTTATTACTTTAACCTTCAGTAGCATATAATTCCATACATTCATCATATAATCAATCAAAAAATTATTATTTTATAAATAAAATATTAATTTTAATGTACCTATCTATACACTATAAAAGAAGAGAAAGGTATTTGACTGAAACAAAATATTTTAATCAAACCGGGATATCCTTTTTAGATTTTTTTTTTTTTTAATATTATATTTTTAACATTCAAAAGACAATCAATTATTTTATTTATACATCTGCATTTCTAAAATCAAGGTAAAAATACATTTCATTTCATTGTTTAGGATGATGTACCAAATATATTTACAATATCCGTGTTTCAATGGAAACTACCTGCACTACCATATCGAAAATTGAAAAAGATCGATTGGAATTTTTGTGAGCTACCGAATTAAATCAAATATTCGTATGTTGAAGCAAAATTTCGTTTTTAAGTTATTACTTGGTGGTGGACAGCCGGACATCCGCAAATGGACTAATTAGATAATTCTAAGAACACCTATATCAACATTTTGTTTATGGCTTCAATATCTTTTAACATTACAAACTAAAAGCTTTAATGTGAAGACGTTAAACTTTATGTGAAGACTAAAATTAACATTGGTACTATGACACTTCGCCAGCCTGATTCGTTAAGCTGTTAAGCGCTATTTTACAGGGCGAACAAAAACCTGAAAATACTTGTATTTATTATATAACCAAATTCGAAAAATCTCGTTGGTTAGCTTAATTTTGCTTAACATTTGGAAAGTAAAACTTGTACCATATTTTATACTCCTATTACAAAATATAGAAAAATAATGGAAATAGCGGGGACTAAGACGACTTTCCCCAATAATATAATATGATGCTTAAGACTGCCAAGCCTTTAATATTTAGATTGAAAATTGAAAATTTGGTTAAAGCATTAGTCTTACGCATTACATAAACCGATAAAATAAAATAATCCATGGTAAAGAAATAATATTACGTCTTCAAATATTTGGCCAAATCACGGGAAAATACACGAGCATACCGGGAACGTGGGTAGGGGAACAATATCAGGTACAAAACTAAAATTTAGCAGTTTGGTTATGAGTATTTTGTTGTCAAAATGTATTTTTCATTTTTTTGTGAATAGATAGATAGCATTTCTCACTTCTAATAAGTGATTATCGTCGTTTTTCTTATACCAAACTGTAGATAATACCATTTTGTACTAGTCTGTACAAAAACTCATTTTAGTGCAAAACGGACTTAGCAGGTTAACGAATAAGGTTGATGATATTCTTTATATGCCAAGTATATAAATAGTTACTAATTAAACTACAGGATCTTTAACGACTACACATTTGCCCATACTCTAAGGAATGTTAATAAAATCATAAGTAATTACTAATAATTTATAGATTTCGAGATATTTTTTTGCTTACGTGAATTAAATCATAAAACCTACAACTAATAAATCGACTTAACTATATATACCCATATATAAAAGAAACAAAACAAAACCGGATAAATGATCTTAATTTCTAATTAAAAAAATATATGTGCAGATAGTCAGTTTTTTTTTTATATTTTAATTCTAGATAAATTATAATTACAAAAAAATGTTGTTTTTATTTAAAAAGGATTGTAAATTATACTACTTAAAATTTTTATTTATATGTCCAACTTGGAAACTTAATGAATACAAATGAAAAGTGATTAAGTTATTACTCAATTTTACATATCTCTTAAGTAAAGTTATACCGGCTAAGATCGATTTTACGACTATCTTCAGTAGCTTGAAATAATACCTTAATATAATTTAAAATAATTACAGTAAATAATATAAAAATTAGAATTTTAATTAAGATGTAAAATAAAGGAAATTGAAATATTCCGTTTATTCTGAAGAACAAAAATTAGTACATAATTAACTTACAGTGAACTAATTTTGTCTATATAATGTTATAGTACGGTTACTTTTCGAAATTTTCGTAGAGGAAAAAGTTCGTAGAGGTGTGACGTTTTTCGCTTGTTATTAATCATTATAAAAATACTGTAGGTAAAAGTGTACTGTAGGTTATTTTTGTCCTAATTGATGTCTTTTTCTGCACCCACAAAAAAATTCAATTTCAACGTCTAAATAAAGGTTTTTGTTTATAATTAATTTCTTTAATAATAAAATCTTAATCAAACTAAATTATTTTGTTTACTGTGCATCCATAACGAGGTATATTTAAAAAAATTCATTCTAGGCCACAAAAATGCACATTTAAATTGAAGTAATAACAAGTGCTGATAACAACTAACAGTGTTAATTGTTTCGATAGTCAACCTATGATGGTTGAGTATTAATGTTTGAACTTGTGACGAGCATAATTGATATTGATCTTGCAAAAAAAAAAACGAGATCAAGACCAATACTAATATCAAGGCCAAGACGGAATAAACAAGACCGTGACCAAAACCAAGATAGAGTATGCAAGATCAAGACTAAATGGAAGACAATATTTGCTTGCATTACAAACTATAGTCTAAAACTAATATACTCTGGTATATTCTATTGGTATATCAGTAATAAAAGGTATAAATATATATTTATAAAATTAGCGTTATTTCTATTTATGAAAAAAAGGATTATTTAAGTTTATGTACTTCAAATAACTATTTTAGCCAAATCTCTTAAATATTCTAAAAATTTTAAATTGTACGTAATAAATAAATAAACATTATTGAATGAGTTTAAGTTATTTTTTTCGGTTTTTGATTTTTTGATATCTGATTAAAAAAATAAATGATTCCATCAATAAAATTCATTACGTCATTTTATGTAAAACCATTGGTGCTAGAACGCGTCAAAATATTTATAAAACTAATATTTTCCAATTGCGTGATTGATAAATTATTAATTTAATTGATATACATTTACATGTTTACTTACGCATGATAAAATTTTGTAATAAGTAAATCTATTAAATATCACATATATAGGGTGTATTCCATAAATGCATATACGTTTATAATATGGACACCGTGTTTTTTTCAATCATTCAATTTTCAACCCAGTAGCTTCGATTGAATTTAATTTTTTGTAATTATTTAATAATTTTTCTTTAACATTTAATATACAATTTACATGCATACAATTGAACAAATATTTATATTTTCATGAATGTTTTATTTAAAATTTTAGACACTGATAGCGCATCAATCGATTCAGAAGCCCTTCCTAAGTACATGCACATAACGCTTATATCAATGGATTTTATTTAACTTTTTACATTTAAAAAAAATGTAATGAAATGAAATATTGTAAATTTCGAAGTAAATAGTATAATATATATCGTATTATAGGTAAAGCTTTGGCTAGAAACTATAGTTTTTGAATTCAAATGTAAATATAATTTCATGATAAATTAACACTTGTGAACTGATATTGAATAGAAGCGTCAATGTGTTAATTCATGTCATTTTTTACACTCGACTTAATTATATACAATAATTATATCAGAATATATTAATTTTAGTTTGTTACGCTAGAACATATTGAAGACACAAACAAAACTTTGGTATAGGTATTCAAAGAATTAAGTGATAAGTCATTTTCGTATGTCCGTGCATCAGTTCGTAATCAAAATAATTCATAATTGAAATGAGCAGAAATTTTGGTGGCATATTCTGGACCTATAAATGAGTTTAAGTTCGTAAATAAGCAAAATCAGTCCATTGGATCCTTTGGATTCATGGCCCAGCTATTAAGCCATAAAAGATAGATGAAAAATTCAAAAATATTAATTAGTTGAAGTTTTTCCCATATTTAAATTTTCTCAGAGAAATGATTCGAATAAAGGTTGTAGAGCTTTATTTTTTTTGTGAATATACTTAGTTTGGAAAAAATCGTGTATAATCATTTTCGAGGAAAACATTAAGAACTTTAAAATCACTTGAGTAATCTGGAGTACTCGGTAGACCGATTTAAATCAAAACCTTCGCTACAAAACTAGAGTTTATATGAAGATATATTAGTAGAATATATGAGGTTTTTTATTTTAAATATACTAAAATTAATGTTCAGTTAAGAATGTGAACAAAAATAATTACACACATAAATAATTTATTACTATCAGAGTAGCCGATAGTATTTATTTTTGTTCTTGGAACGCCATGTTTTTATGGAGTCTTTCAACCATTTGATGTGCATATCTGATATATTTATTTTTTGTTTTAATGAATGCTGATATCAAATAGTTTTAAGCGAAATTATGTTTATCAATGGCTATCTATTAAAATGTAATTCCAGCATGGGCATCAATGTCACATTGCCGGTCTGTATTATCCTAGGTGACTATTATTATCGCTATAGTGACTAACCAGTATATTTTAATTCATAGATTATCAATATACAAATAATAAAATAATAACATTAATTTATAGGTAAAAAATATTACATAATTTTAATATAAGTACATATTTATTTATTTTATTATTTTTTAATGAGAGAATGACTGTCAATTGTTACAGGTGGCTAATTATAAACAATTACATAGGCTTGTTTAAATAATAAATAAAATTCATCACGCAGCCGCTACGTAAATCAAATAATCTCCTTGCTAAGAATATTTACGTATAAAAATATTGTTTTTTGTTGAAAATTAAATAACTCAATTACCGAAATGATATGAAACACAACACTAAAAAATTTAGATTTTTAATAATAAATGACCTTTGCCTTACTTTTGTTTTTTTGGCAAATATGATTTTGTTAAATTCTTAAAAGTGCCATTTGAATTCAAAGAATAATAAAAAATAACTGTTCAAAATTATTAGTCTAGAAGAAGCTAATTTTGTCAATTTTAATTATGTGATGTTTGGTTTAAGAAAATAATTTTGTTATAATCTGTTCCTTTTATTCTATCAATAAAGCGCAATATCGAAATGCAAAATTTTCCAATTTTTTGTATTTTAAATGTAATGAAATAACTAGTGTTTAATAAGTGGGTCACTATGACCTAACCACAATGTCGTTGTAAAAAATTTGAACCTGCCAAAACGCCGACTTTAATTTAGGAAATTTTGGCCATTTCCCAAATTTACTGTTTACAAAACCAATACCTTATTGTAAGTGTAAAGAAAATTAGTACTTTAAAGAAAACAAAAAATAATCTTTCTTATATAAAGTTATTATTTCCACCCTGAAAATGAAATCGAAAACCTATTATTATGGCTACCTTTTGAGATCTTGTATAAAAGTATAAAAGGAAAAATATCAATGATTTTAATGTTCTTAACCAATGGATTTGGAACATCTCAATTATCTGTAGTAAAATCTACATATTTTAATAATCCCAAACGTATTAGAAATAAGAAATTTATCAATTACGTCAATATTTTAACTATTTTCAATAATTTTGGGTATCAATTTTTTAACTATTTTCAATAATTTTGGGTATCAATTTTTTAACTATTTTTAATAATTAGCATTCATAAAATACTCTGAATATGAAGTTCATTCAGTTATAAATACATATATAATAATAATAATATGCATTCCCATTATTTATCTGTTTATATTATTATTTATCTATAGAAATAACAATCGCTTACGAGAAAATGTTTCAAACAAAAGTTTGACAAAACTATACAATTTTTGTCAATTTTTAGTGTTCAAAATTGAGGTCATAGATCCAAACTCAAAGGACTGATTTTGCTCATTTATGAAATTAAGCTCACGTTTTGTCTTCAAAATGTCAATTTGCTATTTCTATTCGTTTTTGAGTTAGCCTGATGTCACCCAGGCTGACGGACGGATAAAATGGAATAGACTAAATACGTGATTCTATGAGGCGAATACAAACATACTGTGAGTGGCTTCAATTTTTTCTTTTGATTCGATGCTTAGACAAAAATTATAGATTTACTATAATATAAGTCGAATATAGTAATTTGCAAGTCAGAAATTTCTTGGTCTGGTCTCCAATTGCTGTATACATTACGAATTTTTTTTTGTAAATCTAATGGATACCTTGAAAATATATACGTTTATTTAAAAATAATTAAAGATGATATTTATGGTATTTATTTATTTTTATTTTTTTTTATAAATAATTACATTTAATTATTTTCTTTTTTTATTTTATATATAAATGCTATTGACGTTAATGAACTTTCATAGAATTCACTTTTGTATCTATTTCTTTTATGAAATATTATTTGAAAAAAAAGTGACGATTCAGTTGGATACAATCATTTTTTTATTTTTTCCTTAAATTATCGATATAATCAAGTACATAACAAATTCCATATAAGGTATTCATTAAAAGATTTAATTGAAATGAGATACATCCTTTTGTATGAAAACTGCTTTCGACTATTTTAGATATTTAATTTAATAATATAAAGGTAATTAATAAAATAGTTTTATAAGTTAATTCATAGAAAATGGAAACGATGTTCTTAAAGCGGTGTTATAAAGTAAAGAAGTTGTGTATATTGTGATATAAGCATAACATTTTCATTACTTTCATACGTTCTATATTTTCATACATTCTATATAGGTGGTTATAAAATTCATGATTTTATAATATATTCAGTTTTAAAATATATCTAATTTACATAACTAAAGTTGAATAAACAAAAAAGTTAAATACAAATTCACTGCCAACGGACGCAGTACTTCCTCATGATATGCCTATCTTAATAATCGTTTTTTTATGAAAGATAAAATAAATTATTTTAACAGTATTATGGACTTCCACAAACAACCTAAATAACATTATTTAATTAAATTTTCTATTGGGAACTGACAAATTGAGTTCCGCTATCTGGAGACAATCAAAACCAATAATACCGTACAATACTCCAATCTGCCATTGCATTACTCGAATCTCACATTTTATTTATTTGTACTACTATTATATTTGTTTTATTATAAAGAAGTGTAAGCTACTTTTCGACATATTTTTGAGCCCCACCTCCATTTCAGTTCCCAATAACAGAAAACAATTTTATTCAAAAAAAATCTGTTAAAATAATATAATTATGAAAGTCCTAAAATCATTATAAGATAAAGTTATGACAGTAATCGATACTCTATAGTGATGTAATGGTGATATATCCGGCTAGAGGTTGTATGCAGAACATCGTTTTCAAGAAAGGCATGAAAAAGGATCTTTGAAAGTTCATAGCTTCTTCGTTGTTTAATTAGTTTTTATTTTCACAGTCTTGTAGAGGTATCGAAGGTTTCACATTGATGGGGGAAATATAGTAAATTTTATATTATTCATATATCCAAAAGCCGTATGCCCTTGAATTAATTAGTTCATTCTTCATCTGAATTATTTGTTTCATCTAAACAAAATAATTTCGATGTAAATATAACTCAAGTGATTAATTAAATAAGACAAACGCATGCTTTATTTTCATTGCATATACATAAGCAAGTAATCATTATCCGAAGTAAGAAGATAATCCAAAAGAATATATGAATTATGAATATATGATAAATTAAAATAATTTAAAGGACAACTTAGTGATACTAGTGAAAATTTCTTCAAAGATTTGAATTTATACAATAGAAATAAAAAATGAAAAAAATTTGTTTATTATTTTCAGATCTTCAATTTTCAGTCGAATCCACTTAATTTAAAAAAATTTAACCGTTTTATAATCATTTGCGTCTTAAGATATGTAATCTTGTTATATTTCAAAAAATTCATTTGAACTTGGCTGTTTTTCACTTACAGTTGTCATGTAACTTTTTACTTTTAGAAAGAGCTGCAAGAAATATCTATCTTAATAGTTTAGAAAGACAAGAAGAAAGGTTAATGTAAAATTGGAAAATTAGAACAAAAGAAAGAATTAAGTCATGAAAAATTCTTTTAAGTGAGGCCAAGCAGGATTAATCTATCTAAACTGAATTAAAAAGTTTATGAAACTTTGGATAAAAATATTTAATAAAAAATTATCACCAATAAATTTTTGTGTTAGCTATAATATCATATGTTTATCTTATCTTATATTTATATATAAATCTCATGTCACGATGTATGTTCGAGATGAATCCCAAAACTACGGAACCGCTTTTGATCAAATTTCTTAACTATGTATAATTTTATACTACTTAAAACTGAAGGTAGGTTTATCCTGATTATTTCTTCTTTTTATTGAAGAATTAACGATTTTCGATCTTTCGATTGTTTTAATACCCATAATTATTTTAAATTAATTTTCATTACTATTATATATATTTCAAATTTTCGATTTTTTTTTTTTTTTTAATTTTTGGTTTCAGCTTTTTTCAGCTATATAGCCATTAACCAAAGGGGATTATTATGTTTATACAACAACAGTACATAGTACTGCTAGGTGGTCACCCATCCAAATACAGATTGTGACTGCTGTTGATAAACTTTATTGATTGATCAAAGCCTGTCATTACGCTACGTCAGTCCGGGGTCAATTTTCGATTTAAATATCCATGTACGTTAAATATGCAGATTATAATTATTTGGTTTATTTCACAGATTAAAATACCAAAAAATTATTATTATCTATGGTTAAAAAGACCGGCAATTACATTTTTCTGTGAGTACGACTTCATTATTTTGAAATAACTTTGTTTGCTGTTAACAGGTACATAATATTCCTAACCCGTTTACTTTATACAGTAAAGTTTCAAAAATACAGCAATCGTTTTTTGCAGTGATTAAATGGGCAAATTTTTATTTGTGAAAAGTGTCACAGTCAAGCGTGAATGATTTGCTAGTAGTTTTATAAATTATTTTTTAAGGTGGCAACTATGGACGTTTATGTATCATGGATAGAATTTATAATTAAAAAAAAAATTATAACAAGTATGAAATACATCAACTGCTCTTAAGACAGTCAGTATATTTGTTATTTATATACAATTAAAAACATCTATAATGCAAAAAGTTGTTTCATAATAACAAAGATTCAAGGTAGCCAATAATAAAAATTATAAATAAGATGTTGAAGGTTAAACGTATTAAATTGATGATAATATTTTTACCTCATCAAATGAAGTACTTTTTTTTTATATGTAGGTATTAAAAAAATAAATAAAAAATAAAAAAATTGTAATAATAAATAATATTGACTTCATGTAGAAGCTACGTAAGCTAAATAAATAAAAATTAGTAACTTATAGGCTCATCCCACACCGTCTAATATAATTAAATAACAGTCATTTAATATTAGACCCCGCACACGGTAAGATTTTTACATAAGACATCAGATTTTCTGATCAGAAAACATCATCGGAAAATCTGATGGTGTGCGCCTCAGGCAATGCTGTCTGAAATAGCATCAGAGATTGTTGTCTGAAGTAGCATTATTGGTTCGTTATGGTTCGTTGTACGTATCAGATGATACCCAATGATATGCGTTTGCTTAAATATTTGTCTGATGTTTGATCAAATTTTCTTAAAAGAATTTTTTATAGGACTGTCCGATGGTGTGTGTTGACCATCAGATTTTCTGATCAGAAAAGTTTAAGGTGTGCGCTAGCACATAACAATATTCTTTAAGATATTTAGGAATTGTAAATATAGAAAGCTGATTTGTTAATATGCTAATTAATATTCACTATCTTAACCGATAAAAACAATTTATGGCCGACCGAAGTGAGGTCTATGTTATAACTGGATGATTTTGCATTTCGTTTGCCTGTATCTATTACTCTACCTATGTTTGTTTCGCTACAACTTTCGAACGCCTTTCTCGATTTTGGCGAAATTGATAAGCCTCTGACAATGCTCAGGAATTATTTATATAACTTTTCATTTCCCCTTCAGGTAGAAACTATGTTTTTCTTTATTTAAGGCATTAAACGTTTTTCTAAAAAAATATAAATAATAGTCAGTTCTAAAGCGGAGCTTTATACTTCGAAATCAGGTTCTCTAATCACTACCATATTATGTATTTATTTACTATTTTTCTTTTTTTCATATTATAACTAATTTTTTGACATATAATATTAAATTTATCATCGATAAGGTGTTGGATTGTGACATATATCCTCAAAATTTTTTGTATGTTTTATTTATATGCTCTTTATTTACTTCTCAGTGATGCCTACAAAACTACTAGATACTTACTTGTACTACTTGTATCAGGAAGTGTTGTCATCCTAAAATTTTGATATCAAGTTTTCATCGAAAATTCATGTTTTTAGGTTCCCTGAATCCAAAAAATTGGGTTTCCAAAATTGTTCTGGTATGTATCAACGATATTGCTAAAAGTTGGACCCCCGGGTGTTACACTTCTTTCAATCGTACTTGGTAAAGATAGAACAAGAAGTGCATTGGCATTTTCTAAAGGATTTAAAAAGTGAAACATTTGTTTGCATGGTTCTATATTTAATAATGTGTGGATTTTACCAAAAGTTATTATATGAAGGTGCACATTTTTTAACTTATAATTTATTTTAAAATATCTTCCAGAATATTTAGAAAAATTGAAAAAACTGTACGATAAATTTTTTAATGAAGATATTTCAGAATATATTTATAATGTCGATGAAAATCATACATAAAACGTGGCCATAGCCATATGCGTTAACGACGTTAAATTGATATCTCTCCTATAACCATATTAAATATGTTATTAAATAAATAAAATGTTTTCTATTGTTATTGAAAGAGAAATTATCACATTTTTTAAGTTTGATTTGTAAAATGTATAATAGTATTGTTTGTCTTTTGTTGTCTTTTTTTAGACTTTTATGATAAATCAAATTAATAAACTTTGTAGAAAACTCGTTTTTATCCTTCAAATTCACAAACTATAGCATTCATAGCACATTTGCATCAGGTACCTTAATCGTATTAATCTACAAACATAATACTGTATATTAGCAGATATTTTGAGTAGGTTTTAATAAAATTTGTAATAAGTAGTATTATTCATTTACACTTTTTATTATTATGTTAAATATTTACAACATTTTCGTTCTACCTGTTCTTATTTTGCAATCCACTTTCTAAACTTATAACAATGATTTTCAGCTTATCGAGTAAAAAACAAACTATTTTATCGTGTATTGCACAATTTTGTTTCTATATTAGTTATTAAATAAATTTAAAAAATTTAAAATATGTAAATTTAAGCTTGTGAGTGTAATCGGAAATTAAAACAAACAAGAACTTAAGAAAAAGTGATAAAAGTGTCGAAATTAAGCCACACAAAAGTAATGGGCATTGCAAGAAATTCTAAAAATGTAATACTTAATAAAAACTTATTGCAATACGTAATATAATAAACTCTCCTTTAATATCAATTATAGATACAAAACCATTAACTTATTTTTCTTACAATACATATTCTCTAACAAGAATCATGTGAAATGAAAACAGATTTAAAGTGTCCGCATATGTTACTTTTTTATTATTGTATTTTAAGTCAAATCTAAAGATTGTAGTGAATTTCAGATGGTTATAAACATATTTTGTAAAGCCATTTGATTTTGACAACAAATAAGATTTTTGTATACATTTAAATATGGCATACATGATATCTTCTATGATTTGAAACCTTGCAATTACCATTCTATAACTATTGACTCCAATATATATTGCCAGTGAAATAATTCAAACAATAAATGTTTACAAAAAATAATTTCATATCACAAAACTCTTTTATTTTATGACTGTGACTCTAACAACAATTAAATGTCAAACAGCTTCCTTCATTTGTTTATTCTTATTTGTTTGTGATGCACACAAAAAAGTAAAATTAAACTTAACTACTTGATTAAACAACTTTACTTACCATTTGACTAAAATGTTGCTGTTCACTCACGTCAAGTAACTAAACTACTTGCTACGTGGCTAAATTACTTGATCAATATGAACTTTAGAGATTAAGAATAGATGTATTCGTCGCTGTTAAATGATATTTGATATCTAAAAATGGGTGTGAAAAACTTTAAATATCCTCATTTTCCAATGTTTAAAATGAAATATAAGTTTTTTAATTTTCTTTATTTGAAAAGAAAGTCGATGTTTTATTGGCAGCTATTTAAAGCTATCTATAAAAGTATAAATGTAAATATTTAAATCTGGTCTATTAAAATACAGTAGAAACTTCAATGCATGATCTCAACTCAGGATTTTTAATCGAATTTCTATTTCTCTTTTATCTTTTTAATTAATAATAATTATGTCTTTTTTTTACTCCAAGTTGTTTTATTTTAAAAAAAACTTCGTACTACACTTTACATTTGTTAATGAAAAATTTAATATTTATTAAGTCGTTCTCTAAAAACACTTTCTTTCACCTGTATTAGATTATTACTTGCAAGGATCTAAAAGATTTTACCATTGTCTGTTTTTGAAGCAACTTATAGGGACATCATCCTGTATTTATTAGAAGAAACAATCCTTCATAATTCATGCTATTTGCAATGATAGCAGTGGAGTTCAATTATTTTAAAAAAGACTTCGTACTACACTTTACATTTGTTAATGAAAAATTTAATATTTATTAAGTCGTTCTCTAAAAACACTTTCTTTCACCTGTATTAGATTATTACTTGCAAGGATCTAAAAGATTTTACCATTGTCTGTTTTTGAAGCAACTTATAGGGACATCATCCTGTATTTATTAGAAGAAACAATCCTTCATAATTCATGCTATTTGCAATGATAGCAGTGGAGTTCAAAGAATAAAAAATTAATCGCTTCTTTATAAATATCCTTAGGGCATTTATAAAGATTATCTACTTGTTTTGTTGATTATTCTTTTGCGTGATAATATATTAGTGTGAACATGCATGACTTAAATTCGAACTATAATCAAATTCAAAGAGATCAATTAAGAAAGATTATCTGACAGTTTTCAAATATTATATCAATTGAATATTATATTAGAAAAATAATTAAGTTCAATTTCTAAGAAAAATTCAATATAAAAAAAAATTATATTCTTTTAATTATAAAAAAATTAAATGAATCAAAGATTATTAACTTCATAGTTGACTTAGTCAGTAAATTAGCACAAAACGGATGCGTATAAGGACCTTTTATATTGTATAGCTAACAATGCAAAATACATTCAGTCATCTTTTATTTATTTCGACTTTCATTGAGAATAATACTGGTAATCGTCATAATAATGTTGAGAATACATGGCGAAACCAATATACTTGCTCAATTTTTAACAAAAAATAAATTGTACAATTTTTAACGTTGATTAAAATACTTTATTTTTTAATTTTATTTTTTCCTAAAACTAAATATAACTCTTGTAAAATATAGGATAACGTCTACTATTTCCGAAAAAAATATTAATTCAACAAAAAACTAAGTTTTTCAGTAAAGTATTGAAATTTTTTGTATTTAATTTAAATTAACTACACAAACGCTCCTAGTTATAATAACGTCGATCTTGTGACGTAAAAGTACAGTAAGCATTGTAATTAAAGTCGAGTGTAGTTATGTTTTGTTGGGTAGATGAATTTCATGCCGAAGGGTTTTTTTTTAAATTCATTATACCTATTAGTTATTAATTAAAAAATTTCCACTTTAATTTTTTTTCTCCATGGGTTTGTTTCTCCATGAAAATAACGAATATGAGGTATTTTTAATATCTTATATTTCTCTTACAACTAAATTTGATTGGTATTTCAGCGATAACTTTTTTAATTACAAAATAATTGTCATCTCTCAAAGATTATATGCCTTCACTTTCTTGAAAACCTAGTTGCTTAGGTATATTTCATTGGATATAAAAATGTATAGCTACAAATCCGATTCTTAGCAATACATTTTTTGAGAAAACCTTTAATTAACTATTCCAATTCTTTAGCCTCAAATTTTTGCCCATATTCACCAAGCCCCCCTCCCAGGTCGCACAGATTATAAACTTATTCGAAACCTATCAAAAACTTTAGGGATATTTATGTGCTAGTAAGTTCACTGTATTTCAGATTTTTGTGCTCCGGTCGTTTAGGAGATAGCGAAATTTCAATTGCGGGGAATATATCAGTATTCCATGTTTCTTAATAATCTTATATAATTGTCCACATTTAAATCTTAATAGAAATCGTATATCATAAATATATTATTTATATTTTTTTATTTATTTTTATTTATTTATTTTTATTTATTTATTTATTTTTTTCATAAATAAATAATTCAATAAGTTTTTTAATCATTTTATTTGTTTAAATTTAATTCAAAAATCATATCCGTTAATAAACATGGTTTTTTTTTGTAAATTAGTTTTAATTAAATTATAATATTAAAATTTTAATTTTACATTAAAATATTAGTAATATGTTATATTTTAGGTATAACATTCAAGTTGTTTAATTAAAACAACAATCAATCTTATTTGTGGCTTGTAGGTAAATTAAAAATAAATTTTTAATTATCAAAAATTTTTAATTATAAAATTAACAAAGGATACATACAATATCAAAATTTGGAATAAGAGACAGCAAGTGTACGTTTATCTGTTGAATGTCCTTGTACAATTTATCAAAAGACAATGAAATTCGATTAAAAATTTGTTTTGATACCATCGAAGTTATAGTCAGATAAAATATTGGAACAAATCAGAAAAAACCTCAATTTGAAATATCTTCGAAATTGTATAAAAACCCAAAAACTTTTTATTGATGTGTTTAAAACTGAAAGCATAACATTTGAGCTTTTAAAAATTTTTAATAAACAAAGAATACATGCTGTTTTCCTCGACTGTTATAAGAAATTTTGATTATTTTGTAATACTATACTAAACAGAATGTACAGTTAAGCAACATCAGGCACAATTAGTATTTGGATGGGTAACCATCTAGAAATACAGTCAGCTGTTAATTTATAATCAAGTCATTAATAACCGTTGTACATAATAAGTGATTTAAAATTATATATTTAAAAAAAAATTATTTTTTGTACATATTGTAACCGAATACAAAATACAGCAACTTAAAGGCATATATCCTGGTTGAAATGTTTCCTATTTAAGCAAACCATTCGTAGGTTTTGTAGCTTCTAATATGAATACGACTATTATTTTTTCTTCCAATCCATCGTGCGAAATCATCTTGTTCTTTCACGTTAAGTAAAGCTAAAAAATATACACTGAAAGGTACACCATTCTTTACTGTTGCTAAAAATTGAAGAAAAATAATTTATGACTTTCAAAATCTACGCACTCAACATTTATCGATTTCTGCTGTTTTTGTGTATTTCATTAGACCTGAGTGCAAAAAGCGGCATTGATAAAATCGTTTCGGCTTCTATGCTTAAGTGAACTCTTGGTGACGACATTTTCAAGATGATAAATACATCCGTAGTATAATAATAAAGATATCTATATCTCTACAAATTAGAAGATAGATATTAGAATTACACATATTTCAGTATTATAGTAGATGTAAGTATTATGTCGCATAAAATTTTTAATCATTACTTCCCACCACATTTGTAGATTACTTTTTATTTTTGTCCATAATTTAATTTTACAACAATTTAATATTATTATAATAAAAATCTAATAATCATTATCGTAAAATGGGGCATATAAGGGAATAATATTGTTGATAATTGGCAATTAAAACAATTATTATGTGTAAATATGATTTCGTTACAACCGCCTTTTGTTACAACAATTTAAGGCCATATAAAGCCATAAATATTGAATAAAATTATAATTTCGGTATAATCGTATACACATATTATTATCGAGTTGGTATAATCATTACCATTTATGTAAATTTATTATAATATTAACAAATTTCATAATCGTCCATAAAAAATATAATAATTTTGGCTTTGATTTATAACGATAAGCAAATAGTTCACATATTATAGCATGGACAAGATATACACAATCCCAATTTGTTTCAGAATTGTTGGTAATTGACACTGAATCAATTTTGTGCTTAAGTTTGTTTTTGACCATAATTTGCAAGTAGTAGGAAGATTCTGTAAAACAATAATCCGTTTTTTAAGAGTTTTAGGAAAATCAGTTGAATGGAAATTTATGTTTATTCTAGTTTGCTGCTTTAATGTTATTGTGGTTACATTCGTATTCATTATCACACGTAATAATTAATCCAATATTGGTAGAAATAACTAGCGCCAAAAGTAATTTAATTAAAAAATATTAATGTAAACTTTAAATTTAAAAAAAAAAATACATTTATTGTGATGAATTGTTTTTACCAATGTCTTAATAATAAATATTTCCCTCAAAATAGGACTTCTTATTATGGGAAATGAAATCAAAAATTCAATTATAGTCTATTAAATTTATTTATAACATTTCTTATTTCTTCTTAATTCCTAGTGGAAGTTCTTTTTATGGAACGGATTATGTGAATCCTGAATTTTGATACAGCTTTACCTTTCAAGGTCACTAGCACCAAAATCCAATGTTTTTAGAGAGATGCCTGGGTATGTGAATGCATGTACGTTCGTTTTTTTTTTTTTTTTAAGTTTCTATTTTATCCAGAACAAATAATGATATCGACGGGGAACGACTTTTATTCCATTCGTTTTGGTTAAGGGTAAAAAACATATAACAGAAGGCAAAAAATACCCATATTCTTAATAATAAACAAATCATTATTCTTCTATTCTCCTTATTGTGAAGTTCGTTGTGTGGACCTTGCGGGTCGCACCTAGGTCACTCTTTGTGAGCACTTAATTAATTGGGGCTGTTTAACATACTGTATACCATTTTGAAAGCCTTCATGGATTTTTAATAATTGAAAATGGCAAACCATACTTGTGAAACGAGGATTTGGAATCAAAATTCCGATGAGTGACTGCATTTTCGTAATTTAGTTATATTCTAATAAGAGATCCACGTTATAATATTCGGCTAATAATATAACGTATATACAACTTCATCGCACGGTAAAAATACCTAGTAATTATTCAGATATGCAACTTAAAATGTAGTGATAATTTGATCAAATTATATTCGATTGCTTGAAGAAATTTATTCATCATTCAAATATAATAATCAATAATAATCATAAATCAATACAAAAATAATAATATTATGTGTGTATATTATGTTTTAATGATTCTTATAATCAATGTCATCGATAATTATGAACAAATCAGCAATGGTATGGTAAATGAGTATCTCATATTAATTAAACATTATATGTAGCTATTTACATGGATACGTATAAAAAAAGGTCTGTGTAATTTACACGTTAATGGCGGCATTCTTTCTGTATGAAAGCAATTGCTTAATACAAAATTTGTACGATATAATTGGTAATTTGCTATATTTTACATAAAAATGTGAAAATAGTATGTTCGTGAAATAAAGACGGTTCAATTGAAATAATAAAAAAGATTAAACCATAAAAATCAGATATTTAAGGTACCTAAGGCAAATAAGGTCCAGCTAACTTACATATATATATAATCGCTATATTTTGTGGTTTTTTAATGATAAAATCAAGCTTTCTACGAAGTTTATTGATTTGATTTATCATAAAAATCTAAAAAATACAATAATAAGGTCAAGGGGGCCTTATAACGTATGGTTCAGTAGGCCTTATTAGCCGGATAGATCTTAGAAAAAAAAAAATAAAATTAATTAATGATGGACTCTAAATGCAAATTAACTCATTTATCGTGTCCTACAGTTCCTTATGTCCAATATAAACAATAATTTTTATGTTAAGATAACAATTAAACTTTAAAAGTCAAGGTTTTATGTCAACAAAAGTTATAAAACTTCGTAATTATTTTCAGTTCATTGACAATTCGTTCGTTACTGATAAGATGAAGTTATTAGCGGCTTCAAATTTAAATTCATTAAGCTTACACTGAAATTTTGAATGGAGGTTCTCCTGGACTCAAGTACTTTACATTAAAACATACATATTAGGTGTGTTAGTTTGTTAGCGGCTACGGATGTCATATGAACATCACGTTCAGGCAAGAATGTTTTCTTGTCTCGTACTTTTTGAAGCATATTTTCGTAGTAGGTTCTTATTTTTTAATTAAACTATTTGGAGTTAATAGCTTATTATTTACTCTAACTTTTTTATGGTGACTGATATTAATAAGTATGTTTTCGAAATGTACTAATCAAGCTCTTTCATTTGATATCCGCCATAACATCCGCCATATTGATTTTATTCTTATAATATATAGTTCCTATCACCCGGACCATACTTACAAATCAATAGACACTCAGAGATTACTTTACCCATTTATCAAAATGTGTTAATGAATAGCATGGTTTATTTGAATGAGTTCCAAATCATTTTTACACCATAATTTCATTTCTGTATACAACGGTCAAACAAATTTTATTAATTAGAATTAAGTACACTTGAATCAAATAAAATGTTTCTTATATCAAACATATTCAGAATTGCAAATCGTAAATCAATTAAATATTATGAATATTTCTTTAATATGTAATAAAATTATTTATCATTGTCAAGTTGATATTTAATTGTCAATTAGTTTCACAATCAACTTGACATATTTAGAGTGATATCATTTCAAATTAATAGAAAATTGTTCATTTTCAAGACAATATTCGTTAGATCATAGGCTTGTGTCACGAAAACACGGTTTATCTCGATTTTCGGCTGAACTACAAGTACTATGGAAAATATTTAAATGGCAAAGTTGCAGATATTTACACCTAAAAAAAAACTAGGGTGCTTTTTCGATATTTATTCAAAATAAGGCGAAAAAATAATATACAAATATTTTAAATCAAAAACAGTTTTTAACAAAAAAGGCAAGTTTTCACCAAACTTTTAAATTTTGTAAAAGCTTTTAAATTTTCCGAAAATAAGTTTCTAAAAGTGATTTATGCGTTTACCGGAGAAGTGCGAGTTGGACTCGTGTACGCAGGGTTTCGTATCATTATCTATAAATACTGCTGCCCTTAAATACTTTTTATTTTATTCGGTTTTTTGTTTGTAGTTATAGAGGCAACACAAATACATCGTCTGTGAAAATTTCAATTGTCAAACCATAACGGTCCATGAGATACAACCTGGTGACAGACGGGCAGACAGAAAGACAGCGGAGTCATAGTAATGGGGTCTGTTTTATATTTTGGGTACGGAACCTTAAGAACGAGTATGGAGACAATTTGATGGTAGTTAATTTTATAATGCGTACTAAAACTTATTTCTTTATTTAAAACGTCCATTGCTTATCAACATAAAATTAAAATTGCCATGATAAATTTTCTTAATAAAGAGATTAAAGTCATTAATTTTTTCGTTGATTACTTTCAAATTTGCATAAAACTGATAGACATGTTTATTAAAAGAACAGGGAAACAGTTGATGAAATGTAACATTATAATACTTATATTTTTAAAGGTCATTTTGGTCAGAGCTACAGATGATTGAATACCAATCAATCATTAGTTTTCTTTGTTAGTAATTATTTTATTGAACATTTAATATATCTTTATATAATAATTATAAGCAATAATATATAGAACAGGGTCTTGAGGTACTTGAGGATGCAAAAATAGAGCATCGTACTGTCAATGAAATTGTTAAGGGGGATTGAAATATAATACTGAAGCACCCTTCATTATGTAAAAATCTTTCAATTTTCGCGCTGAAATAACTAAAAAAATAATTATTCAAGTGTTTTGAAATTTTATATGAACAATATTGACATGAAAACGGAGGGCTTACTTTATCTCGAAAAAGTATTTTTAAATATGAAATCTCTTCGATAAGTCCTCTGTTTTCATGTCCATATTGTCCATACCAAATTTTATAACATTTGGATAAGTATTTTTTGATATATTTTGGGGGCGAAAGTTGAAAGAAATACAATACATATTACAATGGGCGTGTTTGGACGAAGTAAGTACTTACTAAATTTAGTAAATCACTTACTATAGTTACAAAATTTTCGACTGGGACACAATATATGTGCTAACGCAGTAAGCATGGCTTAAGATACGACACCATTTTGCTTACTGTTGATGTAAACAAAACGGATAGGAACAGATCGGTCATTGTTCAGATACACAAGCATTTAATATAATGATTTATTCGTAAAAATTAATTGACAGTGAAAAACTGATGTGTATAATTACGTATTTTGTATAATCACATAAATATAAAAATATTATGTTAAGCTAGTAAGTCTGTCCTGGTCGAAAAGCGCTATAGCCAGCTTGTAAGATTTTAATTTTTTTATGCTGACTGGCTTACTAAATTTAGTAAGTACTTACTTCGGCCAAACACGCCCATTTCATATTAAAATAACTTCGTCGTTTATGAACCGATTTTGATAATTCCTTTTTTGTTGGAAAGGAGATATCCCAAGGGTTGTATCATAATATGGATTGGGATCTGATGTCCCAAAGGGGAGAGAAGGAGCAGAAACAATTTTTAGTGATTAAATTTCATCCAAATGACAATTTTTTTGTAGTTGTATATTACACTCAAAAGTAAGAAGAAAAATTTAACAAAAGCACCGCCTTCAAAAAAATGAATTAAAAAGTAAACATTAGTTTTAAATTGAAAACTTCTATTAACAATTTTCTTGCAGTCAATTACCTTTCGAATACGGTGCCAATCTCATTTTAGGATAGAAAATTGATTGGTTGGCGTCGACTGGAAAAGGAAAATTGGTTAGAAGGAAATTATTTATAGAAGTTTTTTATTGAAAATTATTTTTTACTTTTAAGTTCATTTTTTTGAAGGCGGTTTATTTTATTTTGAAAAATTTTATATTGTGAAAATATTTATTTTGTTCTATATCCGTTGGTTTTGTATTTATATTATATAACTTTTAAAATAAAAGAAAATAAGAATTTTTCACTAATAATACATTCAGTAAAACATTCTTAACGTAGTGTAAAGTAGATACGGTAAAATATGTGTATTCTTTAAGTGTAAATAATTACGTAAAGAATTGAATTAAATAAACAAAAGTAAATTATATACGGTACAACACTGCATGTATGTTCGAAATTCACTCGGTAATATTTTAAAATGTAAATAATTTCACATTTATAATACCTAATTATGTGTTAATCATAAAAGATCAAGGATTGGATACGTTTATTTGTGAAGTGTGTACTGGTACCTGTATCGGTCGTGCGAGCATTTCACACTTTTAAACTTTGTTTTTATATCCGATATTTTAATAAATGAAAGCCTGACATTGATCAAAATGAATGAGATACATTTAGAAATAATTATTATTAGTAGCATACAATTACTAAAATAGTATTTTTTATACTAGCATGCTACTTAGGAATCAGCCCGATATATCGATATTTTTTTAGAAAATAATCGATAAATATCGTTGATATTTTTAATTTCGATACTATAGATTATCGATATTTATATTAGAATATCAAATTCGGAATAATTTGACAAATTGCATTCATGATTTATGATAAAATTTTTTATGAATATTATAATTTTATATTCGTCATTAAACTTCATTCGCGGACAAAAGGACCTCAGCTAACTGCCAAAGAAAAATTTAATTTAATAGTGTGATTTTGATGAAGAACATTTGAACACCTTATATTAAAATTTCAGGTCAATCTGTAAAGAGATTTTAGGTATATAACAACTTAATACTTTCCGAAGAATTTCCGTGTCCATTATTAGCAGAATATAAAATTTTTTAAACTTTCCATATTATTACAGGTGAGAATGGAAATCCGTTACGTGTAATAACTTTTTCCAACTTAGATTCAAGAATAGCCTATTTTATCATAGCTCGCCTTTTTCTTAATAAAGCTGTTTAAAAAAGTTTTACCCCACTTATAAATAATTAAATAATCATCATGATATCTAATATTTAAATTAGTTTCAACTTGATGGTTTATAACTTTTAACTTGATGGAGAAATAAAGAAAGAAGTGTATAAAAATTTACAATTGTTTTAATTCGAAGTAAATTACGCGAAAATTCTTATCCACATTTAAATCACCATTCTTTTTAAAATTGAATAAAAAGCTTGAATGCAGTTTATACTAAAGAACGCATAGTTTCGATCCAAACAAATATAGAAATATACAGGAAAGGATATTTATAATATAGAAATCAATTTAATCAAAATTACATTAAAAATTACAGCACTCATTCACTGATATGAATCACTGCTTAAAAAGTTTCAAGCTAGTTTCAAGTCTCTTTCAAATACCGGAAAAATTTATTCAAAATTTAATTTAAATATGATCAAAATTAGGTGTTTGCTAGGTGCTGCAAAATTAAATGAAGTGTCATTAAGATTCTGAAATAAAAACTATGATAACATAATGTAAGTACCAGAAATAGATGCTTTTTAGGTTCCTTCTCTTTGGTATGTCTTCAATAAATCAATTTTGATCAAAGTTACCAAAAAATAAGTCAAACATGAATCACTGAAAATAGGTTAAAGAGTAGCATGTTGCACGGATTTTTTTGGTTATTTTGATTAAATTGATGTATTATAGACACTCCATAACAGCACCTTATTTTTGTACTTACATTATATTATTACAGTTTTTTTATTTATAGTATTTTTAATTCTGTATGTATTGGCAATCCCACGCCTCTGCCTCGTCTTCGTCCGATAATAATTATAAAAATAACAATAATATTTATCCATTTCGTAAAGCATTCAATTTCTGTAAAACAAGTGATTAAATTTTATTCAAAAATAAAATAATACAATTACAAATTAAAAAATTGTATAGACTAATTATAAAAAATGGTCAGTAGAATAAAAACCTTTCATTAAAAGAAATTCCAGGTTGCTCTTCAATACGGCCTTCCAACGGCTACTGCAAAATTATTTAAAAAGTAAAATAAAGTTAATTAATGATTTAAGGTACTTAAACAATCTTTGAATTTACTATCGACCTGTAGAATTGCATTTTAATTAATATGTAATATGTTACATATTAAATATGACGGAAGTCTTTAACTACTATAAATTATGATTTATATTATATTTTATTATAAATAATGGATTTTTTATTTTTTACCTAATTTTTTAAGTAACTCATTAATGAATGCTTTAAATTTAATAATAGAAAAAATATAATACAATATTTTATAATAATTATTATTTTTTTATTAATATAGGGGAAATTCGGGAAAGATGGCCAGTCCAATTATTTTAGAAAACAAAATGTAGATTGTAAAATTTAATGCCTAGTTCACTTTTATTAACGTAGGTTACTATTAATGCGTACAAAATGATATTGAAATTAAATATACAAGTTAGTAAACGCCGGTTAATGGATTTAAAATCGGAAGCTGGATGTGAAGAGCTTCGCGGAGATTGGAATAGAAATTCGTACTTTTATAATTTACCCCGACTGATACCTCAGAAGAGATGGCCGGTCGACAGATATAGATCGGTTTCATTTATAATTGTTCACTTAGGCTTTGTTAATTACTTTGTTAAACGATTAAATATTGGTTCAAATAAATATTCTAGAAAAAACATCACTAGTTTAATTTTTATAACGTTTCCTAATAGCTACTGCCATCTCGCCCAGATTTACCCTAATAATGAAATTGTTAAAAAATTAAACGATTTAATATATGCAAATTCAAGAAATTTTTATGTTATAAATAAAATATCTGCTACGGCGCATCACACCGCTTTCTTTTACTATCATATATTTTTTGAGTGGAAACAACCAAAACAATAATAAATATAATAGTTTAAAAAAACTAAAAAAACACGCATGCATGCGTAGTTCGCGCACTAGCTCTATCTTTATTACTCTCATGCAAAGGATCCGTTCAGATGCGTTCTGCAGCCAACTTCAGAGAGTTACCTACAGACAAACAAACATACGAGTGAAGCTAATAAAAGCGTGTTAAAAAGCGGAACTAATAATACAAAAAACTTAGAAATTACTTAATTAGCCTTTTTCCTCGGAACGCTTTTAAACAAATGTACGACGATATGGCACCACCAACAGGTGTATAAGTGTGTTAAATTTCCAATTAGCAGTAAATTAAATGTACGTATAAAGCAATATAAATTAAAATGATTTTACTATTCAGTTCATGTCAAAAATTAACTCTACAAGATTAGAATGGAAATGTCTTTTTAAATAAACAATCCAATTTTTCAGAAACGATTTATTTCTCATACTCTTAATTTTGACCACTTATTGAGCATACAGTGAAACCTTAATATAACGAACCTCAATACAACAACGTCTTCGATTTAACAAATTCTTCATAATCCCCTTGAATTAAGATTCAATGAAAAATATACTTTTACATTGCAAAGATTTCTTGCGAACAACCTCTTTATAACGAATTTTCAACTATAAAAAAAACTGTAAATACCTCTAATTAACAAATTTTGTCAACCCAAAACCTTTGTATAACGTTCCCACCAATATGACCATTATTTGTAAAACTATCAGTGTGTTGTTTGATGGGGCGTAATGTAAACAGTACTGCTCGTCACTATTTTAAAGATTTCGGGCATTAGCTCAGAAACAGAAAATATGTTCATTATCAGTCGCAGAGAAGCGAAACATCATTAATTATTATAAATCGTGATTTCTGTTGTTCGAATCTTCGTGGTTGTACAATATTTAGTAAAATATTTTCTGAAATTATAAAAACTTTCAAAGAATGATTGCAATAGTTATTATAATTTTAAAAACCTCCAAATTTGAAGGGTTTTTTTATTATTTAGGAGAAAATGTATGCACCGATTCCATTTTGCGTGTGTCATTTTGTAGCCTTTTTAAATACCTACAAACTATAATTTTTAGTAGGTTGTTTTTTTCTTAATTATTCATTTTTAAGTTAATGAGATTATTCACATCAAAATATACTTTGTCCAGTTTATTTCTACAAAATGTATGTGTGAATATGATATAGCATGCAACATAATATGTTATTACATAAATAATTATATATATATTTTTTAATGTAACACCTTAAAAATCAATTTGTAATGCTTAATTTTTGGTTAAAATATTGTAATGTTTTATATTATATGAAAATATTGTTTTGTGATTATAATTATTTTTTAATGTTTATTATTATTTCTAAATAATTTTATGTTGTGCAAAATATGATGACGTCTTTTAGCATTCATTATCAAAATACGAATTAAAGTAAGCAACAAGCTTAACTAATTAAAAAATTCTTAATCGTGACAAAAGAATACCAATGCAAACCAAATATTCGATCTCCAAAAGATAATAATCAGAATATTTGCATAAACTGCTGTTTGTTAACTTTTTTTAAAGCTATAATAATTTTTAGTTTTTGTCAAAAATTTTATACAATCAATACATATTGTGTGGAATATGAACAGTCAATTATTTTAAAAAAAATTGGTATACAGCTGCATACTTATACTCGACATATAGATAATATCTTAGAGTGTATTAATTTTAGTCTAAAGTTTGTAACGCAACTTATATTGACCGCATAAACAAAAATTCCCGATCACAATAACTCAAAAACAAAAGGAGATAACGAGCTGAAATTTTGATGACGTATTCTAAACATAAAAAGTGAGTTTTAGTTCGTGAATTTTCGTGAATGAACAACATCGGTCCATTGGATCCAATTGATCCTTGACCCTACTTTTAAACTATAAAAGATAGAAGAAAAGTTCAAATACAAAAATGTTTTTATTTTTTTATTTTTTGAAAGAAGCTTTTGATTGAAACTTTTTTTCTTTATATGTTTGAGTTCTCCACAATTTTAGGTCAAATTTCGCTAATAAATAGGTTAAAAATTAAAAATTATTTACTGCATATTATTATTATTATACATGTATACATATATAACTGTAAAGACTGGATATTTATAGTATTTTATGAATGCTAATTAAAAATCATCCAAGCAATGAAATTCAATCATATGTTTAGTATCTAAACAATAAACTCTGTTAGTTGTTATCTTCACATGTTTGTTTTATTAGTTTGGTTACCGTTTTGTTTGTTTACTCGAAAAGAAAATAAAATAATAAATAAATAAATAAAATATTCCTAAAAGTATAAAATAGTAAAAGAAAGTCCTGTAATTTCAGCGGCAGATATTTTTTAATTATTGGATGAGAGTGTATGAAATAATAAACCTATCAAATTTGAAACCTATTTTTATAGTTTACTTTGACTATAAAAATAAAAAGGAAACAAAATATGCTTAGAGTAAACACAATTTTTTTTGTATTTATTTAACAAAAAGAGAAAAAATGAGAGTAAAAATCCACGAGTATGCACATAGTCCCAGCTTAACTCACACTTCACTATCTTTTGACTTGCACTGTTCTCTTATTAGGAAGACAATTACATGCTAACAACTGTTAGATAAGTATTTCCTTATAATAATCATCGATTATGACAAAAATAAAATTACATTATAAATATTATTTTGTAAAAGTATATAACATCCAAATTAGTAGCAATCCATTTAAATTATATTACATAATTTACAAATTTAGTACCTACTAGTAGGTACTTACTCTAATTTTAGATTTTAGTTCAGATTCTTAAGCAAATTCAACAATAATAATTAATCATTTAATGTCAGATTAATTAAAACTTCCATTATTATTCATAAATATACCATTTAATAATTAGTGGCCTTGGTTAAGACTTTGGAAAATTTCTTTACCGGAATTTGGATACAAATGTTATGGTAATTTAAAAAAAAGAGAGTACCATACAATTACCAGAGTTGTTAAAAATATCTAACATTTGAGCATTTATATTTGAACTGTTAATAATTGTTAAAATACACAAAATATATCCGAAAAATGTATGTATTATAATACGTATGATTGAATAAGTTAGCAATGAACAAAAATGAAAACTTTTGACAAAACTTGAACTTTTCTTCTGGCATTTACAGTTTAAAAGATAGGCCATGGATATTTGGAACCGTATTGAGTGATATTGTCTGTTCCTAAACTTCAGATCATTTTTTACTTCTTAAACAGGCAACAATAAAATATCAGCAAGTTTATTATTTTGTTTTTTGTGCTATCGTAACTATCGAGAATAGGCGAGAACCGAAAATAGGAACGCGATTCTATGGTTTCCATTTTGTTATTGCCGTCAATATTTAAAAGTTATAAACTAAAATCTCTTGAAGTTAATTGACAAACTTAAGACTTAATTGAATATACTCAATTTCAAGAAAAATTACTCAAACAAAAGTAGTATGGATTATTGGTGGCATAGGTAAGTAGCGGTCTTTGGCTTTGGCTTTGGCTTTTAGGACCATTTGCAAGGCCAGGTACTGCAAGGTCCGTAGTTTAATTCTCGATATCATGAATATTTTTTACACTTTTTCATTTACAATATTTTGAACAAAAATAAGCCAAAAAAGCCATAACTAGATGGAATTTTGAAATACACAGGGCAAGCATTATTATTCCATGGAAAGTGACAGTAAATGTATTATAAGATTATCTTAGTATCTACATTCTACGTATGTATAATACACATACAGTACCAAGATTTGTGGTTAAATTTTTACAACGTTTTGTACTTATAACTTACACTGCAGTATATACACATATACACTCACTCACTGTAGTATATGCATATATGGAAATAATAATCTTTCAAATTTTTAGTTATTTTAATTAATATCTAAGTGACGTGGTCATTTCATCCCATTTTTTTTCAGTTATCAATAAAATATTATTCTAACAAATAATAAATTTTAATCAAAACGGTAAAATTCTGTGTAGGACAAAGGTAAACAAATTTGTCATTTTCTCACCCACCTCCCATGCTACGTGTATAAAAAAATTCGAATTTTAATAGCAATTATCTCATGTTGGATACGGTAAATCGTCTTCAAATTTTATCAGTAGTGCGCATTATGGGGAGATTACGATATCCGTGGCGCCTCCATTTGACGATTAATTATGTTAAAACAAGCTAAAATAGGACGGAAATGAAGAATACCAATTTTAGAGATTTCGCCTAATTTTCGAGTTATCGAAACTGTTTATTTTTTGAAATTATCGTGTTTATGTCACATAAATACCACAATTTAAAACATTTTACAAGATTTAATTATAATTTTTGTTAAATGACCATAATTTAAACACAGCTCGAGTACAAATAACCGAAATTTAATTCGTTTAAAAAAAAATCAACATTTATACATTTAATACAAATATTAAAAATACATGTACGCCATTTTCGACTGTTATTCACCCATGGATTTGTTGGGTGTAGTTTGCACGGATCGGGTTGGTTTTTGGACCCTACGTTCAACCTGTGATTAAACTACCCATGTATTTATGGGGTAAAGTTTGCATGGGTCGGGTTGGTTTTTGGCCCCAACATTCAGCCTGTGATTAAACTACCCATGGATAACTCGAAAAATAGACGAAAACTCGAAAATTAATATTCTTCATTTTCGTACTATTTTGGCTTGTTTTACCAAAATACATAAAAAAAACGTGGCGCCACTGATATCGTAATCGAGCCCGTATTATGCATTTATATTTTATCTATATATTTAATAAAATATTATAAAATTATATATATAATATAATTATATATAAATGTAAATTATTTTGAAAATCCTGAAAAAAAAATATTTCCTAAATATTGGATCAGTAAAAATTATATTTACACGTCTTTTGAAATTGATCCTTATAAATTATCGATTATGGATCCCTAGTGTACTGAAACACCCAATGGCACAAATATTAATAAGTTTTAGGATGTATTGCCTGAAATAATCACAGTCGAATTACTTTTGGAAAAGATCATGATATGTGCCATAAGCTTAAAAGCATTAAAACCTGTAAATTATTGTGAAAATCCTGAAAAAAATTATTTCCTAAATATTGGATCCATAAAAATTATAAGTACACGTCCTTTGAATTTGATCGTAATGAATTTTCGATGTATTTATAAGTGTACTGAAACACCCAATAGCACAAATTTTGGAAATTAAACCCATTGAGTTTCCGTTGTGTTTACGGACGTACCAAAACTATCAGTGAATCTATTTGAGAATATTACTTAATGCATTTACACCATAAGATTTCGGGTGTATTGATTGAAAAACTCACAATCGAATTACTTTTGGAAAAGTTCATGAAATGTGCCATAAGCTTATAAGCATCAAAACCTGTAAATTATTTTGAAAATCCTGAAAAAAAATATTTCCTAAATATTGGATCAGTAAAAATTATATTTACACGTCATTTGAAATTGATCCTTATAAATTATCGATTATGGATCCCTAGTGTACTGAAACACCCAATGGCACAAATATTAGGAATTAAATTATTTGAATTGACGATGTATTTACGGACATTCCAAAACTATCAGTGAATCTATTTGAGAATGTAACTCAATGGATTTACACCATAAGTTTTCGGGTGTGTTGCCTGAAATAATCACAGTCGAATTACTTTTGGAAAAGATCACGAAATGTGCCATAAGCTTATTAGCATCAAAACCTGTAAATTATTTTGAAAATCCTGAAAAAAATTATTTCCTAAATATTGGATCCGTAAAAATTATAAGTACACGTCCTTTGAAATTGATCCTACTGAATTTTCGATGTATTTATAAGTGTACTGAAACACCCAATAGCACAAATATTGGAAATTAAACCCATTGAGCTTTCGAAGTATTTACGGACGTACCAAAACTATCAGTGAATCTATTTGAGAATGCAACTCAATGCATTTACACCATAAGTTTTTGGGCGTATTGACTGAAATACTCACAGTCGAATTACTTTAGAAAAGTTGACTGAAATAATCACAGTCGAATTACTTTTGGAAAAGATCACGAAATGTGCCATAAGCTTATAAGCATCAAAACCTGTAAATTATTTTGAAAATCCTGAAAAAAATTATTTCCTAAATATTGGATCCGTAAAAATTATAAGTACACGTCCTTTGAAATTGATCCTACTGAATTTTCGATGTATTTATAAGTGTAGGTACTGAAACACCCAATAGCACAAATATTGGAAATAAAACCCATTGGGCTTTCGAAGTATTGACGGACGTACCAAAACTATCAGTGAATCTATTTGAGAATGCAACTCAATGCATTTACACCATAAGATTTCGAGTGTATTGACTGAAATAATCACAGTCGAATTACTTTTGGAAAAGATCACGAAATGTGCCATAAGCTTATAAGCATCAAAACCTGTAAATTATTTTGAAAATCCTGAAAAAAAATATTTCCTAAATATTGGATCCGTAAAAATTATAAGTACACGTCCTTTGAAATTGACCCTACTGAATTTTCGATGTATTTTTAAGTGTAGGTACTGAAACACCCAATAGCACAAATATTGGAAATTAAACACATTGAGCTTTCGAAGTATTTACGGACATTCCAAAACTATCAGTGAATCTATTTGAAAATGCAACTCAATGTATTTACACCATAAGTTTTTGGGCGTATTGACTGAAATACTCACAGTCGAATTACTTTAGAAAAGATCATGAAATGTGCCATAACCTTATAAGCATGAAAACATGTGAATTATTTTAAAAATGCTAAAAAAAAAATATTTCCTAAATATTGGATCCTTAAAAATTATAACTACACGTCCTTTGAAATTGATCCTACTGAATTTTCGATGTATTTATAAGTGTATTGAAACACGCAAATATCGGGAATTGAAAAATTTGTAATTTCAATGAATTTACGGACGTCCGAAACTATCTGATAATCTTTTAAGAATGCAACCCAACATATTTACCCCATAAGTTTATGTGTACTAACTGAAAAACTCTTTCTTACTCTTTTGTAAGAGCTCTTGATATGGATTATCAAAACCTATAAATTATTTTTAAAAAACCTGAATCAATGATCCTAATGCTTATTTTATGTATTCATGAGTGTATTGAAACACCCAATAGCACATCTATTGCTAATTGAACCTTTAGATGACTCCATGAGTGTATTTTAACACCCAATAGCACATCTATTGGTTATTTAACCTTTTGAACTTTAGATGACTCCATGGGTGAATTGACACACCCAATAGCAATCATTTTACTTCGAAACGGTGTATTCTAAAACAATATTAGGTTTCAAAGTCATGCAGGTTCTACACCTTGTTTTGTTAAATTTAAGGGGTTGTTACCTTTTCTATTCTGTTAATTTCATCCCCCTTTTTATTCATTTTGTATACATATACAAATTTATAAAAAGAAAATAAGAGTCGTGTAGTAATAATAAAAGATAAGTACGATTGGCTACCTGTTTATATATCCCACCCCTAAAATGTGAGTTAATAAATACAGGTTAAATTTGTCTTAAAGCAACAACTTGTTTATATAATCTGTTATAATATTTATTTGTTAATATTATAACAGATTAAGGATTTTTAACAGTAGCCAATAGCTTGTTTACTTTTTCTTGATCATTAAACAAGTAGCTTCTATAGTTAGAGCGATTGAAATACATTTCTTATTAGAATTCGGGTATGGATGGGCATAATGATAAAATTTTCGTATAGATACTTCAATAAGTCCGCTACAGTTGTATTCATTGAAAAATATTGGAAAAATTAATTCTGTAGCAAGTTCGTTCACCAAAAAGGTACATTAAAAGTTTTACCATTAAAACCATTCAGTAAGAATTATTTTCAGAAATGAATTTCTCTTACATTTACGTTAGATACTATCCAAAAGCGATAACTTGTGAAAAAAGAAGTTGTAATTTTAATCAATCACATAAAAATTTATTAAATCGGTATTTGTTTAACAAATGTCTTATTTTTATTACAAATTTATGAGTTACTGATCATATTTACAAAATAGAGTATGATCTGAATGTACTCGAGTAGAAAAATACAGCAAAGTATTCAGTCAATGGAATTGTGCTAACAAAAAAAATAGAAATGTATAAAATAAAAATTTTACTTTTTATGATTATTTTCAAAAAAAGGAAATTAATAAACGTAGAAGCTGCATAAATTATTTTAAAAATAACTCGTTTTAGCTGTTTTTCGATGTTCAACCCATCGAAAAAAGAGGGGGCGTAAATAGAGATTGGTCTGGTAGCAACCGGAATCTTAGTTCTTGAACTATTATTAACATAATTTCTTTAAAAATGCGGTTTTCGGTTTTTATATACACAAGTACTTTCAGATCGTATTCTATAATAATCGATTATGTAATTAAGTTATTTTTTAAATCATTTTTGTTTATTGACAATTAACCATGTAGTTCAGTACAGGTATTCATCCTTTATAAGTGTTTGAAGCCCTGTTTTAATGAATTTTTTTCTTATAGATTGGATGAACTAAGATGAAAATTATAAAAATTAATTTGAAGAAATGGACTTTTAAAAAACATTTAGAATTTAAAAATATATACAACATTATTGGAATATAACCTACATTTTAATATGGAATTTTAATATGGAAGTAAATGGTTTATTATCATGAAATTTCTACTTAATAATGATCCAAAATTATGAAAATAATCTCACTTTAAAAGTACCGTTGAATTTGTTAAGTAGTTAATAATTTCTGAATCGACGGCAAGTTTTGTAGGACCAAGAGAAAATAATTGAAATATTTAAAGTTGAATAGAATGCTTATTTTAGTTTTTGTAATCAACGGTTTTCGTATCTATTTTCAATTAATTTTAACCATTTAAATATTTTTTATTAGATGTGACCTTTTAAACGAAAGAAGGAACTTCTATCCATGTCGGAAGACAAATAAAAATACTCTTGTTTTCATTATCAAACACATACACGAATGCTCATTGAAACTTAACATAGGACAGAACTGAGATCCCCTTGCATGGTGTGATATGATAAACATGAAGATTTGAACTAATTAATAAATAATATTTGCATATAAAAAAAATTAGTTTAAAAAAAAGTTATTGTTGTTGAGAAAGTTTGGTTCGTTATAGTCTAAGAATATCGATAATTTTGTTTAAGTAATTGAAGTAGCATGAAAATATTTGTAAATAATCTTTTGTAAAAAATTTGTTAAAAATTTAAATTTGTAATTTAATTTGTAAAAAAAAAAAAAAAAAAAAAATTTGTAAAATTTTTGCGAGCAATTAACAGGTATAAATAAATTCACTAAAACGACGTGGTTCCATTTATTCTGTATACAAATCCTAACTTGCAACAAATTTATTTTTTTCGTAAATAAAAATATTGTAATTTGAAATAGTCTGACCAAAGATTAACCAACCAAATATATACGATGATCCTCCACAGACGTAACGTAATTACAGATATCAATCGATCACCAAAATTAAGCAATAACAGTCACAGTTAGATCATGTACTGGTGAAAATCTAGGACTGCTGTGTACTATTGTTGTATAGATTGAATATATATTCACTGTAGTCACTATATAACTTTGGTGATTGAAAAGTGGCCATGCATTGCTAAAGATGATTTACACAAATTTCCATGCCTTTTTTGACAAAAAGTTGAACAAATTAAAATCCTGAGTATTTGAACATTAATCATATCAAAACATAACTTAAAATTTTAATTTTAAGATCAAAACATTTGAATACAAATTTTGATATTTCTTTATAACTTTTAAGTAAGAATAGAAAATTAGAAAGTCTAAATTATTACGCTTAGATACCTAATTAGACAAGGATCGATAATTTTTGAAACAACAAAAAATTAATGTATTATGAAACCCATTGGAAACGGAAGAGAGTTTACAAAAACGAAGGTCGGGAAGTGGAAGGAGTAGTTTATCTCGATTTCCGGCAAAACTACAAGTCCTATGGAAAAAAGTAAATTGACAAAGTTGTAGATAATAAGATCTACAACTTTTGTATTTACATTTTTTCATATAATCTCAAAATTTAGGTGAAAACTTTCCTTTTTATAAATACACTGTAATTTATTTTATTTTAAATATTTAATTTTTCACCTTATTTAAAAAAAAAATTACAAAAAGCACCCTAATTTCCCTTTCGTTTTTGTTATATTCTCTTCCGTTTCCAATGGGTTTCATCCTAATTTAGTTTCTTTCCCTTTTTACTATTTGTAAAGGCTTCTACCCTGGTCTAAAGTAAATAATAACCGATTATGTAATAATAATAAGTTATTAGTTAAATAATAAAAGGTGTTTGTTGATGAAACACAGGTAAAGAAATGAATACAGGTAGGTACCAGTAGACTGATTGGCTATCTTTACAATCGTTTGTATGTAGATGTTTATTTGTACCTGTTTATGCACCAGCCCTTTTTTTAAATAAATAATAACAATAAATATTTTGCTAATTTCCATTTTTTATTTACAATCAATTATTGTAAAAATAATGTATCGTTTACTTTAAGCATTTTTATAAATATATTGTTACAATAATTTTTTGTAAATAAACAATGGAAATTAACTAAATATTTCGCGTTATTCATTTATATGACTTTCCACAAATTAACGCTCAATTCAATGAACGAGGCTTTTTCTTTGTTTAATCTTTTATTGTATTAATGCGTTTTCGTATGATTTTCTAAACGCTAACATACAAATTACACTATTAATAATGGATAAATTTCCTCGTGATATTTCTATAGCATTCTTAAGCTAATTTTCTTAAAAACAAACTTTCTTAAAAACAAACTAAACTCTACAAGTAGATACAACTTTACGGTTTTAAGTACAGCATAAGAAAATTTTTTTATTTACCTTTTATTTTGAAATAATGAAACATCAATATTTAGGGTACGCTTTAATACAATTTATAATGCATATTTTCGATTCTATCAAAAAAAGACTGAATAATTCGTAACTGGTCTTTCATGGTCGTTGATTACGAATTTCGAGTTAAAATAAGTATAAAATATCTAGATTGTGATAAAATCCATTTTATGTGGGGTAGATAGTGGAGTAGGTTCATTATATATACTTCACTACGTTGTTTTTGTGAGCGTAGCGTAGCTTAAATATCTTAGAAAACCTAATATACACAATTAAATTATTTTTTATTTTTCACAAAAGATATTTAAGCTCTAAAAACAAAAAATGAACACTTATTTATAATGGGAAGGACGTCTTTTGAAATATCGTTTGAATTTGTTGGATATATTGAACTCTGGATTGGATTTCAGATGATATCTCAAAAACTACGGATTCTGAAGACACAGATGTTATTTATGAAATCTACCGGAATTCTAACTACCGAAATCTAAATCTATCAAACTGATATATATTTTTAAAATTATTAACGTTATAAGAGTAGTTTGATCCGCATAAAAAATTTCAAAATAACAAATTTCAGACGATATCTCGCAAACAACTAGCCATAAAAATATTAATTTTAGCTTTCTTATACGTAATTATGCTAGCAAATCTAAAAATTTCTTGAAATTTTTCAGGTTTTTATAGAATGAATACATTTTATTTTAGCCAATAAATGCAATAAACTACAAACGCGCCTATCATGTCACAATGTTGACATTTTTTGCTAATTTTAATTCTTAATTCGTTATCAGCGGCCTCAAAAACTGTAGTACAAACTCTTTTGTGATAGAATCTAAAACCGCAAAAATTTGTGAAGCAAAGCTGTCTCTTCTTCTGGTGCTTGGAGTTCACAGTTTTCCAGTAAAATTACTTCACTACATATGTTTACTTACCTATATATGAGCAACGTCTTCATCTAATTGATTTTTGTAACAGTAAGCTAAAATTATATATATATATATATATATATATATATATATATATATATATATATATATATATATATATATATATATATATATATATATATATATATATATATATATATATATATATATATATATATATATATATATATATATATATATATATATATATATATATATATATATATATATATATATATATATTAATTCTACTTGAAGAGTTTTTCTCGAGAGGAAATAAGGAAAAAAGCAAAATTTGATTTTATATTAGACAAATACTAGTTTTTCATGTCAATATTGTGCATACCAAATTTCATAACTTTTGGATAAATATTTTTTGAGTTATACTACAAAAATATCTTACATACAAATATTATACAAGGAAAAGTAAAACAATATTTGAATTTTTTATTCACATTACAAAAATATATTTATATGTTTAAATAGAAATAAAATTATATTATAAAATTTTATTTATTAAAAATGTTCTCAGGAATATCAAAATTTTATTTAAGATGTTCAATAATCTTTTTCAATTTAGATTTTTAGATAAAAATATGATATTTTAAATAACTTTTCAAGAAGAATTTTTCGCCAATGTGAGAAAAAACTATTTTCAAAAGTCAATTTCTAAATAAGTATTATTATAATGTTCTTCTCAGCTTTTTATTTAAATTAACTATTTTAACGAATTAATTTTTTTTCAAAATAGCTCAAAAATGTTTTCATAAATAAATTATACAAAATGTTAATAAATTAAATTTTTTTCAGACGAATTCGTATGACGAATATATAATTTATAAAAATAAGTGTGCAGGCCTCAAACGACGATAATTGTAGAGTTCAGTACTGCGTAAATATATTAAATCAATCTAGTTATATTTAGTCATTTTTAAAAGATACATCAAAAAATAATTATCCATATTAAAATGTACAAAATCAGCCGTTTAAATTTTGCCGCCTGAAGAACATTGAAAAGAGGATCATGCGAAACTTATGGTAAGCTTTTTTTTTTGCAAATTTATTATTTTCGCGAACAAATTACTCAAAAAATAGGTACATGCCAAATACCATTATCTACACATAGATAGTTATTTTTGGGAAATTAGTAAAAAATGAATGTCATCCATGTCTTTATTCGAGGATGGGTAGTCGGTTTTAATAACTTGATACATTTTTGTAATATCGTCAATGTCTTTATCCATTGAGGGATAGCCATTTTTAATAATTGTGTATATTTTTATAATATTATTAATACTTTTATCCAAATCCATTGAAGGATACCCATTTTTAAAAACTTTAATGATTTCATTAATATCTTTATCGATATCATCTCTTGATGAAGGATTTTCGTTATTAAAATTAGCTGATTCCAAATCCAACAAATCATTAGGAAATGTCCTTTTATAAGTATTGGTTGTTGTTTCAGGATATAAACATTTTAAGAGTGCTTTTAAATTCAAGAAAACATGAGGTTGTTTTGATTCGATAGCTTCCATTTCCTCAACAGATCCATAAGGAGGTTTGTTCTCTTTCGGTAGAAAATAATTTTCAAATGTGCTGTCTTCTGGATTTTCATTTGATTTATCCTTAATTTTAATATAATTGATAGGGTTTATATGCTGCTTCATTAAAGGATTAATTAATTTTATTTTTGGAGAATTCATTACAATGTCATCTTGAGGACTTTTATTCGATGAAGGATTCTGGTTTTTGATTAATCGGGTAGAATAAATATTATCACTTTCTGGAGTATATTTGTTTCTAAAATTTTGATTACTATTTAAATCAGAATTTTTATTTAATAAAAGATGTTCGTTTTTAATGATTCTATAAGGATTCACAAATGGATATTTAAACATACGATTTGAAAAGTTAATCAAATTATATCCTGCAGGTCCAAACGGTTCCTTGGTAATGTCATTTTCAGGATTTTCATTCAATGAATGATATTCGTTTTTAGTGAACCTAGTAGGGAAAGTAATTCCACTCACATGAGGATATGTAATTTGCTGATTTGGAATTCTATTCCAGTTATAGACTTGGAATTCTGAAGGTTCTACTACAATTCCGTTCTCTGAATTTTTATACGATAAAGAATGTTCATTTGGATAAAATACGTTTGGAAGAATTGCGGAAGAATCTTTAGCATCCGTTTCAACATCGTATGGAATGTATTCATTTTCAGCTTTTCGATTTAATCGAGCTCGATTCATAGTCAATGGGTTTAATTTGAAATCCTTATTATTATCTTTAAAATTATTAAGAATAGGATTAATAAACCTAAAAAAGGCTGAAAAAGGATTTGGAAAGACATCTCTTGAATTTGGTATTATTACATAAAGAATTTGTTTGGTCTCTAGTTTTATTAATCTCGGGTTTAGTAGAAACATGTTTTAAAGTGGTAAATTTTGAAATCAAATCTTCGGATTCTAATGTTTTATCATTATCTGATTTATAAAAATTCGATTTATCGTGATTGTGCTGGAACGTAGAGGTCTTAGAGTAAGTGGGTTTATTTAATCTAGAAGAAGCCAGTGAATTATATAAAAAAAGGTTCGTTTGGAATTGTCCATGGTTCGTATGTAGATGGAATGTTATTTAAGTTTGATCCATATCCAAAAAGTGGTGCCTGGTTTTTATTGATTGCAATGTTTTGATCCTGACTATATGGATAATTTTTGGTAGAAAATATGGAATTAAAAAATTTCGTTATATTATTCATAGAATTATACTCCATGCCGTATCCACGTCTATAGGGACTATTATTTATTGAGGGGTATGATGAATAGATGTTTTTACTATAATTAGGAAGATTTGGTTGTGGTAATTGATTCTGATTGTACGGAATGCCATTTATAAAAATTGAAGCATATGGATTTTTACGAAATGTTTCAAGTACATTTGCAAAAAAAGGGAATCCAATTTCGTAGTTTGATGGTGTAGTAGTATATGATACTTGCGTTGTTTGAGTTGGTGTAAATTTTATTGTACTAGAATATGTTGTAGTAAATGGCACGTTAATGTTAGACGATTCTAAATGAATATTTGAAGATTGTAACTGCCCTGAAGTAAGAGTGTTGGATGTATTTTGCTCTGTTAAATGATCCCCCAGTTCTATTTCATGTATATGATCATTAATTGTTTTATTATTTACTGTAATGTTGTACAAATTAAGAATATCTACGAATTTATACCGTTTTCTATTTTTAGGATATGCATATTGAAGACTTAATTTATTTTTATCGATTTATGATAGATGCGTACGTTGTCCTATTGTGGTGGACTTATTCTGTAAAATATAAGACAAATAAAGGTATTATCAATTTGGTTAATATTTCCCCCTTGTTTTTAATCTGTTTTTCATCTTTTAATAGTTCATTTTAATTCGTGGATCGAATAATAACAAGCGAAGATAACAACTAACAGAGTTAATTGTTTAGATAGTCATCATATGATTGAATTTCATTGTTTGGACTATTTTTAAGAAGCATTCATAAAATACAATAAATTTCTAGTCAATACAGTTGTTTGAACTTTCTTCTATCTTTAATAGTATAAACGTTGGGTCAAGGATCTAATAGACCCAATGCACCGATTTTGCTCAGCTACGAATCTAAACTTATTTTTTATAATTCAGTTCGTTATCTTTTTTTGTTTTTGAGTGATCGTGATGACGGACGGAAATGGACTAATTAGGTGTTTATAATAACACCTAAACCAAAATTTTGTTTTTGCAGTCAATATTATGTAGCGTTATAAACTTTAGGCTAAAATTAATATACTCTCATTATATAGGTTGGATTATATAGGTTAGATTATATAGGTTGAGTATAATAAAGACAAAATTGCAAGTATACAGAGAAACTACATAATAGCACTCTAGTTTGTGAGAAAATAAGTAAATAAAACACAAATTACATTACCAATGGGACAATCGTAGTCAATGTTGAATCGACTGTAAATGCTGTTCTTGAATAATGTGTAACACTTTCATAATCATATGGCAAATTAAAATTTTCAACGTCAGAAAAATCTAATATTTCGAAATTTGATTGGGCTCCGGGCGAAATATTATCCCATACAATTCGTATATATTGATCACTAAAGATTCTTGTTGTTCAAATTAAAATTTCAAATTCACTTCAATTCTTTGAATAATTTTAGTATTATAAAGGCAGGGTAGTTTTATTAACTTGATATCTGCAAATAATTCGAAAAATAAGGTGAATCAAGAAAATTTTTTCAAAGAAATGTTAAGCCAAAAATAAGCTGTTTTTCTAAAATAAGCTGTTGGCACAAGTTTAGAATGTTGGCAGATAAATAAAAATATTTTTGTATCGTGATTTAGAAATCTTACGTACTAGAAACCATCCTTCAAATCCAGAAGGGAAGCTAGCTATTGGAATGAGGCTAATTAAGTAAATTCCGAGATATGCCAGTGTGTGTTTGTACGTATGCGCGATGATACTATATTTTCGTCTCGAATATCTCGAGAATAAATAATAATTTCTACGCGGAACCGTTTTCATTCGACACGTAATTACGTAACTTAAAACTTAGTGAGACCCCTGCTGAAAAGTGTACATTTTACTAATCTGACGATTTGAACATGATGCAGGTGGCGTGTGTTTTAGCAAGTTTGTGACTCTCCCTTGCGTCATTCTCAACTCATCAGATTAGTAAAATGTACTATTATTAGCACGTAATAAACCTACCATACCTTAATCTTACGCGCTCGATTAAATTCAATGCTCGATTTTTGCGTTTTAATATTGTGTTCTCCTAATGAAAGAGAACGTCAGATAATATTTTTTTACTATTCGGACCAGCTACCTTGCACGCACGGTGTCATATAAAGAGCTAGGATTTGGTGTAGGTACTCAACAAGGGATAAGTGATCTAAATTAAGCGATTAAATTAAAAAATTCCCGTTTGGGTTACCCTACCAATAGTTAATGGAATATAGTATTGTGTCAAAAATGAATTATTCTGGAAAACAATATTTAGTGGAATAAACAGTTTAAAAAATTTTCAACATACCTTGTTCATCACCAGTTATATTTAGAAATGGTAATTGGGGATAAGCACTAATTTGATTCACATCAATTGGAATAAATTGTATGCAATTATTGGTTGCAATTGAAATAGTTCACATTGCGTTTAGTAGTACTGTTAATGCATGATTATCATTTTCTATAAAAGAAAAAATAAAAAATAATACAATAAAATATTATATAAAATAATTCAAAAATACTTACTAAATATATTGTTAACAAAAAATGGTACAATTCCTTCTTTCCAAAATTTTGCTTTCTTTAAAAATGTCCGTCTATTACTTTCTTCTACAGAAATCCGTAAATCACCTTCAGTAAATTCACCAAGTTCATAATTTCTAAAAAAAGGCCCATGGATCCACTGTAAAGAAAAATTTTTTAAATTATTTTAAATTTCTATTTTTTAATTTGGAGCACGCACAAAATAATAACATTTGATAAATTAAAATTATTTATGTCAAGAAAATAAATTAACGGTGGGTGCAGTTTGATTAATAAATTACCCTAATCTAATAATTTCTAAACAAAAAATAATCAAAATTGGTGGGATTTTGGAGTTTGTACCAAAAAATCAAAAATTTTTCATGCTATTTTTAAGTTTTCTATAGAAATTATGGTCTAAGAAAATATTGACTTCTGGATCGAATTTTAGGTGATATCTTTAAAACTACGCATCCCATTATTAAATGGATGATATTTTTAGAATCTACAGAATAACTACAGTTACAATTTTATCGAAGTCGGAGTTAAATTATAAAGGCAATTAAGCGGTAAAAGAAATATAACATCCATTTAACAATTGGATGCGTAATTTTGAAGACATCACATAAAATCCGATTCGATTTTTTTATTTATTTTCTATCTCCTTAAAACTGTGTTATGAAGGAAAGTTTGACCCTAAAATTTCAAAAAGAACATCCATTTAAAAATGAGATGCTTAGTTTTTGAAATAACCAATTTATCCAATTTTATCCAACATTATGTAGTATAATGTAATTTGAATGCAGCCAATAAAGGTACTATGCTACTCATGATAAAATGCATCTTATATCTAAATTTGGATATTTTTTGCTAATTTGAATTACGAATTCATAAATTAAAGTACTCAAAAACCTGAGAAATAATGTTTTCATCCGTTTTTGGCAGAATTTATAAAACGCATTAAAAGTTATATTTGTGTATCATTTCTACCAAAATCATTAAAAACCGCAAAGACATGTCCGATTGCACAGCGTTGTTCACATTTTTATATCCGACATATATAATATGTTAGACTAATTAATTTTAGCATTAAGTTTGTAATGTTTCCTAATATTGAATGCACAAACAAAATTTTGGTATAGGTGTTCATAGAAACACCTGATTAGTCCATTTCCTACTGCGCGTCCGTCCGTCATCACGATAACTAAAAACAAAAACCGATAGCGAGCTGAAATTTTCGTGACGTATTCTAAACATAAAAATTTAGTTTAAATTCTTGAATGAGCATAATCGTTCAATTGGGTTCAATGGATCCGCAACTCAATTTTTAAACTATAAAAGATAGATTAATTTTTTTGAAATAAACATCTTTTGCTTCAAATATTTTATCGTAAACTGTTTGACTTCTCCACAATTTCGACATCCAAAGCTTATCCATAATAATTAACAGAACCAGTAATTTGCAAATCTTTCGTTGAGAAAGTTTTCTTTCCTTTTTATACATTTCGTATAAAAATTGGCATAGTTTCAGTGAATTTTAAAAATCCTACCAATTCTTAGCCTTCCCATATAATTCCCTTTTTGCCACTGTCATTAAGAATAATAAAAAGTTAAATCTGGGTAAATATGAGTGGCCTCTTATATCAAAGGTCAACAATTCGAAAAAGTAGTGATCGCGAGACGGTTCGCTCATTTGAAAGTGAAAAATATTCAAGACGTAGTGACGAAAGTGTGTCGAGTCGAAAATCACGTAGTGAAAAATATAAGAGTAGTAGTACAAGTAAATATTTAAGTGCATACGAGGAAAAATTAAGTAAACATGAAGAAAAAATTAGTAAATTTGAAAAGAAAATTAGTAAGTACAATGAGGAAATTAGTAAATACGATGAAAAAGTGAGTAAATATGATGAAAAATTGAGACGTTATGAAGAGGAGAAAAAACGCCGCCATAGAGAATTTAGAGAAACATCACCAATCCGTGATTATATTACGGAACCTAAACGTGTTTATGAACATGAATTTATAGATAATTATGATCATAAATTAAAGGATTTCGATAGAAAAGAATACAATCGGTATAGAGAAAAACGTTCAGATGATGAATATCAACGAAAACATTATGGATCTAGAAGTCGTGATAAACATAAACATTATAATCGTCGATAGTGTTTTGAAAATCTTTAATTATTATAAGAGATTACAAAGTGATAGAAAAAAGTGACTTCAAATAAAAAACTTTTGTGAAATTGTATTAATGTTGAATTGCATAAAATCTTATAAGTAACTGGAATTTATTTTTAAATAAATTCTTTCATAATTAATATCTTACATAATGTGTTTTACATGTAAGAAAAATCATAAAACATTTTTTCTTTGACTTGCATTAAAATTTTATTTTAGTTCTTTAAACAATATTTTTTGAAAGTAGTTTTTACATAACTAAGCTCCGAAAAAATCACTTTACCAGCGCATAGCCATGTGTCGAATTTCGAAAACATGTTGATTTAATTATAAAGGCGGGAGATAATGACATTTTCATTTAAAAATTGGTTTTATTCATTTCAAAATCCAATTGAAAACTAAAATGAAAAGGTCTGGATTAATTGCGTATGCGTCTGACATACGGAAACTAATGATTAATTTTAATTGACATCATACAAAATTACTGGTATTTGGATATTTTACATTTTATTCTCAGAAGTTTATTGACCTGATGTAATGATAATAATTCTTCGTTAATTTATTTTAAATTATATAAAATTAATCATTCACCTTAAAATTGAAACACCAAAAGCTGTTTTGAATCACGGATGGTTGTAAAAGGCAACGAATAAATCTATATCAATTAACTCTTACTTTAAACTCTTATAAGTATATTTTATATTTTATTACAGAATTTTATTATTTATTATTTATTATTTAAAAAGCTTTAAAGCGTAAAAATAATATTTTAAATGTTGAAATTCTTGCTTCAAACTAGTTCGAACCAAAAACCTGTGCCCAGAACTGACTGCTATGTGACTAAATCTTTTAAAAACAACTAAAAAAACAAATGGCAATAAATTGATAAGCCCACATTTTTGTAGAAAATTTTTTCTTAATTTCAAAATAATATACTTCAATCAAGTTTTCATATTTTCAAACAAATAAAAAATAAATTTTGAAGATGTTTGTGGTCTTTAAAATTCAACCTTACAATAATTTTCGACATAATTATTCACTATTCAGTTTAGGGCATAGACCTGGCAGATCCAATACTTGACTATTTGGTTTTTGTGTCGGATACTTTAGAACCTTTGAAATGTAAATAAAACCGTTTGTTCTGCATTTTAAATTTTATTAATTATATGTTTTATGGAAAGCGGAATTCGAGGAAAAAACCTAGCCCATTAACAAAAATAAAATATCATCTGGATTAAATCTAACCTTGATCATAATAAAACCTTTGTGTTTCAGTTTGTTTATTTTTTTTTTCGTGGATATTCATACAAAAAATACTTGAATAATTATTTATGGTAATTAATTGTCTTGTTTATTTGTTTGTTATTCTTTTAAATGCTGAAAATATTAATTCGTAAAATTGTTCTTAATTATTATAACAATAGCATTAATGAAATACAATAGTTGTTATAATCCATATTCATAAAAATATTTTAATAACATATTATTTATCAAAACTAAACTAGTAATTATACAATTATACAAAATAAGTTGGTGTGAACGTAATCAGCAGAACCTCTGTATAAGTACAATTTCGTATGACAATCAGGTTGTTTGGCTGATACTTGGTTTATTTTTCTAGGTAAATAAAAACATGCTTATTCATAAAAGAACAGCCTTTAATAAACTAAACTAAAAAGTAAAAAATAATTGTAAATTTTTTCTTGTGACCAATTACCTTTCTCCTAGACGACGCCGACCAATCGATTTTTTAGCTAAAGGTAAGATTGACTTTGAAAGGTAATTGGTAACAAGGAAAAATAAAATTTTTTTTTTTTAATTTTTGGTTTGTTTTTTATTTTTTGAAGGCGGTTCTGTTTTGTTAAAAAAATTTTTTAATTTTTACTTTTGAGTGTTGTATACAACCACGAAAAATTTGGATGAAATTTAATCACTTTAAATTGTTTTTGCTCCATCTGTCCCCTAAGGAACATGAGATCTTGGAGTCCTTAACATGGTACCTTTGATAAGGAAACTCTTGAGACATCCCCCTTCCCCACAGAATAAGAATCATCAAAATCGGTTTCTAAACGACAAAGCTATCCGCGAACACTCATATCACTAAAAATTGTTTTTTCCCTTCTCTCTCATTAGGGTAATCATGATCTAGACCAAACGAGATCACTCGGAAAGCACCAGCTTTCAAATTAAAAAAAGAATTATCAAGATCGGTTTACCCAGTCGAAAGTTCTGAGATGAGAAACATTACAGTCGAATTGAGAGCGTCAATCATATTCATCCTAAACACGGAATCAAAGAAACAGAAACCGATTTTTTGACAGTTTTGTACTGTTACGAAAAAGTTGGTCGATTTTTATTTTTAAGTATGTAATTAACTATTTTAATATATACACAGGGCTTCACCAAGAGGGGGCAGAGAGGAGCTGTATCATTTTCTGGTAAATGTAACAAAATATGTATTTAAATTAATCAATTTTTAAATAGTAGGAAATGACTTTTCACGACCAAAGTTGGCTAACCACTTTCTTGTATTTCCTTTTTCTCAGGAATGGACTAATTAGGTATATTCTATGAACACCTATACCAAAATTTTGTTTGTGCGGGAAATATTTTCTAGCGTTACAATTTTAGACTAATTCTAATTGCAGAAAGCACACGCACGCAGAATATATTTTCTAATGAAATGTTAATCTAAAATTTAACTTAATTTTAAAAAAAATTTAAAAAAAAGCTAATTCTAAAAAAATTTAACAGCGATAAAATGTAAGTAATGGAATCAAATTTTGTTATGGAAATATTTAGGATAATTTTAAATATTTGTTACGATGTTTTCTCTTATTCTGTATATAGATGTAAAAACATAATTTATGATATTTAAAATTTCAAGGTTGATATAATGTCCAAAAGAGATGTATGATTTCGATAACACCTACACAAAACAAAAAAAATTATTAGGTGTGTTTCAAACTGACAAATTTGATAATTTATGTGACATATTTATGCAAATATATTTATAGATCACACAAGATACATGAAAATTAAAAAAAATGTATTCGACCGTGACAGGACTCGAACCTGCAATCTTCGGATCCGAAGTCCGACGCCTTATCCATTAGGCCACACGGTCTTGTTGACATTACTAGAATTTATTAGTATATAATATAGCTTTTATGATATCCTTTGATGTATTATATAGAAATTTCTTTGCAACATTATTTCCTTGTTTATCTTCATTGATATTTTGTATTATTATATAATTAAATTTTTCAAGGGTCGTAAGACCTATCAAAAGTACCCTTATCATTCTTTAGTTTTATAATTGAATTAACTTTAAGCATACAATAATCTGCTGAAAACACGACACAAATTTCTTGTGTTTGAGCTTCCAAAAAACGAAATTATTTTTACTACCATTATACTCACTAAAAAAGAAAATTTTCTCTTTATGTTAAAAGTCTTAAAAATTATGGAAAGCTTTATAAAAATAATTTAGAAAAAAAAAACAATGAAAAAATCTATAAATTTAATACAAAAAAAAAAAGGAAAAAAAAAAACTGAACCGAAACTAATTAACGAATAATCTATTACAACGACGATGGAGATATGCAGCTGTTTATTTTTGATGTTTAAATTAAAGTCATTTAACAAAAGTAATAATTAAATCTTGTAAAATGTTTTAAATTGTGCTATTTATGTGACTACTTAAACACGATAATTTCTATAAAAAAAAGTGTCCATAACTCGAAAAATAGACGAAAACTCGAAAATTGGCATTCTTAAATTTTGTCTTATGGCTTGTTTTATCAAATTGTCAAGGTGAGGAGCCACGGATATCGTAATCTATCCCAATTTATGGACTGAAAACTATTTTGAAAAATTTATTTGACTTATTTAATTACGGTTATGATTATATATTTCGAGGAGACATAGTGAGTTATAGTAAATATAATATAGTTATTGATAAGATAATATTACATTTTTTATTCATAGCTCTTGAATTGCATATTTTTATATTAATTTATTTTCAATAATATTGTTGACAAAACCAATTGAAACGTGTTTTGTTAATAATATTTTCGTTGATAGTGTATGTCAAATCACGTGGTTCAAAACTTCAATATCATTGGCCGAACACTAAATAGGTGATCGAAGCTGAATGGTAGAAATTTCATAATTGGAAAATATAAATTGCACATCTAACGAATAACTTTTGTACTGCATTTATAAGACCGTGTGGCCTAATGGATAAGGCGTCGGACTTCGGATCCGAAGATTGCAGGTTCGAGTCCTGTCACGGTCGAATAAACTTTTTCCTATGCAATGCTTTAAATATTTAATCTCGATTTCACTAGTATTTAAGATGATATATTTTAGCTAAAGCGCAGGCTAGGTGCTATAGTTTTTAAGTTAACAGCTGTATTATTATTATTATTATTATTATGTAATTAAAGAATTATTAAACAAAATAAAACAAAACAAACTTCTTTTATGCAAACTGTCACCAAAATAGCAACGTGTAACATCTCCTTGGAGAATTATTACGACTAATTAATTTATACTGACGATGACTACTTTGTAGTCGAAACATGTATTTACAAAATATGAAAATATATTTGATTTAGCAAATTGGGGCAAAAAATGGAAATTTATTCTTAAGATTTTTCTCTTTGATAATATTCATACATTTTTAAGATACATTACAGTCGAATAACCTTATACAAAAATGTTATAATTAGTAAAATAAAAATATTGTTTGTTTAGATTGTAAATTTAATACAAACAGGTAATAAAATAACACTATAAGTGTTAATTATATCTGTAGATGTAATCAAATTGTGAATCAGGGACGAAATTTAGGTCATCTTAGCCTTCAGTTACTATACCGCATAAATTGTATCTTTTTAAATAAAAATTGTAAAATACACAATTATAAGGGTTTTATCTAAGATCTATTATAATTATTTATTGATGGTGGCTTATGATATAAATAATATTTCGTAATTAACATTATTCAATATATCTAATCTGAAAACAAACGAGACCTACCTATATTACCATGATAGATCCGTTATTTATGGTGTAAATTAATTTCGCATTTTTACAGGTAAAAATAATTTTTTATAAAATCAGTAAGGTTCCTAGAGATTTTTACAAACGAATTCTACTGCAATGAATTTTTAGTTATTAGTGAACAATTTTTAGTTATTAGTGAACGAATAATTCGAAAACCTTACATTTTTTCTAAAAATGTGTTAGTAAAAAAAATTGCGCTTAAATAAGAAGAATTTCAGAAATGATAAAAATTGATTCACAAAGTGTTTTTAAGCCAAATTATATAATATGCATTTCTTATGGTTCGCTTCTTTCTCCAAGTGTTGTGATAGTTTTGTATGCAAATTCTAATAAAGATAGAGGGTTTTGGTCTAAGAATACTCAAGATCTTTCATTTCGGGTATTAAACAAATTGGATGGCGGGAAGGAGAACAACTGGCGGATATTCAACTGTATGGGATTTTCTCTACTCAAAAGTTCATTATCTACTGTTCTAATGAACCTAGATTAAAGTTCGTTTTGGTTTAAGAACACTCAGTGACTCAAGACCTTTCATTTGAGTATTAAATATTCAAATTTGATAAGATGGAGGAGAGCAAGGTGCGGAAAATCAACTTTTCATCAAATTTCTTTAATATAAACATTGATGAAATTGTTTTGATTAAATTATATCTGTTAAAAAGTTTTATTTCTTTTAATACTAACTAATTTGAAAACAAATTAGGATGAGTCTAAATTTGGTTGTATAAAAACTTGATTGTATTTTTATTTTATCCACAAATATGGTCACATTATAAGATTGTCTAAAATGGATGCTTGTTTTATATTTGATTTGTAATTTACGGCAGTTATGCTTTGAAATAGAATTTAATAACTACCTTAGAATGTTTTTTTTTTCTAAATTTTTATTATTTGAATTACAATGTTTATAGTACAGTATATTGAGTTATAAATCTTTTGAAAATGTAGAAAATTTTATGTTTACTTGTTGCCAATTGAAAAACACAAAAATTATATTTCGTTTTATCGTAAAATTCGTCTAGCCCCAAGTAAGTTACAAGCGTTAGTAAATCTTACATACAGTTCCATTTTTTTATGATAAGTTTTCGTATTGTTCATAGTACGTGGAAGGGACTTCTTAATCGATTGATGCCCAATTAGTTTCTAAAATTTGTAATAAAACATTCAAATTCTAGAAACTATAATTATTTGCACAATTATTTGCATGTAAATTGTATACCAAATGTCAAACAAAAATTATTCAAAAATTAATTACAAAAAATGATTTAATTAAAGTAATGGGTTGAAAATGATAAGAAACGTTAAACAAATATTTTAATTGCAAAAATAAAAAATTATTCACCCAAATTTGTAAATATATTTTCAGAAATTTCCTATGTTAAATTAAATACCATTCACAGACATTATATATGATTTGATTGAAACAGTAGTATTTCGTAACCATAGAAACGAATGAAAAAATTTTGATGCACGGTGCCCAGCTGCCAGTTTTTTCAAAAAGTAAAAAACGAAAAGGGATGTTTTTAATTTTTTTATTTTTGCAATGTCGATTGCAAAAAAAAGTCTGTAATTAATTCTGTAAACCATTTCTAGTAGCCGTAAGCCATACACAATAAATTGAAATGAAAAATATTTTATAAGATACTTTTTCTAAATTTCGTTAAATTCTTATTAACCTAAATTTTTGCTTAAAATCAACTCATTAATTTATGCTGTATATTAAGGGGAGAGGGGAGGTAGGTGTATGATTTTCAGATCTCTATAATAAAGACAATCTGAAATGTCATATATATGAATTTTTTTTAAATTTTTAGTGCATTAATAACTTAAAATAATTATGAAAATGTTATTAAATTTGGTATGTACAATAAAGACAAGAAAACTGAGGGCATATCGAAGAGTTTTTCACGAAATAACGTTTAACCTATAAAATAAAATTTTGGTTTTAACCTTAGACTACTTTCTTCGTAAAAAATTATTCGACATGTCCTCCCATTTTGTGCCAACTTTGTGTATTCCAAATTATATAATATTTTGATAATTATTTTTAACTGTTTAATTTTAAACGCAAGCATAAATTGGAGATGTTTAAACAATCAACTTTATTGGTTGTTGTATTTTATTGTTTATTAAATCATTTCTTTGTCTTATAATTTACTTAGACTCTATTGTTTTATAGGACTCTATTAAAACCGGACTATGAAAACGTTTGTCTTATTATAAACACAATATTTTATATTACCTAAGTGTTGGACATTTTAATAAAATATTCGATTTCCACATAAAAAAAAAGTATTTTAAATAGTAAGAAAATCTGACGTTTGTAATAGAATGAGTTTTATATTTTAGGTCTTATAGTCACTCACTAAATAAGTTTGTTAATGTAATAAATATGACTGATTTACTAATTTCAAAAATTTTTTTTTAAAGATTAATCTAGTTCTTTGAAATTGTCTTAAGAATCAAATAAAACTGTAGATACAAAATTAAGAATGAAACAAAATATCAATTTCTTGCAAAAAATGCCGTAGGTGATTTTATTATCTGTGGATTAATTATTATCAACTAGACACATTTGCAAATAATAGGCATATTTATTAAATTTTTAATATACTTGTCCGAAATTTTTAATTCTTTTTAATTTCCATCCTCATTACTCTTGAATCATAGACCCAGACTTCTCGAGTATAAGTGTAATAAATTAGAATAGAAGTATACCTTCTACCATTAATGGTGGAAGTAATAAATTACATAATGGTCAGAAATTCCACAGTGGACTTACCAGTTGAAATTCCAGAAGTATTTTCCAATTCTTTCTTATCGATTAGGACGTGGTTAGCCTAGAGTAATAAATTATTGTTGCACAAAATCGTATAATTTTATATAAATTTTGTATTATTTTAGATCCTCATTGACTATTTTATTATGATGAATTCCATTAATTTTCATTTATTTTTGTTATGGGACTTATAAATTGTTTGTAACAAATTAGTAATTAAATTTAATAATGAGACAAGGATGAAAAATGCAATACATTTATAAATTTCTTTTGTTGGCTAAGATGACTGTCAGGTTCTTACCATCGAATGTTGAATATTTTATATTACAAATATCAATTTTTGTCGGATTTTGTACATTGGTAATTTATTTTTCGGTCCAGCCAAGTGCTAATCGAGAATAAAAGATCGGAAAACTAAAAAAATTCCAATGTCGAACCGTTGAAATAGCTATTTTTGTCGGATTTGTATAATAATAATTTATTACTCTGACCAACCACATCTTAATCAATAAAGAAGTTTTAGGAAAATCAGGAAAAAATAAATTCTACAATTTTTGATCATTCAATAATTATTTATTCCCACCATTAAACCATCAATGATATAATGTTGAATATTTACTGATGAAAATAGCTATTTTTGTCGGATTTTATGTAATAATAATTTTTTACTTTGACCAGCCATGTCCATTGATTAAAAAGGGTTGAAAAATTTAGAAAAAAAGTCAACTCTGAAATTTCTGATGATTATGTAATGGATTACTCTTATCATTCATTAATCGTTGAAATAATATTTATTATATATCGAATATTTACTATGGATAATTTTTAACATATTAATATTTCATAAGTTTATGGTCAGAGAACTTAATTGTATTATGATTTGAAATTAAAATGTACATTTTTTTCAAAATGTGACAATCTTTTATTGACTCTTAGAACGTGGTTGGCCAGAGTAATAAATTATTATTTATTATAATACAAGGAATAATTTTACGTTTGACATAAAACTCTCTAATTTAAGAATAATAAAGACCCCGGACTGGCGTAACGTAATGACAGGCTTAGACCAACTAATAAAGTTAAGCAACAGCAGTCACAATCTGTATTTGGATGGGTGATCACCTAGCAGTACTGTGTACTGTTGTTTTATAAATAATAATAATAATAATAATCCCCTTTGGTTAATGGCTATATAGCTGAAAGTAGCTAAAGCCAGAAATTAAAAATAAAAGAAAATAGAATAATAAAAAATAAATAATCATTGCTATGATAATGCTCAAAATATTTTTCTAAAGTCTTCAAAAGATGATAGATGGCAGTAAGTGTTACTATCATGCAGAGACATATACGAGAGATGTTTCTGCGAGAACTTTGAGAGTTCCTTATCTATCCAGGTATAATATAATTTGTGATAAACAAATAATAGATTTAAATGATTAATTGGTAACTAATAATTTTAAATAGTAAAAATTACAAAACAATCACGGGTGTGACAAATAAGCCCATAATTCAATAACTTCAATAATAAATACTACTGACTAATATAATATAATCAATACTTTCATTTTCCATTTTTATGGTTACAATCAGTCTATCTATACAAAATATTAATTAATCAAAAATACAAAAAATAAAAAATAAAATCGTGACAACGCTATTGTGATGTCGCTCACAAATCAAATTATACACAAATATAGAAAATTAAAATATTAATTTATGTTTATTTATTGTTAAAATATATATAAATAATTACACTTGTTTCAAATATTGATTAATTATTATAGCCCAGTAACATTATATAGGTATATTAAACAGACGAAACCTCTAGAAAATTTAACAGAAAATTTTAAGTTGATATCATTTTGGTATTATAAAAATGCTTAATAAAGACAAAAGTTCATAAAAAACCCAAAAAATCGTCATCTATTACGAGGTATCATTATAAACACTTTCCATATAAACACTTTCTTAAAACCAAAAAATATTCGAATTCGCAGTAACCAATACTAGTTTTATTTTATTTTATTTTTTCGAATAAGATTTAGATTTTTAGTTTAATGTTTTAACAGTTACTTTAGCTGTTTGAATAGAAAAGTGTATTTTGGAAGAATAAATTACTTTAAAAATTAAACTAGGACCCGTGTGCTGCTGTGTAACATTAATTATTGAAAATAATTTTATTGCTTAAATTTGAATATTTAGTATTGTGGTATTTTCCAAACAGACCTGATACTATTAATCATTCAAATAACACAGAAAAAAGGTATTGAGTGTGTGTTGTGCTCTCAACAATCTCCAACTCATCCAATGACTGTTTAATACTTCAAATGATAGTTTATATCACTTTCGAACGTTAATTAGTACGAACTTTCTATGTTACGTAGAACAGGAGATATCTAACTTTGAGTAGAGAAAATCTCATAGAGTTGATGGTAAAGTTGAATGTCCACGCCTTGCTCTCCTCCATCACATCCAATTTGAGTGTAATTAGCTCAAATGGAGGGTCTTGGTTGCAATACTTAGTGTTATACCAAAACAAACGAACCCTTTATCTTCACCAGAACTGTAGATATTTGGATACCAAACTATCAAAACACTTGAAGAAAGAAATGCCTTTTAAAATTTGAGAAAATCTAAAAGGAGAAGTAATTCAATGCTTGATGTTTCATTTGGACACATATTATATTCATTTTAAAAAAATTTTGAAAATCGGCTGTGTTCATTTTGTATAGCAGAAATTTGAATGAATGTGTCATTTAAATAGTTATACCATTTGTTTTTAAACAAAATGGAGAATGAACGTGAAAAAGTTTATATAGAATTTTGACCCTTTTTCTGTGATTAATTGAATATCAAATTTTTGTTTAAATAATTTTCCAGATAAACGTAAAAATACCTCATACGTATTATATTTTACAAACTCTAAGTTGAAATATGTTACAAACATAATGTATTATTCATATTATTAAACCACATAATTAATACTTTTGTATCATAATAATATTAACATTTGAAGTACTAATAATTAAATGACGTCCATTAATTCTTTTGAAATATATATCCCGCAAAGCCTAATAGAACGGATATGATTTTGGCTTTCAATAAATATATCTCTTTATATCTGTCTCGTTGCGACGATAAAAATTATATTGATATGTTTTTTGTTAAAAAAATAATAATTATAGTATAATTTTGGACTTCTTAAACTTTACAAAGAAAGGGACTATTAAAAAATTGGTTGTTATTGGCTACTTTTTTTTAATTTCACTGCATCAGAAAAATTTTAAACTTGAAATATTTATTTTTTTAAAACAAAACAAGTGAAGATAACAACTAACAGAGTTAATTATTAAGATTATGACTCGACTTATGATTGAATTTCATTTTTTGTACTATTTTTAATTAGCTTTCATAAAATACTATAAACATGCAGTCTATACAGTTATATATGTATACATGTATAATAAGAATATATATTTTCCAGCTAAATTTGAGCTGAAATGATGGTGAAATTTTAAACAACAATTGTTTGTTTCAAAGAAAAAAATTTTTTGTATTTGAATTTTAGACCTGGGTAGAAGCCTTTAAAAATGGTAAAAATTGACAAAAAATTATAGTAGTATTAAACCCATTAAAAACGGAAGAGAATATATGAAATTATTTACGGGTGATCTTGCGGTCGGAAAGTGGAAGAGAGTTTTTAAGGGTAAAACACAGTTTATCTCGATTTCCGAAGTTGTAATAAAAAGATCTATCTTTGGGTTCAAAAATTATCGATCTTGGTCTAGTTTTCTTCTATCTTTTATAGTTTGAAATTTGGGTCAAGGACCATTGAATCGATTTCACTCACTCACGAACTTAAAATCACTTTTCCTGTTAACAATACGTCAGCAAAATTTCAACTCGTTATCTCTTTTTGTTTTTGAGTTATCGTGAAAGACGGTAAACTGGAAATGAACTAATGAGGTGATTCTATGAACACCTTTACCAAAATTATGTTTGTGCAGTCAATATTAGATAGCGTTACAAACTTTAGAATACCATAAATATACTCCGACATATGGTGAATATCGAGTATAAAAAAAACAAGTTGGAGTATCTCTATTTGTGACATATTTGTTTAGTTTATATTTTTTCAGAAGCTAATCAATAAAGTGTTTGGGTTATTATTAATATTTGTTTAATTTCTTTAGTTTTATAAATGATATAGACTAATCCTTATTATATTACTGTTATATAATAATTAGACTTTCTAATATACTGTCTTTAATTGAATTAAAAATACTCACATTATATAGAGTTATTATGTAAATTAAAAATTGTATGTATACTGGTCAAAATTTAAAAAAAAAGGTCAAAATTTAACCCTTTGTATGAGAATAATGGTTTATCATTATTTTTATTTCTGTCAAACATTTTAGTATTCTATATACTTATTATAAAAAAAAGATAAGATGTGATTCATAGAAAACTACTCAATCAAATTACTTAAACACTTCAGATCACCTTTTGTGTAACTTAAAAATAAACAGAAATTAGAACAAGTTAATTATTCAGAATAACATTTTCTGAATAATTAACTTGTTCTAATTTCTGTTTATTTTTAAGTTACACAAAAGGTGATCTGAAGTGTTTAAGTAATTTGATTGAGTAGTTTTCTATGAATCACATCTTATCTTTTTTTTAACCGCCTTCAAAAAAGGAAGAAGAAGTTGTTCGCGCATATATACTTCGTTTATGAACCGATAGTTACAACTGTTTTTCATTGGATTTAGTATACCTTCAAAGCAGTCCCGTTTTAATTTGAACAAAAAATTCAAGTCCTAGGGGAAAGAGGGGAGAAATGTTTTAGTGATTTAATTTTCTTTGTATTGAATAAATGTATAAAACTCAAATATCATTGGTGGCGAAAAGTAATAGGTCACAAGGTAATTATTTATAGACGTTTTTAATTGAAAATAATAATCGTTTTTTTCTAAAGGCGTTTTAATTTTTTGAAAAAAATTTGTTCATTGAAAACATTTTCTAATCAATTTTTTTTATAAAAGTAATCGATTTTGTAAATAAAATTATCATTCTTTTTTGTATTTATTATTTTAAAAGTCGATTATTGACCGAACGTGGTTAGAGGTCTATGGAATGGACAATTTTTCATTTTGTTAGGTTGTAGCTATCTATTGAACATTCTGCTTGTCTATCTATATATGTTTTCTCTGCTGTGTTTTTTCGAAAATAGGTACCACTTTTTTGCACAAAATAAGGATGTGGTTTGTTCGATCTAGAAGAAATTTGGTAGACATGTTTATCACTTTCAAGAAATTTAAATAAAGTATAGTTTTTGGAAAAATTCCATATCCGTAATTAGTTATAACTAGTTTTCTTCTATGTAAGACGGGAATATGCGGTGTCTGTATTCGATGTGAAATAATCAGAAAGAAATAGAATAATTCTATTAATTAATTGCATCCCCTTCAAAAATAAAACATTTCGTTTTTATTCATTTAAATAAAATGTTTTAAGAATGAAGTATGATATTTTTTTGATTTTCCCTTATACTTACGATTCTCTCAAAGTAAACACAGCCATATTTTATCTCAGAGAGATGGTTATCTTGTTCTTTTCAATGCTAAATCGCATTTATCTCGTAACATTGAAAAATTTTGTTACACAATTTATTAACGATTTTTTGGTATCATTTCAAAATATTGGAATTGTTAAAAATACTTTTGTGCAATAGAAAAGAAGATTATCGACAAAATCAATTTATTTTCATAAAATTTGCTAAAAAAAATTTCATAAAATTACATAAAACCGGTTACTACTTGGAACATCATTAGATCGGATTAAGTTATAAACGATTGAAATAACAGAATTTTGTTATGCAAATTTGGTGAACAAAAATAATAGAAACAATAATAATTTGTTTCATCATTTTGTCATATTATTACCACTTACGTTAAAAACATGTAAATAATTTTTATAAATCATTAATGTGTTGAAGAGCTGAATACCAAATTCATAATTATATCATATAAATAATCTAAAATAAATAAATTAATTCAGTTTTGTAACCATTTGCTATGTTTATGTTAATATTAATAAACAATTTTTAAGAAGTACACACAAGTAGGTTGTTTGTATATAGCATTTAAAATAAAATATTTTGTCAGATTGACAATAAAAGTATTCAATTAAATATGCATGAATGTGCAAGAAATATTCTTTGAGTCATCAGATTTAAATTATTATTATTGCATATTGGTATGTGGTATTTATTGTATTATTTCTAATTGCTGAATGATTTAAGTTAACTATGAGTTCATAAAGAAGAAACATTCTATGACAATTACAATCTGTAATTAATAATGGTGATTTAGTAAGGACATTTTCAAAAAAATTCGTTTTCTTTGAATCTATTAAAAAATTTAAATACACATACTTTGGCCTGACGCATATTCACTTCGAAAAATAATGGAAGAAGCTCCGTGAATCTCATCTTTTTTCATTTCCTCTCAATCAGTTGAACACAAATCATGCATTTGGGAACGTTCGAAACTCTGTATATAGTCTTATATGATAATATGCTCATTAACATAATATGCTTGGTGAAACGTAATAACGTAAATAATTAGCATTTATTAACATCATAAACATTTTTTCATTCAAAACATAATCAGTTATATAAATATCATGAGTAAAATTAATTTTTAACACCAACTTTGGAAAAGTTCTTGAGCAAATTTATAGGTACATTCTGATGGTTTGTTTTAATAAATTCTAGGATCAAACGAAATAAACGACCAAAGTTAATTACAGGTAGGTAATAGTTTGAGACACAATCAAATTTGAGACACAATCAAATGAATTAATTAGTTTAACTTGAAACTCGTTAAAAGTAAACGCAAAACTTTCGTTATTTTTAAGGTTCCTAACGTAGATAAGAACTAGGTAAAACACAAAAAACAAAATTGTGTAAAATTTACTACATAGTGTATAAATCAGTAATTATTTCGTTTTCTGCTTAATTTTATGCAGCGCCGTCTTCCGAGAAACGTGTGACGGTCTGTCATTTTGCATTCAGTCTATATCCGCGCAATGTTCAACCAAAGCAGGCAAATTAAGTGTGTATGAATATTTCATCGAACGCGATCGCACAATATTATTATTCAATTACCCAGCCCAATTTGAGAACTTAAAACTTGTGCTACAATTACAAAGGTTATTAGTCTATTATATGCAATTACAGAGGCTTTTAGTTTATTTTTTTGTTGTCTAATTTTTTTTTCTTTATAAGCCCTATGAAAAAAGAATTCAATTATAATGCTGTGATTTAATTTTAAAAAAATATAACATTAACAGTTAAATAATTTATACACAAATTGTTTTGTCAGAAATGTAGTATAATTTAACATAAAATTTTGTTTCATTAAAAATCCCATTAGAAACCCAAATTTTTACATTAAATTCATTGTAGTTGTTTTACTCAGTGGCGATAGTTCGTCTTGCATTATGGGGTACGTCTCCCACCTGGTTATCGATCGATTTTACACAATATCTTAAAAACAACGCATCAAATCATTCAATGGTTGTCACTTTTATAATTATTGAATTAAAATTACATCATCGATAAAGTTATTTCGAAATTGGAGGCAAAAAATGTTCACTCTATTAGACTATAAACAAACTTGCATTTCCAAATTCGTCCGAATTTCGATAAAACTCTAGAGTAATTTTGACCGATAAATTCTAAAAATAAAATCTATTTGAGTATAGAAGTATGAATTGCAAGCAATATCTCGGTAACTAGTCATCCAATCGAAAGTGCATGTATTAATTTATATAAAATTTAATATTGTTTAGATTATTTTTATCAAGGAACCAAAAATTGGTCCGGCAACATTCAGACCCTTAATATTTAAGCTTTTTGTAACATAATTCTATTGACATAAATCAGGGCTATATTTTTGCATGCTCAAGTACCTCAAGACCCTGCTCTAATAACCCCTTTTTTTACAGTCCGATAAAAAGACATGAAAATATTGTTTTATATGATATTCAAAAATATTATAATTAATAAAAAATTATTACACAATTGTATTAATTTTAATTAATTTATATCTGAACCTCTTACCATTATTTTATTTGATAAATTATAAGAGATAAAATGATTTTTTAATTTATCCAATAAAATATGTGGGATATTCATTCGAAAAAAAAAATGATTTTATTTATTATCAAATCTATAAAGAAGTATATAAAATATTACAACATATTTTATATAGATATCTATATAATATGTTCTTATATTAAATTATAGATAAAAATAAAAATATATATTTTATTTATAGTGATAATATATGTATTTGAAAGTGGGTAATCTATTGTTGAATGATATATTATTTAAAATTTCAAAATTAAAATGAAATTTCTGTTTTTTTTTTTTAATGTCATCTATCTACAAAAAATATTATCTAGGGTAATGCAATTTCGAAACTTTCTTACAATGTGTATCAATCGAATACTTGGAAATTTTTTTGTATAACTGAGGAATAAACCCAACTTGAATATATTTAAATATTATGTGTGCATGTGTGTGTGTGTGTGTGTGATATATATAGACAAGATCAAGTGGATTTATCAGCAATTTCAAAGATATGTCGTCACTATATTTGTTTGAGTACATCAATTTTCTGCTTGATTGAATAAAAATTAATATTGACGTTTTTATATTTGTTTTAATATGCCCTCTTTTATGCTTACAAAATTCTAAAAAAATATAAAAAAATGGTGTCATTTCTAATAATGAGAAAACTAATGAGAAAATGCGTAAATCGAATTTTAAAGAAAAATTTTAAAAATATTAAAAGTTTATATTCTTTCTCTAAAAATTTTTAAAACTATTATTAAAGACTATAATTGGAAACTTCCTTATTGTTTTTACTCACGTTTACTTCGAAATGTAATAAATTTAATTTTCGTATACCTTTTAAAGATCCTCCATCCATTTTTTAATGAAATACCTAATTGGTTTTTCTAATTGGTTTTTAATTCATTAATGCATAATTGATTGTTGTATGGGTTATTTTCGAAAAAATATAATCAAGTACTTTGTTTTGCAAAACATTTATAGTTAAATTAGCCCAAATTCTATGAAGTTTTGAGTAACTTGAAAAAAGCAAAAAAAATCTATGTATTCGAAAAAATTGATAAAAAATACATACGACTTCAAAAAAGTTTAAAATAATTCCAAAAAATTCTTATTTTTTACTTATTTGCGTGTCTTACCACTAAAACTTTGTAAGTTGTTTGATATATTACATAAAATTGGTTTTGACCCTCTCCCTCCTTAAGACGATAATTTTCTCTTCTAAGTTTTAAAGAACCATTCAGAAAACATATTTAAAAAAAAAAAAAAATAAATAAAAATTTTTACTAAATTTCATTTATAAATCACGTAGTTCTAAGTTCTAAGAATTGATTACCTATTCCAATTTTGTAAATCGGTTTAAAAGCTAAAAACTTTCAGTTTATATCGCAGTTCAAAGTGAATTTTAAAGCTTGCATTTTTCATACCAGTAATCGATACTGACAAATCTTACGTTTGGAATTTAAAACCCTATATCCATATAGGTCAGTGGCAGAAAATTTTATTTTAAATCCTCAAAACTTAAACATCTGTTGAAAATTTTAATACGTACAATTTTATTTGTATATATTAAAAGAAAAACATAATTGTTTGACAGTTATTTGCGTGCTAAAAAATATAATAAAAACAGAAACCATATGTTTAATTAAGGATATATCAAAATTATTACTCAATTAATTATTTGTTTGAATTTATTTCACACTTTTAAGTTTATTTCTATCAATTCAAAAACATATTTATTACAGTTATAGCCATTTAATATGACAAGTTTAAAATCATCTAAAAATAATATTGTAATAATTGATAATTGAACTATGTATTGTAATAATTGATTAATGAACAATGTATTGTATTGTAACAGAGAATGGTTTTGATTTTGTAGTGATATGAATCAATTTTGAAATATATTAATGCTTCCAATGAGCGATTGTTCAAAATCGAATTCCATGTTAACAACTGATAAATTCTTCCAAATCATATTGAATTGTGTATGACTTAATAGAATTCGTTACGCAGGATTTACGCAAGAAAATTGAAGTGAAACAATTTTTTATAAAAACATTTTTAATTTTATATATGGAATTGTTTAATCAAAAGTTATTTCAATTAAGAATCAAATATATTTCGTCTTTATACATTTTATATCTTCTTATGGTCCTCTTAAGTTTGGTCATGGAACACAAACTCTTTTGATCATTAAAGAACTTGAATTTATTATTCAAGTTTTCACAAGCTACACAAACTGACGCTGTCTTTTTTTCCGCTTTTTAAAATTCTTGATGGCTAACGGATGGACTGACAATCTAAATAGATTAATTATGTGATGATATGAATGCTTCTTCCAAAAATTGGTCAATACGTTGTTCCTGAAGTATACATTTTCTGTGTATAATGAGTATGTCTTGGAATTATTGAGCAAAGAGGATGAAAACCGGTTGGCATTTATATCCATGAAATTATGAATATTAATGGAGGTCATTTTCGTAATCTTCTGTTAGTTAGAAAATTAAAGATAACTCGAAAAATACCACCGTCAGTATAATGTCAGAATACCCTTACAAGGAAATTTAATTCCTACAAAAAAAGATTTATAGTTCTAAGATAAGCGATCATTTAATTCTATGGATAAATCGCATAAAAAAATTTTTGAATATTAATCAAGTTATTTTTTTCACAGTCATGTCATTTTCGCATAAAAACATTATTTATCATAAATTTTGAAGGAAGTTCTTCAAATCTACTTTTTTGTTTAATTAAGAATTTTGGACGTTCATATTTTGACTTTTTTTTTAAATCCAAAAAATAACTTCAAATTCATGTTCGTGAAATAAAGATGCTTCAATTGAAGTGAAAAAATTGGCAGCTTTCCTATTATTTTTATACTACATTTATATAGAGTATTTAATTTGTTGTCTCAAGTTCACCTTATTTATCTATTTCCGTATGCCTGTCTGCCATTCAGATTACTCGTAAACATAAAACGATAGCGAGCTGTTTTGGACTTTTCTAATTATAATTATAATACATATTATTATTATATTTTTAATGTATGAACTGCATATTTAGAGTATTTTATGAATTCTAATGATTCAAATCAGTCAACCATATGTCGAGTATCAAAATAATAATCTCTGATAGATGTTATCTTCACTTGTTTTATTTTTAACTCCAACGACTTTCCATCATACTCTAACTGTATTTTAATATAAATATCGATCGATACAATAATATAAATATTGATTGGCAAATAATTATATTGGTAAATGTATAGTATGCAAACTCAACGAACCATACGTGTAAAATATATACCTATCTGAGAAAAAAAAAACTATATAAGTACAAGATATATAATATAAAATGTATTATAATATAAAATTGTATCTACAGTATTGAATGAAAAAATTTTAAACTCGTGCTTCGAATGTACTGCCCCAATTTCACGAATCTATCGAGACTTTTTCTTAATGCATATATACACATATGTATGTTTTTACTTCCTTGTACATAGTCAAGGAAGTAATCTGAATCCATTATGCCTAGTTTCGAGATGACGCATGCATGTAGAGAGTATTTTAAGAGGGTAACCATAACCGCGTCCCTTGAGCCTAGACCTTTTGATCCTCTGTACCCTCTTTTAGAACACTACGGTTACTTCCTTCTTATCTAAGCGATGGCATGGAGGACAACCAACCACTCTCTTTTTATTATAATTGATCAAACTGCCGCTGTCTGGATTCCAATCTACAACTTTTTCTTAATGCATACATGCACATATGTATTTTTTTTACTTCCTTGTACATAGTCAAGAAAGTATTTAAATCTCCGAAACCATTATCCCTAGTTTTGACATAACGCTTACACATAGCTATTGTATGTCATAAAATTCCAGCCGGAGAATCAAAATAATCCATATTTGCCATTATTATATACATCTTAGTATAAGGCACTTATTATTAGCTTTTGTCTTTGCAAGTTTTTGAAAACATCAGCCGGGTTCATAAAAAAGACTAAAGATTTGACACCTTTATAAGACACTTCCTAGGCTCAAGTTTAAACAAAATTCAAATTTTAAATTCTTCAACTTAATTTGGAATGGATGCAGGAATTTTTTCGTAAAAGGAAGGTGGACTGGGAGTGTGATACCCCCAAAAGACACCTCTAGTACAGTTCGGAAAGATTTTAAAGAGGTGCATATCTCTCAATGATATTTCCTTCGAAATGAGGATAAGGATGTTGGATGATAGGCACCCACAACAGGCATCTTTTTAACACTAATTTGATTTAAATACAAGCTTTCAACCCTCTAGATCAGATAAGAAGGATTTTACACTTATGCAAAGCTCGAAGAACGTCAAAATTACCCTTAAGAATTGTCTAAAATAAATCCTCATTTTTGATAATAATCTTCTGTCTGGCAAAAAACTTTGCTCACCGAATTTGAGTTCATTTGAGAGAAAATGTTTTGCTCGAGATACCAAAAGGTTGCGGGATATAAATGAATAAATAAAATAATTAGCAAATTTTCGAAATCAAATAACTCAAAATAATTATCAAAATGTGATTAATTTTGAAAGTAATAACTCAAACATTTACACGGAGAACCAAACTTGAAGAGTGAGATTTTTATTATAACTATTTTTTTATATAAAACACACTGGCTCTATTTGTGAAACTGAATAGGGGAAGTCCGGGGAAGATGCTGTACGAGAAAGGTGACCGGTCTAAATATTTTCGAAACCCATAGCCAGATGTCATTAAGCTTAGTTAGCTTCTGCCACCTAACACGTTCGGCTAGTAGGCTACGTCGTCAGAAGTGAAGTATGGTTAGAATATTGCCATCTAAGAGCTCCGAAAATAATTCAAATGCCATTTGCAATAGAATAGCGAAATTTTGGATTTAGGACTATTATAACATCAAGCTAATATAGTACCATTATATAGTAAAGTAGAGGTAACGAGAATTTTTCACCATTTTCTAAACGTACAATAAAGTCATAAGGTGTCCACATCAGATTTTTATATTCATGCATATTATTCTGTATTAATACTAACACATGTACTTGGGCGGTTAGATGGTTATATCGCAAAGAGAATATTATTAAAGTATATTGTGGTATACCGGATGCTTTGTGTAACTTTCATCATTAAAAATCTAATCGGAATATAAACTGTAAACTTGCTATTCTATTTTTGACTAATGCAATCAAGTGACTGTTCATGCAAATATGATAAACTACAGTTACTAAAAGTGTTTTATAATATCATTAAATTCAAAAATTTATTTAAGTTTAATTTATTCTATAAGATAATTATTTAAATTTTAATAACTCATAAATAAACCAAAAATCAAAATACAATTAAATCAATATAAACTATAATAATACGTATAAATTTAAGTTCTATAATGAAACTTAAATTTATATTTATAGTGAAGGAACCAAATATTAAAATGAAAGAAAAGTTTTCTTGAACAATTGTGTATAGTTTAGATATCTTATGAACATTTTCGGAATTAACTTACATACACAATATTTTTATGAGGTCTCTGATGAAGTTGTAAAATACAAAGAAAGGTTGCACCATTTTAAAATAAAATACGTTTTCTGTTACATAGATGAGATCAAAAATATGAATTTCAAATAAAAAGAAGTTTTATGAATACTAATTATACACAGAAGAATGAAATTAACATGTAGTAGAAATTTAAATGGACTCTTGAATGAGTGAATGATGCATGAATGAGGTGCACTCAGCGATTCAAATTAAGTGAGGATCAAATATAAACACCGAACATAGCTGTCACATTGGACATTATGGTTCTAAGTGTGCCCTTATTCGGATAGCTAATATAAACTATCCAAACTTGTTTATTCATCGAAAAGCCTAAAAATGAATATACGAGTATAAAATAGTCTTAAGTTCCAAAGGATTACAGTACCATACTTTGTAACTGCACTTTAAATACTTATAGTACTAGTATACTATTCACAATTTTTGACATCCATTAATCTCGAACTATTTAATAAAAAACTAATTAACGTAAGTAGTAATTTTATTTAAAAATAAATAACAATTCGATGGGTCTTCGCGTATAGCTATGTGAGTAATGATTATATAAAAACATAATTGTACTATGTACAAATTCGGCTGTTTTTAAAATTTTGTAACCAATATGGGTTGAAATTAATTCTGGACATGTATCCAGTATTTATAATGTATAATTACACCATCTATGGAGCATATGTTTCTTTACTGTTAAATTAATCATGAAATTTTTAATTTTACCAATAAAATATTTTATAGATAATCGCCGGGATCTTCGAAATTGGCTGCGTGATTTTAAGAATTATAAATTTCTGAAAATTACTGCATAATGAATTTTAAAGTAGAATTTGACAAAATCTCGTTGTAATAATTTTTGGAAATAATTTCTTTTGCCGTCAACTGTATACAAATATAGATATCTGTGTTTATTCGATAAATGGTATTTTATGAATTTTAACTTTTGCAAACATTTTAAGTGATTATCTTCCCGTCAGCCTAAAACTTCAGACTACCAACTCAAAAAATTCCACCAAATCCAATAACAAAGCTATTAACAGTAGATACTTAATTCCCAAAAAGTTCAAAGCCTATGATTTTCACCGATTTCAATTTCCCTGTTGAGAGACTAAATGATTCTTACATTTGTTTTTGATTGATATCCTTATTAAAATAGAAAAAACAGAGAATGTATTATTTGAAATAAGTGACAAAGTCAAAATAAAAGAAATTGTTTAACCGAAAAAAATAAAGTACCGCCACCTAGACGGAACGGTTAAATATTTTATCGATATTTCTATTAAGCCCAAAATGTAAAAGACACTGTGCGACAGAACCAATGAAAATTATTTGATAAAAGTTTTCAAATTGAACAAAAAATGAGTAGAGTTTTCATAGACTAAATCACCAAACTATTTGATAAAGAATTATCATTATACTTATAATAATATTATCCTTAATCAACGTGAAACGGGTTTAGAGTAAAAAATAACAACCAATAGATAAAGTCTAGAATTGAGAATAACAAATTAATCTTATATCTTTTTAAAATCTAACAAACGTACACACATTAAATCAGATTACTTACACTGATAATGAAAATTAAAAAATATTAAAATTAAATACAGTGAAAAAAAAGAAACTGTTACAAATTATAATAAACACTACTTATTATGTGTAATTAATAAAAAAAAATTACTATAAAATACCTTTTTAATATTATGTAATATATTATTTTCACGCATCTATGGAGTAAATATATATATATATTTACAATATATTATATTGTTATTACATACATACAAATAATAAATATTCGTTGTAATGCACTTGTAATAAAAAAAAAACTTAATTTTAATTGAAAAAAATAAATAATAATAAAATAAAATGAAGAAGATATCGCGACTGCCGTTGACTACAAAAATATTTTACATACTTATAATTACATAGCCTTTAGGTATTCAATAACCTTTTCTCATAATATCAATTTTATAATGAATATTTAATAGATGTAGTTTGTACTAAGATGAAGGAAGAATTATAATCACAATATGATGTTATAATCATCCTATTCAGAATGGCAAAACAGAATTTCTAACTGTTTTTTTTGCCAATATAAGGCGTATCTTTTTTTACTCGATATTAATATAGAATATGTCGGAGTACAAAAGTTGGATAAATGTGTTCACAAAATCACATAATTATCAATTATTCATTTCTGACTGCCTTTCATCAAGATAACTTAAATACAAATAGAAATCGCCAGCTAAAATTTAGTTGGCGTATTCTAGATCTAAAAATTGAGATTAAGTTAGAGAAAATCGGTCCATTCTAGATCGTCACAATTTCAACTCAAATTAACCTATTTGAAAAACTCTACAATTATATAACACATGTAATGTTCTTATGACTGTATGGACTGCATATTTAGAGTATCTTACGGATGCAAATGATTAAAGTATGTCGAGCATCCAAACAATTAACACAGTTACTTGTTTTCTTCATTTGTTTTTTTTTTTTAAATTGAAATACAAATTTGACAATTTTGTTATTTAAGATTAAGGGTTGGATACTTTATCAAAAACTTCTTCAATTCAGTTCATAAATTCTTTTTTAGATATTTTAAAGAAGTAAGAATAATTCGAAAATAGTTGTTTCCTAAAATGTATTTTTTGAAGAAAACTATAAGTGTTTAGTCTCTATTCAAAGTCTTATCTTATTCCAAACTAAAATTTGGAATAAGATAAGACTTTGAATATATTTTACAACTATACAAATAATATATGGTTAAGACGTTGGAAAAAATCTCAGATCTGAATAAAAGTCCCAGAGGCAACGATTCAGAATCGTCGGATGTAGAAGAGATTGAGGAAAAGAATTACTATGAAATAACATCTAGAAATGCTAGAATTTCTCTAAAGTTGTATGGTTTTCTTTTCTCAAATAAAAATGCTTAAACGACAAAATTTTCTTATTTTTTAATTTTTTTTGTGTACCATTTTTAACACGCTTTTATTAGCTTCACTCGTATGTTTGTTTGTCTGTAGGTAACTCTCTGAAGTTGGCTGCAGAACGCATCTGAACGGATCCTTTGCATGAGAGTAATAAAGATAGAGCTAGTGCGCGAACTACGCATGCATGCCTGTTTTTTTAGTTTTTTTAAACTATTATATTTTATATTTATTTTTTATTTTATTTTATTTTTTTTTTTTACATTCTTAGGTTTCCAAATGAAACACGATAAAAAAAGATTCCACTTTCAATATTTTATAAGCTTTCTATACGTATACATATTGTACTTGTATATAAAATTATTTAATCGATTACTGTGGAAATAAATGTTTAAAGAGTGAAAAAATTTTTTAGGATTGTCTTTTTATTTAGTTCAATGTAAATATTAATAATGTGAGTTGAGAGGCTTTTAGGTCACATACCAATCGCACTTGAAAAATATACCATACGATTTTATTAGATACTATTTTGTTTTTGAACTTTATCGATTGTCATTTGTCTACGCGGTAATTCATATAAAGTAAATGTTTTCAACTTGAAAATTCAATGATTCTAGGTTGCTTATTTTATATTTATGATTTTAGCTACTGATTCAGATGTGTTGATATAGGGCAGGGTAGTGTTAATTTGTGCAAAAAAAAAACACATTATTGTGATTTTTTATTTAAACATTAAAGTACATTAAAATATAACATTCGAAGAATATTGTGTAAAATTTTCATGTAGAAATATAAAAAAATAAAGCAAATGCAGCAATTATACGGAAGCGTCCCGGGAAAAAGTGTAATTGCGGTGGTCGTCGTAACTGCATACTGGACTATCTGAAATAAATCAAATCAAAGATTTCCTTACATAATTGATATCTTTAGGTATTGCTGTCGAGGGTTTTTCAAAGTTTTTACTTTTTGGGAGCACTTTTAAGTGAAAAACGCGATTATTGCGGAAAAAAATTGTTTAATTTGTTATTTTAAAATTTCAAAATTTCATAAGGATCGGAGCAGTAGTTTTGCAGATATGAGAGGCACCGAATTTGAAAGCGGAGTGGAAAAAACCCTTTAAGGTTTTAATCTTTAAAATTTTAAATAAATGGAATCAATTTTTAAAGAATGTTGCTATCATTCATCATATATAAAACATCTATCAACTCCAAACAAAAGCGACTTGAAGAGGTAAAGAACAACAATTTTATGTTTTTAAAAAACAGACTCAAAGCGCATGCTTTATTTCTATTGAGAGGTCTTAATATGTTCTTATCAGATCTTAAGCCTTAATGAACGAAGGTACTTCGGCGTGCCAAAAATTGTAAATCACCAGTTGCATGTTCAAATGTTGAGTCCGATTTATGTTCGTTAGAACTATAGCAAGCTCTTTCGACTGGAGACCACTCAGTTAAATTACTTTTTAATGTGTGAGTGACTAATTGCCGCCTTACACTATTAGTGCCAAGTTCATTTGTATTAAATGGCATAGACAAACAACGTTGCGAAATAAATAGCGAATCTCTACGTGAAGAACAGGTTAGAAGAACATAAAAATTTGACATATTTTCAGTTTCAATGGGCATCCCAGAAGTGACATAATACAATATCAATTTCGAAAAATTAGTTTGATTTTATTTTCAACTGGCATGATATTTGATGCACATAATAATCGCATAATATTATACATATTTTTGATTATTTGATAAAATGATTTTATTTGAATGACACATGCCATAATGTTTATTACAAATTTGGAAATTTTTGAGACGTAAACAATGTGTCCTTTAATTTTCAGAACAATTTGATGAAAAAAATTCGCTTAGGTAAAATCAAGTCCTTTTTGTATTTATTTAGAAAATCAAAAATTTTTTATACATGATTTAAATTCAATTATAATTATTATCTACGTTTGATTCTTACCTACATGAAAGAATGCAAACATCCAAGGAAGCCCCATCAGTAAGTTCAAAAATCTTGTGTATTCACAAAACTTTAGCACTTACCCTGACCACCAGCTGGCTATATCAATGTCGGTATTTAAGGTCATTACCAGTATTATTCATTATTGCATTCGTTATATCAAAGATTAAAGATGACCATCATTTGCCGACATTCAACAGCTATGATCATCTCTTGGCTACTACCGGTAATCACTTTAAATGCCATTATTGAACAGCCATAACTAACTGGAGATCAGAGTAAGTACTAAATTTGTTGAAAACTCAAAAATTGTGACTCATGAGCTTCTATTTGTGTTTGTATTTTTTGGTTACATCCTCGGAGAAATACTGTCACTTTATCCACGATACTATAAGATTTTCCATGTATGACATACGAAGACATTTCATACAGAAATCTTCATAAAACACTCCGTATAATAAATGTTAATATATTCACATTCGAAAATCATGCTAAAAATTATTAATACATATATCTACAAAAAAAAAATCATTTTACCCATATTCCACTCTTTTAAAATAAATGATTTCAAAGACCTGAAAAAGTCAGCTGACTTACTGTTTATTATTATTATTATTATTATTATTAAGATCGTATTTATTTTATATATGAATGAAGTTTACTGACTTCAAAAAGTACAAACACATTTATAAAAAGAGTAATGTATGTGTATATATGTAAGATTATAATAGTTGTTATACAAAATAATTGCACCATCTTTTTTTTTTTTTTTTTGCAAAATAGATTGTACGCTCAATTTTACAAAAACATTCATATATACAATTTATATTATTGTACTTTTATAGTATAGTGCAAACAGTTATAATTTAAAATGGATGATTACTTTAAAAAATTAGATGGGGAAAATAAATTTATTATACATTTGAAAATAATCAAAGTAAAGTTATATTTATTATAGAAAAAACAAAACTGTCAATTATTAGAAAAAAGTATATTAAATATAAAGAAACAAATTGAATTTAATATTTAGTGCATCACAACAGCATCACATGAAACAAATGAATTAAAAAGTTTATCAATTAAAAAAGATTTTTATGTGCAATTTTGTGCAATAATAAACAACATCGCGTCAGTGTTTAACTTTTGTTTTTATTCAATTTTTTAGACAGTTTTTTTGTTTAATTATTCATACCATGAATTTAAAAAAATAAATTTTTATTTGAAATGCGATACCATCTTCGTTTGTATTTTAATTTTTTACATGTGATCAAGAAATTGTTATATATAACTTATTGTGTGCGTTGTTTTTAAATAATAAATAAATATTAATTATAATAAAAAAAAAAAAAAAAAAGAAAAAACAAAATGAATTATAATAATTGTATTAACGTAATTTTTAAAATGATTTTATCAAAATTTATTTTATATTTGGTAAGTATATTATTTATTATATTTTTATGTAAGATATTTCTTTTCTTGAATACAAGGTGGCTTCATGATTTTATGGTATTTGTGAATTAAAAATTTGAAATAATTTGTTAGATTTTAAACTAGTTTTAATTATTATGAATTCTCTAAATTTTTTTGCACACCTGAGTAAAATATTTGTATAAATAATTGTATACAAATATGGTAATAAATTATTTGCATGTTCTCATTTTATTTAAATTATATTAATTTCATTTGAATTAATAAATAAACAAGATGCGATAAAATTCATTTTGTTTCTTTTACAATTTTTGAATTTATTTTTGGGAGTTTTTAATTATTAAAATCATTTTTTCTAATTATTTAAAAATGTGTATATAAAAATTTGCTGTTTAAATTAGAAATGCAATAGAATGTTAACATTTTATTACACAAATTAGCCTTTTAGATGCTTATTTTACCAAAAAAATAATTTTCACTTTTTAAAATATATTTGTTTAGCTCTTAAAATATTTTTTAAATAAAAATTAATGCATTTTTTCGAACTTCAAATGAAAATATATATTGACATTCAAATTTCATACAAGTTAAAAAAAATCCGAGCTTATAAGTAGAAAATATTGTTTAAATATTAAGATTTTGCTGTACAACGATAATAAGTCAAGTTATGAATTATATAATTAAATAGTTTACAATAAGTTTAATATCAGAATCAAATGATTAAATTGAACAATAATTCATTTTATTATAAAACAAGTGAAGATAACAAATATCAGTGTTAATTATTCAGATACTGTATATATGATTGAGGTCAATATTTGAACTATGTTTAATCAAAATTTGCTGTCCATATAGTTATAAATACATATATAATAATAACTATATATAATAAAATTGTGGCAAATTACAACAGTTTACATAAAAATGTTTCAAATAAAAGTTGTTGGTTTTTAAGAATTTTGCTTCATCGTTTATGGTTTAAAGGTTAGGTCATGGATCGATGTGATCCATTGAACAGGCGGTTTAGCTAACAGAAATGGAGTAATTTAGGTGTTTCTATGACACCATATCAAAATTTTATTTGGCCTTTCAATATTTATGGTAGCGTTACAAACGTTTGGCTTAAATTAATATATTATATTTTCTATATATGTGCATTGATAGTTATTTATAAAAGGACCCCACACTTTTTTATTATAATATTAAGAATTTTTCGAATCACTTTATATTTGAAAATTATTTTTACCTTTTAGGTTTGCTATTGTTATTTTAGTTTTTTTGTGTAAATTTCTATTTTTGTAACATGCAGTCACCCTGTACCCATATTACATAATTTTGTGAACAAGTGAATCAGTTCTATTTGTTTTCCGTAAGTTTATGATTAATTAATTATGGTAATATAATTCGGTATGCATATATTAAGACAATTAATTTTTATTTAATTTTATTTTTTTCACAATAATAGGTTGTTGCCCTACAGCAGAAATGTATTTTATAAAAAAAATATTACGTAAAATTAATCAACAAAAAAATTGCATACATTATTTATTATTGGTGTTTGATAAAATTAAAACAAAACTTTTAATGCTAAATCAAAAAGTATTGTAAATTTTGTTATTAATTGTATATCAAGGTCTTATCTTGAAATATTTAGGTGTGATTGTGTGAATTTGTACTAAATAATCTTTATTTTTCATGATTTTATTATTTAACACGTTTTTTTGTTGATTGAAATTGTGTACTTCGATACCTTTAGGTGTGATTCTTTCAATCAAAAAGTATATGAATGTATCGACAAAAACCTTCAATAAATAATACCTTTTTTTCAATTCTCAATTATTAAATTTCACTTAAGTACGCTTTGTTTATATAACTTTGACTTTATCTATTCTGTTTAAAACTAATATTAGTGCTTACAAATAGGAAAAAAAAAAGGAAAGGAAAACCAATTTTAAGTTATAATGTTATGAATTACCTACCTATATAGGTTATTTAAAATCGGTTTTTGAAAGGAACAATCACGTTTAGGCATTTTGTTTATATGCTAGTTTGACATCTAAATATGATAAAATTACAAAGTGCTCCCTGTTTCAAGGGTGCGTTTTTTAAAGAGGGGGGAAGGTGGCATATAATGGCCTAATTCAGTTATTTCAAAATACCTGACAGCTCAAAATCTGAGATTTTTACAAGATGACTTTTTTGTAGAAAATTGAAATCCAAAATCAAAACAAAGCTAACAATTTTGGAAAAATTACGTTTTCTACTTTCTTTTTTCAATAATTCATTCATAACTTTTTACAGGCGTACTAAATACAAATAGGAAAAAAATTTGACGTTAAATGAAGGAAAAAAAATTGACTACATTTAAATCTTCGTACTATCCACGGTTAGTGAGACTGTTGGCCATTTTTTCAGTAGTTAATTTTATCAAAATAATACAATAACTAACAGTATTAATGATTATTTTAATCATTAGCATTCATAAAGTTGTATAAATATGCAGTCTATACACACATAAATATGTATATATATTTATGTGTTTATACACGGCATATTAAGAGAATTTCATGAATGCTAATGATTAAAATAATCATTAATACTATTAGTTGTTGTATTATTTTGACAAAATTATATATATATATATATATATATATATATATATATATATATATATATATATATATATATATATATATATATATATATATATATATATATATATATATATATATATATATATATTTAAAAGTTATATATTATTAGCATGTATTATTAGTGTATATGTATGCATTTTACTTAGTTTAAGCTGGAATTGTTGCGAACACGAAAGTATTCATTTTGATATTGGTGACAGGCGCTCGGACAGATAAAAATGGAATTTTGGCATCAAAACTACATTGTGATGGGTGTACAATCGTACAAATACAGTGACCGATAACATTATTTCTAAGAATCTAACATTTTAATTTTATCCAAAATAAAACTATAAAAATATATAGAAATAACTAAATGGCCATGAATAAGCACTTGACATTTTTTTATAAAAATTAACATATGTTGTAAATAATTCCCACAAACGCGTAGGTCAAACAACAAAAATTTGGTATTATTATAGTGTTAAAATTAATACGATCTACATATAATTATGCATAAAATCAATAAAATATTTTATTCATTTTAGGTACAAATTACTGTGGGAATTCTAAGCACTAGTGTGTTTTCAATAACAATAAATATGGCGTAAAATACTCATGTGATGTCTATATGTATTAGTTTTTGTAAATGTTGTGTAAATCAACTCAGTGGCCAAGTGTGTAAAGCCACAAATACTTTTACCAATTCGTTTACTTAGGCTGGAGGTTGCGAGTGCGATTCTAGGCAGCGGCAGTTTAAATCAATTATAATAATAAATGAAAGGGGCGGTTGGTTGATCATATTGTCGTCACTTGGGTAAAAATGAAGTAACCGGCTTCACCAACAATATAATTTGCCACTTTGTGCTAGAAGGCAACTAACCCAATTGTAAAAGAGGGGTACAGTTGACCAAAAGGTCTGGGTCCAAAGAACGCGGTTACGGTTCTTAACATACTCTCAATGTAATGTAAATCATCAGAGCCAATTTTGTGTTTTGCGAATATCTCTTTTATATATTTAGATTAAAGTCTGTCACTTTAGAATGAATTTAGAAATAGTAGAATGAAACACAAGAATGAGTTTCATGCGGTCCCAGATTTCATGATTCCCGGACAAAATATTTCCGATAAAATAACAAGAACAAAATAACCCCATGATAAAATATCTCCATATCAAATATCTTTACGTTAATGTATTCTCACGATAAAGTAATTCCAATTAAAATATCTTCACAATAAATTATGCATTTTTCATTTATAGTTGGTCATTAGATCCAATCAATTAAAATTGTGAAATAGCATTTTTACTAAAGCGTGTAAAATAGGAAAATGAGTAATAAATAAATAATTAAACAATTTTGATATGGTACAAATTAAATTAAATTTATCATATTAGTTTGTATATAGAGGAAAAAAATCCCTGAATTAAATATCTAAAATCAGCTCATCATTTTCATCGCTACGAAACACAAATATAATGAATAATTATGTCATTGCCAATTTTATTATTTAATTTATTATACAAAGTATAATAATTTTATCAAATTAAATATTTAATTTAATTTAATAAAAACTTTGTATACCGAGTATGTCACTTGAAATGTTATTGGTCTATATACGATGGCCACTGTTTTAGCAAAACCTAACAAATTATATTTTTGATGCTTCGAATGTGTTGGGCGACCAATTTATAAATTTGCCTTTTACTTGTCATAGAGATAAGACACAATATGCAAAATTTGTTCGGCTGTATGTTATAAAATACATCTGTCTAGTAATAATTAATAAACCACTAGCTCTATGACCTGTTCATCTCACTCACCAGTAAAAGGAGACAATCACATACACTTATATAACATGCTAGAGAATTTAACGTGCGAGAGAATGAGATAGAAGGCATTATACAGTAATTATTACCGGATTAGTAAGTTTGTGTCCGCACCGGCGTAAAGACAACATAACAATTGTTTCATGTTTATTCGTTATATAAATATTTGCATAATAATAGTTTTAATAAAACAATTTATCGAAAACTCAAACTCAAATACTGGATAAGTGTAACGTATGTAAATATATCAATATCATCGGAATTGAAACCTACAATTACCCTACTCGTGTAATTCTGTATCCTTATCTTGAATTTTACTTCTATCGCGTGTAGGCCGCACACATGTTTTTTAATAGATGTTTATCAATTCTTTTTAATAGAATACCAAATATTTGAACATAGTTGCTTAATAGATTTGCAATTAAGAGTATCAGCGCTCGAGTCCAGATGATCACTGGCAAATTAAAAAAATTAATTTGTTATTTATTATGGTATTCTTATTTTTGAAGTTTTCGAAAATAGTTTTTAATGCATTCTTATTTATGAAGTCTGTGAAAATAATTCTTAATGTATTCTTATTCTTAAGTCTTTTGGGTGTTCATTAAGTGGTACATCCGACTTCTTAAAGGGTTCTTTTAGATGATAATGTAGTTGTAAGAATTCTAAATAATAAATAAAAATTCTTTAGCTATTCTTCCAGAAAGCATATTTCTATCTGAGATGGGTCAACCTGATCCAAAGACTTTTTTAAATTCATTTTTTAACAAATAATTTCCCTTGTAAAAAATGCCACAAATTTTTGTCTTGTGTCAAATAAAAAATGTTCTATTACATTTTATTTGATACACACGGTATAAATTAGTATTTGATTTAAAAATCAAAATTAAATTAAACATACGTTTTAAACTACCATTCCTATTGTAAAGTCGATTCTATGTATGTTGAGGTAGTATTTTTAGAATAGGTATAATTAATTACAAATTATATGTGGTTTTATTAATTACAATCATCAGTCAAATTATATACCATTAATTTTGTAAAACAAGTATAAAAACAAATAGATTCTATATTTCATTTTTAAAAGTGTATGTAAAAATATAGATAGGGCGAGATTCTATTTGGTTACATTATAATATTTACTAATTTCAGCGACTAAGTAGTATTTTTATAATAAATTCGTGGAAGTTTTTGGCTCAATCACAATTTGTTTGCTATGAACATTATTTTAGGCTAAACTACATACGAGAAAGAACTATTATATTAATTACCTAAACTAGTTAAAATTTTGAACGTCATTCTTGGCGACCTGAATTAGGAATTGGGAATTCATGCGAAAATATTTAGCAAAATATCTTAATTATGACTTAATTTGGTAATGTGGATAATTGAGAAATTTGTGAAAAGTCTAAACATTTAAGAAACGTTTGTTTTCCAATACTCGTCTAGCTCCCACACAAGAAAAGCTTGCGAGAATGCCATACCAAGAAGGTCTTAAGAGACTGAACGACAGTCTGAAAAACCAACAACTAAAGGCATGGACTAGCTACGAGGGAGGGCGAACAGCCAAAAGCCTGTTGGGTGAAGGAAACTCGCTCAGGGACAGGGCAGAGGAAATTCTGAAACTTAACAGAGCTGATATTAGAGTCATCGTAGAGCTACTCACAGGACACAACAACCTGAACAAGTTCCAACATCAAATTGGAAAACGGCAATCTCCCGCATGCGAAAGATGAGGGGAAAATTCAGAAGAAACACCAATCCACTTTCTCTGTAACTGCCCAGCGCTAATCCAACAGCGTAGGAAATGGTTTGTTCCGGCCTTAATCGAACCAGAAGAAATTTGGAAACTCAGCGCCAAGAAAATCCTGGGTTTCAGTTTATCAGCTGGTTACCAGTGAGAATACAAGCGGGGATAGAGTACAAGGGTCTACTGGCTAGGTGCTCTGAACCATTGCCCTGATGCGAAACGCTCGAGCATGGCCCGCTTACATACATCCATACATACATTTCCAATACTCGATTTTTTCTGAAAAGAAGGGGAAACGAAATTCACCTTTCGATCTTATTTATATAATTTGGAAGGATCAACACATTTATCTATATATACATATATATCTATATATATATATATATATATATATATATATATATATAATATATATTTTTTAAAATCACAATTCTTTCTCGATATCGGTATAAATTCTTCGGAAGATATAAAAAGTTGCTTGTGAAAAGAAATGTTGACATCAAAAATTTTGAATTCTCATGAGAAAAATCTTGATTGGTTAAAGACAAGAGTATGTAAGATAACAATTGTTTGTTTTTATGTTTGAAACAGTGCAAACATTGAATTTTTCAAAACACTTTTTTTGTAAAATTATCTGTTTAATTTTTGATACTGTCCTATATTAGTTTGATATTCTCCTAAAATTAGTGCCACCCTGTATACTGTACAAATAAAAGCAAATCAATTTTATTATATTCAATCAAAAATTTGGAAAATAACTTGTAATGAATGATTAATATAGAATTTAGATTCTTTTTTTAATTTATAGTTTTATTATCATCTTTATTTAATCAAATATTGCGGTTTTTATAGATAGTTATTTATTTTGGTATAGTTATTTATTTTAGCTTTGAATTTAGAACTATTTCAAAATGATTTAAAATTAAAAAATTAAAAATATTTACAATTACCAAAACCAATGAATCATGTGATTTAAATTTTGTATTGTTTTAATTACCTTAAATATTAAGGTTCAAGTTTTATTATTAAAATAATCAATTTAATTAATAATTTTATTCCCTACTTTCATACACCGAATTAAAAAATTTTATGAATATTTCTGCGTACTTGCCTGGGAATTCTTTAGTAACTCTTAATTTATTCAAAATAAAATACTATTATAGAACTTGGTTTACAATTTCGAATTCGAATAAAATTATTGAAATGTATTTTAATTTGTATTAAAATTAAAATGTATATTATTTCACAATTAAAATATAAAATGTAGCAACACTTCTTTCAAGTCTTGGTCCTTTCAACATTTAATCTACATAGTTTGGGTGCTATCTTACCCATTATTAATTTAAAAAAATACAAATATAAGGCTTAAATTATTACTTAACTTATATAAAAATATTTTATAAAGAATTTATTACATATATTTTTAAAATCATAATTTCGTCATCTACTTGTAGCATTTAATTATTTTATGAAGTATTATTTTTGAAGATTTATTTGCCACATTTAACATGAAGATTAGAAAAGCATTATGTATTTATATTGTCAATTTTATAAGATAGTTTAATTTGCTTATTTTACATACAAAATTTATAAAATAATATATAATAAAACAATTAAATAGTACAAGTAGATGCCGGAATCATGATTTTTTCCCCACATTAAAGTTTTTAAATTTAAAATATCAATATCTTTAATATTTGAATTCCAAAAACATTAAAACTCATTATAAAATAAATTTTGTTTGACTAGCCAATTAACTACGTTAATTATTATTTTCGATTATTTTGTATGTAATTTACAACAAAACCAAAAAATTACTAAACCAATTTCTTTCTTAAAGTAATCCATAACACACATTTTGTTATGTAATACAGAATTATTATAGTAAATAAATAAAAGATCAATCTTTACCTTTAGCTAATAACAAATTATTAATTAAAAAAATAAATAAATAAAAAATTACAATAACCATTCTGAAGAAATTAGACTGAAATAAGTGCATTTAATATACCTATTATGTAATCATTATAAATTACTGTAATATTTACTAAAATTACAGCTGTTGTACAATGATATTCGTAAATAATATTCAAACAAAATTGTTAACATTTTCTTGAGAATGTGTACAATTAAAAAGTTGAGATATCCATAATAAGCTTAGACAAATTAATTAATAGCCATAGCCATATTAGCTTTTATATATCTTAATAAAAATTTCAATTCTAATTTTATCAATTTAATCTAATGTATATATTTAATTTAATTTAATGTATTGCTTTTCATAGTCGACATATAAAGAATATGCCACAGTTCATTAATTTTTGGCCAAAGTTTATAACGCTAGAAAATATTAAAGACATAAACTAAATATTGGTATATATTTCATTGAATCATTTAATTAGTTCATTTTAGTTGGAACGTCTGTCCCTCATTAAGATAGATAAAAAACATAGCAATGAATTTATTCTATAAGTTACATAGTTATTAAAAACAGAAAGCCAATGTATTTAAAACACTTTAAAAAATATTTAAAATAATAAATAGAAAAATAATTCAGAATATAACAAACACTTATTTACAAATTGGGCATTAAGAGTAGTATGCCCTGTTTCTTGCATGATTTGTGTACCTCTAAGGCATTTAAATTGAAACCTTTGCTTGCTACACGAAGAATCTCCAATTCTTGGCCAGGGTTGGGACCCGTTTCTTTTGATATTTGCCAAATATAGAGTCATATATACTGCTTCTATAGGACAGTTGGTGTTCGGATTCTGTTATTTCGAAGTTTTTCCCAGTTTGACCAATATAAACGTCTTTGCACTCGCAAGACAATTTGTAGACTCCTGATTGATTTTTCTTCTCCATTTTGGTCTTGTTATTGAGAAGTTGATTGGCTAATCTTATTGGCGACCTAAACACCTACATTTATATTATTAGATTTTAATATCTTACCAATCTTCTCATAAGTCTTGGCGTAGTAGGTAATAGTATTGACCCAATTGGTTTGGTGTTTCTCTTGTACAATGCCCATAATGCCAGTTTACCATTTCTCTTTATGAGTACATGAATATTATGGGTCGTCAGTCAGCCATACCAATTGTTCACTGCTATTTTATTTATGGTACGCACTTCTTTATCCAGATTTTGTTAAAGGTAAATTGTAGACCCGGTGAATCATAGATTTTTTTAGAGATGAGATGTAGGGAGTCTTTCAAGAAATTAAATATAAATTAAAAGTAAATGCGTTCTTTGTTCTGAATTGTTTTTCAATTTATTATTTTTAATATTTTCTTAATATGTTATTAATAAATTGACTCTCAATAATTATATCACTTAAAGTATAAATTCATTGTAAATTAAGAATAAATTACATTGGTTTGAAAATGGCTAAACAAGCAAAATCGATTTCTAGACCATTATTTAAATTTAAATAAATAATTTATTATTATAAAAAAAAATTATTAGTGGATGTTATTACTAAACAACAAATAAAAATTCTAATTAATTCAGATAACAAAAATTAAAATTTACCAATAGTTTTTTAAGAGTATCATGAAAAAATGCATTCTAGGATCCAACCTTGCACCGCCTTTAACACAACATTCTGATATTTTCGATTTTTTATAAGATATAATTTCAATTTGTATACTGAGCTACTGAAATATTATTTCCGAGATTTTTGTACTGAGATTCAATTAGCTGAAATAAAAAAAATGTCACTTTTTTTGTATACCGTTTTAATGTATATTGTTTTATGCTACATTTGAGAAATTTTTCGATTAATACGAAACTCTTTAGAATAACTATTTTGAATGGTTTATTTCTTACTATCTTACCAAATAAATAGGAAAATCTTAAAGCGACGTTACGGCAGGAAATATAATATATTCCATTGCATTTTTATTGGATGAAATATTGTAGAATGAAATAATAGAATAAGGAATTTAGCGTGAAAATAATGTTGCTAAACAGACACCATAGCTGAAATACTCAATATAGAAAAAAAATTGTTTTATCGCCTTAAGTGATAATCTAAAGATTTGACATCATATGACATCATGTGATTTCTACACATCTTTACTTGAACATCGCTGTACACATAATACATAAAATAAATGATTACATACCTTTTTGTTACAATATAAAATGCTGTGTGTTTGTTGCTGGTTTATCTGAGTGTTTGTTTTTTAATAATATCCTCTTATATTCTATCTTAACTTCTAAAATAATAGTTATTTTATGTAGTTAAATATTTTGTCACGAATATAGATCATATGACTTACGGTACAGTTTTTTTTTTTTTTTTTTTTGTAGAGATACCTATTTGGTAAACCTTTTACATACCACCAACAATCATTATATTAAAAGTACTCTCACTTACTATTTAATTTCAATGTATAAGAAGTATAAGTAATGCTCTTTACTTCAAAAACTATTATTTTATATTATTGAAGGTACATTACAAGATAAAAAAGACGAATATGATCCGCTGCAGCCAGGCCAATAAATGTGCCTGATAAAATTTATTTATTTATGAATTTGTTGTATCAAAGACCTGTATCAATCAAAAACTGAAGTCATATAATTCAATAGGAAGATGCACAAGTTTTTTATCTCATCACATGAAGCGTTTTTACCTCACAAACATGAATTTAAAAATTAAAAAAAATAGACAAAATTTGGACGTTCAAAATTCTTTAGTAAATAAAGAGTGAGGTTATTCTACGATAAGAGTTCCTATCGATGTCCATGGCACTTATATACACTTATTTTCACTTTCTTTCAAAATTTAAGATAAATAATTATATCAGCATGCACAAATGAGTTGATTGTGAATAAAAATGTTGTATAAATTACATTTGTTTTTAAAATTTTGTCGTACGATTTTTCCATGGAAAATGACCGCTTATCGTAGAATCCCATAAAATTTATTTTGCAAGAGTTTATAACTTATTCGTTTTTGAATCAATTTTAATTTAACTTTCGAATTTTATTTGGTTTTGAATACAGTTTCACATTTTAATGGATGAAATAGTATTTTTATTGCATCTTCCGTATTATACTAAAAATTATCCATGAATTTTTACTTTATAAAGACTAGGCATACCCAGGAGTTGATTTCAAACTGAACTGTTTCTATCATAGCATGTTTCCCTCATATTAGAGACTATTTCTATTCCTTCAATATTAACCGAAGTTTAATTATGCTTATTTGTATGGTATAAAATTATAACTGAATATAACGTAGACGTTTGTAACAATAAATAATATTGAAACCACAAATAAAATTTTGGTAAAGCTGTTCATAGAATCACCTAATTAGTCCATTTTCGCATGTCCACTCTTCTGTCTATCCATCTGTCTGTCGGTCAACAAGAGATTTCACTCAAAAACAAAAGAGATAGCGTGCTGGAATTAAACTGTCATATTTAAATATAATACCTCAAAATTTGAACACTATCTTCGTAACTTTAGGTGTTGAATTTCCAGAAATCTTTTTCCGCACTCGTCTACCATCTATGAATCAGATTCTTGACACAGTTGTTATGGCTGTGTGTTGGTATGCCAATCGCCAGTTTGCTGTTTTATATCTATATAGATTTAACATTAAAAATTTATAAAAATACTTTTTTTTTTTTGTCGAATATCTTTTTTGATGGACAACTTTTTATTGTGTCTTATTTTGTAACAAAAATTTTGACCACACACATTCACTTGTAAATCAAAAATGTAACTTTCGTTTGTCGGAATATAAATCATACCAATGTATCAAAAACTTAATAAAATAGCTAAACGTATTCATGTAGGAATAAGACATATACTATTGATACTTAGTCTGCACGCTGAATCAGATTCACAAACAACCATTAAACACGAATTCACAAATTGTTTCTAAATGAAAATATTCTTATCTTAAGTTTCAGTCTCATAATGACGATTGTATCCGTAATTATTGAAATTTAGCAGCTCCATCAAGGTGGTTATTCAGTTGAAACTTTAAATCTCTATATCTTTTTATAGTTTTCTGTTATCTAAAAAAAATTCAAAACTACACCTGAATGGCGTAGTTATTGTCTAAAATAATAAATGAATATCAACAGCCTTTTTGTTAGAAAATATTACGTTTTAAGTAAACAGCGGTTCGAATCTCCCGAACCTCCTATACATAATACATATACTTTAGTGACGGTTATGATTAAATTATTTCAAATATTTCTTATATAAGAAAGGTACACACATAAATTTGAACATGTTGAAAATGTTTGCTCTGACAAGTGATATGTTTATTTTAAAATCAATTTTGAGTTATTTATTATATTATATTATTTACTTACTTACTAATATTGATTATGTAATAATTAAGATTCTTAATTTATTTTTTGGTTCGTTAACATATTGTAGATGTTTATAAATCCCACAAGAGTTTTTTTAACAAAATAATATATAACTTCCGTTTTAATTAGATACACGGAAACAGAATAGTTTGATTTATTGTTTTATTGACCAAAATATATTTTAAGTACGTTAGTTTGGAGTACATTAGGTGGAACTTGACCTATATTCGACATCCATAGAAAAATGGAATATGAATAGCTCAAGACCAGTCAAGATTGAAATCTAATTGTTAAGTATTCTCCCTAGAAGTTATTTTAGAAACTACTGATTGAATTTAATGATTATTAAGGATATTAGATTCATTAAAACCTTCAAATTTTTAAGTTTATTACTAAATACAGTAGAACCTCGATAAGTTAAAGTCCAAGGGAAACACAAAATATTTTAAGTTATAGAGGTTTTAAGTTATCAAGGGTCTATGTTAGGGATAGGTTAATATAGAGGTAGGTATGTACATATGTATGTATGTTACTGAGGGCCAATACAGATATTTATTTAAGTTATAGAGGTTGCGTATTTTAAGTTACAGAGGATTTGGGCTCTGATGGGAAGGGCACATATTTTTTTTTGAAGTTATAGAGGTTTTTAAGTTACCGGAATGAGTTATCGAGGTTCTACTGTACATACATAGTCTACGGTCGGAAAAATCTTTATTGTAATTACTATAGAAAAACTTTGGATATATTTAAATGTTCTCTGACCATAACGAGAACTCTCCATTACTAAAAATTGGTAGGTTTTCATAATAGAAATATAGGTGTTATTAACACGAATGGAATCAGTTTCATTTAAATTTTCGATGATTAATGTCTGTAAAATTTGACGGAAAATACAAAATTTTGCACATCTTGTTTCAATTTGACTTCATGTTTTTATTACTTGCCTATTTTGTGTACGTTTAAAGTAGGTATGGAATTTGAAGGATACAGGTCTATTTATTTGGCACTAATTTAATTTCATCAATACATAAAAACGGTGTTTTGTAATATAAAACACTAAAAGCTACCAAATACGATACAAAATAAAAATCGAAAACTAAATTAAAATTGATTCAATAATGAATAAGTTATCAGTTCTTAAAGATTTTTTTCTATCTGTATCTTCCAAAAAAAGTTTTATAGATGTTTCTATTATAAGCATTATATAAAGCTATCAGTATTCTCATTTTTTGGAAAACCACTTGAGCGTCAACTTTTATTTTATGGCATTTAATGAGCACTAAATGAGCACTAATTAATGAGCTATGTTTTGAGTGATTCTGCCCGTTGTTGGAAAAAGTTAACTGCTAACTTAATATAAAGCTAGCAGAATTCTCATTTTTTGGATAACCGCTTGAGCATCAAATTTTATTTTATGGCATGTAATGAGTACTAAATGAGCACTAATTAATGAGCTATGTTTTGAGTGATTCTGCCCATTTTTGAAAGTAGTTAATTGCTAGTTTAATATAAAGCGAGCAATATTCTAGTTTTTTGGAAAACCACTTGAGCGTCAAATTTTATTTTATTGCATTTAATGAGAACTAAATGAGCACTAATTAATGAGGTATGTTATAAATGATTCGGCCCATTGAACACTGTTAGCTTAACATACGCGTTACTCATTTGTGCATGCTAATATTATTTATCTTTAATTTTGAAAGAAAGATTTTATAAGTGGGCATCAAACGGACATCGATAGGCCTCTTACCGTAGAATGATCCTTATGTATAATCAGTATGGAGATAAACATGTATGATGCTATTTATGAAAATCTACTTTTTTGGTTAATTAAGAATTTTGAACATCCATATTTTGGCCATTTTTTTTATTTAAAATAAGTAATATCAAATTAATGTTCGTCCTGTAAAGACGCTTCAATTGAAGTTATAAAAAAAATGTGCACCTTCACCTATTACCTAGCTTTTAGATCATTCAGTAATCATGAAACGTAGCGTTTCTTTTTGATCATTAACTAATAATAATTAAATTCAATATTACTCAACATCTTAAAATATAGTAACGATAAATAAAATTGATTATTTGTTTGTGCAAGTAATAAATTCAATTTTGAAAATTAACATTATCGAATGTTGACTTTACACAATTCAACGACAGATGTTTGACAGGAAATCTTGTATGAAATGTTTAATTAAAGATCAGTAACTAACCTACATTATTATCTCATCTTATTTTATTCAGATGTATATTTACTTATTACACACGAGACAAAAACATTTTTATTTATATAATATTGCATAATTTATACCGTCAACCATCAATAAAACGCTAATTAATGTTAAAAGAAATTGCATTAATATTGAAATTTTTGATAAGGAATTTGAAAATCAAATAATATGCACTAGAGAATTAATACCACAAAGGCAGAAATTATATCAGCACTCAAATATATCAATAATGAAACTACCTAGAGTAATGGCATACCTTTGGAAATACGAAAAGCAAACTTCATTGCGACTTCGGAAATATTCCTTGGAATGATTATGGAGATATAGTAGACATAAATTATTCAAGGTGACTGCGAAAATGGGATATTGATACAAATTAAAAAAGAGAAGCCGTTGATATACCGCGGATAAAGGTGTATTCGTCTACTTTCCATAGCTACACCCTGGGAATACTAAAAGCCAACTCCATCGCGACTTCAGAAATATTCCTTAAAATGATAATAGAGATATGATGAAAAGAGGCTTCTATAGCTTTAAATTATTATGAAAGCAAGATTGGTTATCAATAATATTTTTAATGATTTGCAATAAAGTGATGAAGAAAACCAGAAGTTAACACTTGGGCCCGCACTAAAATGAAGAGAGTAATTGCAAAAGTTCGAGTGAGGTAAATAATATGGCCCACTCACTTTTTACATACGAGACAACACAATATTATTTACATAGAATTGTATAATTTATAGCGTCAATAAAATGCTAATTATTGTTAAAAAAATCGCATTAATTAAATTTAAATTTTAATGATTTTTAACAACTTTTTATCTGATTTCTATCAATATCCAGATAATACTTGAAGGATGTTGCTAGTTAATTAAATATTATAATTGAAAAACTTCTTTAAGTCTTGTCAAATTTGATGATTATTGCATAATTAATTTAAATTTATGTATGTGATGATTATTTTATCTTTGTTAACAAGAAAAATGAAATCGACGACCTTATACCCAAAAAAAAAGTAAAACAATAAAAAAAAAACAAGTTCTTATTTTGGTAGTTTCAACTGTAAAATAAAGAAACAATACAATAAACATGTCATCTTTAATTTACTGTACGCCTATAAATTATTTTGCGTTTTTTATAGCCATACAATTACTTTTTTGCGTATACAAATTCTTAATTAATTATCTATCTATACATTAGTACAAAATTGTTCGGAAGTTTTCGGTATTATGTATTCCCGAAACGCCGTTATTTATTTGTACTCTACTAACGCAAATTGTCCAGAATTGACACAATTTATCATCAAATGCGACAGATCAACGATTGTCTCCAGTTGTCACGCACTTCAGCCAGAGATATTCGAAATGACATATATGAAAGTGAATCAATTGGCTAAGCTTACGGCAGGAATAGTTAGTTTGAACACTTGGATTTTAAATACCACCAATCAAGTCAATAACATTATTAAAATAAAGAAACTAATGAATTTTATGAATAATCTAGTCCACAGAATCAATAAATTAAACTTATGGAAATATGGAAATCACAAAAGAAATCTTCTACGGGTAGTGCGATGCAGATGAAGAAATAATTGGTTATATACTGTTCGTGTCTCGGTGTATTAGAATTTTGGAACAATAGGGTAAAAGGCGTTAAAAATATGTATATTGTAAAAATAATGTTCTGTATTCAAAGCTGAAAATGATTAATTCGCTATTTCAAAACGCTATTATGGACAGGAAAACGTACAAAAGTTAAAAACTGCCATGAGATTGAACTATGCTTCTATTTTACACTGTAAATAGAAATTGCATAATAACTTTTACAATTTAAATTTAAAGTCTGTCTAGCACATTTATTGCCAGTTATGGATTAACAAATATGCTATAATTATGAAAATATAGCATCGTTGAATTATTAAACAATTTCTAAATAAAAAATTGATGTATATTTCCGCAAAACTACAAATATATAATTAATAATTTTCTTTTTAAATAATATTTCCAAATGACCCCTTCCCCCCACTGACATAACGAAATTAAAGAGACCACCCACATGATCATTCAATATCAAACACAGTCAGAACTTCGAAGGGTGACCACAAAGTAAAGCAATGTGAAAATATTACAATGAAGCTAAGACTGATTTGTCCTTTTAAATCAAAATCTTTTATACATGTTTTTCATCCTGGAGGTATAAATCAAAAAGACCATCCACATGATTATTTCCATTTGGCCATAAACTTGCAGGTAGTAAAAATTCGGGTACCGTTCTTATGGAAGCAATGGCTAAATATTTCTGTCTGGCTGATAAAATAATCTTTTGAAATCCAAAAAAGGCGTCAGTTGGGACGTAAAACTGGACTTAAAACACCTGTTAATATAAGTATTGTCGTAATATTTTATAGAAAATTCGAAAAAATAGTTTTATATATTTTTTAAATTTTCAATATATTTAGATCGTTGTGTAGCTATATTGCCCGCATTAATTTATGTGTGATAATATTCTAAATATTATAATAATACAGAATATGAACTATTTGTCAGAATACTGTTTAGCATTTCGTGTTAATTTTAAATTTACGTAAGATTAAATTTAATTTTTTTGACCCAATTCTTTAGATCTAAAACGTTTGCAAGCCGTCACCAAATTTGCAACGAGTTACATCTGCTCGGAGAATTATTACGACTAGCTAATTCATACTGAATATGACTACTTTGTAATCGAAATATATTATTTAAGATTGATTTAACGCTTTATATTCCGCACTCAATTCAATTATAATAAAATAATAATTTTCAAAATTTTAAATATTGCTGTATAATAATTTAATATATACTTTTATTTTTACCATAATAATGTGAAAATATTTATTTGACATTATAACCATGTTTTATTTTTTGAGAGTCTGTTTTTGTTACTGTTTTAAAATACTGATGAGTAGTATTTTAATGTAGAAACCCCACCCATGATTACCAGTAGTAGGTACCCATGCATGTATTATTATACTTATTATTTATAACATTAATATTTATGATATACCATGTACTTACTTTTTTTTATAATATCGGAAGATTGGTGTGCGAAAATTTTCATTATGCATGCATGGCTGTTTATAATATTCATTTTATATAATCAAATCTTTAATTTATTACACTTGATTAAGCAATATTGATTAAATTCTACATAGTATATATACAGTCAATTTCAAAAAAAAAGCACCGACCTGAATGTTTCTTATTTATTTAAAATTAAAAAATATACGATTTTTATGGTGTTTTTTTAATAACTTTTTGGGTTTAAAATGAATGATTTACTAATAGTTAGATAAAGAAAATTATTTCCGATAAAGACCTTAAGACCATCAAAATTGTGTTTTTTATAATTTTATAAAAACATGAAGATTGTTGCGTTTTTTTTTTGGATTTGAATATACATCTGTTGGAGAACTATGTTATAACTCGACAATTTTACATTTCGTTTATCTGTATACGGTCCAGGGAATTTCGACAACCATAACGGACATTTTGAACAATAGCTCATATCGATATGCGGTTTTTTACATCATGTTCAGAAACACATTTGAAAATTTGTGACCAATTATCAGTCGAGGCTCACTCAAAAATGCATCGTTAATGCATAAGATTCAACCCAAAAATGCATAATTTTTTTTTTAAATCGTTAAAGCGTAAAATTGATTTTATATTAAATCTATTGAGAAATGCATTCGTACTTCCTTAATATTTATTGTTGATATGTTTGATTCAACCAAAAAATTTAAAACAACTATGACTTAAATTTATTAGGATTACATAATTTGTTTGTCAAAATGAGATAATAATTGAGCGTAAGAGAGAAAAATTAATTTTTTGTTTGTTTTTATGACGTCATTAAAGTTCAAAAAATATCATTGGTATTTATAATCTTCCCAGTGTGAAGTTTGTAATGAGGCCGATTTTTTGAATACCAAATCTTTATTTTTCAAGGTTACTAAAACCGAAACCAACGTTTATAGAGAGATACCTGTGTATATATATACCTATGTATATTTTTGCGTTCGTTTCTTTTTTTAATCTCGATTATCTCGAGATAAAAAATGATAACGACTTGGACTACCCACTTTCTTTCAACGCGTAATTGCGTAAATTAGAACTGAATTATTTTTCAGCAAAATCAATACAATCGTTTTTGTACACGATAAAAAAAAAACTTTAAAAACGAACCCAAATTCGTAATAATTAACAAATTATCTATTGTGTTTTTATTCTTATCATTGTACTTTCCAATGTGTGGATCTTGAGGGTCATACTTTTGATTTTTGTCATTAGTATAATTAATTAATGACATTTTAGTAAAAAATAACACTAGTACGTATTGTGCCCTAAAAATGATTGCTTATCGATTTGAATATTAAATAAATTATATTTTAACCACTTTTACATAAATAATTATCAAGACTAAAGGGTTATAAATATTGAAAAGATGTTTCAAACATAATTTACTAGGCTAGACTTAAAGTGAGTTTTTTTAAAACTTCCTTTTGGCGCAGATACTCTTAAAAGACAACTCGGGATAATTTGCTAATTTTACTAATCTACAATGAATCAAACAAATTCCTTTTGGCACGTTTGAGATGAGAAAAACCATTGAACTGACGATACTGTTATAACACCACTTTATTTAAGTACCTACATTTTATAAATAAAAGTCCAATGACAAGAATAGTTACCTTTCTATTAAGCGGACCTCGGTTCGAATCCTGCATTCATTTAAATTTAATTTTTTTATATTTATCCAAAATATATTTAAAATTGTAAAGTATTCCTTTGCTAATGAAACAAACATCATAAAAAATTAACATTTCAAGCTATACATTGCAATTTTCTATGTATTGTAGTTGAATAACTTACTTTCTGTATAAATAAATAAAAATATTGCAATTCTCGTAAAACACACGTCATTGTTCAAGTGTTCACTTCTGTCGGCACTCCCGGAGTGTCACTGTGTTTCTTTTTACAATGCCATAACAACCGACGTATTAGCACACGAAACCAAAATGTGAAATGTGACAGTAGTGGAAGTTTTGAAAATCGCTTCTAACTTCCTCATTTTCCATTTTTTAATTTGTTAGGGTTACATTCTAACAACTGTATTTCTGTACCAAATTAATTAATTGCGATTCTATACTACTAGACCCTTCTAAAATGTTTACTATTCAACATGACACACCATTTTTAATTAATAGAATTGATGTAACAGGTGTATTTTTTATTTATATTTTTTTGTTACAGTTTATTCTACTATTCACAACCAATTCTCCTGGAATAGTAAAAACAAGAATTATTGATGATTCATCTGAACAAAAGGTATGTATTGAAATCATATCTTTTGTTTTTAAAAACATTTCACATTCATTCATTCATTAGATAATAAAAGAATTTAATAATTGTATAAATATAATTATTTAATAGTTGTATATCTGATATAGTTAAGTAATTTAGTAGATAATTATGTTCCAACAAGTAATTCAATTGATTAACTTGACGCAATAAAGTTTCTTCAAGAATTTTGAACGTCATTATTTTGGCTATTTTTTAATATTAAAAAAAAAAATAAGTTCAAATTCATTTTTGTGAAGTAAAGACGCTTCAATTGAAGTGATAAAAAAAATTTGCATCCTCCCTATTTTAACCAAAAGCTTCTATATAAACCGTAAACCGTTCCATATCGTTGTGTAACACACATTTATAGACACTCATTAACACAAACACACTCACACATACACTCAACTTCTGATTCTGGGGATCCCAAAACATATATTTTCATTTTTAAAAGCTTAATTACTTATGTTAAAACTAATTCATGGTGTTCAATTATTTTCAGACGAAATTCAGTTTTTTTCTTTATTAAATCCATATCTGCAATAAAAAGTATGTTTCTTTAGTAAAAAAAAAAAAGTTGGCCATCATTTAGCGTAGAACCTAGCACCTAGAATCCTCTTAAAAGCATGCCCATAAGCTCTACGCATCTTATTTTTAGAACTTTTTACAACGTCAAATTAAAAAAATCAGAAAAGCTTTATTTAATAATAATACAATAGAAATTATATTTCTATTATTTACAGTCTACTCAAAAATGTTCTCTAATCGTTTATCACCAAAAACAATTTTCTATAACGTTTTGTATTGGAAGCTATGAGTGAAGAGCACTTTTTTGCTTATAATCTAATTCTCTGTATGATTGTGCTCTCCAGATATTATTGTTCCGGTCATAATTAAAAAATAAATTTACATATTTATGTTTCGTAATTAGATAATAATTTTTGTGAAATCGCTTCGCTCGAAATTATTGCGACTTACAGAACACTTTAACATTAAAACAAGATTCAGGTTTTAAGAGTAAAAGTTTGAACAATGTTATCAATCAGTTGTATCTTTTAATTTGTTTTTTATTTTTATTAAATAAATTTAATATTTTAATGTTATCAAGACTGCGTGTGTCGTTGAAATCTTTCAGTCAACATTTTATCTTTAAATCTTTTTATTTTACGCTTCTGTAAACACATTTTTATAGACATGCACGTGTATATTCTTAACGTCCTTGTTAATTCAAAGTGATTTCCGTCCTTTAAAGCTGGAGGCCTTTTATGCAAGTAGACTGTATAAATATAATTTAACTGGATATTGAAAAAAAATATTTTTACCTCAAAAAATCATTTCTCACCCAAAATTATTTTTCTATATCCAAAAGTGATTCTGAGAGTTCATATATTTCGCTTATTTAGATCAAACTATTGTTTGCTCTCTAATAGATAGAACGAGGTAGCGATTTGTTAAGGAAAATTTTAAACTATATATTTATTATATATCTCAATTGAACACAATTTCTAACAAATGATCTTTATATTTGGCTACATTTTAATGGCTTTGGTATAATTATGAAGAGGTAGCTCAAATTAAACAAAAATTGAGATTTGACCATCATTAACAAAAATGTCAGACTAAGATCCAAAGCAAATTTCATATATAAAACCATCGGTGAATACACAAAAGTCAGAAGTGCACATAGAGTGAGTGCAGTATATTTTTTACTTCTTCGGTCTAGTTTGAAGGGTAGAAAATGGTATTTCCTTCAGTTTCACTTGACTTTCCTCATAGGTTCATTCACCTCCACCGATAATTTTCATAGCTTTTATAAAGTTTCTGTGTTCTATTTTACCTTTTCAGTAGACCTAGGTCTTAATTTTGGAATCTATATAATAATAAAAAAAAACTAAAATCTGTAAAGAGCTTAAAGCGAAAGTAGGTTGAGGGAAATCATCTGATTACTCTCTTTTGAATACGGAACCCCCTTATTACACTTAAAAAGTAATAAAGGAAATACGACAAACTAAAAACCAAAAATCTACACAAACGTCGTTTTTGACGCATATACACAAATTTTTACTGTGTAAAACCACATATGTATGACCGAGACTGATACCTAGACCGTTTTAACCTTGGTATTAATCTTGCTTTGGATCACTTTACATCTCTAAGATTCCAACAATACTTTAAGCTCTCATTTATTCGAAAAAAAATATGCATTCTTTCAAAAAATGGATACATAAAAAGAATTACTTTGCATAGAAAAACAATAACATTATCGATTACTGAAAATAACAAGGTATTATTATTATCTCAATTTTATTTACTACAAGTAGATCATATTTTATATATGATTTTAGTAATGCTTTTATACATTAGTTTTTAATTTCCTGTTTATTAGATAAGAATATTTATACTTTATTTACTTTACAACCTTACCTTATCTTATAAATTGTACAGCTGTTTTGTATTTGTAATAAAAATATTTTTAATATACTATAAGATAGGTACAAGATCAGATTTAAGAGGGATTATTCCCTGCTGTAATTGGCTTAAAGGAGTGTGTTTAAATTACATATAATATAAACGGTATTTCTTTCAACTTTTGCTAACAAATAACTCAAAAATACTTCCAAATGTAATAAAATTTGGTATGCACAATATTGGCATAAAACAGAGTCGGAAGGCATCTCGGAGATTTTTTCTTTAAATGAATCAAAATTCGATTTATATTTTCGACAAGCCCTCTGTTATTATGTCAATATTGTGTATACCAAATTTCAAAACATTTGGATAAGTAATTATTTAGTTATTTGGGCGCGTAAATTAAAAGATTTTCACAAAATGGAGGGTGCTTCAGTATTATGTTTCAATCCTCCCCATTGAAAATCTTACTACAAGCGAAATTTAAAATATTTAAGAAAACCGGAGAAATACGGAGAGTTTACAATCACATATAGTTTTTGAAAAACCTAAAGTCCTTTAAACAGATTTTAAAACAGGTAAAGATAACAACTAACAAAGCTAATTCTTTAGATACTCAACGTATGAATGAATTTCATTGTTTGGACTATTTTTAAATAGCATTCATAAAATACTATAAATATCCAGTGTATTCAGTTATTCATGTATACATGTATAATAATAATATGTATTGTTATTACCTATGTGTGTTTATTAGCCAAAATTGAGCTAAAATTGTGGATAACTCAAACATCTTACGAAAAAATATTTCAAACAAAAGTTGTTTCTTTCGAAAAAATATACATGCATTTAAAATTTCCTTTATCTTTTATAGTTTAAGAGTTGAGTCAAGGATCCATTGGGCTCAGTGGACAGATTTTGCTCATTCACGAACTCACTCTTTATGTTTAGAATAGGTCACCTTCAGCTCGGTATCTATTTTTGGCTATATATAGGCTAACAGCCATACCAAAATTTTGGTTGCGGTCAATATGAAGTAGCGTTACAAACTTTAGACTAAAATAAATATAATCTGATATATTATGTATGTTGAGTATAAAAAGTTTTGAATTTTTTGTAAAATTAATTAATTTTTTTTTGTGATATTTGTAAGCTGCATCAATAATAAATAATTACTTGGAAAATATTTCGAAAAAAACTCTTAATTTGAGCTTTTATTCCTTACATAGCACCCACTTCGAATTGATGGGAATCGATTGATGGGCGATGAGTAGAATTTATTTGTTCAAGTAATTGCATTTTGTTTAAATGCAAGTATAAATAATTATTCATTTAAATTTGTTAATAAATAAGTTAACAATTAGATGCACGGTACTTATATCCAAGAACACTATTATTCATCACTAATTGAAAACAATTTTGTTTCCTCCGCTGTGTATTCAACATCCATAAACGGGTAAAAAAATGATGCTTCTTACATAAACTAATTCATTGAATAATGTGTAACAGATTTTATTTTTATTTTTTTGGTTTTATACTAATTAAATTTAAAAATATACATTATCTATTCTACAATGAATTATAAAATTATTTCATTATGCAAGAGATTATTTTTCTATTTATTAAAAATAAAATTATAATTAACAAGTCATACTGTAACCATTTATGGAGTGATAGCAGATAATAATATTATATAGATATATTGTGAAAATAAAAGATGAATTTGTTTTAGTGTTTCGAGCTTGATAAAAATCAACTTAGTACTCAACCTATTTTAATTAGAAAAAACATTTTTGTATACTTGCTTTGAAGAAGGATTTTTATTTTATACACGATCTCAAATTTTATAATCGAATCTCTAACTAAAGATTTTCAATGGATATTATTGGTAGTAATGAGTAAAATGGTTCTTGGGCTTGCAAAAAAGACCAAGATTATCTATACACCAGCAAGACCAAAACCAAGACCGAGTATCCAAGACCAAGACTAAGCAAAAAACTTCAAAATGACGAAAAAATCGATCTTTTTATTTTGAAATGTTTAGTCTCAAATACAGAAAAGACATAGAAAGTTTATTATTAATTGCGAGTCATTAATATTGTATATCTTTAATAGTCTTCATAAAGATAATGCAGAGGAAAATTAATAAAAAAACGTAAGTATTAGCATGATCAGATAAGCATGACCAAGCAAGACCAAGACCAAACCTATATAAGCAAGACCAACAAAAAGACCAGGCTCGAAGTATTTTAGCAACGCTAAGACCAAGACTAAGACTCGGAAAATTTTAGCAAGACCGCGGCCAAACCTTATTATACAACACCAAAACCAAGACCAAGTGTGTCACAGTCTTTCTGATTTATTTATTCTATTATCTATAATATAAAAAATAATGTTACTTTATTCGCAGTTGAGATTATTTTTTTATTGGTTGATTCGTAATTTATTTTTAACCAAACAATGTTTTGTTCTAAAAATTAAAGTCGTTATTTATATAATTTTGTCACTTTCATTATTAATTTTTAAATTTGTTATCTCAAATTATTTAGAAATCAATTAATAAGAAATTCATTGTTTACAAACCAATCTCTTTTTGATTGACAACACTTAAATCAAATAAAATAATTAAAATCATTCACATGATTTATCAAATGATAATCAAAGACTAACTAGGATTGATTCAGGCCAGACTAATAAGTTTTTGATAAAGAAATTTATTATTACTTTAATTCCAAAAAAAATAATTTTGTTATTTGTGAATTTTTTTCGAAATTCTGTTCGCAGTGGTTAACAAGCTGTGTACATAGAAGAATAGCAGACCGAATAAAGTCCTTACGTTGTCAGATAAAACCTAACCAACAAATTTGGTACAGCCCATTGTGGATTTTATCCTCTTGGAAAATTATTATCCATCATTCTTTCTTTTATCAGATTTTTCCACTATATACCTCTTATTTCACTTTAATCATTGGCCATGCTGTTCATCTCAATTTAAGTTTGCCTCTTTTTACTTTCAGCCTTTTTTGAGTATATGGCTATATTCAACTCTTTTAAATGTCCATGTAGGCATACAAAAAATTGAAATTAAGCATAAAATTAATATTTTACACTTTAATCATAAAAATAAAAAAATTAATAAGTATTTTTTTTAAAGTACAAGTAAAATTCATTGTTATTGACACTTTTGACCTCTAAGGTTTTAGTATTGCGAAATTAATACATTTGATGAAATCTTTGATAGCCCTTAATAGCTATTGCCTGGTAAAAATTTAATGCTTGAATCCATAAACATTGAATATATGCCTTTATACTTTCGGTTATCTTTAATAATATTTCAAAAAAAGTATTATATAAGATAAAATACACTTTATATAAATTAAGCAATAACTGAAACTTTGTTTAATATATTTAAAATATAAAAAAAATTAGTATAACTGTCAGTATTGTCAAATGATTAAGTTAAAAAACATTTTAAACATATTCTGTTTAATGATGTTATTAAAATAATTTTATGCGGAATATATATTTTTTTAATTGTTCATTTTTGATAGGTACCATTAATGATTTACATTTATCATCAAACACACCTTCGCCTATGGCAAATTCATTTCGTTATCAAATACAGTTCTTAATGGATTTGTTTTTTAGAAGATAAAATGAATACGCATTTTTATTTCATTTATTATGTAACAGATTTTTGATTAATGATCGGTAATTTTTGTTGATATGGTGGCAGGTACTTTAATTTAGTTCGTCAGAAAATATAAATTAATGCAATTAATTAGTTTTCTATTTAATTATAGTAATTTGAATGCCCCCGTAGCTTTTCGCACATGATCAACAAAATTTATGAGCCAACAGAACATATATTAAAATTTAAAAAAAAAATGTTTTACGGTCACGGGACGTCCAACAGACATCGAAGTTGATACTAGAATATACAAATTAAAATTAAAAAACCATTAAAAAAAAAAAACAGCTTTTATTTCAGTATACCAAGGTTAATAATTTTTGAAAACCTACCTAAATTTTTATTACCTACAACTTTGCCATTTAATTTTTTTCCATAGGACTTGTAGTTTTGCCGGAAATCGAATTAAACCGTGTTTTACCCTTAAAAACTTACCCTTTCTACTTCCCGACATCAGATCGCCCGTAATTTATTTTTTCTTTCATTTGTATCATATTATCTTGCGTTTCCAATGGGTTTCATCATACTGTAATTTTTTTCCACTTTTTATCATTTTTTAAGGCTTCGACTCTGGTCTAATATTCATTATTCATTACTCAATTTATATGATATAAAAGGTTGTCGCGACATTGAAGTACTTGTATTTATCTAGTTTGAAAATTTAAATAGTTAAAATCAATCACATAACGCTATTTAATTTATATTTTTATCTACTCTAGTAAATCTGGCGACAAGCTTTTATATAAGTAAAAGTTAATTTAATATTTTTGCACTTTTTGCACAAAGGTTCTTTTTAAAAATGATTTTTAATTTTAATTTATTATTCTTACTTTTTAGTCGCTGGACTAAAACGACATATGCACGTATTTTGTTATACAGCTTTTCATAAAATTTGGTTGTAGGTATCTGCTTCAAACTTGGGTTTCAAGCTTTAGAAGTCCGCCATATTTTATTTAGAGTGACGTCACTTAGTTTCTCGAGATAGCCTTTTCATTTGTTAACCATATTGTACGAGTGCATTTAAAATAACTATCCCGCCGTCTTGGGTGTGCTGCCATGTTGGATTTAGAATGACGTCACACAGTTTACCTTGTATTGTCATCCAAACTAACCATGTAAACAAAATTTCAGCTCAATCGATTAGAGATATCTTCCTGAAAATTGAGCTGTAAGATTCTACCCGAACAAATTACATGCATTGCAAGTTAGATAAAAGCTTTATTTACATAATTAATGAAAACTAATTAGTAAATAGGGAGTAAAATAAACAAAAAAACTTGATTTGAAATTTTTTAATCATTTAAAATGTAAATAATAAATGTTCAAAACAATAATATTAAAAAGAAATATAGAACAAGTGAAGATTACAACTAACAATTTTAATTATTTAGATACTCAGTTTTTGATAATTGAATATGAACGTTGAACTATTTTTAATCATTGACATTTATTTATAAATTATATTACAAACTTTAGACTTAAATTAAAATACTCTGAAATATTCTATATATGTCGAGTATTATAAGGAATTTTTCTTTATTCGAACATAAAATACAGTTATGTGCGTAGTTCTTTGTAATATCATCAGAATTATTTTTACATAAAATATAAATTATACTGTAACACTTTGTAGATTACACATTGACATAATAATATTTATGATATTATCTCGCATTTGTTTCATGTACGTCGTACGTATATTATTCATTTTATGGATCGGTCAGAAGAACCAGAAATCATTGAAATAATAATAATAATTCTGGTTTCAGAAGAAAAAAAAAATTATTAATATTCAATTTAAAGTGAAAGTAGTGTAATTAAATTAATTCGTTTAGTTCATCTTTATCAGGATCGTAATCACGAAAAATTAATAATACCATTTATACAATATTTTTATCAAGTTCGTTTATTAGAATCTTATACATTTCATACCTATTTGTGTATCCATATATGTTTATTTCTAAGCTTTCGAAAACGATGTTCGATTTGTAGTATGTACGTTTATCGTATTCAAGAATTTAACATGTTCCTACTTGGATCATCAATTGCTCCATAACAACAAATTTTCGAAACAATTGTTACGTTGAAGTTTGTAAAATAAGTATTAAAGTATTAACATTAATCCAGTTATGATATAGAAATGTGGCCTATACTTTCTTAATGTTGAGATAAAGGAAAATATGTTAGAAATTTTATATTAATTCACAAAACAAAAACATGGGACGCAAGTCAAGAATCTTTCTGATTAAATTAATGTGTAAAAAATCATATCATTGGACAAATGATTTTCAAAAGAAATGTATCAACTTAGCATTAAGGCGATTTATCGAATGCTGCTATCCTGACATAAAGGAGTTTGCTTGTAAACAGCTGTTGACTTAAATAACATGTTATATATATATACATTGTATTCATTTAAAATTTCCAGTACAAATAATTAGAAAAATATTTATCCAAATGTTATGAAATTTGGTATGCATAATATTGACATGAAAACCTGGTGCTTGTGGAATAGTTTTTCCCGAAAAAAATTTATAAGGTAAAAATCAATATTTGATTTTATATTTAGAAATGTTTTTTTTTTCTGACAAAAAATCTTCGACAATCACTAGGTTTTCATGTAAATATTCTGTGTACAATATTTCATAACATTTTGATAAAGTTATTTATTAGAGTTATTTATGTTGGAAAATTGTATATATATGTTCGAATTTACCAGAAAGTCTAAAAGGATTAATGAGTAATAACATTTGTCAAAAATTTCCACCCATATTTTTGTGTTTTTACCAAAGTTAAGTCAAAATTTAATATACCCTATTTTATTTCTATATCAAGTAAACAAATTTAAAAGCTATGAATTCCAAAAATTCAAGTTTAATTTTTCTTTAACATCTTCAAGTAACATATCAAATTTAGTTTTTCTTGATAAGATAAAATAATGCCGGATCTGTATTTCCTCATTATTTATAAATGGCAATAATGTTATAAAGTAGTAATAATATATATTATTTTATTTAAAGGTCCATTACAACTTTAGATATGCTGTAGATGATCCCGTTAATAATGTATTTAATGATCATTGGGAGATGCGTATTGGTGATTTTGTGAAAGGTGGTTACAGTTTATTGGATCCAGATGGTAAAATTCGTACTGTTTTGTATGAAGTAGATGGTAAACGTGGATTTCGTGCTTATGTTCGACGTAAAAAACCAGGTAATTATCTGTATAAATCACTTGTTTGTAAAAATTGTGTCATTCATGTAGGGCGTCTCAATATGAATGGAATATTCTCCAGATTGCATTAGTTTCAATAGACAAATTACGTTAAAACGAGGAATCCAAAATTTTTTGGCGTCAAAAGTTTAAGGTAGTACTAGCACCAAAGCAATAATATTTTTAGAAATTCTCAAATATTTGAATATATACGTTTAGGTAAATAATCAAGTCTTTATTAAAATTGATCTCCAATGATTTGACTTCTCAAACATAAGACTATTGTGCTTTCAAATGGCATTTTTTATACATGTACAATGAGCCAATATTTGTTAGAAGTACATATTCTAATTAACTTAAAAAATATGTCAAGAATTGACTTTGCAGGTTTTAAAAAAACATTAAAATAAAAATAGTATATGAATTTAGTAAAATGTGAATTTGGCATATCCGAGTACTGCTTATATGTTATAAAGTGTAGTACTACTTAATAGGCACTAAGGTAATATTTTTCGGCTTGTCTGTTATGGAAGTACTTCTTTAAGGAGAAGTGTATTACAGAATGGCACATCTATAATGAAGACGCTATTATCCTGCTAAAATAACTGAAAAAATAATTATCAAAGATAATGAAAATTGCCATGCATAATTTTGACATGAAAATCGAGGGCGTAAAAACATTTCTAAAGTAAAAATCAACATCTTCTTTACCGAAAAATTCTTTGCTACGTACTCCCTTTTCTTGTCAAAATTATTCATGAAAAATTTTATTACATTCATATACTTAATTTTTTATTTGACAGTCTCTAAAGTAACTCATATACATAGTGCCCCAATAAATGTATACACACTTTGCGTGGTTATAAAAATAGTATATATTTAAATGCATTACAGATTAAAAGTACAAATTATAGAAGATAGAACTAGAATTTGTTTAGTCAGAGTAAATGTTCAAATTAATGGCCATTTTGATCCAAACATTGTTGATAACGCAAAGCAATAAAATCGAAAATGTGGCGAGTCATTAGAAATTTCGTTGCATTATCTCTCAATTGATCGATTGTTGTCGGTTTTCACGTATAAACCTTATCTTTGATGACTCCCCAGAAAAAGAACAAAATTGTTCACTTTAATTTTAACCGTTTATTAATCATATTTAATAAGTCACAGAGTTGTAACTAAGGTAATGCATATGAACCTGGTCATCTTAACTCATAAATAAGAGCTTAATGGCCGTTACAGGTTATACCTCAAAAAGAAAAATAAATTAGAAAAAATGTGTGTACACATTTTTTTAAACACCCCGTATATATTGAATTTTTCTCAATTTTCACCAACAAAACCTTTAAACATAAGTCTTTATTACATTAGAGATTGTCTTTATTATAGAGGTGTCTTTTTTGTGTCAATTCCTTTTAGAAGTTGTGAAGGTACATACACCGAAATATTATATTCGTTAATAAATTGGCTTTATTTTACTTATTTTATTTTTTTGTAACTAAGACTTAGACCTGAGATTTATGGAAAAACGAGCCCAAAATACCTAAATTTCTAACAATTAATATCACAATGTTTTTTAACCAAAAGAACAAATAAAGATTGTTTCTGCTTTGGGATTATAGAAGAAAATTATTCAATTTTCTACTTTCTTAAATTCTTATTTGATTGTATAACAAAACTCGTACCTATTTTGTTTTCCCAGTTAACAAGTAAAACTTCTTCATGACTGTTTTTTATTCCATAGATAAATTTTTAATTAGAATTCAATACAAAATAAAGAATAATATATGTATTGTGTGTTTATTACGTTAATCACGGAACTAAAAGAACGCATTTTATAAAAGTAAAAAAAAAAAATTATTAATTAGTGTCTAGACAAACAAATTCATTAATAAATTAAGCTTGCTCACATTAATAAAACAATATTTACAAAAAAGACAATGAAAGTAAAGAACTACATTTATTTTAAAATACTTAATACATAACAGTATTATGTGCAACTCCCTCGCATTAACAGTTAAAAAATGATATTAAGTGAAACGAAATGGAATGTAACTTAATTTAAAAAAACAAAAAAACAAAAAGAAATTTGTATATGTCTAACTGTCACTACTAGCATATTTTAATCTTTTTTAAAGCAACAGTAGTGTTTGTTATCTATTCTAATATTCTAAAGAGGAAATATTTGTATTTTTATATGTATTTTTGTATGTAACGAATAACCTTAAAAACTACTGGACTGATTTAAAAAATTATTTCACCGTTGGGAAGCTAGGCTATCCTCGGGTGACATAGGCTATTTTAATCCGCCCTATATTCGCACGAAAACTGGAACTACGTGGGTGAAGCCGAACACCCCCTTGTCTTAATATAATCAGGCTGTGAGATCTCATATTACTTTCTGTAACTGGAAATTCAGAAATTTGTATAATTTCGTTAAATTTTTTAAAAATATTCCTATATAGCGACTCGAGATTGCTTAATTAAATATTGTGAAACTGCACATAATTAATTAATTAATATTGATAAAATTAAAGCATTGAATGCATATGAGCATTTTCGAATTTTGAGCTAATATGTTTAACACCGTCTGAAAGCTGACAGAAACTGGGAACATAAACGGTTGTAACTCCGGAGATTATTGTCCTTTTTTGATAATATTTAAATATTGTGCTTCTGTAGAAATTTGAGTATAAACATACACTAGGCGAACTGATAATATTGGCTGGGCCGTGTATTTATCGTTGATTTTTTCATGTCATTATGGTAAGAGCTGCAGGTACAATTTGTATGAAAAATTTCATCGACATTTGGATAATTTTTTCACAACTTGTACCGTTCAAAATACATTGTATTAAATATCAGTTCTAAAGCTTCTTCCCATTGGACCAAAAGCCAGAGGAAAATACTCCCACAATGTCGTTAAGTTTTAAATACATATTTATAAATAACATAATTAGAATTCGATCGCCCAACTTATAATTTTTTTATAAACTTTTATCTGATAAAAGATGTGAACTCGAAACAATTAAACTACTTGAATGAAAAAAATCGGAGCCACCTGAAATTTGGTAAAAGTATAATAAAATAAAAAAATTGAGACACAAACCATAATGTGAAAAATTACCATTGCTTGTTTAAATTTTTCTTTAATTTATTGTATTTTTTCATCAATAGTGGTTTTAAACTTATTTTTGATTCTGAAATGAATCATTCAATATATCTAGAAATTTATAAAAATTATTAAAACATTTTAACCAATACGTGGATACACACGTATGGACTTCGGCTATCAAAAAATTTCTCTCCTAAAATATATATTTTATGTAGCAATATTAATTGAGAATATTTAAAATAATCGCAAAACATGTAAATTGCATTAAAAAAACTTCAACTATATGATTACAAATATTCATAATAAATATATAAAATGTCATAATATCGCAAATGATTGATGAAAAATATAATTTGATTTTAATATTTAGGTTAAAAATATTTTATTTCAAAAATACACACAAGTTTTATAAAAAAAAAAACTATTTATGAAATATGTAACTGTTTTAATATACATATATTTTTTAATGAACAACCCTCCAGTAATAAACGATCTTTGTACTTATTTATGTGTTAATCTATGTATATATAATTTTGAAAAAGTATATAAAAATGATTTTTTACAATATTAAAATAATTTAAGTCCACCTATATGCCATTAAGAAATTGTAACTAGTTTGTAAAAGAAATTTAGAAATAATGTAAGTACATAATAATTGTATATGTTATTATGAATTACACAAATTTAAATGAACACATTTAATAATTACCGCTGGGAGACTCCACGTTTTTGTGTAAAATGTTATATTATATTATATGATATTTACTTTTACCTGATTATAAACTCTGGAGATAAACCATTGAGTCTTAGAATTTACATAGTTTATTTTGTAAAACTTGGGTATGAAATTAATTTGTTTTTAAAGTGAAACTTCTTTAGAATCGTTGTGATTTGGAACTCGATGAAATGAAAATGCGTTTCGTTAAGGAAACAAATAAATGTATAGGATTAAGTTGGCGAGGGAATGAGATGCAATCGACGATCGTACAGTACGGTTGTGTGTATATCACGACATTTCTATATATTTTATATTCTCGGTCGCCTCTTGGTGCGATGCTTCGTGGCTGCGCCACTGTCGACTAGTAAGGTTTGCCCATATGTATCCGCCTTGTGCAGTAGAATATAATATTTACATTATGTAATATAATATTACATATTCTTTTACATTACAATATTAAATAACTTTTAAGCTTGGTAAAAAATAATAAACCTTACATTTATCCTAATACTCCTGATACTGTATATCCATCTCAATCTCTCGTAGGCTACTTTTCAGAAGTTTCACTTTTGCTGTGCGTGAATTTCACACGAAAGTAACCGATTTGTTTAGATTTTAACAATAAATTTCTAACACTTTTTGACATTTTTTAAGTAATTTTAGAGCTTAATAATTGTATATTTAGTCCATTCAGTGAAAAATTACCTTAAATTTTGGGAAATCTTTTTTCTTTTTCTTATGCTTTAAAAGATGGATCCCGATTTAGATTATTCAGGAGCTAAACCTTATTTTAAGGCTTAGAATACATTATTCCGATCCCTATCTCTTTCCGTTTTTGAGTTATCTTGATGATGCAGGCGGATAAATGGACGGACAGACTAAATGGACTAATTAGTGATTCTATCATTACCTATGCTGGCTAAATTTTTGTTATTGCCTTCAATATGTTTTAGCATTATAAAATTTGGACCAAATTTAATATACGCATCGTATATTTTATATAGTTACGTAGGATTAAATAATTTTTACGTATACGGATTTGAACTACTTATTTAAAGAATTTATTAAAAAACTAATTTTATCAAAACTATGTAATTATGGATTTGTTTTAATCATTTTTTTTCCATTATTTATTAATGAATTTATAATTTATTATCTATTTACTGTTTTCATGATATGAATCTATAATTAATATTGATTTAATTAATTATACATGATTTTTTTTTTATTTTATAGTAATAATGGGCAATAAAATAATTAAAACTTATTACCTATTATTTAACAACATTTTTATGTTAATATTAATACGATAGTTTTGTTTTTTATTTAAAGATGGCTGTAATAAATTATTTATATGGAGTATAAATAAATTATTTATTGTGTATGATTCTATAATAATAAATAATTATATAAGTTACTTCCGAAATTTGGTATACTTATTGTTAGATAAATTTCCACCTAATAGAAACATCTTGAACATTATAAATTTGCATAATAGATGTTTGAATTCTTTAAAATTCACATTGGCTCCTGTTAATTTCCTTTGATTTATTATCTAAATTCAAAATGTTAACTTTTATCCTTCCTTTGATATTTCAATATTACAGAATACCTAATTACATTTTAAATTATTATCACAAAAAAATTTTTCAGTAATTTTAACTCAATTATTGAAAAAAAAAATCATTAAAGGGGAATGCTATTATGAGATATTAATGAAAGCCGCTGTTTTTGCGAACAAATATAGATTCGAACCGATTTTTATTCAAACCAATTATTTAAATACAGATAATCTGTATCAAATTTTACAGCAGTTTATCAACAGCTGTTGTCATTTATGAAAAGTATACACAATATTGACATAAAAACTGATTGCTTGTCGAAGAGTTTATGTAAAAAAACAAACATTTCTCAATCAAATTTTGATTTTTACCTCACTAAATTTTTCTCGGGAAAAACTCTTCGGCAAGCACTAGGTTTTCATATTAATTTTCAAAACATTTAGATAAGTATTTTTTTAATTATTTATGCTGGAGGAATTGAAAGAAATAGCAGTATATTACATGTAATTTAAGTCAACAGCTGTTTAGAAGCACAATCCTTTAAGAATCCAAAAGTTATGAAATTAATAACCATAATCTTAACATAAAGAAAAGATCATAACAGTGTTTTTATCAAAAAAATTTCCTAACGAAGAATTTTATAATTGATTGTTAGTTGATACACAAAACAATGTCGGAAAATTCGGTAATTGATCATCGATCAAAATACATAATTGATGAATAGCTCATCTTTATATTAATAAATATTAATGAAAAATTATCTATTATGAATATCATTTAACCTTCATTGTCTCGTCATTAATATTAATAAACTTTCAAACTAACTTGAAGGTCAGGATCAGCATGAAGATCTACCGTGAAGGTCAAGATCAGTATTTTTAAAAATTGTTTAAAATGATTTTTTTTATACTCGAGACACGTAATATGTCAGAGTATATTTATTTTAGTCAAAAGTTTTTAACGACACCTAATATTTACCGCACATAGTAAATTTTTGTATTAGTGTTCATCACCTAATTAGTCCATTTCCGACTGTCCGCCCGTTCATCATCACAATAACTAAAACATATTCTAAACGTAAAAAGTGAGTTGAAATTTGTGAATGAGCAAATGCGGACCATTGGGTCCAATGGATCCCTGACCCAACTTTTAAACTACAAAAGATAGTGAAAAAGTTCAAAAGCAAAAAATGTTTATTGAAACAAACAGCTTTTGTTCGAAATATTTATTCGTAAAATGTTTGAGTTCTCAATTTTAGCTCAAATTAGGTTAAAAATCACATATAGGTAATAACAATACATTTAATTATTATATATATATTCATACATATATAACAGTTCTGGATATTTACAGTATTTTATGAATGCTAATTAAAATAGTCCAAAGAATGATATTCAATTATATATCGAGTATCTTAACTAGTAACTCAGTTTGTTTTTTTCTTCACTTGTTTAAGCCCTCATTCGGACTATTTTTCCAAAAACACTTATAAACACAGCTGCGATTTAAAAAAAAATATATGTGTAAAATATCAAATGATTCAGTATTAAAAATGTCAAATGCTTAATTAATTTTAAATTTAATAAATAATTCTTTTGTTATAAATTCTTAATGCAATATTTTTATTGTTTCAGGTCCATATTTTAATCCAACAAGGATATTAAAGAAACATAATACACCATTTGTGTTACGAAAACCCGTTGGCAGAATTACAATCGATCAACTTGATCGAAACTAGATAAGTGTGGACTAAGTGCCATTAAAATGTGTTGATGCCTGATATTGTCTGAAAAGAATATAATATTATATATATTATTTCTATTATAACCACTATTTAATATATGTATACTGAGGCCATAAAATACTTTTCTTTCATATTCTTAGATACTACTTATATTTATTGTAAGCTTGCTTACGCCTTCAATTTTGAATTCTGTATTTTACTACGAGTATGATAAGGTAATGTTTACTTTACCCATATCCTGTAATACACTCCATAGTGTGACTAACTAGTAATTTTAAAATAATAATCGAATTGAATGTCAAGAATAAATAGACAACAAATTAGGATGAGTATATTAGAAAATTAGTTGGGACTCAACGGAATGTTTTGATATAGTTTTTATTTTCTCACTATCCTTCTATAATGCCCAGGAATCAAAGTTCCGGACAAAATTTTTACCCACAAATTCGTACTCAGTGACCCAAATAAAATGCAGTGAAAAAAATGATAAATATAGCAAAACGTTCCACTGAGAATCCAAATATATTCAGTCTACAATACCTGTCTGCAAATTTTCTTGATCACGAGAAAGTGTTAAATGGACACTCAGACAAACATACACTATGAGTTAAAAGAAAAGAAATAAAAACCATGTATTCCAAAAACCCCTTTGTTTTGGAATATTAATTATGGATTTGTTTAATAATAACAGATATCTTTGCAAGATTTTATGTTTGATATCAAAAGACTAGATTTATTTGTAAAACATGAGGTATAATACAGAGGTCTTCTTAAAAAATAATAATTTTCCGAAGAAATTTTACTCGTTGGCTAAATTGTTGACAGTCTGAACAATGGCATTTTGGTACATGGGCAATTTATACTTGTTAATAAATTAGCAACGAGTAACATATACTCTGAGAACTATTACGATTATCTAATTCATACTGATTTATGATGACTACTTTGTTGTCGAAATACGTATGTATAAAATATCAAAAATTATGATTTAAGCAATTGTGGCAAAAAATCGAAATTTATTATTTCATTTTAGTAGAAAGGTTTTTCCTTTAGAACATAGTCTGTCTTTGTTAAAATAAATGAAATTATGTAGTAACTTGTTGAAATATTTACATTATAAGACGATTATTAAAAAAAAAGTCATAATGGTGATCGAGGATACCTACATATTTACATTTAGTGTCTTAAAAATTATTAGCATTGAAAAATATTTTTCGGCCTCCAGAAATGGTATTATCATATTTTGTATTGTATTTAATAATATATTATTATCGATTTTATAAATAAAACATATTGATTAATTTTTTCGATTATTATTTTTAATTTATAATTGCGTATACAAGTTTTTGTTTTTAAATGAATATGAAAAAATAATGAAAACCTTCACCTTTTTATAAAAATTGTATTAAATTTTCATATTGTTTTCAGGATATTTAATAAAATAACAGACACATTATAATTTAATTTAGTTGAATTGATAAATGTTCCTTGTTTTGACATAATAATAATAATAATTTCTAATAAAATACGTATATAATAAATATAATTATTTCACCGAAAATAATTAATATTCATGAAATGTTGTTTATTGCAAAAAAATAAAAATAAAAGTTTTTATTAAAAATGTCACTTACAAATATGATATTTACTCAAACAGTAAGTATATTAGCAACAAAATCTTCTTTGGATGCCACATATCCTCTATACATATTCAAAGATTCTTCTCCTTTCCAAAAATAAATTATTATTGATGAGACCCATTAGTATTTGGTGATAAAAAATTTTACTTTACTTTACCAGTTCAAGGAGTCCTACGAAAATATGAGACATCAGCGAAGATATGCCGCTGGGTTTATAGCCAAAGCTTTTATTTGAATGCAGACCTTTGGTCTTTAGATATGTTCTGCGTCTCGAGCCTTGCGGGTACAAAATTAGTACATGATTGCATTGAGCAATGTTGAATTTGTCGAGATGTGAGGAATGTTGAATCCATCTTTAATTTCTAAGTGTATTTTCTTTTCAAGGGGCGTTTTTCCTGTTCTTCGCGTCTAGCTCATCATCAATAACAACTTTTAGCCACCGTTATGCAACTTCGAGTATCAAATGACAAACGCATGGAAGTCGGAAATAATATAAACATGGTTTTTCCATCTCTCATAGAAAATTTTTGATATTTACCTCCTGAGTCTAGAGTTGTCAATCAAACTCTATTTTCTTTCTTATAATATATTCTTGGAATTAGATTTGCACTTAATTCGTATTAACAAGCATGCGTTTAATTGGATTTCGCCATAACCAAGACCTTGTGTACCAATAAATATCCCCAAAGTACCTCCCGTTTGAACCAATAAACATCCCCATAGGTGGTTGTCCTATAACCATCAGTGAAATAAAAAAATTTACCACGGTGCCTCAGAAAATTCAAAAAATTACGGTAAATTGTGTAGATACGAAAACTTTATACAAAATTACGATTTTTCGAATAACTTTCGACTTTTTGCCCCAATTTACGATTTTTCGAATAACTTTCGACTTTTTTCCCCAATTTCCTAGATCAAAATATTTTGTATTTTAAATATGTAGCCTTAATACAAACGTATTTAGGCTACAAAGTAGTAGCCATCATCATTATGGATTAGCTAACCACAATGATTTTCCGAGATGTTACTCGTTGTACATTTGGTGACGGTTTGTAAACGTGAATCATTACGACAAATTAATTTATACTGATGATGACTTCTTTCCAGTCGAAATACGTATTTATAAAATGTAAAACATTAATCCTGGAAATTGAGGAAAACTATCGAAATTTATGATATCTTGAATTATTTCTTCTCATTTATATGTTTATATGTTGAATGATTTCTAGGATAAAAAACTTCAAAACACTTGTAACAAATAGCATTTTTCTCATAAAAGTCGATTAATTAATTTTTTCTCAGTTTTATGCTCGAACCACGACAAAATTAACGAGCATTCTGACCCTGATAATTTGATAAACTCCGTATTGTGATATTAGAGTTATGATAAAATCAAATATTCGCTAGATTTTTTTTAAGTCAGGAAATGATAACATGAATTTTTTTTTATTTTACCCAAAAAAGTTATATATATTTGTTGCAGCACACTTTATGACGTAGATAATAAATTATTTTATGAACACGGAGGTAAAAATATGTTTAAATATTCAAAAAAAATACTTTTTTTAACAAAATGGAACCATATTGAGTGAACTAAAAATTATTTAAATACAAGTATGTTTAATCTGTTCTCTAAACTTTTGCCAATAGTATGCCAATATATATTTGTGTTTTACTTAGATATTCAATCCAAAATTATCTTTGATATTTTATTTGTATTGAAATTGAGTTTAGACAAATCATTCTATCAAACGCGATTTCTTCATATTTTTTTACTATAATATTTGACTAGATTATATTTCAGTACATATGTTACGTGAAAAGTTACGTGATATTGCGGCAAATGCACACATTTTCCGGTAAATGTGCACATTTGCCTCCTCGTTTGGGTAATGTGCATTCAACTAACATTTACAATTTCAAAGGAGGGAAATGTACATTGAATTCACAATGACCATGTCGTTTTGGTAAATTTGGTAAATACAGAAAATTTAACTCTTATAATAAAGAAAACTATGTTGTTATTATTATTATTTGTTTTATTCCCATCGTATTGGTCCTGAAAAACTAGGACGAAAATTGTATTTATGAATATTGGGATCATAACCAACGACATATTATATAATATGCAAAGAAAAGTATGTTTTGTTTGTCATTTACATTTTTTAATTAAAATTATTTTCCTTATTAAAGCCTTTTGTATTATGTTTATTTAAATAAATATTTTTTAACTGCAACAACATTTTTAATTTCTTTGTATTCAAACTTTTCTTAAAACATGAAGGTAAGAGTATACATTTACCAAAACGTAAAGGGAAGAGTGCACATTTACCGGGAAATGTACATTTACATTATATTCAGTTCACTTTTTGGGAAATGTACACATTTTACGGTAAAAGTGTACATTTCCCAAGTGTGTACATTTACCGTAACACATATATTTCGACACTAGAAGTAGTTTTATGCTCCTACTGCTTACAGTTCCGTCTATTTTGAAGTCGGTGAACCAATATTTTATTTAAATATTTAAAATTATTATTCGAACAATGTACACCTCATAATATGAATTGTATGTTCTGTTTTTTATTTCTCTCATAGTATTTTTTTATTGCTTAAGTTTTTGGGCTGATGTAATTTTTTGTGAGTGTACCATCAGTTTTTTTAATTAATATCTTAATAAAAAAATAAAAAGAACTTATTTAAAACATTTTAAAAATGAAATTCGAAAGCAAAAATCAATATTTAATTGTATTTATTTATTGCTTAAAAAGTAATTTCTCAATTTGTGGATGATATAAATAAATACCCTATTTCCTTCCTAATTATTTTTATTATTTCATTTTTACCAACAAAAAGAAAATTTAAACCTATAGGTAAACTCAAATCCAAAAAAAATGCACCGCCCTGAATCTTTATGTTTATTTAAAATTAAAAATTTTATATGTCTTTATCGGATATAATATATTTAATCTTAATCTGTATGTTTAATGGGGTTCTGGAACAATTTAAATATTTAAACGCAGTTGTGGCCTTAGAGCTGCAAAAATTTTCAAAGAATGCTGTTTTTATCGTGGAAAATGCGTTTTCATAAAATTGACTTTATTTTCATTTTGAAAGCACCATGTTACTTTAAGCAATAATTTTTCATTTTATTTCAAAAATGAAATAACAAAGTGGTGAATTATTTCAATTTAACGCAATTTAATTACTGTGTAAATAATTCCTTTGAATTAATCACAGTTAATTTAATTTTTCTAATATAGCTTTAAAAGCTGGAAAGCCTGTGTCTGAGGTGCAGCAATTTAGAGGAAGGTAATTTTAAAAAAGTAAAAAAATTAATTTTATATTCTATGAATAAAAACTTAATATTCAATTCTTTATTATTGGGTGGCATGACATAAATCCGCCACTGTTTAAATGATTATTTTTACAAAAGTTGTAACGTTTCATTTATTATAAACTTCTTCAGGCAATTTTTGAGGTCAACATCGTTACAAGAAAATAATATTACCATACAAGGATTTTAACTTAAAAAATTTGTCTAAAGAAGTTATAATTATTTATATTTTCCAAAAATCCAAAAAATATATACAAAATAATAATATATTTTTAAATTATGATCGAAAACATGCCTTGTATATGGTTTACATTTATGTTATGTCTATTGCCTATAATAATAAAAATTCAATTAAATTGTTCAATTTTGGCGATTTAATTAAAATTAACAAACTTTTTAAATTAGCCGATGAGTAGTAATTTTTTAATATTCCAAATAAAAATCCCATATGTGGTCATTAACTCGTTTATCGTTAATTAACGAAGTTAACAATCTTAATGAATTTTCTTAATGAATTAACTTTACTCGAAAAGTTTACTCAAAAAATGAAATGATCTTGTTAATTTTCGATATAGTAAATTTCGTTAATTTCATCCGTTAAATTGGTTATCTGTTGACATGTTGCCATTTAATATTTTAACTGTTTGTCCAAGAATCGTCATCAAACTTATCTACTGCAATTCTAAATAAAATAATCATGATTTTTATTAAAATAATAAATTTAATTAAAAAGCTCCATTCTACGAAATTAATTAAGTTAGAATGATACCTGGTAAATACTTGTAAAGGCACGCAATGATAAAAAAAAACTTTTTTCGTTTCTAGTAAATAGCTAACCATAATTTTATATTTCAATTACTCAAATATTTTTCATAATTTCTGTTGATCTATGATGTTGTATTAGCTCAATAGATGTTCAAATTATGGTATGTTCAGGGTACATGACCGTACGGGGAAATGGCCAGTTCAATTATTTTCGAAACCATTAAGTAGATTGTAATATTTTCTTCGTAGTTCACTAGCTAACGTAGGCTAATAGCAGCACGTGTTATCCATGTTAAATCAAAAAGTAAGTAAATACAGGTTAATAGGAAGAACTAATTCATGGTTTGAATAGAAATTCGTCCTTTTATATTATGTATTGGTATTGTAGATGTGTTGTATTCCAACCTCAAAATTGTCATCATTTTCTAGTCAGTCATTTTTATATCGATGCGGTCATCTCTTCCGGTTGATTAAGGAGAAATGGCAACATTTGGTCTGGATAGAAAGCCAGAATAGAATAGGTTTTTTAAGCAGCCTGATAGAGATAACACCACCTAATCCAACTGTATATCAAAGCTCAGAAACAGTTCAATTTCAATCCGAGACAGCGGCTATTATTAATCTAATACTTTATTCTGTCAAAGAGAATTCTGGTATTACTTTAACTTCTTAAACCCACATAGCCAAAGAGGATAAGTTGAGAGCTAAAACACCACAAATAAAATATGAAATAAGGGTAATAAAACTAATATGGCCATCTCTCCCGAGATATATCGAAAAGTTTTTTTTATTATTATTTTCGTCTGAGATTTTGAAGATTACTTTGTGTTATTTTAAAGTTAAATGATTGAAGATTGATTAAAATAATTAGTTTGGAAAACTCACCACTAGATTGATTCTAATAGCGTTTCCTAAAAGCAACGGCCGTAATATAGCTAACCATAATCCGTCTGCCCCTGACTTACTCTAATTACGTCATAATATGGAAGCTATTACTGCTATTCAAAATAATAAAATTGAATCAAACTCTTGATACTTAAGTAGTTACTTTATATTTTATTAAAGGCAAGAAAAACAGTTGATTTACGAATACAATGACTTGACTATACAATGTTTGCAAAAAATGTATACAATTCAGACTTACGTTCCTAGCCTTAATAAGGTTTTGTTTCATTTACCTATATATCCCAACCCAAAAGTAATGATTAACTTTAACTTGTGTTAGTATTTTGAAAGTTTAACGATGAACGATTAACAAAGATAATTATTTTATAAACATATTAACGATTCACGAACAGAACTTTTGGATTAACTGTGCACACCGATGACAATTCCTTAAAAAAAAGCAGAAAAACAGTATTACAAACTGTAAGAATATTCCAAACATTAAATTAAAAAACTCATTACTATTCTTAAAACATCTTTGATTATAGAAAATTCAGTATAAATAGTGAAAACATTTCGAACAAGCGATTGAAAATAAAATTTTACTGTTTAAAAAGTTACAAAACGAGATAACAATATTATAAACCAAAAGCCCAACTTATTCTCCAGAGAGGAAAACTCGTGTACAGTATTCTTCGAATTCGTAAGCATGCAACGAATTTTTTGATTCACGAACTGTAGTAATCCAATAATCATGCAAGAGAAACTAATTTTAATGCGTAGTAAATAATTAAAAAACAAAAACAACAAATTTCAGAACCCATATTTCGTGTCTCGTTAGATCAATTTGTTATGTCTCCAATGTAATGTACGCCGTTTACCAATGTAGACTATGATACGGTGGGTATTCGATTCTTGCTTCAGAGGTCAGAAAAAAAGCTTTAAAAGGCTTAATATTTAGCTTTTGTAACGCTTAGCGTTATGATTATCCACATGCAAATACTTTATGCATTTGTAAGCCGAAGTTGCCAAGACTGGGATCTAGAATGTACGAACAAAATAATGATCAAATTTCTATATTACAGTAAATTTTACCCCATTTTTGCATTACAGCCAAATACTAGACATTTTCAACATAAATTTTTACATACAATTATATAAAGTACATTTTATTATACATTCTGGTAGAGCAGATTCAGAAATCTGATAAATAAAATAAAATATTTCTCAAAATTTAGTTAGGTTATCGTGGCTGTTTATAGTATTACCGGTACAGTGAGCTGAATAATATATTCGGTAAAGATAAAAACTGGAAGTTCTACAAATTTCCAGTCATAGTTTTTGTATATTTATATTTTAAATCCGGAATTTATCATATCATTGCAGTGTTTTAACATTTTTTTTTAAATTTAATAACTTCATCAAATTCGTACACTTTATTTACAGTAAAGTAATACCTATTGTCTAATCTAAAGTGTAAATCAATTAATAGACTGGTTAGTAATCACGTTCTTCGTTATCGGAATTAATATCTAATGATTTTAATTCGCACCAATAGCGATATTATTAATATGTAATTATCTGATTACATACAGATAATAATTATCAATTTACAGATCTAATTATGATATTATTAGAAACATTTATTTGATAATAATTTTATTATATCTTGTAGCGTTAAAATTAACATTTTTCCATAAAGATATAATTATTAAATTTCTTCTATAAAGGAAATGACACAGTTCAATGCTAATGGAAATATTTATATTTTTTATTAATAAAAAAAAAATTCAATTTTTCGTACTATTCGAAAGGACTTCTTTATGCGATAAACTTTTAAAACAACCAATGTTTGCTAGAATATATCACTTTTTTATGTTCCTAATTGTGTGTATGTCTCAAACTTCGAGAAAAACAGAGGTTTATGTAGGAAATATAAATATGAATATAGAACACAAAATGACAAAGAAAATATTGATTCGAAAACTAAATTGTTGGAATATTGGAATCTATACCAAGTTGTGCTGTATTGAAATTGGAACAAATGTCAGTAAAATCCATTATGTTGCAACAATCTCTAAATTATTTTTATCGCATCTCATTTGGAGATAAAGAATTACAAAAATTATGCATAAGGGAACTATGCATAATAAAAAACCTAATGAACTACGCATCGGCAAAAAACAATGATAATAGAAATATTTTATAAAGTTCAGTTGCAGCGTACACTCACAGAAAAAGAGACAGTAAATGCGTATTAAATTTCTTGAAAATGTTACCTTATTTTAACGACGGAGTGATATATTTAATTGTGGATAGGGAAATTTGAAAGATGTATGCTAATTTCAGAATGTTTAAATTTAATTCTGAAATAGAAAAGTGAAAGGGGAAAAATATGTGTTCTGTGTAATGTTTGCTTCCAAAGTGTGCAATATCTTTTAGTAGAATGTAGAAATCGGGGTACAAAAGGCGTAGAACGGAAAATGGTCTTGAAATTGAGGATTGAAAATCCAATCCAAATATTAAGCATTAGAAGTGCCGATAATGCAAAAACGATATACGTTTATTTGAATCATATCCTCAAAAAACGAATGGATAAAATTAGAAATAATCCGGTTCATGTCTCAAAACAGTATGATTTTGTATTTTTGTTTGTATTTTTTAATTTTCTTCCTTTAATTTTTTATTTTGTGTCAGAGAAAAAAGTTTAATTTTATGTGTAACAAATCGAAAAATTATGATTATATTTCCTATGTAATATGTTTATTAAAATTATTGTATCTAATTGTATTTGATTAGCCTCAAGGCACATCTATAAATGAATTTCTTCTAAAAACTTCAAAGATATTGTCAATCAGTGAGAAGAAAGGATAAAGTATTCTGATTCTGATTTACTGAAAGTTAATTGAAGTTTATAACTGTAAAAAGATAACAAAATTTTCCAAAAATAGAAGGTATTTAAAAGAATTGAAATAAAAAATCTATCTTTCTGAATTTATTAGTGAATGAACGAGCTAATAAAAATTTTTTCTTTGGTAAGAGAAGAAATTTAATACGTAGAAAAATTCAGAAACAAAAAATGTTCTTAAAAACAAACAACTTTTTTTAGTAAACTGATTAGATATATTTGCAATTCATATTTTTAAATATTTATATTTTAAAATATTTCAAGCATTGATACTGAACCAAACATCGAGTATCTAAACAGTTAACACTGTTATTTGTTATCAAAAAAGCTATAATGATGTGTTTGGGCAATAATTATTCAAAATATTCTTGCAAACATAAAATAAATTTTGAAAAATAACATTTTGAAAACTACGCAAAAGTGACGTATTTGAATGTATAATCGAAAATGCACCACTTTTTTGATTTGTTATTTTATATTTAAAACTCGATTATTATTTATTCTATTTTTTTTTTTTTTTTTTTGGATTATTTTTTATTAAATACTCGATTGTTATATTGTTTTAATCAGAATTCTATTAAAAACATTTATTTTAAAGTGAAAAAAATTATAAAATACACCATAAAATTAGTGTATATAATTTTAAGTAACCGAGGAAGATTAAGGTCGTCGCGTTTTTTAATTACATGAGTATACTTTTAACTTAACATATTAATTTTATTAACTGTATGGATATTATAAATATATTAGGTATTTTCAGTATACTTCGAGTCTACCAAGGTTTAGGTACTCAAAGGAAATATATACCTAAATTATAGGTAAAGATACTCCAAACCGATCCCTAGGCATAAGAGAGGCATTAATACTTAGGTATTTACAACACCATCGTTAGTAGAAAATGCAACAATTCCAGTTTCCAGGACCGTTGTTTCGTCCGAAGCTCTCCAACACAAATTTGGACATCCCCCTACACACAACTTAATTATTCATCAATAACCTCAATATTCTTTTGCCAATCTTTCGCAATAATTATTTTCCGAAAATCAACGAACCGATTCACTTCGAGTCAATGGATCAATGTCAATTGCTCCTGATTCCGATGGAATATTATTATATATTAAATTGAATATGGCAATGGCTGATCCATACATTTAAGATGTTAACCAACTTTGAAAATCTCGATGTTTTATAAGATATGATGTTTTATAGATAAAGCTTAGGCTAAGTCCTACAATTTTTAGCGGATCTGTATTCGATATTTTGTAAAATTGATGATAAATAAATTCTTCTTAATTTGATTGAATTGCAGTTTGTTACCCTTATAATGCTATAAAACCTGCTAATTAATTAATTAAGAGGTTCTCAGAGGATACAATTAAATGTGAAATATAAAATTTCAAAAATTAAAAAAGGTTTATTTTGTTGTTGTCGTTTTTTTTTTTTTTCAAAAAATAAAATTATAAATATTTAGAAAAACAGATATTGAAAATTTACATTTATAAACACAGATTTTTTTTTTGTACTTAAATTAATAAACAATAATTATTAAGAGTAATTAAATTAATAATAACTATAATGACTGCCATATCCAGTATCACCATAATAACCATGGCTATCATATCCACTATCGTAATCAACGTAGTTTGGTAAAGAGTGAACGGCGGCCTTCGATATTGCTGTAAAATTAATTATAAACATCAAAAAGACTATAAAATTTCTTTTTTTTTTCGTTAAGACATTATATTAACAATTTAATAATTTTGATTTCTTTGTCCTTATTTTCTTGATTAAAAATTTTATAAATATGCATTTTGACTACAAAGTAGTCATCATCAGTTTGAATTAGCTAATAAGCTTGTCAAGTAGGCTAAATAGGAAACTCACAATAGACAGGTTGATATTGTGGATCATATGCTTTAACTATTGGCTTTTCTGCTACAACAATTGGTTTAACAAAGACTGGTGCAGGTTTAACAATAACTGGAGCAGGTTTTACATGAACAGTTGGTGCACTTTTACTAACAACAGCATTAAAGCCATTCACTGGATCTGCAACATAATTCACCGTACGCACTGAACCGTCAGGTTCCACCTAAACAAAATATTTTAATATTCAGTACATAATCAATTTTGCATATAAATTTTTATAAATTTACCAAAGAATATGATCCTTTAACAACTCCTCCATCACGTTCTTCATGCTGTGATTTTACATCGCCTGTTATGTGATCAGCTACACCATATTTGAAGGCATATTTTGGATGTGACTACAAATAGAAAAAAATTATTATACTTAGGCAGAGTTTATTACATCAATATCGGACAAGTTGCCTATCAAATAAAACTATAAGAAATATCTTAGGTAATATATTAAATAGTTTTTATTTAACTTTATTTTATGTATAAATTCATTCATATTTAAAATTTTTATAGAATAAATGGTCAATTTATACCCCGGACTGACGTAATGTAATGACATGCATAGACCAATCAATGAAGTTAAGCAAAAGCAGCCACAATCTGTATTTGGATGGGTGACCACCTAGCAGTTCTGTGTACTGTTGTTGTATACAAATAATAATAATACCCTTTGGTTAATGGCTGTATAGCTGAAAGTAGCTGAAGCCAGAAATTAAAAAAAAAAAAAAAAAAATTGTCAATTGAATTTAATTCCAAAATTTTTAAGTCAATTTAATTGAACTGTATTAAAGTCATTATTATTGTTTGTTATTTGGGCTGTTGGTTAACAATAGAGCTTAAAAGGAATTGACACAAAAACTGAGACCTCTATAACTAAGACAATCTGAAATGAAATATTAATACATTGTATTAATTTTTAGTTTGCGCGCAAAGATTGCAAAAAAAATAATTATCCAAATTTTATCCAATTTGATATAAAACTAAATGAAAATCTTGATAACAAAATGGAGGAATTAATTAATCTATGTGCATACCAAATTCTTAGATAGTTGCATTTTAAGATATTTAGTTTTTGAAATTAAAACTTCAACATTTTATTTATTTTTATTTCTCAAAATTCTTAATTAAAAAATAAATTAAAGTATTAAAATTGGCTCCACTCCTCATTATACATAAAAATAAAACTTTCACGCTATATTTAAAATAGAAATGACAAATTGTTTCAAATTATTGAAGTATTTAATATAAATAAGCAAAATGGGTTTTATTTTAGCAATAAAAGTTGCCTATAAAATCAAAATTTTGTATAAAATTTCCTGATTTGGGTTCTGATTAGTAAAACAATTCAAATAATTGGAATTGTATTCCCTTTTAGCTTATGTTTAAAAATTAATATTTATAAAAATAATCGAAAACAGATTTGAGTATTGATTTTAATTTTATGTAATAGTGAGTTTGCAAAAATTTGCAATATTATTTTAGAACTTTATCACTTGACAAATATCACTTACATAATAGTCGACTGCTTCATGTTTCACATATCCAGCATACGTAAAACTAACAAACGTTAAAACTCCCAAAAACTAAAAAAAAAAAAACCAAAAAGAATAATCACGAACTTTCTCAAAAGCCACAAATATCACAACAACAATAAAAACAATAATTAAAATTATTCAAACACTAATTAAAATCACGCACCTTTGTAATAAAATTCATTTTTAAAATTCTTCAGTTTTTTCTCTTAACGATTATAAAAAATATCTGCAATGAAAATATAAACATTGGTCAATTATATACCCAAAGAAATGCTACTATGTCTTCCCATAAATATGACGTCATATAATAGTAATAATAAAACAATATCCCATAGATATTTAAAAAAAATGTATTTTTCATATTTTATAACTAAGTCTATTGTTACAATGTTGCAAAATAGATATTAATTTTACCTCTATATAATAACAACGTATTTAAAAAGTTACGTCCATGTAAACATGGTAATACCATCGAAAATATCTAATGTGATTTGGCACAAGACTTTTTTCACTTTTATATGCTTATTTTACAGTTTTATGTGTGCAAAGTTGAATCGTTTTCATTAGCCCATTCCTTTTTCCCTGTTTGATCACATTAAGACTTATTTCATCGATTTCATTCTTTTTTCGTTTTTTTTAATACATAGTACCTTCGCATTATATATTTTATATATATATATATATATATATAATAAATATATATATATATATATATATATATATATATATATATATATATATATATATGATATTAATGATATTAATGATATATATATAATGAATTTAATAATCTTTAAACAACCAATCAAATTGTAAAATACAAATCGTCATGTGAAACGAAAACGATTAACAGGAAAATTTATTTAATTTTTCTCTTTTATTTAAGTTCTTCGAGAGAAATGATTCCAATAATGGCTTTAAATTTAAAAATATGGATGTTTCAAAACAATTTGTAGAGCTTAAAATATTCTATAAACATGCTAAGTGTAAACAAAGTGGATTGAGTTATTTGCTCGAAAAATGTATAAAATTAAAAATCACCAGAATAAAATGGAATATCCGGTTGTCTTAATTTAACCAAAGGCTTCACGGCAAAACTAAAGATAAAACAGAATGCCAAGTTTAGTAATATTGGATAAAGGATATAAACGCAAAATTTTTTAGAAATCAGGTGCGAAGTCAGACCGCTATTAACCACTGCGAATATGAGCAATTCACAATTTTTCTAAAACTAAAATTCAAAATTTCTAAAACATTTTGGCTATTTCAATTTTTAACAATTAACGATATGTTAAGATACGATGGCACTAACCGAAATTTTTGTGCCTTCAAAAGACTTTAATATGGTAAAATTTAGGGCGTGATGCTTTGCAAAACCGTAAAAATCAAATAATATTAACAAATAATTTGGTTGTTTCGTAAATAACGGTTTTTTCAATTTCTAAATCTGAAAATATTCAGGACTGGCAATCTTCAATTTATCGCAAGCTTTAATGTACCAAATTACTGGATTTAAGATAATAGTTTTATATTACTTGGTTTCTAGAATACACACAAGCACCTCGAATGTGCATAACTGAATATTATAGGCATGACTAATAATTGTCGCGGATTTAGTATTCTTGGAGGAGTAAGTAAGAAAATGATAGTTATACAAATCCAATTCGGAAATGTATACGAATTTAAATATTGTAATGTGTGGCGAAAATTTGGTATCCAATTACGGTAATATGATTAAAATTGGACAAAGAAAATTGAAGTTAACCCAAACATTAACCCAAAACTTTCTTTGTATGTTTGTACACTGTATGTACATGGAAGTTTATAGTATACTTACACCAAATATTTTAACAAAGGATCAACGCATAAAAAACAATCATAATTTTTAATAAGATTATAATAATAAGAGTCCGTCCCCCCTTTTTATAAATAACAACAATAATAAACGATATGTGTATTTTTTGAAAAAAATCATTTTTTTGTAATTTGTTTTGTTAAAAACAAAAGTAATATTTATGTTTAGTATCAAGTATTGCACCAACCATAGTTCCTGTTAAATACATTTTCTTTTTCTTTCAGTAACAAGAATTAGTATTCATTATCTAGTCGCTTTGATTTGTGTATTTTTCAAATATAATGTTTACATTTAAAGTGTGCTATTACGGAATCGTTTTATTATCCACATCGATTACTTTTGGCATTTGATGTAGTGAATTTAGTATATGGAAACAAATATATAGTAGATTATTACACGATGTCGGATGAAACCGACTGAGCACCAGCTCAGTGGCGAAGTGAGTAAAGGCACTAATAAATATTAGTTTGGCGATAGACATGACGATGTCTAATGACATCGTTGGCATACTTTAGGACCAATATTACGGTACGCGTAAATGCTCGGTCTAATAAAAAATATACACTATTCCTGTTTAAACTTTACACAGCCTTGTGTCACCTGTACCGAGCACTCGACTGACAGACGGTGAAACAGAGATAGATTAATAACGTGATTCTGTGAATACCTATACCAAACTTTTGTTTGAGTTATCAATATTTGCTATAGTTACAAACCTTAGACCAAAACTAATAAAATATGAAAGATTCTGTACATGTCGAGTATAAAATTATGAAATTATTTTGAAAATTGATAGAGTATACAGTTTGTTTTGGCCCTTAGAACGTGAAATCATAGTCTATTCCAAATATCACACATAGATGAATTACTGAAATGTGAATAAACTAAAATAATTTTGCGTGTAATCCACTTACATAATGCAATTACTATGTGCAATGTTGCAATACCTGTTTTGAATTCAATGCAAATGTAATTTCACTACCTTCTTACAAGGTGATATTTCGACCATTAAATAGTAATATCATCGTGAATTAATTCAATAAAAATACCCAGGTATATAAAGTATATTTAATAGCTGGGAACGCAGTACTATTTTATTAACTGGTAGTTTGAATAGATTTTGACACGCACTTGCCAAAAATAAAAATTTATTTATTTTCTCTCGCTCTTTTTTTAAGATAATGAAAACCATTCAGTTTGTCTGTTTAATTTTGGCGTCATATTATTATTATTTTTAGGTTTTTTTGTTTTTGAAGCCATAATATTAGTTTGAGAATTTACAAGAATTTGATTCCAAATCGATATACTAACGTATATCGTATGCAAAAATTGTAGCGCCTTGATCCTCTTCAATAATTTCAAAGGCGATAAGATCAGTAAAAATGACAGAAACTATGAATTAGGCAGCAACAAAGCAGTATTGGATAAGAAAAAAGACTTTTAATAAGATATGTATAATTTTTTTAATTTTACTAAATTTTTTTATGATTTTTTTATGAAAAAAACACTTTTATTATAGTATAAGTAGCTTTCAAGATATTGCTTTTCGAGATTTTGGCCTCCATATAAAATTGCTGATTATATCTCATTAACTTCTACATTTATCGTGAAATTGATGAAATTAAATCTCTAAATTTAAAATTTGTGAGTAAAAAATTGAACAACAAATTAAATTTTTTACATTTATTCAACAATTTTTCATCGTTTATGATATTCAATGATTTTGAGATATTACTTATAATCGTAATCAGGGGTCAATATCTCGAATTGATCAGTTGAGTAATCTCGGAAGCTGGTCACCCAATTGTTAAACAGGTGTTATTTTTGGTTACTTTGATCTATATCCCCCTAAGAAATTGAAAAATAAGCATTCAAATTTTCTTGGTTTGGGGCTCTATGATAGATACTACCAACACACAAATGTACCGTTTAAATTCTGCCATTAAATTAGGGCTGTTATTATTTTTTGAGCTAAATTGAATGAATGTGTCATTAATGGATACTAAATATTAAAACATTATCCAACAGTAATGAAGGATTACACATATTAGATTATTAAATACTATCATTTCTTATTGGAATAAAATTGAATGCAAATTATAACTAATAATTGAAATATTCTTCAATATAAAATCCTATTGTATGCATATTTAAACAAATTCAATAATCTATTATATTTATTTTTTTTTTACTTTTACGTTTTTATATCATTTTTTTTTTGTTTGAATGATACTATTATTTAATATCAAAAGTATATTTTGACAAGCAACTGATTAGAAAAAGTTATTAAATTGTACAAAAATAATAATTTCGTGTGAAATACTTATATAACTGTTTTATAACATTATAGTCTAAAGAATTTATTAATTTTACCTAAAAAGAATATTGGTTATTTTTAAATACGATAAACTAGTAATATGTCGCAAGAAGGAACTGAAGACATGCCTTTTGGCTTAATTGCCGAATTAAAAATATCAATGAAGATTTGCCTTCTTGCAGAATAAATTCACATGATGATTCCCAGTCCAGTTTCACATTAAGGCGGAACTCTAGAAATTTAACTGTATCATACATGAGGTTCAGCTGATAGGTTTTATCCCCAATGTATTCATTTTGATATATTTTTTCAGGAATATAATATTTATATCAAAATAGGAAATAACTTTCATGAACGGAAAAGTCTTGTCATACTATTATTTGGGTTTTAGTACTGATTTTATTTCTAACAGATGAAATAATGTGCCATACTTCCTAAGCATCCATCCACCCTTACACAAACTATGACTAGATATTTAAGATTCATTTTTTAACTAATAATTTTTTTCCTCAATTCCAGTTTGAACATTATTTTACCTCAAATTATACCTCAGAATGAAGTTAGGTCTATCCGAACGTGATAAGTGAGCGAAATGCACTTTGTATTGCATTTGTCTGTAGATATCTATCTTCTATCAATCTACCAATTTATGTTTATTCCACGTTCACTTTCGTATGGGTTGTCCGATTTTGATGAAATACTTCAAAATTCTTTTTTTTTTTAACATTTATTTAGAAAATTAAATTTTTTTATTGCCCTTTGAAATTTTTTCAAAAATTCTTACTTCTTTCTATGTAAACTAGGAATATGCGAATTTCACTCGATGCGAAATAAAATAATATATTTTTTTTTATCACATCCTCCTACTTTTGGAAAATTTTTATAATATTTCAGTTCACAATGCAACTAATTATATTTTTAAGGCTCCGTATAGAGTATTGCTTACGAATTACAATCATATGATATATTGTAATATTTAATGCTTAGTTCAGTTCTATAAATGTTGGATACTAGCAAGATGAGTAAAGTGATATTAAAATTAAATAAAGAAGTAAGCAAACGGCGTTAATGGAAAGGAAAATCTGTACACATCTAGTTTCACGGTGATAAAATTTGAATAGAAATTTGCACTCTTATGTTTTACCCTGATTGGAATTGTAAATGTGTTTACATTTCAACCTCAAAATTGTTATGAATTCTTAGTCATTCACTTTTATATCATTGTGGACATCGCTTTCGGTTGATTCAGGAGAGATGGTCACATTTGATTTTAAAAAAATGGACACAACGCTTTCATTGTAATCCGAAACAGTGGTTATCATAGATCTTATACCTTATATAGTCAACGAGTATTTAGGTATTACTTTAACCTCTCAAACATCTCCCCCGGACATCTCAGGAGCGATGAATTGTTTTCATGTTGAATTTTGTTTATAGCACCATTAGTTTGGAAAAAAACACCACTAGTTGGTTTTACAACGTCTACTAAAAACTACGGCCATCTCCTCGGATTTACCCTAGTAAGTACATAAAATCTAATAATAAATATCATGTTTAGACATATTATTGTTTTAAAAATTTATGATGAAATATAAGTTTTATGTTAAATTAAATACCGTAACAAATATATATCACATATGTGATATCTTTTACAAAAAAATTACAACATTTTATACACACTAAAATAAACAACATTACAAAAATGACAAGCATATTTTATACTTATGTTAAAAAATTAATAGTTAAATGTTTATCACCTGTTACGAATCTTAAAGATTTGTGAAATTTAATTTTGTTCTTATAGCTATCTACACATACTTGAAGCATTTAAGAAATGAAAAGAAATTTTAAAATAATTTTTGGTAATACGTTTTGAATTTATTATATTTTATTAGAAATTTAAAGTTATAAAATAAATAATTTCAAAACTCCAATAAAGGGTTGCCATTTCATCATTAATTAATAAGATTATAATGAACGACATCATATTTCAACCATAATCAAGTTTATATTTATTTAACAAAGTTGCTACTAAAATGCTCTCTCATAATATATATTTGCGCCACTTAAATAATTAATTGTTAATTAGTTATTCATAATAAAAATTCTATTATATTCCAAGCGAGCATTTCAGGAGGAATTATTTGATAATATTATACTTTAAAAAAAATATTATTTGAATATCTTGTGTTTGGCCATATTTCACATTCGAACTTTTTTAGCAAATACGAAAGCTATGATTTTCATAAATTTGGTATTTTGAAATGTCAATATGTTTTCCTATTATAGTATTCAAATAATTTTGTTAAAACCGTGATGAGTCAACATTTAAACATATATACAATATGTAATAATTTACACTTTTTAACACTTTTGAACTTATTTCTTCATTAAATCAAGCAAAAATTTATGTAAACAGACAACAGGTGAAAATGATAACATATCTCGTTTAATTTTGGTATGCATCGAAAACATTTTGTTTCTAATTTAAATTAAAAATTATGAAGTATGTTATACATATTTTTTTCTATGTCCTTGATAATTTTATAATTTACGCATCAAATAAGTGCGTCATGAATTTCTTCTAATTTGTTGTCTGTTCATGACAAAAAAACTACTACATATAATTTTACTATTTTAGTGAAATGAAAAGTAATATAAATATTAATAATATATTACGTTTATTTCACCTATTTATTTTTATTTTTTTATTTAAATTACAAGGTTCAATTAAAAAATTCATAATTAAATTTAATATTCACATGATAATATACTAAAAAAAATTATACGTTTTCCCATCATGTTTTTATTTATTGTTTTTCACATAATTGAAACGAAATGAAGAAAAAATAATTATATTATGAACATTATTGTTTTGCTTACTTATTAAAAAGAGTATATATTAGTTTTGTAGATTAATGACGTTTTATATGTAACGCAGGGATATTTGCTCCAGTTATCACCACTGATTATCTGTTTGGGGTGGTAAAATCATTAAGAGGGGTTGGACTTACGTAAAGCACACTCCTTCATGTAAGGAGTGTGCTTATAACAATCTATTAACTAAAATAACATACAATATACATTGTATTTCTTTCAATTTTTGCGTCTAAATAACTCCCAAATTCTTATCCAAACGTTATGAAATTTGCTATGCATAATATTAACATGAAAAACAGAGGACTCGTCGAAGAGTTTTTATCAAAAAAAAATTTCTAAGGTAAAAATTAAATTAAGATTTTATATTTAGAAATATTTTTTCAAAAAAAACTCATCAGCAAGCCCTCCGTTTTCATGTCAATATTGCGCATACCAAAAAATCAAATCATTTGGATAAGTATTTTTTGAGTTATTTGGGCGTAAAGATTTTATACAATGGAGAGTGCTTCAGTATTATGTTTCAATCTCCCTCAAACGACTGTAGTCATCTTGATGAAAGAATTTTGTATAATGTATTTGGATATTAAAAACTCGAATTTGTTATCGATTTTCGATCATAAATGATTGATTTTGTCTATATATTTAAATTAGTTGAATTTTGAATAAATTCATATATGAAAATTATACATAAAGTTTGATTATAGTTTTTTAAATCGAAAGTTTGGCCCAAAAATTTCCCAATTGATAAAGTATTTAGAGATGTGCTTTAGTCTTTGATACATATAAGTAACATCATTCACCTATCAATTGGTATAACAAAAGAAAAGTTTCGTCATGGGTTGACTTAAAATTATGTTCAAGACTGTTTAATCTATACTAATATAACAAAACTCAAAAGTTTGATTGGCCAGAACTGTCAATCAGAATTACAAATAATTTTGTTATTTTATAGCTCATTTATTAAGAATATATAGTCAATCAAAATAGTGGAGCTCTAGTTTATTGTGCTAATGAAGTTGACAAAACTAAATTAATTATAAAAAAATTTACAATTGAATTGAGATTTCGATGGTACTTGGAAAATTTTCATGAATAACGGTGGCGATGCTTTGAAAATGAAAAATCAGAGCCAATGAACCGGTGCTACGGAGAAGTTAAACGTGTACTATTCAGACCGATAGTAGATGAGAAGTTCAAGGGAAATTTAATATAACGAAAGAGTCACGGAAGCTAAACTCTCTGCGTTTATTCATTTCTAAGCCTCTTCCATCGAACTAAATAGTAAATGTCTAACCTTCACGTCCTTAATATTAACACGCTCTAATTTATACAATTTGAAAATTTCTCGCTTCGTTTCTTCGCACCGTTCTTAATCATCAACAATTTCAATTTTTTGGATGTAACCGTATACCGTCATGTTCACAATTAAATTACCTTTGTTTTGATAATATTATTTTTGTCAACTTCATAAACAAAAATTGTTTTAATTCGATATCAAACAGTCGTAGATATTGTTCGATAGCTTTGATCAGAGAGGTTCTAATAAAGTGTAAAATAAAAATAAATATTTATATTTGATTGGTATTTCTTTAAGGATTCACGGTCAAACAAACAAATTGGTGAACTTTATTATATTATTAAAGATTAAACATATTGGCATATATTTTTAGGCAATCAATTAACGATATATTTCATTAGTTTTACCATTAACCAAAAAATAATTTAGAATACTCCTCGAATACGATTTATTTAGTTTAGAATTAGCAATAATATCCTAGTAAAATCGCTTTAGTAATCACGTTCAGATTTACAATATATTAATTCATTATACAGTAATAATTATTTGGTTTATATGTTACGGTAAAAGTAGATATTGCGGCAAATGTACACATTTTCCGGTAAATGTGCTCATTTGCCTCCTCGGTTGGGTAATGTGCATTCAACTAACATTTACAATTTCAAAGAAGGGAAATGTATATTGAATTCACAATGACCATATCGTTTTGGTAAATGTGAGCATACAAAATACGATATCATTATGAAAACTTTTTCCATCATGAAATTTCTATGTGTTCCTTTATAGTTTTATAAAATTTAACTGTTATAATAAAGAAAAGTATGTTATTATTATTAGAGTTTGATTCCCATCGTATTGGTCCTGAAAAACTAGGACGAAAACTGTACTTATGAATATTGGGATCCTAACCTAAATTATAATATATCTATAATTTGCATAGAAAAGTATTTGTTATTTACATTTTTTATTTATTTTCCAACTTTTCTTAAAACATGAAGGTAAGAGTATACATTTTCCTCAACGGGAAGGCAAAAGTACACATTTGCCGGGAAATGTACATATACATTATATTCAGTTCACATACACCTAACTTTTTGGGAAATGTCACATTTTACGGTTAAAGTGTACATTTCCCAAGAGTGTACATTTACCATAACATATATAATGTTAAATCGTAAGGATTAATTTAGATGTTGAAGTGTGTATTAAATAATTGTTAATTAAATTTATAAAAAATTTGTATATGTAATAAAAATACCTAATTCATAAATTTTGTCATAAAAATCTTTGAGTATTGTGTAATTTTATATTCTATATTTATTTTGTAATTGTTATTGTTTGTTATTAAAAACATGACATAGTTCTCATTAGAAATAAGTTACTTGAATAATAACAAATCTATTCGATTTTAATAATTTTTTTTTCTTCTTATTATATTCATTTATGTGTGAAAATTAGTATTTCAATGTAAAATAAATACCAAAGTGTAGACACTTCATTTGTGTGTGTGTGTGTTTTTTTTATATAGCAATATGTCACATTCTTATTATGTTGTTTTGTTACAAATACTGAAGAATATTCAACAATGGTATTGTGCAGTTTCTTGGATAAAACAGATCTGAGGACATTAAGAATCTCAGATGAGTTTCAGAAGAATCGTTATCTGAATAATTTACGAACAACAAGGGATCGAATAAAAATATCACCATCTTAATTATGAGTACTTTTGAATAAAAACTATCGTACTCATATAAGTATCGAATGAAAACTATCGAGAATATCGAAAATATCGTTACAAAAACACTGATACTTTTTTGATACCTGAAAAGATTGACGTATTCTGTTTCTTCCAATAAATTTAGATAAAAAGAGAAAAACAAGAAGTTAAAAATATTATATAATAAAAATATCGATACTTTTGAATTGTTTGGAAAAAATATGTAGGAAAAACTATCTATGCGGTGAAGTATCGAAAGTGTCATTATCTTGAGGTATCGGTAGCAAAAAAATAAATCGATAAATTCGATATATAAAAAGATGTCGATATTTTTGATTATATTGGATCTCTAATAAAAAGGATATCGCTTGGGATCGAAAAAAAGCCATACCTAAATTTTTCGTTACCGATTAAAATATTACTTAATAAAAAAATTACTTTATAAAAAATTATTGATGCATGAAAGGAAAGTACTCGATAGCAAAGTGTATCGATTCAGTTTATCATGTCCCCAAGAAGAACAGTGTACCAACTATGAATTACGAAAAATCATCATGTGAATTGCCAATATAGGTAAAGGCGCATGATTTTCGATGCAATATATCTGAAGATTGTACTGCTTTTAAAATCTGGAGGGAACCAATATAAAATTTGGTTTTACTTTTTATAGAATTTGTATAAAATTTAGGTAAAACGTTTAAAAATGTTTTTGGAGTATGAAAATAAACAATTTTAATCACTTATATTAACGGCTTAATTTTACAAATATGAGATTATTTGATTTAACATATTCCAAGATTAAAACTGGGTTAATCGACCATTTTCTTAGCCAGAGTTTTGACCTAAAAGTTAAAACGAAATCGGAGTGATGTTTCAACATTCTTAATTTTAAAGGGTCAAAAATTACTTTATACTGTCGTGGATCAAAAATTACTTACCATTTTAAACAGCTAATGTTAATTATTCATTGGTAATCAAATACGAATCTTTCATTAATCTTTTCTTTATTACCTACAAGTTAATATCGGTTACATTATTAGTTAATGTCTATTAACAATTTTTCAAATGTTTTCTGCTATAAGATTGATAGAGCGAAAATTTAAAACGCCCTGAAAGAGTTAAAAAATCGAGGTAAATAAGTCAAATAATTTATATTATAGATTATAAAATTAATTCCAATGTAAAAAGGGCACTTACGACATTGAGAAACAATTTCCATAAACTTTCAAAATTTATACTTCGATCATTAACGACATTTATGACTCGTTTGAAGAGGTCATTATCCAGTTATTGGGCTAGATACTGTGTTTTTCGTGTCAGTCATTATAGTAATAGTAAAGATCATTATCTGTATTTTACTTCTACTAAAAAATTAAAATCTTCGGTGAATACTTTTTACCTATAATTATAAATTGTTATGCCAGCTCTATTATTAGAGTATCGGAACTTAAGTTTAATATTCGGTGAAAGAAAACGTTCATATAGAGTATGTAGAAGTAACCTCCAATAATCATTCCGGGGTTTAACAATTATTTTTGAAATACATGTGGAAGGAAGAATTAATAAGCAGTAAATTAACATTATAAGTAAAGTTATGTGCAATATTGCATATTTAAGAGGAAATACTATTATCGATAACAATTTTCATTAATATGATTATATTTAAAAGGATATACTATTTTATCCTTGATTTCACTATATATAAGCAAATTGCTTATTGTAAAATTAAAGCAGTATTATTTACTCATCAAATTATTGTACTAGTTTAATTCAATTTTAACATCATGACTTTAATTATTGTAAGTAATAATTGCATCAATTATTTATTATTCGTAAAAATGCTCAAATTCAATTTTAATAATTTAAGTCGATTTTGAATAATTTTATCAAAAAATTTCAATTTTAATTCAATTACAGGCAATTGTTTCAACATTAGCTTTAAGTGCTTTGGCATCAGCGATTGGACCCATTGGATATGAAGCTGGTTTAATAAAGGATCAATATGTAAGTACTTATGTCTATTTCACTGCCAAGTGGTCTCTATAAAAACATCATGCCTACGCTTGCACTGATATAAAAATATTTGAGGTAAAACATATTGATTAAAAAAAGTTTTAAAATTTATAAAATTATTTGATTTTACCGATATTTTAATGCAAGATCTTGAGATTATATTTTAAATTCAATGTTAATCCTTATGCTTGAAAGTTTAAGACTTTTAACTTTGGTAACTTACGGACAACTTAACGTTAATACTATTTTTTACTTAAGGCTGTTCTACATAATAGTCGGCTAGTCGCTTGTCGGTTGACGTTAACATGCACAATAGATATGACGTTTAGACGTCATGACGTAAGAAGTCTGATAGGAAAAATATATTGTATATACAAAGAGACGCAAGCAGCCGTTTGATCTGTTATTTTATGCTTATAAAATTTCTATTATTTTGAATTCGAGAATATACATTTATATTATATTTTGAGATTGCTTATAAAGCATTCAATAATAATTCAAATCATTGATTTTTATATTAAACATTTTTTCCGAGAAAAACACTTCGATACGTTCTTCGTTTTCATATTGAGCATACCAAAATTAACCACATTTCGATAAGTATTTTTTAAGTCATTTGTGAAATTTGAGGGAAAATTGAGAAATATTACATAAAGGTTACAATCCCTCCATATATATATATATATATATATATATATATATATATATAGCATATATATATATATATATATATATATATGATATATATATATATATATATACATATTTTTCCGAGAAAAACACTTCGATACGTTCTTCGTTTTCATATTGAAATATATTGGATGGGTGACCGCATTGAATTTCTATTTCTGTTGTTGTAAGTAGAATATATATATATATATATATATATATATATATATATATATATATATATATATAATATTGAAATAATATATCCATTTCAAATAATATACTCATAATAATCTATATTCTATACCCCCTACCCCTGGGGGTAAGGTAAAAGCTGATCTCAACCGATCAATAATGTTAAGCAACATTATACACAGTAAGTAATTGGATGGGTGACCGCATTGAATTTCTATGTTCTGTTGTTGTATAGAATATCCCAAATATAGTCACTATATTGAAGAGTGACTAAAAATAAATTTATATATATTTTATATTGAAATAATATATCCATTTCAAATAATATACTCAAAATAATCTATATTCTATACCCCCCCCCCCTGGGGGTAAGGTAAAAGCTGATCTTAACCGATCAATAATGTTAAGTAACATTACACACAGTAAGTTTTTGGATGGGTGACCGCATTGAATTTCTATGTTCTGTTGTTGTATAGAATATCCCAAATATAGTCACTATATTGAAAAGTGACTAAATATAATTTGCAATTGAATGCTTTTCAAGCCTTTACCTCATTTAAAACCTTGTTTAAAATCAATGACAGAAAATAGAACAAGTATAAAATAGCTAGAAAAAATTTTTTCAATAAAAGTAAATAATTTTTTATTTATCAACAATCATGGGTTCATTTCGACTCTCGTATCGATCTAGAGTTTGTTATATCAACGTTTTTAATTACTCATAACATATTTTGCAAATTTTAGGCTTATCCAAAATACGCTTATGATTATCAAGTTAAGGATATACATACTGGCGATCAAAAATCACAATCAGAAATTAGAAATGGTGGTATTGTAAAAGGGCAATATTCATTAGTTGAGCCTGACGGTTCAATTAGAATTGTAAATTATGAAGCTGATCCACATAGAGGATTTAATGCTGTCGTAAAGAAAATTGGTCCTACTATTCATGAAAAACCATTATACAAACCATTAGCTGCTGCTGTTTTAGCTGCACCAATTGCACCATACTATGGACTTGCACCAAAACTTGGTTTAATTGGCGGTGGTGTGTATGGACATATTGGAGCATATGGTATTAATGGAATATATTAATTGATAATTGATTTTAAGAAAATGATTATGTTTGACTATTCTATATTTATTCATAAGCAATTGTGATCTTTATTAGAAATATTTCTTCTAATTACATTCAATAAAATTGTATTTTTAATTTTAATTGTGATTCTTAAAACATTTTTTATTTCTTTATTTAATTTTTTCATGAAAAAAATTTATATATAATTTGCTGTAAATAAAACTTGAAAATCAATTTCCATTATTTTTATTATTATCAAAACAATAGGATAGTTGGCATCATAAAAAATTTACATTCAATTTGTTGAAAACATTCAGATACATATTATGTAGGTTAAATTGTAAAGACCCAACATGTAGGTACCCAAAATATATATTTACGTTATACGAAAAAATGATTCAAACAAAAGTTGTTTAAATTCAAACATTTTTGTGTTTATAGCTTTTCAATATCTCTCACCGTTTTGAAATTTTATTTTAACAATTGAATATAACAACTAACACAGGTATTTGTTTAGATATTCGAAATGATTCTGGGATTTGTTTAGATACTCAAACATTTAACGAAAAATTTTTCAAAAAAACAAACATTTTTTTTATTTGAACTTTGTTTCTATCATTTATCGTTTAAGTTGAGTCAAGGGTCCATTGGACCCAAAGGACCGTTTTTGTTCATCCAGGAATTAAACTCGCTTTTTAAGTTTAGAAGTTTAAACTCACTCGTTTTGTTTTTGAGTTATCTTGATGACGGATGGACAGTCGAAAAAAGAATTTTTTAGGTGTTTTTATGAACACCTATACCAAAATTTTGTTTGTGCAGTCAATATTAGGTAGCATTACAAACTTTAGACCAAAATTAATATACTCTAGCATATTATGTATGTCGAGTATAAAAATGTGGGTCACGGAGATATGGCTACGTAAATGAATAATTTTTATAGCTCATGTTATACGCTGATGATTTACCTTTCAATTTATTAAAGTTCTTTTAGTATGACAGTTAAAACGCATGTAGTTTTGAATGAAAAATTGGACTGCAGTTTCCGTATATTAAAAAATTAAAATCATTTCAGTTGATTCATTATCAGATCCTTTCGAAGCTGTTTTATTAAAATAAGTATTTCTGCCAAAATTTATCCAGTATCATTCAAACAACGAACAACAAGATAATACAAATATACAAAAATTATGTGATTTTTTTTTAACAAACTGGATTGTTGATTTCTTTCAAAACAAAAATTAACACAGAATGATTATATTACACAAATTTGCTTATATAGAAAAAAAAGTTTCCGAATTTGTTTTTCGATTCCAATAACAAGGTGAGAGCACGCACCTACTTTTTTGTATTCCTCGAGTTAAGGAAGAGTATTGTATTGTACCAGTCTAACGCCAAAATACATTTTAATTGCTTTAACGACTGGAACTGAACGATGACTCAGCCAACTAAGCAACTGCAGTTAGACGAGATATATATGTTTCTCTTCTCTAATTTGGTGTTACTTAAACCGAAATAGAAGTATTAAAAATTAAAATATTTTAAAGAAAGGTTTTTCATAAAGACTGAACTATTTTAAATTGAAAAATTCTGACGTAGAAAAATATTACGGGAGATTTTTATACTCGGCACAATATGTCAGGGTATAATCATTTTTAATTTAAAGTTTGTAACGCTAAGAAATATTGAAGCCACAAACAAAATTTTGGTATGGGTGTTCATTGAATCACCTAATGAGTCTATTTCCGCGTGTTCTTTTGTATGACCGTCTGCCTGTGCGTCATCGGGATAATTGAACAAGAAAAGAGATAGCGAGCTGAAATTTTGTCGACGTATTTAAGAAATAAAAGAAGGCCATTGGATTTGAATTTGAATCTTTTAAACCATTATAGATTAAAAAAAAAAATAATAATTCAAAACAAAAAATGTTTGTTTTTTTGAAAAACAAACATTTATAAAACATTTTTTCGAAAACTGTTTATATTCGCCTCAATTTCAGGTCAAATCCTTATAAGCACACATATTTGCATTACATATTATTATTGTAAATGTATTTATAACAGTTTGGATTGCATATTTAGGGTATTTTATAAATGTTCATCACAAAAAATAGTTCTAGCATTGATACTACACCATGTATCGAGTACCTAAACAAGTACCATTCTTAATTGTTATAATTTTCAATTGTTTTAAAATAGTTTTAATCATTTCTAATTCTTATGCTTCTGAAAAGATTTATAGATTCAAAAAGAAAACATTTGTTTAAGAAATAATTTAATATTTTTATTAACATATTAACATAATATTATACAAATAAAAATATACAAATTTGATGAAACATCTTTTTAAAACCACAGCATTTTAAAGAAAAATATTAAGAAAATATAAAAAAAAAAAATAGGAAATTTATAGAATTTATAACAAGTCATAGCCAAGGTCCGATTAAAAACACATCAAATTAAGCGTAATTCGTATGTTATTTAAATAACATTCGTATTCGATTCGTACGTATATGATGGAATAATTGAGATCGATCGTACTCTGTTTACATGAATTTATTTCAAAATTAATAGTGTCCGTATCCTCCGTAACCACCAGCTAAGCCATGGCCTAAACCAGCAACATAACCATGGGCAATTGGTGCTGGAGCATAATGTACTGATGGTCCAACTTTCTTGACTACTGCATTGAAACCATTGTGGTCATCAGCTGTGTAGTCTACAACACGTACTGAACCGTCTGGTTCAACTAAGGAGTATTGTCCTTTGACTACATCACCATCACGTACTTCTGATTGGGATTTTACATCACCAGTGTGGGCATCTTTAACTCCATAATTGTATGAGTATTTTGGATATGCCTGAAATGTAAAAAATTTTCCTTTTGTAATCATCCTTCAATTAAATGGCGACCAGCAGTCTATATTATTATTTGTGGGCACGAATATGGAACGTACAAAGAAATTTTGGTCAAAATATAACAATGCTTCAATAATTCAGAATGAATCTTGAATCTTTAAATCTAATTTTCGGTGTTATTTTGGTTTCATGAACTTTATTCGTATTTACGTTATTTTGGATTTAAAAATTAATTTTAGAAACTGCCTAAATTTTTTTAACCACTATTTGTAAATGGTGTGGAAAATGGCAATTTTTACAAATATTAATAATCTTTTACTAGCCAACGTTTGCATTTTGCTAGTAACTTCAACGTTTGGTGCTAATAATGGTGTTTAAATTATTCATGGTGTAATTTTACTTTAGAAGAATGTATTTTCCGTGAAATTTTATCTGCAACTTCTTTGGTTATAAAAAAATAAATTTGATTTACATTATAACCACGTTTTTATGATAGACTAAAATACTAGTGATTATTAGTGATTATTAATTAACAATTTTTTGAAAATTCATATCATTGGTTTTTCGCCTCTAAAATTTTGTTTACATGGTGGCCAATCAGCCTTTCATGAAATCCCAAAAATATTTAAAATCAAAAATTAATTATTAATAACGTTTTTCTTTTGTTATTTTGTAAGAATAAAATTTATTCTGAAAACATTAAAAACTTGAGCCAAATTGGCATTTCTTAATAGTAAATTATCTTCTTATTACAAGAATTAAATCAGAACTGCAACTATTCAATGTTAAGATTTTAACACAATTAAAAATATTAATAGTCCCGTGAATAGAAAAATTAAATCATTCGATGATGTTTCATGTATGAAATACAAATGGAAAATTAATACAAGTTTAAAAGGTCGTTCCCTAATTCAATTTTCTTCTTTTTACGATCACTTACGTAATAATCTACGCCATGACCAGCAGCTCCAGCATATCCTAATCCAGCATAACCAGCACCAGCATAACCAGCTCCAGCATAACCAGCTCCAGCATAACCTAAACCAGCTGCACCGTATCCTAAACCGGCTGCTCCATATCCTAATCCATATCCAGGTACAATACCAGCAGAGGCGATGGCACTAAGTGCTAAGGTGCATAATGCTGCCTATAAATAACACAAAACAAAATTCCATTAACAATAACACTAATTTTCAAAAGTATTGTTACAGAATTCGATATCTTACAATAAAGAATGCCATTGTTACTTTGTAGGGTAGTTTTTTTTTTTTAGTATTTGAACCAAAGAACTAATTTAATTGAACTGATGATTGTTTGTTACAATTCAACGATATTTATACTAAAAATTAAAGTATGCATTGAGGGAGAAATATATTTATTAATAAGGAAAAAAAAACGTTACCTATTTGTCATACATAAGTTCTACTAGTCATGTATATATGATTATGTATAAATTAAATAATATTATGTAGTTCAATGTGTAAAAATTGTATATAGAGATAGTTAAACACAGTCTATATGGTTTTTATTAATTATTTAATTCGATATATTATTTGTTATTGTAATATCATTACAATTATTACAGTTGAATACATAATTTATATGAATTTTATTCTTCCGCAATACATACTTTTTTTTAACATATGACAAGCGTATGGCTTTAGAACCTAGAGCAAATATAGTCCTAGCGATAGTGTGTTATCTGACACCTGGAGAAAACAATGTTGCCAATTAAATATATGGCCTACTATATGGTTTTATTCAGATAAACCCCGCAGTTCGAAATAAAACCATAAAAGGAACAAGTTTAATGAAATTTACAAAGATTTGGTATTCAGATTTTCGTAATATATAGTAAAAACATTATTCGTATTGTCAAAATTTCGATGTAAGGTTTTTACTAAATATAAACTATTTTAGGTCCAAAAAAATGGTTTTTTCATTTCGTCTAAATCGGTCTACTTTAAATAAAGGATTTTGAGATTTTGAACTCAATAAGGAGAATAAAAAACATTAATTTGTTTATTATAACGAATATGGTTATTTTTATCTATTTTTTCAATTTTTCTGTTTTAATTTTCACAGTAACGCGCCGAATGAAAGTATTTCAACATCGATATTATTACCAGTGCTTAATCGAATCGAATAAAACCTGCGTACATACATACACTCGAATACACACATATCTCTCTAAAAACGTTATATTTGAGAGGCTTATAAGGCGAAAAAACTTGGCGAAGCAACTAGAAAACATGAGCCTATTTTATTTTCAAAATTCTTTCATTAAAACTAGTTTTAAAGAACGCATGCACAATTTCTCAAGAAAAATGTTATGATTCAAATTGCTCAAAAATATTGTCCGATAGCTTAAAATTATCTCTAAAATATGAGTATTTATAAAATTAAAAATTTTTCATTTATGGTATTTCCATTATATTGACAAAATTTCTTATTGATTTTCTTGGGAAAACGTTGACCTACAGACTGTTCGAAAATACCACTAACCTGCTCGAAATTATGTATACTCTTCAAATTTTGTATTTGTATATGAAAAAGTTGTCCCGCCAGGGTTTGACCCATAAAAATGTAATATATCATTTTCGCGGAAATAGATATCTATAGATTTTCGAAATTTTTTAACATTTAAAATCTATTTCAAATTCCATATATAGAGTGTATAGAGTATATATATATATATATATATATATATATATATATATATATATATATATATGCTCGAATTTTTTAACATTTAAAATCTATTTCAAATTCCATATATAGAGTGTATAGAGTATATATCTCGAAACTGCTCGAAAATGTAGTTGTATTGCTCGAAATTTGCTCGAATTTCCTGTGTAATTAGTTTTTTGTTTAAAAGTTGCCTCAGCATTGTTTTTAGCCTGAATTTTGGTTCTAGTGACGTAAAGATCACACTGGGAAGTTAATAAAAGAAAGTTGTATGACGCAACGCAGCAGGATATATTATTTGAATACTATAATAATCTATTATTCATTTAAAAATATTTAGAACTCAACTGTAATAAATTCTTTGTGGTATAGTAACTGACCAACAATACTACTTAATAATTGTAAATAATAAATACATTTCACTTCAATTTTCCCTCCATTATTTATGTTTGTTACACACCAATTTTCAAGGTTTTCATCATAACATAACGTTTTTGTTGTTATTTACTTGATTCTATTCTGTTTGAAAAAAACAGAAAAAAAAACAATAATTTACATTTTTTATATTATAAATATTTTAAAGTGCATCCCCACTGAAACTTTAACGATTGTAGTATTTAATTTAGAATACACAATGCGTATATAATTTGAAATACTTACGTATGGTTTATGTTTTTGTTTGTAATGTTTGATGTCGTAATAATCAGTTATAATTATATTAATAATTTAATAATAAGGTGTTTTAGTTAAAAATATGTGTGGATATGATAATTACTTTTGTATATAATTAGTTTTAATTACTTTGTAACTTCTTCAATTGTATTTTTTTAATTATATTTTTAAATAGGATGCAACAAATATAGTAAAAAAAAAAAGTATTTAATGATGATGTCCCGGTCGTTTAATAATTAAAAGTTTGAAAGGTCAAAAGAATGAAATTAAATTTGAATTAGTGTTCATATTAAACCTCATTTTGAGCTTTTATTGAAAATTACGTTAATATATAGAAAGAATTCAATTGGTTTTGAATATACGTACTTACTTATTTTAGAAAATTCTATTCGATGTTTGAATTTTAACATTCGTTTTAAATCATTTTAATCTACTTTGATTTTGAAACAATAAAAAGATTTCTATTAATTTATTATACAAATAATTCTAACTCTCGACAATATTATCCTATATACAAACCAAAAAAAAAAAAAATTTTCCATTAGTCTCGATGTCCATAAGAAATATTATTCAAAAATAAATATAAAAACTATTTTGTCCATTAAGGTGAAAAAATCGAATTTCCTTTGTGCGACAACAACAAAATTGATGTTTTTTACAAATCTCAATTTATGGAAAAAATGATAAGTGAGATTATCATGTAGTGGAAAACATGACTTTTACATTTGTTATTAAATGATCCTTCTACTGAAATAATAAAATATGGATGTCTGGTAATTTGAATGAAACAATCTTAAAATTTGAAAACTTTACGTACACCGGAAAAGAAAACAGACAACTTTTTAGATTTTTATAGAGGGAGGAGTTATTGCACTAATCAATATTAAGCCAAATACAAATTTTTAAAAGTATATTTACAAATGATATTACATGCTAAGGGGCACCCAGCCTATAAACTGTAAGTAGGTACTCGTAAAATAATAATTATTCGGTTATTATTTTAAAATTTGATTAAACTTACATAAAATTTATTTTAAGAGTTCAATATATGACAAAAAACTTGTACAAATTTTAAATCATAAACTCGCTTTCTTGTATTTCCATCCAGGTAGAATTTTGTTAAATGATTTTAAACTAATTTCCCGAGGAGCTAGTTATTTGAAATTTGTACAAAAGCTAAAAAGTGGATGATAATGCATAAAAATGTAAAAAGAAGGAAAACAAAAAGTAGATAAGAAGAGAGAGATGAAGAAAACGGAAAAGATGAAAAAAAAGAAAAGAGATCAAAACAAGGGAAATCATGTTTTTCGTTTTAAATAAGAGAAATTACTTTTATAAGTAGTTTTTAGTCCATAATAAAACTTGGTATATTATTAGTTATTTTAAAAATAATAAAAAAAAGAGTGAAAATTAGCTAAATATTTCGTATTATTGTTTATTCATATGTTATCATTATTTGAATTAGAAAATTAACCAGGTTTTACGACACGTTTCATTATCAATAACTTGTGTCTACTGTTAATTTTAATTTGAAAAAGAATTTCAATAACAAAATAATATAATATAAATCTATTTATTAAAATATTTTTAGAATATTATTTACAAATAAAAATACATAAATTTATAAATCACAGCAGAAAAGTTTAAACAAACGAAAACCAAGAAATCTAGAGAATTAATAAAGATGGCTATTTAAAATCGAGTAGTGAGATCGATTGTCAATCGCATAAGAAAATTATAGTGCCGATTTAATAGGCACCATAAGTTCCATATCCATGACCTAAACCATATCCATGGGCAATTGGAGCTGCTGCATAGTGCACGGTTGGTCCAACTTTCTTAACTACTGCATTGAAACCATTGTGGTCATCAGCTGTATAGTCCACAACACGTACTGAACCGTCTGGTTCAACTAAGGAGTATTGTCCTTTGACTACATCACCATCACGTACTTCTGATTGAGATTTAACATCACCAGTGTGGGCATCTTTAACTCCATAATTGTATGAGTATTTTGGATATGACTGAAAGGTTATATTAACAAGCCAAACTTTAAATAAAAAGAAATTCCATATTAACTACAAATAAAAATTATTTTACTCACGTAATAATCTAAACCGTGTCCAGCAGCGCCTCCATATCCTAAACCAGTATATCCTGATCCACTGTATGCCAAACCTGCTGGTGCACCATATCCTAAGCCAAGAGGACTGTGTCCCAACGCAGTGTTTCCGTATCCTAATCCAATAGCTCCGTATCCTAACCCAGCTGCTCCATATCCTAAACCGGCAGCTCCATAACCTAAACCATATCCTGGAGCAACTCCAGCTGAGGCGACCGCACTAAGTGCTAATGTGCTTAGAACAGCCTATAAATAACACAAAACAATAGTTTATTAAAAAACACAATATTTCAAAATAATTAATGCACTATTGGTTGATATCTTACAATAAAGAATGCCATTGTTACTTTAAGTGGTTTGTATTTATTTTTGATTCAAAGAACTAATTTAATTGAACTGATGATTGTTTGTAATGAATTCAACGATATTTATACTAAAAATAAATTTGTATTTTAAGGGAGAAATATTATTTAAAACGATATAAAAAATAACCTTATATTATTTTGCCATGCATAATCATAAATATTCATTTAATTATATTTGATATATTAGCAGTCATACTATAGGAAATTGTCTAATTAGAATACTTCACTAATTTTGATTTCATTTACAAGCTTAAAAACTCCTTAGACATTGATAAATGTGAGGATTAACATGCTAAAGAATCGAAAGGCATAAGAAAAGGGAATTTTTTATGCACATTTTTTTTCATCCTATCTTTTGAAATAAAAAATTGAAGGTTTTATTCAAATAATACATGCTAATTTCCTATTTATTTTTTTACACAACATTTGCATATCTACTAGTTTTTACGAATTAAAGTTATGGAGTAATATTGAGATAATTGTTTTCTTCTCTAAAAACAGTTGTCATTTTGCATGTGCATTAGTAACATCTAGTAACCTTAGCAACCTCCAGGGAAAATGCAATAAATTAAAATTGCTATTTTACCCATCAAAATGTGGTTATAGACTGAATACCAAACAAAATTAGAAAATTGATTCAAAAACGAATCAGTTAAAAGCTTTTGAAGATTGTTTTCCATCTCTTTCTTACAAAAAAAGTTTTATGGGTGATTCTACGATAAGCGGCCATTTTCTATGGAAAAATAGTACAAAAAATTTTTGATTTTTAATGTAATTTATATAACATTTGTATTCACAATTAACTCATCTGTTCATACTTATATTATTTGTCTTAAATTTTAAAGGAAAGTGTAAGTAAGTGCCATAGATATCGATAGGACCTCTTATCGTAGAATGGCCCATGACGTCATAAATGCTGATCAATATGGAGATGAGCATGTATGACGTCATTTATGCAAATCTCCTTCTTTATTTAATTAAGACTTGTGACGTCCTTATTTTGAATTTTTGAGGATTTAAAAAAAAAAAACTTGCAATTCATGACCGTGAAGTAAAGACGCTTCAATTAAAGTGATAAAAAATTTGAGCATACTCTCTGTTGCTAATAAATCTCATAAAACTTTTTTTGATTCAAGCAAATTTTTTAAATTACGATGAAGACAAACTTGGTCAACACAATAGAAAATATATTTTTTGCTGCGCAATCTACTCAGTGAACTTTCTCTCAGAAATTTTCGATGGTATTGCACTTACAATAATCTGGAAATTAAAATTTATTACACGTATCAAATAAAATGGATATCAGATTCATTCTTGTAAAATTTGACTGGAAAAGTCATTTTTATAAAAATGGACACTTGGAACATTGATAAAAATATTTTAAATATATTTGTTAAAATGCAAGCATTTATTTTACTTAAAGCGTAGGTATACAATAGAAGATGGCGAAATCGTTAGTAGATAAATGTAAAATTCAATAGGACAATGTAAAAACACAAATTAAGAATTTTGTTGTATTTTTTTTAAGGCAAGATTTGAAACTATATAAATCTGACTTTTGAATCCGGAAGTTTCATAATAGAATATCTCATATTTACATCACTCCTACAGATAAAATATAAACAGTAAAATTTTTCCATTAAAAGAACCGCCTTCAAAAAAATGAACTAAAAAGTAAAAATGTCCTTTCTCAGTCGACGTCATTAAATAAATTTTTTAGCTAAGGATTTTATTGGCGACAACTTCGAAAGGTAGTTGATGACAATTATTTCTAGATGTAGTTAATTTAAAATATCTTTTTACTTTTTTTAATTTTTCCTTACAGCCTTGCACCTTACAGTCAAACATTCCTTTTGTTTCATTTGTTTCTGTGTGTTAACTAGGAAATGATCGGATGTACCATCATTCGAATCATTGTTTCTCAATAGAATCAAACTGCGGGCAGTATACCGTTTAATCATTTACCACGGATTATCATACCTAAGAAATTTACTGTTTCGCTTTGTAAAACTCTAATTCACAATGCAACAATTTGAAATTGATCTTGAATTTAATGTGGGCGACACTTACGAGTACTTTGATTTTAAGTTTGAATAAAATATCCTGTAAATTATAATTTGGATATACATTTTTAAAAACAAAATAATTTATCGAAATAATTTAATATTTTTATTAAAATATTATTAGCACATAAAAATATAAAAAGCACATAAAAATTTAACTATAAACAAGAAATCTATTTCGAAAAGTGATAACAAATCAAAAGCTAAAGATTAAATTGACAAAATTTCATAGTATTAAAAAGTATTAGTATTCAACTGAAGTTTCGAAGAAGTTTAATCGAAAACGCTCAAGAAAAGCAATGAAGGTGCTTTAGTAGACACCATAAGTACCATATCCACTTCCTAAACCATAGCTATCGAAACCATTTTGATAAACACCATTATTGTAAGAGTATTTTGGATACGCCTGGAATAAAAGAAATGATGAACATGACAAAATAAAATTAATAAAATAAAGTCAATAAATTCCACAATAAAATAAAGTCAACTAATTTTACTCACGTAGTAATCTAAACCATTGCCAGCAGCAGCTGTATATCCTAAACTATTATATCCTGCTCCACGATAGGCCAATCCTGGTGTACTATATCCTAAAACGTCATTCTTGTATCCCAAACCAGCAGTTCCGTATCCTAAACTGGAAGTCCCGTATCCTAGTCCAGTAGCTGCATATCCTAAACCAGCTGCTCCATATCCTAAACCAGTAGTTCTGTATCCCAAAGCAGTGTTTCCATATCCTAATCCAGTATCACCATATCCTAAACCTGCTGCTCCGTAACCTAAGCCAGCAGCTCCATAACTTAAACCATATCCTGGGGTAATTCCAGCTGAGGCGACCGCACTAAGTGCTAAAGTGCAAAGAGCAGCCTGCAAATAATACAAAATAATTTATTAAACAACACACTATATTTAAAATTATTGTTGCACTATTGGTCAAAGTCTTACAATAAAAAATGCCATTGTTATTATCACGATTGTATTTAATTTTGACCCAAAGAACTAATTCGTATGAACTGATGATTGTAATAATTTCAACGATATTTATACCAAAAATGAAATATTATTTTAAGGGAGAAACATTATTAAAACCGATATAAAAAACAACCTTCCATTATTTGGCCATGCACAGTCATAAATAATTCATTAAATATTTTTTCATGCAGGAAACAATTTTAGCAAAATTGTCTATTTGGAACACATAAATAAAATGCTTGTAGTTGCAAGCTTAAAAGTTCCTTAGATATCGATAAAAATAGGTATTTGCATTATGATATTAAAGCTGAAATAATCCACGATTTTGTTTAAAAATTAATTTCGATCATCAAAATGTCAAATATATGTAATTTGGAATGGTATACAAATGAAATACAAGATGTTGGTTTTTATGAAAAAAAATACTCAAAGATAAATTATGCATGCACAATTTGACTAAAAATAATTCATTTCATTTGAATAATATAGTACCTAATGCATATTCAAATTCATTTTTTTATTTACATGTATTTATTTACTCGCTTTCTTGTATGTCAGCCCCAGTGAAAATTTGTAATATATTTTAAACTAACTTTTCGATGAGCTAATTACTTGAATTTTGGACCGTTGTTTAGAAATGGATGGCAATGCATGAAAAAGTGAAAAAAGCAAACAACGAAAAGGAGAAGCAAAAGATGAAGAAATCGACTCGCTTTCTTGTATGTCTGCTTGGGTGAAATTTTGTAATGGATTTCGTAATAACCTCAGGATGAGTTAGATGCTTGAAATTTGGAACAATATGTGAATATGTAAAGAAAAGAACAAAAAAAAAATAAAGAGGAGAGAACAAAACAGCTGAAAAAAAATAAAGAAGAAGAATAACGTTCACTATACGAAAAACTTTATTCACATTACCCTAACAAGCAGAAAATAATAATAAAATACAAATAATTTTTAATGGACCATGTCTTTAGTATCGACTAAAAAGTATAAAATTATTTCTCTAATTTCAAACTTAGAAGATAAATATAAAATTTTTTTAAACTTTTACTATAAAAATTTCAAATTTTAAATATAAATATAGGGCAGCTATTAATGTACCAATTATCTGCTTCATGCGCCCATATTTTTCGTTTGAAGTTTGAGAAATTGTTTTATACTTTTAAGTCCGTTAAAAAACCATGGTACATTAAAATCTTAATTTTACGATTATGTGAATTATTCCTTCATTAATTTTTTATTTAAAATTATGCAAATTAAAAGAGAATATAACAAAACTATAATAAATAATTTTTGATAATCTTCAAATTTTTAAAAAAATTAGTTAAAATACGTTTCTAAATGCATCTATTTAGAAAACAAGAATTCGAGAATTAATTTTTTTTACTTCTTTATTTTTTTTAGTTTTCTTTGCATATAAATTCAAATTTCAAAATTTTCATATATTTATGTTTTCATGGATTTTTACTCTAAATATTTTGCTCTTCATGCAGTTTTCTAAGTAATGATTGTACATTTGAAAATTGTATTATTTAAATTCTATAAAAATGAATATTAAAATAAGAGCGACTTTTATGGTCGAAACTTTGCTCAATATTCTGATCGTCAAATAAATAGTCAATTTGTTAGTGGATATACAACGTCTCAGTTTACTGTCGTAATTTGAAAATTTACCATAATAATTGATTGAATGCAAACAAATTTTCAAATACCCGTGAAAACAAACAACATAAACTTAATAGACAATAGCTTATTTTGTATGCCAATACACTAAGAGAATATTAATTCAGAGAGTTTCGAACCAATACCGCTTATAATAAGTACGAAAATTAAAATTGTTTATAAATGGAACGGACACTTAGAAAATTGTTGAAAACAAGTTTTTATGAATAAAAATTATTATAGACACTACAATATGGTGCAATCATTAAATAAATCGATTTCTATAATCTTTCCATAGTACGATGTCGAAAACCATTTAAAATATTGGGATTCTATAAGTTTGGAAGTTTTTTTCACAGAATATTTGAAACTATACAAATGAAAGTCATTTTTAAGATAAATTATAAAGCCAGAAGTGTCATGAAAGAGATCTATTATTTCAATTGTCACTCCTACTGTTAAAGTTTAAACAAAATGATTTGATTAGTTTTTACTCCTTTTTTGGTTTTTATGAATTTTTTGAAAGAATAAACAGGAGTGACAATACAAACTATAGGAAGCGAAACATTAGAGCCTCGATTTTTTGGTATTAAATTTTATCCATGCATCTCTTTTAGTTAGAAAAGGTCCTTATTTATTTTTGAAAAACGTTTTCCTAATAACACTTTACCAAGCATCTCTTTTGTATCATTATTGCCTGACACCTTGGAATTGATAGCATCATGTATATCATGGTTTTCTTTCACAGTATAAGCCAACTGTAGCGAGTAGATTGTTTAATCGTTTATCGTTCACCTAAATTCTTTAAATGTAACACATGCAATATGAAATAAAATAAAAATTGATCTAGACATGTTATGTTCCTACTTTGCTATTGTGGGAAATAGGATTACGGTGTTTGGCATTTAACAATGAATATTCTCATTGCTTACTGGTGACAATGATTTTAGAATAAATAAGATTCAAAATCAAGAGTTTTTAATAGAATAAGAGACTGGAAATTGTAATTTTGATAAACATTCGTAAAAACAAAATAATTTATAGAAATAATTCAATAGTTTTATTAAAATATCATTAGCATATTATTTACAAATAAAATTATAAAAATCACAGAAAAATTTAACGACAGACATTTCTTGTCTATTCGTATTTAGAAAAGTAATAACAAAAAATTATCAAAAGTTAAAGATTGGTGGACGAAATGTCATAGTTATAAAAATATTCATATGCAACTGAAGTTTCGAAGTAGTGTAATCGTAAACGGGTTAGAAATACAAGGTGATTTAATAGGCACCGTAAGCACCATAAGTACCATATCCATGGCCTAAGCCATAGCCATGGGCAACTGGGGCAATTGGAGCTGGAGCGTAGTGTACTGATGGTCCAACTTTCTTGACTACTGCATTGAAACCATTGTGATCATCTGCTGTGTAGTCTACAACACGCACTGAACCGTCTGGTTCAACTAAAGAGTATTGTCCTTTAACGACATCGCCATCACGTACTTCTGATTGAGATTTAACATCACCAGTATGAGCATCTTTAACTCCATAATTGTAAGAGTATTTTGGATAGGACTGGAATAAAAAATTTATTATTCGAAAAATTTGACTGGAAGGTACATATTATACAAGTAAAATTAGTAATATTACTCACGTAATAATCTAAACCATGACCAGCGGTACCTGCATATCCTAAACCAGTATATCCAGCTCCACCATAAGCCAATCCAGGAGTATTATATCCTGTGATACCATTTCTATATCCCAAACCAGCTGCTCCATGCCCTAATCCGGCTGCTCCATATCCTAGTCCAGTAGCTCCATATCCTAATCCAGCCGTACCATATGCTAAAGCTCCAGATCCGTATCCCAAACCTGCGGCACCGTATCCTAAGCCAGCTGCTCCGTATCCTAAACCAGCTGCTCCATATCCTAAACCGGCAGCTCCATAACCTAAACCATATCCTGGAGCAACACCAGCTGAGGCGACCGCACTAAGTGCTAATGTGCTTAGAACAGCCTATAAATAACACAAAACAATTATTATTTATTAAAAACACAATATTTCAAAATAATTAATGCACACTATTGGTTGATATCTTACAATAAAGAATGCCATTGTTACTTTAAGTGGTTTGTATTTATTTTTGATTCAAAGAACGAATTTAATTGAACTGATGATTGTTTGTAATCAATTCAACGATATTTATACTAAAAATAAATTTGTATTTTAAGGGAGAAATATTATTTAAAACCAAATAAAAAAATAACCTTATATTATTAGATCATGCACAATAATAAATATTCATTTAATTATATTTAATATATTAGCATTCATATAGCCAGTCAATTCATACTATACGATATTGTCTAATTCGTACTTTGCAATAATTTGTGGCATAATTATAAGGTTAATTCAAAGCATTTTTTAAGGTTTGAAATAAAATAATGCAAAATTATTGCTGTGAAAATGGAAATTTTTTAAATTTATAAAATCATATCTTAAGAGAAAAGTGTATCATTATGTATCTGAATTATATCAAAAAAACAATAAGGAACAAATGATAAAAGAATAGAAGTAATAAAGTAATAAAAGTTTAAAATTCCTAAACGTTCCTAACAATTTTTTTTCATATTACATAAAAATTATGTTCGATACCAAGCTATTGAAATATGTACAGCTTGCATTAGAAAACGTGTAAGTAAATATAAAAAAGATTTATCTTATTGTGATAAAATCAATTATCTCTGTAATGGAAAGGGCAAAAAAAAAATTTTTCCCACAATCAATTTAAGATTAAATAACGCCTAATTATGAGAATATTTTTAATTCAATATTTTTGACCGGCCCAGTAGCCAAGTGGCGCTAATACCTTCACACATTAGATAATAAATGTTTGATCAATTATAATTAAAAATAAAAGGGGCGATAAGAACGTATACACCGACTCCACCAACGACATTATAACAATATAATTGCCACCTTGTGCTAGAATGTATCTTTGCGGTCAGTTGGTGGAGTTCTAAAAAAAGGTACAGAGGGTGTGAATTTCTAAAAGGGGGTACAGAGGACCAAAAGGTCTAGGTACCGTGCCGTGGTTGCAGTTTATCTCTTCATATATACTCTTCTTCTATTTTCAATTTAATTGGGAAAAGTTCTATCGGTAAGTTGACATACATTTTGAAATGAGGAACCGTCTGGTTATGTCTAATTATACCATAGATCTAACTACGTTCGTTCAAAAATATGCAAAATATTTTTACTTTAAAAGAATAAAACAAGTAAAAAGTTAAAGAATAAATTTACCTTTTGTATTACTTAATTAGTATAAATCGTAGTTTTATCGTAATTATTTGTCTTTTCCTGAAGATCTGTACAATTTCATTTGGTCATAAATTTGGATGAAAAATGTATAATTAACCAGGATGCGGATTTTATTCACCTTGCTTGGAGCTATCACATAAAATACATATTTTCATGGATTACTAAAGGCGATATTATACATAATAAAAATTAAAAAAAATGGAATTTCTACCTCATTTTTTATTTTATAATTATATAAATAATAAATATGACACGCAAATAGATGTGAGTGTAGGTTGGTCTATATATTTTATAGGTCATTAATATTATGTTTTTAATTTCAAAATTATTACCAAACAAAAAACGAATCAGGACGTGTTGATGAATAGAAAATGTACGTTCAAGGATGTAGTTTTTTTTTTTTGGATTATATATGAATCATTTATATATTTTGTGTTGCTCCACCTGCTAATCAACTGACAAATAAATTAATTATAATTAAAACAATTATATCTTTAGTACCCAATTGAAGGTCATGTGAAATCGTAAATTGAAAGAATTTTCAGTGAATGTTTATTAAGTTTTTTTTTATGTGCATTTATCTTTTAATTGATTGCTTATGATATTGGTTGATGCAGAAATATTTAGAGAAAAAACGGTGTTTCCTTATCCTTGATATTTGATTTTACTTATCTATAATTTACTTTTGATATGGTGGATTTCACGTATAAATAATAGCATAGAGAATTTGTTAAATGAGACTATGAAAATGAGATTGTGATGCAACGAGTTTTCAAAAGTTTTGAAAAGATATTTGCGACAATGGATCTTTATTAAATATTTCTTATCGGGGAGGATAGGGCTCTTTGATAAGAGGCCTTTATAATAAAAACACTATTTTCGCGCACAAATAATACTTATCCAAATGTAATTAAATTTGGTATCACAATTTTGACATTAAAACGGAGGCAATGTCGAACAGTTTCTGAAGATAGGATAGTTTTTACCCTATTTTAATTGTTTTTTAGTCTATTATTTATAAGAATATTCAAGATTATAATCTATAAAAAAATTATTCCAAAAACATAAAGATAAAATGTTGATATGCTGATGTAATATTTTTAATCTATATATTAAACAACTTGATAAAAAACTTCAATGTCTTTGCCTTGCTCTCCTCTATCTCATCCGATTTGAGTGGTTAATAGCTCAAATAAAAGGTCTTACGTCACTGAGTATTCTTACTCGTAACCATCTATCTTCTTTAGAACTATATATATTTGGATAAACAACAATTGGAGATAATAATGCATATTATATAATTTGACATAAAATTATTCAGTGACTCAATACCTGTTATTTGAGTTATTAAACATTTAAAGTGTACGCGTCACCTTTTTATTATGATTTGAATGATTAATATTATCAGGTCACTTTGGAAAATGTCATCCGTTTAGAATTTAAGATTCAAATTTAAGTAATTTAATTATAATAAGCAATTATGTAGCACGTAAGTCCACTAGTTTTACTCTGAAAATTCTTTCTTTTCTTAAAGCTTTTCGATGTAGATTTGCCCAGAAACGATATTTTTCTTCAACGACAATTTGCATACTGCAACATTACATTTTTGAGCACATTAGCTTAACATCAACTTGTAATCTTTATACAATAAGAAATATTTAAATATAGGTAAGTAAAAAGTAAATTATTTAGAAAATACTTAAAAAATTATATTTATGAAATTTACAAAAGAAATACAACATTATTCTATGCAAGAAAATTGTTAAGAAATTAAATAACAAAGTCGTAGTTTTAAAGAACAGAAATTTAAATATACAGCATATGTAGAAAAATAATCAAGAAAACGACTAGCACACTTGCAAATAAAATTTGAGATCGATGATTCAACGTTAATAGAAATACGGTTAATCTCTTAATAAGCACCATTTGCTCCATAACCATAGCCTAAGCCGGCACTCAAACCATAACCATGAGCAATTGGAGCTGGAGCATAGTGTACTGATGGTCCAACTTTCTTGACTACTGCATTGAAACCATTGTGGTCATCAGCTGTGTAGTCTACAACACGTACTGAACCGTCTGGTTCAACTAAGGAGTATTGTCCTTTAACTACATCACCATCACGTACTTCTGATTGGGATTTTACATCACCAGTGTGGGCATCTTTAACTCCATAATTGTAAGAGTATTTTGGATATGCCTAAAATGGTAACAAAAATAACAAATTGAAAAAGTTTTATGTAATTACTATTATCTGGACTCATTAATTTGATCACTTACATAATAATCCAAACCATGACCGTCTGCTGCAGCGTATCCTAAACCATCATATCCTGCACCGGCATAGCCTAAACCTGCAGCTCCATAGCCTAAGCCAGCTGCACCGTATCCTAAACCAATTGCTCCATAACCTATTCCATATCCAGGTACAATACCAGCTGAAGCGATTGCACTAAGTGCTAAAGTGCAGATTGCTGCCTGTAAAACACAAATTATTTATTGACAAACACTCATTTTAAAGAGTTTTATTAGATGTCTTACAATAAAGAATGCCATTGTTATTTTGTAGGGTTGATTGAATTAAAGAAGTAATTTAATTGTACTGATAATTATTAGTAATTCAATCATATTTATACTAAATATTAATTTATATACTGAAAGGAGGGTTTGGTTCTTTTATTTTTTATAAAAAAATGACCTTAAATATTATGCCATAACATATGCATATTCATATTTTATTTACACTTAAAGAATGTTTGATAATATATGTATAATATTCAATTTCTTTATAGGGATATGGTTTTCTAGTTAAGGATTTAATGTTTTGAAATTTCAAATTCGCAGTATATACTTATAGTCTACAATTTTAAAGAGGTATTCATTAAAATTTTATTTTGAAACCACCTGATCAATATTTAGACCCAATAAATTGATGTAATTTCTTTATCTTATATTCAATTGGATAAAAGGGGTGCAAATTTAGAATGCCTTCAAAAAATTTTCTTATTACAAAGTTTTTTAGTTAAGTGATATTATTATTAGATAATTCAGTTAAAAATATATGATAATGATTTTGGGAAAAATTTATTTTCAACTGATAGACGCCGGGGTTCGCAGTTCTCTTGTATTTGATAATAAACTACCTTTTATGGTTTTCTGATATTATGGCTATACAATGTTATTTTTTTCGCACTTTTAATTGGTATTTTTCTAGACCTTTGATTTTATTCCGCGTGAACACATTCTTTTTGCTGAGTGATTTCGTTTCGACGGGACGTCAAAATTTATTATTTGACGAAATTATATTAAAAAAAACAGTATCCAAAATATTTTGCAATCATAAATGCTAATGATAACCACGTTGTCTTTCTATTAGATTGAAAGATAATTAAGAGAAAATCGTAGAAAAATACTTACAAATTTATTGCTACTCCGAAGAATTCTCCACCCTCGACATGTCGAAATCATGTAGACATAAGTACTAATCGCCATCAAGCTGTTTTTTATATTATTATCCACTTACAATTATCAAAATCAAAAGGTGACAGAGTTCTACAAATTGTAGGGTAGATATGTCCAGTCCTATCTTCTGCTGTCGTCAATGCATGCATCAAATCTGGATTCATTAGCATGCATCAGTTAGAAAAATATAGCTTATTATTGATAAGAATATGTTATTTTATGAATATATCCTACAAAATTTTAGTATGCTGTATTAATCCCACAAAAATCGTAATAAAATTGTGCAGTAGAATTTAAAATGAAAGGTATTGATATTTTATAACATGTTTCTTTACTTTCGAAAAACAAATATTTAAAAAATTTCAAATTACGGAAGAGCAGTATTAAGTAATTGTTGGGGGCAAGATATATTTTTCGATAAATATATATAAGTAAAAATTAAGTTTTATATTAAATTAGAATAAAATTAAACATGGATATTTATTGAAATTACTTTGAAAATCCAAAAACTTTTTCTTAATTAAAAAAACATTTATTCAGTACCAAGTCCCAAAAAATTCAGTTTTCACAGAATCTTTTAGAAAATTTAAAAAAGCATACTAAGAAGTTTCCTTGAAACGCAGTCTTTCAATCAGTTGGGTACGAATCACCCTTGGGAACGCCCTAAATCTATATATAGATAGTCTTATTTGATAATATGACTTTAAACAAATGATGCTAGGCACTAATGGTTTAACATTTCTACCATTGACAAAAATTTTAGAATCAGCTCAATAGTCTCAAAATTATCGCCTTCAAAATTAGCTCTGTACTTTAACTTAAGAAGTAGCATTTATAAGCATCATATAAATTTTTTAAGCATTTTCAGCATTTATAAGCATCATTGAAATTATTATCTATAATAGAAATTTAATAAGGCAATTCTATCTTTTTCTTTGTGAACGTCCTTTTCATTTACTTTGTAAAAAATCGATCGGCTTAATTGCATAATTAAAATACGCATTCCTCAACACATTAAAACTACAAAATAACTTGTGCATAATTTTTAATTTTTTGTTTTATTTTATCTTATTATTATTTTTTTTTTTTCATGTCATACCAAAATTTTTGTAGAAACCAATTTCAATAAATTTACATTATTAAGAAATAGTCAAAAATTATAATAAACAAGTCTTCTAACGGTTTAGCTGAGTATTTTAAATTATTTCCTATCAATTATATTGAGAAAAAAAGAAAATTTTTATCTCCAATTTCATGGAATGTTACTTAATTTAACTTAATGACATAATTTAAGTTATTTAACATAAGTTATTTAATTTTACTTTTTATCAAAAGAGGTGTACAGAAGAAGGAAATAATAAATCTTCCGGCGTTTGCAAAACTGATCTCATGATTACATTTTATTATTTTTTGAGCAATTTAAATTTCAGCATGGGTTATATAACAAAATCATGCATTCTATAACAAAGGAAAAAAATGTGTTCAATGTTTAATTGATAAAAAAAAAAAATAATTGATTTAAAAATAATTATAAAGTTTATTTACAAACAGAATCTAGAATAAATAAATTCTTCGAAAATCACAGAATTTGATTGAAAAAGGCAATACAAAAGAGAATACAAGAAAATATGTGACTAGCAAACTTAAATGAAACAGATATGTATTACGCTATTTAATCAATGATCTAACGACTTAGTAAGCACCATATGCACCATAACCATAGCCTAAACCGGCACCCAAACCATAACCATGGGCAATTTTAGCTGGTGCATAGTGAACGGTTGGTCCAACTTTCTTGACTACTGCATTGAAACCATTGTGGTCATCAGCTGTGTAGTCTACAACACGTACTGAACCGTCTGGTTCAACTAAAGAGTATTGTCCTTTAACTACATCACCATCACGTACTTCTGATTGGGATTTGACATCACCGGTGTGGGCATCTTTAACACCATAATTGTAAGAGTATTTTGGATATGCCTAAAATGGTAACAAAAATAGCAAATTAAAAAAGTTTTATATAGTTACTACAATCTGGACTAATTAATTTGATCACTTACGTAATAATCCAAACCATGACCGGCGGCTCCAGCGTATCCTAAACCAGCATATCCTGCACCAGCATAGCCTAAACCTGCAGCTCCATAGCCTAAGCCAGCTGCACCGTATCCTAAACCAATTGCTCCATAACCTAATCCATATCCAGGTGCAATTCCTGCGGAAGCGATTGCACTAAGTGCTAAAGTGCAGAGTGCTGCCTGTAATACACAAATTATTTATTAACAAACACTGATTTTAAAAACTTTTTACATTTGATGTCTTACAGTAAAGAATGCCATTGTTATTCTGTAGGGTTGATTTAGTATTTGAATCAAAGTAGAAATTGAATTGAACTGATAATTATTATTATTAATTCATTCATATTTATACTAAATATTAATTTATATATTGAGGGAGGGTTTGAAATAGTTATATAAAAAATGACCTCAAATATTATGCGATACATATTCATATACATATTTTATTTACACTTAATTAAAGAATTTAGTGTTATATATGTATAATATTCAATTTCTTTATATGAATATGATTTTCTAGTTAAGGACTTAATATTGAGAAATTTCTAATTCGCAGTATATATACTTATAGTCTACAATTTTATTTGCATTTGCAACATAAATATTTGTGTGAATCAGCTTTCGCAATGTTTGAACACGAAATCCATCAACTGACTGAGTGTTCGTATGACATGACTCTTTCACAGTTATGTTAAACTCATCCCGAAATATGTTGTTTAAGTTTTTTTCAAATCTGCAACATTTAATTTTCATAGCACTTGGTCAAAGTTTTGACCCCATTAATTGGCGTAAATTATTTATTTTATATTCAATTGGATAGGAGGGATGCAATTTTAGAATGCCTTTAAAAATTTTTCTTATTACAAAGTTATTTAGTTATGTTTTCGATATTGTGCTTAGGTATATCTACAAATGATTATCACAAATTTTCATTCTGCTTAAAATGGTCTAATTCCTCTCCAATCATTAGATAAAATCAGTGAATCATGAAAATGACTATGGGAAAAAAACTTATTTCCACGTGGTAACAGCCAGGGTTTTCAGGTGTCTTGTATTTGACAATGAACTATATAAAATTGTTATGGTTTGCTGATATTACGGCTTTCCAATGGAATTTTATTCGCCCGTTTTTTATAGATAACCTTTGGTCTCACTCCCCGTGAACTCAGGGATTTTTTTTCGGTATAAAATGCATGAAGCTTCTTTTTCCTGGGTCATTTCGTTTCGGCTAGACGTCAAAACTTATAATTTGAGAAAATTAAAAAAAAAAAGTAAAACCCAAATTTTACAATTTTAAATAATCAATATAACTTTTTAAAGTTAATTATTTATTTAAATGATCGGGCAATCACCTTCAAATTTTTGGAATTTATTTAGACATATTTAAACTTTGTATTAAAAAAAAATCAAGCCTTTTATCAAAAGTTGCCTTGGTGCTCGTACTTCCTTAATAACTCCCCTATTTTAAATATTTATCAACTCCACCTACAATTTCTTCATTCACACTAATCTTACCTGCTTTCTTTATATATTTCCAAAATAAAACAATAATTTTTATTTGATAATGACCTTATAAGTCGAAAGTGCAAATTAGACAAAGTAAAAAGTTTCCATTATTTTATAAATATTTAAAAGTTTTTTAATTATCGAAGAGCTGTTTTAAATTAATGTTCGGGGCGCGATATATGTATTAGTATTAATTAAGTTTAAGGTAGTTGAGTCGGAGAATGACTTTCAAAGGATTTTAATTAAACTTCTCTTGATTGTTTTTTAATTATATAAAAATAAAAAATTAGACTCTTGTCTGATAGAAATTGACCAGTCTAAAGTTGAGAAAAACGAGATAAAAGTTTTTTTTTTAAATTTTAACATGGCCTCTTATGGAAAAATATCATTTATTTTCAATTTTTTCACATAAAATAAAAACTATTCTACATAATTCAAAGAAAATTTAAGATATTATAGAAAGGAAAGTTAGGAATCACATAAAATCGGGTTGAATTGACCACGTTGTTTAGAGAAAAAAATAAAATAAGTAAACATTAAAAATATTATTAACATGTATATACTATAGTAAGTGTATGCATAAATTGTACATAGTAAATGTTAAAGCTACAATACGTTATAACAATATAATAATATAGATATAGATTACGGTTTAAAAGTGTGATTAAAAATTATAGAAGTTTGAAATCCGATGGAAACGCAAGATCATATGATAAAAATGAAAGCAAAAATAAATAACGGGCGATCTGAGTTTGGGAATTAGGAGGTGATGAGTTTTTAAGGGTAAAACACGTTTTATCTCGATTTCCAGCAAAACTAGAAGTCCTATAGAAAAAAGATAAATGGCAAAGTTATAGGCAATAATAAGATCTGTAACTTTTGTATTTACACTTTTTCACATATTAATTTATTCACCTTATTTTGAATAAATATCGAAAAAGCATCCTAATTTTCAATCGAAAAATTTTGAAGTTATGTGTAAAAGTGTAATTATAAAAGTTATAGATCTTATTATTACTTACAACTTTGCCATTTAACTTTTTTCCAAAGGACTTTTGCCGGAAACTCAGATAAACCGAATTTTACCCTTAAAAACTCAACCCTTCCTACTTCCCGAACTCGGATCACCCGTAATTTATATTTCCTTTCATTTTTATCATATTATATCATATTATTCCGGTTCGTAGTAATTTCATTCTAATATCATTTTTTTTCGCTTTCAAAAATTATCTACTCTGGTATAGTATTCCTGTACGTATTTAAAACTACAAAATAATTTTACATGTTTCTTTGCGTACGGTTTATTTTATTTTATTTTTATTTTTTCATTGTATACCACATTTTTTGTATAAAATGAATTTAAAGTTAAGCATGCATTCTATAACAACATCGATCGCTGATAATGCGCTTAAGATGAAACTCTGGAAAATTGAAAAGAAAGCAAAGGGAAATAATTTATTCAATGTGTAATTGATAAAAAAGAAATATTTTATTTAAAAATAATTATAGTTTATTTACAAACAGAATCTAAAGTAAATACATTCTTCGAAAATCACAGAATTTAAATATAAAAAAAAAAACGCAATACAAAACCGAATACAAGAAAATATGTGACTAGCAAACTTCAATAGAAGAGATCGGTGATACACTTTTTAATCAATGATTTAATGACTTAATAAGCACCATATGCACCATAACCATAGCCTAAGCCGGCACCCAAGCCATGGGCAATTTTAGCTGGTGCATAGTGAACGGTTGGTCCAACTTTCTTTACTACTGCATTGAAACCATTGTGGTCATCAGCTGTGTAGTCAACAACACGTACTGAACCGTCTGGTTCAACTAAAGAGTATTGTCCTTTGACTACATCACCATCACGTACTTCTGATTGGGATTTTACATCACCGGTGTGGGCATCTTTAACTCCATAATTGTAAGAGTATTTGGGATATGCCTGAAATCACCACAAAGTTAATTATTATACAGACATCAATATAACTCCCGTAAGTTTTACGGATTTATCTAATAACTCACGTAATAATCCAAACCATGACCGGCGGCTCCAGCGTATCCTAAACCAGCATATCCAGCCCCAGCATAGCCCAGACCTGCGGCTCCATAGCCTAATCCAGCTGCACCGTATCCTAATCCAGCTGCTCCATAACCTATTCCATATCCAGGTACAATACCAGCTGAAGCGATTGCACTAAGTGCTAAAGTGCAGAGTGCTGCCTATAAAACACACAAAAATTTTTAATAAACACTGATTTTAAAAACTTTTATCGGTTGATGTCTTACAATAAAGAATGCCATTATTATTTTGTAGGGTTGATTTTATATTTGAATCAAAGTAGTAATTTAATTGTACTGATAATTATTATTAATTAAATCGTATTTATACTAAATATTCATAAATATATATTAAAGGAGGAGAACTTTTATTTTTTAATAAAAAATGACCTTAAATATTTTGGCATGCATATTTATTTGGAACATTTATTAAATAATATGCGTTGGATAACATGCATGTTAATTATCAATTTCTTTATTCAAATACTATATGTATTCTAATTATCGCAGTAGCGAGACAGGTATTTCAAAATAATCACTGAATTTTCCAAGTAAAACAGTTAAATTATTTTTTGTCTTATTTAAACGGTGACAAATATACTTTCTACAGAAATGACAGATATAAAGTCAAATAAATATAAGGAAAATGAATATAATTCTTTATTTTCGAAAGTCTTGTATTTATATATATTTTTTTATTATCTGATTTTTTTTAATTTTTTTATTTATTTTTTTTTTTTTTGGACCAGAGTAAAAGCCTTTAAAAATGGTAAAAAGTGAAACAAAATTATAGTAGAATAAAACCCATTGCAAACAGAAGAGAATATAACAAAAACGAAAGAAAAAAAAGTAACGTGCGATCCTTGGTCGGGAAGTAGGACAGGGTGAGTTTTTAAGAGTAAAACGTGGTTTATTTCGGCAAAACTATAAGTCCTATGTGGAAAAAATAAATGGCAAAGTTGTAGGTAATAAAAATATTTACAATTTTTGTATTTACACTTTTATCACAAGGTAAGTTTTCACCAAATGTCGTGAAAAAAATTTTTTTTGTAAGGTATAAAAATAAAAAACCAAAAATTTGTTTATATCAATTTTTCAGATAAATTTTGAAGTTATGTGGAAAAAGTGTTAAGTTGTAGATCTATTTATTACCTACAGCTTTGCCATTTATAATAACTTTTTCCATAGAACTTGTAGTTTTGCCGAAAATCGTGATAAATCGTGTATGACCCTTAAATACTCATCCCCTTCCACTTTACGATCTCAGATTCCCCGTTAATTATTGTTCCTTTCATTTTTGTCATATTCGCTTCAGTTTCCAATGGGTTTCATTCTACTATAATTTTTTTTGGTTTCAAAATTTTTCGACCTTCTAAATCTTAAGCATAAGCCCATTGGAAATCGCTGTGAGTTAGCAATTAATTAGACTTCGAAGAGAAATAAAATGGAGTAAACCTAATATACTACTTGCTCTATGCTCTGTAATTATGGTTCGAATATTTTCAACTACCTCTAATTAAAACAAAATGTCTTTTCATAAGGATAATGATAAGCGGAGACTGGTAGAAGAAATATAAGAAAAATAAATCTATTTTTTTGTTTCGTTTATAAAACGTATAATGATTAAGAAATTACCTAGGCATTATTTGCCGATTTGTAGTAGGTATATCTTAAACAATAAAACATTTCAAAATCATAATTATTCATAGATCACCATTTTACCTCAATAATAATATTATTAATAGGAATATAATAATTGATTTAATATATAATTTGATATCAAATCATATTGGAGGTATTACCCATATTTTATCCAGGTAATTTTTTATAAATTTTTAATCTATAAATCGTGTTGTAATTATTTTGTATAAACATGTAAATATTTAATAATAGTTCCTGAATTATATTATAAATATTATTATTGGGTATTGAATTTGTAATAATTACATATTGAAATTATTGGTTTTGAATATTTATAAATAATATGGATAATATAAACAATTTAATAAGCATTATAATGTATACACGGAGAATTATTACTTAATATATTAGAAAAATATTTATTTTACAAAGCTTTCCAGTGTATAGGATCAAATTGTTAAATTCCACAAAATTGTTTATATTTTGTTAATTTTAAACTAGACATTGCTGTATCATTGGATAAGAGTTATACTTTAGTCCAAATATATCAACGCAATTGGGCGAAACATGTCATCATAGTAAAAAGTTAGACATTAAGATTACAAGTGGATTTAAGCACGTAGTATTCGCTTTTCTGATGTAATTTTTCGATTTTTGAGACATGAAATTTTTTCAAATACTTTCATTTCTATTAAAAATCAAAAGTCCAGGAAAATGGACAAAAAGTTCGGGAAACGTACAGGATTTCATTCCGGATTTTCATTGAACTTCACCTCTCTGGTATTTTTGTATCCCTAATTTTGTGATTGAGACATCTTTGCAGGTTATTAAATCAATTTTCAATAATTTAGTAAAAAGATAATTTATCATCTTATAAAAGTATAAAATAAGAATTAAACGCCTAGATTTCAACTAATAATAACCTGTGCTCTCAAATCTTAGTTTCGATACATTAAAATATTTTATTTAAATTACTTTGCTTAGGTTGGTTCATACTCGGATATTGTATTTATTGCAGTATAAATTCGCCGTGTATATTTCAATCATAATGGTATTGTATAATATAATAACTAAATTAAATGATTGAAATATAATTAAAATAACTTAATATTATGATAAATCCAATTCACGAACTTTATCAAATATCTTATTGCAAATAGGGATGCCTCAAGGCATGAGTAGCTTGTTAAATGTATTTATTCGATTTATTACGTGAAAAAATTTTCAAAATATTATTGGGATTTGAATAAAATGTATTGATAACAATTTTCTTGAAACAATCCCATTAAGCTAAGAGTTTTTACAGGCTACAAATTGGGTAAAATAACTTTCTAATTAGTAATTCATTTTAAGATATACGTAAAAGATCCAGTTTAAATTTCGAGATCATTAATCATTCATACGTCAAAATTGTTTTTGATACAAGGGATGTTTTCGATGAAAATATTTTCGATGCTTTCGAATTATTAAGTAAACGGCGTCGGAAAAAGGATGTTAAAATTTAGTTACAAATGATTACATCTCAAAGTTTATATTATAAATGATAATATTTTAAAAATTTACATGCATAATGGTCTACAAAAAGCAAATGTATGGGCACCGTGCATTAAAATGTTTTCATTCATTTCTATGGATACGAAATAATACTTCATCAATCAAATGGCATATAAGTCTGTGAATGATATATTATTTAGCATTTGAAATTTTTCAAAATTTATTAACAAATTTAGATAATTAATTATTTATATTTGTAATTAAAAACTACCAATGCAATTTATTCGCCAAATGTCATTTTTTATATTTATTCGATAATTTTTGTTGGACATTTTCTATACAATTTACATATAAACAATTGAACAAATAATAAGATTTTGTAGAATGTAAATATTTTATTAGAAATTTTAAATACTCGTGGCGCATTAATCAATGAAAAAGTCCGTTCATCCGTACTATGCACGGATACGCACGTTTCAATGATTTAAGTAAACCGCTGTAATCGAAAAGTATGTTAAATTTTAAATCCCTTAATTAAATAGTTTATATTATATACCCATCATTTTGGATAATTTCTTCTAGTTAGTGTTATAATGCTATTTATAAGGTTTTATTTTTTATGTAGGGTTTTCCATTGATACTGTAGGATGAGCACTCTGAATAATACGAAATCAACATAATTAATATTGTTTTATTTCACAAATGTAATTAAGTTTTGTGTGAAATTTCTGGATTGTGTGCATAGAATTCGGCTTTGAAAACATCCTCAAAAAATAATCTAGGTGTGTAAAATCACATGCTCATGAGCATCACTGGCCGATACATCTCCAATATCCACAGCACTTCGCACTGTCCTTCGACTCCTTGCTAGCTTTTTGTAAAGTAAATTCACGCAATAAATTTTCATAATGCGACGTATAAGCAATCAATTACCATCCAAAATTAAACTCGAAGAATTAAAAACTAAGCTAAAACTTGCAAAGTAACCCAAAATTACATAATAGGATATTGAATAAACAGAAAGTAGGAACGCATTGGACATTTGTAATTAATAAAAATGATTTATTATTATTATATTTTTAACAAATTAATTTGTAAACCATATGTGTTACCTATTTAATAATAAACATTCTTTAACCAATCAGACCACAGAAATATTTTGTAAATAACTATTTTAATATTGATATCTTCATGGTTATTGCAATTCTAATTATTTTTTTTACATACCTGTGTAATATCGCAATGATAATAAAATTTTAATTTGTATTATGAAATTATTGTCAAATTCGATTGATTCTTGAATATTCACAGAAATGAGTGATTACGACCTGCTTTTCCTAGGTACTTTGTAATAGCAACGTGTAGACATTCATTCCATTCTGGTTCATGTTGGTCTATTCTATTTATATAATTATTTTCGTCTAAAAAACTTTTGATTGAACTTGGCTATGATTGGAATCAGTATTATTGAAAAAAATTTCCCTATTCATGCATTTTTCTTTAAATCATAAATGGGACGAAAAAATTTGCACTTTGTTGGTGAAAAAAATCTATTTATATTAAATCTATAGTCGTATTAAGTACACCACTTATAACTCAAAAACGGCTGGCCCAATTTTTATGATAGTTTTGTTTTTCATATATAGAATATATAATGGGTTTAAGGTTAATTTTCATTCCCTAAGCAGGAGATAGAGAAACGAAATTTTTTTATTACTAGTTCTCACTTGAAGTTTGTTGCAAATTTTATTTGAATCATTTCCATCGAAACGAAAACTTAATTTCAAATTCAAAATTAAATTTATCTCCTCTCTTTATCTCTTCTCACTTGCAGTATGTCGAACTATCAACTATATACAGTGCGCATATCGGATTGTTCAAGTATCACCGTAACCATTCATGGTTCTGTAAATCCATATACTTTTCATAAAGTATAGAAGTACCTCGACATATCGGATGTATATATATACAAATTTTGTGTTATGGGTGTCACATACCAAACACCGACTGCAACAGACCAAATACCGGGTATAACAGGCAAAATACCGAGCTAATCATTCCAAATACAATACCAAATACATGGTGCAACCAAAAACCGGGGGACCAATAAGAAATGATTTTCTGAAATTCTACTAAATAAGTGCAAAACGTGGCCAAAGTTTGTATAGAATAACGCGATTCCATAGTCCAATCTACTTTAAATTTTGCATTTAATCGATGTATCGGTATGATAAAATTAGAAAATTGTATTTTTTTTTTTACTTTTTTATGTAAAAATTGTTACAGCAACGCGTAACCGGGTCTGCTAGTAAATCATAAAAGGACAATTTCTCACAATTTAAAAAAAGTCAAATTCTATTTAATATTAGATCATCAGTTTTTTCAAGGAAATGGACATATTAGTAATCTTATGTATCAAATATTTGGGTCTAATTCAAATAATAAAAGTTGTATAATCGATAAAATTAATAAACTGGAATTTTTTTACATAAATATTTCCAAACTTTTCATTTGACAAATTATGGACATCTCAAAAAAATTGTTTATAAAAAAATAGAACATACTTCGGTTTAACATTTAAATATTATAGTTAATATATTTACAAACGTGCATGTCAAAAAAAGTTTTTTTCATTACATAAATAATAAGAATTCAACTTTTAGTATAAATATCATTGAAGTATTACCTACAATCATCAGTTCAATTAGATCAGTTATTTGGTTTAAATAAAAAACACAACCCTACAAAGTAACAATGGCATTCTTTATTGTAAGAGACTTTAATTAATAATTTATTAACAGTTTTTAAAATCAGGGATTCGTTAACGAATTTTTGTTTTGTGATTTGCAGGCTGCTCTTTGCACCTTAGCACTTAGTGCCATTGCTTCAGCTGGTATTGCACCAGGATATGGATTAGGCTATGGAGCTGCTGGATTAGGATACGGAGCAGCTGGATTAGGATATGCTGGCGCAGGATATGCTGGTGCAGGATATGCTGGTGCAGGATATGCTGGTTTAGGATATGCAGGAGCTGCTGGTCATGGTTTAGATTATTACGTAAGTAATCAGATTAATAAGAGAAATTAATAGTATTTTTATAAAAGATTTTATATTTCTTACTTTTGAAACCATTTTAGGCATATCCAAAATACTCTTACAATTATGGAGTTAAAGATGCTCACACCGGTGATGTAAAGTCCCAATCAGAAGTCCGTGATGGTGATGTAGTCAAAGGACAATACTCCTTAGTTGAACCAGACGGTTCAGTACGTGTTGTTGACTATACAGCAGATGATCACAATGGTTTCAATGCAGTAGTGAAGAAAGTTGGACCAACAGTACATTATGCTCCAGCTCCAATTGCTCATGGACATGGTTTAGGTGCTGGCTTAGGTCATGGCTATGGCGCTTATGGTGCTTATGGAGCTTATTAAATTAGTAAATCTGTTTATGTTTACAGATTATTTCCCACCTCGTTTATTCCTGTAAAAATGTTTCTATGATCGTTTACCTCTTCTTATACTTAAATATTTATGTATAAAACCATTTTCATAAAATGCTGTTGTCTTAAACATGTTTTTAAATTTGTATATTTTTATTTTCTGTAATAAATATGTGTATTTCTTTAAGAAGTGTTTTATTGATGAAACAAGCGATCTAAATGTTTACAGTTAAATTTTGGTTGAAGTATTTGGAATTATTCGTTGTACCTCAGTTTTGTAGTTTGGTCTTGTTATAATAAAAAATGATGTAATGTTTTTTAGTTGGCATTAATTTATAACTACTTGGTATGAAAGTAAAGTTTCAGTAGAATATAAAATAATGTAAAAATATTAATTAAATATATAAATAACTTTGCAAAAACTTATATTCCTTAAGGTAGCTTGGTAGCCGCAATCCGAAATCAAATAAAAGACTTTATTTTTTTTTTTTTTTTACCAATAAATATACGAAGCATGATATAATAATTGATAAAAATTCACATAAGAATTTAATTGATATAATTTAGCACGGACTATAATTAAATATTTAAAATAATGTAATAAATAAAATATTATTTGACAAGTACTCAATTGTCACTAGATAATACCAACTTTAAATGATTTTCAAAACATAACCCTGAACTGTCAACTTTATTTTTTATATCGTAAATTCTTTATTTATTTTTTTTTTTTAATTTTAAGATAAATAAATAAATTATTTCGTTAGAAAATACATTTAATATTATAAAAAATAATTTTTATATTTATTAATGTTCAATATCCTTTGGTTGTTATATATTATTTATAAGTGTATTAAAAACGCTAGTTACTATTTTTAATTGGCGCACTTAACGGATCCATCATTTTTTCCCTAGTAAATATGGAGAAGAGAGATAGAAGACACATGTCAATATTGAAAAATTAATTACATGGAAGACGTGGTAAATTATTCTGAAATTTTTTCAGAGTATATTTGGGATATAGTTCTATCAATTGAAAAGTTTTTTTTGCGGGGTCAACTTTGCTAATTTTCTAAAATCCTTCCATTTCCGGTATTATTGAACAAGGACACTCATAAGAGCTCGTGTATTTTTGGTAAACTTTAATTAAATATATCTCGTAAACGATGTGGTAAAAAATCTGATTTTTTATTGTATAGGTGCATTTAATTATAATCTTTCGAATAAACACCAAAAAATATTGAGTTAACTTTAAGTCATTTGGGTACCAAACTACCTTAATCCAAATTATCCTAAATTAATAAATAGTAAAAAATTTGTTCTATTAAAAAAATTTATTTTTATGCTTTCATAAAAATCTTCAAAAGCATCAAATACTACAAACCAAATGTTTTGGCAATTTTGTTTATTTTTTAGTCACAATTAACACTTATTGTGCACTTTGATAATCACAGGAAGAGAATTTCATTACACTGTTTACGATACTAAAGTATAGATTCTTATAGAGAAGCTTATATCAGAGAGTATTAGATTCTTATTCGAATATTAATAATAAGCTACCCTTTATGATGGAAACAGTTACTATTGGTAAGTTTATTTGGTTAAATGGGTTACTGGCTGATGATTTCCATTTATACCTCATAAAAAATACCAAATTAAACAAAAAATGAAAATAACAACTAGCATTGTTAATAGTTTCTGTTTTCGTTTTTGAATTATCTTGATACCGGATAGAAAATGGACGAATTAGGTGATCCTTAAAGTTATCAACAAAGTTATTATTATCTATTATTATTTTCAAATTGTATCATCTAGTAAATAAATAGTTTTATTCAATTTTTGTGTACTTTCTGTCGATTTTCTCTAAGATGGAATATTCCAAAATAGGGTTGGGTGAGTGGATGTGTACTGTTGAAGATATAAAATCTTTACTTGTGGTTTGCAATATCTTGGACTCGTTTCAAGCGAGTAATCGTAAAATTCGTATTACTCTGATATATATTTAGCATTAAATATTAGAAAACCCGAAAATGAGATAATCATTTTAAAAAAATTTCAAAAAAGTTAAATAACCCATAATAATTTACAATTTCGACCAAATTTGTTACTTCAGATGCAGATATTGTCCAATTAGTACTGGTACCCATAGGCAGACGAAAATTTCTGAAAGTGTGCTCTTCGATTTTTGAACCCGTAATAGGTATTTTGATTCGATCCACAAGCTGAGAATTGACGGATATTTGCAATTGTTATAGGAAGATCTCAAAAAAATAAATGAAAAAATATTTTCTCCAACATATAACAAAAAGGATTTTCCTTTATCCGACAACATTAATATAATGTTATTTTTCAAACTTTTCCGGTTGTTGGATAACGGAAATCTGGTTTTATCACGTGAAGAAAGAAGTGGGTTTTTAGATTGATGATATACCTACATTATATACCTACTATAATAAGATAAAAATGGATGTCTGTCAATTCAAAGAAAGTGGGTACATTTCCGGGCCCCGAAAGAGGAAACGATCCACATTTCAGATGAAGGGGCAACCTGCCAATAATTTCTTCGGCCAAAATTCGACCATAATCACTCAAAAATGAATCTCACTGCCTTAAACAAAACAGTATATTTAACAAAAGAGTATGTATGCGTGTGTGTGTGTGTCGTAGTGTGTGTAATGTTTTTTTATTGATTTAATGTATTATTTATGCATAATTTTCCAAATTATGCATACAAACAGCATTCTCCTGTCCTTCTCTACATTAACTATAAGTGTGTAAAATTTCAAGCTCCTCCGCCCGCTCAATTTTTCGTAAAATGGGACACAGTTTTTTCTTCACGTATTAATAGATAGATAAGCTGAATAATTCATAGAAATAACGACTGAATTGTATTCGAAATACCAAAAATATCTTATATACGATAATATAAGCTATTTTATTTACTCGAATATTTCAAATCAAAATTCTAAGCAAACTAAAGAGGTTTCTTACAGTTACAAACATTAAAAGTATAGCTATAAATCAAAATACTGATTTTCCAACATCCAATATTTGGATATTATATGTGTTTTAGGTAAATATTAAAAATTAATTACTAATTATTTTAGGTAAATTTTAATCATCAATATAGAGAAAAATATAAATCAATTCATAAATAAATAGAAATAAATATATTTATTGGCATATTTACAGATAACATTATATAAAAGTTATTATACAAAATAAATACAAGAAAATGACAACAAAGTATGTATTGAGTTCAATTAAAATCGTCAAGATTAAGCGTAATCCGCGAATAATTCAACCAACAAAATTCATGATCGTTGTTATATTTATGATGAATACATTGAGATCGGCAGTAATCTGTTTATATAATCATATTTGGCAAATCAATAAGCTCCATAACCATGTCCTAAGCCAGCACCTAAACCATAACCATGAGCAATTGGAGCTGGAGCATAGTGTACTGATGGTCCAACTTTCTTGACTACTGCATTGAAACCATTGTGGTCATCAGCTGTGTAGTCTACAACACGTACTGAACCGTCTGGTTCAACTAAGGAGTATTGTCCTTTGACTACATCACCATCACGTACTTCTGATTGGGATTTCACATCACCAGTGTGGGCATCTTTAACTCCATAATTATAAGAGTATTTTGGATATGCCTAAAATGATAACAAAGATAAGAAATTTCAACCATTTTATATAAATAACATTAACTTCACTCATTAATTTAATAACTCACGTAATAATCTACACCATGATCAGCAGCTCCTGCATATCCTGCAACAGCATATCCTGCGCCAGCATATCCTAATCCAGCGGCTCCGTATCCTAATCCAGCAGCTCCATAGCCTAATCCATATCCTGGTGCAATACCAGCTGAAGCAATGGCACTAAGTGCTAACGTGCAGAGAGCTGCCTGAAAATCACATAAACAATAAATCGTTAATGAATCACTGATTTTAAAAACTGTTATTAAATTATTAGTTAATGTCGCTTACAATAAAGAATGCCATTGTTACTTTATAGGGTTGTTTTACTGTTTGAACCAAAGAACTGATCTAATTAAACTGATAGTTGTAGATAATAATTCAACGGTATTTATACTAAAAGTTGAAAGGTGTATTGAGTTGAGGGAGAGATATGTTTTGTTATGAAGAAAAAAACTTATTATTTTTTTGTCATGCATATTCATAATAAATATTTACTAAGAATAAAGAAATTGGTATGTTAACATTCTGACCAGTCTATATCTAATAATGCAGGTTTTATAGGTTTTTATCAGTTTTTTTTCTGTCGATCATTTTTTACAGGTTTTTTTACTGTTTGTGTATTTGACACAATGTGATTTAATCAAAAAATTAATTTTTTCTTGTAATCATTTGACGAAATACACAAACATTGAAACAATTTTATTTTGTTCATTATAATAATAAAAAATTGCTCTCTCAGCTTAAAATTGAGTCGTTACATTGGCCAAAAAAATTATTTGAGTTTTAATTAAGGATTGATTTTTGCTTGTTAGTTAATTTTTTAAGTCAGTTCTATTTTTTGACGAACAATTTTTATTTTTGAATTCTTGTGTACAAGCACAAAGGTATGCTTTATTTCCTCTTGCCCTTTTTCCTAAAGTGATCTTTTCAAATTTTAATTAGATCAAATTTTAAGTACCCTATCAAATAAAAAAAAATTTTTTCCAAATTGGACTCATCTAATTTTTCCAAATCAGAGATTTAATTACCAAAAGTTTGTTTTACACAATCGCCTCCCCCGTTCCCCGTCATTGTATCCTAATCTATTATATACCTACCCCAACCTTCCATGAAAAAGTGGGGCGAATATAGAACCTACTTTTTAGTCAATTAAAAATTAAAATAAGTTATATCATTATCCCGAAGATTTTATATAAATTGGACAAGAGATCGATCTGTCAACAATATCTATAAATATAATAATATTCAGTAAATTTTAAAGTGGAAATTGTATCTTGTAGTTGTTGAATTCGTGTGAAAAGTCAAGGGAAACAGAGTAAGATAGTCAAAGAAAATCGGTTAAATATATTGCATGTTAACTGTAGAAAAAACTGAAGAAAGACAAACTACATTCGTCGCTATTCACTCGAACAATTATTCGACACTCAAAAAATTTACGTCGCTTTTGTTAGCAATTGGGTAGTTTACCATAATTGAAAATACTTCAAAATATTGATATCTTTAAAAAAGTAACACAAAATAGTTTTTTTTTTTCAAAATAAACCTTTTTATTCCTGTTAAAACGCTGTCTGGTATTTTGGTGACCGGTATATAATATCGAGAATACTGAAATAACACATTCATGATAACTTTTTGATTGAACTGACAGATATAACTTATAATTTTTACCAAAATGACGTCACACCATGGTAGCGCCTAGTATTTTTGGTCACGTGATATGAAAATAATATTTTAATTTTCAGATAATAAATTAATCATCATGTGCGTTTATGACGCAAATCCAGAATATTTAAGAATTTTTCTACATAAATTTTTCTCAAATTTCATGTTTTATTTTTCTCTACCGACAATTAAACAGATGGATTATGGTTAATTTGTTTGTTCTAAAAAATGGGAATACTTAACATTGATTGTAAACAGACATCATATTTACGATCTGTTTGACAAATTATTTCTATTTATCTTATATTATATTGATTTATTATTCATATAACGATTACAAATGTTCAACAAATAATAACAATAAATAAATAAATAAAAAAAAAAGGTAATTTAAAATTACAATTGTTATTAATAATAATAAACATATTACATTCTTTCCCACATATTCAATTGCATAATTACATATATAGACCTATGTGTATAAGTAAATTACATAATCATATTATTACTGATTGCTACTATTTACAATATATTATGTATGTATGTGTATTACACCTATTATTTGTAAGTACAATATTGTAAAATTACGCTTAAATAATTATTATATTAGTTTATTGTAACACATGATTTCATATAATATTTATGTATCAAACTTATAAACAATGTAGGAGAAAGACATAGTTTACTGACGTTTGGGATTCGAGTTCCGCTTGAGTATCACAAACATTTATTTTTGAAAAAGTGGTATGGTAAAAAGGAAGTGGTAAAAAGGATCTTGAAAGGCTCTGTCGCCAGACATATGTCTCCTCTCTACTACTTTTATCTATGGTAATTAAATAGAAGTGTAACAAGATTCATTGCTTGTATAGTTTGCTATAAATCATTCGATACTGTCGAACTCTTCTAGAGAAATATGGTGTTCCCAAGAAATATAATATAACATCACAATTTCAATCAAAGGATGCTTGAGACCGGAAGACTTTTTGTCACCCAAGCGCTATAATAGAATGCTGCAGCTTTTATTGAGTTTTCTAATAATTTAAGCAGGTAATCTCTAATTCGCATCACATTTTTTACTTGATTTTTTCTAAGAAGCTTATTTTTTCAATTAGCTGTAATCCTAAACTAAACGCTCATTGTTTTGATTGCAGAAACATAAGTAATTATTAACGTAATTTACTCCAGAATTAAACCAAAAACATTGAAAACATACAATGACTTGGAAAAAATGCACTTAACTGTATACATACTTTATATATTGCATTGTTAGCATGCAGGATCTTGGTTGCTAGATTTGTATGCAGAACGAATGAATATGGACATTTACAGCGATTAAAGTAAATTAATATTCAATTGACAAAAAGTGATCTTAAGATACTTTAAAAAAAAAAAAAGAAACAAATTACTTTTATTTTTATTACACTTACGAATTATCAATCCACCTAGATCAGGCATCTAAAAATAAAATAAACCTATGAGGTACAGTATGTAAAAGACTACGATTCTTGAGTTAATGAAGAAGGCTATTATTGTCAGAAGGCGAAAGAATATAATTTATGTTATCGTTTCAAACATTATGGTTACAAATGTCAAAGTTGTATTAAGAAATTGATTTTTGAGCAAAAATTTAAAATCATCAAGTCCGTAGAAGATGCCTGTCCGGATGAGATGACTAGTCGTAGGGTACTAGCAGCACGTGTAAAGTGATTTTGAAATTAAATCAAAAAGTAAACATGAAAATTGTCATAAATCCCTAGTTATTCATTTCTATGTTGCCCTGTCTTCCGATTGATAAACGAGAGATTGCCACATTCGGTCTGTTAAAGATGGATACAACAGAGTATGCTCTTCTATGCAGCTCTAAGAAATAACACCAACTGTATGTCAAAGCTCAGTACCAGTTCCATTTTAATCCTAGACAAAGGCTATTATAGATCGAATACCTTATACGGTCAAAGAGTATTTAAGTATTACTCTAACCTTTGAAATGCACATAGCCAAAAAAACAACAAAAACTAACATTTCCTCCGAACACCTCAGGAAAGATGGCCAGTCGAGATAAACAGAAATTTTATTTTATATTTGTTTTCATCGATTGAGATTTTATTGATTACTTTTTTGTTATTTTGTATTTTAATTATTAAAGAATGGTTAAATATAAATATATTTCAAAAAACGCCAATAGTTTATTTTTGTAACTTTTTCTAAAACTACGCCCGTCTCCCCCGGACTTACCCTACATATCGCATAAATACATAGATTCTTTATACTTATATAGGTTTGGAGTTTAGTGTCTTTTGAGGACGTACAATGTTTAAATGGTTTGTACGTGTAATTTAACGATAAGGTAGAGAATTCATTTAATAAGAGTACATGATTCATTTGTATACGTATAACAAATATTGTGTTGTGATTTAAAGTAAATTAATTTAAAAAAGTCACAGCGATTGATAATATTGATAGAAATATTCAATTAAATAATTATATATGTAAATATATTTAAGAAATGAACAATTTTTCATTCATAATTACAACGTTCTACATGAACTGTTCTAAGAAATAAGAAAAATTTATAATTTATTATGAGTTTATATATTAACGTTTATTAACATTTATGTTTTTTTATTGCACATATTAAAGCCACAAACAAAATTATGGTACAGGAACCGGTCGAATTTTAACTTGCGATGGAACTAACGACCTTTAAGTTAGATATATGACACACTAGTTTTTGATAATAAAAGTTTATAATTATTAGATTATATAAAAAGGTGAAACCACACTATGCGATTCAAAAAAACAATGATTGAGGCATAATTTACAGGATTTTTAACGTAATTTTGATATTTATTATGACCTTGACATTGATTTTAAAAGCCAACTTTGTTTTTTTAAACAAAAACCCCCTTCTAAATAGAAATCTCAACCTCTATTTAAGAACCCATAAGCCACATATTTGGACGCACTAAAACCATAAACCTATATATAAGATAGTTTTACTCACCTATTATGAACATAAGTGTGCGTTATACAAAATTTAGATTTAAATATAATTATAAAGATTATATATAATAAATTTTCAAAAATAGAATCAAAATTTTTTAATTTTATACGCTATTGGATACATCCAAGAATTCAGCAAAAACGACAGTTAAACACATTAATCTGTAAGCTGAAAGTGTTCGTTTCGTTCAACGCCTATCATTTTTGACGCTAGTGTATCATCATTATTAAGAATACAAAGCTTAAAATTATATCTAACTGCTTTTATTTAGTAAAATAAATTTCTAAAAGAAACGATAATAAATTAAACTCTAAGTTGAAAGCAAGGTTCTTCGCAATGAAAAGTTACTCCATAAGCAATCAAATTTGTTCACTCTGTATTTGATAACTTCTAGTAATACTATACATATATCTTAACTACAATTTAAGTAATCATTACATATTTAATATAATTATTACAGTCGGATATGAATTTATAATAATATTTATTATAAAATACACAAAAAAATGCAAACATAAAAAAAAAAAATTAATAAAACAAGTAAATAACGAACATTATAGGTATTATGTGTTTCATTCATGATTTATTAATTAGATTAAATATTTTTAGTGAAAATTATTAAGAAACCAACCATATAGTATAAAAAAAAATGTAAGTCAATGTCAGGACGCAGTTAAAAAAACAAAAATCAATTAATTAATAAATTATTACAACTTATAATTATTAATTATAGATGAACAAGTTTATTTTAAAACTAATTAAAGTGTGTAAATTTTTTATTAATAATTTAGAAATAAACATTACGAAAAAATTAAGATTTATTGTTTCCTTAAAATTAAGTAAAATGAAATTTTTTTATTGCAAATTAACCTGGGAATATTTAATAGTATTTTCAATTAAAAATTTCTTTTAGAAATTTTTTTTGGAAATTTATGTTTTTTTTCTCGTGTCAAATAAAGTCGGATTACAAGTAAATTGGAGTTTTTAGAATGTTGCCCATTGCATAAGTTAAAAACAATATATGAAAAATAAGTATAAAACACAAGGATATTTTAATACTTAATTCTTTTTCCATCGAAATTACTGTTTTTAACCTAATATCCGGATACTCTCTGCGGTAGTTTTTCAGGCCAGCTTCCACTAACAGAATTTGTCGGTATAGGATGTTTATCAACAGCTGTTGTCCAGGCATAAAGGAATGTACTTTTAAATAGCTGTTGACTTAAACAACATGTTATGTGCATTGTATTTCTTTCAATTTACCATCACAAATAACTCAAAAGATACTGATGCAAGCGTTATGAAATTCGGTTTACACAATATTGACATGTAAGCCTGGTGCTTGTCGAAGAGTTTTTCCTGTAAAAAAATTTCTAAAGAAAAAACCAAATGTGATTGTATATTAAAAAATATTTTTTTTAACAAAAACTCTTCGGCAAGTACTAGGTTTTTATGTCAATATTGTGCATACCAAATTTCATAATATTTGTATAAGTATGCTGGAAAATTGTATGCTTCGAATAGCTGTTGATAAACTCTTTTAAATGAGTAAAATTTGACATTCGTTAGGTTATGTAGTATAAATAGTAAAACTTTTCGTAATCAAGGTTCGAATCATATAAAGTCCCATTCCGTTATTTCCAAATACATATTTCAAATCAAGACACTATACAAATTGTCAAATAGAGAAATAAATAAATTTCCTAACAGCTATCGAATATAATTCTGATTTACAAACATCTAATCCCCGGGAAAGTATTCTTTAAAATTCTATTTCATAACTTATTCTGCCTTCTGCGTTAGTTATGCTTCGAATAAACTTACCTAGCACGCAAATACCTCATTCATATTTGTTCAACAATTTGGTTGTTGTTATTGAGCGTTTAATAGAAATACACATCTGTAGCTAATAATTGAAATTTATATAAACTAGAGTCCCGTTTCAGCGTTATCATTCAAAGGTGAGTCTCATTGCCTTTAAACAAAGCTGTATATATGCTCGCTTTTAAACAAAACAGTATATTAAACAAAAGATGTATATATGTGTGTGTAATATAAGCCACACCTATTATATATATGTGTGTATCATAGTATGTGTAATGTTTTTTTTTAATGGATTTATTGTGTTTTTAACGCATAATTCAAAAATATATTAGCATTCTCCAGCACTTCTCTAAATAAACTATAAGTGTGCCAAATATCATACTCCTTCGTCAGCCCATTTTTCGTAATAATAATTTTAGAAAACGAAAAGGGGTACAAAGTTTTTATTTCACATATTAATATATAGGTATTTAGAAGCTTCAATACATATAAAAATATTAACTTAGAACTGAAACTGTCCTAGAATTTAATAGCTACATCTATATATAGCATTAACCTATTTTGTGCATGATTTAACATAAAATTAATACCATTATATGAATATTACATGAAATAAAGACATTTTATTTTATAAGGAATTACCACAAGTAATGTTTTTAATAAGTACCACCTCTAGGAAATATTTTAAGGAAACCTTCAATTATTTATGATTATTACACACAAAGGTAAATGGTTTTTATATAACAATAATAAAATAATAATAGATAATTAGAATCCAATCACTTTTTACAATTTTTATTAATGATTCATTTATTTAATTTCTATCAGTGGCATAGCATAGATTTCACTTAAATCGAAGCCAAATTACCCCTCAACATATCACACAAATGCTAAAACAACTTTTTGCCACATTAGGAAATACAATTGAGACCGGGTTGTTTGATTTAAGGTATACAACAAATATTCGACAAATCACAAACAGATTGACATATTACATAATTTGGAAACTATTTCTTCTATCTGTTATTATTTTACAGTCTCATACTTAATTACCTAATATCGATTTTTATCTCTTTGCTTTGGATATTCTTATACAGGATTAGGATATTTAAATATGACAAGTACCAAATATCTTATAACATATAAAAATCACCGTTCATTCGATTACGATAAAACTTTGCCAACTTATTGCTTTCATTTGTGCAAAGGTTACACGAATAGTAAAATTAACTTACCGTGGCATGTGTGTCGTATTGGTAAATGTATTGGAAAATTTCTTCAATTCTATAATATTTTCCTTCATTTCATTGATAATTGTCAAAAAGCAAACAGCAAATAGCAAACGTCGAATAACACATGGTTTTCGCAGAGCCGTCATTCGCAGTTTATGGTACATATATTAAACAATATAAAATTAAGATCATGGGTGCCGATGTATTTGAGTGTAATGAAATCAAAATTCTTTAGCGCAACCACTAATTTTCTTTTTAATTTATAATCTATGTTATATGATAATTAATAATTAAATCTATGAAAGCAAGGCGCCGCACCGGGTGCCAATATTTAATAAGATATTACAAACAATAAGTTTTCGGCAATAATAATTTTAGAACACAATACCCTATTCCTAGATTTTAACCTTTTTTTTTTGCAAATTCGAAGCAACTTTAAAGAGGCTGAATAAAGAAATCTTGCATAAACATAATTGATTTAATTATGTAATTCCCCCCGAAATGAGGTGAAAAAAGAAATTATTTCTTTTAATTATTGATTTATTTATAATAAAATATTTAATTTTACATTTCTATATAAAACTAGCTCGTACTCGACGCTTCCGTACCCGCTTTTGCTACCGTAAAAGTACTAAAACTTACCACAGTAAGGAAATAGGAGATAATTTTCTAGCCCTTTGTAACTCCGTTCGGCGATTCAATAAAATACGAAACACGTCTTCCATCAATTCTGTTAAAGATGCAAAATTAGAAGTAGATTGGACCAAGAAATCACGTTGTCCCATACAATCTTTGTCCCCTTACTTTATTCTCTTAGAAGTTCAATTTCAGAAAAACCATTCTTATCGAATGCCTACGTCATAAAAGGAATAACCCATCAAAGAACACACACAAGTTTCAGGTATCTACGATCAGTGGTTTTGGCTGTACATCCCTTTCATTCAGGATATAAAATTTTACCTATATGTCTGAATACATTTCTAGTAAAATTATTTATAAAATAAGGTGCATATCAGGTTATTTGATAAAAATGATATTCAAAACATTAATTTTTTTACGATCGTCATCAAAAGTACAACAAAAATCATCTTCGATGTAAGCAGTTCTCTATAGAGCCTTATTACCCACTCAAATAAAACAGATTTAGAATGAATGATACTTATGAATTCTGGGTATTAATATGAAATAATCTATCCAGTTATTAAAGAAGAAATTTTTTACAATAAATATAAAAAAATATTACTTTATTGATTTAGTAAGAAATTCACAATTTTGTTAAAATATTTTGTTTGGAAATTTAATAAGCACCATAAGCACCATAACCATAGCCAGTGGCTAAGCCATGTCCATGAGCAATTGGAGCTGGAGCATAGTGAACTGTTGGTCCAACTTTCTTTACTACTGCATTGAAACCATTGTGGTCATCAGCTGTGTAGTCTACAACACGTACTGAACCGTCTGATTCAACTAAAGAGTATTGTCCTTTGACTACATCACCATCGCGTATTTCTGATTGGGATTTTACATCACCAGTGTGGGCATCTTTAACTCCATAATTATAAGAGTATTTTGGATATGCCTAAAATGGTTTCAAAAGTAAGAAATGTATAAACTTTTAAATATAATTAATTTTTCTGATTAATCTGATATCTTACGTAATAATCTAAACCATGACCAGCAGCTCCTGCATATCCTAATCCAGCATATCCTGCTCCATTATATCCTAAACCAGCTGTGTAATGTAGATCAGCAGTTCCATATCCTAGGCCTGCGGCTCTATACCCTAGACTAGAGGCTTCATAACCTATACCATATCCAGGCGCAATACCGGCTGAAGTAATTGCACTTAAGGCTATGGTGCAAAGTGCTACCTAGTAATCAAGTAAAAAAATGTAATTGTTGATTTTAGAAATAATATTGTATAAATTTTAGTCTTACAATAAAGAATGCCATTGTTTATTTTGAAGGGTTGTAACTGTTGATAGAACTGATGATTGAAAATGATAATTCAAGAATATTTATACAAAAAATTTAAAGTTGAATATAACCATTATTTGTAAATTCTAAAAAATATTTGCATTATTTTGTCACGCAAGTTTGCAAATAAGTATTGCTTCAATTACTATTATGGGCAGGTATTTTTGCCTTATTTTGAGTTGTAACTGATCAAAGATATCTCCATATTAAAACAAAGAAATGTCTTTTGCAATTAATCTAAATACGTGCTATGGTGTGACCTTCCACATCAATGAGCATTGTGTTTACCCACAGCATCTCTAAAACAAGTTATCAGCGATATCAGTATGCTATTTACACAATCATTTTTCAATACGCAGAAATATCAATCTGCAGATTGTAGAAAATACTGTACGCTGTTTATATCGAAAAAACATTGAATCGAAATATTTTCTCCTAGTTTATTAAAAAGCAAATTCAGTTTATATTACTAAATGAAGTTAATGGCAATTCTTAATTACTTAGCAACTATCAAAAAAATCTTCAAACCAAAGAAAAAGTTTTAATTTTCGTGAATTGTTACTTCTTAGTTCCAGTAAATTCAAAACAAATTCACAATCTCACTTAAAATTATTCAAAAGCTTCTAACTTTCAAATTTCTGTTGGAATGGAATTTTTTTAAAAAGCTTCAAATTTATATTGGATTGGAATTTTCCATCTAGTTTGATTTCTGAACTTTTATACGTATTGTATTTAACGTTTATATATCACAATCATTGCATTTTGTATTTTGTTTCAATTAATTCATGAAACTGTAAAATAGTCGCATTAAATTCATAAGCGAGATACAAAACTGATTTATGAAAACAATCAATGCTCGTTCATTAAATTTTACGTATTTTGGCCGAAATCCATATTCTATATGAATTTAGCAGTTTTTTTGTGTTCAGGATTGAAATTGAAATTAAGAATATTTGATAAGTTATGTGAAGTGATAAAGGGGAAAAATATTTGCCCTTATCCATCTTGATTGGATATTATATGCTTAGGCTATTAAAAATACTCTCAATTAATGGAATCAAATAATTTCCTATTGATAAATATTTATAAATATTCATGGTAAAATAATTTTTTTTTATGTAATGTTGGTGTATGTAAATATTTCAATTTACCTTTCAAATTTTTAGTATAAATATGGTTGAACTATTATTCACAATTATCACTTTAATTAGATCAGTTCTTTAGTTCAAATACAAAAAGCAACCCTTCAAAATAACAATGGCATTCTTTATTGTAAGCGACATTAACTAATAATTTAACAACCGTTTTTAATATAAGTGATACATTCACCATTTATTTTTTATGTGATTTCCAGGCAGCTCTTTGCACCTTAGCACTTAGTGCAATTGCATCAGCTGGTATTGCACCAGGATATGGATTAGGCTATGGAGCTGCTGGTTTAGGATATGGAGCAGCTGGATTAGGATATGCTGGCGCAGGATATGCTGGCGCAGGATATGCTGGCGCAGGATATGCTGGTGCAGGATATGCTGGTTTAGGATATGCAGGAGATGCTGGCCATGGTTTAGATTATTACGTAAGTAACCAGATTAATAAGTGAAGTTAATAGTATTTCTATACAATTTTTTTTATTTTGTTATCTTTGTTACCATTTCAGGCATATCCAAAATACTCTTACAATTATGGTGTTAAAGATGCCCATACTGGTGATGTTAAATCCCAATCAGAAGTACGTGATGGTGATGTCGTTAAAGGACAATACTCCTTAGTTGAACCAGACGGTTCAGTACGTGTTGTAGACTACACAGCTGATGACCACAATGGTTTCAATGCAGTAGTAAAGAAAGTTGGACCAACAGTACACTATGCACCAGCTCCAATTGCACATGGATACGGTTTAGCTGCTGGCCATGGTGCATATGGTGCTTATGGAGCTTACTAAATTATCAACGACTGATCTCTTTACATCTTCAATATTTTTACAAATGTTATTATAATTGTACATAATTTGTTATAACTGTCTTTTTCCTAGAAAAATTTCTCTAGTTCTATTAATAATCTAACACAAATAATAAATTATTTCTATAGTAAATAACTTCAATTATTTATATATCCTATTTTCTTGTTTCGACATTTCTTAAACCAGACTTTAATTAGCATTGTCATTAGAGATAATTTTTTTTTTTTTACATAGAATTTAGTTATATATTACTGTATACATTGTATACATTTGGCTACAGCTCTATAAATTAAGGATCTATAAAACATGAATTTAAATCGACGCATCGAGTGCTCTCAGCTTCAGTCAATATATTATTCACAGGATGTATATTTCCCAAGGTAAAAAGGCTAAATTTCAATTATCTGTCATAACAAGACATGAGGTTGTTATAAATTTTATAGACTACAACCTTTTTCCTACAGTTTTTTTTTCTTCTCTCTAAATTAACTCCCTACTATTCAACGCCGATGAGAATTTACAAACACTCAGTAAAATTTCAATTTGATTGATTTTCAGTTTCTTACAATATACTTCTAGATGTATTGAAATCGCTTTATATTGCTTTTTCACTTATATTAAAAGATTCTTTAGCTTTAAAGAGGCAGACATACACGGCTGTCTTCTGCCAAAAGCCTATTAAGAATATTAAAGATCATGGTTTTCGATATTTTTATCCAACATACAAGTCAATCACACAATTCGTGAGGTGTAAGAAATTCTGTCAATTCAGAGAGAAAAGCACATCGTCTTTCGGAAAATGGGTTGGTATAAATTAACTAAAAAAACTAGGAAATCTGATAAATTTAAAATGTAGCCATCATTGTTCAAATTTTTAATGTATACTTCTTGAGATAAAATCGGCATAAGCTGTTTTATTAAGTCTAAGCACTAACTTTTATTTTCCTACATCCTTCGTTAACTGCGAATATATGTTTAAGCTTATATATCCAACCTTTTGAAGTTTAATGAGATTAAACAAAAAATATTTGAATATGCAAAATATGAGAAGATAATTGAACCAATTTTCTTGTTTATTTCATTGAAAAAGTCATCATCACTTATATTATTAAAAAAATTTAAATTATGATTAATACAACCATTTAAATAACTGCATAGCAAATATTCCATTCGGGCCAAAAATTGCAACATCCGCCCAGTACAAAATTTGTGTATTTGGGTCAAAAACGGTCGGTGCAAAAAACGGTCTCTGTGTTAATTTCAACATCACTTTTTCACATAATAATTTTTCTAAATATAAAATATATGCTTTTATAATTAAGGCTGTTGGTATTTGACTGAAATTGAAATAGTTGAAGTAAAATAATGTTCCTAATAAGTGTTAAATATTTGTTTATTTTAAATTTATTATTACCTAGCGTCTATATTGAAACTCAAATAATAATTCAGTTGGCACGTATTTTTGTTCTTTTTTTATATTTAAAATTAATTGGCAATGGGTGAAATTTGCCATTGAAACCATTTACAAAAATAAGTACAATTATAAACACAAAATATATAAATTTTGGATTAAAAATTCAACATTTATGTGATATTAGATAATCAACATTAATTTTGTGTGGACCGTTTCTAACAGTTAAATTGTGTTGATTTTTAATTGTGGTATTTTTATTTTAAATCTATTCGTTCCTAATATTTTGTATACATAAATACCACAAATACCTCCAGCATCTGCTCTAATTTAAATCGTACAAATCGATAGTTTTTCATTTAGCCTACTATGAATGTGTTTCTCAATACAAACATAGATTATTATTAATTGGTTAAGGTCAAATATTATAATGATTTTAAGTTTATTGTTTCTATTATCTATTCGTATTTAATGTTTTCATTTACAACTAATAATTTTATTTTGAATAAAACACGCCCTTTTATTATATAATGAAAATGTAATTACAATTAAATCAGTGGGTGATTGCTTTGTTTTATTTTTTGATGAAGTACATAATATTTATACTTAAATGGAATCTAATGTAGCCTCAGTTTAAATAGCATTGATTCTCTAATAAACAGATATTATTCAGTACCGAAAATCGGAAAAAAATAATCGATTTAAAAGGATGTGAAGAATAGAAATATAACTATACAACATTTTTCCCTAGTATTCTTGTCCCATCTGTACAGTTAAAATAAAAATTTAGAACAATTTTTCAAAAATATATCGTAAAAGGAATTGTAAAAAAAGATTGCATTGCGCTTACATATTACTAACAAGCTGTATATGTGAGTATTCCTGCGTACCACTGACAGGTATTTAAAATATAAGTACTTTTCATGAAAAGTGAAAATTAATTCGTTTTTTTTCAATCGAATAATTATTATCTACAATATTAGCATAAATGTCCAACAGACTGTTAAATATGAGTCATAATGGCGGATAGAAAAAAATGTAGGAATACTTACATATCACAGATGTACCGGACACCTGTATGTATCCGTATCCGTGGATATTCGCAAGAAAAAATTCCGTTGTCGTTTCCTTTTCAGCGGATCTTTAAACGGATTTTTTGCATTATTAAGTTTCATTAATTATATGAATGTAGCAATAAAATACTGTTTAATCCCATTAAATTATATTTAATTTCTTAAAATTGCATATTTAGAAAAAATTTTATATTTCAACCCTCATGTTGGTGAGCTAAGTGCTAAGTAGTAGATTATTTTTCAAATCTAGTTGTAAAAAATACAGGCCAAATCCACCATGACATATTTTCTTATTTATTAACAATGCTATGTTTGTTTCTAGTCTTATTTTAGATGCAAAAAATCTTATATATACTCAAAACTCTCAATTGAAATGTGTAAAAACATTATTATATTTTATTCAGTTCTCCTTTCAATGAGACAAAATTCCTTACAAACAATATGTTTATATATCTTCTAAAAACATCTCTTTTTGTTCAATTTCCTTATTAACTGTGCTTATTTCTCTCACTACCTCTGTTAGGTGATCAGTTTTCAAAATGAAAATCATTTCAATTTTAATTTTCTTCTTCACATTCTATTGATTTTGCATATTTTCTGTAAAAACTTTTTTAAGTAGTTCTAGAAAATGTCGTATATTTCAGTGATTAAATCATTAAAATTGATATTGCCGTTTTCTTTACAATTCATAGTGCAGGGCTTTCATCGGGATTACCAGACTCATCAGAATTAACTTTCAGAGCATTTAAAAAAATTTGTTTTGCTCTGTACATCTCTTTAAATTCCAGGAAACTGATTTTGAAACTCAATAAAAGTGGTAATCAGATATTTTTAATTCGTATAAATCGTATACTACACATATTTTTTCGAACATTCGATCGTTGAAAACTAACTGTTTGATTATCAATTCTTAGTAAAATTATTTATAAAATATAAATGTTTCTTTACAACAGTTTAGCATTACTTTTGATGTTTATATTTTTATTTATTCATTGCCGTGTTTATTAAAGCATGACCAAAAAAAATGTAAATAATGTACTCTTAACATATTGAATAATATCAAAAAACAGTACACATTTGGTTTCTTAACCTACTTTTTTTGCTACTTCAAAAAAGGTGGAGGTTCTCAATTTAGCTACTTTTTTTGTTTAACATCCTATTTTTAATATTCTTTTTGAGTTCTGATCAGTAAACCTAGTCTAACGATCAGTAAAGTGGTCCTGGCTAAAGTGGTATTACAATAATTTAATATCTAACAATCAAAAATAACTCAAAATTTTTGGAGAACAATAAACCGAACTAAAATTAAAAAAAGATTTAAAAAATAAAAAGTAAATTAAAATTTAAAACTACAATAAAAATATCCTTATGGCCAATTATGTTCTGAAGTCCACGTCAATCATATTCATAGACAAAAAATTGATTTAAAATTAATTATTTTTTATTTGTTCGTCTTTTTTTAAGTCGGTTTTATTTTTTTTACAAATTTGTTTACAAATATAATTTTTATCCTTCTATCAAAAACGATTATAATTTATTATTTACTTGATTTTTCATGACAGTTTAAAGTGATTAGGAACAAAGAAAAGTGAAAGTTTTGTTTATTTGTTTATTATATTAGATAACTCAAAATAAAGAAATGGATACAAAAAATAGGACTAGTTAACAGAATTAACAATAAATATGGGCTTTTTATGTTGATTTTGAATTACTGTTAAAGTAATTAACTCAATTTAAATGAATAAACCTTTTTTTTCAATTTATAATAATTCAAACCAAGAATCCTATCTTATATTAAAAATTACAAAAAGAACTCTACACGTCTGCCTGTTTTTTCGTATTAGACGCATCAAATTGTGTATACAGTGTGTCTACCTTAAGTTGGCTCCATATCGCACATTTTTTTATTGTTAGGAATTGACTTTCGATATCGAATACACAGGATGTCTGAAAATTGAAAAAGTTTTATAGGAATTTTTAGACCATTTCAATTTTAAACTACATTTTGTAAATCGTACTTATAAAATACGTTATCTGTTATCGTATTTAACCAGTCATCGTACTTCAAATGTCAATTTGCTGATTTGAAACATAAAATGAATGATAACAGTGTCAACTTAAGTAGACACTGCCTGTATATGCTGCCAGAGATATATTCAAATAATAGAAACCGTAAAATATTTTGCACGTTAATATCCGTTGTGTCGCACGACAGACAATTTGCACCCTGAACGAAGAAAAATCGATAGTTTTGAATATGATTTATGAAAGAACACCGATCTACCCAAGTGCAGGTGACTACAAGTAATAAATTTGGCGAAATAAATCAAAATTATCAATATTTACCAAAAATGAAAACCTTGGTGAATAATCAAAAATTATTGATTTGTTGAGTACAAAAAAAAAGGTTTAAATAAACTAAAACCCGACTGCGAAAATGTGCTTTTAATTTAAAGAAACAAGAAAACACTATTTCCCTACTTTAGATAAAGGGAAGGAATTTCCAAAACATATAAGTGGATTCCAAAATCCTTATTAGAAAAAAAAAAATTAATATTATTTGCACAACATCAAAGTAAGCATTCAAATCTATTGATCATTTATTAAGCTTACTCAAATACCTGAGTTATTAACAGAAAAATTTAAACGTGCTTACATTTCATTCTACATAAAATTGTGTAATGTATGGAAACAATTTATTGTATTATACTTCGATAGGAAATATAACCCCTTAAGTCGTGACCTTATTACAACGGGACTTTTTACACTATAACATTGGTATGTATTTGTATATGCTCTGATTTTGTGGTTTTTCTTATTTTTATTATAATTAAAATTATTTATTTATTTCTGTATTTACTTTCAGTTTTATAAACATTTACAAATATAATACACTTATTATATGGTAAATTTATAATCTATGAAATAAAAGGAAGATTTTACACAACAAATACACTTGATTCTTATAGTGTTTATCAGATTTAATTATGTTTATCTAAGTCCAACGTTCATTTTAATCGAAATAAATTATAAAAGACACAATAAAAACCTGTGTTTTGTTATGTTGAATAAACATGAAAGATTCTCGTAAGTCTGTTTTTTCCCAGATTTGACGGCATGTCGTTATAAAAGTTCGAATTTTCGTATATTATGGTAGGTTTCAATAGCGGTGTTTGAATTAATATTTTTTATTTAAATAAATAAACCAAATTTTAAGTCAATTTAGTATACTGTATAAGTGAATATATTCAATAACATTGCTAAATGATTCAATAAAATCTTCATGTGAAGAAGTATAAATGTGTGAAAAGTTTTAAAATTATTAATATAATTAAAATACAAAAAATAAATTTGTGGATTTATAAAGTATACATTGTAAGTATTTTACTTGTTAATGAACAAACATTAGCTGAATTATTAAGAAAAAATATATCAAATACAAGTTTATTTGCATTTTATTTGTTAGCTTATCACACTTGAATTTAATTGATTTATTTGTCCTTTTGATCTCGAATAACTATGGCAAATAGACAGTGTTTTAAAAGTGATAATCTATTTTCAAAAAATACATACAAGCATGATTAAAGAGATCTCATTAGATGTCTGAAATAATAGATGACCTATACGAAATTCATGCGATTTTTTCGGACTTTTCTAATAGAAACCAATAAGAATTAATTTTAATAATACTATTTTAACTTTTTAATATTCAAAAAAACAAAAAATGCGACACTTGGATTTCTTACCTACTTGAAAACAATAAATACCCGATTGTTGTGTTTAGTTGTTTATCAGAATTTTGTTTATCTATGTGTTCATTTTAAACTTAAAAAAATTATGAAATAATCATTAAAATTGGTGTATTTTATAATTTTAAGTAAGCGTGAACTATTCAGGTCGTCGCATTTTTTGTTTTTGTGAATATACTTACGAAAGAATGAATTACGAAATCAAAAACAATTTATCTCACGACTATAATAATCTTATTACCTCTTAAAATATATAATATCATTCATTGTTTGTATATCATAATAATAAATATGCGTAATTAACAAAATCATAAGGCGTGAATAGTGTAAATGAAAAATTATGTAACATTATTTTTTAATATTAAAAATTTCATACTATTTTAGTTAAATTAATTTTTTATAAAAATATTATTAATATAATTACATTTTTATTTAGGTACTTACATGCCCTATATTAAAAATGTGCTATTGACAGGGTTTGACAAACTCTTCTTTTTGATTGTATAATCCAACATCTTTAGAGGAGGAAAGCTTCATAATGAAATATTATAAATTTTAAGCCTGATAATATAGACAAAAAATGTGATTTATGTCAGAATTTATACGAAGAATTTTATCAAGATGGCTATTAGTTGAAATTGTGGTGAACATTTTATGAAAAAAATGTTTCAAACGAAAGTACTTTGTTTTTAATAATAAAACATTTTTTATACTTCAACTTCGCTTCTACCTCTTTCGGTTTAAAAGGTGGGTTATGGTTGTATTGAACCAGAATAAAAGATTTACACTCGCTATGTTTTTCGATTTTGAGTTATTTCATGATGACTGGCAAACAGAAAAGCGCGCAGGCGGAAACGGATTCTATGAGCACCTATACCCAAATTTTGTAGCACCTACACCAAAATTGGGTTCAATATATTTAACCCTTATAAATATAAATATATAAATGCTGGCAATACGTGGCTCCCTTTATACTTATGAAATATTGACTTAATATCAATGAAAATGAGAAAAACCATTTTTTGTTCAGATTCAAATCCTTTATATTACCAAAATAAATATCCTTAATATTGAGTGTGTACATTTCCACTAGCGACATCTAGTTCTCAATATTTATTCGAATTTTGTCCACCCCTCTATAGAAAAATATCTGTATTGTATTGAAGTATAATGAAGCCATGCTGTGGTGTGTCGAATCCAAAACAAAAATATACACCTGCAAGATATTTAATAATTATATTTATTTAATACTAATTAAAAATTACGCCTATATTTCATAAAACAATTAATGAAAATAAATGGCTATCAAACCATATAAAGTTAGTCTAAAAATTAATTAATTTGAATCGATATAATAATTATTAAATTATTTACAAAGTAAAATAGACCAGGATTTCGAGATACTTGAGTATGCAAAAATCAAGCCCTGAAATCAATGGAATTTGTGATAAGAATAATACCCTTGATGAAATATAAGGTTTGGAGATATTTTAATAATTTTTTTATGTAAAATTGGTAATAATATATATTTTTTAACTCGTGTAATTTTTGCGAAAAATCCTAGTTTTCAAGGTATAAGCTTTCTATATATTTCTTTTTCTCAAAAAATTTTGCTTCTTCATAGAATTTTGGTAGCATCTTCCCTCGTAGAATTCAAGATGAAATCACCTATAGCACGAAAACGTAAAAATCTATTTTTCGAAAAATCAAACGAGTTCAAGTGGGATTATTTTTATCCATTTTACAGAAAGCAATTATTAAAATGGCTCGAATCCTTATAATGGTCTAAAAAGAAGAGTGATCGTAAAAAAAATTGGACCAAAAATTTGGTCCGGTAACATGCAGATCCTTAGTGATCCTATTTTTAATACAGTTCCATTAATAGAAAGCAGTGCTCTACATTGGCGTTATCAAGTACTTCCAAGTCCTACTTTATATTTTTATGAATTGGACATATATTTTGGATAAATTAATATTTTGTAAATGTGTAGACGTAAAATTAAAGAACATAGAAATTTTTTAAATTAATTTAATTATTTTTCCTTTCATTGGAAGGCGTAGTTAGAAGTGATGATTTTTACTTTCAAACCTGTAACAAATCATGGTCTCTTGTATTGAAAAATAAAAGACTTTCCTATAAAAATCTTGATTAGTGAAAAAATCATTGACTTTTATCAATTGCGCTAATTTGTTAGTCTTTGTAATGCATACCTCTTTGTCGGTTACCCTTATTAATATATAGAAAGAATTATAGACTTCCAGATATGGTACATATGATCCCAATTTATCTTGGGATAAAAATTCAATTGTTTTAGAGCAGATTCGTATTCTATGAGAGAAATATTTTAAAATATAAGTGATATTTCAGCAAATTTTATCCTGTGGGTTTTGTCCAAACAGAGCACTATTTAAAATTTAGTTCTTGGCGTTAATACGGAGTAGATCACATTGAAAACAGTTTTCATATTTCAATTCAAAGCTTATCAAGGTATCGGAGTTAAATTGATTTTACCCATTTAGACTCTCCTCGTTATATTATCGAGATAAAATTCCAAACAGAGTATCGGAATATTTCAGATAGACGTAGTTCATTAAGACCATGTGTTAACAAATTTTGTATAGTACAAGACAAAATTTTAATTATTTATAAACGAATGAAAGTAAAAACTATCACTATATAATAATGAATTAAACTTGTCTAAATCCAGTATTTAAGTAATTTACGTTTTTATTAATTCAATTTATTACATGACTATTAATTAGAAATTATATTTATTTATAAAATAAATTTTACATACGTAGGATGTCAACCAAACAGATGGCGTTTAACTATTTTTTTTTTATATAAACGTAATAAAATGTCTGTAATAACTCGAACACGTAATCACATAGGTAGACATCACGCATTTATAAAGAAAAAACATTTATTTTGTTAAAATATAATTTCCATTTTTAAATCATCATATGAGGAGAGATTTCTAAAAAGAAAGTGAAGTTTATGTGTAATAACAGTTATAAATTACTATTTAAATCTATATTCTTTTTTTTTTTTAATTTTTCTAGAAAAAATCATATTTAAGAAGTGAATAAAATATTTTACAAAAATGCATCATCGCGTTTTTCCTTGATAAACATACCAAAGTGAAATCGACATATAAATAACTGTTTAGATACGTGACCATTACATTTTTGTTTAACTACTAACTTCACTTAGAAAAAATGACATGTTTTTATAAAGGTTAGGTTAAGTAAGTCGATAAGTAAGGTTAAGTTTAATCGTGATATAAAACATTCAAATATAAATTTTATTGCATAATTCTCAACTTATTTTTACACAAAAATGCATAACAAAATAAATTAAAAAAAAAAAAAAAAAAAAACTGATAAATTAAATTACCTGAAGGTTTGTCGTGACTAATTGTATGTTTAAAATTATAACAAACCATTTTATTAAGCGGGAAATTAAAAAATAAAAGACTTAGAGTATGTGATTTGTGTTTTTTTTTTTTATTATTATTAAAAAAACAAATATAAAATATAGGAATACTGTTTTTTTGGTTTCTTATAAATTAAATAATAATTATAGCTAATTAAAAAATTAACACAAATTATACAACGCCAAGCTTTTGGTTTTTGACAATGAATACTTTTACCAAAACTACAATTTCACCATGTTTCGTGATGAAAATGTAGTTTATAATAATTAATGATTTTTCATCAAAGTTCTTTGTCAAACTTAATGGTAATTCTTGGCTAAAAAACAATACAAAAGTAACAACAAAGAATAACAAGGGTAAAACTTAAAATAAAATAGGATGAAAATCAAGCGAAGCCTTTTTTCAATTCAGTTGATACAACTTATTAATTAATCGCACGACGGTTCAATTTCTATCTAATACTGCCCTTCGCGTGATTCTTGTTGTTGATAGGATGAATGTTCAGATTGGTGTCCACTGTGATGTGGATGGGCAGCCGCTGTTTTTGTTACTACTGCATTGAAACCATTATGTTTATCAGCGGTGTAATCAACAGTACGGATAGAGCCATCTGCTTCCACCTGTAATGAACAATTTCATGCATTAAATAATATGTGTTTACAGTTTTACAACCTGTTTTAGAATACCATCTTCAGTAAAGAATGATTCAAAAATTACTTATTACTTTTAAAAACTATGATATAAATGATTTTTATCTGTATGCACTGTAGTTTAATTTCATACTGGTCAGAATAAATTTTGTTTTTGGAATTTATAGGTCGAAGCTCCCTAATACGCCAAAAATTTGATTAAAAAAATTCACTGGGATAATAAATAGTTGATTTATGAAGCCAATACAGCCTCTAAAGTAATCTATTTTTCATGAGGCCTCCAATGAACTCAACGCAGTAATTAAAACTACCGTGTACTTTCCTTAGACGAGATCTCTATCTTTCGATTTGTCCCTAGTGGAGGAATTTGAGCAATTCAAGTGGTGATCTATCCCATTTCACGTTATAAAAGCGGGTTGGCTTGTAACTATAGCGATCGAAATGAATAAGGTTTGGTTGAAGGTGATACAGATTAAGGTCATGAGTTAATGAGGGATAAACAGGCTTTCATGCCAAAATTCCAATCCACTTTATCCTTACGCATACACTTAGCGCTAAATATTCCGTGAAATCATTAAAAAAACCGGAGTGCTGAGTTTCTGATCATATAATATTTATTTTGTTTTTAAAGTAATTTCTAGTAAGAGCATTTATGTAGCAAAGGAATTTGGCCAAAACCCAAATAAGTGCTGGATTCTCTTATTTAAATATCTATATATATCTTAGTTAAATAGCTATACAGTTGACCAGTGAATATGATCTGTAAAAATAAAACTTTGATTTGTAAATTTCAAAAATGTGCTCTAAAAATCTCCAACCAGAAAAATATGAACATAGTTAACAATCACATTGAGGCTTATCTGTTTTGTATATTTAACACCATAATATTTCCATTCAGTTTGTGAACAATATGCAAACTTGAATTAGCATTAGTTGCGTGATTGTAATGTTACTTTTTAACGGCTTTCATATAATTCCAGTAAAACAAAAGTATGTTTATAATTTTAAAAGTGAACTATTTATTCGCTTGTGTGATTATTTCTTTTTTCAAATGTTCATGATATATTTATTATATGTTAAGTCACTGATTATCACGATATATCACTCAGTCTGAGGTACTTTTACTTCATTTGCATACACAAATAAATCAACAGTTATGAATTTAATTGTTATAAATGTAAATTATTTTAAGAAAATTATTGCAACATTTTTGAGAATATGTTTATCTGCTAATTTATATTCGCAATAAACACTTAAACTTTCCATCGGTACTAAATCGACTTTCTATAATTTAGGCTTGGTCTTTTGATGTAGCCATTTGTAGGTAATTATTATTTGGTCTATTCTTCTCAGAAATAAAATAGAGCCAGAAAACTCAACTACTAATTTCTTCGGTGTAGAAATACAGACAGAGAAATATTGTGTACCCAGGGTAATAAAACAGCTAAATTTGTAGACCGTAGCTTCTTTTTAGATATTATATTAGCATTCACCCAGTGGCACAGAAACTTTTTGAGTTTAACTGAAAGTAGTAGAGGATTAGTGCACTCTGCTAAAAACATTTTGCTTACTTATAAATGTTATAAAATATACAATCCAGAATATAATAATGATTTTGAGATTTTGACTGTCCTACTATTTCGGTCGTAAGAATCAGGTGCACACCTTACACACATGATCAACCTGACTAAAAACGCACAAAACATTTTCTGTTCAAACATTTCAGATGACAGATTAAAGATTTTTGTAGTATATAACTTTCTTCTGGAGTAATTAATTACAATGTTTTTATCATTTTCCATAGGAAATTACAAGACATTTCATTTATAAAAAATAAAAAACACAAAACACAAAACACAAAACCGAGAAAATTTTGAAAATAATAACGGTTTTTTGCTTTTGTTATGCTTTCGACCAAATATATTTTAGCTGGAATAATTTAAATTCATTTTTGTTTTTCTAAACTTTAGAAAACTAATTTTCAAATTCCTTGTAAATAATAGATAGTCTCAGAGATAAGTTTTGTATACTCGAAAATCGATATAACTTACCAATGAATATTGTCCCTTAACAACGTCACCATCTCGTTCTTCATGAGCAGATTTAACATCTCCAGTATGGAAATCATTTACTCCATATTTGAAATTATATTTTGGGTAGGCCTGAAATTTATACATTATATAAAAACGTATTCTAAAAAAGGCATTATTAAGTCTTACATATAAGTCTTCATGTTCTTCCTCTTTACTTTCATGTTTTTCGGCCAATTCTTCGCCACCAGCTGCATAGCCACCATATTGAACATTTTGTAATCCATGATTACTATAATCTTCTTGTGCATTGCCATAATAACCTGGATACGCAGCTACTCCAGCAACTAATGCGCATGCTAATAAAACGAACTGGAATATGAAAAATTATATAATTAATAATATTTTAAATAATGCTTTTGAATGGTAATTAGTTTGAAAAAAAATTTGAGAAGACAAATCGTAAATTGAATAGTTTGCCTTAAAGGGATTTTTTTAAATCAAGTAATGTATGGACTCCTTATAATTGTATAATAAATTTTCATAAAAGAATTTGAAATATTCCAGTTATTTCTGAATTGAATCCTGTCATTTTTAATTGAATGCACACACTTCTATATTGCACTGGAAAACACCGATTTTTCACTAATTTAAATACACACAAATTTACTTACTTTAAAGGCCATTTTGTTTTTAAATAAACGAACTTGGAACAAAAAAATGAAATATTTTTGATGTTATAATTAATGAATCCTTAGACGATATGATTTGGAGAAATTATAAAAGTGCTTTATATATGAATTCCATATAAATTTAAAGAGCGTACAATATATACAGAAAGTTAATGTATTAAATAGAGAAGAAAGAAACTGATTTTTTGTATGTAATTTATTAGAGAGTAAAATATTGCACTCTAAACTTTCTTCATTTAGAAAGATGGTTGGCTCGCGTATTGGACATATGATGCATATGATGAGTACAGTGGAACGGACTTCTTTGTCATATGTTTTAAATTTATGTTTAATATGTTAAATAAAGGCAGATGAATGATATCATTGATGAAACAACATTGGTGTATATTGTTTTATGAATAATTTTACATAAATATTACTTGGGTAACATAAAAACATTAAACTATAACTGATTTATACAAAATTCATTTTATTTGCAATTTACACGCAAAACATCTGTCATTATGGATAATTCTTTCTTTATTAACGGAGGCTCCGTAACTAAAATGAATTGAGTCATAAATATAATTTTTGGATCGTTCAATTCGATTTTTAGAGGTTTTATAATTTAAAAAAATGAGGAAAGAAAATTGGATTTTTGTTTATATTTTGAAACGCTCAACATTTGGTTAGATCAAATTGTATTTTATCGGGAAAATAAATTCTTATACAATGATTTCTGTTCTGAAAACAATTCTGATTTAGAAAATATCGAAATGAAAATCATTCTAAACATTTAACGGGGAGCCCATTTAACAAATACAAAATTATTCGTTAAATTTAGAATAATTTTGAGTAATGAAAACTGTAAATTCTTCAAAAAATATTCCAAATTTGTCTCAATTCAGCCATCATCAATACAAATAGTAAATTGTTATTTTAGTCTCCTAATTTTCAAACAATTTTCAAAAAATTCGTATGTGATGTCAAACGGATTTTAAAAAACCGTAGTGGATTTTTTAATTTTTTCGACTTTTATCCCTCTGTTTTCGAGATTTTCTTGTCATATGAGGTTCAAAATATCCACATTTAAAAAGTAATCGAATAATGAATGCTGTATTAAAAAAATATTTTATTTTTATATAAAATTAATGATAAAATTAAGGCATTAGCGCATTGAGATCAATGGCTAAAATAGTTTTTTCGAATCAGAATTTATTAATCTCACAAAATAAACAAATATTTCCGTATGAAATAAGGAAGGTACAATTAAAAAATTTACTATTTCATTCATCAAAATGTGAAGAAACTAAGTAGTAGTCAATATCAAACAAATTTTATAATTAAATTAAAATTGATTCAAAAACGAATAAGTCTTAAAGATTCCATATCTGTTTCTTGCAAAAAAGGTTTTGTGGGTTGTTCTACGATAAGCTGTCATTTTCTATCGCACAAATAAATTTTTGAATATTTATGTAATTCATATAATATTGTTATTTACAATCAACACCTTTGTCCATTCTAACATTATTTGAACGTCTATATTTTGGATATGTTTTAAGATTTAAAAAATAACTTCAAATTCATGTTCGTTAAGTAAATATGCTTCAATTGAAGCGATAAAATAATTCTGCATCTTCCCTTCATTTCATTTCCTGAAAGCGAAATAAAACGAAAATTTTAAATTGAAAATTCGATTTGTGAAACTGGCAGAACGAACCTAAGGGTTAATTTATTAAAGCATATATTAAGTGAAATTAGGATTGATTGATCTTCATTATAGTTAAGATGTTATTTTAATTAATTATTCATGTTATTATATCAATTATCATAAATTTCAATATCAAATTTAATAGTTTACATGAATTTTTAATTATATTTTCATTTATAAATAGGTGGCAAGTAAACGGGGCAAATATTATGACACTTAGCTCCTAAATATGCCTAAAACATTCTTAATTATGCAAAAAAAAGTATGTTTCAGAACAGAATCGGATATATGATGACGGACAGACGGGAATCTGAAATCGACTAATTAAGTGATTCTATGCATACCCATAACAAAATTTTGTTAGTGGTGTTTTGTTTTGATAAATACTTACTAGCTTTTCAAACTTTAGATTAAAAATAATATACTCTGCTTCGTTGCCGTAGAAATACAAAAACAATTCATGTAATCCAATACTTGATGCTTCATCTGGGCAGTAAATACCCAGCGTTTAAAAATTATGAAAATCTGATGGGTACAGCAACTGGGCGGACTCGGTTTTCATCTATTTTTTCAATTAATATATAACTTTTATTTTCACTAAAAAAATTAATGCTATCCCTTTCATGATTTTTGGATTTGAGAATACAACGAATATAACTAATTGGGATTCACAAATGATGATAACAAATTAATTGAAAAATATTTATTTTTTTTCATATGAATTTAATATGAAGCTGGAATGTACAACATAACGTACATTCCAGCTTCCAAATCTCGACATTTCGATAGATTGTGTTTTTTACACGCTCTAAAATACTCGATAAATATTAAGAAAATTGTCATTTCTAAGTTCTCAATTGAAAACATTGAATATAAATTATTAAATGTATTACAAATGTCGTACACAAATATCGCACTTTAAGTTCTGTCTGCCTAATTTACCTGCTACTTCAAGTTAAAATCAATAAATGTTTCATAATTATTATTTCATGATAATTTTGTAGCCAAATATAAAGCAAAGTGGTTAATAGTTTGGTATTGTAAAGATAATTGGTGATAAATTATTCAAACTTTCTCAAAAAAAGAAAGAAAAAACATAGAACTATGAATTAAAGGAGGTATTTTTATGCAAATAAACAGATCCAATAATTTGGAAATTATACAACATCGACTGCCTAATTCACGTTTGATAGTTCCCTGGGTAATTCTAATGTGAGCCATCATGTAATACTACCAATTTTAACGGAAGTAACGTATTAATGTATAGCCAAATGCAAGTTTTTTATGTATCATTCTTTGGTATTACACTGGATATTTATACTATCTATTCTTTCAATTTTGGTCCTTGAGTCCTTGATTATCTTAGTACTACTATTGGTGCCCCAAGTGCCATTATGTAAATACAGCTCTGAAATATCAAAATTTTATTTGGTTTCATTAGATTTCATATTTATAGCATTTATTTATGTATATTTCTAAAGATGTTTCTTAAAGATCTTAATTACGATCAACTCTATATAAAGGATTTAATATCCCCCATGAAACGTTGGAGACCAAGGTTTTCCATTTTCTCGATCTTGTATGGCTCGAGTAAATTCTCCACAAAGTCATGTTTAGCCAATTTATAATATTGCCCAACCAAGAATATATATATCTTACTCTTGAAAATAATTTACCGAAAACGATAAGTTGTTGTACGGCATATATTTTTACAAAAGTATAGAATACAATAACTCCAAATAAAGATAATTGTATTACATCCATATAGTTACTTCGAAAAAATTTTCCGAAAAAGTGGCCAGTCTATTCTTACGGATAAATTTCAAAACAAGCGAGTTATATCAAACTGGTCATCAGAATCGAATTTAACAAAAGACTAGGATTTTGTAGGTTGTGCGTCTCCAATCGTTTGTTTTCAAAGAAACTTTGCCGTCATATGTCTGGAGATTTGAGAGGGAAACTACAGATAAACGTTTACAAGTATAGCCAACAAGTTTATTCTTACCCATGTATGAACAGTCGAATCAATTAATCGCTACATTAATTATAATTGGAAAACTCGAACTCAAACCCAAAGCCGCCCAACTTAGACTAACAGTCAGATGTAATGCTTTAGATATCTCGGTCATTCAGCTAGTTTAGGAATTTTATACGCATACGTTGACGGAAATAAATTAATTTGTACCGCAACATACCTGTTTGATAAATGACGTCATATTATTATGTATAATTAAATATTATCATTACATGTATATTATTCAAATCCATTTATTTTAATAATAATGATATCAAATAAATATAAGTGTATGAGAGCAAATAAATTTGTAACATTATAAGTAAGTATGTACTACCGTACGTAATATTCGCCTTTAATATATTTACTTTCAAAAATAATGAAGTTCAATTACAGTATGATTCAAAATATTATAATAGTTGAGAATACAATAAACAAATGTTATGAATAAAATTTTTAATAAATATTGTAAAGCAGAATATGCTGTTTGAATAAAAATAATGGTTGATGCTTTTCCATGGTTTTATACCACATCTAAATGTTTGAGTTACCATACTAATAAAGAAGTTTTTGAATACTGGTAAAATGTCCCTAGAAATAGCGTAAGAAAATTTATTTAATTAAACTTTCATCCATTATAAATTTATATACACGAAAGTTAATAAATAGGAACACATAATAAAACAAGTTTTATTGCAAAGGCAGCCTTTTCAAATATTAAGGTGTTATTTGTCTGTCTCTCTTAATCTCTGGCAATTTTCTCGCATTCTTTTAGAAGTTCCCTTTAAAAGTGATGTTGAACGATTAGTGGGAGATTTAGTGCACCAATCATCAAGGTTTAAACTATAATTTCAACATGTAAAAATCCTATATATCAAATTATTAAATTATCAAAGATAATTAATGAAAGTTCTAGGCACTTATAAAATTTCAAATTCACAAAGCCAACAGCCAGGGTAATGGCAATTTACCAATTTGTAATGATTATGATAATACTGTAGTTTAAATATGTATTTATAACTCATAATCACCTGGTCTTATAAGCGGGTTATAATTATTGTCAGGTGTATGGATTGTGTCGGGAGTGAAATGCTGAAACAACGAAAATTGTGTTGTTAAAATTATGATGTGTACCATGGGCACTCAAATGTGTTTTTGACTTGGTGTAGACTTTGCAGAATTATAGGCGACCCTCAAGAACATTCGCTTTTGCTTATACTTTTTTTACCTTCGACTCTTACTAACTGCATCATATTTGCTCATTTAAGAATTTAAACTCACCTCTTAAGCCTAGAATGCAAAACTAAAAATTATTCTCTCTAATCCATCGATTTGGAGTTATCTTGATGACGAACAGACGGACAATCGAAAACGGAGTTATTAGATTATTCTTTAAACTCCTATCTCAAAATTATATTCGTGCGTTCAATACTTCCTATCGGAACAAACTCTATACTAAAAATAATATTCTGTATGAAGTGTATTAAAATTAGCGATGTGTCGAATCGCTGTATTGACTTGACTCGTGTCGATTTATACGGTATTCGATTCGTAATTCGATTCCACTATTCAAGCCCAATACTCCAGTTCTATGTTTGGTATTCCAATATTGACTCGAATCCACTACATGAGTATCGAAATTTGAGCCCAGCACTGGAATTCGTTACTGATTTTAGAACAGAATGGAAAAATCGAAAAGGAAACCTCAAACAGTATGTATGTTAAGATTAGTGCCACAACGATAATAAATCAAATATTTTTAATGAAAACCATTAGACCTGTGTGCTGCTCCGAAACATTAATTGTTGATAATAATTTAATGGCTTAAATTTAAATCTTAAATAATAAAAAACTGTGACATTTTCTTAACAGATATGACATGCTAGTGTGTGTTGAGTTTTCAACAATCTCCAACACATCCAATTTAAGTGTTTAGTAGCTCAAATAATGGGTATTGCGTCACTGAGTGTTCTTAGGTCAAATAATATAATATGCATGTTCTATGGGGCGTTTCTTTCTCCAAGTGTTGTGATGGTTTTGTATCCAAATATCTTCATGAAGATAGAAGGTTTAATGAACATTGAAAGTTGTTTTGGTCTTCATTTGAGCTATTAAACACTCAAATTGGATGAGATGAGGAAGAACAAGGCGGGGACATTAATAATACTTTAATTAATTTTTTAATATAAAGATATTTTTAACATTCCAAGAAAACATAGAATATACTAAAGAGGTATCTCTAGGAACTAGAAATGAGATCAAGTTTTATTTATTTTATTACACAACAAAAATATATTTTTGGACGGTTTTGAAGAAACGAAAGTACATCAATCAATATAAAAAGTTATCAACTTAATTCAAATACTCAATTAGAATCGCATAATAGATTCGAGTCAACGAATACAAAAACCGATTATTCCTGACTCGAGCACGGCTTATTCGAATTAAACTAAATTGGTCTTCGAATAGGCGAGTCAAAAGTAGGACTCGCGTCTTATTCGAGTCAAGCCGTAGACGACACATTGCTAATGAAAATTGCCTCATTATTTTTTAAGTGTGCAACATATTATTTGAACATTCTGTACAATAACATTAAAATTATAACAATCCATTTATTATTCACGTTATAAACTAGCATTAAACTTGTTTATATAATCGTAATAATAGTGTTATTACTTACACTGAGTAATATTATGCAGTTTTTAATAAAGGTAAGTTATTAATTCTATTTCCGGAATAAATTATCACACTATTTATTTTTTCAATAATATAATATTAATAATTTAGTTTGTGCTAAGCTCTTGTAGACATCATACATAATACATATGTAAATATTGTATACATAAATCAAATTAATATAACTAATTTACATAATCCGTACATTAAACAAGTGTAAAATTAAATACCTTGTGATTGTATACGTAAACAAACATTGCATTGACACGCAGAAGATGCGTAAACAAAGTGGGTTCTCTATTACAAATATCTACAAATAAGTTTGTCACTTAAAAATAAATAATAATTTAGGAATTCTAATTATCTCTGTAAGGATAATAATGTAGACAGATAATATATTTTTATTAAAATATATTATGTTAAATTTTATCGAGGATTATTATTTTTGAGTCTTGTTTACCCATGTGCATTCGTGGGGCTCCAGTTCAGTTTAAAGAAATGTATAACTTACAATAATTTATATAAATGAAATGTTTTAAATAAATAAAAAAAACTTTGGTTTTTATAAAAAAAAAACATAAATGAGATGTAACAAAAAAACTGTTACTGGGTAAACGTAAGTTCTAAAAAACTGATAAAGGGGTAATTTGGGTCAAGCTAGCATGGGTCTGTATATATACGGTTGAATTAGCATAAATCTGCGACTTTTTTTTATCTTTATGTTTACCTGGTGATAACATTTCTCTCGTCACGTACTAACTCAACCACACAAGTATAGAATTGTACTAAATTGACCCAAATTAACATTCGAGAAAACCCCGAACATCTGTGAAAACTCTACCCCATTAATTCAGATCCACCCTAGCTCTTCCTTAATTAACACTCGAGAAGTTTTATCAATGGATAAATATTAGAACTACGATATGCGTAGACCCACAGTAGCTGAACCCTATATCGTAAGATTATCTATCAATAAAAATACACCAATATATAATATCCGTATCTTCCATGGTGTTTTAACTTAACAGTAAGTCTCACAATCAGTAAGAAAGTTTTATTTCAATTGAAGTAAAAAAAAATAATATATCTTCTATGAGCATCGTACTTCAAAATATTTTCATTCTTTTGTATGGTTACGAAATACTTGTTTTGGCAATCAAATGATATATAACTCTGTAAAACATGAAATGTCTCAAATTTTATTTACTAATTTAAATTCATAATTATTTATATTTGCAATTAAAAATAAATAACTAATGCAATTTATTCAATCATTCTTAAATTTTCAACCCATGACTTCTATCTAATGTCATTTTTTGTAATTATTCATTGATTTTTGTTTCATATTTGCTGTACAATTTACATGCAAGCAATTGAACAAAGAATAATATTTTCTAGAATGTGAATGTTTTATTAAAAAATTTAGACACTAGTAGCGCAAGAAGTCAACGTACTATGCACGGCATGAATATTCAAATAATCCTGTGGTAGGATAAAATCCAATTTTTTGGATTTAAATAGTATCAACAACAAAAAATTAGTTATAGTGAATATGGCACAATAGTAATTATAAATACGAAAATTCACTAGTTAGTTATTTTAATCGAAAATGCGGATATTAGATATAGAATGTTGCAATTACGGATTAGGATTTTTTTCATTGGAAGTTTTCCAGAAATAGTTCATTTTGACTAGTACTAGGCCTATAATTTATAAAGACGGGATGTTTAAAACTAACAAAAAAATCATGGGTTTTACAACAAAATTTAAAAAAAATTTAAAATACATTTCAGAGAGAACTTATTCATAAACTATATGTAGAGGTTTTATTTGCACCAAATTTTTTTTAATTCTTTAAAATCATGTGCGTCAACCATGCATATCGCAGATGACTAAAATTTTCTAAAATAATTATTTGTAATTAAATAATAATAATTATAAAAAATAAAAAAATTTTCTAAAAAAACTGTGGTATAAATTTTTGTTAAAAAATGATATGGATAATAATTACAAACATATTTCAAGTATAACTGTTAAAAAATCTTCTTGAATCTTCATAAATTTGAATAAATTACTCTCAGTAGACAGTTGATGGAGAGATTGATATAATATTCATGGGAGTTTCAATCAAATAAATCTCAACAAGTGAATATTTTCTAAAATTAAAGTGTGACGGTTCTTTTGTGATTCTGTAAATACTGAGTAAAAAAAAAAAATTTTGGAAAAACAAATGTAGACAACAATTATTAGAGTTAATTATTTATACCCTTGACTTATGACTGAGTAGGGTTATAGAAAGTTTGCTATATAAAAAACTACTTATGTAGTTAACTAGCTCAATTTGAGCTAAGAAAGCAGCGAAACTAATTGGTTTGTTATAAAAATGTTTTGAAACGATAGTTGTTTATTTTTAAGCAACAACCATTTTTGTATTAAACTCACCTTCTATTTCTAATGGTTTAAAATACGGGCATATTTTTGCTCACTTGAACCTTTACTCACTTTTTATAGATAGAAATTTCTCTTGGCTATTTCTTTGGTTTCGGGCGGACAAGCAAAAGACAAACTCATAAAAATGAACAAATAAGGTTATTGTATGAATATCTCTTAACTCAAGTTTTGCCATTGGCTTCAATATTTCAAAGAGTTTTAGACTATAATGTACCTTCATGTTATGGTAATAGTGGCGGCGGGGAGACATATTCCTGATATTGAAAATGCTAGACCTTAAAAAATTAATCCGGTTGAGTAACATCATTAAATTGAAAAAATTATATAAAATAATATCCGAACTCCGTAAACTTACACTGATTAAATGTTTACTAATAGTATAAAGAGGAACCATTTATATGTATTTTTGTATAAACTTAAAAACTACTGGACTGATTAGAAAAATACTTACACCGATGGAACTACACTATTCCAAGATAACATAGGTTTATTTTTATCTCTGCATTTCCACGGAAACGGGGACTACGTGGATAAAAGAGGAAACATTTATATTTTTGAATTTTTGTATATAACAAACAAACATAAAAAACTATTGGACCGATTTTAAAACTTTGATTTATATCACCGGTTGGAGGCTACACTATCCCCAGTTGATATAGGGTACTTTTTAACCCACGGGAACGGGAACAGCGGGGGTGAAACTAGTTATGTATATAAAAGAAATTAGACTAGTACCTAAATATCACTGCTATGAAAGTTTAACTCTTTTACAAAACATGTTTAGCTAATCATGCCTTTCTTAAAAGCAAATCAATTAAATAAACTAAGATAACAATTAAGAAAATTACCATAAGATTTATAGAAACTTAAGTTAAAGATTAGTGGAAACTTGGTATTAAAATATGTAGATATAAAACATTTGGAAAAAAAATTATCCAAAGAATTGTTTGTCCTATTATAGCTCTGATAAAACTAATTTAACGATATCCTTAAAGGATAACATAATGGAAAAGTGTATTAAGTCAATAAAAATGGTTTATTACAATAGTTTACAACAACAACAAAAAACTCAGTGCCAAATAGTGAGTGAAGAATAGTTTCAAATCAAAGTTGAACTGTCTCTTTGATTATTATGAACATATTTAAATAATTTGGTACTGATTCCTATAAAATACAATTAAAATAAAAAAATTTCTCTTCCACTCATTAATAAAAATATTTAAATTTGTGCAAAATTTATTTTAAATAGATTAAAAATTATTAAACAAGGAAGAACGATTCATAATTTATATATTGTTTTCTTATGTATACACAATTATTTGAAATTATCATTTGAAAAGTGTTAATTATTATTCTGTTATATTATTGCATGCCTGAATTTAATTAGAGCACTTTAAATTCGTAATCAGTTCCTTTCAATATTTTATACGTACAGGATGTTCGTTTTTAATGATGGTACTAATCAATATATTGAAAAAATTCCACACATAAATGCGCATTAATATAGCTTGATAAAATAAACATAAGAAAAACTGGAGGTAAGTTCAAAGTTAAGATTAAGGGGGACTGTTGCATCTGTAATAAACGCACTTCTTATTATAATATCCTTCTAATTTCACGAATAAATTAAACAAAAAATAATTATCTGAATGTAATGAAACTTGGTATGAAGAGTATTGGCATGTAAACGGACAACTTTTTCCCTCCGTTTTCATGTCAATAATGTGCATGCCAAATTTCATAACATTTGGATAATTTTTTTTGAACTATTTAGAAGTATTACATGGTTAAACAAAATAGAAATAAAATTAACAGTTTTTTACAATTTTTTTAAAAGAAGCGTCTACAATTTTTCGAAGATAATAATAGTCTATATTTCGTTCGAGACTTAATATTTCACAAATTTAAAAATTTTGTGAACAAATGGCTTCACAGTGTTTAGTTAGCCTACCTTTTTCAAAATATGGTGTTCAGCGCCAAAAAATCGAATATTTAAAATGATTAAACTGTCGGGTGACAGTTGACACATTTTACGTTGGTAATTGTACGTCTATGAAATTCTGTCCTACTCAATAAAATATTTGTATCGAATGCAAATAAATGCATTTTGTATTTAATGATGATAAATTTTCTGTAAAAATATTGAAAAAATTAGATTTGGGAACAATAAATGAGTTAAGTATGTATTTTAATAAAAGTCAATTCCCTCACGTATTTAAGATCATCACTTGAGAACGTCTATAACGATTGGTCTGATTTTGCTTTGTCCGCAATTGCCAAGCCAATGTATGGGCGTTTGAAAGAAACGAATGTCTGCAAAATGGAAAAGTATCTTTGTATGATAATCTCAATAAAACAGTGTGGCGTCGATACTTCTCCAATATGAAATTCGGATAAAATGATTATACATCCTAGTTTTTTACTAGTGGCTCCTCTAAAAAATAAATTTCAACGAAATTTCACAGTTATGTAAAGATGGTTGTCGGTAGGGACGAATTCTATTTTCCATCTCTTTTCGCGCCTGTTCAACATGAAAAAATGAAAAAGGTGTTCACATCTGTACGAAAACGGTTGAATCAATTTTAGCGAAACTTTACTGGCATGTAAAATGTTTCAAAAATTTCACTTTAATTATACGGAAGAAATCACAAGCTTAACTAGTATATAAATAAAAAATTTATATTTTTAAACATAATCTTCCAAATAATAATATTTTATCCAAAAATAGCTAAAGCTTTAATAATCCGCTTGTGCAATTTCCTAGTATTAACAGAGTTAGTACTAGCAATTTGCAGAGTTAATTGTTTACATATTCAACATATGATTAAATTTCATTGTTTGGACTATTTTTAATTAGCATTCATAAAATACTATAAATATCCAGTCTATACATATTCTTGTATATTAATATGAATTGTAATTATCAATATATGATAATTAGCTAAATTTGAGCTTAAACTGTGGCGAATCCTATCTTTTGTGTTTGAATCTTTTATGGTTTCAAAGTTGGGCTAAGGTTCCATTGGATCCAATAAACCGATTTTAATCATTCACGAACTTTAACATAACTTTTATGTTTAGAATACGTAATCAAAATTTCAGCTCGTTATCTCTTTTTGTTTTTTAGTTATCCTGGCGACGGACGGACGAAAATTCGGAAATGGACTAATTAAGTGATTTTATGAGCATCTATACCAAAATTTTGTTTCTGCTGTCATTATTAGGAAGCAATATAAAGTTTAGACTAAAATTAATATACTCTGATATAAATTGTATGTCGAGTATAAAAATTGAATTAATAATTTTGACTATTTTCTATCATCGTCAAAAGAAACACCAATCTTTTATTTTTGTTGTTGTTTAGAATAGCAAATAAAATGTATATTCATGAATTTTTAGATTGTGATATAAAAAGTCTTGAATGCGTAATCTCCATAACGAAGCAAAATACGAAATTTAAAAAGTACTGTGATTTATTAATACGAATATATTATATGAATGCAAATTGATATTCAACAGACAGTGCAATAAAGTTAATTATAAATCCATTTATTAAATGGTACCTACGATAGGAACTGATGAATAATTTATTCACGACATAGTCTTTGTTAAGCAGTACCCATGTCTTTTACATATATAAAAACTTGTATGTATGATTAATTAAGTAACTGATCTAAGAGCCGGCAGTATGAAAATCCTATGGATCATATACATGGTCAATTTTCGGTCTGTGTGTTGTATTACTATAGATCTATCTAAACATCGACACTTCTGAAATTTTATAATTATTAATGATTATAGGATTTTTCGAATAAAAAAAATGCCCCAATTTCCTAGATCAAATTATTTTGTATTTTTATAAATACATATTTCGACTACAAAGTAGTCATCATCAGTATGAATTAGCTAGTTGTTATGATTCTCTGAGAAGATGTTACTCGTCACCAACTTAGAAACAAGTAACATCTCCTCAGAGAATCATTACAACTAGCTAATTTAAACTCATGATGACTACTTTGTTGTCGAAAATTTGGGTGAACTTTGTATAATTAATGATTATTCTCGTGGTAGTCGGCGCCTAAAAAAGTTTTAAAGCGTTAGATAGCAAGAGAATTGATAGATATATTCAATTTTGTTATTGAATAGTAATATTTCTTGTCTGGAGTACAATATACATTAATAAAACTTGAATGAACTCAATCGCGATTTACAACCTCTATGGTGCTCGAAATAAGTTTATTGAATTAATATTAAAATTATATAAATAATTTATAATGACGATAAGTCGTTAAATACAATAATTGTAGGTATAAAAATCTTTGGTTTTATTAGTTTGATAGCAACTGCATATTTCATTAGCCTAGTCGAGAAATTAAACACCTGCGAAATACCGTTGGTAAAGTGAGAAATTATGGGAGATAACTTATTCGATGTTGAAAAAAATTTTGAAAATACATTTTTTTCTGCAAGAAAAATTGAAATTGTTACAATCAAAAATTGAAAAAATTCCTTCAAAGTGATTGTTTCCTAAAAAATTACTTCATTTCCGGAACTCAAGCTCCTTGATTAATAATACCGTTGAAAGTGAGGTTTTATCTGGCCGTTATGATTGTCGCTAAAGAGAGTATAAATAAAAAAAAAATTTATTTTTGTGTATAAAATATCGATTCAAAAATTTTAAATGTTTATGGTGTAATATCAAAACTATGATTTGTTACATTTTATTGGAAAAACAATAATATTTTTTTATCGATTTATTAAAAAATTGTCCTATTGTTAATTAATAAATTTTTATCAATACTCTGTATATATAAAAATGAACATAAAAGCTTAAACAATTGTCCTAAAAATGTAAAATATTTTAAAAACTTTCAAAAATATTATAAATTTTATTCGTTTTAAAAAGTTGAAAAACATTATTAATTTTATTCGTTATTAACAAATAAACATTAAAAAAAATCAAAGATGGTTGTTTTGTTTTAAAAAATTATTTTCGTCAAATTTTTCCGATTCTATCATTTTCTTATTGTTGAAAGGCACATACATTTTTTTTTTTAATTTCAATTATTTAAATAATTGTTATAAACAAATAAAATAAATATGATATTCCCATTTTAAATATCACTTTTCGTTTTTAAGTTATATACAAATATTCGAAGTCGTATGTTTTAAGTTTTTTTTTTTATAAAAATTGCAATTTTTCTTTGCTTATGATTTTTCGTAGATATTTCACTTGTCGACTAGACTAAATCAAATATACGTTTTCTGAATTGATCATTTAAAATCAAACTTTTTTTCTCCCAATGATTATTTACGAATTATATATTTATTCTATGATTTAAACTAATCATTATATAAAATGTTTTTCATAAGTTCTTTCCGCCTCTCTCTTTAATGAACTATGTTTTGTATAGTAAGTTAGATACATAAAATGTACATTTTATGTAAAACGTTTTATAAAATACTAATGGAAACTTTTGACTTTGTCTAATTTTTTAACTTTAAATTATCAAGTAATGAATAATTATTAAAAAAGTAGGTAAGATTATTGTGAATGAAGAAACTATTGATGAAGTTGATAACAAGTTTACCGATATTTATAATTTCAAATTTAATAAAGGGGAGATTCAAGACTATTTGATTATATAAAATTGTAAAATTTAGGTTTTTATTTAATTTATTGATATAAACAAGGGCTTCTAAAAATTAATTTTTTTTTCGAAAATGTGTAACACCTTCGGCTTGTGTTTAATATCAATTTTATGAGCTGTATTGGTATGATGAATGAGGAAGTTAGATTAAGTTTTATGGCTATTTATGTACACAAAGCGGAAGTGTCACATATTTGCGACAAAAATTTGCTAGAACCCCTGAAAACAAATAATTAAATAAAACGCAAAATTTATAATTTTAAATAATCAAGTAGACTTTAATAACTCCCCATTATTCACTTTGAAATTATAAATATCGACAAAATACTGATTTACTCCACCCACAGTTTTTTCATTCACAATAATCTTACATACTTTCCCTATATATTTCCAATATAATATAATAATTATTCATTACTTGATAATGACTTTATGAGTCGGAAGTGCACTTGTAATTAAAAGAAAAATTAAGTGAAAATAAGACTAAGTTAAAAGTTCCCATTATTATTTTATAAAAAAAGATTTTCACAAAATAAATAAAACATTTATTAATTTTCTTAAATGATAAAATAAAATTGTCTTGAATTGAATCCAACTTTTATCTTCGTTTAAAATTAGAAATAATTAAGAAACTTACAAACATACCTTTACATTCGAAAAATATATAGCTTCCTTAGCAATCCGTAAAATATTAGGAACATAAATTTTAAGAGATAAACACACAAATCAGAAAATAAACAATTGAGTTTTAAAAACCATCTCAACTGCGATGTTTATATGTATACCATTACGAGAAAGTTGTCAAAATATTATTGTATTAATTTTCGAATTCTCAACATAATTGAAAAAATCGTAGACAGTTACAAAATTCGAGCAAATTGATTATGTAAACCAGAGTAAATTATTAAATAAAAACATGTTGGGTGATTCATGGAGGCCATTGGATTGCGTTTTTTGCAATAATCAACCACAAAATTCGCCGATATTTAGTTGCAAAGCAGGACATCTCGTTTGTTCATCATGTTATAGAGTTTTATTACATCAAATTGGTAACAATTAGTTTCAATAATATTTTTCTTTCTAATAAAGTGCTTGTGAAATTATCAGTAAATAGAAAAAAATTTCAATTTCTATGTCTTGAAAAACCGGCTCCCCGAAAAACCAGATAAAAATATCGAATTATATTTACGCCTGCCAAATTGGTCGAATTATAAAAGCTCTGTCCAGAATTGGTCCTATCCACAATTATAATCTAATCTACGTCTGTCTAAGTTGTAGCTCCAAAAGCGTCCTATTCTCGATTGATTTCAAAATTATCTTAAATTGTCTTAAACTATTTCCCATTATATTAAAATATCTCAAGGGATTTTTCCTCAATTTAAACTTGTAAAGCATGTTGCTGGAGTATCATAGTGTAACATTTCACTGTGCTGCGATATTTAGTACATTATTGCTAGTAAATAGTATAATAAATCTATTTAATTATATAGACCCGAAAAAAATTCATTTAATTCATTGCAAATTATGTAATGCGGAAATAACAAACACAAGAAATTTAATAGCTGAACTTCTTATTGAAAATACATCAAATACTAAGCCAGAGCAAACAAAAATGGTACCAAAATTAATAACCACTTCATCGTCTGATTCATCATCAGAGACAACATATTTGTCATATCGTGGCAGTAAACCACGTTCATGTAATGCATTGGATAGACCAAATACATCAGATAAATCGTCTATGTTGAATATTAAATCAGCATCACGTAGGTAATTTATTTTAATTAAAATTTTATGACATTTCACTGCACACAAACTTTCTTGATTATTATACTATATTTTTTGGTAATCTAATTAGTTTCTGAGAATTTAGAAAGTTTCACTTCGAATGAAAGGTCCAATATTTAAGGAAGTACGAGCACCAAGGCAACTTTTGATAAAAGGCTTGATTTTTTTTAATACAAAGTTTAAATATGTCTAAACAAATTCCAAAAATTTGAAGGAGATTGCCCGATCATTTAAATAAATAATTAACTTTAAAGTTGAGCAATTTAACATTGGTCTTATGGGGTAGCCTTCAAACATTGATACATTTCTGTATTTTTCTCGTAAAACTGTCGGTGAATATTTTTAAAAAACTTATGGATGAAAGTAAATATATTAGTGATAAATTTAATTCAAAAACATTTACACTTGCCCGATTAATTAAAGTGTATTAATTAAAAGAAAAATAAATGCCGCCACTAGCCAATGTAAAAAATCATATGGTTACTGCGTTCCCCTTACCGCGCTAGAGTCGATACCTATCCCCACACCGCCTGGCGCTCGTACTTCCTTAAATTCTTCTTGATGCTTGGAAAATCAAGATATATTTTATTAGACAATTTTTTCAAAGAATATTGTTAGATGTGGGAGCAATTGTTTGACCAGTTTCCCAAAAAATTGTTTCATTACGGTTTCTACTAAAACATTGCATCCCAAACGCTTTAACCAGCTAGAATATTCAAAAGGACTTACAGTCCTTTTGCATTTATGCTTTTCCATTAGTTTTGTGAACTCTAAAGAGACTTTAAATCTTCCAAATTTAAATGTAAAATTGAAAACAAGACTTGAAATACGATAGAACAAACTAATATGTACAAATCATTCAGAATTCTCAGCGCAAATGCCATGATACTTTAAATATTAATAAAGTGGTTCGTACACTAAGTATTTGGAAATTTTCTTATAAAAAGTTTGCTTCTCTGATTTCGTTCGTTTTTTTTTTTTTTGTAGACCAATTTGTTGCCCTGAATATTCTTGCCGGCATATGGTTGCAGTTACTTCATTAGTTTCACATTTTGAATTTGAACATCCACGTGCATTAAAACTAGAACTAGTCCCAGACGTTCGAGAAGATTTTGTTGTGTCGATTGATATATTTAATCAGTCATATTATTACTTAATTGCATTGTTATTGATTGGCGATGATCAGTAAGTATATTACGTACTTCGTTTTGCAAACCGCTCTAAAAATATATATCATATATGGACAGTGGAGAGGGGTTCATAAATTCTGGTAGTCATTATTTTCTGCTAGTCCATTTTTTTGTCTATTTATACCTTACCGATTATTGAGCACCTCCACCAAATCTTAGCTTCCTATAGCCGAGCATATTGAGTGGCTGATCAGATTATTAAAACCAAAAAATTGATAGTTGAAGATAATAGAGTGCGTCAGATTAAGATATGGTAGGTTGATTACGTGCTGAAAAGTTTACATTTTTCTATTCTGATTATTTGAGCGAGCCGAAGACCTTTTTGACAAGTTTGCGACTCTCCCAATCTCTTCCGTCACGGTAAAATGTAAAATGTACACTTTTTAGCACCTAATCAACGTACGATATATTAATCTGGCTACCCTTCTGATTAGCTACCCTTTACTCGCAGAACCCTACAGACAGCTAAGATTTGTTGAAGGTACTCAATTAGGGATAAGGTATATCCCATATCCTAATCTAACACGCCCGATTCAATCTAAAAATCCCCGTTTGGGCTCCCTTATCACTATAAATATTATCTGATTATTTTCAGTATATAATAAATGGGTGATTGAACATTCCATAGACTCCAAACGGCTAGAGTCCACTGTTTTTTCGAATCTCCTACAATCTCAAAAACTACCACTGAACTTTATATATAAGTTGGTTTTTAAACAGACCCGGGTAAATATCTCTCAACGATGACTTAAAGATTAAAGGAAAAGACACGTCTTCATAATTTTAAGTTTAGTTTAAAATGGTGTTAAATAAATACCGTACAGTTATTATAAAAAAATAATTAATATAAATAAGGTATTAATTAATACAAGAGATAGTTTCTTAGATAATAAATTTTTATAATATGTGGGCTATAACAACATAATCTTCAAGTCCTACACATGATCATTTGACAACTTGCCAATATGAATTTAATTATTCTAATAAAATAAATTTATAACGTTATGAATTATACAATACAGTTATAGGCTACAAGTATTGTAAATTTGTGCGATGATCTTTGCCAAAAATTAATATTGAACTTTTATCAAAATTTGTAAACTTAAATAAAATATTATAGTTACAGAAAAATGTAATGCCTTTGATGGGTACAATCTAACAAAAAGTTTCATCTGCAAACTAACAGTCTTTTATTCTAAAACTGTCTTTTATAAAATTATTATCTTCATCCTAATCGCAAGGCTGTATATTTCAATTCGGTTTGTTAAGTTTTCAGTAACATCAACGTCTTTTCGAAAATTTTCAACGAAGTACTTTTTCCCATTTTCCAAAATGTCGAACATAATTTTTTATTTTTTTTTCAATATTTATGATATACATACATAAAATAATATTATTTCCTTTTTAAAAATTTCTAGTGAAACACGACGACATCGTTCCTCACTGCCAATAAATAAAAAAGTTCAACATTTACGATCGTCGAAATATTTACCAGTTGCATTACTTTGTTCGATGTTAAATTTTCCAATCAAAGAACTAAGTGAAGATGGTGGTTCAGACAATGACTTTATTAGCCAATCACAACATCATGTAAACAAATCAACAGAATCCTGTGAAAATAATTGTAAAGGTCAGTAAAGAAAATGTAAGAGTGATTTTTTTATTTATTGGAAAAGTAGATACCTACTTTAACCAAACAATATTAAAACAAATTAATGTTTTTGGATCAAAATTTCGATGCACATCTATATTGATTATACTGGAAATACACGTTTTGAGGTCCCCTCAGTCCAGAATGATTTTAGAAATTGGTCTATCTGCCGGTCTGTCATTGGTCAAGATATATTTCGAACATAAAAAACCACAATTCTCAACTTTTATATTTAATCTTCGACCATTCTCATCGGAAGAAAATTTGATTTTTTGTGAATTAATAAATAATGTCTCTAACAAAATTTTTCAAACTTGGTTTCAGTGCTAAATTTATCCATATCCACAACTTTTGTTTAAAACTTTTAAAATTAAATTAAAATAATAATATATAAAAATAAAAAAAATTTTAAAAGATCCTAAAAAAATTATATAAGCAGGGTTTTGGCCGAGAGGAGTAGGGTTTATTGGATTTTTTCGAATTATTTCGAGAAACGCTGCAATTATGATCCTTGAAATTGATGTAGTTACTAGAGTGATTAATACATATTTTTTGGAGAATATACATAAAATTAATTCCTAGAACGAGGCAGACTTAATTAGTTTACACCTAATGCGAATTTTAGTAAAAAAAGTTCTGCTGCACATTCTGGCACATATTTTCTTATTAATAACAGCAAGAAAATAGGGGTATATACAAGAAAGTACTTACTATATGCTTGGTATCATACATGGCTTAATATTTTTGAAAAAATATATTCTAGAAATATCAAAATTAAGTAAACCTAAGATTAACATACCTCATTTTTTTAGATTGTCAAACATCAAAGGAAAATAATTTCGTTATTTTGTGGGGATCAACATTAGATACAGAATCAACCACAATAATTCGATGTACGATTGAAATCAGTGACTTTGATCATAAACTATTATATCGTTTCCATGGTGGCTTAAATTCGATTCGTGATAGTCAAGAACCTTCAGCGATATTCAAACGTGGCAATTGTTTAGTAATACCATTTAGTACATTATCAAATATTATGAATCACGACAAAGAGTTTATTATCAGTGTTGTTGTTCATTATGATAAACTCGGGTAAATTTAGAAGAAGTTCAAATCCATAAAATTGTTTTATCAATCTATCAATTCTTTTGAAGAATTTATTATGCAATTTTGCTAACATTTTATTTAGTTTATATAAATATATATATTGTATTTTCAAATTTCTCAATTATTAAAGGAACGACAGCCTACCAATACACAAGTCTACTTATTTTTCTCTAATAATCATATATCAAAAAATAATTGCTGAATAAACTCAATTTACTATACTAAAAATGTGTTGAACAAGTATAATTAGTCCATATGATAGATAAGTAGCAGTGGGGGGAAGGAATTCACCTCTTTACGAATTCCTAATCAACCCTTACACATGCATTCTAGCTCTATGGGCCACCTATACGTTGTATTTACAAAGGATAGTATGTGGCTCCATTTCAATTGTTTCCCATATTTCGGAGCATCCGAAGAATTGATATCTCAATATCGACTTGCTGGGACATTCCACAGAAATATAAAAAGGCATAACACCTGCCGCTTCACAGTTCGGACAAGCCGGTTTATTTTTCTTGAGTCCACTGTAACCGGCAAAGACGACTAGGAGGCCTATAGCTTCCCGGTTATGGTTACTTATCAAAAAAGGATTTGCTCGCTTATTTTAATCCGGCTATCATGTGTTAAGCCTGCCTGCGGTCTAAAATAGGCAGTTACTCTTCTATGTCTTCTATATCTTAAACTAATAAATGGATAATGAAGAGAATCCTAATTGATACTGTTTCTTCTCATGACGTTTAATATCATTTTATAGAAGAAAATTAATTGGGCCTTCTTGTACAATCTTATTTTTTTCTAGAATAAGTGGTTTCTTTGTTCATAATTTGAATAGTCTTATTCGAAAGACATTTAGCAACAAAAATAGTTGAGACCTGTCAACTCTGAAGAAACGCAAATAAAATATTTTGAAATCCTTCAAATTTTGTTTCAAGTCTAGGTTGATAATTTGCAACACTTTATAGTGACTTTACCTTTGAAAAGAATTTGAAAAGCGTCAAGTATTAGATATAAGTAAATTACTCTTATGAAAATTATGAAAATTAAGGTATTATTTATGGGAATGAAAATTTACGTAGAAGAATAAAATTAAAATAATTTTAACAATTAATAAAAGTGGTAACCAGATCACAGTTCGAAATGATTATAAGACCTAAATACCTTTTTATAAATTAATAATCACCTGAAATAAAGTCATATATCATAATTCAAACGTTTGAAAGCTGTTATTATCTCACATATGCTATAATCGACTTATTGTGATTGAAAGATTCATTTTGGTTAAAATAGATTCATAGGCTTTTATAGAATGCAAATTACGCATTTCACACATAAAACAACTATATACAATCATAATGAAAATTTTTACCTTCCTCTAAATTTTCCCTTTTTTTAAATTACGGGTACACTTTCGACTTAACATATAAAGTCATTACCAAGTAATGAATAATTATTCTTTTATTTTGGAAATATATAGTGAAAATATTTTAGAATAATTTGAGTAATTATTTAATTTATTGATCTCAAGGTCTTCTAGCAAATATAATTTTTGGCTTTGTTGCAAACATGAATTCGGATTGAGTTCACTATCAATTTTATTACTTGCATGAGAAATGCAGAAGTTTTATGGCTGTTTACATGCTCTTTGTACCTGGTTAAAAATGAACCACCTGACTGATCAACATAAACGGCATTACATTGCGGGCATGTTAATTTATATAAACCAATTTTCTTAAGGGTGGGGGATTTTTTAGCTTTAAAAATTTATTCAGCAATTTTTAATGCCCACGAAAAAACCCTCACCCATCTACATTCATCTTACGAATACAGGTCATAAAATTGATATTGAACACAAGCCGAAGGTGTTACATTTGTGAGACAAAAGCCAAAAATTAAATTTGTTTGAAGCCTTTGAGATCAGTAAAATGAATAAAATCCCAAATTTTACAACTCTCCTTATCAACTTCATCCATAGTTTGTTCATTCACAATAATCTGACCTACTTTTCTTATTTTTATTTCTTTTTACTTTTATTTTTATTTATTTCCAAAATAAAATAATAATTATTCATTACTTGATAAAGACTTTATAAGTCGAAAGTGCTCTCGTAATTTAAAGCCAAAATTTTCCATTATTATTTTATAAAAATAAAGTTTAAAAAACAAATAAAACATTAATTTTCTAAAAAAAATTGTTTTTTATTTCGACATGCAGATTATTATAAATAAATTACATTTAATAAATAAAATTAAATTAAGAGAATTTGAAGAGTCATTAATACTTCAGAATTATTTATGTTAATATGAGATCCAAATAATGGCAGATAAAATTAAAATACTGTAAAAATTTTCTATTGAGTACAATTTCGATATGAAATTACTAAAATTCGGATTAGAATAAGTTTAAATAGTTAAAAATAATTAATCAGTCTTATAATTTATGGTTAGCGAATATTAAAAATTTTTATCGGTCGGTATAAAAAAATAATTTATTTTCGGATTTTTTTCGTTTGCTTGGTATTGTTGATCTATTGGTCGCTGATATTGATCACGTATTGAATAATTGGGATTTTGTTGTTGAATTTGTTGACTTTGCACAGCTGCTAACAGTTGTGGGGAAGGTGATTGCTGAGTTGTTGGTGCACGCCGAAAAGATGGAAGTAATGATTTGTATTGACTGTTTTCAACACGAGTTCTAGAAAAAGTAAAAAGAAAGGAAATTTAGTAGTAATTTGTAATTAAAGTTATCATGCAGAAAATATGCATTTAAATTAAAAATTGTATTTACATAAATTCTTCTACATATTTTTAAATATTAATTATACAAACAAATAATTAAATTACTTTTTTTGCATACAACTTAAGTATGCATCCAGATACGGCCTTGCAACATCATTTCCTTTAAAATATATATTAAAATAAATTTGCAATTTCCGTTTGCATTTTAATTTGGAATTAATTAAAAATTATTCTTTCGGAATCTTTTAAATTTTCTAATATTGTTTATCTCGAGGATTTGTTTAATTTTTGGAACCTTATACTTTCTATATATACAACTACATCAAGCAAATTAAGGAGTTAAATATTAACTACAAATGGACACTAGAATTTGATAGAGTACAACCAAAGCAAGAAATAAAAATATAACCAGGCTTGATTTTCGGAAATTACAAAATGATGACCGGTTAAATTTATGATAAAGGGATTTGTTTATTTTTTAAATTATCTGCTTAACAAAGCTTTTGAGAGAAAAAAATATTCGTATTAAACTATATATTTAAAAGGCCTATAAAATGACGTGCGCAAAATTAAAGTCGGTTCATGAGTTTTGTCTTAACTAGTAAAAAACTTCCAAAATATGGATATTTTTTCAATTGTAATAACTTTTACAAGAAATTATTGATTGTCTGAAAAAGTTCAGAAAAGATGCTCTTTAATTAACTCAATAATTGGCCAAAATCCAAATTCTAAGAAGTAAATAGTTTCTGAAAAATTCACATGTTTATATAAATGGCACTCATGAAATATAAGAATTACAAGAATTGAAAAAATACATTCTACTCTTAAAGAGTTTAAGTTTTACGTAAATTTAAAAGTAAAGTCTAGTTAATTCGTTTAATTGCTAACAGTATGAATTCTTTAATGATTTTTTCTCTTAAAAGCGTAGTTTACCAAATAATTATAATAGAAAAAACAAACGGCGGAAATGGACTAATTAGATTCTATATATTTTTTAGACTTCCAAACTTTACACTAAATTTAATATACTTCTCATATAGACACATATGTCGGGATTAATGATTTAAAATAGAATCATTAATTCTACTTTGTGAAACATTTAATTAAAATGAATTATAAAAATTACTTGTTAATAGGCAGAAATGATTAATTACCATAACATTTAAATGTTATAATGTTACTTTTTTAATTGATTGATTTAAATAATACAAAGATTAATTTAATGAAAAAAAATGTATGTATTAACAACTTAAGATTGTAAGAAAGTTATGCAAATTAAGTAACGTTAAGAATAACATAACAATAACAAAAAGCCATTCCATCGATTTGAAGCTTGTCTCAGCTCCGATACACGTCTCGCAGAAAACTTTAGTAGCTCCGATAAAGATTTTCATATGAAAAAGTTGTTGCACTAACCAGAACGAAGTTACTAATAAATTTTCAGCTTATTATTTAATTTTTAAACAAGTGAAGATAACAACTAACAGAATAAATTGTTTTGATATCCGACATATGGTTCAGTATCAATGTTTGAAATATTTTTATTGATAAGAATTCGTAAAATTTTCTGTGCATATTGTAAGCCCATATATAATACTATGTTTTGCAATTAATTATAAAAGTGCTTATGAGCTGAAATTGTGGTGAATTTAAATAGTTTCAAAGATTTTTTAAATTATTTATGTTTTTTTATCTAATGGACCGATTTTATAAAACCGTTGAACTGATTTTAACGACATTTCACGGCATGAATAAGGGATTATTGAAAGTAATCTAGGCTACATTTTTAAGGTTAGTTAGTCAGGTAGAAGACGAGAGAAAGCAAAAAAATTTTTTTGTCGATTTATGCCAAACGGCGATGTAACGAAAACCTGAAAATTTATATGGGACGATACAGATCCAATAAATGTTTCCACTCATACCGAGGCGAATAGCTGAATATCGATCAATTTATGACGCATATTTTGGAAATATAAAAAACTAGCAGACGTCTCCCAATCTTGTGGGAATTCAAGGACAAAAAGTAGCTTATTACCCGGGGGTAGGGTAGCTTCGTAACGGTGGAATTATCGGCCCAGTAGTTTTTAAGTTTATTCGTTAAATTCAGAAATACATACAAATGTTTCCTCTTTATAATATTACCATAGATCAAAAGTTTATATACAATAGCTCAAATATTATCGTCCAGATTATCCATGTTTGAAAACTATTTTCAGTTATGCCAAATCAAAAGTATTCCTATGAAGACTAATTCCTTTCTGTTTATTTGGAGGAACAACTTGGAGGAAAATAGAAACTTTTCTCTTTCATAATATTAGTATAGATTACCTGTAGCCTCGATCATCAGCAATATAATGAGTAATTCGAACATTTCCATTGGGCTCTAAATAACCATAACTGCCAGTTACTGTACCATTTGCATGACGCTCTTCACTGCGAAATTGCACATTACCCGTTTGTGGATCTTCAATATCATAGCCCCATGCATATGTACCCGGTCCATATGGTTCACGTATATTGTAATTTTCCCATTCAGCTAACGTTAATGGTGTATTTGGACGTTGTAAGATAATTGGTTCTTTAGTAGTCGTGGATGTTACAGGTCTTTGAGTACTGATTGGTATTTTAACTGGTGGGTTATCCAAAATTCTTGTTGGATATACATTGGCACGATTGTTGTTATTTAAGAATGGCTGAAACATACAATGCAAAAATGTGAATACAATTTACTTCGACTGTTAGTTTTATGGTAGCCCAGAATATTGAAGACATCATTATGCAATTTGAGATACGAGTCTATTGAGATACGAATGTCGTATCTATTTCTACACTTGATATAATGTGTTTATACAACAAAAATAAACTACCGATTATCGCTCTCAAAAATGTAACATTTCGCTTGTGTTCATACTAAAAAATAAAAAATAATTTACAGTTGTCAAAAAATAGGATTTTTGTGAATTTGACTGAGAACCCGTGATCGCCAGTGTGGGAATAAATCACAAAATAAAACATTTCGCTTGTGTTCATAATCAAAAATAAAAAAATTATTTTCAATTCATCAAAAAATCAGATCATGTTTGTGAATTTAACTGGCAACCTGTGATCGCCAGTGTAGGCATCAATAGTTAGTTTTAATAGAAGAGCGAACAATGTTGTAATAGAGTAGGAACTATAAATTATTTAAAAGTGGTGAAAGTTTGAAAAAAGGATTTGAATAAAAATTGTAGAGTATAAAATTTAGCCTAACGGATTCAGGTCAGTTTTATAAATAACCAAGCTTAAACGTCTAAGTGTTAGCTCACTCATAGTCCAGATAATAATATTGCTAGACACGAGAAATATGCATACCGTTGTTAAGAAATTGAGAGTCCAAATATAAAAACAGTTTAAATTTCGATTTTTTCCCCAATTTCCTAGATCAAATTATTTTGTATTTTATAAATACGTATTTCGAGTACAAAGTAGTCATCATCAGTATGAATTAGCTAGTTGTAATGATTCTCTGAGGAGACGTTACTCGTTACTAATTTGGTGACGGTTTGCACACTTGTTCGTTCATGTATACAATCGAAATTGGGGAAAAAATCGAAATTTATTCGAAAAATCCTAGAATTCTCATTAATAATTATAAAATAAAAACAGTTCATTAAGTTGAAAAATAATTATGAATTGTCACTTACATTATGATAATAAGCTCCAGCTGAAGATCTATCATTTGCGTAATAATTTTCTGCTTCCGGTGTATTTATTGTATTAAATATATTGTTATTACTTTCAGGTAAGCCATTTGTATAAATATTTGAATGTAACGGTGGCAATATTCTTGTTGATATTGCTGGAGGTGCTAATGGAGGTAATAATGATTTTGATGGTTCTTGATAATTTTGTGGCAAACTCTTGATTATTTGTATTCCAGATAATAATATAATGATTCGTACCTGGAACAAATATTTAAAAATATTAATTATGTTGTATATTTTGTTTTTAAAATTCGAATCACAATAAAGTTAAATGTACATTGTAAACTGTAGACCAGAGTAGAAGCCTTAAAAAAGAGTATAAATATATATATATATATATATATATATATATATATATATATATATATATATATATATATATATATATATATATATATATATATATATATATATATATATAATCTTATCGTGGAACAAAACGTTTTTTCTATATGAAATTTTTAGTTTTCTTTATAAGTTGTTAATTTTAAATATAAAAAAATAAAACTGCAAAGATTATTAAAATACATTACTATGCATTATATACGAGTGTTATAATATAATAACTATTAAAATAGAGCTCAGCCCTAAGTCATAACAAACAAACTGGCGGAGCGAAAAAAGAGCTCGAATGCAACTAGACATACGTGTCAGTAGCACATTGAATAAAGCACATTAGTTGTCTTTTTATCAGGAAGCCATGCAGCTTATAATGATTGCAATGAAATAAAGTGTTTCATGAGTTAATTATTAATTGTTAGTTATTTATAATTTATACCTTTAATAGTCTTGATAATGATAATGCACAAAAAAAATAATAAAAAAGTATCATATCATAAAATCAAACCCAGACAAGACCAATACTCGAAGTATTTAAGCAAGACCAAACCAAGACTGAGTATGCAACACCAACACCATGACTGTCCCAACTTAGGTCATCACTAATTGAAGACACTAATGAATTTTGGTATAGTTAAGTAGAAGTCTAAAATGAAAAGAACTGCCTAAAGTTGCCCTTAACAACCGAAAATCTCAATATTCTCGTTAAAATTTTGACTTAGATAACTGTTTCATTGACCCGCATTGTAGGTATACAAACATTGTCTACGTATATTCTAATCTTATAGATCTTGAACTTTAATCTTTATTAATAAACCATATACTTAGAAATACTATCGAAAAATTATAACCAAAGTATAAAATAAATATAAAAATACAATAACAATAAATCATAAAATAAAAAATAAATCAAATTTTAATTTAAAAGCGTAATAAATTAAATTTGAAAGAAAAAATCAATGACAATATGAAGTATATGCGGCCATGCACCTACATAATAAATATAACAACATAAAACACCTGCTTTTAATGAATTGTTAAACACAAAAAAAAAATATATAAAAATTACAAAATATTCATAATTGTAAAATATAAATTATTCTTTTTTTTACTACAATAAAATGAAAGAAAAACACCAATTAATAATTTTTTTTTATTCAAGAAGTCATCGTCTATCGTCATCATCATAATTACATAACGGAAGGCATCCTCACATTATTTGTCAACAAAAATTGTAGGCGGTGTTACAAGAATGAAATAAAAAAATTGAAAAATATAAAAATTGATGTTATACGCTCACATAATATTTCTATACAAACCACTATATACATATTAGAAAATATAGTAATTGATTTTATTGAATCATATTTTTGAAAATGTTATGTTATGGATGTTTATTGTATTGAGTAGGAAATATTTTTATGCAGGAAAATTATTCTCAAAATAGCGTTTTTTTTCGCGATGTCTTTGTTTTTAAATATGTTACACTCATTGCAGTGATTATAAGTAAAATACGTGAATAATGAATAAAATATCGACTTCATAATATTACAAAACTTAATTTGAGCAAAACAATTAAAATTGAAGTTTTAGTTTATCACAAAATAACTTCTTTTTTCTTATTTGATCTGTTCTTACTAGAATAATATATTTACATATATCAGGCAAAACGCACATTGAGCTTACATTAAATTGAGTATTAGTTATTTTTAAATATGAGTTTAGGACTATTACTGTTAGTCTAAATACATGATTTGCAACCCTCGGGATGCTGTGCTAGCAGAATGGCGATCGAAAAACTGTGATTTTGTCGCACTTTTTTTGGATTTTCACCAATAAATCCTTAACCGTACGAGTTTGGCAAATTATGTAATAATTAAAGATTTTCGAGGCTCAGGCAAAAAAATTAAGCGTATTAAAAAATTCTCAAAAAAAAAAAAAAATAATAATAATAATAATAATAATAATAATAATTCAAACTTGCCATAAAGAAGACATTCATCAGTAAGAATTTTTCCTAAGACATTGAAACTTAGATGAAACAAATGAAAAGTATATAATTATCAAAGAGAACTCTAGGATTTTTCGAATAAATTTCAATTTTTGCCACAATTTCCTAGATCAAGTAACATCTCCTTAGAGAATCATTACAGCTAGCTAATTCATACTGATGATGACTACTTTGTAGTCGAAATACGTATTTATAAAAATACAAAATAATTTGATCTAGGAAATTGGGGCAAAAATCGAAATTTAAATGAAAATTAGATCGTTGATAAAAAATTATTATGGTACCTACTTTTTTCATTTTGTTTGATTTTTATAGAAATGATTAAAAATAATTATCGACAAATTGTTTTAAGAGCAACATAAAATTAAATTAACAGGAATAAAATTTTAAACAGTATTCATTAATCTCTATTTATTTACAAATCACAAAGTGCTACTATCATCGTAGTATTATTTTAACATATAGATACCTATAAACAATTTTTTTTAATATAATTTATAACAAATAACACGGCGGTAAACATATGCCAATCATAATTATAATGAGTAAGAATAATATAAATGTGCAAGGTATGTTTTTAAAAGTTTTACAGTATTATGTCACGACCAAAGCATACTAGTCTAATAAAACGTTTCTATTTTATAGATATTTTTTTGAATTTTATTTAATATTTTTTTTTATTGAATAAGACTAAACAAAAAATTTTCCAATCGATATTTATTTTATTTATGATAAAGCATTAAAATAAAAAATTTGTAAATTCTTTATTCAACAACCTTGTAATATTTATTGTTTAAAATACCTACTTACGAATTATTAATTTTCCGACTTTTTTACTTATGGTTAAGAGCTCTGAAAACCAACAAAGCTTTGGAGCATTTTAGCATTATTCATGTTTTCACATTTAAGGTGGGTTTATTATATTTTCCATTATTCAATTATTGTTTAATAGCTTCATAATGTTTTACACAAAGAAGATTAAAAAATAGTAGAGAAAATAAAATATATAAAATAAAGGTAACATTAGGACTTTGGTTAAATTTTGTCGATTAAAATCTATCCAATTTTTCTCCAGCACCTCCGCTATAATTATATTGTATTCTGTAACTGTAAGCAAAAATGGTCACAGTTGGTAATTAAAACTTAAAATAAGCATATCCACTAAATATTTTAAAATGTGAGTTTCCATTCAAACTGCAGATTCTTCTCAAAACTTGCAACAATATCCTGATTATTATTATAAAAATACAAATAATTTTATTGTACAGGTTATTAAAAAAAAAAAAATATTTGTTACTTCCTAAACAAAATAATGTTCAACATATTTATTTTTATGTAATTTGTTTCCAAAATAGAACTTTACAATTAATAAAATTTAATTTTTATGATGTGTAAAATTTTTTTTTATTTTTTAGTGGTTCAATAAATGATCAAATGATCATAATTTTTTTTTTATAGATGAGTCGTTTATGTAGGTGAAGTTTATATTGAAGGAGTTTACCTTATGATGTAAGTAATGTTTTAAGGTCATAGAACTTATAATTTAATTATTGAATGCATAAAAATTAATTTGTTTTATTGGGATAATTTAATTTTATGTATTGTTTTTAAATCAAAAATCAAAAATTTAAATTTATACATATAATATTCGGTTTTGCGTAGGGAAAATTTAAACATGGAATGATTTACCAATATTGCTTAAATTCACAATTTTAATGAGCTTTACTCATTGATTAAATACAAAATAAAACTAAATGTTCTAAATTTCGTACAAAATAGTAAAAGCAAATGAATTTTATTTATTTTAGCCCAAAGATTACAAGTATTATATTGATCTAGAAAGGCAGTCTAAAATAGACTTGAGGGCAAGACTTGACAATTACAGCGAACATAAATTCTGTTCAAGGTTTGCTAGAGGATATCGGTAAAAAAGAAAGAGCTTCGAAAATACTAACTTGGATTTATAAGATGTAATATATTTTTTAATTTTTTTTTACACCTATTTCGATATGGAGCTTTCACTGGATCAAAAAACGTGGGATTCAGAAGTATGGTATGCATGTGTGAGAGCACATAGTTTATCTAAAATTTGGTATTCTCTTTTCATATAACGTCTATTTGAGTCTCGAAGCTCTTAGTTAAAATCAGACTTCCGGATGCCCACTTTATTGTAGTGATTTTCGCTTCTCGTAAATGGCTCCAACGATTTTCGTGTTGTTAATTATGTTCACAATATGTCCTAACACTTTTATTTGTAACATTTCTCTGGAAAAATTCAAATAAGTAAGAAAAATTAAATTTAACATATTTAACCTATTATATAATACTGTACAAATTAAGTATATCATATAGTAAATGTAAGTCCGGTGACGCGTCGCAGTAGATTTGTTTATAGATTAACTTGAATTACTTGCATAATTCAGTGTCAAATACGCAATTGGATTTCAAAATTCTTCAGTTTCGTTTTACAAACGACATTTTTTTATCTTTATTAGCAAAGTTTTATATTTCAATATTTAAGAATTTTCTTCCAAATATGATCTTGAAAATACTATACTAATAAACATTACAAAAAAGGTGTGAAATTATTGATTAAAATATTAATTAAACCATAAAAATAACTTTGCATTGTAGGTGAAGGTTTAACAATCAATAATATGTTTTTATAATAAGGAATCCAAAAAATAAAAAAAAATAATAATAGAACATACAATTAAAAAAATAAATAAATTATAAAAATTAATTGTGCAATAAAATAACCAGATTAATTGTTTTATGTAGGCATTTTTGATAAATTATAATTTAATATCCTTTTTAATTTGTAAAAATTAACATTTTATAACAGTAATAAAGTGAAATCTATTGTTGTATATATGTTCCAGGAAAAGTAAATTGTTAGTGAGAGTTGACTCTTTCTAGGCAAAGTAAACTCTGAATAAAAACATTGATTTAAAATGAGTAAACATACTTTTCCTAGAAAGAGTTTACTATGCTGCGGTTTAGTTAAAGTTGATTCACTGTGAATTTAGTTTTTGTGAAAAATCCAAAAAACTGCGACAAACAAAGAAAGTAATTTCAGGTTTTTAAGATAATATGACTATATCGAAGTGAATGATATTGCAAAACTAATACACTCTGTCACAGACCAAGACTGGTTTTCTCAAGGCAAATAGAGAATTTTTCCGTCTCTAGATCACTGCCCATAGCATTTGATTGTTAAGAATTATATGATAACATTTTTCCAGGTCTCAATTCAGTAAATACCACGACCATTATTGAAGTAAATACATTTAACATAGGGACATCTACCATATATATTCTTGCAACACTAAATGCGAAGCTTTGAGATGCATGTGTAAGAAGAAAGGTATGCTTTTCAACTAAAAATATAATAAATCTTTCCCTTTTTGAAACAAATGATAGTCTACATTTCTATTAGTTCAATATTTTATTTAAATTTGTCTACATATTAGAAATGCGTATAGTATTTTTTATTATTTATTTAAATTTTTCTATGTACACTTATTAATACAGGTTTTGCCTTTCTTATTGGTTTTTTATTAGCTGGTTGATCGTTTCTCGCAAAAAATAAACATTTACTACCTCAAGATAGTGAGAGTATACTTTACTTAGCTGTAGTCAATTCTGACTAGTAAACGTTGATCAATTTTCAACATTTTTCGGTTTTAATAAAATTTTACTTAAAAGACAAGTAATTGTTGACTTTGTCTAGAGAGAGTGTACTCTTACCGGAGGAGTAACTTTTTCCTGTTACATATACGTAAATACAATGCTGTTCTTATAAAATAATTTTATTATTATAAAATACACTTTTTATTTTAGTAAAAGAACCATCCAAGTGAATTTGTTCAAAAAACATACCACTTTGCACGAAGTTGTGTGCCTATACGTACCCATTAAATCTATGTATCTATACAATAATATCGTAGGTTTGTTTTTACCTTCAAATAATGGTTTTCAACCAAACTATTTTTGGTTGAGAAAAGATATTTTTGCAGCTCCCTTCTCCCACTCGTTAGGAATATTGCCACCGTTGCCACTATTTTCTAATGTCACTACACTTTTCAAATTTCGTTATTCCCTATTTTACAGGTAAAATAAATACATATATTTCAATTAAAGGTTTCTGATATCGATTATAAATATAATTTGAATTGGATCTTACAACAGTCATAACCGTTCGATTTTAAGATGTGACATCACTCAGATAAGCATAAATCCTTATTGATTATACAAAAGAAGGCAGATTTCAAAAGAATCCATAAATTTTTCCTTAATTATCTTTATCATTTCATTTCACATTGATGGAAAAAAACACATCTTCCTAGTTTGTATAGAAAAAAGGATAGTATTTTTCATTTATTGTAAAATACCGCATTTTTCTGGTAAGCATTGAAAAAGGTGGTATTTTTAATGATTTTTCCCAAATACGATAACAAACGTGTCCGTCAAATTTCGTCAAGTAGAACAACGCGTTTGAAAGTTACAGTCAAACAATTAATGAATCAAATAAAAGATAGTTAGATACATACAAATAAGAAGCGAAATGTCTCAAAATTAAACCTACGTTAGAAGACTTTTAAAATAAAAATTGCAAATATTTTAAAAAGAAGTTTGGTTTAAGTAAAATTATTGCCAAAGAAAATTATTTTTAAGTAGAAGTTTATAAAAGTATTTACAAATGTAAAGTAGATTTATTTCGAATAGAATAATTAAAAATCATTAGGAGTAGAAACATTTTAAAGATATTATTATAATTTAGAGATATGTTTCTATAGATCAAAAAAGTAGAATTATTTTTTTGTCCACTATATATCCGTAAAATTCAAATTATATTACAAAATTTTAAGTATAAATGATCGAAATTTAATTCATTAAAAATAATAGCCTATCACATAAGTTCAAAACAATGCAATCAATATAATAATATTCATTAATGTTTTCGAAACACAACAAATAAATAATTTATAGTTTAATAATAAATCGCCCACAATCATTTGATATAAGTATATCTATATCTATACAGATCTATCAAAATAGGTGTTAATTAAATTTATTGAGATGCGTTTCATTATAAATTGATAGAACCGATCATATATCTTTTTATGATGACTGTTTACATTTATATTCAATTTCAACACTTTATTTAAAAAACAATAATAATAATAATAATCAATCCTCCACATTCTGATGGTTTTAATGAAATTATTTAAGATGTTATGAAATTTTTAATTGTATCTAAATACAATATCTACTTTACTTTTTTTACTTCAATATGGATACAACGAAAAGTATACATCTTGCAGTTAAAGTAATGGGCTTTAATTACAGTTGTATATGTTTGCAACCGTATAAATTAGACAGCTATGAATACTAGTGTTTGTTTCAAACTTCAAAAGTTAGCGTTTTGAAAATAGGAGACCGGGCTAAATTTTTTTCATTTCTTCTATTGAACTTCTTTACTTTACAAACATGGATGTGCAATTTTTTTTTTTAAATCTTTAAAAATAAGCAAGGTATGGACTTTCAAAATTCCTAAGTAAACTAATAGTGAAATACCTGCACGTATGATGTCAATTTTTAGTATCTCCATATAAATTACATGTTCAACAACGTTTTCAAAAACTATCTTTAATAGCTTATGAAATCTTTGTTTATGGATAAATTTTATAATTTTATAATTTTATTAAGTCCTGTTTCATATTTTGATGTGAAATATAGCTAATTTGGATACAGATCGGTCTCCTAATGTATAGTTTGTCATAATTCGCAAAATTGTTCGAGGAAACTGAAAGAATTGAAGATAAAGTCACGTGAACTTGGGATCCCGCCAAGACCATACGACTTGACGTCATTGAATTTTCTTTTGTGGGGCTTTCTTTAGTGTCGCGTCTAAATTAAAAAATCTACAACATTGCCAAAAAGATATTAAAATTAACTGAAACAAATCTGCAGCTGAGAAAGATCCAAGGCGGCTATTTATCTTTTTTTATATTTAATTCATTATACTAAAGATTCATTGTGTATTTTCTTTTAAATAAAGGTTGGATCATTCTGTATAACCAAGATAGGAAGCACTCATAAACCATAAGGTTCAGTTCTAGTCTCTACGTATAAATTATTATAAATTTGATCGAAAAGCCTGTAACGTTTAAAATATTTAACGTAATAACAAAATATTTTGTTGATGAAACAACATGAATAAAGTTTTAGTATTACCCAAAAAGCGAACCATTTTTTAAAAAGATTATTACCACGTTTGTATTTTAGAAGATACCAGTTTTGAAAATGAACGAAACAGAATGAAATAATTTTTTAGAAGAATTTTCAATCTTAAAATTAGTGAAAAATAAAATGGGCAATTAACAATTAACAATTAATAAAAATCATTTAAAAAAACTTAAGCTGTTTGCTGAAATAAAATTATGCTGAAACTTAAAACACTATTTCAATGTTCAAATGTGTTTAACTACCTCCAATTTGTATTCTATTCTATATAGAGGATGTGTGAGCCTTATAAAAACATTTTACACATTGATATTTTGATCAATTGATTGATTATTGTATTGTTTAATTAATCGAATCGATTTGCTTTCCAATAAAGAAAAACACATGGAATGAAATCATTTACTTAAAGAATATATTTTAAAATTTAAAAAACAAAATGTTACAACATAAATACATTAAGTGATTTGTTTGAAACTTATTTGATTTTTTTTTTTTTTATAAAAACAAAATTTTAACTATTTACTTGTTCTTAAAATATTCATTTTCTTAAAATATTCAATTCAAATAATTTCCAAAAAATTATTAAAATTGATTCTTTTTAGCGAAGAAAATTCAAATGTCATATAATAAACTCTACATCGTATTCTAAATTTCTTAAAATGTTCTATTGGGTACCTCAGATATCCGTAACTTCGGGCTTCAGGAATGCCATAATTAACAATATTTCATTAAATTTTGATAATGGTTTTTCGATATTTATTGCACAGCAATGCTTATTTCGAAAACTTACATCGGTAACTTTAATTTTTTTTAAACTCACAATTACTTAAATAGCCCACCTGAATTAGAAAATATGGGGGAATTTTTGACTGCAGCTAAAAAACATGGTGGAAAGGTAGTTTTTAGGATTCTTAATAAAAGTCACACTATGCGCAAAATCGAAAATGGGTGTTTTTTTTGCTAATTTTGGTGTTTTGGTTTTTTGGATTTTTTTGAATTTTCTTAGAAATCTACATTTTTCGAATTTAGTCCTGGAAAACTGTTTGTAGAAAAATTTATTCCAGATCGATTTGTATCTTTACAAAATTTTCCAACTTTGCGCCTTTTCGCCAAACACGATTGTTCTGCATTTTTTATTTTTATCGCAATCTATTGACGAAGTTTTAGTATTTTCTATTTATATACATTCTTACAAAAAATTTTTATTCTACAACTTTAATCCTTATCAAGTTTCATGCAGAGAGCACGTTTCAGCCGTAAAATACTAAAACTGTCAAAAATTAGGAACTTTTTTCAGCTTTGTTTACTTATACGTCGAAAAATTTCCATTGTAGGGAAATGTGGTAAATGTAAAAGTTGTAGAGCATAAAATTTTGTTTAGCAATGCATTATTTAGAATCAAAAATCATTTCGAAAATCGTCGCTACAACGCTCGAGAGCAATATATATTTTCCGTTTTTAGTGTTATATTTAAACCGCTTTGGCGACGAAAATATACTTTATAGTGATATTATTTTAATTTAAAGTATGCATTCACATTTTAATGGTTTTCTGTACGCATTTTGTTGCTCTAAATCTAAATCGAATATTTTTAAATTTTCAAAACAACATTCTAATCACATTGGCGAAAATTTTATTCATCCGGATGCGAATAGAACCGGTTTATTCGAGGTTTCAAAATTTAATAGATTATATTAAATAGAATTGTTACCATTTAATAAATTTATTATAATCATTTCGAAAATACTCCAAATCTTGCGGAATCAATATGAAATAAAGCTTTTTTAAACTTGCATTACATTGTCAAATGTATTATAATTTTATTCATACAAACAATATCAGTATAATATTATTATTCATACAGATTACATAAAAACAAATAAAGAACTTACAGTAATTGATATCTCGTTCGCACAATCCATTTTACTGAGCCCAAAAAAAAAATTTAGAAACGGTAACTAAATCCACACTAAAAAATCTTCTTTCTAAACTCACTAATATTTTTCACATAAAATTAAGAAATTTCACAAAATAATTAAATTGCATTATCTGCGAGCAATAAACAATTGAATGAAATTTGTTTATCTAATTTTCTAAAAATGATTTTGATGAGGGGATTCCACCTCATCTGTGATCTGATTATATGAGGATGCTCATGGTCATTTCATCTATTTTATATATACCATCATCATCTGTTGTAATAAAAATTTGTATATAGATATAATATATACGCAAAGCTGACAAATCACTGTACATAAAATATAATAAAGAGTGTCCCATCGTATTCGTTACTCCAAATTTAATTTCTAATTTATTGGTTGCATTAAAATATTATTAACATAATATTTAAATTAAGTGTCGTCACACTGGTTCTCGATAATATGTGGGGAAGTATTAAATAATTATGGACAACGTGCATCAAATTGTTTTCTTTCGTTGCCATGGTTACGAAATACTGCTTTATCAATTAAATGATCTACGTCGGTCAGATACGTTAACCTGCTAAATCTATTTTGGACAGACTAGACAGTTCGACAGTGTTCCCATTTAAAGAGTGACAAATGCCATGTACGAAAAAAAATGAATTTTAATAACGAAAGTCTGGTAGATTCGCAGTTTTGCGCTGGCATTGTACACCGGCCTACTTGCCGGTCGTGTCAAATTCTTTCTTCTTTTTGCCAAATATTTGAGGATGGAAACAATTAATTATTTCCTAATCATAGATTATTTTCTTTTATCTATTCATTTAAGAGTAAGACTAAATTTCTTAACCAAATTTTCAATTCTCAATCTAAATATTAAGTAGTTGATAGTCTAAAGCATTTTATTGGGAGATTCGTTTCGTCCAAAAACAGAGATTAGGTTTTCATACAATTTTCCAGATACCTATGGGTAATAAAAAAAAAACAAAGTTACAGATTATTTTTGAAATAATTAACCAAATTAACCATCCTTAATTGAAAGTTAAATGTATTTAAACGGACATGGAAGCCACTATTCACCAAAATCGCGGACTCGAAATTGAATATCGCTGAGATATCGATGTTTAAATGACAAATCACTTTCTTTTACCATCGATAGTTAATTTTGATTTGATAACTACATTAAATATCTAAAACTACATTTAAATATCCGAAACTTCAAATCATCCCCATAATATTCCCCCCGAAAAATCTGGAATTATCTGGATAGCTTAAAATCAATTTTCTATGGCAAACCAGTTATAAAATGATACGATAAAAAAGAGACAGAGAGAGACACCCTTTACATACAAAGCTGAGAAATAGTAGTACATAAATATGTATAGCTTAACAACTATAGTTTAACAAGTCTAAAAACTCCTACTCCAGAAAATGCTTATATACTTTAGTTTACCACAGTAAAATGTTATTATTATGGTATTATAATTGTCCACGCAAATTTGTAATATTAAATATATACAAAACATGTTCAATTTAATCTAACTATTTAGTTTTTTTTTTATATAAATTTTATTCATTTCGAGCATACAATAAACTGTCGCCTATAAAAAGGGCGCTAATAACATACCTACTTAGTATCAACATTATTTTTATATATTCTGTAATGTCAAATGTTCAATTTCCTCTATCTTTAATCGAAGGTGTGGATAAAATCATAATATCAGTGATTGGATACAAACCAAACAATCATAGGGCTTTCAATATTAAAGTAGTACTTACACAACCAAGTTCAATGGCCAGGCGAGTAATGGCACTAATACCTTTATCCATGTCATACAAAAGGTGGTTATTTGACCACAATTTCGTTTCTTGGAAAGGAACCAAGTAACTAGCTCCACCAACGGTACAATAACTGTATTCTTGTCACCTTGTGCTAAGAAGGTAATTTTCCCTACAGGTGATATAATAGTCTAAAGAAAAGTACAGAGTGGATTAAGATTTAAAATTTTGAATGTAAATCAAAAAATGGAAAATCAATTATTTTCACACCTTTAAATTTGAATAAGTTATAAAAAAATGTTTTCCTATACATTACATAAATTAATTGTACAGATGGTTAGAGACGATTAATTTATTGGTAATTTCTGAGATATGCCGTCATTACCATCTGTCGTTTGTACACATACAGTTTCTACTTGATGAGATTAACAATTTCTTTCAAAAGTGTAAAAAAGGGTAAATTATTATTTAAAATGATAAAATATATATTTATTTACGTTAAAATAGTTCGAAAATGACTGACTGATCCCAAATATGAGATAAATGCGATCAAAAATGATATTTTTTGTTCATGAAGCATACGGGAAGCGTTGAAAATAATATTTTTTTCAAATTTACTTCTTAAAAGGACTTTTACCATCTTAATTATAAACGTATATTTGTTAGAAGAGTATATTATGATTAATTTTAAATGGAATGAATAGACCACGTCGCCAAGATAAACAATTAAGAGTTAACACGTAAAAGATTATTTATTTCCATGGATGTATATACTATGATAAATGAGTGTGTGTAAACAGTATATAGTATGAGTTATAGGTTCAATACGTTATAAAAACATTGTCAGCAGTCTTGGTATTGCAAATATGTAACACATACTTAAAATATAACCTTATACTTTTGTCGCTGCACTGTATTGAAAGAACTCTTTTAACAATAGCTGGATAAAGGTTGATTTACAAAATAAATAAAGTGGCTTAGATGAAATCCGTGTTTTCTGGAGTTACTTACCCAGTGGCGGATTTACATCGCCCTAGGCACATTTGCAAATATCGCCCTATATTTTAATGATCTTAATTAATTTTTATATTTATTTATCGAATTTTAAATAAAATTTTTTAGAATTGCCACACTCTAAATTTTTACACTTCAGGGTCAGGCTTCATAGCCCTCTTAACTGTGATAACTCGCATAAGTTATTTTGTGAAAATAGGGAAAGGATCTTTATTTCATATATTTTTATTCAAACTGCATCTGAACAGAACAAAATTGTTCGTAATATTACCTTTGTTTTATGTTTTAATCTTCAAATCAACCATTATTGAGGTCAATGGTTTGAAGAATCAAAACTGGAAATTTAAAATGTAATATTTTTGTTGTTTTCATGATTAAAAAACCTTTGTAATTCTAAATGTCATTTTCAACGGGTTCCAAAAAGATATGCATATAAAAGCTTTTATTAAAATAGTAATTTTTATAATGCTTGGTAATAATATAACATTGCCCATAATTGGTACTTTGAATAAAACTATTTTTATGGTTTATCAATTATTCTAAATGAAATTTTAAAACACAGGATGATTACAATAAGTATAGAAATAAAATATCAAGAATTTTTCTAGAATTTATTTTCTACAAATTTATAGTAAAGTTTTCCATTTTACAAGTAAAGCTGCGTTAACCTAAATTTTGTGATTTTCATCCATTTCAGTACATTTTTTACACACTCCCATTTTATTAATTTATTCAACATTTACCATTATTTCCTTTTGCTAAAGTTTTCGTAAAACCAATAGCATATTTCTTCTTAAAATAAACAACAATACTCTGTTCAAACAATAATTTACGTAATTTCCATTTTTCCTGTATTTACTCTGATTAATTTTTCAACTAATATAATTTATTCATATGAAAATTTGTATACTCGACTTGTACATAATATGTCAGAGTATAGTATATTAAATTGTTCAGTAACGAAAATTTTAAGTAGGTTTTTCTTTAATTACAATCGTTTGTTGATCAAAATTTTTGGACGAAATACCTGGATTATTCGACTTCTTTTCGGTATGTAAATATTTCTCTCTGAATGTACATGTCATAGGTTTCAAAAAATACGTATTGGAAAAAAATTATTTAGAAGTTTCAAATTCTTTTATTAAAGCACGTAATTAGACCTTATCCTAAATTTTTGTAATGAAAAAAAGAATTTTTCATTAAAATTTATCGAAAAATTTGATTTGGCATTTTATCATTAATTATTACGATTATAACGAAATAACGATTATAACCTTTTAAAAATTTAAGACAGAAAATGGTTCATTTAATCAAACAGAAAATGTATTAAAACAAACAACAAGTGGTAATGACGGTATATCTCAGATAATGTCAGTAACTCGACCTGTTCTATCCACCTGTACAATTAATTTATGTATAAAAAAACTTTTTATAACGTATTCAAATTAGAAAGTAAGAAAATAATTCTTCCAACATTTTGAATTTTCGATTCTTACCTTTACTAATATTATAATGATGTATGTATCTATTTTTGTATTTAACGAATAAACCTAATAATTACTGGACCGATTTCAAAAAAATTTTCACCGCTGGGAAGCTACACTATCCACGGGTGACAAAGGCTACTTTTTATTCCTGTAAAAAAACCGTGTGACGTTCGCTATCATCAAATAATGCTAAAAAACTGTTTTTATCGTCAGAAATTGTATTTTTAGTTTTCATCTACAATTTAATTTTTTCTATAATCAAAACAGATTATTCCTACTAATCAACAAAAATGCAATTAATTTTAATCTTTATTAAATATTCATTGATATTATTGATGCGATTGTAGGTAATAATATAATTTTAAATAGCATAATAATTAAATGCGGGTAAATTAGAAATTTATATTAAAAATTAGTGTCATTACCATGTTAAACAAATCACATAAGTGTGAAAAAATTAAAAATATTTTAATATTTATTATGAAAATATAAAATCATAAATAATTTACTATATAAACAATGAACTTACATGAAGGCCCTATTGTGGTTATTTTAGATAAAAAAAAAGGTATTTGACTTCAATTTATTACTACACTTTAATTAAATTGTATTAAGTCATTGTATTATTTAATACTTAGATATAGTTAAATAATATTTAATATACTTAGAAATTTTTTAATAAAATACTTTTTTTTACTTAATTATATGGCCAGAGTGTTTTTAATGCTAAAGTTTTAAAAATTTTATTATATTTATTATGACCACAATGTCGCATTCTTTGATGTGGAATTATCAAGGATGCATAATGATGATTTTGATTCACTTTATCTCAATACATTAATAGACCCACAGTGCCTCTTTTTTCCAATAAGCTAGCTACGACCAACAAAAATTATTCGTAAAACTAAAGAAATTTGACAGCTTCCAAAATAAAACAACGACATTTAATTTTCTAAAACAATTGTGATAAATTTAAAATTTATGTATTTAAAATTTGAAAAGTTTTTGTTAAAATACGACAGCCACTTTTAATAGGGAAGAATAACAAATTTTTTTATCACTTTGAAGCGTATTTAGTTCAAGTACATAAATTTGAAGTTATTACTTAAAAATCTTAAAAATTAGCCAAAATATTGACGTTTAAAATTCTTAATTAAACAAAGGTGGCGATATAAATGACGTCATACATGTTCATCTCCATAGTGATTACACAAAAGGGTCATTCTACGATAAGAGGTCTTATCGATGTCTATGATACTTATATACAGTTTCAAAATTTAAGAAAATTAATGCTAGTATACACAAATGAATTAATTGTAAATAAAAATGTATATAAATTACATTAATATTCGAAAAATTTTATTGTGCGATTTTTCCATAGAAAATTACCGATTATCGGAGAATCACCCATAAAACTTTTTTTGCAAGAAAAAGATGAATAACAATCTTTAAGAGCTTATTCGTTTTATAATCAATTTGAATTTAATTTTCGAATTTTGTTTGGCATGGAGCTTAGTTTTACATTGTGAAATTTTCATATCTTCCCTACTAAGACCATACAATCAGAAATTATGTTAAACTTGAACAAACAATGATATGTAACAAAAAGAGACACTGCGACTTGGTATTTTTATTATTTTTCATAATAATTTAAAACAATACAAAAGTAATTTTTGTGTTAAGCAAATTTGATAGGTGATAAAAAAAAATTTAAAAAGTCTTTTTAAAAAATATGATTTTTAAAAGTATCTACGACTCAAAACAATACAAAACAAAATTTCTACTTATTACCATTTAACTATATTAAGATTATAAAAAACTTTTGGGCAACTAGGCTATAGAATAATGAAAATTTTTTTATGAATTATTTAACTTGTTGAGAAATTTTTGCATATCAATTTTACCTGCATATCAATTTATTGCATTATTTTTTTATGTTATATTTAACTTTATTTTTAAATCAATTTGATAGAAAATGTATTTAGTTTTTTAATAAATGGAAGTCAATTTCTATTCTATATTATGTTTATTTTTTGCTCTTGTTTTTTTCTTCAAGCCTTATAGGTATATCCTATGAATGAGAACATTAATCATACTTTTTTTTCAATGTCTAATTAATTCACGCAATTGAATAATTTAAGATTTTAAATACTTATTTTTATTTGCCTAACGGAATTTCAAATCAGATAATAAAATTAATAATAGCAATAAGTTTTTTTTTTCTTTTATTATACTAAATTTAAAAAATTTTCATAACTACTTATTCTATATTCCAAGCATTAAGAATAAGGATTTGATTAAACTCAATTATAATAATATGTATTATATATTTGAGTGCTTTTCTCTCAATACGATCTGCGACACATCATCGGTCATCAGTCAGCGTTGACAGACACCTTGTAATTGAAACATGAATACCTAATCCTTACTTATATTATAAATACCAAAGTAACTATGTTTGTCTTTTTCTCTGCCTGTCTGTATGTTCACCAATCACGCCTAAACTACTGAACCGATTTAAATGAAATTTGGTACATAAATAGTCTAGAGTAGGTGACAGGACATGCTTATTTTAATGTGGAATAAACTTACTTTAATGCGAAAAAAGGACTATAAGAGGTTGGAATGGAGAATGGAACTTTGTAAGGCAAATACGCCATTTTTAAAGCTAGAAGTTTGAAACTTATGTTTTAGGCTTTTGATAAGATATGAATAAACACGACATTCAAAGCTTGTAAAAATTATACACAAAGGGGGTTAAAATAGGGGAGGAAAGTTTATATGTGACGCCGTCTTTAAAAAAGCCTATGCCCTTGAAAAAAAATATCAAAGAAATACAGTGAATTACGGGAATAAGCCTAAGTGAGTCTGCCCGAACGGGCTGGCACGTTAGGGTGACCGACTCTGCGAGACGTATACGCATATTAAAATTTTTTCCTCTACAAATTGATTACTATTCACGTTGTCTACAGGATTTTTTGTTTTAATTAATTAATGTTCTTCATGAAATGACAAAAAAAAACAATTAGGTTATTAAATATTTTTCTTTAATTCTTGTGTAGAATTAGATTTTGCATAATCATTCTTTTAACAGACTTAATGGAAGATTTGTAGAAAATTCAAACGGCATTGTGGATAACAAATAGCCTGTTGATAAAATTGATTTTATGAATCTCAACTTTCAACAAACTGGATATTAAACAGCGAAAAGTTCTTCAAAATCTTAAATAATTATATAAATACAAAATTGTATGGTAAATTTCAACTTTGTAAGCAAATCTTGTAATTAAGTTTTATACATAACTCTATGTTTAAATTTTCCAAATACTTGCCAGACCCACAAGCTCGGTGCAGCACGGCACAAGTTACATGAAAAGCACCCACTATGAGTTGTAGTATAAACAATCCTTCGCAGTTGTCTTTAACAAAAATGTGGTTTTTGTAATTTTCATAGTAAGATAAATATGACAATTTAAAACATGGTACAAATTGTTCATAAATCACATTTTTACTTGATGTATAAAATATAACATTGAACACCTTCTTTTCAGGTTCTTCATATTCAAAAAAAAAACACCAATTATGTCTTAAGTCCATGTGTCTGCTCATATGTCGTCCAATGTATTCTAGCCTAATGTAATTGTTAATAAAACGAATTCATGATATTGTAAGTAAATAATTTATATTATATAATTTGCATTTCTTTTAGAATCATATTCAACAAAAATATTATTGTTGATATTTTAAGAAAATATACAATGTTGTTTGTGTATGAAGACTTTGTGTAATAATAAACTGATAAATATCTGTATACGAATTACAATGTCAGCATACACTTAGCAGAAAAATACTTTTCCTTCGATAAAAATTTTGAAATTGAAATAGATTCTGTCAGTTAGGCGTGACATCCAATTTTCGTTATGTTAGTGTCAGAATTATTAGGTTTGACTAAGTTAAAGGATATGATCAGCAGTTTCAATCAGGATTTCAATCAATAATTTTTAATCGATTCAAGTTAATCCAGTTCTCAGTCATTCTAACTTAATAGGGGACGAGATAGCGAATTCACTAGCAGAAGACATACCTCGAACTCCAGAGCTAGTTATTGGAACTGCGCGGATGGCATGTAAGAGAAAATTGTGTTTAATAAAATTTAACCATTCCTGATTAGATCTAGCAAGGATACAGTTGAGAACAGTAGTGAGTCTTCTAACATAACACTGTAGGTTGAACTATCATTTTCATTAGAAGTGAATCTCGGACAATCCTACTTGTAGATTGTGTCTGAAAGACGTTGAAACCTCTATACAAGTTATTTTCGTCTGTAAAATCTCCAAGAAAAAATAAATAGAATGTTTTGGTCTGAAATTTTGTATCCACGCTTCATGGCAACTACAAAAAATCCTGTACTTTCTTCTGTTTTTGATAGGACAACAACCTCTCCTCGTTTTCAGATGATGAAAGGCATACCATCAAATTTTCGTTATATTTGCTTCGATCTTATTCGAAAACTTTATAATTGGCACTAAATGATTAAAAATAATTTTCATTAAAACCTGAAAGAAATAATTTTCATTATTCTTAAAAAAAATTTAATACATAATTTAACAAAATTTTATGACGATTTTAATTTTTGTTTTTTTTTTTTTAAAGATTTCGCTTAATTACCGTTTGTTTTTCTTCTAAATGTTTATGGTTCCTAAGAACTATAGGAGACTTCATAATGTATTATATTAAATCACATTCTTTGTTGAAATCTACAAAGAGTAAATTTTTTGGGTTAAGAACACATATTTTTTTTTGTAAGAACGTTTCTCACTTCATATTTTAACGATTTGTATAATTCATGAATTTAAAAATATTACTATATCACTAGAGGTACAATATTGATTGTGGATACTTCTACATTAGGAAATGGAACACCCAGCATGGTTTTAAACATTATGTGCATATAAAATGATAAAGCATTAGACATTAAATTTGTGATACAATGTTGCTCTTGCTTGCTGCACATTTCTTTATTTGATTTTAATATTATTTATACATTTACACGAATGGAGTTCAGAAAAATTTACAATTTAAGTTACATTTCAAATGTTTTTATTTCCACTTCATATCTACCTACTCGTTTTATAAATTATTCATAACAACTTCAATTAGTTTACGTATGAAATACGTTGTTCATAAAGCCCTTCTTCGTATATATAGAGTTCACTTACGAAGTATATTGTCCATGACTTTAGCAAATACAATTCTTGGAATTTACACACATACCATATGAATTAAAATCAGAGCACGTATTAAACAATTTTTTGCCGACTAAAAAAACAGGGGTACGTCTGTAATATAAAAAGACACTCTTAACGATTGCAAAATTAAATTTTTCCAATATTCGTACCATGCTATACGTGGTAGGGATTTCTAATAAAATACTAACTCTGGAAAACGTTTTTTTTTTTTTAAGTAGACTATAATTATTGTTTCAATTTGTTTAGATGTCAATTGTATATCAATTGGGTCGAAAATTGGTCACAGATAAAGAATAGCCAATTGCATTAGAAATTAAAATAATTGCAAATAATATGTTGTAATAATTAATGTAAAAGTTCATAATTAAATCCGTTACATTTTTGCAGTTTCAGTACGAAATATTTACATTGCAAACAAAAATTACAAAAACTAACCTTACATGTATCTAGATTTCGAAATTTTATTAAACAAATTGAAAATAAGTAAAAAGGTAAACCAACTAAGGCATGATGGAATTTGCAGATCAAAAACTTTTACAAGTTTTAAAATCACAAAATATTTGATTAATCACGCAATTTACTGCTCTATAAACAATTTCTGTATAAAAATGAAAAACTAAAAACATATTAAATGGGCATATTTTTTTAATACAAAATTTAAATAAAAATTTTGAATAATTTTACCTCGCTTGACCTTTGAACTACAGTTAAAATAAAATTATAACTTTTAAGCACTCCTGATATCTGATTTATTACGCATAATTTACAAATAAAGTATATAAAGATGAATTCTTTCCTTGTTCAAAGTCAGTTTTAACTATTTAAAAAAAAAAAAATTTTTAAAGCTTGACGACTTAACATCACATCATGTGTTTGCTATCCCATTATGTATTGATAGATTCATTTAAATTTTTATATCGATTTCTATTACAATTTAAAATCATTTATTCGTTAACTAAATATTTGAAACAAAATATTTAAAAAAAAACCATTAATATAGAATTTTCAATATTTTTTCCCAAAAAACTTGAAATTTCCAGATTTTTTAACATCTAATTTTATTTATAACAAAAAAAAAAATTAATTAATAGTATTTTTTCGATTAGTTGACAAAAAAGAGTTTTTAAAAATAAATATAAGAAAAATTTTCATTTGTAGTTTCGTTTTAAAAAGTAAACATAATTTTTACACTTTTCATTTTTTTTCGGTAGGATTCGACGTGGCACACGATTAATTAGAAAAAGAAATAAATTAAAATTTATATACACATTGTGGTTAATTTAGCAAGGTAGCGACTCCTGTCGGTTTAAAAATCAAAACTAACGCAAGACAAATATGGACAAACGGATACTAAATAATTAGTGGTTATACTCTTTTATTGAATAAAATCAACGTAACATGTTAATTACAATAATTATTGGACATTGAATGATTATTATTATTAAAGAATATGATTATTACATTTAAAAAGAAGGCGGGTAAATGAAGTTGGGCTCCCTTCTGTGAATGAATGCACTGTAAACAGAAAAATATAAACAAATTTAACATCACACATTCATTGAGTGTAGGAGTTCCAATAAATTATTACTGATGATTTGTTTTTTTGTTTGTTATCAACTTAGGTGTAATATAGATAAATTATTATCGAAATGAAAAATTGTACATGGAATAAGATGAGTTTTAAATTTATTTATTTATCATTTGACAGACACCTTTATTTGTTTATTGTTTGTAAAATATCGAAGCAATAATTCAAAGTGCAAGAATCATGATTACTGGTAATTCTGTGAACTGTATTACCTAACTCAGAAAGAAGTCAATGAAAATGATATAAATAATACGTACGCAAAATTTAGAAGATGACACAATCCAAAACATGCTCTTAGTTAGACAAATTATATATTATATGTATTAAATAAAAAGAAATATGATTAAAAATAAATAGTAAAGTAGCTTAGTGGTCAGAGTACATGCTTACGAAACGTGGTCCCGTTGTCGAAACCGGTTTTCAATGTTTTTTAGAAAAGCGATTTTACCAAAAATTTTTCAATACAGTGAGTTTTCCGTGGTTGATCAATGTGAAAAAATCGAACAAGGCGTTCGAAAATTATAGCGAAACAAACATTGCTAGATAGATAGATTAGTCCAAACAAACGGAATGTAAAATGGCCCTATTATACCATAAACCTCACTTTATCTGATATTGAAGAAAAGTAACATTAATTAACCTAATATTTTAGTGAAAATTATAACTTAACAGTAACCTGATTAGGAATGCCACCTGTACTTTTTAATAATTGCTCTACGTGTAGTTGTATGCATAAATACTTTATTTTCGCATCTTTTTTTTTAACCCGACTAGTAGTAATTAAAAGATCAAAGAAGTTGATAAAACTTTAATTGATTAAATTATTAAGATTTCATTAATTTTAAGTTGAAAAGACTCAACTTTAATATGAATGATTTTATGGTGCAAATAATGTGATCACTTATAAAGACCGTTCATTTTACAAATTAATTTAATTTCACTCATCGTAAACGTACTAAAAAATCAAACAGGTACCAGCCCAAAAGCTGTTTCCAGAATTACTCGTAATTATCATACCAATAGGAGCTACAACTCAGGGTTCTTCTTGTCTGGGACTTGGTCTTCCTATTTTTCGAATAGTGTATACTTTCATATTCAGAACATTTTAAGTATTCATTCTTTATCTAGTTTCTGCACGTGTCCGAAACATATAAGTAATTTTTACTCCTTGTTAAAATCTAAAATCCGCTATTTCCCAATTTATTACCTAATCTAGGTACACCCATTTAAAAAAAATCACACCGACCGTCAAAAAATCTTGTCACTCTATTATCCTGACATCAATTGAATAATATTATTATTTAATTCTTTTGAATCTTTTGAGGATAATTTTGTCGATCAACCAAAATTTGTAAATGTTTAGTAAAAAATCACATGTAAGAACAATTTATTATTTATTTGAGTTTTTAAAAAAAATTTTTTGTATTGTTTTTTGCAATTTTTTTATTTCTACTGCATACAAAATTTTAGTAAATTTATTTTAGCAAGCTCTCTCAAATGAAAAAACCAATTATTCTGACATTAATTGAATATTATTACTATTTAATTCTTTTGAACAGCGCATACTTTTGGAGAAATTTGGGTAGATCAACGAAAATTTGTAAATGTGTAGTAAAAAAACACATGTAAGAACAAATTATTTTATATTTTACTTTATCTAAAAAATTTTTTTTTATTGTTTATTGCAATTTTTCACAAATTATTTTTACTGCATACAAAATTTTACGAAATTTATTTCGGCAAGCTCTCTCAAATAAAAAAACAAAACAAAACAAAAAATAGTTTGAGCAATCATTTTATGGTTATTTATGTTTAACAGTATTACATCATTAAACGCAAAAAACTCTACTAAGCATAAATTTACTTCGAAAAATAATTCCATTTCAAAATATCTCGTACCTACTCCAAAATTGAGGATGGATTATACTTAAATCGTAGCCTACTATAAATATTGGAACATAAAAACAAACAAATATTCAATTAATATTTTTCTATTTATCCTTTGATAATTATAATTAATTTTTACTTTCAATAAATTTTCAAGGAAAATTATGCTATAAAATCCAGTATAAAAGAAATCCTACATAGACATTTAAATTACTTCCTATTCATAATTTGAAAATAAAATTTATTTATTGTAAAAAAGTAGAATTTTAAAATTAAATCTTTTGTACATTTAAAATGTGACTTGAATATATATTTTCTAATATTTTTAAACAAAGATTTGAAAACGATAAGCATTAGATCGTAACTGAAATTAGATTTTACTTTCTATGGTCATTGTCTGGTGATGTCATCACATACAATTAACTAAAAACAAATGTACAAAATATGGTGTAAGCCACTCACACAACCCCTGTATATATCTACAGATTGTAATTAAATCGCTCAGAATTTGTCAATTACTTTTGATTCAATATTTTTTTTAAATTAAGAAATAAAAAAATATTCAATCAGAGTCAAGTTTTTTCTCCATAGTCACACGTTAAAGGTATACTTGTACTTATTGATCCAAAAATTATGTAAGAAAAACAAAGTATTCGAAGATCTGAGAACTTTCTCGATACTGTGGGCAGAACTTAAGCAACCAGAAGCTTTGAGATATATCATGCTGTATAATGGGTGTGATTAGAGGTATAATACAGATCGGTAAAGAAATTTTGCATAAAATTTTGCCGAGATGTTGATTACAACGGTATTAAATTAGTTTTGAAAAAATGATAGAGGTATTAACTGTCTCTACTAACTACAAAAAATTTTCAAAGTTGTCAACATTTAACACATAAAAGATAGGAATTTGAAGTTTTAAGTACTAATTTTTGAACATTTATATTTCGCGTTTCCGCTATAGGAAATAATTTTGCAAAAAAAAATTTGATATGTGTTTTAAAAAAACGGTAATTAAGGATATTTTAAGCCTAATTAAGATGTAATTTCTTGTTCATTCCTCTCCATATCGAAATATTTAAATGCAATTAAAATAAAAATGAATAAAGTTTACGGCTTGTAGTCACAAATGTTGCGTTATTGAGGCCTTACCATTCGTAACTACACCTAGCAACATCTTTTGATGCGATTAAAATTTACTGGTAGTTTGTGGGATGCAACATCGCCGCTTATAAACTTTTGTTACACGATGCCGTTACGCGTTTGCGTCAAAGTTGCGTTACGATGTTACGTTACACGCGAATGTTGCTCTTGTATACGCGGCTTAAGATTCTAGATTTAATAAAAGGTATAGACTCCGGGGCAAATGAAATTAAACGAAAGTTTATGAGCAATCTGTTTTTTGATTGTCGAAATATTAATAGTTACTATAACTGAACTAATAAAACTAAATTATTAAAACTCAATTAGTTCTTTCGAAACATATTCTGACATTTGATTCTATATTTAAAATATTCCTTTAAGAAAATTATAAATTTGATACACCAATTTGAACAGAATATAATTTAAATATAATTATTAATTAAGATAAGACTCGTAGGTTGATAAATTTGCTTAAAAACAAAATTATTTAATTAATTCAAAAAATTAAAATATTTATAATAAAGAAATAATATATTTTTAATATTACCCATTTTATATTTCAATATTACCTATTTATAAAAAAGGTAATAATGCACACAAAAAAATATTTTGTTAAAATCCACGAATTTCGGTAATTTTGCGAAGGCGTTTCAGTATTTTTAAAATGATTGTTCTCACATTTTTATTAAAGTTAAAATAATAAGATAAAATTTAGTTTATCTCTATTATTGTAGCCATAAAAATTTATAAAATGTTTAAAATTTATCAACCATGCCTACAAGATAATAAATGGATTTAATCGACTATTATAGAATACTTTCAGAAATATATTGGTTCTTTAATCGATAAACATTTAATAAATAAAAATGGTTGGGACACCTATGGTCCATTAACAGTGAGAAAACTATATGCAAAAACCTATACACAACAGAGAATATTGAAATGCGAATGAATATCCAAAATAGATTATTTTACAAAGTATTCATCATTAATATAAATTCAACCAGCATTATCCGGTTACTCATCGCTAATTTGGTGGCAATTTCACGATTAGTGATGAGTAAAGTTAGACTGTCCTGGTCTTGGTCTTGCTCAAATACTTCGATTCTTTTTTTTTAAATAATTTTTCTATGCATTATCATCATGAAAATTATTAAAGGTATAAATTATAAATAACTCACAATTAATAATTGACTCATAAAACACTTAAGCTCATTGCAATCATAATAAACTATATGGTTGCGTCTCCGTAGATCCGTAAATTTGTAATAGTGCAAAGCCTATTACTGTAACTTCCTGATTAAAGAGAGAACTAATATGTTTTACTCAATGTGCCACAGACATATATGCCTCCTTTCATGGTACATGCTTGCTTTACTCTGGCTCGGCCCGTTTGTTTATTATGATTGTGGACTGGGCGCTATGTATATAGTTGTTTGTTTAGAATATTCGAATGTGACTATATAATACTCGTATTGTTTAATTTAACGCATTCAACACATCAGTTCGACATGAAGTGTGTTTGTAGTTTTTTTCTTATATTTAATATTAAAATCTAATAAAGCAACTTTTGTTTCACGAAAAGAACATTTTGAAGTTGCTACATACATTTTGACGCACGTATTTATCGGAAGCTGTTATTTTTAGCTTAGTCTTGAATTTAGTTTTGGTCTCGCATACTCAGTCTTGCTTGTTCGATCTTGATCTTGCTAGTGTATAGATAATCTTGGTCTTGGTAGTCGGAATTTAACCAAAAGCTTCGCGACACAATTTGAAATAAATGGACAACGGAATAATAAGGTTGGTTAATTTTGCTATCACATAAACAAACACCAGCGCTACGGATAATCCATATTAAAACAGCCACTAACGAAATAATGGAATCGGATTTTTGGTATTTCTTTAAATTTTATTTTGTTTCCAATTTTTTTATTTTCTTTTATAGAAAAAATCATCTGAAAGGAAGTAATTGAGAAGACAATCAAATAGAATTTAGTTTTATGCTTTTTAATAGGAAAACGACTGCCTGCAATTTATTTTATATCAATCCTGGGAAAGTTGAAGGGTGTCAAAAGCAATTGTTTTTTAAGAATTTTCAATTTTTCACCTTTTTTTAACGACTACTTACTAGATATAATTCAGACCGAGCAACTGTTTAAAACGGAAGGTATAATATTAATATTAAAGTTTCTTCTATTGTCAAAGAAACTGAGGCAAAAACACTATTTTTGAAACTATAAAGAAAACAAAGCGTTTAAGTAATTTTGCTACATTTTACAATTATTTGTTAAATTTATAACTACATGAAGAAACTAATATGAAATATTTTAACGTGGGTAATTTGCAAATTCCCGTTAAGTTTATAATGCTTGTCAAATTTTGTCAAAATTATATAAAATAAAATTAACGGATTATAAGCAAATTAACTGATCAATTAATAATAATAAAAATCAATAGATAAATATTATATTTTATGAATGTTTTGATCCAATTAAGGAATTACCGATCACAAACTATTAAAATTAAAAAATCAAACAAATAAAAAAATAAACTACTTCTGGTGGTCAATTCCAATTACGCATTTGTATAGATGCTTCATTGAACAAGTTTCTTAATTAATTCAACACACCCACGTGCATATCTAATTATAATTGTATTCGTATTTTTATGAATGTACAGGCAAACTGGATTAGTAGTTATGTTTGAATATAAAAATTGGTATTCAAAACAATTAAATCTTTATTCATTCTTTTTTTAAAAACACATATTGTACAGAATAAGCCAATATAATAATAGAATAATGGGGCATATGAAGAGAAGGGGAAGATGTGCAGCTATTGCTGACTTTGCTAGGAACTATCCCAGTATTATCCCTGTGAAAAACATATCCAAAATCATAGAAAAACATGGTAAGAAATGCCGGCATATGTTACTAATGATACCAAATGCCTACCAAATATCACTGATGAATATTTGGAATATAGTTAATACTACGATGAAGTACATACATAATTTTAAATAAAAACTATAAAATTAATTACAAACAAAATTGTAGGAAAAAAAATCTTTGCACAATAAATATGAATAAAAATAAATATATATCATTATTCGAAATACAATTGCGCGAAGCAGCAATCAGCGAACAAAGAGTGCTTGTCTATTTATCTTAGAAATGGAAAATAGTGTCCAAGGCTCAGTGCAAATCTTTTTCTAAGGCATATGGACAAGTTTTCAATAAATATTTTTTTTAAATGCAGTCACAAAGCTCGATCTATCAGTCTCTATTATACTACTAATTGTTTTACAATTTAAAAATTTATTACATATGCAAATTGCCTGATTACGTGGTCCAAGATCTACACATATGTAACTGCAACAATTACACACTTGCAACTGCACTTTCAAAACAATAAAAAGTGATTTTCCATTTGCATAAATCTAATTTATGTGAGAGGTTGGTACATTAATTTAGTTTATATTTCTCTAAGCATCATCTTGATGATACTAATAAAGAAACATAGAGCAGGATCTGGATGGACTATGGTGTGCAAAAATAGACCCTAGCATTCTGTCAATGGAATAGGGTAGTAGTCTGATACTGAACTTGCTATGTGGAGCAAGTCATGTGAAGCGGATAACGAAATCAAAGTAAGAACTTGAAATTTTTTCATATTAGGCCTAATTATGCTTCTAAATGTTATGAAGGAGTACACACAATTTTTTCCGTACGAGACATTGTTGTCTAGATATAATCTTTGAAAACTGTTATTTGAATGAAACCAATTTGTAATAAAATATTAAGCATGGTGGTTTGTATAGGCAGAGTATTATTACACTTTTTAATTCATAATTTGAATTTGAAATTGAAATTTTTTCTTGTTCACAACCGGAAGTAAAAATTTAAAACAACGATAATTTTTATTCAACATCGTACTCAAAACCTTTAACCTAAACTAATCTTTTAATAGAAAAAAGCTTCATAAAAATCTTGTAGATATTGGAAAAGCCTACACATTGAGATCAAATATTGCAATTATTTATTTGAAAAAAGTCTAAATAATTTCACATACTCTTTAATAAACTTAATAATTATTCGTTGTTCTGAAAATTTGGAATTCTGAAAATGTATAGTTTCTGTAAAATTCGCTGAGATGATATATATTTACTAAGCAAATTTGTATGTCTATCATCTCCAGTTTGCTTGTCCTTAACACTGAATTCGTAAATTCTGATTTAATTTTAATATGTTTTTTTTATAACCGTAATTAAATAGCTTACAGTTGTAATTTGTCTGAATAATATTAATATTTTATAATCTAGTATTACAATTTTTTTATTGGAAATTTTTATTTAAAATAATATGAGCTGAGAGGTCCGGTTTTTGAATTATGTGATGAATTAATTGATAAGCTGTTAAAAATGAACATTAAAATCGTTTTTTAACTAATAAATCAAGATAAAATGTAAAAGAATAAGCGCCACCGCAAATTAAAAAATTTTTATGAGGACACGCCAAAGTTTGTTATTGTGCTTCATCTCTATTAATAAAATATTGAAAGGTTATCGAAAAATGGATAGACAAGTTTGACTTCCTTTGGATTTTTATTTTGTGGGATATATTTATTTAAGATTTATTTTTTACAATGACTTCTGCAGAGATTGTTCCGATTATTACAGATGCGATTAAAATAACTGAAAAATCATCTTAGAATTTCCAAATAATTAATCTTTCTCTTGGGGATTTTGAAATGAATTTTTTTGTTGGATATTAAATAATCCTGAAAATCATCGAAATACAGTTTTATATATAACTAGCAGACTAAGTCACGCGTTGCTGTGACAATTATGAGGCACCGGATTTAAGCTCAGCCACTTGATCTCTCAGTATCTCACAAATATTTTATCAATATTTTTATAACAATACCTATTCAAGTCATATAAAATTTAAATGACAGCATACAATACGCTCAATAAATTTTATAGTTTTTTTTTTGTCATAAGTGTAGGTTTTAATTATAGTTCAATAAATTTATATATTATTTACGATATTTTTTTAATAATATTTTAACAATAATAATAATAATAATAATATATTCTTATTTGTAAATTATAGACATTTATTAGCTGAAAATATTGATTTATTATATTTGTATTAATTAGTTCCAATAACATGCAGGTTCAATGAATCAATCGGAAAATTTATCTGTTTATTCATATCTTAGATATTTATCGGTCCATATTCTATTCCTCCACACATAACGTGTTCTTCTGCTTGGTTTTAATGAGAAGTGAACTCACCATACACCTTCAGATTTTTATTTCATAATACCAGAAGCTAATATTACAGTTTTGGAGTACATCAGGTGGTAGACTTTACTGTGCCCTTTATATCGATATTTTGATATGAAAGGAATAATAATAGTATAGAATTAAAAAGGACAATTCCACATTTGCAAAACATTTATTGGAAACAGGCTATAAACGAAAAGATGAAATGAAAATAATCCACATAGCACAGAATGATTTTAAAATGAATGGTACCAGAAGAATAAGAAATTTAGTAGAACATTCATCATTTGATTCTAAATCACCGGCATAAATTACAAACCGATTCACTAAACTATTAAAAAGTTATTGTAATTTAAAAAAACTTATATTTTACATGAAATCTTATAAAATCTTGGAATCTTTGTAAATTTTTAAAAGTTCTAAATCGGATAATTTGATACTAAACGACCAAACAGATTTGTTTTATTCTCCATTGTTTTTAGCCATTTACGGAGGAATTTTAATGTTTTTAATACCAAAGATATATATTTTTTATTTTTTTAATTATTAAATTTTAGAGATTTTAATTCAGAAAACTTATTAATATATTTTTAATAATATATTTATATAATTTCAATAATTTATGATAAAAAACACAAAAAATTTTTATTGATTGTTTGACTCATGACATTGTATTTTAAAAACAATATATTAAGTAAAACACAATATATTAAAAATGTTTAGTATAAATACCAGTGAAATTTGAAATAAGATTCATTGTTTTAAAAATGGTCATATGGACTGAAATGATCCTTAACTTATTGTAAACTACAAAAAAAATGGGTTTTATTAATGATAAAAACTTCCACCAATTAACGCTCACTACTTTTAATATTTATAAAACAATTTTACTGCAAGAAAAACAATAAACAAGACAAAACTGATCAGCAAAAAATAAAATCTACGAAATGATAACAATAAAAAACTAATATGTATAATTTATAAGAAAAACGTTAATAGACATAATAAAATAGAGAACACTAACAGAAAATATATTTAATATAGTTACATTTATTTAGTTTGTACCAAAACTGGATACTCATATCTCATAAGCATGGATAAACGCATATAAAATGAAATATCTTCCTCCTCATTTATTTTTCATAAAGAATATAGTTTTATATTTTTGCTGAAATCATATTTATTTAAGTATAAAAATTCACAACGCTTTTTAAAAGTTTAATTCATTGATGTAGTTATTGCAGAGTAACTGATTGTGATATTTGCTGTTATTTGATTTTTATTTATAGTACTATACCATTATGGATTGTACTTTTAACAAAATTGAATTTACAAGAACGTCATTGTTCAGCATATCTACCACATTTATGTCATGCATAGCACATATTTTAAACCATTCCTGGTGCTAGAATATTTACTTTAAAAGTAATGAGGGATAATGAACAGTCCCATGGAACAAATTTTTGTTTAGATTACTACAATTTATAAATTTTACTTCTTAGAATATTTTCAAAAATAATATTTACATTTTATAAGACAAGGAAGCCTTGTTAATTCATGGTGCCGATTTGTAAGAGATTTTGAAAACCAGTAACTATGATTCCACGAAGACTTCTCAAAGAATGTAAGTTTATTCCAACATTTGAAGCTAGATTATCCAATAGGATAACTCTACTCAGCAAATGTTTAACATACTTCTTAGAATATGTACTAGGATGGTATATTCAAATTGTCAGTGACTAGGAAGCATGGACGTTTAAACAGGATGATAATTTATAAGAGTTTTCAAAAACTAGTAACTGTTATTGTATGACGAGTCGAAATCAAAAAATGTTTGCTTTTTAAAACAAACCACTTTTGTTTGACAATTTATTTGATTAAATATTTAGATTTGCAACAATTTTAGCTAACAAACACATGCATGGATACACTTCGTTACAGTTAGAGCAACAGCTTTTTCTTTTCGAAAATTCTGAAAAGTGTGTTATTTCACAAGTTTTAAATTGGTAGATCGTGCTGTATGCTGTAGACTTTAATTAGACAAATACAAAAAATTTCATTTTTTAAACAATTATTGCTCAAATATTTCGAAACCGTCCTTGTTTAATTCTATTTTGATTGTACAGCATTTTCTGATACAAAGCCCAGTATTCACTACAAGTCAGTCTTCATCTCTATAAACCTTAGTAACGGTCAATTTGTGTTATGATTACCCAGTTGTAATGATGTCATTTAATATAAATACTTAACAGTAATATCAAAGCATACAATAAAAAAACTTGCAAATTGGATTTGATAAAGAATCTAAGTATAATTGACATTGGCCATTAAATAATTTTTTTGCTAAAAGACATTATTATTTAACTTTTTTTTTTATAAAAAAGCCCACACAGTCATAAAAAGATAACCCTATATGTACTTTCAAGACAGTAAATGCAATTGAGAGTATGGCGGTGTTCATTTTATTATAATCTGTTTAGTTAAGGATGTTTGGGAAATATATAAAAATGGTACCAGAAGAATAAGAAATTTAGTAGAACGTTCATTATTTCATTCTAAATCACCGGCATAAATTACAAACCGATTCACTAAACTATTAAAAAGTTATTGTAATTTAAAAAAATTTATATTTTACATGAAATCTTATGGAGGGAGATTCGTTAGCAAAACAGAATAAATTTACTTTTATTACCGTAGTAACCAGGAATTTCAAACTTTTAAAATAAATAACTGTTACTCAAGAGAATCTGTTACTCAAGAGTTACTAATTGAGCATAAATTTATTAAAATTCTCTTAACGATTTTTAAGAAAAAAAATTAAAAACAGGCTGATAATGTTGTTTTTAATGGAAAAATTAATTAGTTCATAAGAAATCCGACAACACTATTGTCAGCAACACTATTGCCAAAGCAATATTTTGGTTTAATTCGTCTTGGAATCGTTTTAATTCGTTTAAATAAACTTTGTGGGATATTATTTAATTCTGCCATCAATACAGACATGATTTAGGCAAATAACGAATTTAAATAATTAATATAAAAGTCTTAACTTATATTTTTTAAATGTTATGGTTTTCATTTGTATGCTTATATATAAAGAACGTATATAACAACAAACAGAATGAATTAAAGAGAGCACAATATATCATCTTCGGACATTCTAGCAACATTAGCAATATATCACTATTCTACAATGTTGATTAGATTTCATAAGATAAAATAATATAAGATTTTATTGAATGAATATATGAAAATGAATTAAATTTGTAGAAAAAATTTTTATCATACTCGTAACGTGTTTTAAGATAATTCAAACGTAAGTTACATCTAAAAAAATCGATTATATTTTTCTGTTTAAAGTGGAATTCAAGTGTACATGCTGAGACAAAATTTGTTTATAAAATTTCTAAAATATGCATAATTTCATTTTAAAAACTTGTTGACAAGAAAACCAAAAATTTACTATAATATTGTAATTTACGAGTCAGAGATTTAATGACACTGAATTGGAACATTTTTTTTAGTTTTATATAACTATAATCGCCAATTGAATATATCTTCATTCCATTAACTTTTCCGTCATTTGTATCTCCCAAACATCCTTAAGTCTAATAATTTTTGTATGGTATGTACCAAAGATTTTATTCATACGAACACCAATTCGATATGTATAATAAACAGACAATTTTCCTGCAAGCATAAATCAAAAAACACTTATCCAAATGTAATGAGTTTGTAAGCACAATCTTGGCATGAAAATGTAGGGCTTGCCGAAGACTTTTCTCGAAAAAATTATTTAAACTAATTAATCAAAATATGATTTTTTATTTGGAAATGTTTTTTCGTAAAAATAAACCTCTGCGGCAAACCTTCTGATTTCATGTCGAGATTATTCATATCAAATTGCATTACACTTGAATAAGTATTTTTAGTTATATTTGTGCGTAAACATTGCGAAATGAATTATATATTTCTCAAATTTTCTTCGTATGGTATATCCAAAAATAAAAGATAAGGACTATGAAGAATATCTTGGACAGATACCGTAATTAGGTTGAAACAATAGTCGTATTATGAAGATCATGTTATTGTGGCATTAAATAACTCTATAACTATAAAGGGTAGTATTGAAGAGAAGACAGTAGCCTGGTAAGTAGGCCTCTTTTACGAAACTTTATTTATACACGTAAACAAGGCCTGGACACTCACATCTACTACTGCAACCCTTTTCAAAACCTTGGCATCCTATGAAATAGAAATATGATTGAACTCTCGGAAATCAATCAAGAAATGCAATATAAAAATATTAAATTAGAGCAATTGCTAAGACAAAAGAGGTAGGCTTAACGACACTTTCTTTCTGAGTGTAGAAGACCTGTTTTCATCTATAGAATTTAATGTCTTTGAGTTTGTAACATTTTAACCAAATAATGGGGCTGTTTGGAGCTAACCAAACAGAAATTTCATACACAATTTTACAGCTTTCTTTAAATTTTGGAATAATTTTATTTAAAATATAAAGAGAAATTTAAAATTATTTAATTCTTCTTTAGAGAAAATATATATATATATATATATATATATATATATATATATATATATATATATATATATATATATATATATATATATATATATATATATATATATATATTGATGCAATAAAAAAAAAAAAAATATATATATATATATATATATATAAATATATATATATATATATATATATATATATATATATTTTTTTTTTTTTTTGAATGTATCAATACTTGGCGTAGATCCATTTTATATTTAAATTAAAAAGGATTATTGAACTTGTCAACACAGTCATTTTGCGCGAAACATAAAAAAAATATAGAGAAAATTTTTCTATTGAATTCTTCTATTTTTTGAATTAAAAAAATTATTGCAGTTTATTATTGTTACAAACTGTAATATTTATTAAGTTAGACATAATTTCTTTGGTGGTAAGACAAGCTTCTCATTTTTTTTACATTATTCAACTGGATTTTATCGCACACTGAATAGTTAAACTTATCTGTCGTTCATAAAATGATGGTGTAGGTCGGAACAAATATTTAAGTTTAGTAATCTTCTATTATATACGTAATGTTAATTTTATTGTTTTTAAATGTTGCAACAAATAATGTTTGATGGTAGGCAACTCCATAAATAGCTATGTATATAAGTTGCGTGTATTGCAAAAATAAACATGTAACAGAATGAGTATTTTATCCGCTTAAATTGGAGTATAAACTTCTTATACTCCACATATACATAATATATCAGAGTGTATTATTTTTAGTCTAAAGTTTGTAACTCTTGAAAATATTGATCGCACTAACAAAATTTTGGTATAGGTGTTCATAGAATCATCTAATTTGTCCAGTTCTGCATGTCCGTTCGTCTGCCTGTCTGTCCGTCATCAAGATAACTCAAAGACAAAAACATATAGTAAGTTGAAAGTTTTGTTACATATTAAAGTCTGAGTTTCAGTTGGTGAATGAGCAAAATCTGTCCATTGGGTTCAATGAGTCCGGAACCCAACTTTTGAACCATAAAAGAAGAAAAAAGCCAAAATTATTTGCTTTTTTTTAAACAAATAACTTTAGTTTGAAACATTTTTTTCGCCACAATTTTAGCTCAAATTTAGCTTTTAAGTACATATATAAATACAACACATATTATTATAAAATATGTATATACTGGATATTTACACAATTTAATGAATGCTAATGATTAAAAATAATTCTTTGATACTCAATGATATGTCGAGTATCTAAATAATTAAATCTATTAGTTGATATATATACTTTTTTTGTGGTCTAGGTGCAGCTCGCAAGGTATATACGAAAAACTTCCCAAAAAAGGAGAATTAAAAAGCATCATGTATAATATATTATTACGAATACAGTTATTTTTCTTTTCAGTTTTTTAATCCTCATCAAAAAACAATTGATCCGATTTTACTGAAAAGCCATTCAATTTTAGTTTACATTTTAACATCAAATATTTTTTTCTTCGAGATAATCAATAATTACACACAAAACTCCATAACTCTTAAACGAATTTATAATTTTTTTATAAACACTATGTGAAACTGTTAACATTTTACAAATATCTAACCTATTAATTACCGTTCCGGATGCAGCGTTTGAAAAGGCCTCAGCTTATTCACATAAATTATTGTGATATCTCGTTCATCCGATTTAAAAAAATTTGTTTAAGGACTATTGTTCATTATTGCATCAAAAAAATGCTAATTCTTTAACATTCATATTTAATGAATTAAAAAAACCATTTTGGTAAATTGAACACATCGTGTGTCGATCGCGGTGGCCACGTCATGCGTTTCTTAGCCTATTTTATCATACAACTGGTGAGTTTTCGAATTGAGTGTTTCTTTAAGAAATTTTAACCACTTTATTTTGGATTTGAGATATGTATAACCGTTCTAACGTTTCTAGATATCATTCCGAATCGATTGACAATTTTATATTTACTTTCGGATTAGGCGAAGTCCAATGTTATAAAATGGCACTTGTTACCTACATGAATACTTTATTAACCACAACATATCAAGTATTTAACCCTTTCACGTACAAAACCGTTAAGGATGTATTTAGGCGAATGCAAGTACTTTTTGTGGTTCGAAATGGCTAATGGTAGGTATGTATAATTATAGGATTTATGAAAATTCTTTGCAGTACATTTTGAGTGGAGTCTATTTATCTAATCAAACTTATAGTGGTTTCAGAAACGTTGTAAAGATTGTAAGCGTGATTCTTCCAAATGAATTCTGGAATAGAATGCTCTCGCAATAAAGAACTCGGCCCTGATGCCTCTTACTCTTATTCTGGTATGTTAGTAGGCTAAATAATTGTTTTGATGCTCTAGTAACTATTCTTTGTTCTATGAATAACTAAGCTCCTTCGTTCAAAATGAGAGCATCTTCATAATGATTGGAACAAGGCATTAGATAATGCAACTAAATTTTATCTTCTTTCAGGCAAAATTGTCTTGCTCGATTACTGGCCTAAAAAATTTAAATAAAACCAGATAGAAATCAAATAATAAAATATAAAATATAATATGTAAAATTCATTGTGTCCCTTGTATTCAGTTTTGTATTGAAGTAACTTTGTTCTAAAAAATTCCAGGAAGTACTAAAAAGGGCCAGTACACACCGCAAGATTTTCTGATCAGAAAAGCTGATGCTCAACGCACACCATCGGACAGTGTTATAAGAAATTCTTGTAAGAAAATTTGATCATACCTCAGACAAAAATCTGAAACAAGCGCATATCAATGAATATCATCGAATGCGAATATTTTAACTTTCCAATATTTTAAATTTATTAATTACTTTTTTGACTAACAGGTGGCCTATTTCAGATACCATCGTAAGAAATTCTTATAAGAAATGCTGATGGCAGCATCAAAAATTAACGCACACGATATGATTTCTGATCAGAATTTCTGATGTCTTAAGTAGAACTCTTACCATGTGCGGTGACTAATATAAAATGCATGCTAATAACATCAGACCAGAAAATCTTACGTTGAGCGCTGGTCCTAAAATCATAAAAACTACTTACCATTCTAGCGACATCAAACACAAAGACTATTTTAAACTTAATTTAAATAACATTAAATTACCTCATAACACACACGAGAGACGTGCGCCAAAATACACAACCGTTAATTTTATGTACCTATTTTTATTGAACGCAAGCCTACAAAATAATATTAAATATACATTCAAAATTAACTCAAAGCGGTTACTATAAATCATAATTATACAAGTGATGATATAAAAAACACAACAAATCTTTTGGGGACACCAAAAGATTGAGAAAGACACTGGGGATGTCTCATTTACATCAAACAGTTAACTTTAATAAATAAGTATTCTATAAATTGGTTTCAATGTCAAAACGATTTGAATCAAAGAGCAACTGTCACATTGAAATGAAAATTTATTTAACCTTGTCCATAATAATGAGGCTATCCCCATTAAAAACAATGTTTCTTTACTTTTTTTTTTATAAAATTCAATAATTTCGTATAGTTAATACCATTGCAAACAATTCTATACTTGATTAGTACAAATCAATCAGGCCATTTTCTATGATTGAATAATTTTGTATTGTGTAATTAAATTAATTAATTATTTATAGGTTAATGAATTCCTATAAATAGATTTTACTACAATTTACATAACATGTATGTATGTATGTATGTATGTGTCATTACAGTGCGTAATGAGAATGAAATCTTACAATGGTTTCTTTTTTATTACACGCTATATTAATTTTTCTATAAAAAGTAACAGTTTTTATTTTATCGTAAATATTTATTAATTAATAAAAATAATTATTAAGATCCAAATTCGTAAATTTTACACATAAAAAATATTTTATACCTGGAGTAAATATATAGAATATACAAGGGTATTCTAAATTTAATCTTAGGTTTGTAACGCTTAAAAAAATTAATGCCATTAGAAAATTTGAGTGATGTTGATGATGTTTAATAGCATCACCGTAATGGTCCGTTTTGTCCATCTACCGATGGACCGATTTTGATCACCAGGGCTGAAAACCTAATAGAGGCAGGGAGCTGAAATTTTGAAAGTATGATTTAAATTTCAAGTATTCTTAATTGAGCAAATCGTTTAATTGGACTCCTTATATGCATATCCCTTTTTTTTAGTCCAATGAAATTCAAAAAAATATATTTTAATGGCAAATTTTGTCAAAAATAATTTGTTTTAGATTCGTAAGAATTTTAACTCAATATTACCATCACAATGAATATTAATAAAAGTAATAATAAAAACTTGGCAAAAAAGTGTTACCCGACATATATAGAATAGATGAAGGTATATTAAATTTAGTCTAAAGTTTCACCCAATTAAAACATTAAATTTGTTTCTTAAAAACAAACAACTTTGTTTGAAATAATTTTTTATAAGCAGTTAAGATTCACCAGAATTTCACAAAAAATTCATCAAATTAATAATACATAATAAAAATACATATCGTTGTATAACAATGCCTGAATAACTGAATGGAGTATGTATTTAGTGTATTTTATAAATGTTAATAATCTTAAATTCCTAAAAATTAATTCATCTCAGTATTATGTCGGGTATATAAACAATTTACATTTTCAAATATTACAATACACAAGGAATTTGCAATGTGTTTATTGTTATTTTAACTTATTTTTATTATATAATTCCAGATTTTATAATTATAGATATCTTCACATTAGCATGTAGCATAAAATCTTTTCTAGTCCATAATTTATTCATATTTTACATCTGTTTGAAATGTGAATTATCATTATAAAATTGAATAATATTTCCGGTATTCAAGTAATTATTTTTATGATAAAAGCGGTTTAACAAGCTCCTGACTATTGTATAAGAGTAATACTACATTAAATGGGAAAAGTTTCTTTAATTTATTGCTTTTTAGATTTCCATAATCATTTTCAATTTTAAAAATGATTCATATACTATTTTTCTAATTTATATTATGGCTCACTATAGATGAAATGGCTGTCATACCTATATTGGGTATAAATTGTGTTTTTTTCTTCATAAAATATTTAAATTTATGTTTGGATTGTGTGCAAATTTTTTAATTTACATGTGAGTTCGAAAACCATTGATTGGCGTGCCGATTTTACGAGGAGAAAATTTTTGATCCCGTAAAAATATCAAAATCAACATCTAAATGGCTTCAAAAGGAGGTTGGCCAAAACGATTAAGGATTATTATTATTAAATTATGAAGAATTTAGAGAAATATTTTTACGGGATCAATATTTTTAGAGAAATATTTTTACGCCGATCTGGGCAATCTCGGGAAGCTGCCATCCATAAAAGAAGTCAGATTGCCTTTCCATCGTATTAAGTGTCTTCGTTTTTATGTAATTCTAAGGAATCCACAGAGTACTGCATTTTGCCTAACGATCCGCTGATTGTCGATGTATTTGACCGCCTAACGCTACCTTAGAGTTCTTACACTAGCACGAAAGTCTTAAACTTTTTTATTCTGTCTTATTTTCAAATAATTTATAGTTTATGTAAATCAATTCTCAATCATATACAAAGTGATTTACAATTAACCCTGTTAGTTGTTATTTCCTTCTTTTTTTTAATGAATTAAAAGGGTAGTAGTTTTATAATTAGTATTTACGATACGTCCTTTTATGACGCTTGTAATAGTGGATTTATTTTATTAACTAACTAGGAAGAAGCAAAACCTTAAATAAAATTTTTTTACCTATTTTCATAAAAGTCACATTCATTTAGCGATTCGTAGTTTCTGAGATATTACCTTATGAGTGATACCTTGGACCGATTTCGAATGAAAAATTACCGGACCAATCATAAAATTTATATATATATTGGTCTTTTTTACTCTAAATAATCGCAGAATAGGGATAGGAAAATGTTTGGTCATTGTTCAAACATCCATAAAATCAGAACAAACCAAATCCAACAAAACCAAAATCAATATTTTAATTTACGATTTGAATAAATGCGTTTCCAGTTGGTGTTTCGAAAAGGTACTCAAGTCTCCACATTTTTCCTAGTCAACTACTACTTTATCGTATTCTCACAGCATATATATATATATATATATTTGTTTTTTCTTTGTCTTAAGTTCTTGGCATTTTAACTTGGAAACTTCAATTAATTGATTTAAATACTATTAAAACTTTTAGCATATTTTTTTTTTAATTTTATTATTATTTACAAATAAATTAAAATTTTAAGTTATTTAACAAAATAAGTTCATGATAATAATTTAACAACTTAAGAATAAAATGAAAATCTAATTGATGGTGACATATTTTCTACAATAATACATAATCAGTCAATGATTAAATACAGGTAGTTAGAAAAATACAAGAGAATTTGACAAAAAAAACATTTTCGAAATTAGATAAAAACATAATGAATATTTAAAACTATCACATAGATGGCAGATGAACATAAAGGAATACTGAAAAACAGTGTATAGTATGAAAAATGAAAGAAATAAAAAATATCATAACATAAAAAATAACATAAAGTTGTAGATACATTGCTGATAAAATTGTAAACCTGATGACTGAATTATTTATCTTAAGTTAATTAATGGAAAGCGTAACCAGATAAAGCTGGTAAGGCCGGATGATAAATAGCGGCTGCTGGAAGAGCATGAACTGCTGGTGCTGCTGCAATTGCTGCTTTTCCACTGTGTGTCACTTCAGCGTTAAAACCATTTACACGATCCGCAGTATATCGAACGGTCCGTACACTACCATCAGGTTCAACTAATGAATAATGTCCTTGCACAACACCGCTGGCACCGTCTCCAGTTTCACTTGCTTCTTTGATATCACCAGTGGATGGATCATTTACACCATATGAATATTCATATTGTTGACCACCTCCGTATACAATAGCAAATAATAAACAGAATACTATTAATACCTAGAAAAAATATCGAAAATGTTTATTAATAAAATATTTATTTAAAAAAATTCAGACATTTTCATATGACATTCTCTATCATGCAAGGTGCAATAAACTTCGAAATCATAAACGAATACCATTTAAAACCGAGACCATCTTTATATCTTAAAGAATAAATTTATTACAAAAAAATTGAATAAAATCTAATAATATTAATCTGTAATAATATTAATAATGATAATAATTCAATTTAAGGGAGTCAAATTAAGACGAATTGATAGAGAAATAAATTTTCATATTAAATATATTTATTCATATTCGCGACATTGAAAAATCTAAAAATCTGTACCCAAAGGGAAAATATTAAAGGGAACCTATTACTAAGACTTCGTTGTCTGAATGCCTGCCTGTCCTTTTTCTTATCACCAGGCTGTATCTAAAGAACCGTGATAGTAAGTCGGTTGCAATTTTCACAAATGATGATTTATTTCTGTTGCCGCTACAACAACAAATACTAAAAAATATAATAAAATAAAAATTTTTAAGGGGTAGGGGGTTGTAAATAATAATACGGAACCCTACATGCGCGAGTCCTACTTGCACTTGGCCTGTTTTTTACCGGTCATCCAGATACAATCAGTACTTTTTAGTAGAAGATTTAACTTACTATCCATAATTGATTTTACCTTCTCTATTCACTGAACACGAGGATGTGATTACATAATAAATGACATTTACCATTGATATTGTTTATGTGATGTATAAAAGTATTTGAAATTTATATCACGTGTGGATGTTTCACGACGATGTTTTCACAGACGATAGCAAATAGTGAGATAATTACGAGTGTCTCTATATTAAAATATTACTACTACAAGCAATATTATGTAATTCTTAATTGTATTGATTCACGTGTGTTATATGGAACGTATTAATAATAAGAAACATTAACATATTGTTCTGGCTAATGTATACAAACACTGCCTTCAGATCAATTTACTTCAAAATGTCCGACGACAAGCAACAAGAAGTTGAGGAAACCACATTCCAAGAAACTGTATGAAATCTACGTGGTTCTCTCAAAACCATATCAGCCTGACTTCCACACTACACGTAAATTTCAAAAAGAGTTAAACATGAATTTTAATTAATCGACCGATTTTTGAACTACGACATTAAGTTTTTAAATAAAAATTTTTTATATTTTATTTCAATTCTTAATATGAAATAATATTGAATATATCCAAAAATTATTGTAGAATCTAAATGCAATTAAGTAAATAAATTTATAGAAAAAAAATTTTTTTTAGGATACATTGTGCCATGTTCGTGACAAATTAACAATGGTAATCGATAAACCGTTTTTTAAAGAATATTTATTTTCACATATATTATTCGTATTCATAATAATTATGATTGCAGATTTACAATTACAATGTCACTAACATAGCGCACTTAAGCCTGTAAAACGTTTTCATATATAAATATTTTTTTAAAATTACATTCATTAACTTAATTGTATATTGCTTTAAAAATAATTATCTTTCCGAAATGTATCATTATTTATAATGAAGAATAGAAATTAAGTATTATAATTAATATTCATTATTGTGATTCCATAAATAATTATTATTTATTAAACTTAAGGCAAATTTTAATTTTGGTTTTTCACAATTTTTGAAAATTGTTAACCCATCATTATAAAAGTCAACGCATTGCAAAATTATTAAGAGATAATAAAATCGTCACAAAATTTAAACGACACATAAATAGATGGTACCCGTCCCAAACACATTTTTAACAAAAAAAACACACACAATTAATTTTACCTTCATTGTTGTGAACAAGAACAAAAATTCCCAAAAGAAAATTTATTTAAAATGAATTCATTAAATCGTTAACAAATCTATTTATATATGTAATCGGATGTATATTCAAAAATATCATCCAGATAGATCCTTTGGGCGTTCACTTTCTTCATAAAAGATCCCTACTCTTGTATCGCATATTGCGTATCGTAAGATATTTTTTTCTAAGATAATATATGTAAGTATAACACTATATTTATGATTATAAAAAAAATACCAGTTTTACTATTTTTCCTTCATTAAAATCTCTCTTTGCTAATGCATAACCCATCTATGGTTAATAAAAATACTTGTTTAGTAATATAAATACTAAACAATTACTAATCGTGTGTTCCTTAAAGAAAATAAATATCGATTATATAATAGGTATTTATTACAAATTAATTAAAAGTATTTTTAATTATTAAACAAAATATCTAATTATAGTCGATAATTATATCAAAAGGAAAGCAAAGAAATATTTCTTATTAAAGTGTTCAGTTTTCTGAAAATCTAGGGAAATATCTTTCATAATTTTTCTCAATGGGGATGGAAAAATTGCTAGAGTTTTGAACATCTTTAAAATTTAATTAAAATTTGAAACAGACAGGTGATGCAAACCATTTCAACTTGCTATATTATTCGTTATATTGGGAGTATAAACTATTGCAGCTCGTTTTCAAAATATGGCTCTGGCTGTTATGGTTGGTTTATAGTTATAGCTTATTTCGAATTTCGGTTACATCATTTGCTAAATAAATGTAGATTAGATCAATTTGAATTTTATATCAAAATTTTGTTTTTCTGTGTTTAATATGTCAAATTATGTGTTAACAGAGTAGTATTTGTGGAATATTTGAGTTTTCAAAATGACATTTAACATGTTTGAAAGTTTATAGTTACAATGCTTCAACTGATAAATCAAGAAGAGAATGGTTTCTAAATTTAAAAAATGGTGAAAGCACCATAAAGAGTCTGTAAATTCTGGACTGCGAAATAAATCCGAATCTAAAATATTTAAGGCATTAGTCGATGAAGATTCGAGTCAATCGCAAAAGAGCCTACCGAATCATGACTCTACAATAACCTCCGAACGATTGAAAGACACGGATTCAAAACAATATGATATCATATGGGCTTCTTGCAAACAGCTAAAACAGTGGTAAAAAGTGACTTTTTACACCACACTATGACTGAGCATCTAAATAGTTAGCCCCAAATAGTATAGGTTACGATTTATCTACGGTTCAATAACGCTCAACATTAAAATACTACTGATCACAGGATCAACGATCGTAAAATACTACTGATCACTGGTTGTACTGATGGATGCAGATTGAATAGATCTCCGGTTCACCTAAATTGGAATTATTGAAAACAAGCTCCCAGGTTAATAAAAGCTTAGTTTTCAAGCCTCAAGAGATGAGGAATTTTTTTGTGAGATAATTCAAAAATAGCCTTTGAGGTGGAAAAGAGTAGCAACCAGATAGACAATACATTGATCGGCTCATTCATTTTCTTTTAAAATAAACTTTTCATCACAAAAAACTGAACCGAACAACTTCCAAAACAAACCATTTTCAACTGCGCCTGAATGTAATAAAAAACTGTCGATGCATTAATATCAATTGATTCATTGAATTTCTGGTAACGAAAAGAGATAGAAAATTAATATGTATTCCCTACCAAAATTGATTTGCATAAAAGAACCTTACTTAAAATCAACTACTTTTGTTCTCAAGTGTGGGTACAGACATATAAAACATGCTATAGTTCAGTGGATAAATGACTGGGAGCTAGATGACGGTTATTGATTAATTATAATTACTTTGCTTTTGTTTAATTAGAAGATTTAATTTCAACAAAAAATTACTAGTTTGTAGATAATTGTTTAATTTTTAATTAACCTTGAGAATGCCAGAAATTTATTTTATGCTCAATATGTAATCATTTCTTCATAAGTAAGAATTTAGTTTACAGTTTTCGCTAAGAAAAATTCGATAAACTGGACACAGAACATATCTTCTAAGCACTCTGTATTACATACCATAAATACATACCAAAAACCATAGATTTTTCGAATCTATATAAGATAGGCGGTTTAAGGCACTTTATTTCATGATACATCCATAAGTGAAAGGAGCATAAAATCACCTATTTTCTAAAACTGATCCTATTAACGAAAAAAAATACATTCTCCACATCTTTCCGAGTTACCCTAATTTCCACTCTGTATGGATTTAAATTTTACTAGAAAATTAAATTCATGTGTAATTTTATAAGACTTCACCAGCGATTTCCAGAGTGCAATCAAGATTTTGTTCGTTTATTTTAGCTAATTTCATATTTATTTTACCTCATTCGATAATTCTTAAACGGATAGATTTTCAAACTACTACATATTTTTGGAAAGAAATTTTTTTTTAATTTGGTAAAAAATTACTTTTGCTTGTATTGTTTTTAGACTTTTTTTATTTAAATTTATTAGTTCCAAAAAAATTATTGAGTGTGTGATAAGTGTAAATCATATTTTAAGTGAAAAAGAGTTTAATCCCACACAAATTAAAAAAATAAAAATAAAAAACTAACAAAAAACAAAAAACAAAAACAAAACTATCTTCTATATCAATTAAATACATTATCGGCTCCCCACATTATCTAATGTTAATTTAGGCCATACTATATTCGGAAGAGAAACTGATTTCCCATCGGAGTCAATATGTCTCTCTTAAAAAAGATTATTTTAAGTACAAGTATACCGAAGAAATTGAACAAAAAATTTTTATTATTTGAAAAGTGAAAACAACAAAATTTAGAATAAATTCTTTATAATATTTATAATTTGACGCACAAGAAAATATATCTATTAAATAACTAACCGGCTTTTATTTACGTTCAATCAAACAAAAATAAACTGATGATACATACATACCAAATATACCAAACTTTAAAATTATCAATCACCTTATTTATCAAACAATTTTTACAAACATTAAAAAACTACGTTTGGAAAAATGTACGTCAAACTTTCAAAGAAAATATTGTTAATAAATATTAGCATATTTTTTTTTTAACAATAAGGGTAATGAAAAAAGTGAATTAGCGTCATACGATCTTTGTTTAATTAGTTCATTTATAATTAATGCACATGGATTATATATCTGTGCTATTGACACATTGATAATTTCTTTTATAACCAAAGAGTTTTAAATAAATATATGTCATAAAAATTAATACTCAAAAAATTATTATTATTATTATATAGTACTTACCGAGAACAAAAACAATATCTATTAAATTATAATCAAATTGTAAATAATATTGATTTAAACAAAAAAAAAATTAGAATAAATCAATGAACAAACAACTAGTTTTATACTAAATACATAAAACAAATAAAAAATAATAATATTTTTAATAAATTTTATTATATATTAATAGTGAAAGTGTTTTACAAATGGTAATATAGTAGTAATATGAACCTTTGTGTATTAATAAAAAACTTGTGGTTCCTTGCAGATTAAGTAATATTTAAAATAGTTGCAACAACAATATCAAAAGCGACGCATCAATAAGATAAAATACATACCACTTCTGTTTTTCTTCTAATAAAACAATAATAATTACATTAATTAATTACATTTATTTCAAGGTTGATTTTTTAGTTTATCTGATTCTTGAAATAATATTATTATTGATTTAATTGTTAGGAAAATATATTATTAGACTGACACTAAACAGGTCCGGCCTTCTTGCAAGTACAAATTGGGCTTTTTATCTAGGTCATCCTCGGAAATGTATGTTAAATAAGCTTAACCCTAAAAAGACTATTCCTTTTTTTGTTTGTACTTAAAAGATAATCATACGCCTTGAAGATGTATTAATATTTAAAAGTTCATATTTCACAAATTATCTTAATTCACAGTTTATAAGATGGTTGAATAATTAGTTTAGGGTTGACCAAATTTATAATAGTATTATTATAATTCGAATATAATTTAAAAAAATAAGAAATGAAAAATAAGAATGAAGTTGAAATAGTAATAAAAAATTCTGTTGAAAAAAAAAATACGTTTTTAATTATAAATCAAAATTAAGAATAGCCATAAAATCAATTTTTTGGCTCGATTACAATATCCGTGGCGCCTCGATTTTTTTATGGATTTTGGTAAAACAAGCCAAAATAAGACAGGAAATGCAGAATACCAATTTACGTGTTTTCGTCTATTTTTTGAGTTATCCATGGGTAGTTTAATCACAGGTTGAACGTGGGGGCCAAAAACTAACTCGACCCATGTAAACTAAACCCCACAAATCCATGGGTAATTTAATCACAGTTTGAACGTAGGGGCCAAAAACCAACCCGACCCGTGCAAACTAGACCCCAGAAATTCATGGGTTAATAACAGTCGAAAATGGCGTACATGTATTTTTAATAGTTGTATTAAATATACAAGTGTTGATTTCTTTTAAACGAATTAAATTTCGGTTATTAGTGCTTATATTGTGTTTAAATTAAAATCATTTAACAAAAAATAATAATTAAATCTTGTAAAATGTTTTAAATTGTGGTATTTACGTGACATAAACACGATAATTTCGATAATTTTTAAAACTCGTAAATTGGTATTCTTCATTTTCGTCTTATTTTGGCTTTTGGTTATATCAAAATTAATCGTCAAATCGAAACGACACGGATATCGTAATCTCCCCAATTTTTTAAACAGTATATCACAGTTTTTTACAATTTATAAAAGTTTAGTATTAATTAATACTAATTATACAATTAATCAATTTTTAATCTTAAATCACAATTAGGCACAATAATTACAAAAGCCCACCGTAGTAGAACAATGGAGACTAAAATATATAAATCAATAAATAAATAACAAAATTCTGGATATCTCTTACAAATCAACTTACAAAATATTTAATGAAAATTACGTTTATTTTAAGATGTAAATGAGGCTTTTTTCATATGTCATTAAAGTCGAAATTCGATATTTCATTTTCTCAAATTTTCTTCAGCCTCTAATATCCGTAGCCAAAACTATCCGAAACTAACGGATAATCTGAAAACATTTCATATTCGTATCCAAAACCGGTTTAATATTGTTTCATAATCATATCCGTATCCAATATTTTAGATATCATAACATCCCGACTTAAAAAATATTTTTAGGGCGAAGATTATAAAATATGGATAAAATGTGATACAGATCATTAAAAATGTTATTATTATTTTGTAACTACCTAACTTTGGTTAGAGTTCAATAAAATCAAATTAAAACTCAAAAATTTGGTTAGAAATCAATAAAATATGATGGGGTAAAACCTCAGATGACATCAAATAGGAAGCTAAATTTAGGAGCCTATCAAAGAAAATGTCAGTTAATGATTTGTACTATTTTTTAAAATCAAGACTTCTCAAAAATAATTATCAACCACCGTTCGCAGTGATTTTTTCCTTCTATTTTACCCTCTCGTATAATATATAATATAATTTCATCTACTATTATATTCTCTTTATAGTAGTCAGCCATTATACGACGAACTACACATTCCACGCATTTTTCAGTCAACCGACTGAAATGTGGAACGAGCTTTAGAATGAATATAATTGTTCATTATCCAGATAAATTAGTCATTTTCGTCAAAAGCTGTTTACAACTGTTAAGTATTCAGAATTGAGTCAAAGCACTATTAAAAGAACCAGTTTTATGTATTTTATAATTGAGTACAGTTCATAAAACAAAGACCAACATAGTAATAAGTTAATATCTATAAATATTCTAACAATGAAACTCGTAGTTATTGTATAAATCTTAGATATTCACTAGCTAACTAATAACCGTGTCTATTTTAAGTAATATATCTATTCAGTATTTCAAGCAATTTATTTACTATTGTTTGGGTATTCAATAGAATAAAAATTTGATTACATTCTTAGAAATAAATATATTTATTTTTCTTTTTTTATTTTATAATTGCTGACCCATCTAAAACGCATCAAATTGTAACAATTAAATTAAAAAATAAATAAATTCTAGTAAATCATTTTGTTTATTATTTATTAAAATGTATAATACTACTTATATTACATTAGATATTATATAAGCATAAACATTCAATAATAAATCATTTCATAAAGAATATTTAATAAATGGAAATGTCTCTGTGACCGCGGCACCAATAACAAATAATTTGAAGAATTACAGCTGGCGTCGGCATTATTAATTTTCAAGTATAAGTGCCAGTACAGACCTCGGACTGACATAACGTAATGAAAAGCTTAGACCTATCAATAAAGTTAAGCAACAGGAGTCACAATCTGTATTTGCATGTGTGACCACCTAGCAGTACTGTGTACTGTTGTTGTATAAAAAAAATAAATAATAATAAAAATAATCCCCTTTAGTTAATGACTATATAGCTGAAAGTAGCTGAAGCCAGAAATTATTTAAAAAAAAAGTGCCGGTACTGGCAATTTTTTTCGCTGCCGACAGTTCGTGCAATTATGCTGTCAAGAATATGATTATAATAATAGCATTATATTTTTATATAATATTTATTTACTAATTAAATATGAATGACCTTTCGTGAAAATTTAATATTGATAATAATAAGAGAAAAATTTTATATTGATAATATAAGAGAAAAATTGTATATTGATAAAAAATTAGTTAAATTTATCCACCAAAAAAAAAAAATAATTTCTTCGGATCACAGGCGATAGAAAATTAGGAAACCAAAATTAAAAAAATTTATGAAACTAAATATTGTAAATTAAAATTTAAATTATTATATGGTATACGGGCTGATATTGAAAATGAATTAAAGTATGAGAATAACAATTTAATTATTTTCATGAATAATATTTCAAAATATTAGTGGGTATATTTTGATATATACTAATCTCGACGAAATTCGACCATTATCTATGGTCGTATGTGCATGCATTTAAATAAATTAAAAAAATTTGTACAACACATGATTCCTTTACAGATACATGTGTACAATACATGTATAAAAGTCATGACGGTTGGGTGTGATGTCTACAGATTCGCACACACATACAAACTGACCATGTAATAAAAATTGTATAATACTTTCTATCTCATTCTCTCGCATGTCAAGTCCTGTAGATACTTCTAAATCATATTCTAGTACGTTATATTCTATAGATACTTCATATTGTTGCTATAGATATATCATACTGTTTCTCGTTATATCTAGCTGATGTATGTGGTTGTCTTCTTTTACTGTCACTCTTTCATATCATTGAGCTAACGATGATTTTATATAGTCAAGATTATTCAAATCAATTACATTGTATATAGAAAATTTTGAAATATAGCTCGAATCGACATACAATTTTTCGCATTATGTTCAGAAACATATTTGAAAAGTTTGTGACAATAAGTTCGCTCATCAAATGCACCAGTAATGCACAAAATGGGGCCAAAAAATGCTACTAATTATGCATTTATGGAAGCACTTTTAACGATAAATTTATAAATGTTTTCAAACAACAAAAATTGAATACAAAGTCGCTTTAACGTATCTAAATTTAAAAAATTGGAAAATTACAACAATTATACAAGTTTGAGTACCTTTATAAATAAAGACGCATTTTAGAGAGTTCAAAAGGATTTTATTGTAATCAGTAATCTCAAATACCCTTATATACTAGTTTTCATGAAATTTTTAACAATGTGGATGCAGTTTGTGTATTACCGATGCATTTTTGAGCGAGCCGCCACTAATTATAGATCACAAAAGTGTCTTTCTGAACATAATGTAAAAAACCACATGATTGTCGAAATTCTTTGGACGAAAAAATTAACAATTGAAAATGAATTATATAATTTTAAGTTACAAATCACAACCGTCAAAATTATGAAAATTTTCTGTATCGCAGGCGGTCAAATAGACACTTCTTTTAATAAATATATACTTACATATTAAGTAATAATTTCTCCTCCTATCAATGTTGTTCTAGTCTAGTATTATATGACGGTTTATCTATAGCAAATGTAGTGTAAATCTAAATAACTCAATACATAATTTAATAATAATAATAATAATAATATTATAGTTGTAATATTTAACTTCCTTATAGTCAATAAATTTGTTTATAATAAAACTTAATAATACAGATATTTTGTTTACATAATATAAGAGTAAATATTTCTGTATCTAGGAATAGACAGAGATTCTTTATCAAAAACATCGAGGTTGAAATGCATTTTAGGGTAATCAAGGTGTTCAGTTAGTACTCTAGATCAAATCGATAATTACAGATGAATTATGATTACTTCAAATTGAATTTAAACCATTTATCCTTTTTGTACGTGGGCTATCAGCTAGGTTTTTCGAAGTTTGTGACTTTATTACAAGTATAACAACTTATCCTCTTGGAAAATTCTGAAAAATGAGCCGTTTTCTTTTTCGAATCACGTCAAATTTTCTATTGCGTCAAAATTTTATAGTGTCAAAGTTGCATTAAATTTAGCATTGATATATTTTTGAAACTAATAATTTGCATTTTAATTGATTGCATTTGAAAGTCAAAATAATAGCAAGGTCTTAATAATTATAAAATATGTTTTTTTTTTTTTTTTTTTGGTTTTTGAATTATGCAGTTCTAATTTTTTGTCTAATTTTTGAAAGTGGGACAACTTGCAAATAGTTTGATGACCCTTGGGGTAGACCATAAATTAACTAACCTTAAAACTACTGTTAAAACGTTTGCTAATAGACAAAAATAATTTTTCAATGACTGTGAACTTTTACTTTCCGAACTACTTACTATAGTCGTAAATATTGGAACACAAAAGTAAGGCTCAGTAGCGATTTTTTGCTTAGTAAGTAATGCGGTTTGGTGCGTTAGTTTCGTGAGAACAGAAATTTTGTGACCCAACCTAATCATATAAAAATCCCAAATTGCATTTTTGCATAAGAAAAATTTGCATTTGAGAAGTGCATTTTGAAGTAGAGAATTATTAATAAGTGAAATTCGGTAAATAATGGTGAAAATGAGTTCAATTTTGTAACTCAGGGGTTTTCCGGGTTCCTGAACACGAATATGAGATTGGTAATCTCCAGGGGAAGGCGTTTAGAACACGCTGCAGGCACCAGGTACTACATAGGCAGACGTTTTCGAGGTTCAGTAACCTAGAATACCGCCGTGTAACAAAATTTTTCCATTATTTACATTTTTAATAATTATCTACTTCAAAATACACTTTTAAAATACATTTGCTTTTGCACAAATGTAATTTGTGATTTTTAAATAATTTGACTAGGTCACATAATTTCCAGAGATTCTCACGAATCCATTCCACCACACCGCATTCAAAACCGTCTTACTGCGTAAAAAACAGGGCACTGAATTTTATCCTCGTTTACTAGTAAATACAAGAATAACATCGTAAGAATCAAAATGGGGTACAATAAATAAGTACAGGTATAATAGATAGTCCACGTAATCCACAAAGTATTGGTGCATCACACACTTAGCAATTTTCATTTCAATACATCATACTTGTAATTTAAATTCTAAACTAGATAATTGATTAACTCATTCAACAAATAAATCATTAGTTTACCTTTTAATCATAAAACTACTTTAATTAAAAGGATAAAGGAAACTTGGGTTGAATATCGCAGAAGTAGGATTTCACAAATGGAGATAACAGCATGGTCTTCTGATGGAGACGTCTCTTCCATCTCTTATCTCTTAAAATTTGGGTATTTACGATCTTTAGTTCATTTTATTAGTGCCTAAAATATTTTTTATTGTTATAAAATTTAGACGAAATTTAATATACCCGCATATACTTTATTTGAGAACATTGATATATGAATACCATTTTCAACTAGAATTTTCCTTATACAGGGCAAATTCGGGTGAGATGGCCTTACTGTTGTGATGGCCAATTATTTTCGGAACCAATAGATGTATTGTAATATTTTATACTTAGTTCACTTCTATTAACTTCGGCTACTAGCAGCACGTGCAAAGTGATATTAATTAAATCAAAAAGTAAGCAAACATGATTAATATGTTTTTTCAAAGGGAAAAGTGTACACATCTAATTTCTCGGTGATAAAATTTGAATAGAAATTCGAGCTAATATATTTTACTCAGGTTGGTATTGTACATGTGTTGCATTCAAACCTTAAAATTCCAATGTGGCCATCTCTACCAGTTGATTAAGGAGAGAAGGCCACATTTGTTCTGGTAAAAAAACAACCGAACATGCTTTTATAAGCAGTCTGATAGAAATAATTTCTAATCCAAAAATGTATTTCAAAACTCAATAACAGTTTCATTTTATTAGATTTAATTCCTTATACAGCCAAAGAGTATTTAAGCATTACTTTAACTCCTTAATTGCATATAGCCAAAGAAGAACTCCGGACACTACAAGAGAGATGGCCAGCCAAGAAATATAAAAAAGTTTTTTTATAATTTTTTTTATTATTAATTTTTGTGATTTTCTAGTTAAATGATTAAAAATTGGTTTAATATAAATATTTTGGAAAAAATACCACTAGTAAAACTACGTCCATCTCCCCCGTAATTCCCCTAAATTTTTATAAAATCACATCACTGAAAATTTACCGCAAATTAAATTAAATTTTACAACAAAAACCTACAATTACGAAAACTATATTTACACGACTTTTTCGTCTACAATTAATTAAAATTAGGCTAAGCATAATAATTATTTTTAAGAAATTTATGCACATAACTAATTCGAAAGTGTAATCGAAAACAATTTAAAATGGGACTTAATTTACTATGAATGTCGGATATAACGTATTGGTAAATTTAATTGTAAATTATACACATGGACGTTTTCTTTTATGTAGCGACCATCTGTATTTGAAATAGAAATCAGGAAATGAGTGAGGATATTACTGGAAATATGAATTTTAATAATTTTTAATTACAATAATAATCTTTAAAATTTATGTGATAATTAGTTATTTTGTAAACAATAATTAAATACAATACGTTAAAATAACAATTAACAAAATTAGTTAATTAGATTACAATTGCTGTAATATTATTTTTTTAAACTATTAACATTTATTCTCTTATGTTCTGTGATTTCGAGGCGAACAAAAGGGCTTCAATGAAGCCGATGCTGTGTCATTGCCTTAATTTTTCCTCAACACTAGTCTTCGTGTATTTCTTTTTCAATAGATCTTCTTTATTTGGGCTTACATTTCAGTACTTTCTCTCCTTAACTATATTATCCATTTTTATTAACATTGTTAAAATACACAAACTATATCCGTATTGGTCGATAATGTCATCAAATGATCTAAAACTGTCAAAACTATGAAAAAATGTTTTATGTTTGAATTTTTATCTGTGGATCTGTGGGATATAGTTAAATTTTCTTGCCCATTCGTGAGGTAAAAGTGCTTTTTTAGTAATCGAACATGCGAAAATGTGATTTTTTATCGCTTTTAAGTAATCGCATTCAAAAAGGCGGGTAGGCGTACGAAATCATTTAATTAGACAATTTTACATCTGCATGAAAATGTTTATGTAGCCTTCAATATTTTTAAATGTAACAAACTTAATATTAAATTACTCAATTTAATATATGCATAATTTCATTAATAATAGTTATTAATCAATCCCATTTGCATTTAATCATTGAAATATATTATGATAATGTCTGGGTATGTAGATAAGATTATTTTTGCAATCTAATTAATATTACAAATGCAAAAGACAGTTTGCTTGCTTATTTATTTGTTTATTATACTTTCACGTCTCATCTTCCCAACGGACCAAGATTTCTTGCATACTCGTTTTCAAGAGTAAATTAAATGGATACCTTTCTCTAGAAAATAAGCATTGCTTCGAAGAAACGGATAGATAAAAAAACAACCAGTATTCCCCTAAAAAAGGGGTTCTCACTGGTGAACCGAAAATAGATATTCGAACTCTTCTCAATTGGTTCAGATTGAGATCTCTATCCTTTAGGTCGACTACAATGGTGCTTACAAGACAATTAAAATAAGTTTTATACTACATTTCGTAAAAAAGAATGGTAAATTTACTAGGGGCTATATTGGGAGGAGTAAATGTATCTGTTACAGTAGAAGGTGAAAGGAATGGTTGATTAATAGTTGGTAGAGAAGTAAGAAGAAGACTTACTAATATGAGGAATGCTGGAGCCAAAAAAATGAAAAATACGACATTGACTTGGTTCGTAGACCCAAAAAAGTTTATTCAAATTGAGCAAATAAAATTTGGTAAAATTATTCAAAATGGATATACAATAAATGAAGATAACAACTAACAGTGTTAATTGTTGATACTCGACATATAGTTAACCATCAATGTGAATTATTTATAATAATTAAAATTCATAAAAAACACTAAATATTCAGTTCAAATAGTTTTAAAAGAATAATATATTAATATGTATAACAATTAGAAAGGTGTCTGTATGCTAACTTTGAGATAATTTTATTGCGAATCTTAGAACTTAATATTAAAAAAAAAAAATTTTGTTTCAAACAAGCAAACATTTTTTGTATTTGAATTTTTCTTCATTATTATATGGTTAAAAAGTTGAGTTATTAATCAATTGTACCGATTTTGCTCAAAATTTCCTATTGCTATTTCATTTTTGATTTATCTTGATGCCAAACGGGTGGGCAAATTTAAAAATAACACTTCTGAACTAAATTATAAGAAATCAGCAGTCTAAATTTTAGGAATATAGAGAAAAAGACAACTGGACATCACAACATTTTCTTGTTATTTCAAAAGACCTCGAAACAAATTTGCAACATACTAAAGCAATGTCAACACACTTAAATGATTTTACTCACTTTTTTTTCAACTTGTAGTTTTTATAAATGACGTTAAAAATGTATTGTACTGTAAGTAAGTATTCCAAAAACGCACAATTACAAGTAAGTAATCATACTCTTTATTTCTAAGTATAGAAATAAAAAATTGTACATTCATTAAAAATAATATAATTACTATAGACAAATACAATAAAATAATTATTTTGTTTACCATATTAATAATTAATTATCAATCAGCACAGTGCAACAATAACACCATAGAAATGGAAATAATTGCTTATTATTGTGATATAACAGAACAGGTCTATCTATAAATCAATCCGGGCCTGCATTTTTAATACAATGTAATAGGATCAAAGTTTAATATAATTTAGACAATTTTTAATTGTGACTATAAGATTAATGATTATTACCGAAGCAATTTGTATAAATATTTCCACAAAACAAAATTATTTTGTTTTTTTTTCCGTTCTTAAATCAAAACCTAAGACTATTTATTTATTCTGTATGGGTCTTTCTAAGTTAAGAGGTCGGTTTACTGGTGGTAAAACGTGACAGGACAAAATTGTTCGAATTTTATCTAATTTCTTAACAGATTTATTAAAACAACTGATTTTTGCATGTAAGCAGTAAACTTTCTTTTTTTTATCATTTTAGAGAAAATTTGGGGAGGGACCCCTTTGGAAAAAGTCTAAAACATGAAATATTGAATATATATGACTATATCAAATTGTATACTTGCATTTGCTTATTATTTGTAAAAATTTTTCTTTTAAAAGAAATTTAGTGTTTCCCCTGGCCTCTTCAAAAACAACAAAAAAATGAAATATTTACTGGTCATACATATCTGAGCAATTCAAAATGTAATATGTCTGAACAATGCAATAATAGTTTATTAAAATAAATATTTATACCTCTGCTCAGTATTTTGACAAATTATGTGGCAGGGGAGAGAAGCCTGGGGTGATACTTTTTCAGGTAAAAACAGAATACATCGTAAAAGTATTAGTTGGTAGTAAATAACATAAAGTACCTATGCCTATAATCTATGCATTAAGTCAAGTTGCAAAATAATATTGAATATTTAGATTAATCATCACGAAATAAAATTTACCAGAGGAGAGACCATATTCAGCGAACTGCACTCATAATTACGGATGTCGTGATCAAAACGGCTGACAACAACTGGATAAAAGATCATTTTCGCAACGTTGGTTATTAATTTTAAATCAAATATAATTAAACGAATAACGTATTTTATAAATGTTACGTATTTTATAACGTATTTTATAATTCCCAATAGCTGATATTGCGGATAGCTGAATTGTTACTCAATTATATGCACGGTATATCAAAATTTAACAATTGTTATGTGTTATGTTGTTTTTAATGTTGATTTTTGTCAAAGGGATTGAAAACAATTCTTGATGGCTTAACATTTTATATTTTCATAAATGCTTTTTTTCGAGTTTATTTTGATATTTAACATAAATTTGAGGTATAATTTTGCCACAATTTTTTTCATATGATAAAAATTGTATTAAAGATATACTGAGGTATGCCAAATTATTGAAATCAATTAATATAGTTTTTAATTTATATGTACAAACGGCCTTTTATATTATCTACATTGGGAAGTTGGTCGTTTGGACTTTGCGGATATCACCTATACCCATTTGTCTATTATTTATACAATCATTAAAAATTTATTTGCACCTCGCTTTGGTTCAAGCGTCAGAACTATAATGCTTGTTCGTCTCACCAGATAGGTAAATGGAGAGAGAATATTTAAGTTAGTTTTTATTGGTTTAAATCTGATTTTAAATTAATGGTCCAAATCTATTTAGCTACTTAAAATATTAAATAAAACCATCATTTCTTTAGTGTCTTATATAAGTTAGTAAATGACATCAATTTATTTATGATAAGATAACATACATTTCCTTCAATGGATCTTATAAATGGATTCATTGTTCAAAAGATTTTTTTAATTTACTATAGCATTACCCATAAAGATGGTAGATAAAACAAACAAGTTACACCCTAAAAGTACACCTGCTTTTAAGTGGAGGTCATTCGATGCAGAACTATTTAAGGTTTGTTCTACTTAAAAACTTGTCAAATACGAAGTTATTGTTGTTGAAGTTAAGTGTAAACCTTCACGAATGTTTGTAGAAGAAAATGATAAATGTTAATAAAAAATATTTTAATTTTATAGAAAAAAAAATACATAAAAATAATTATAATTTTTACAAATTTGCCATAAACAGGAACTTAAACATACAAGTAATACTCTACAATGACTTAGATTTTAGAAAAAAATAATAACACAAGAATGATTATGAATATAAATAAATTATTCAGCTAATTGTCCATTATAATAAACTGATGCACGAAAACCATTTATACTGTCTGCAATATATTTAACAGTGCGGACAACACCATCTGGTTGTACAACACTGTACTCACCACTTACTGCATCGCCATCTCTAGATTCTTGATGTGTTTGTTGATTACCAGTATGTGGATCTTCCACACCATATGCGTATTTGTAATCTGGCTTAGCCTAGAAACAAACCATTTTATATAAAATTAAATAAAAATCATTACTGAATATATATGTCTTATTACAATAAAATCCACACTATTTAATCCAGAATGATCCTTTTGATGATGGCTATGATGAAAATTGGCAGCTGGAACATCGACTCTATGGACTTGTCCGCTCACAGGTCCAATAAATTTGCTAAATGAAAATCCTTCGTGTACACACTGAACGAACCCAATAAAGGTAACACAACAAAACTAAAAATAAAAATCACCACATTAATTTAAATTTAATAAAATATGCACAATTTTTATTGACTATAACTTACAAATAATTTTAAATCCATTTTAACGTTGTAAATGATTTTTAAGAAATGAATATGATACAATTTTGTTTTCAACTTATATATACTCTTTATTGAAATCTTCAGCGCGGAAGAATGGTAAACTGAATTAGTATTATTGCAATAATATTAAATCAGTGGAACGATAATAGTAGAATTTTATTGCCCATTTTAGTTGAAAATATTTGTGGTTACACTTAAAAGACGATTATAATCAGTTATGAAATTGCATTATTATATATCTGATTTATTTATTTTTTTCAAATGTTGAAATCATTCAATAATAATCATAAGCTTAATTAAATAATCATTAAATCTACTATCTGCATTTAATTACATCATTTATAATAAGAAATTATGTGAAATATATTATTGACATATTGAAATTGACGTGTTTCACACATTAAACAGTTTACATTTAACGGTTTTCATTTATTTTTATTAAAATTTCTTTTTTAATAAAATATTTATTTAGTATATATATATCATTATGCAGCCATTAGTAAAAATTAAATTTCAATTAGTTATACAATAAAATAAAGAAAAAAAAAATATCAAAAAAATAACAAAAAGAGTGAAAATTGTATTCTTATAAGACAATGTTTAGAAGTCTAATTGGGAACAGAATTTCAATTTTTGAATACATAAAGTGGAAAAACTAAAAATTTTTAAAAATTAAAAAAAAATTAATAAAACGAAAAATAATTATTTGAAATCTAAAAATGTAAATGAGAATATGAATTTCGTAATATCTAAAAAAAATGATTTTTCTCTGGGAGTGACACGCACTTCGTTTACAAGTTAAGATTATGTATACAAAATTTCATATCATGCAGATAAATTTTGACTTATTTGTGCGCTAAATTTGATTACAGAGATCTTATTTTTTGTGTTAATTGCCCTTAACCAACGGTTCAATTTTTAGCTAAGAATGTGTTTGGTATTGATAATTTATTACATGAAAATTATTTATAGAATTATTTGTATTTTTCGAATTTTTTTTTAATTTTTGTTTTTTTGAAGTAAGTTCTATTTTTTCTTTAAAATCTTAACATTTACAAAAAAAAAATACATATATACATGGCAACACAATCTATTTTTAAAGTCGGTTAAAAAAGCAATTATTATAGAACATGATCTGAATATTAAATTACTTATCATATTTTTAATTGTGGCGTTTAATATTAATTGGCATTTGCCATTATATAAATTTTCCTTTCTAAACAATACCATTTTAAGCAAGGTCTTATCTGATTGTCTCGTCTTTAAACAATTAACGATTTATACAAAACATACTAAAACTATGATAGATGACCGATTATAAAAATTGAATTATAAGAAATATAAAACTTCAATCTTGATATTTTATCGTATTGCAATTTAATTGTTATACCTATCCAAAATTGGATTTATTTATTTATAGATTATTTTCATTTTAAATCAAAACTGTTTTCTAAAATCCTTTATATAATATAGTATCAAACAGTCATTATTAGACAAATTGCGATTGTTGAAATTATATTTCCTTAAATTAAAACCAAAGCCCAAATTAAAATTTATTATGATACATTAAAATATATACAAAAACCATAATTATCTGCACATATACTAGCAGCTTTAAGGATTGTATACATCGTTTGCAAAAAATCGCATCAACCTGACTTATACGAAAAATTATTGATATTTTTGGGGATTTTTACTACAAAAAAGATACACCTTTCCACTAGATACAGAAAAAAATTGGTAATTTTGGACGTGTTCATCAATTCATTTTGTCAATAAAATATACGATTGTATAAATTAAATTAAGTTTAAAGCTTTTTAAGTATCGCTAAAATCATGATAAAAAACTATTTGTACATACAAGTTCATAAAATATCATAATTAGTGTATTCAAACGACATAAACGAATTTTATTCCAAATTAACGAAATAACAAAATTTTTAATAGCGAAAAAATAAAAATGAAAAGATTTTACCTTTTACAGATGGAAGTGATATGAGTCTCTGATGCCACGATTGTTGTTCTATTGTTTAACGTTTGTTCATGTTGAGCATGATAAAACTATAATTAATGATTTGTTTGTAAAATAATTATTTACTTTAACATTGAAATTTCAAAAGAAAAATAACTAATTAAAAAAGGAAGAATAAAGGTAAAATATTACCTTAAATTAATCACGTAAAACATTCATTAAATGACATTATTTTTAAATAATTTTGAAATGATAAATATGTCTTTAAAAATGGTGCAATGCTGTTATTTATTATATACATAGTTTAAAAACCGCGCGCTACTATCTTCGTATGTATGACTTATTCCAATATTCATGGTACACATCTCACAACACTCATTTCATACAATACTCTCATTTTCACAAAGCTACATTCATAGTGTAGGTGCGTCTGTCAAATCAGTAAAGTGTATAGTGAAAGAATTAATGTTTTGATTAGTAATTTTTTAATTTTCAAAAGAATTTATCGAATAAATAAAAAATTTATTGAGACAGTTAATAATTGTTAAAATGTGAGTCATTTTATATGAAATATTTTGTTATTAGTTTTAGAATTTTGAGATAAGATTCTGTTTTTTTTTCTTGTATTGAAAAATATAGTGTTTGAATTTTTATGTTTTTTTTCGAAAATATGTTTATTTTTGTTTGTTTGAAATAACCCTTAAGTTTCATTGTGTTTTTATATTAAAAAAAATTGTGTTTTTGAATAATTTTCTTGGCTTTATTGTGTACTAGTTTTTGTGTACAAAATTTTGGTTAGTATTGTTTATATATTCTTTTTGATAATAAAAATTCTATTTTATGTTTACGATAATGATTAGAGTATCGTAAACTTTTGAAATAACCTCTATTTAATGTATTTACATAGTATGTTTGATTTAAAATTCATATTTAGTTTAAGTACATAAAATACCTAATTAAAAGTAGTAAATTTCAAGGACACACGTGTGTTTAGTTATCATCGTAAAAATAATTATTCTCAACAAAACAGAAAATATTAAAAATTATATTTTTCGGTACTATAAAGGGTCATAATAAATGAGAATATTAACATAAAAAAAGTATATAATTATATTTAAAAAAATAAAAAATTAAACGTATATACAAGGTAGTTGAATTTTGAATAGTGTAGAAAGAAAATGGTCATTATTTTCACAACACATATTAAGTAAATGAAAATCATTTTTTGAATATAAATGCTTTTTTAATTGTTGACCTAGTTATATTTACATAAAGTCAGGTTTATTATTATATAATGTTATATATATATATATATATATATTATGTATGTTATATATCGCTTCTATGTATATTCAACATTTTTACTAATGTTGTAATTTCCGAAACATGAAACTTGTGCAGATGTGATGAAGTACAGGGTCCATCAAAGACATTTTGCTTTCTGGAGTGTAGATATTAATTACATACTACAGACATTGCATAGTCACAAACTGGCAATTACCCAAAGGGTAATGTACTTTTTAAGGGGATGATTAGTTTAAGAATTAATGATTTAAATGATGGAATTGGACGTTGATTTCAAAATTCACAATGATTATAATAATCAAATCCTCTTACACATAAATTAATAATTTCAATTACATCAGTTATAATTACCTCAGGAACAATTTTCTTTGCTTTGATTTTTCGTTCAAAAAGTAGCGCAATTAAGCCTTAAAAGTTAAGCACAGGGCGAAGTCTTCAAAAAGAGGCTTATTTAACAATGATATATATATTCTGCCTTATTTTTATATGTTACGGCTATTATTTTTTTCTAGAAAATTCCTATTAAAAACAATCTAAATGATAGTTGCTACGTTCGAAGGGGACATAGAAATAATTTACATTATCAGTGATTTAACCTTAAAAGTCTTTAGTGATTATGCCTTAAGACGGAAAATTAAAAACAAGTCATAAGTTTTGCCTTAAAACAGTAAAAAATTTTCTAAATATGGCAATTTTTTTAGTTGCAATAACTATTGCAATATTTTATTGAAAGTATTAGAAATTTCAGAGATGATGCTGTTTAATAAACTTAATAAGTGATTGAAATCCGAATTATGAGAAATAAATTGTTTCTGAGAAACTCGCCTGATTATTTAAAATGACACTCATAAAAAACATAAATTTCTCAGTTCGAGGTGTTCCGATTTTGATTTTGGAATATTCTATTCTTAAAGAGTTAAATTTTTATGTAAACTTTGAAGTAAGTTCAAGTTAATTCGTTTAGTTGCTTAAAAATGGTATTAAATATAAATTGTTTTATTATTTTTTAATGGATCCATGACTCAATTCCTTAATCATAAAATAAATAAACAATTCACATACAAAAAATCTTCGTCCGTTTCAAAACCATTTGAACCAGTTTTTCGTACATTGCTTTAATTCGACACAATTATCACTCCAATAATATGTACGTGCATGGTCTGCACATTAGTTTTTTTATGAATGCCAATAATTAAAAATAGTTCCAATATTGAGATTCAACCATATTTCGGGTGTTTAAAAAATTAACACCGTTCGTTGTTATCTGCACTTGTTTTTTATTTTAATAATGTCATAATTGCTAACTATATTCACATATACCTTAAACATATGACATATAAAATATACATATAAAATGCCTTGTCCTGAATGATTGACTGATGAATCAACTTTCAGCCGTAAACCGCTGATCGTATAGACCTGAAATTGAAAATTGGAGGATGTCTTCTTTGTATGACGTAGGCATCCTATAAGAGGATTTTCCGAAATTCTATGGCTAAGGGGATGCACAATGGGGGCTAAGTTAGTATCGAACAAAATGCATTAACATTCCTTAACAGAATTGATAGAAGACGTGTTTTGTATTTTATTGAAACTAATCGTATAACAACCGGATTAAAAAGGGGTTAGAAAATTATCTCCTGTTTATATCCGTTCGAAGGGAAAGCAACAAAATGAAATAGACAATGGAACTAAATGTATATAGTGAGCCAAAACTTTGTACGTCTTTTTACGAAAATTTACTACGACACACTTATAGTTGGAGAATGCCGGAGAGTGCTAATATTTTTTTTAATAATGCGTAATAATATTATATATTAAATAAAAAATATAAAAAAAATATTACACACACTATGACACACACACATATATAAGAAATTACCAGCTAGTGCATATAGTTTTTATGTACATTAGTTTTTATGTTTTCATGACAGCTAACATTACAATAAAGTATAATATGTACTAATAACAAATTCATTATCAAATTTATTCTTATCTCATTAGAATGCGTAACTATTACTTAAATTACATAAGTATTATCAAATCTATCGTATCAATTTGAGCTTCAATTACATTAATCAAGTAACCAGTCTTATCTAGTGATATATGATATTACCATTTGTGTTATTTATTTCAAGAGTCTTTTAAGTTATAAATAGTAACATAATTATTGTTTAAAGTACTTCTAATGTTTATAGTAGGAACACTAAATTTTATTATCTATGATATCTTACTTTGGATAGGGTGTCTAGATGGTTAGGAAACACCTGGAAATACTTTAGTAGTTGTATAATTTTAATTTTGTGTTCAAAGTCAGGGGATTTTATATATTTTCTACATATTAATAAATATTAAGTATAAAGTAGCTTTATTTATGAATTTTGTTTTTCTTCAGTCTGTTAAAATTTTTTATATGTGATTTCACTGGTACTAGGAGCTAATTTCGTGACTTTTTAACTAACTTTTTTATTCTCTGAACATGATTATAACTTTATTATTCTCTATAAATGGCATTTTTTTTTGTGATTATATGATATCCTAAAAATCACAAACAAAATGGTGTAGTTCAAGTCTAAAGAATACAAAAATAATTCAATTATCGCATGAAATAGTTTCGAGATAACTATTTCCGCATTAGAATTTAGACAATATATGAAAACCTCAGCATTCCATCGTTTAATAGGCATTACTAAATTATTCTGTGGAAATTACTTTGTAAACCTGTTATAATTGTTCAAGAGGTTCTAAAAAATCGCGTCTCTGTAACGACTCGATGTGTAGTTTTTGAATTGTCGCCATGCAAATCGTATACTAATAGTGATATTCCAGATTCAATTCAAGAAATTATCTTGGAAACTACACAATAAATTTTATTTATGAAGATTTTAGTTTAATCGACAGTGTCTTGCCAGAATACTCACTATTATTGTTAAGTGTACCCTGGTCAGTTTCAATCGGAAACAGTTAATAATAGCTGACGCTATATACAATTTATGCTTACAAACGGAGAAATAGATTCAGGGAAGGGGATAGAGGTATGTGAGACGAAACCTTTTCGGGCATTTGAAATCGAATCCGCTTCCTCGTTTCTTTTATACCAGGGTGACCTGGAAGCCAGATCAGTATGACCTTGTTATTCAGTTCCCCGAAGTATTCAAGAACAATCGATTGGAATTTGGTAGCCTCAAGGGCCAAAATACCTAGCATACAAAATGTTTAAATGAAATTTTTACTAATGACGAGGGAGACGAAATAAAATACAGTTTTTGCCCTTTTCCTTAATTACATCATTTCTTTTCACAGCGATTGCAAAAATATTTTCTAGCAGATACAAAAAGAAAAGGCATTTTTTGAGATTTGTCTCAAAGATTTGTTAGCAAAACAGATTAAATGTTATTTTATTAACTGTAAAAAAGTTACCAGGAATTCCAAACTTGTATTATAAGTAACTTGTACTATAGAGGACAAATTAAAACTGTGCTGAATGATAATGTAGTTTTAATGGAAAAATTAATTATTGCATAAGAAAGTCCGTCAATATTGTCGTCAGCTGAGACCTATATTCATTAGGAATTGTTCCTTTTACTCATTTTGAAATCGTTTTAATTCGTTTAAATATATTTTGTGGAATGTTATTTTATTATGCTCTCAATACGGACATGATTTAGCAGATTTAAGAATTCATATAATTAATATAAAAATCTTAACCAATATTTTTAAATATTATGGTTTTAATTTGACAACTAATAGATAGAGAACGTAAATTATGTATTAAATATCATCGTTGACGATAGTACCGATATCTAAATTATATATATTTTACGGTGTTAACTAGATTTCATACGATAAAATAATATTAGATGAAAATATTTAATGAAAGTTAAATTATTTTGTTATGTATGTTTATAAATTTACGTAATTAGTCCATTTTCGTTAATCGATTTATCCACCTTCCTGCCATCACACGAGGAAAAATAACGTTTTGAAATTTTTGTAACAGACAAAAATAAAAATATAGAAATTTTACCTTTTTCTCAATTCACCGTTTTTTTGTCAACAATCATCGATTTCAATCTTCTTGTCGCTCAAGGACCTGAATACTAATGATAATGGATCATTAATTTTAATATTTGAAGACACTGTATTAAACGTACTACTGATTATACCCACAAAATATATTTACATTTAATTTTGTTGAAAATAGTAGAAAATTGTATATTTATAAATGGCAACAACTATATTATTATTATGAAGAATATATATACTACGTACACGGTACCTATATATATATCGTATATATATATTCTATATACTGATATCAGAGTGGGTATATACATTACGTATTTGGTACCTACTAAATATTGTGTTGTATAGAGTACAATAATAATACTATATAGTGTGTGTATTTGTATATATTATAATATAACCATACATACCTATATATATATATTTCCAATATCAAGATAAATTTTGTAGGTTGGTACCTACGTTGTGTGTTGTGTTGTCAGTATATTATACGTAACATTGATGATAATATTATACTGTATGTATACACTTATTATTATTATTACAGGTTGTGCTAATAGATATTTGTTGAGAAAATTATCAGTTTTCTTATATAATTCTCAATTTTAGTCGTTTATTACTGTAGAAAGACATTAGTGCGATAAACTTGTAATGTTTATTGCTAAAGTTTATACTACGATCAAGAACATTGTACTTAATGTGGAAAAGTGATGGTACAGTTCCGATTTAGAAAATTCTTATTTGTACGTGTTTCGTAGACTCTGTTTTCCTTTACCCATTTGAATATTTGGACTAAATGTTGTGGATTCGAATCAAGGCAGCGGCAGTTTGATCAATTATAATAAAACAAAAGAGGCGATTGATTGATTAATGTCGTCGCTTGGATAAGAACGCAGTTACCGGCTCCATCAACAATATAATAACAATATCATTGTAACCTTGTGCAAGGAGGCATCTTTATCCTAAGGTGATGGAGTGTTAAAAGAGGATATACAGACGACCAATAGGTCTAGGTACTAGGTAATAGGGTCGAGGTTGGCTAAATATATTTCACCTTTACCTCTAAAATTGAGAAAATTAGAGTAATTTTCTTACACCAAACAATAGCAGTGATAAAAGATGAAAAAAATTCTAAGAATTTCCGCAAAAATCGTTATCGGCGGTTTTTGGGATCACTGATCTCGAATTCGAGGACAAAAGGCAACTGAAGATGATTTCAATTCCATTAAAAGAAGTGACTATAATAAAAAATTCAAGGAGGAATGACAAAGGTTTTTGAAGTCCTTAATGTGGTTCCGAAGGGAGATGCCCTAGCGTTTTTTCACTTTATCATCGCTTTGGAAAAGGTTATTCGAAATTCTGGAATTGAGATAACATGCATCATTTTAATTAATCATAGCAGATCCTTGCTTGTGCTTACCTAGAGTTTAGACTTTTTTTAATTAGTATTCATAAAATACTATAAATATTCGGTCTATGCAGTAAATATATATGCAGAACGCAAACTTTCCAACGAAAAAATGTTTCAAACAAAAGTTGTTTGTTTCAAAAATATGTTTTCTAGTTTAAAAGTTGGGTCAAAGATTTATTGGACTCAATGGACCGATTTTGCTTATTCACGAATTTACTCACTTTTTATGTTAAGAATACTTAACCAATTTTAGGTCGCTGCTTCTTTTTGTTTGAGTTATCGTGATGACGTATGGACAGTCGGAAATGGACTCCATACCAAAATTTTGTTTGTACGGTCAATATTTGGTTACGTTACAAGCTTTAGACTTAAATGAATATGACATATTATATATATCGAGTATAAAAACCACCTAAAAAGATAGTTCAAGCATAATATTTGAATGTTGTATCCTAGTGAAAATTTTATGTAAATCATTCATTATTTGCTAAGTTCTATATAATTGTGTTGTACTAACAAACAAGTTGCATCATTAGCCTACATTGATTGACTCAATACAATATTTTTAAGAAAAAAAAATATCATTTATGTATAACATACAAATGTGTGATTATAATGGAGCCATATTTCATAAATGAATATTTACAGAATTGTACATTTAAATTAGAAATATGTGTTTACAAAATGAATATGCATTCCATAAAGAGTAGTTTTTAATTAATTCTTCCATCTCAAATAATGCATATATCAATTAATTAAAAAGATAATTTACACAATGTGTGGTGAGTAATTATGTAAGTTATGAAGTAATAATAAGTTCATTTTATTTTAGAAGGGTTCGTTTTATATTTGTTGATTATTTTACAGAATGTTTCAAATTAATAAGTTTAAGCGAAAAAATTTTAAGATTTTGTAAAATATAACATACTAAAAATACTCAAATGATTTAACTGATTTCAAATCAGAAATTCAATCATCAAAATAAATATGTTTTTGAACTTTTTTTATCCTCAAAATATAGAAAATTATTAAAATTAGTTCAAATAAACAAAATATTTTAAATAAATAATTGAACAAATATTATATAATTTCGTAAAATATCATCTTTTTAGAATATTTTGAATAATTTTTAATCTACTTCAAAAGTAGGATGAGGTGCACAATTGGACTGTATTTTTAAAATGGTTGTTACTTCAGAACTTTCCACTGGGTGAAATATTTGATGATTCTTTTTATTATTGTTGCTTCTAATGTGGAACCATTTCAATTTTCTCCAGATTATAGTCGAAAGTTCGAAGTCGGAGCCCATCTTATCATTATCTAAAAAATTCATATGTTGGCGTCGACTGATTATTGGTCACAAAATTTTGGAAGGCGGATCTTTTTTTTTAAATTTTTTTTTTGTTTTATTTAGGGTTGGGCGACTATGAAACTAGACATGAATATTGCAAACAGACTGAAGAAAAAATTTTACGTCTTTTAATATTGAATATCTGGCGTACAAGATAGTTCTTAGATATTATCTACACTAAAAACATATTTCACACATATTTTGCACTGGAATACATTTGCATTTTCACATCTTTCAGCTTTATGACGGAAGATATCTCACCTTCTATACAATCCTTCTAGGCAATTTATACAATGATTTATTTTTAAAGAAATGTTTAAAAAAGTTTAGATATTCATGTATATAATATGTTCTTTATATAGTGTGTGTACAATTTTAAGTAAGGATGGATGTTCCCAAGAATATTAGTTTTCTTAGAAAATTTAAATACTTTTTTCTAGGAAAAAAATGATATCTGAAGAAAATTTTAAACATTTTTTACCGAATATCTTAAATTGTTTCTTGCGAATAAAGAAAATATAGAACAAAATTAAAGAAAAATTAATAAAATTGAAATGAATATTAAAAATCCAAATTAATCGTATTATAATTTAAATACTTATATTTAGAAGTGTCCTCTAAACGTTGAGCATTTTTATTTTTTATTTTGCGTAATTAATTTTTGAAAAAATGCCTGTTAAAGATTGCATATAATACACGCGATTCCTATAAAGGTCGATTTTGAAGCTAATTTTTTAGTCGATAACAAAAGATTTTAACCATATAAATTTTACGATTGAAAAAAGTTGGCTGATGTCCTGGCAAGTAAAATTTAAAAATGACCAATACAATTACTTTAGTATGGCTGCGCTTGGTAATGGAAGGAGCTCAGTAAATCTCATCTTTTTTCAGTTATAACTAACATAATTTACATTTGGATATAATCCAATTAATCTATAATAAAATCATTAATTTGAGCTCGTATCCGAAAAGTTTATATTTCAAAGTTGTAGATATTGAAATTATCTAGCCGTTAATGAGTTGTGCAATATCAATAATTGCCTCTTACATGGAGAAAAACGAAAAAAACCGTAAAATGTTTTTTTCATATTTTTAATTTGTAATTAAAGCGACCATTTGCCAACTTCTTACTTGGTAATAATATTGATTTTGCCCATTTGAAACTTCTTATTGTTTTTGGCACAAATTTTTTAAAAATATTCGTGAAATTTCTATTTTTTGTAAAATCGTTCGATAGAGCTACCGTCATTGTAGAGCATTTTTTCGGAATCAAAACAGTGCCATCCCAAAAAATACAAATTTTTCATCTGTAATTTTTTACTTCATTATTTTTCGACCGTAAACTAAATGATAGTTAATAATTTTTAACGACTGTATGTATGATCATTTATAGCGAAGACATTTTTTTTTCCAAATTTTTTTAAATCCCGATCTTTTTATTTATGTCATTGATTTGACTAATAGTCTCTCAATCAGTTGAGCACAAATTAGCTTAGGATACGTTCTAAATTCTGTATTTAGTCTATGATAATAAGTATTAAAACAAAAATTGCTTGACACTAATGATATAGCTCTTCTATTGTTGAAATAATTTTCAGAATCAGTACAAAAACAAAAAATTTAAGACTTTACCTCTATAATTTAATTTAAAGTCGCATTTATTAACATCATAAAAGTTTTGTGTTATTCAAAACATAATCTGTACATAGAATTTTAAATAAACAAAATCTATTTTGTACATCAACTTTATAAACGTCCTTAATGCAATTAAAACAAATCTGTCAAGTACCTCTGAATTCAATTGATTTTAATATTCTCGAAAAACAGCATGAGATTTCAGTTAATGTAAAACAATCAGAGCTGCATACGGCAAATTTAAACTTTGCTATTGTTATTATTATTATTATTATCCAAATTATTGTTGTTATTATTATGTTTATTGTAAATGTTTATTACTCTCGTCATTTAACCGTTCTATATATGTGTTACGTTTAATGACGTACACATATTGTTCACTAAAATGTTGATGGCGTGATATCCGATTCTCCGAAAACTTGTAAGACAAATCAATATATATTGTAAAGGCATTTCATTCATTAAATTCAGATATTTTATAACAATTGAAGGAAATTTTCCATTATAACACGCTTTTCTGAATTACTTGATTTTACATTTGTTTAGGGTAAACTGTCTTACAGTGAACAAATTTTTACTTACATTGATATTACTCCCGATGTTGTACAACTGTACTTAAAATAAACATACTCATTGAAAACCTTCTAGTTTGTGTATTTAATTGGACATAGTTAGTGTCTAATTTTGTAAGATTTTTGTAAATTTTCAAAACCTGTCGGTCAATTAAACAAAAATCGCAAACTTTTGTATCCAAAATATAAGTACTGGTGTTTAATGGTTGAGATTTTTAATTCAAAATAGATTTTACGCTTAGAGCAACAAAACTCTGTATCTTAGTTTCAGAAATAAGTTTCATTAGAGACATATTTTAATAACTAAAACGCTAGTAACTACATCTGTTCAGAATGCGTTATTGTGTATGCTAGTGGACAATCACTCAGTGGAGGAATCCATGGTTCACTGTATATTTTGCTCTGGTTCACTGTATACAATACGAATAGTGAACCATGGTTTAAATAAAACTAAGAAAATAAGTTCCTTAGACAACAAACAGGGCTTGGTGGTGTATAGTTTATCATATAAAGAGTTTCCTGGAAACACCTCAACAGGAAGACGTAATTGTCCACGAGCATCCATGACGCATTCTGAACAGATGTAATTACACGGCATTTTAGTTTATTATAATATAGTCTTTCATAAAGCCTGTTTATTAAACTTAAATGCTGATTTTTATTGCTTTAAGCGTCAAATCTGTTTGGAATTGCCGAAAAAAATTCAACGATTTCAACACCAGTGCTTATACTTTGAGTATAAAAGTTTTCGATTTTTGCCTAATTGACTATCTCCACGTCAAATGCCAATTTTTTTCATTATTTTCTTGTTAAATCATAAAATAGAAGTGTACAATCCTATCGAATTGGTGAGCGTTTCTGCATCACATAAACACTAGTATAACCTCAATCTAAATTGATATAAGGTTTATCTATCACTTTGCAGGTTATCTTATTTTCTCCACAACTTTATTAAGCTGCTGGCATGTTTTCAGGACTACGTAAACTAACAGTTCACTGTGTACTTCTTGCTCATGGTTCACTGTTGGACATAATGCATTAATTATTTACCGTTAAAAATCGAATCTGTTTTTTTATTTAACTTTGTTTAATGTCTACGTTAAATTTTCAACATACATATATTTAAAAAAAATTATTTGACATGACGGTTATCTAGTATACTTAAGGAATTGAAACACAAATTTGAAAAAAAATTTTTTTTTTATAACCATTAAAATCGTTTTTGAAATACATAATATTTGGCCGGCCGTTCAAATTACCACTTGTGGACAATATAGGTATTAGGTAAATGCTCTTCAACTGTTGTACATGTTATGTTACTACTCTGGATAATTTAGTTTAATGGTAAATACTTAATGTTCAGTGTGAAGAGATGGTTCACTGTTGGATAGTCCACCCTGCTTCAGTCTCTGCATATTTGGTACCTGGCGTTTCAGTTTGATGTTATCTTGTAGTTTAAACCTGCCAACATTAAAGATTTCTTGTTGCTTAAACAGCTTAAAATGGTTCCTCAATAATTAAATGTTATCTATATAGCGACTTTTGTTTCATATATGAAATAGGACATTTTTGCGTCATCCCTTGCATGCCAGTCGTTGAAACCTATCCTAACCAATACCTCATAGTTAATTTTCATAGAATGTGTAAACAGAAACATGCCACTGAATAAGTTTAACTAACAAATCTTAGCTTTTTTTCCCTTGAAATTACTAATCGAAACAATTAGTGTACTACTGAATAATTTTCAATTAATTTGAACAGATTGAGAATTGAAAATTTTCTTTTTAAAATTGGTTAAATTGCATGGAAAACCTACGACATATAATAAATATACACAATGGCTAATAACCACAAACTTTGAATAAGTTTGTAATGTACACCCGATTTGAAGAATTTTATTCCATTAATTTGAACTTTTAAAATTCATTTCAATTATAAAAATTTACTTTTAAAATTTTTTGTTTTATATTTTTTTTTATTCGCTGTAAAATATTAAGAATATTCGATACCACTGAAAAAAGTAAATCGCTGCGAAAAAAGTATATTAAAAAAAAAAAAAATCATTGTAAATATGTTTGAAACATTGCATTGCAATTAAGTTGATTTATGATTTTTAAAAATGATTAAAATTTGCTATCATAGTAATTAATCCAGTGATAAGTGCTTTGATGAATTTTTGTTTAAACTAAATATCATATAAACATAAATAAACTATTTAATAATTTAGAATTAAAAATTTGACCTATATTTTAATTAAAAATAAACATGTGAAGATTCCGATGTTAGCGTCAGCATGTGAATATTTATTTATTAATAAAATTCATCATATTTATTTCATATATTAATTGACATAATCAAATCATGGTATGAACGCCACATTAGTTTTATATGCACTTGTATGTAACGTAGTCTATCAGAAGTTACATCTCACAAATTCACAAAATTTTAAGTTCGTTATCAAAAAAAATATCTCTGCACTAAGGTAAAAATTAATAAATTAATATGTCGATTAGAAGTTTTCTACATTTCCACCGTTTTTTGGATGTTGACCGTTTTTTATTATTAAGAAAAATTAAAATTTAATATCCATAGTTTAATATGAAACATATGCATTAATCTCTTCTTCAGGAGTTGGAAAACATTTGTATATTTTTTTAATGGTTAAAAAATTCTATTTCCATCATCAGTGTATTTTAAAGTGATAAAAAAGTAAGAATACATTTAAAACACTTCTTACGCAGTCATTTTAATGGTAATACCTTAGGAGTAAAACGGATATTCTTCCCCATTTAAATACAAAACTTGTAGATATTTTTACCTACAACTTTTTCCCATTTTGTAGTTTTGCCAGAAATCGAGATAAACCTTGTACCCTTAAAAACTCACTCCTTTCCACTTCCCAACAGATCGCCCGTAAATTATTTTTCCTTTAATTTTTGTTATATTCTCTTTCGTTTCCAATGGGTTTCATCCTGCGATAATTTTTTTTTTTGGTTTCCAATTTATCGACCCTGGTCTAGTAGAATAGAATAAGAATTAATGTATCCCTATATTATTTCAGTTAGAATATTTTTCATATTAGTAAGTATAAAAAAAAAATCTATGAATATTTATCATCCTTGTGGATTTTTACTTTTAAAAATAAATATGGTAACATGAAAGAATGTAAAATGTCTTTTGAAATTAGTACGTAAAAAAAACTATGTGACCTTCAAAGGATACCGAAAGTAATTTATATATTTTAAAGAATTTTTTTTTTGGAATTGTATTAATATAAGAAATTAGCATTATTACCTTGTCAATTTATTGATGTAAACTTTTTTATGGGTGTTAAATATATATAATACCCTAATTTAATTCCAATTATCTATATGAATGAATCAGAAATGTTTTCCAAACTTAAATGTAATTATAATTGTATAAAATTTGTCATGGTGGAGCCTCGTTAACGGAACGAATTCTGTCTTAAGAACCAATATAAATAAAATTGTCAATTGGTAACAAAAATTTAAAAATAATAGAATAGGCTGATTATAAAAAATGTTTTAACTGTCTGAAAAATTTTTAAATCGTAATGGCTGTTGAAATTTATTTTTTATAACAAAGTCGTGAATTAGCCTATTAAAAATTCGATTTGTTTAGACCAGCTTATAAAAGCGTCTGGCATTTTCAATTGTCATCTATATCAAAATTACGTCATATTTGCAATGCTTTTATTTATATTTTAATTGATGCTTTTATTTTAATTTTAATTGATGCTTTTATTTAAATTTTAATATATATTAATATTTAATCGACCATTGAAATTAAGAAAATTACAATATATATATTTTTATCTTCTGTCTCTGTGCAACTTTATATATTTTGGAAAAATAACCAATGAATTTCGATGTTTTATTTTATAACATATTGTATGTATATAATTTTATGAATTTTTATTTAATGGTAAACACTAGCTAATTGCTTAAAAGATTAAAATGGCTAATTGTAAGAATATTAGATTTTATTAACATTTAAATTCGACAAATAAAGTCGTATTAAAAAAATGTTTATTAGTTAAATTTGTATTATAGTCTACAAATGTGTTTCATCATAAATTCAACGGTTATTCATCGAAGATTTTTTTAAATTATGTTTCAAAAAGTGAAGATTATTTTTTACCCCGAGAATAACCTTGGTTTTTGAGACTTATATGTCTATAACAGAGCACGGCTTTAAGAGGCTACCCACATCATTTTTTAATCTATTTTTATTATTAAATTAATTAATTGAACTACATCAGATTATATACATACAATTAAATTAATGATGTGGATGGAGTTGGCTACTTCGTTCTTATCCAAACAACGACAGTGTGATTAATAAACGAGCCCATTAATGCTAATCGATCGGACTACCGTTGCCTGGATTCGAACCCGAAACCTCCAAGTATAAGCAGTCAAACGGTTAAAGGTGACTCGCTTGGCCACTGAACCAGTTTTTTCACTTCTAATTTGTATGCATAAATCGTGCAGCTCGATTTTCAGAAAATTGTCTAAATAGAATTATCAAATATTGTTATTATTAATATTGTGTAACTTCATTACTTTGGCGCCAACTGAATTTCTTAAACTGCCTTAAGCTATTTATTAAACTGTTTTCCTGTTTTGTATTTATATAAATGGTGTTTATATAAAAATAGGTTTTCTTTGATTAAAATCAAATATTTTGGGGGAAATGGAACCTTGATTGGCAAAAGATTGAAAATGAATTATCCGAATCACCATTATCGATAAAACAATCTTTTTAACTTTACGTGGATCGATTAGTTTCTGAGATATCTGCACAATTCGATCTGTGATATCGGCCTCCGTATAGGATCTAAGATGAAAACTGTTCTTCCAATCGTTAAAAAAATTTTGGGAAACCTTATATTTGGGTTAAAAATAACACGAAGTTATCATATGCATTTTCGAATTCCTTATAGCCAAGATAGACGTAATTTTTCACGCCATTCCATATAATTTATTTTCATTTTCTGAAGATATGGATCATTAAGTTCGTTCTTCTATAGTGGTTTTTTTAACAATCTCTTATAATTAAAACCTGAAAATATCATTTTTGTATAAGAAAATACATTTTCCTTTATTTAATATACAAAAACTATTAATATCACGTCTTTTTCGATAATAATTTTAACCGACTTAAAAAAAGTTGTGTCTCAATTCGACTGCGTTTTTATGTTTCTTCGTGGTTAACTTCGTCGTTTATTAACCGATTTTGATTATTCATTTTTTTTATTGGAAAGAAGATATCCCAAGGATGGGACGATGATACGTAAACCAGGATCTGATGTCAATAAGGGGAGAGATGGGGCAAAATATATTTTTATTGATAAAATTTCATCGAATTGAACAATTTTTCGTACTTGTATACAACACTCAAAAGTAAAAAATAAATAATTTTCAAAATAAAAGTACAGCCTTCAAAACAAAAATGAACTAAAAGTAAAACATAATTTTAAATTTTAAATTTCTATAAATAATTTCTTTGTGACCTTTTTCCTTTCGAAGTCGGTGCCAATCTTATCCTTTGCTAAAATATTGATTCGTAGTCGTCGACTGAGTAAAGTAATTAGTAACAAGAAAAAAAATAATTTTTTTTTTTACTTTTTAGTTAATTTTTTTGAAGGCGGTTATTTTATTTAAAAATTTTTCTTAAGATATTTTTATCTAAAAATGTATCTAGTTTCTATAATGTTTATAGTATTTAACGTTGAACTTTTATCATATTAAAAAGAAATTCGATCAGACAGAGACAAAACTCTATATATTTTCCGGAGATGGTTGGTGCAGTCTTCTTCACTTCCTGTATAAAATGTATTTAAAATAACTATGGTTTTTCTAAATGTGTATATTTAACGGAGTATTTATATATATGTGTACCTATATGTGTATGTTTATATTATCGATTAATTTTCATTTATAGAAATGATAAATTACCTTTTAACAGAATGTGTGTACATGTAAACAGTTTTCTTCATAAAATACTTCGATGTAGTGAAGTATTTTATGTGTATGTGTGTACCTACGTTTCCATTTCATTTATTTGTAAACGTTTGCTAATGTTTTTCTTTATCCAGTTTTTTTTTTTTTTAAACCATTTTTTACTATACTAATTTTGTTTAATGGCTATATTTTATTTTTTTATTTCATTTCTTTGTTTCAAATAATTGTGCAGAAAAACTTTATTTATGTAGAAGACGTGCTTTATTTATTTATATTTATGCTTTCTTAAGGTACGTATTGTGTAGTGTGTTGGATGTTTTCTAACTGTGTAATTGCTCTAGCTAGAGTGCTTTAAAGCATTCAGATCTCTAAGTAAATTATACAACATTAACTAACTGTATTACAAAGATAATATAAAATGAATAATTTCATCATTATAGAACCTGCGCGAAAAAAAAAACTAATTACTAGAAGCGATAATAGTCCGAGAGGTGAGCAACAAAAACGAGCATTTTTAAAGGCCGATTTAATGCAGCAGAGAAAAAGCTTTCTGTCAGTCAGTCTGATTTGTTAGCGTTTGGTGGGTGGCGGGCTCTAAAGTTGTAAACTAACCATGGGCGTTTCAACTAGTTTCTAAAAGTTGCGGGCAATATGCTAACTAAAAATTAGTTTTATCATGGTCTGTCATGAGCGTCTGAAACAAATTGCGTGATTATACGTTAATATTCTCCGGGCATTTTTTAAGAACTGAAATTCGGTAACAGGTCGAAAATATTATGAATATAAAAAAAATCAGTGAGTCAAAATTTTACTGTAATATATGATGTGAGTCAGCCTGCTTATTTAGTGTTTGCTGTGCGGGTGGCATTATTTTTTAAAATTCCTAAGGCTCATTTTGATGTTTTGGCTCAGTGTGAATAGTTTCGTCGCTTATCAGCCATGAAGTACACTAATTACATATTTCTTCCCTTATGCTTCCTGATAATTTAATAAGGATGTATTCTTGAATGGTTACTTTTGTCGAAAAATATAGTTTTTGTGTTCGTAAAAAAAACATCTTCTTTATTTCTATGAGAGTCAGGAATGTTATGCTATTTGTTTTCTTTGGAATGGAATTAATGTTTACAGCATTGCTTGTAGCATATAAGACGAATAGTTAATTGGTGGACATTATACGTATCATCATCAGACATACAGAATTTTAAAAGGAATTGGAATCTTGATGGGAATGTATATTGAATCTTATATGTAATGTTAGATCAGATGCTATTTCATTGTGATTTGTACATCCTTTAATTAATGCAGAATTGATTGGAGGATAATTACAGACTAATAGAAGCAATTGATAAATCAAAGAAACAAATGAAAGCGGTTAGTTACTAGCATTAATTTAGTCCATGCGGAAAAAATATAAATTCTTAATTAAATAATTTCTGTAAAATGATGTAAGATAAAAATGCAAAAATATTTTTTCCGGCACCTGTAGTTTTATGGTGCGGAAATTTTCCGATTTGAGACCTCGAAAATTTGAGTGTATGAAATTATTTTTAAAGAGTGCAAAAAAATATTTTTTCATAAACTAAATAAATATTGGTGAAAAAATTCTGTTGATATTTTTCAAATATTCTGATAAAAAAAATTATTGTTGTAGCCTATTAGAATTATTAATTCTAAGAATACTTCAACGTGTTTTATGTAAAAATAAATCCATTATTAAATTAACCATTCGTAACATTTTTATTGTCATTAAAAATTTTGAATTGATAATAGACGTGATATATTAGAAAAATTATTTCGGTTCAAAGGTAAGTTTTGCTGGTTTTGATTTCCTCACTCTTCATATTTTTTGGGTTACTGAACACAAATTTGGAGTTTTTGGAACTTGATTTTCAAGCCACTTTTGAGCAAATTTGGACACTTTTTAAGTTTTAGCTTATACCTCATAAAAGAAATGTTTTTCACCAAGACTGGTCTATACAAAATTAAAATGAACAAAGTTTAACCGTAACGCCGCTAGATGTATTAAAATAAACATTTCCTATTATACATTTTGAAAATAAATTTAAATTCCTACATTTCTCATATTTAATCTTTTCTGGAAGACTAATCGTTTCGCCGCTAGAGCACTAGCAAAACGGGCCTTATTTTGTTGTAACAATTTAATGAATATAACAATTTACATTCAGTGGAACCACGAGTTTAGTAAATCAGAATGAAAGAGCTGAATCTGATCTAGAACGTTAGATTGTGGTCGTAAGTTTGATAATCCCTAGAATTATCGGACAGGTGAACAAAATACTAGTTGGTTAGAAAATGTAACATTTTTATAAAAGTGTCAGGTAGATGACGTATTTTTGGCGTGCGGTAAAATATCATAATTGCTGATTTTGTACAATATAGGATATTTTGAAGTTTTTCTACTTGCTAGAATAAGAAATATCATTTGGTTTTCAGTTTAGAATATTTTTTGGCTATAATTTTCGAATCAATGTCAACAATTCTGACTCTTGCTTGCCTCTTTTTGGACGCAAAAACTATGTAAAATAGTTCTTATCTTATATCGATTTGCAATGGTTGTTTCTGAAATTAAATTGACGACACAATTTTTATCTAACAGCATGGACTAATTCGATAATTTGTGTGCAGTCGACATATTATACACATCAAATGAAGCAAGATAATATCTATTTTCGAATATATGTGTATCGAAAATGTCCTATACAACAAACCATCTGACAAAACCCTTGGTTACTATGTAATTAACATCATTCAGTCCAAGTTCCTGTAGCAGAAACGAATACGTAATAAAATAAAAGTAAAAATAATTTTTAAACAAAAACGAACCGCATTTTGTAAAAAAAGGAAATTTTTTTAAATTTTTTCTTGTGACTAATTACCATTTTCAATCAACGCCAATTTTTTAGCTAAGGATAAGATTGGCATCGACTTCGAAATGGAAATTGGTCACAAAGAAAAATTTAATTTTAATTTCTACTTTTAAGTTCATTTTTTGAATTTGGTTCTTTTTTTACTTTTGTGTGTTGTATACAACCACAACAAATTTTTCATTTGGATAAAATTTAATCACTAAAAATATTTTGCCCCTTCTCTCCCTTTAGGTCTCCGTTTATAAATCACTACCTGGTTTCTTTACCATGAGAAACGTTTTCAATAAAGAAAGAATCATCAAAATCGAATTATAAACGGCGAAGTTATCCGCGAACACATATATCACAAAAAATTCTCTTTACCCCGTTGCTCCCTTTGGGGTCATCAAATCTGGATCAAATTAAAATAAGACCTCACGGGAAGCACAAGCTTTTTGATTAAAAAAGAATCATCAAAATCCGTTCACCCAGTTGAATGTTCTGAGGTAACAAACATTAAAAAAATACAATCGAATTGAGAACATCCTCTTTTTTGAAATCGGTTAAATATAATAATTGTGAAAGGCATAATATGTTATTCCTTTTTAGATTGATGAATTTATGTAATTCTTCGTCTTCCTCTTCCTCTTCTGCCAAGGTTTAATACCTTACATCAACTACTTTGTTATTCATACATTCGACATGCTCTTCAAAAGGCCAAACAATTTCAATTGTTTTTTTTCTACCTGATCCATTATTTGATTTACTGCTAGTTGAAGGGGTTAAATTATATAAGTTAATTCAAGAACTCAAGAGCCTCTAAGTTTATGACCTTGTTTAATTATTTCTAATATTGTTTAAATATTTCTCTTCTTTGACGAGATTTTTTGACAATTGTGGTATTGCTTGCATTCTATTCGTCATGGAAAAAGATTAAATAAATATATTTGAATTATTAGACTTTGGCTCCTACTGTTCACCGTGACTGTACTCAATACACTCTTATACGGATTTATTCATTTGGGATAACATTTGTTACGACTTCTTAGTAAGGTCCTGGGTTCATTGGACCCAATTGCCTGATTTTGCTGATAAACTCAGTTTTTATAAACATTTCAACTCGCTAACTTTGTACGGTTTTGAGTTATTTTAATGACGAACAAACGGACGGACATGCGAAAATGGGCTATTTTGGTGATTCTATGAACACCTATATCAAAAATTTTTTGTGTGTGGTTAATATTATCTAGCGTTACAAACTTAAACCTAAAATTAATATACTCAGACATATTGTATATGTCTATCAAAAAGAGAAAATTAAAAAATAAAGGTTATATTGAGGAAAGAAGCACCAATTCAATGCATGGAATTTCCTATTTTTATAAAACAAATATTCTAAACATAAAAAGTGGGTTTAAGTGCGTGAATGGTCCAATGGATCCTTGGGTCCAATGGATCCTTGGCCAAACTTTTAAACTATAAAATATAAATAAAAAAATTAAATACAAAGTCGTAAAATGTTTGAGTTCTCCACAATTTTAGCTCAAATTTGGCTGTTAAACACATATAGGTAATAACAATACATATTATTATTAAATAATACATGTGTACATTTATAACTGTATAGACTAGATTTTTATAGTATTTTGTGAAAGCTAATTAAAAATAGTCCAAACAATAAAATTCAATCATATGTCGAGTATCTAAACACTTAACTCTGTTCGTTGTTATCTTTACTTGTTTTATTTCATATTTTTATGTTATTTTGGCTTTGATTTTTCGTTATTTAAGAACATACAACGTGTTCGTTACTGTTGTGGACACTTGGACAAATACTACTTACAATACCTACATTAGACATATGCAATTGTATATATGGACAACGGAGTATGGTATCAAATTGATCTACAAATGAAATATTAATATTATTAAATGTTATTTGATCAGATATATTATATCAGAAATTATGGGTGACATCACACAACATATCAATTCTATCGTATAATGATGATATATATAAATGGGATCGGATTGTTTAACTACTAACAGTTGTGATGATTTTCTTTAAAAAAATGTGAATTTTAATTGTGTTGAGGATTGATTTTTATTTTCGAAGACCTTTATTATCGGCGATGAATAAAGCTACCAAATAGCGTCATGAGGTCTAATGAAATTATTTGATTTACTCGAGTGCGTCAGATTAAGATATGGCAGCAATCGTAGCTCTCTATATGATGATATGCCGATCAGAATAGTAAAAAACATCGATAATTGGATTTATTCGAGCGTGTCAAATTAAGATATTGTAGGTTGATTACGTGCTGAAAAGTGTACATTTTACTAATCTGCCGATTTGGGAGTGACGCAATAATGGAATGGAAGGGTCACCTGCGTCACAGTCAAATTGTCAGATTAGTAAAATATATGTAATTAACCTAGCAAATCTTAATTTGACGCGCTCGATTTAATCTAAATTTCGCATTTTTTTTTCTATTTAGATCGGTTATCGTATACGCGCACGGCACCATATAGAGTACTAAGATTTAGTGAGGTTACTTAACAAGGAGTAGGATTTCTTCTATATCTTCATTAGATACGCTGGAGTAAATCCAAAAATCCCCGTTTGGGCTCCCCTACCATAAGATCAACCAAATACTCAACCTTTCTGTGGAAATCTTGCGAAATAAGTGGGAAAACATACAATAGAAGAAAATTTTGATTCTTCGACTTAAACTCAGTCTTTATGTCCAAAATACGTCACCAAAATTTCAACTCGCTATCTCTTTTCGTTCCTTTGTTATCTTGATGATGGACGGACATATGGAAATGGTCTAATTAGGTGATTGTATGAACACCAATACCAAAATTTTGTTTGTGCGGTCAATATTTTCAAGCGTTACAAACTTTAGACTAAAAATAATATACTCTGACATATACTATATATGTCGAGTATAAAAATCACTAATGATAACTGTTTAATTAATTGTTTTGATTAAATTGCCTTTTTTTTTTGTTTATTGCTCTTAAAAAATACAAATAAAAATACAAATTTCAAATATTTTTGTTTTAATTCGTGAAAAAAAATTTATTATATCTTTAAATATAATAATAGGAATTGACAGACCTTCTTAAAACGCCCAGTACATAAAATACGTATACATGACTAAACAAACCATCAAGCATACACAAATATTAATTTATATATCCCCAAGATTGGCACAAAATCAGCAAAAATACAAAAAACCGAAAATTAAACCACAAAAACCTCTCTATTTTAATTGATTTGATAAGAACAAATAATTTATAGAAAATATGAAAATATACACCTAAAACGACCCTTAATATTAAATAATTCACCCTATTCCATTCTCCGCCTTTCACCGATATTTCATGATTATATTTTGTATGGTTGACGCGTCATCGATTGCGTGGTCTCTTTACATTTTATGCGTATTAAGCAATAGTGGTTGGGAGTTGGGGGTCTGGTGTTTGAGAGGGTAATGTTAGTTAATGGTATTGATGGTGGTTAATCTGTATAGAATGATTTAAAGCCTATAGATATTATATGAACATATAATTACTAATTATATTGAGGTTTTTTGTGTCGATGTATAATAGATTGAAAAGAGTCTATCTACTCGTAAAAATTCAAGGAAATGATATTTTGAACATACACGTCTGAAACAACATATAAAACTTACAAGTAATTAATTATAAAATTATGTGGTGTCGCTGTGACGTCATGTTAATGATGCACAGTTAGATTCTAAGTATGCCGGAATTTTCCTTCGAGCTCTATCATGTAAAAACCTGTAGAAATTTGCAAGGTGTTCAATATAGAATGCGAATGCCCATGTCTGAAAATGTGGATCCATCCATTATGGGAACAATTCCGGTGGAGAAGCTGTGGGCTTTTTGCTTGGTCACTGGTCTGCAACTTAAGCCAGAAGGCATCCTGGCTTCAGTGATGGATTGTTTTAAAAGAGAGTATAGAGAACCAACTAGGTCTTATTTTTACCTTTATCTTATCATGTAAAAAAAGATATTACACTTCCTATATTGCACTTTTTACACTCCTAAGATTCACCCAGCTGTAGTGCATTTTTTACGTGAATAATGCTTTAATTATTTCCCACTTTGTGTGATGTACATTCTGATAGAGAATCATTATATCAAAGATTTTTTGTTTATAATCAGTTAATTTTTTAATATTCAGCTTAATTTTTATGGAAGTGTTACAAAAGTTAATGTTTATTTATTTTTTTTTAACCGAAGACAATTAAATATTAATACTTATGTATATTTTTGGTGTAGGAACAATAATATACTTTGAAACGTTGCTTGAAGTAATCAAAAAGTGGTAAATTGAAGCTGAATTTATTTTCAACAACATTGAACATTTCGTAAAAAACCAATTCCCCCAAAATATTAATCACAATAAAATTAAAAATAGTAACAAAATTTTTACAATCAATATTCTCTATTTTTTTTAAATCGTGAAGAAGAATATATAGAGAACGTGACTTTATACACTAGGGAGTTCACAAGTAAAATATAATTCCACCCTTAAGATTCTTGAAATTCTCTGTACATTAAAACATTTTTTTGGTTATAGTATTAGTAAAATCGATGAGTTAACATTTATAAATATTAGAGACGCTTATAAATACTACAGTAAATTTTTATTGTTATTAGTTTAATATTAAAACACCTTTCAATTTGAACGTAATTCTTTCATTTTTCTTTTGTTATAACTATCATCAGAGTTTTTCATTTTTAAGAATCTTTTTGCTTTAAAATAATATATCGTAAAATGAACAATGGAATTCTTTGTTTATGGCTCATACCATTTCGCTTCATAAATTTTGATTTTTATTTCAACAAGACATAAGTGGGTGTCGATAAATCAGGTTGCGTGTTTTGTCCCTTATTACTTCCTTCCATCTATGAAATCGAATTGAAAATATAGGTACGTTCGAATAATATGAGATTGAGCGTAGTAGTAGAAATTCAAGCATTGTTCCAATAGTAGTACAAAAATAAAATGGGTCGACAGTTGTTGTGAAACTTTGGGAAAAATATTCTTAACTTTTCTACTTAGATAAGTTGTGAGGGGGTGCAAAATACAATTGCGCTCTTGAAAGCTGTTGTATGATTATCAAGTATATAAAAAATATTACTCGCCAAGTTACTTTATAGGCTGGATATATTAGAAAATTGATTGGGGTTCAGAGGAAAGTTTTGGTATAGTCCTCACTCTCCATTTATTTTGGGTCACTGAACACGAATTTGAAGTTTGTGGGTAAAAGTTTTGCATGCAACCTTATTTTCTGGACACTTTTTGGGAATATTCTCACACTTTTTCCAGTTTGTGGTCTATATCCAGAAAGGAAGTGCTTTTTCAACAAGTCTATGTGCGAATGTGCTTTGCAATTGTAATACTTTATACTAAATACTTTTTTCTGAAAACTATTTTTCTGAAAACTAGCTTAACTTGTGTACTGGTTTGGGGGAGAGATGGTGCTTACTATTCAAGAATTTATGTTTATTAATATTCTTTTTACAAATCTTTTATTCTTAATTTTATATTTTTTTATAGTATCCCACTGATTATTCCAATTTATTTGAGCTAGTTGAATCCATAAGCTCTTCTGGTCTTCCTTTCAAATTACATTTTATCAATAAAAATTTTCTATTTTTTAAGAAATGAAATGACAAGCATAAATTATCATTTCGAATTTTTGATTAAGAAAATGATTAAATATCAACTAACAAATTTACATTTAATCTTTTTTAAATTCTGGGATAGCTTGTCGATGAAGAGTATAAATTTTTTGCTGACTATTTTGAAGAAAAAAAATATTGGCAGTTATAGAATCTGCCGATAGAGGTGAAAATGTAGAACTTTTAGTTTTGAAATTTCATAATGTGTTAAATTAAAATTAACAACTTTTCAAATCTATTGACACTCCGAGCAACAATAATATTCATGTTAATATTAATTTCACTCATAAGATATACACAGCTATATTGTTATACAATACATTACTATAAACATGTACGGACGAGATTCCACTCATCCAACAATCATCTTGCGCGCACAGTCCACGGCAACTGTGGTGCATGTGACAGTCATGAGCATGTCGGTGAACCCATAAGATTTTCTTCTACCAAAATGTGCCCAACGCGACTAAAGAAGTTTTCGCTTCAAATAAAGGAGAAAAAAAATTTACAATTATATTGTCAAATATATAATTGAATATATTGTAGTCAGATATTTTTTTTTGTTTGTTTTTGAAGCAGTTTATTTTCCAGTATTTAGTTAAAACATCCTAATTGACTGGATAAAAAAATATTAGAATGTCATAATAAATCATTCTGTAAATCGATTTATCATCATAATAATGTATAGATAGATATAGATAGGTGAGGTGTATTATTCATTCTATCAAACTATTCATATAATAAATTTAGTGTGTAAAAGATAATTTATTACATTAAGGATCATCATTTTAAATAATATACCTATAAAATTAAACTAATAATCAACCCAAAATTCCAATCTGTTAATAACTCAAAGTTTATAGCTACCAAAACTAAAATAATATATTTATTATATTCGAAACTATGCAATGTGTTGTATACCAATTGGTAGTTTATAGTTGGTGTAGTATACTCAATAGTCAAGCTAGCAGAGCAAAGTATACACAATTGATTTTAAATATGCTCAAAATTAGGTGCTGTAAAATTAAATTAGGTTCTAAAATTTTTAAATTATGAAAATTGAGTCATTGTAATTCACTGCTGCCGTGATCTCACGCTGGCAGAGCAATATGGAAAGATAGCATTTATAATGTAATGTAATTACCAGAATTTGGTGCGTTTAATGTACTTTAATGTAGTGCGCACTCCATTAAAGCAATTTAATCAAAGTTACCGCACTGCACTGATTCACTAACATGAAACTGTTAAAAAAAGTGCTCTGCTAGCGGAGACCACTTGAAATAATAGAAAAAGAGTATTTAAAAAATGAATTTAATTATGCTTAAACTTAGATGCTTAAATGAGGTGCTCAAATTTTTTATTGAAAAAATGGAGTCATTATGATGCATTACTACCGTGATTTCACGCTGGCAGAGCAAATCTGAAATATAAAACTATAATAATTAGTTTAATTATTTAAATTAGGTTCTTTTATGGACTGCCTTCAATACACCAATTTAATCAAAATCACCAAACAAATCTGGGCAACATGCTAGTTTTTTGGTAAGTTTGATTAAATTGATTTATTGAAGGCCATAACAGCACCCAAAAAAGCTTCTAAGCCCAGTACTTAAATTATATTCGAAATAAATTTTTCTCATTGCTCTGCCAGCGTGATTTCACGGTAGCTGTGCATCATAATGATTCAATGATCATAATGAAAAATTTAAGTATCTAATGTTATTTTGCAGAACCGAAAAAGCATCTAATTTTGAGCAAATTGAAATTGAATTTTGAATACTTTACTCTGCTAGATTGACTAGTATTGATGTAGAACGAACTTTACCTATAAGTACGTGAGATGATAGGTTATAAGGACTATCGATACGTATTATTTTACCATTGCTACTTGTACAGAGAGTGTTTAAAATATTAATAGTATATTCAAAAAAAGATTCCGGTTTATAACTCAGGAAACTCGATTTGATTCATTATTATACATGTCTTTCAACAGTGACTCATTTATGCACTTTTTGAAACCTGCAAAATTGGGATCAAATTGTTAATTTAAACGAGTTGTTGATGAATAAAAATTAATATGTAAAAAAAGTGTTAATTTTTTCTCGGATTAAAAAAATTATGCATTAAATTTTTTTTCATACTTTTTTTTTTCGCTTTTTTTCATACTTTTTTTTTTTACAATACAAATCTATTTAATTTTCTTCTTTTATTTATAAAATAACATATCCATTAATTGCATGCAAAATAAAATACGTTTTGTATTTATTTATTTATTTATTCATTTAATAATAAATAAATAAAAAATTGTTTTTAATTTATTTTTTATTTCTTTCAGGCTTTGTGCCGTACCGTTTCTGCATATTGAATAAAGTAAGTATTTATATCTACATTTTTTGGAATTGATATAAAATTTAAATAAAAGTTGGATAATATCACAATTATATTCCTGTAAACATTAAACTTTATATAAACAAGTGAGTGAATATAACAACTAACAGAGTTAATTGTATAGATATTCGACATATGATTTAGTATCAATGTTTGAACTATTTTTAACCATTAACATTCATTAAATAATCTAAATCCAGTCTTTACATATTTAAATATATAGGATTTTGCAAAAAAAAAAAATGCTTGATGAATACTAGTTTTTTTTTTACAATTTTCTTTTTTCCTTTATGGTTTCAAAGTTGGATTTTAGACCCACTGGACCCAATGAACCTATATTGGTCATTCATGAACTTAAACTCAGCCTCTATGTCCTAATTATGTCACCAAAAATTTTCGTTTTTGAGTTATCTTGGTGACGGGCAGATAGATATGGAAATGGACATGTGAAAATGGACTAATTCGTTAATTCTAGGAACACCTATACCAAATTTTTTTTTGTGTGGCTAATATTTTTTAGCGTTACAAATTTTAGACTTAAAATAATATTCTCTGACATATGTCGAGTATAAAAATTAATAACATCATATTTTAGATGAGGTAAATTATTTTTCAATATTTTACAAATTTCATTGGTCTTTATCTATAGACCGTCCCATTATCATCATCAATCCATACAATAGGAATAGAGTCAGTAAGTTCTATTGTTTTTATTCATTAAACCAATTAAATTAAATTTATTATGTATTATCAAATAATCCAATTGATTTAATTGTTCGCTAATTTTATTTTTGTGTGTAAATGGTACCCATCGAGTGAGTACCATATATACTTTTTAAAATTGATTATGATGAATTAATTCATCGTTTAAGTATGGTATCATTTATGGTGTCTGGCTCTATGGTTGCTATTGTATGAGTTCAATTATATGAATTATATTTATTTCACAGGAGCTGCATGAACTGAATGAATTTCTGATTCATAATTATTGAGAAATACTACTACTTCTTGAGAAAAAGCTTATTTCGATATTATTATTCATTTGACGGATCAAAAAGATTATAAACAATAATTGTTTAGTACTCGACTCATGATTTCATATCATTATTTGGACTATTTTTAATTAGCATTTATTAAATACTATAAATCTCCTGTCTATACGGTTATAAATTTATGGTTATAATGTATATATGTATTAATAATATGTATTGTTATTAGTCAAATTCGACGTAAAATTGTGGAGAACTCTTTTTTCGTAAAATGTTTGAAAAGTTATTTGTATCCAAAATATTTTTTACTTATGCATGAACCTAAACCTCACATTTTATGTTGAGAATACGTCAATAAAATTTCAGTTAGCTATCTCTTTTTGTCTTTTTTGAGCTATCGTGATGATGGACGAACGTACAAACGGACAGTCAGAAATGGAGTAATTAGGTATATCTATGAACTAGTATACCAAATTTTTTTGTATGTGCGGTGAATATTAGATTGCGTTACAAACTTTACTTAACCTATTATACTCTGACATATTGTGTATGTCGAGTATAAACGTAAAGTTTTAACTTTTTTTTAGTATGTTAATAATGCCCTTTATCCTCTTTATATTTTCTTCGAATTTGTAAGTTAAGCCTTTGTTAACTAAGATATCAAATTTTATCCGATCTTAGGTGTGGATAATATTTTAGAGTTCTATTTAATTATAATAAATAGACTGAGAGATAAATTTGTGTCGTATTCATTTTCAGAAAAATCCTCTGCCTTGTAGACTAGTAGCTTACACCTTGGAATTTATCTTCAAAATTCCATGTTTTTACAATCCTTTATTTAGTTTTTGATCCTGGATTCAATAAAAGCAGTAAATTTTCCGCCCAAAAGTATTTTAAAAATTACTTTTTTCATGAATTTGCATACGTAAAATATACTTTTGACCTTGAAATGGCCTTGAAATTGAAAGTTCAAAACAGATTACATGGTTAAACTTCATTTTTTATCGTGAAACACTTTTGCCTAAGCCGATTTTGAGTACCACGCATAGATAACGACGAATTTGAATCCAGCGATTAAAATTGTATAATCCTGGCAAATTCCTGCAATGCGAAAATAACCATCAGTAAATCTTCTGTATACATTAATTTGGAGATATTGTGTTTTTTTAATATTAAACAAATCATATTTGCGTACCAAAAAAGCTCTCTTCGAATTCCAATGGTTAATGTCCAAAACTAACAAAAGCTTTTTAAGTAAGCAAATGTTTTATATTTAAAAAAAAATCATATCACCAAATTAATGTATATTTAAATTTTATTGATGGTTATTTTTTCTATTGACTAGCAGACCACTAAAACAATTTCTCCTAAATGCCTTTCCCGGCTTAAAACCGATAGCTAACTAATTATTCTTGAGGAGAACATTCGCTGATATATATTATTATTATTATTATAAATTATATTTTAATTAGTTTTTGAGATAATCAATTTTATTACGTATATGATGATGATAATAAGTAATAAAAGAAATTCTTTTAGAAACTTTTGATACGTGTGCGTTCGCGTGTGCTTTTTGTTCAATAAATATGTAGATAAATCTGATGAAAGTTATTTCTTATAGCAATTAGTATTATCAAGTACATTTGGTGTTTTTAAACTGAATATTATGAAAGCACCATTTAAGTTGTCTAAAAGTTCATCAAATTCGAGATTGAGTTTTTTGGAAAATTGATTCAGAAATATCAAAATTAATGTTATTTATTTTTCGGTTGATTATGTTTGTTTTCTTTACTTTTGGTAGGGAAAATTAAAGCATTAAATTTTAAATTTGACTCATAAAAGTACATGATTAATTCTTTTTTTTAAATTAAAATTCGATCTTTATATATTTATACCACTTGACCTAAAGCGTTAGGCTGCCATGGCGTGCCGTCATTTTGGTAAAAATGATTTCTTTTCATTTGTCAGTTCAATCTAAACCGTTATCTTATTATTAAAATGTTAGGTTATGTTTTGTTCTTAATGGTTATTATACCAGTTTTTTCAATATAATATGCCGGCATTATGTCACCAAAATAACAGTTAGCGTTTTTACCAGTTTAAAAAGGTTAAAATTTTTACTTCACTATTAGGAGAATTAAAAAAAATCATTTATTTTATATACGATTATAATTTTTTTTAAGTCTTGTTTTTATTTTCAACTAAAAAGGGTCCCGGTGCGGACGGATTGTGCTGAAAACTCAATTTTAAGTAACGTTAATACGCGTCGAAAGAATGTTAAGAGATAATAATTGAGTTAAAAATTGTTATGAACGCACAGAAGCACAGACAAACATCTGTCTACAATCGTTTAGTCACCTTAAAACGTAAATATACGTCAAAATCGGCCCTATAACAATAATTTAATAACAGAAAGCCAGAATGGGCGAACAAGATTTATAAAGCAAAGCACCAAAGACCTGTAATAAAATTAGATTACACTCCGGGTCAATTGCTCTATTATATTTAACTCGATCAAATCTTGATGCTCTTAGTAAATATGAGATTTTGAATATAATATGAGGACTTTGAGAAAGTTCTCAGCTTGTTTCCCCAAAGTCTAAAAATTTCTAGTTTAGCGAAACGAAAAAAAAAATACACAATTTCATTTCATTATAATTATACGTCGCCCGGCTGCTTGAAATTTTGACACGGTAACCAACTCTGTGTTTAGTAAATTATCTTTAAAAAAATTTTAATATTTCAAATAGTCAAATAACGTAAAAATTTATAATATTTGATTGGTCATATTAGCAATTGTTATTTGAAATGTACCGTTTAAATATATAAAAAGACATGTGTCATTCACAGACAAAACCATTTTAACTTACAGTATAAGTAAGAGTAAGTAATAAGCTAATATTTATGTAACGATTTCTTAAAGAAATATTTTAATATCAATCCACTTATAAACTTCCTACACAAAAATATTTAAACTCAATCTACAATAAAAATATTATTGTTCATAAAAATAGTAAAAGTTTACTAATATATTGGTTGTAACTAAAGTAAAGTATAAACACAATCTAAGATAGTAATTTTATTTGAATGATTATATGAATTAATGGAAATATGTTTGAATTTATGTACACAAAAAATTGATAATTATTGATGATTTGGTGATTGAAAACCTCGAATATTTTATTATAATCGAGGATATAATCCTAGTCTTTTTTCACATAACATGAAAATTTATGTGAAAAATTGAAAAACCAATATTTTGGTTTTATATTTCTATCTTTAAAAAAAAAAAAATTTTTCACGAAAACTTACATTTTATGTTCCAAATACACTGTAATTTTTTTGATTATATATATTTTTTCACCTTATTTTGAATACATATCGAAAAAGTATCCTAATTTTCAAAAGAAAAATTTTGATCTGCCTTCTACACCGACCTCAGAATGTAATTTTTTTTTTACTTTCATTTTTGTTCTACTATAATTTATTTCACTTTTTATCATTTTTCAAGCCTTCTACTCTGGTCTATATTGAATAAAAAAAAATTTAATTTTATACTTTGCCTAATGGTACAAAATTATATTCAATTTCGTGGCATTTGAATGTTTCTTGTCTTTCGTAACACTCCATATATGAATGGATTAAGTAAAAATTTTATATACATTTTAATCATTATTAACTTCTATTTATGATACAAATACTTTATGATAGGTATATTAAAAATATATATTTGTTTAAATAATATAAAAATGTTTAATCTGATATGAAATACTTTCATGACCTCTATCTTACGGACATACTAGACTATCATAAAATATTTTTTTTTTTAAATTAAAGCGATGTGACTTTATAGTTTTAAATTTAATCTTGGGGTCCTTAAAACGCCAGAAAGAAACATCAAAAAAGACAAACTGTAATGTGTTATTTATAATATACAAGTTTTTACAATTTTCGCGAACTACAAATAACTATCCAAATGTCATAAAATTTGACATGCACAAACTTGACATAAAAATGTCGAAGAGTTAACCGTGAAAATCATCAATCGTGAAATTATTAAATACACTTGATTTATACTTTAGTTATTTTTGGGGGAAAAACTCTGACATGGTGTCCGTTTTCATGTCAGGATTGTGCAAATTTCATAACATTTTGATAATTATTTTTTGAGTTGCTGTGGATGAAAATTGGAAAAAACATAGTGTATATTATACGAAAGTTTGCGTTTATGAAGTAAAATAAATATCTTTTAGACCTAGTTAACACAAAATCGAAAAATAAAATATTAATTTGTTTAATAATATTAAAGAGATTCATAAAAAATTATAAGAAATCGTAAAATTTTAAAAGTCTTTGCTCAATTAAGATTTGTTGCGCTACTTACGATGTGATATTCGTTTTCTGCAATTTTCAGCTAAACTATGCATCTTTAAAAATCTTTTTATTGGGTATTGTTGACCATAACCTCAAAATTATCCAGAAAAATAAAAAAAGCCAGTCTTTTTATTTTAAATCTATAACTGTCGTAAAATTTTTTGTATTTTCATGAAATTCGGCAATAATGTTTTTTTTTTTTTTTTTGTATGTTTAAAATAAACCCAAATATTTTCAACGGAAAATATTTAAACTTCGATGTTTTGTAAGAAAATTGAAAAAATGACTTGATTTTTATTTTCGTAAGCTAATTTTCGATTTTTGAACCTTACCAGTTCTCGGTGAAATCTCAACTTGAATATAAAATTTAAAAATAAATATTTTTTTTTGTTTTTATAAAACTTTCGTTAAAAATCGAAAAACCAAAAAAAAAACTACTTTTTCGATACTTTGGTGAAAATCATGAATTTCTTTTTTTGTTTTTTATTGTAAGTAATTGTTTACATTCATAAAAATGGGGTAAATGTCATACAATACGATGTTAAGTAATTTATATGTACCTAAGAATACAAAGCTTAGCTGCAAATCGCAAACGCATATGACGTATGTACTAGAACCTCCATAATACTTACCCCATTAGCAAAATTTTCTGACCATTTATATACTGCTAAGAATAAACATAAACATGATTGGCCCTGGTCTATAAATTATTATTTAAAAATAAATCAATTTATTTAAAATACCAATTGTGTATTAAACGACCGTCTATATGTATAATGGGATTTACATATGTAATATTTCTTTTAGTATGGTAGGGAATGTCATACAGGATCAACACTTCATTATTCAGTTGATATATCCGAAAATCCTCTGATTTACTGGTAAGCCAGGTATGTGACAAATGGGTAATAAAAAAGAATCATTTTATATTACCAAAAATAATATATGTTAAATGTATTCCATGACATTTTGTTTTGTTTACAGCTTTTCTATATTTTGAAATCTTTTTTTTTTTCAAAACCTTTTATTATTATTAAATTCAAGCTATGAAAATATTTATGTTATTTAAGTCGAAAACCAGTATCAAAAGATTTTTTGCAAAATAATAAAATAAAAAATAATGTACTTGATACGATAAAATTAATAAAGGTAAGCTTTAAATAATTTGTATAAAGCTGAGAATTGGTACAGAGCTTGAGTATTTTATTATAAACAAAATGTCAAAGCCCCACATTGATCTCACCTCTTCTAAAAAATTATTAAGGTCAAAGAATAAAAGTAGCTAGTTTTTCAATTTTCGCCGTAAATGGTAATTTTTATAAAAATAGGGTAAAAATTATAGACCATAAAATTATCTAAAATGTATTATCATTATTTTTTTTCTACGAATTGCCATGTCTGAGATATTTTCATTTGAAAAATTGATAATAATAAGATCGTCTATACAACATCGAATAAATTGGTTACATGCAAATTATACGATTTGGATACACTTAAATGTTGGGATTAATGGGAAATTTTTACATATTATTTTTAATACACTACTTACACTACTGTGTAGTCCAATTTTTTCGAAATATTGTAGTCCAAGTGCAAAATATTGTAAATTAAAATTTCCGTTTTAATCGGACTAATTGAGTAATCCCACTATTAAATCCCATTGTAAATTAATTTATTTCTTCACAGCTATTACTGTTTATCGATTCTAACATTTTTCAAAGATTATTGTCTATTTTCCCAAACAAATGTTTCAAATCGCACTGTATAAATTTTTGTATAAAATCATTATACTGTAAGTGTTAAAATTTCATTTCAAGGAAAGAGCTAAAAGTCTTATACTTTTAAATGGTAACACAAAATAAATAATATTATTTGAGTTTTAAAACAGAGGTGAGGTAATTAATTTAAAATAAAGAAATGTTTATATAATTTTATTACTATTTTCATGTTAAAAAAATTACATAATGTAGGTGTCAAATTAACACAGAAAAATCTACACACAAATTTTTAACATAGCCCGCCGTTTGACTCAAATACACAAAATTATTTAGTGTGCAAAAAAAAAAATGACATTTTTCATTCAAAATACCTCCTTTCAAAATCAATCTGACTTGTTGTAGTAACTACTTATTAATCGCTCAAGATTGTGGCAAGAAAGGTTAATTTCACTAACGTGTTTAAAAAAATTTGTTTCACTTGGTTGTAGATGAACGTAGCTCATCAACCAATGTTATTATTAAAGCTCAGTGACCATTTTCGGTCTTTGAATGTAACATATAAATATTATATTTATGTACTGGAGAGTTAGTTACATATTTTTAATACTTTCAATATTGACATTGATTTATTAAAAAATATTATTTTATCATTTAACTTTCATATAAAATACAAAAAAACAAATTGCATTTTATCTACAGCTTGAATCATATAGAACACAGATTCCGTTCTGCATACACGTGCAACACTGACAGAGTGCATAAACTGATATACATATTCACATGTACTGAAAAGAGAACGTTGTTTTCTGGATTCTGATTGTTTTGCTGGCCGGGTAAATCAGACTATGTATTATAAAAAAATTTAACTTTGAATAATATATGAAAACGGACTATAAAATCAAGAGATAGTTATTATGGATATATTTGCTATAAAGATGATACTGGAAACCTTTGTTAGTCTCGAATCTCTTCCCGTATGTTGTAAGTTGCTGCATGATAGGAAGTATTTTTTTCTCTTTTTATTCATCTGAACATATGCATACAGTATACTGTATTAATATCTGTATATGTAGCGATTTCTTTTTTTCATTCATCGCATCAAATTATAAGATTAACGCGATCTATAACATACGATTGAGGTCCCATAGTGAGGAAATTTCGGCAATTTAATTATTTTATGACGTATCAAAATATACGGTTTTTTTTTGGAAATGTATTTTATTTTACTTTATTCAAAAATATTGATATATCTAGTAAAAATATCTACGTTTATAACGGTACTAATGATTTGTATAAATATGGATATGGAGTGCACCTGCAGACGATCTCCAGAAGATCTTAAAAAAAAGTACGACATTGACGATGATTTCTCCGGTGAAGTTCATCCCAAATCCAACAACCAAAAAGATTCTTTTAGTTGATAGATTGTATTGGATAAAAAAATAATCTAAATTTTGATTTTACACCAAATGGTAGTAAAAAATAAATCGTATCGAAGAATCCACGGAAAATTGAAGAATAAAAAAAAGAAATAATAATTTTAAATCTTATTCCTTCGATTTTTACCTGATAAATATATTTGAGAAGGAAGGTTGTGTTAAAATTTCAAAACCGCTTTTTTTTTTTATTAAAAATCTTGATGACTGACTTGGAATACATTAAACGGAGAAGTTTGCATGTAGATAATTTATTTTACTGACATGGAATATGATGCACCGCCTGTACTACCAGCAAATTCTTATGCTAAGTGTTGATGACTTCGTGCTATTCTTCTCTCTCGTGTACTCCCGTACTCCGGTCTATATTTCCCCTATTCTCAGTTCGAGATGTGTTTAGAAATATACGTATATCTCAGAAAATATTTATCGAATCGATTTGAATTTCATAGGGAATATTATCAGTATACATTTCGAAATTGCAAAAAAAAATTTTTTTTTGAAAATTATAACCGCGTATAACCCTTCAACAGGGTATGGGGATGGACAGGTACTTTTACGGTGAAGATGATCTCACCAGATATCATATATTTAAGTAAGTAGTAGCCTACGCAAACTCAAACAGGTGGGCCTATATAACCATATGCTATACACCCGAATAATGCATATAACCAAAATGAAACCAGCTATAGGCATTAACAGTATTGAAAATTGAGAAAATTTATTTCTTTTTGTCGACTTGTTTTAATTTGATAGTTTATTGACGAATGTTTTGGTAAAAGTTTTGATAACGATTGTATTTAGAAATTTAGTTCCAAAATTTGTTGAAGGAAAAGTCTCACTCATAACGGAGATGTAAAACAGGATACGAGGATGCATATGTACTCTTACCAGGGTGTTTACTGGTCAGTGAAAATCTGGAATAGTCAGGGAATATAGAATTTGCTGAAAAAATCATGGAATAGTCAGTCATATTGTACTACATAGAAGTTCAATCACATTCTTTGTTTAAGAGCTTTTTTGAATTCGGTTAAAATATTTTTTCAATAAAATGTGTGTGCTTTTTTTTATAATATTAAAATAAATATCACATTGTATATTGGATAGAATCATAGGAGGCGGCGGCTAATAATATACGTCAGTGTGGTTAGTATGTTTGTGAGTGGATTATGTAAATTACAAAGTATACCTACTAGATAAAATATACAATTACTAATAGCAAAAAAATTTGATGTATAATTTTGACATCAAATACAATAAAATAAATTGCTTATATATATTGCAAGCAATAAAGTAAATTAAACTTTATCCGTACCGTGCATAGTACGTGGAAATGACTTCTTATTCGGTTAATGCGCTACTACGAGTGTCTTAAATTTGTAATAAAACATTCACATTCTAGAAAATATAATTATTTGTTCAATTGTTTGAATGTAAATTGTATAACAAAAAATAGATTTAATTGAAGTTATTGTGTTGAAAATTGTAAGAATGGTTAAAGAAATTGCATTAGTAATTATTTTTAATTACAAAATATATAATTATTCATTTAATTTGGTTAGTAAATTTTTAGAAATTTCTTATGTTAAAACATACACCATTTACAGAGTTATATATCACATAGTATTTCGTAACGATAGAAAAGAATGAAAACATTTTGATGCACGGTGCCTATAAGTAAAATCGCCATCAGTACGTCCGTCTTTAATAAATGGATCTGTTACGTTTGATTGATTATTTGTATACTTTAACATACTATGCATCAGAGTATATTAATTTTAGTCGAAAATTTGAAGTCCAAGACAATGGTGAAGCCACAAACAAAATGTTTCGCAGAATCTCATCTAATTAACTCATTTCCGCATATCCGTTCATCCATCGTCAAGATAACTAAAGACGAAAATAGGTAGCAAGCTGATATTTTAGTGACGTATTCCAGACATAAAAAGTTAGTCTACCTTCGTAAATGGGCAATCGGCTCATTGGGTTCAATGGATTCAAAACCATTGACTTTTAAACCATTAAAGATAGAAGATGATTATATGAATGATACTCTAAAAACATGAACACTAACAATATGAACATTAAAAAAAGTATTGTGCGTTCGCGATATTTAAAATATTTTATGAATGTTTATGATTTAAAATAGTTCAATTATTGATATATGTCGAGTAATCTGAACAATTAGTTGTTATTTTCACTTGTTAGTTTAATGCCTACTATTTCTCGTGTGGGTGTTTTCTTTTAGACTAAACATTCTTAATTGTGCGAACAAAGTTGAAAAATTTACGGATATCATTTAATAACAAATGTAAAAATTTAAATCTTTAAAAATAAGTACAATATGGAAGTTCTTAATTAAACAAAAACAGAATTAAAATTACAATGAAAATGACATGTTAAAAGTCATTTTCAAGAATGAGATGGATATATAACTTCTTTGTTTCCTTATAAATTTTAATATAATAACCCTATTGTTTAAAGAATAATAACCCTATTTACAAATCGAATGGAAACATGATGGTTATAGAAAATTTGTTGTTATTTTCATTTTTTAAATCAGATTTGAAATTCAAATTCTTGTTCAAAACTGGAAGGAAAAACTGTTTTCACGTTCCTCTCAAATTATAGCCAGACCCAATATGACACAATTCCATAACCACATATTTTATTCATTTTCCGCTTTACTTAAAATTGAACAAAAAATGTTATTGGTGTATCCTTAAAGATCAAATCCACAACGGCTTGTTATCCTTGGGGGTGCTGTATTTGGTAACAACAATAATAACAAACAATATTTAATATAATTTAATATACGTTTATATGTATAAAAAGTATTTTTGAATAAAACATTACACATACTCATGGAATAAAAAAATGCAACGACCTGAATCTTCCACGCTTATTTAAAATTATAAAATACACTAATTTAATGGTGTATTTTATTATTTTTCAGTTTAAAATGAATGTCTTATATAGATGAATAAAATTAATTCTGATAAACAACTCAATACAACATAACAATCGAGAAATTAATGTTTTTAAATACGTTAAAAAAATGAAAAGTGTCGCATTTTTTGATTCCACAAGTATACATTAGTTGTATGAGTGAAAATGTTGATTTGAAAGCATATTGTAATTCTATAAACTTTGATCTTTTATGAAAATTAAATATTTACGTTTTATTTAATAGTGGAGTTCCTAGAGATTTTTACTTTGGAATTTTGCTTCAGTCAATGTATTGGTGTGAAACCTTCTGGATTATGTTTTATACGTTAAATGCTTAAATTTTTACCATTTTTTTATGTGTGCTTACTTTCCTGCTCCCCATCGTGCCCCATCTGGTTGATGAATTATGCAACATTAAAAATAATAACCGGAACCGATAAAGCAATGAATTTTGAGCCAACAGTGCGCAATAAAGTTTTTTCAAAAATTCAATATTTTTTAGTTATTTGTTATTAAATATTTTTTTCAAAAAGTGTATGTTAAACCGTTCAAAGATTTTAAACGAATAACTTGTAAACCTATAGCGACGTACAAACTTGCAACATTCATGTGTAACGTAACACCGCTCGAACTTTGACGCGTAACAACAACCTTTGTGAAAACGTGAACGCGTAACAGCATCGCGAAACAAAAATTAATACGAAACGATGTTACATCGCGCCTCACAAATTGTCGTTAAATTTGATCAGTATCAAAATATGTTGCTAGGTGGGGATACGAATAGTGTGGACTCAACAACGCAACATTTGCAAAGACAAGAAGTAAACAATTTATTGAAATTTATCTACAAAATCAAGTACTTAAATTGAAGTTACTCTGCTTGGTAAATAGATGGACTGCTATGCCACACATAGCAACATCGTAACATCCCAACACCTACAAACCATTGGTCTCGTAATACGTAAATGTACTGAGTTACGATATGGCGCTACTTCTCGAACGAATATTGCACGTTTGTACGTTGCTTTATGTTTCATCGAAAAAAATGGAAGTAAAATGTTTAAGCTTCTAAAAATCTTGAAGAAATATGTTTTACGTTTTTGTATATACCAAAGTTAAACTAATTTTTGCGCATTAAAGGTGCCGATTGTATCAAGGAAAATTGCAATAGAACCTTTTAATGTTGTATAACAAAAAAAAGTGCGTAAAATGGCCTTCATAATGAGTCTTTGTTGAAGTAGTTTGCTCCAAAAGCAACGGACTTGTAATAAAAATATACTGCAAAAATCATTTTGTTAATGAATGGCGTTTTAACAACCAATTAAAATTTTTAGTAACGCATGTACATTTTTATTTAAGTACCAAAAATACATTGTAAAAGTTTAACTGGTTAAAAATGTATAATTTAGAAAAAAACACGATTTTTATTAATAGTATTTATTATTTAATTTTCTTTAAACATTTTTGAATTTTTATTATTTAATCTTAATTTTTTGAACTATCGTTTTCAGCAATAACATATTTTGAAAGACTTTATATATACTTCAATCATGGTTTCATAAATTTTAAGAACTGTTGTTCATTTTTATTTCATTCAACTTTAAATGTTATTAATTCAATTTTTTTTTTCGAACAAAACAAGTCCTTCGGCGTTATACTTACAACGGTTAATGTCGCATCTACAGGAATGAAAAACAAATCTTTCTACTTTTGTTTCTTTTTTATGAAATTATTCTTTATCCTTACACGTTTTTCGATTAAATTTATTCGTGAAAAATCTTTAAAAGCCGTTTTAATTCGATATGTTTAATCACTGATAACTGAAAATGTATTTACTTTCTGAAAAAAACTTTAAGGAATATTTTTTACTTTAAATTTGTTGTTTTATCTTTTATTTTAATTTTACAATGTTCACCCTACACTTTAAGATGATGAAGAAGGTTGCACACTATTTTACTATTGAATTTATAAGATATAATTCATAAGATTTTACATCAATTCATTTACTGTGGTAGAATTCCTTCCTACGTTTTCATGTTTTAAGCTGTAAAGGAACTTCACTATAAATAATATTATGTATTTAATAATTATTTAAAAAAAAAAAATATTTTATAAGTTGTATTTATGTTATAATGGATTAAAATTCTTAAAGATTATGTTTTAAGTCTTGATTCGTTTACGTTACTAAATATGTGTTTTATTCGTATCAAGTTACTGAATATGTGTTTTATTCGTAATTCAATTGCTTAAATTACTATAGAGTCCATATACTATTACTATGGAGTTCATATACTTCATAAACTTTGACTATGGCTTAGTTTAATAATGTTTAACTAGTAATAATGTTTAATGTAATAGCTAGTGTAATAATGTTTTCCTCTACAAAAATTTCAAAAAGTGGGCTGTTTTCTTTTTTAGAGTTCGTAAAATTTTTGATTGCCTTACAATCTTTTTTTTGTTTCTGTAGGAAGATCATTCAATAAAAACTGATACTTATGGGAAAATCTTTCTTTAAAATTGTAGGAAATAAATAATTTTTATGTCATTGGACAAAGCAGATTTCTTTTTGTTACATGTTTTACAAAATTGACTGTGGGGGCATTCAAAAATTTTACGGGCTTCGAAAATTAAGCTTTTCGGAATTTTTGTAGAAAAAAAAGTTGTAAATCTTAATTTAGGAATATACTAATTTTAAAAAGTATATTTATAATTGTTTTGATAAATTGATTGATTTGCCATGATATTTGTCATGGCTTTTGGACATTGGAATTATTAATCGATAGCTACTCAATTTTGTTCTTTTATCTAATAATACTAATCGCCTTAATCAATAGTTTGGTAATCTATGGCGGCTCAAAAGCATTTGTATTAAAAACTTTAGTTAAATGCGTTTTTAAAACGTAAGAATTTAATTCATGCTTTTATTTATGATCAGAGAAATTTTCTTAGAGAATTGTGGTGTTCGACTCCACCTAGGTGCTTATAATGTTTTTCTACTATATGAATTCCTGAGTAGAATTTATAAAAGTAAAAAATATTGTTTCTAATCTACGAAAAATATTTGATTTTTTAAAACAAACAACTTTTGTTTCGAACGTAAAATACATTTGATTCTACGCTTAGTTACGTAACTTAAAACAGAGTGAGTTTTCATCAAAATTGATCTTGTCTATTTTTGTCTAGGATACAAAAACTTAACAAATTATAATCTTTTTTATTTTCCTTATGGGGAAGTTCGATCTGTAAATTTTGCTGTCCGCAATCTAGAACTTTTATGCTCGACATATATAATACGTCAGAGTATATTAATTTTAGACTAAAGTTTGTAACACTAGGAAATATTGATCGCACATAAAAATTTTGCTATAGGTGTTCATAAAAACACATACTTAGTCCATTTCCGGTTGTCCATCCGTCCGTCATCACGATAACTCAAAAACAATAAGAGATAAGGAGCTGAAATTAGTGACGTATTCTAAACATAAAAATGAGTTTAAGTTCGCGAATGAGCAAAATTGGTCTATGGGGTCCAATGGATAAAAAATTTAAATTATCCTTTAAACTATAAAAGATTTGAAGAGAAAAATTCAAATACCAAAAATGTTCTTTGAAACAAACAAGTTTTGATTGAAATTTTTTTTAGTAAATTGTTAGGCTTTGCCACAATTTAAGTTTAAGTTAAGCTTATCACATATAGGTAATAACAATACATATGATTATTATACATGTATACATACATACGAGTATAGCTGTATAGACTGGATATTTATAGTATTTTATGAATGCTAATTAAAAATAGTCCAAACAATGAAATTCAATTATATGTCGAGTATTTAAACAACTAACTATGTTAGGTATCTTCACTTGTTAATTCTTATTCCACTCAATTGCATATAGTGTTGTCTGATGCAGTAGGTATTCAAAATAAGTTCTTGTATGTTCAAAGAAGCTTTGTGTCAATTCACTCGTATTTGACAAATCTCATTTATTAAACAAAACAACCATTTTGCAAATTTACTATAAATGTGAAGCAAAGAATTAAACAAATAATTATTGTGTTGAAATTTATTTTATTTGAAAAATCCATTTGTATCGAGTTCATCGAATATAAACAACACAGTAAAAACATAATATAAATACGAGAAAAAAAAGATTCTTGATTATTCTCACTCGTTTTTAATATAAAACTCTGAACTATTTACAAAATACAATAAAAATAGACCAGTTGTCTTAGGATTGTCACCACGGAATCTAATGGAATAAGATGAATTTTTGCACAAGCCTTTATTTTGGTATTATAAAACTTGTCCTAAAATTCACAATTGGTTTTATGAATCTTAAATATTCAGGGATCAAAAGTTACAAAAATTAGTTATTTGAGACTAATTCTCAGATTCGTTTTGTCTGCCTCTGCTTTTATTTTTACCTTGAACCGTTTTCGAGATAGAAAGCGCAGAAGATGGAACACTTAGCCATAGTTAATGTTAATGGGAGCGAAGAAATTGACTATGAGTTCGTTTGAAATTGATGGCCAAATGGAAGATAAAGATACCGATGATAAAAACAACATGAAAAGAAATCCAGTCATCCTTAATTGAAATTAGATTAAAATATACAGTATTATTTTATTATTCGTATACAAAAGGTAAATAAGATTAAATGACTACTTGACTTATGAGGAATATTTATAAATTTAAGGTATTTAATACTTAGGTAAGGAATATTAAATGAATAATTTAGTAAAAAAAACTGTATAATGAATTGGTATTTACGATTAAACTTCCATCAAACGCTCCATTTTCGTATAAAAAAAGGTTTTAAGATTTATAGGGAATTTTATCTTCTACAAATTTGATAATACAAATTCGATCGGAGGCAGAGAAAACGAAATATTCTCAACAGATTGATTTTTGGGACTATGAATATCTAATGTTCCTTACACGTGACCAATTGTGAATTTCAGGGCAAGCATTATAACACCAAAATAAAGGTTTGTACAAAAATTCAGCTGATTTCGTTGGATTCCGAGATTGATCCATTTATTTTACTAAGATGATTGGACTAAAAGCACAAGACTCTTAAAACAGTTGTTGTTGTATTGCTTGTATATTTTTACTGAAAGCGAATGAAACAAATTACATGAGTAATAATTTATTATAAAATATTATGTTTTAACAAAATTGCTTTTTATATAAATAATGTGATAACATTAAATTCAAAAACAATGATCATCGTGTATTTGAAATGAATATTGAACTAAAAAAAAAAATGTTATTTATTTATGATATCAATTGTTGTTGTTTCGAATTAAAAGGTTGCCATGAATTATTTGAATTTATTGAATCCTATAACGAAAAATACAGTGCAGACTTCATCATTTGATTCTTAATCAAAAATAAAATTTTCTAATTTTATTTATTTTGAATACTAAAAGACTATAGAATTGTAAGAAAAGCATTTCTCAATCAACAACAAAGTTTTATTATTTTATCTAGATATTGTGATTGTGAAGTAAATTTTTCTAATAATGTTAAAAATAAAGACAAATTAAAATCAAATTGGTGCGTGTACTCAGAAGTTGTACTTCTTTGGCATCATTAAAAAACAATTTTTAATTGCATGCAAATAATTAATTACAATAAAATAATAAAAGGACTAGACTAGAATAGTCAACACAGTCAATAAAGCTCAGTTTAAATTTGAAAAATAAAATAAATATATATTTTCTTACATTAAGTGTAACATAAATCATAACAACAGCTTCAACCTGTGAATTTTGTATAACGGTTATTCCCGCACATCTTAAAAATTTCACTCTTTTCATTTTTTCATAACGTGCCTACAGAAGTATAACTTCAAAAACACAATTCGTAACCTCTGCGCAAGATGCATTCTATATTTTTAAATGCTAAAAACGTGTGATTTATGCCCGGAAAAATTGACGTTCATTCCCATCACGACCTATGTTCGACGCTCTGTGTAACATAATTCATTAATAAAACGCACCTTATCATAAGAGTCACGTCCTTATCATAAACAAAACACTTGCTGCTCATTTAGACGACACCGCACTCACGATATTACGTTAATCCATTGAGAAAGCAGTATTTTAGGGCTCTGCACGACTGATGGCAGTAATTAGTTTTCAATAAAATACAAGTTTGATTTTAAACTTGCAAAATCCATGTACAGGTATGAAATTTGTATCATTATTTCAAGTAAACTTTGCCTTATATATTTATTATACATTTTAACAAACAAATCATCATTGCTAAATTTTTTTAAATATTTTTAATTGTTAAATATTTGTTATACATTTGAAGGAAAATAGGTAATAGAAAATAAATATATATTACTGAAGGTAATTTAATGTTCTACAACATTTTGGCTGGCATTGCTTTTTGGGTGCTTAGTTCAAGAGTTATCCGGTCAAAAAAAGAAACATATATGAGACAAAAATGTTTTTTCCCAAAATTTCAAACTTTTAAGAGCGGATATCGCGAAAACTATACAAGATATCGAAAAACCTAAATGGCTAAAATTTGTAGCAAATTTAATCAGCTTTCATTTTGTATAAAGTGGTCATTTCGCTAAGACACATAGTTTCCCAGACTTAATGGGATTTTGAACTACCCCCTTTCCCACGGCTCAATGACTACGGGCGGGAACTTGTTATATGTTCATCTCCTAACTTGCCCAAACAAAGTGACGAAGTCAAAATTGTCTTCAAATTTCCCTCTATACCCTTACTTATGAATTCGTTTCCTGAAATACAATGTGTATTTATTATTTAAATTAAATATTAGCCTAATTTTATTCATAAAAGTAGTTCCATTTTTTTTGAAGCGAATCGTACCTATTATAAATTCATTCATGCGTAGGACTTAAATTAACATTATTTAGCGGTGAATGTAAAATATTATGGTAGAGAAATAGAAACATAGAGGAGTAGAAGAAATATGAGTCATTTATAATATACCATACTTACTTCTTTATCATGTTGTTCATAAAATAATTGATTAATTTAGTAATTAAGTTGAAATTACGTTTTTTTTTTTTATATAAAGATCTTTTCGACGATTTCAGAAAAGAAATTATGTGTACATTTTTCTTTGTCAATTACACACAAATATGTAAGTCATTTCCGACGACATAGAAAATTTTTCTTTTCTGATTAACGATAATAATGTATTTAGCATGTTTAATATTGGTTTAAAATGTATTTTATTAAGAAATTTGTAGAAATAAGTAAAAAATTCTAGGAAATAAATTTGAAATAATCGTTAAATAATTTTGTGATATCATAGTTAGTGACGAATATATATCGGGTAGCTTCAAAAACTATATCTGTTTAAATTATTTGAAAAGTAGAAACAGATATACTCCCAATTTTCGGAAAAATTTCATTTTAAACTAATTTGAGGAGATCGAAATCAATGCCATTGGAACAGTTAAAAAATTGACCCATTAACGTTTTCCGGTGTTATCGAGCTAAAAAAAATCTAAATAATCGGTAACATAAAATTTAGCACTTACATCAAACAAATCTAGCTCTTACATTAAAAACAAAAAATGTTTGGAGTTGGTTGGTTGTTAAATCTGTCCTTGGTTCAAAATATCTGCTCAAGAACAATATTTTTTAGCTTATCCCACTCTTTTGTGCTGAAGACCGCGAGTGAGAGTACTGTTCTAATTCGTATCTTTTTCAAAAAAAGATAAGACTGGTTTTTTTTTCTTCACTAATACATTTTGTAATTTAATTTATTGGAACTGTTTTTATAAATCCTGACCTTTTCGGATACTTTGTTCGCACTGATTAGAATATCTTTCTAAATATTGTATATCACCATTTCTTTAGTCAAGAATCACACCTACACCTGCATTCTGAGAAATAAATAGTTTTTTAGAAATTCGATTCATTTAAAATGATATTTTCTTTAAACATTCTCCACTTCGAGGTTGGTCCGATTTTTATTTTGAAATATCCATTCTACGCTTAAAGAGTTCTATTTTGACATGAACTTAAAAGTAAAATAAAATATTTTAATTTAATTACTTAATACACTCATTTAAATTGCTGTTAATTGGTAATTTAAAACACGTGAACCCCCCGAGGTGTTCTATCTAGTGAGTTTTTTTGAAAGATTTCCGAGGAAAAAGCTAATTATTTCTTTTAAAATGGCATTCCATTATTGATTCTCTCATTGTTTTATGTTCGATTTGCTGTAATTAATTCTTTGGGCTGAGTCTAATTCAAAGTTTACTTATAAACAATTCATCCTTTATTTTTAAATTTTGTCAAGGTAGTTCTGCTTTTTATTGCGTTTTTTCTTATAAATGTTATACTAAAAACATCATTATGAACGATATTTATGTCGGTATAAATACCATAATTCTACGATGCTACATCCCTAATAATAATTCGTACTACTAATACGTACCAGATCGTCTTTCAACATATAGTGCAGAAAAAAAATTATCTCACTAGCCTAAATGTTCATGTTTATTTAAAATACAAAACAGAAAATTTTGATGGTGTTTTAATATCTTAATCGGATATAATTTTGTTTTATCGAAGTAGTTTTATCCTTAAAAATTAAATACATCAAAAAAATCATGTATTTATTAATTTTAATTAAATAAGAAACATTCAGTTCGGTGCGTTTTTTTTGAAGTAGACTGTACATTAACTATTTTATTCGTAAAAATTTTTTTATTTTATCTTAAATTGAAGAATTATCCAAATGTTTGATACTTTATGCATTCAAAAGTATTTCTATTAGAAACAAAATATATTTTGCAAAAGTTTTTTATTATACAATCAAAGATAACCAATGAATTTACGATCTATTTAATGGTTTGAACCCCTTATAAAATTTGTGTTTTACTTGTATGTGTGTATATGTTGTTTATAATTTGACGATTATTAGTCTTGAAACTTTAACAACATTTTAATGTGAATATTAGACGCAATATTGCATGATAACATGACGTATTATTATTTTAATATTCTAGAAAAACATTGGGGGTATTTTTCTGTATATTATTTCACATATTTTGAGGGTTATATTTGTGGGTTGGGGTGAGGTATAGGTTGAATATTATTATTTTATTAAACCATGTAAATATTAGTCATCAAATAAATGATTTCTTATCTATAGACAATTATTTTATTACTTAAACATATGTTTTATTAAAGTTTTTTTGTTTTCTGTTTTGGATAAATTATATATTTTTTGGAGTTTTTAGTTTCTTTCATGGCTATTAAGATTATTATTATATATGCCCTTTAATTAAATTTAATAAATATAATTATGTCAAAATGAATAATCATATTTTTAACTTACATGAATGAGAAAATGATTGAATCGTTTAAAAATTAAATCATATACCAGTGGCATTCAAAAACGACTCCTTAGGTTGAAAAGGAAAACGGCGGGACTCGGCATAGAATTGCCTGTGACTAGAATTTTTTTGACTACTATATACTTTTACTAGGAATATTTATCAGTATTATTATTTTTTAATAATAAACAAGAAGCAAAACTAATAATACATAAAACAAAGGAATCAATGAATTAAAGTATACTCAAACAAACAAAAAACGCGACGACCTAAATTGTCCACATCGTTAAGTATACATACTTACATTTATAAAATACACTAATTTTATGGCGTATTTTTTCAGTTTAAAATGGAAATTTCAGATAGATAAAAAAATTGACTCTAATAAACAACTCAACACAACATTACATTCGGGAATTGATTGTATTTATGTGGGCATAAAAATTCAAATGTCGCATTTTTTGTTTTCGTTTCTTTTGAGTATAGAAAAATGAATTTTCCTCGAGAAAACGTATGAAATAAAGTTGTTAAGTTCAAAATCTTTTGATGGGTACGTTCAGTTTAAAACAAATCGTAAGTGTAATTTTCTAGATAAACATAAAAAATTTGAAAACCACTAGATTTAAGGTAGTCGGTAGTTTTGACGAAATGCATATTTTTTCGTCCTTGGATTATTCGAAGCTGTAATATAAAATTTGGTGAAGATTATGTGTTCGGAACATATCTTGAATGTAGACAGATCGTTAGACACGCAGATATTTTAACTCAAGTTATCACAAAACGTGTATTTCATGTAAAAACTCTACATCGAAAAGTTGACACAAAAATATTACTTCCTTTGCTATTGGTAAAAGAACGTAAATACATAAAAGAAACTAATATTGGAAAAATTCTTTCAATTTTGCAGAATTCTTTGAAATTTCGAATAAGTTTAAATTACTACATAAATTTTCAAAAATTTATCCTGAATTGGTTCAACTCTTAAACTTAAAAAATGCAAATATAAAGTCAAAATGTAAAAACTTTATTTTTTTCCTAATTTCCATAATGGTTATCACAATATCTTTAAATTTTCAATATCAGTTTTGATATTTTGTTAACATTTAAACCAATTATGCTGACAAAGCAATTTTCTTTCCTGGTGAGAAGATGAGTGATGTCTGCAGTTCACGAAGCTACTTTTCAAGTGACCAAAATTACTATTTCTCAAAAATAAAAAGTGACTTTAATTGACACAGTAATCATATTGCTTTAATTTGCAGATTAATTGTTGATAAACCGGAAAAATAACTATGCAACATCCGGAATTATTAACAATACCAACCGATAGGCTAACTAACCGCAAAAGACTATGTTCTTTGATAATTTTTAAATATTTTAATTGCTTCCCAAATATAATTTTATAATTTATACTGTTTCATGTTTAAAGGAATAACTTTCAAGTTATTTAATCTATGATTACGTATTTCACATTTTTTCTAAATTCTTCAATAATAAAAGGATTCATTCGATTAAAGTAATTCTCAATAAACAGATAAATTCAAAAACTATTAGCTAAATTTATCAATTTAAAAAATATACATATATTGAATGCATTAGATAATTAGGGCAAACTCCCAGTCCCAGTTTGGCAAGATACACCGAATAATGTTTATGTGAAGAATTAACTAAAGAATTTCATTGATAGTCCAATAGAATAAAGCACAAAGGCATGAACTTACTCTGTACGTTTCACCTGGACTATAATTCGATGTTATTCAGTCATATTCAAACGCAGTGTACGGTATGGTATATTAGGGAACTTAATTTGTAAATTGTTCAAGGTTAAATTCTAAAATTATTTTTGTGTGGGGATTGTATTTAAGTTCTATTTTAGTAATTATGCTTATTTGGTGGTCTTATTTATATTTTAGAATTAAAACTTATATAAATTTTGTAAAGTACTTTGATACGTGAACATTGCATTTCTTGAAAAAAAAAAAAGAATCACCATCGTAATTCATACTTACAATTTTTATTTTGTTGCTTATCGAGAATTTTCACGGACTCAGAATAACGTAATCTATTCGATCCCAAAGTTGCAGAATTTTTAGCTATTTATATTGCTCAAAATTCGTGATTTTGATGGTCACTTTCCATTCATGGCATGTAAATGAGGACTTACTGTCCTCCCATCTGTTTTCTACTAGATCACAACTCTACTTTGTAGACGAAATACGTATTAATAAAATACAAAATTTTTGATCCAGGAAATTTTGGTCAAACATCTTAAGTTATTCATAATTATATTTTATGTTTGGTTTGGTTAGACGGGGGAACAGTTTTCAAGAAAAAACTTGCGAATTACAAAGAAATGGTAATTGAATTAAAAAAGCATGTGGAAAAATTCAGATAGTTTTTGGTTTGTTCATTCTAATTTCGGAGTGAAAATAATAAAGTTGACCGATAAAAAAATGAAAAGAGATAGAGGGCTGAAATTTTAGTGGCTTATTCTAAATCTAAAATATGTGTTTGAGTTCGTGAATGAGCAAATTTGGTCCAATGGGTTCGAATGAATACATGACTTTTAAAGTATAAAAGAGAGACATAAAATTGTTTGAAACATTGCTTCGTAAACTTGGAAGATTTGCCACAATTTTAGCTTACTAATAAATAAAAACAATTTATACTGTTTTTTGCTATAAGCTATGAAATACGATTATAATTTACAGTGATTTTTTCGGTTTAAAAACATATACTACCATTCGTATAGTATATGTGGACGAAGGTAATTAATCTTTGACAAAAGTATCGTTTGCAATCGATTTCTCTCTGTTGATAAAATACATAACACTCATTTTTCAAAACACGACACTTTTTTAACACGGATGTCTACTCCACATGTAGATATCTAACTATGATATGCAAAACATTATGTAAATTTTCTTCGAAATATTACATGCTTATGATTATTTTCCGTTGTTGGGCAAATAGAGGTAAAAGCAATCTATAAGCTGGCCAAAAGTAGTAAATGCAATGTCGAGATTACATATGGCACTATCTTTTGGTGATGAATAAAAGTCTATAGGCATTTATAGTTTACCAAAATAGAATGATAATGTTTTGAATAATTGTTTAAATCACCTGTATAAATTATAAACTGATTCACTAAACTGTTAAAAAATTATATCAATTTAAAAAAATACTGCAATTTTACATTTAATATTATGGAAATTCGAAACAGATTAAATTTATTTTTATCAGCTGGAAAAAAGCCACTGAAAATTTCAAACTTTTTAATAAGTAACTTGTAATTCTCTAGTGATTGAGCATAAATTTATTAAAATTCATTAAACAGTTTTAGAGAAAAAAATTAAAAACTGACTTACAATAATGTCGTTTTTACTGGAAAAATTAATTGGTGCATAAGAAAATCTGGCAACACTATCGTCAGCTAAAATATATAGTCATTATCAGATTTTCGTTTTAAATAATTTTGAAATCGTTTTAATTCGTTTAAATAAACTTTGTGAAATGTTATTTTATTCTGCCTTCAATACGGACATGATTAAGACAATTTAAAAATTTAAATAATTAATAAAAAAATCTTAACCATTATTTTTAAATGTTATGGTTTTAATTTGACAGCTTATATATAAAAAACGTATGATATTACAAACACAATGTATTAAATAGAGCGCAATATATCATCTTTGATAATTGTACCAATATTAAAATAATATCACTATTTTACAGTGATAACTAAATTTCATACAGTAAATAAATATAAAATTTTATTTAATTAATGTACGAAAATAAATTAAATTTGTAAATAAAAAAGTTTTAAATCATGCTCATAACTATTCGTAATGTTTTTTAAAATAATTGTACCATAAGTTACAGCTTACGAAAATCGAATATATATTTTTTCGGTTTTAGTTGAATTCAAGTGTACATGCTGAGACATAGGTTTTTTATAAAAGATTTAAAATATTGATACTTTTACTTAAAAAGGCGTTGAAAAAAAAATATTTACTACATATCTTGTATCTCCCATACATCCTTAAAACAATTTGGAGCCTACATTATTATATATGTTTCTTTTTTCCTCTATCTACAAGTCTTATTTTAAATACCTTATAGACATGAGTGTCTTATATATTATTGATTGATAAATTTAGTTCTTAATCTTTAAATCCCCAACTTAATTACAACAATTTTGATTGAACCATTTAGAAATTCGTTCAAACCAGTAATAATAATAATAAAAAAATGTAATTTATTTTTATGTGCTTTATCGAAATTAAATTATCTAGATTTATAATACACATCTATGTTTTGTTTGCGATACCCTATTGAACTTATACATGTGACATAATTTGTCAATCCACATCTGTGACACAGGAAGGACACAATGCTGATAAAAAATGAAAACAAGTTTTTATTATATTATGTACTAAATAATAACACATATTTGTATGTCGCTTTTGTAAATTTCAATAATTATTTCCATGCAGTATGTTATATAATATTTTCTATTCAAATATATAAATTCTTTTTTTTTTCTCTTTCAATATAAAACCAAATTGTTAAATATTCAAGTCTAAAGTATTAAAAAAAATATAAGCCAGCCTATTTTGTTGGGTCAAATTCTTTTAATTCACTTGAATTAGAACAACTCTTCCTTAATTATTCTTTAATTTGGTACAAAAAAAAAAACGTATTTAATATTTTTCAGTCTAATGACTGAAGAAAACTTCAAGGATATATATTTTGCATTATTCCACTATTTATTTTATTATTAATTAAAAATTAATAATTACGTCGTGACATGTTTCGGTTTGTACAACCATTTTCAAACTGTAACAGTTTGAAAATGGTTGTACAAACCGAAACATGTCACGACGTAATTATTAATTTTTAATTAATAATAAAATAAATAGTGGAATAATGCAAAATATATATCCTTGAAGTTTTCTTCAGTCATTATCATGGATTTCCACAAAGTAAAGCTCTCTTCAATAAATTATTTTTCAGTCTAGTTTAAAATGATGACTCTAATCATAATTTAAATAACTTCGATCTTAATTTTTAATTTGATGGTTTTAGTTGCAAAAGAAAGATATTAATTTTACCATAACTTGGTTATTTTTATCCAATTTCTAGTCTGCATGCGCTATTCATTTCAGCGTAAAAAAATAATAAAATATTCAAGTATAAAATATTGGGTGCCAATTGAATTTTTGAAGTTTTAGTTTTACAGTTGTTCCTGGCGATACCCTGTATTTTTTTTTTTTTTTTGCAAAAAAGGATCACCATTTTTAACTAGACTGAAAAATACGTATTAATCAGTTGGGCCTGTTAAAAAGGCATCCTGTATGAATAAGTGACACTGTTTTTACATATATTTGTTGTTTACCTTTTATTTTCAATAAGAGACATTTGTTCAGAATTTTATTCGAAACTAGAACTATCAAGAAGTTAGGCAAGTTTATTAATATTTGTTTTTCTCATTTAATAACTTTAAAAAATAAAAATTTACATTGTTGGATAATGAATTTTATATTCTGACTTTTAAGTAATTTCCGTGAATCAGCTTTTATGTGTGAATAATAAAGGCTCTATAAAAAAAAAAGTATAAAAAATAAAAATAAAACTTCTGGTGTTGATACTTTTTTGACGTGTGTTAATTTTTTTCATCTGCTACAGAAATATTTGTGAATTACATTGAGAAAAATGTAAGGTTATAATAGTTCATAATTAAGATTCCGTTTCAAAAGTCTTACACGAATTTTCAATTTTTTCTTTTGTTAATGTATGATTACTTCTTTTTAACCGACGTCAAAAAAGAGGTTCTCAATTCGACTGTATTTTTAGTTTCCTTGTTTGTTACCTCAGAACATTTGATTGGATGAACTGATTTTGATGATTCATTTTTTATTTGAAAGCTGGTGCTTCCCATTTCAATGGGATCAAGATTTAATATCCCAAAGGGGAGATAAGGACAAAAACAATTTTTTAGTGATTGAATTTCATCCAAATGACAAATTTTTCGTGGTGGTTTACAACATTCAAAAGTATAAAATTCAAAAAATTTAAACAAAAAAGAACCGCCTTCAAAAAAGTAAACTAAAAAGAATCTGACCAAAATTACCTTTTGACGTTGATGCCATCTTACCCTTAGCTAAAAAATGGATTGGTTTGCGTCGACTGATAAAGTTCACAAGAAAAAATTTTAAATTTTAGTATATTTTTAGTTAATTTGTTAAAATATTTCGTATTGTTTTTATAAATTAAATAAGGTAGGTTGTTGTTGGACTTCACTGGATCTGGGCTTGCGTTTTTTGTCTCTGTCATTTGAATTACAGCTAAATATTAACTTAAATAAAGAAAAAAAATTGAAAAATAATTTTATTTGTTAATGACCTTAATTTTAGTAATAGTAAATTTTTTATCCGTGGATAATGCCCTGAATTTGTCAAATATATATGTTTTTCGAGAATATACTACAGTTCCTCATTAAAGTCGATGTATGTTGTGTAATATTATGGGTTGTATAATACACAAAAATGGGTTGTATAATACACAAATATAATGATAAATCTGAAAATTCTAAATCAAAAAGAAGTTATAGAAATGGAATAATGTCTAAATTTAAACGAAACCCGGTTTTTTACCACTTATATAATATTTTTTTATATAACTAGAATTATTGTTATGACAAAGATGAAAAAAAATTTAGGACAAAAGATGTTATTTTTTTTTTTGGTGTGTATGATAAGAGACCGAATATATGTGTATTTGTGTTACTACTTACTACCTACTAACATTCACATACTCACGCGCACTTCAGGGTTGTCAGGGCTCCAAATTTTTCTCTCCAGCACACTCCAGAAAATTAGGTTTGACTCCAGGGCCTATAAAAAATTATCCAGGATTTCTTGATATTTTTATTTAAAAAAAAAGTCATTGTGAGAAAATGGTAATCAAATTTTTTAATTTTATATCTAAATCTGAGACTAAAAAAACTCATAATATGATTTTAGTAAAAAAAAAAAATAATATATTAATAACAATAAATTTTATTGTTTGACTATTGATTTATTTAAAAGAAAAAAATTAAAGTTAATTAATATAATTAATTAATTAATTAAATTAATCATTTAAATTATTTAATATTTTAAATTAAATTAATTAATCAACTGATTTTGTTTTATTTTTTTTGGCTAAAAAAACCATTTTTTATATCATCATTATAATATTTATTAATTAAATGGATATCTCCAGATTTATTTAAGTAATCTCTCAATTTTTCAAAATTGCCTAGACTTAATCTGGAGATTCCAGAAAAATTATACTTTTTCCAGACACCAGATTTTTATATAAATAATCTCAAGATTATTGATATTTTTGTAAAAAAAAAGCATTTTTTTCCTCGCAAAAGTAATCAATTTTTTAATTTTATATCTAACTCAGAGCTAAACTTAAATTTTATTGTTTAACTATTGATTTATTTTAAAAAAAAAATTAATAAAATGCAAAACTTAAAATTAATCTAAATAATTTAATATTTTAAATTAAATAAATTTAACTGATTCTTTTGTGTTTTAACTATTCAAAGCAAAAAAACTCTTTTTTCATGTACATCTGTATATTTATTAAACGAATATCTCCAGATTTATTCCACCGATCTCCCCTTTTCGAAATTTTGATCTGGCAACCCTAGTACACATACATACATACATTCATGCACTTACACACACGTACACACATAATACTCAATAATAATGATAATACACAAAACAACCTTATTTTGAAAATAAACTTTTGACATACCTACCTCCTTGTTGTCGACGACCGCCACCACTATACACTTAATATCATCGTATCGTTTGGTATCGTATCGTATCGTACGTATCGTTATATAAACCATCACATAACATTCACACAACAAGTGAAATATAACTGAAGGGCAATAATGTTAAAAAGTTCCTCATTTTGTGTTGAATAATAGTTTTCTCATACACGAAATTTCGACAATAGAGAAAGGACCATATACATATATATATACCACACTTATGCTTAGATTATTCGTGTGTATATGTCAGTGTTTTTATAAGCAGGAACGTATTTAATATCCTACAGGTCCTGATGATTAAGCTAATTATTTTATAAGTTATAAATTTTGGATCAAGTGTAATAGTTAATATTGATATTAGTACATTATGAGTAATATTTAATAAATTATGAGTGCCTGAAGAAGCAACAAATTACTGCGAAACGTTGCAAAATAATAATAAATATTAACTATTTCACCTGATCCTAAATTTGGAGTCTAAAAATGATTTATGTACATTATAAGGATCTAATTAATAATATTAATATTCTAGGATTTTTCAAATTTTGCCCCAATGCGCATTCCGACTACAGAGTAGTTATCATCAGTATGCATTAGCTAGCCGTAATGATTCTCCGAGGAGTTGTTACTTCTTGCTAATTTGGTGACGGTTTACATTGTGCTAATTCACCAAACCATCACCAAACTAACAACGAGTAATATCTCCTCGGATAATTTTTACGATTAGCTAATTCATACTATTTTGCAGTCGAAATACGTAATTATAAAATACAAAACAATCTGATCTAAAAAATAATCATTGATAATGTCTACAAGAGGTTACTACAGCAAGTACTCTTCAAGGCATACATCCTACTCTTCAAAAGAGTATTATTTCCGCTTGTATTATGCCTAGTATTTCTCAATAAGAATCGTGTCTCTTCATTGCTGATTTTCATACAGTGATTTGTAGTCGAATTTATAATTCGGTAGTTAGTTTTTATGATAGAATCTGAAAGGGCTGGGATCAATCGAAATTTGAATCGGATATCCTGCAATTTTTAACCTAAAAATTGATTTCATTCAAATCAGACACAAAAAACTGTTCTGAATATTTTCCAATTTTCTAAATGGGTACAATAAAAAATTCATAATGTGACAGAAATAGGTTAGACAATTTTGATCCAAAAATTGCAAAATAATATTATGTTAACGATTGGAAGAGGAATCTTTTCCAGGGTGACCTTGTAGATATTTCGGACTTTATCCTAAATATTACTATAAAAAAAAAAAAAAATTTTTTTTAAAATTCAGTTCTGAAACTGAAGATGCTGTCTGTTATTCGCCTGTATGGAATTAAGTTATATTAATAATAACCATATTTTTAAGGCCTTATTGGCCTTACAATTATCATTAATAACTGACAAACTGAACGAAATTTCAAATAAGTAATTACAAGTGATACTTAACCATGGCAGAAACAAAATAGCCCCGTGGCTATTTCAAAATTTAATCCAATTAAGAGAGTACGATTTGAAATTAAAATAATAGAATATTGAAATAATTAAATTGATCCGTTCTATGTAAATATCACTCAACATATTAACAATTTATTATAACTAGAGTCCTGTTACACCGGTCGAAATTGGACACTAATCATTCAAAACTGAATCTCACTTCTTTTAAAGAGTTCCTTAAAACAGTATACTAAACAAAAGTGTACATATGCGTGTGTATGGTAGTGTGTGTAATATAAGCCATACCTTTTAAATATGTGCGTGTCATTTTTTTTATTAATTTAATGTATTTTTTTATACATAATTTTAAAAAAAATAGATAAACTATAAGTTTGCCAAATTTCAAACTCCTCGGACCGCCCAATTTTCGTAAAAAAGTGTACAAAGTTTTTGCTTCACGTATTAATATATAGATAATACAAAAAAAAAAATTGCATTTTTATTTAACTGAATGCAGTAAAAAATATTCTTCATTCGAAAAATAATCGGAAATAGAAATTTCATAAACAAAATCAACTTTTGAAACGTCCTTAATAAAAGCGACTTCTTTACGCTCTGTACATTCAGAATTTATGTTACAGATGACATCATAATTATCCATAGTACCAAAAACTAAGAGATGATTCAGGACACTGTATGAAATAGTTGTACTTAAATCCAGTTCTGACCTTAAACCTGATGCAAATAAATCTATGTTAATAATTGTTATTTTCTCTCTGTATAAATTATATAATGCGAACAATGTTTCGTAAACTATTTTAAGGGTTTTGTTTTGTATTATTTTATGTATTTGAAAGAGAGACTAGACTTTATAATACTATATGGTAGATGGTTTTAGTTACAGCTATCAGCAATATAGACCAGGATCTGGATGGATTGAGGGTGTAAAATTGAGCACCGCATTGTTTCACTCGTGTTGAGAATATGTTGTTGTCATTTTTTTAAGTAGTTCAATTTTTTCGAAAAATGCTTTTCAATAAATTTTTTTGCAATAAACGATTTAAGATTGAAAATATCGAAACTAGATCATTTTTAAATATCGTTTACCCGGATTCTACAGCAAATTCTCTTATTCTTTGTTGAATTTTTTACGAGTTGTATTTTTATGCAATATTTTTTTCTTTCTTATACAATTTTGGGTTTTTGGTAATTGTTTTTCGAGTTGAAATCGCTTATAGCATAAAAAAAACGAGTTTTTCATAAAAAGCTCAAAAGTGTTTATTTAAACCCATTTCGAGAATTTTACATTAACAGATAATATTCTAAAGAATTTTCAAAATTGTCAAAACTGTTTTGGATAAAAATAATTACTTTTCTTTTTTTTTTTGTCGAAAAATTTTTCGTTTTCGTGCTATAAAATAAACGATTTAAATCCGAAAAACATCATCAAAAAAGCTTATTTAAAAATCTTCCAAAAAAAGAAAACTAAACAATTTGGCGTAGAATCTGAATAAAGTATATTAAATCGCTCTTTGCACGAAAACGGAAATTTTTTAAGATATTCCAAGAATTTAAAAAAGGAGAGCAGGTTCCTAAAAAATATTTTGACCTAAAATTGGTTATGGCAACGTAACTCCGTAACGCAACGTTGACCCGTAACAATAACCTTTGTGTGGACAAGAACGCTAAACACCGTTGTGTAACAAAAGTTGATACTGGACGTTGTTCCATTGTGTCCTATTAATTATTGGTAAATTTGAATCTCAAAATCGCATCAAAAGGTGGAGTTACGGATAATAACGCATTATTTGCCAAGACAAAACGTAAACATTATTAATTTTTATTTTGTATTTCGATGTGGAGTAGAACGAACAAAATACAATACAATTTATTGAAAATTTATCAACATAAACAAATAGTTTAGGTGAAGGTACTCTTCTTGGTAAACAGATAGAACGCTATAGAAAACCTAACAACATCGTAACACGTAACAGTACAAATTTTGCGATACTGTGTTACGTTACGAACGAATATTACACATGTGGACGCTGCTTATTGTATTCTTATCATAATTCCATTGACATAATGCAATGCTCTATTTTTACACATTCAAGTCCTTCCAGATTCTGGTCTAATCGCAGTAGCAGGCACTAAATAATAATAGTTGATGAATATATTAGAAAATGTTTTTGTTGTAGTAACATCGTGAAATTTTGTGTGTTATCAAGAAAATTTTATTATTTTATACTAAAAAGGTCATATATTTAAAAGTGTATTATTATTATAATATTACAGTATTGGTATTACATGTGGGCTGCTCTCCTTTATGTTTGTGGGAATTTTAATCTTAAATCTTTTTGTTTGGGTCCGACCAATATTTATATAGCTTTTTTTACTGTGTTTATGTATGTATTAGGTACGTAAATAAAACAAATTTTACTTCATTACATATAACATACATTCGTTTATTCCTAAATTTATAAAAAAAATAAGTACGTTTGAATATCGTAAAATACTTGTATGCATCTGTTTATTGTTATACTCGACAAATATAATATGCCAGAATATATTAATTTTAATCTAAAGTTTGTAACGCTAGGAAATATTGACCGCACAAACAAAATTTTGGTATAGGTGTTCATAGAAATAGAAGCACCGTATTAGTCCTTTTCCGACTGTCCGTCCGTCATCACGATAACAGAAAAACAAAAAATGATACATTTTGGTGACGTATTCTAAACATAAAGTGAGTTTAAGATCGTGAATGAGCAAAATCGGTCCATTGTATCCAATGGATCCTTGACCCAGAAAATAAAAAATCTTTATTTTTTGAAACAAACAAGTTTTTTTTTGGAACATTTTTTCGTAAAATGTTTGATTTCTCCACAATTTTAGCTCAAATTTGACTAATAAACCCATATAGGTAATAACAATACATATTATTATACAAGTATACATATATAACTGTATAGCCTGGATATTTATAGTATTTTATAAATGCTAATCGAGTATCTAAACAATTAAGTTTTTTTGTTGGTGTCTTCACTTGTTCTATCAAAAATTGATCTTAATTACTAGTTCAAAAATGAATACTATTTGTTTTTGTTTTTTTTTGTCAAAAATTGGATTTTGTTAGCTTTTGCCAATTTGGAGAGTTCCTATACTATAAAATCTGCTCTTTTAGTAAAATTGTTCAAGTAAAATATATTCTGTTCTCCTGTAATAAAACCGAATGAGAATAATACACAATTAAGTTACAAAACTGGTTCAAGCTACATATTCTCCTAATACGGTTTTAAGTTAAAAAATTAAAAAAAAAAAAAAAATGAAATTTAGCGCGATAATTAATGAAAGTATGTATGTAAAAAAAATCGATATAATAATAATTTTCCAATTCATGATGTAATCATTAATTAATGAGCCTTGGGGTAATTATAGTAGTTAGTAATTCCATGAATTTCTCAAAATTATTAAGCAAATCACAAATACACAGAAATATTTTTTGCGTAATTCATTTTTTTTTAATACTTTTCGGTACAAATTATCCAAAAAGAAAGTTCAATCTAAGGGTCGACTTTTTTGATTTTGGTTTCTGATATTCCCAGTTTATTATGGACAAATTTATGTACCTTCAATATTTATATTTTATAAATAAATTTGTTTCAATAATAAAAATTGATGTAAAATTTAAAATATACTACTGACCTCACTATATCGTTGAAAAGTTTATAGGTTTGCAATGAAAAATTCTAATAACTACATGAATTTGAATGTTTTTCTTTAAATTTATTTTCTGATCATCAAACATCGAAAATATGAAATAATAAATTTCATCTATCAATAAAATTTGAAAAATGTATGCTGGCATATATGTCAATTATTTTGCATAACAATTTTAACAAGAATCTTATACGCTAATGCAGTTTTTACAAGATGTTTCAAAAAATTCTACTTATAATAAATATATGCACAGAAAATTTATGATTTAATAAAACTCGTCGAATGTCACGCAATATAATAATCAAGCATTTTTAATGAAAATCTTTATAGTTTTCAACAATGTCTTAAGGACTGAATACAATTTTAGAATACATTATATTGCATTTCTTAGATATCTTTAAAAACGTGATGTATCGTTAAAATTGGTAAAAAATACAAAAAATATGTTTTGCGGCTTTTTACTTTCTTAGGATAGTTGTCATCCGAAAAAAGTTAAAACAGCACTTTACGGTTGGATGTGTTTTTAGGATATCACTTGTAATTATCCCGAAATATTAACCTTCGATATAACTACACACGATATCTTAAAACTACGAGTCAAATATTTTAATGGATGTTAGTTTTGAAATATTCTGGTCAAACTACCCTCATAAACATAATTTTATTGAAATCGGTGACAGAAACATCCTTTTAACGATTCATTCCGTAATTTTTGATATATTTCCTGCAGTCCGATCAATAGGAGGTCAAATTTTCAAACGGTATCTCGAAAACTAGCCATTAAATCGTATTTTTTAGGTCTTAATTACCTTCGGAGTGCTGAAAACAACAATGTTTTTTCGATTTTTTGTGCCTGCCAAGTCTCATTAAATTTTGATAAATATTTTTTCAGAAATTTTCTCGGAAGTTTTAAATTTTAAATGGAGTCGCCTTACAACGATCTCGCTAACTTTAATGAAAACAGTATAATATGCACGTGTCTTTAAACAAAACAGTATATTACACAAAAGAGTATATATGCGTGTGTATTGTAGTGTGTGTAATATAAGTTACACCTCGTATATATGTATGTGTCATAATGTGTGTAATGTATTTTTTATTGATTTAATGTATATTTATGCAAAATAAAAAAATAAAATATTAACATTCTCTAGGCCTTCTATATTTGTGTCAAATTTCATACTCCTCCGTTCGCTCAATTTTCGTAAAAAGGAGTACAAAGTTTTTGCTTCACGTATTAATATAATACATTAAATTTTTTGTTACTAAATAATAAAAATTGTTTATTTGGTATACGAGTTGCAAATTTCGGTCATCTTTAGTTTAAATACCTTTATAAATTTAAAATTCAAGGGGGATGTGTGTTTGATAGAGACCACTACAGCCTCTATTACTTAAGTTATTCTGTAATGTATTATACATTATATTTTTTTCAATTTTCGCGCATAAATAACTCAAAAAATAATTATCCAAACGTTATGAAATTTGATATGCACAATTTTGACATGAAAACGGAGGGAATGACGACAATTTTTTCCAGAAAAAATAATTAAAAAATTTTTAATTAAATAAAAGTTTTATTATATAATTAGAAATATTTTTTAGCAAAAAACTCTTCGACATGCCCTCCCCTCCATTTTCATGTCAAAATTTTACATAAATTTTTTCATTACATTTGGAGAAATATTTTTTGAGTTTATGCACCAAAATTTAAAAAAATACAATGTATATTACTTTACAGATTCCCTTTATGAATAGATCCTATAAAAGTCTCAAGCAAAATTATATACCCACGTAAAAATCATATGAATTTAAACATCTGTAAAAAAAAATAGTTTAAAACTACGCTTATAAAATTTCAACATTACCGAACAAATATTTCATTTCAAATATATTGATAAGATTTAATTACGATTCGTAATACAAAACAATTTTTGTGAGAATAATGAAAACATTATAATATTTACAGTATTAAATAACTGATATCAACGGGGTATCCATGGTAACAACAGAATATTGATACTTTAATCTCTAAATTATCCCCGACCACAAGCAAATCATTTTTTGTATTATGTTCATTATTATTTATTTATTTATTTTCTGTTTTTTAACAATTTTTTAATACATACAAATAATTCCTTTTGAATCTTATTTATTGATTACGTTGAAAAAATACACACAGAAAAATATAAGAGTGGATAATTGAATAGAATTTAGTAACAATAAATAAGGGGCAAAAAAAGTAAGAATTTTTTTTTTAAAAAGATTTTTATTTATAATTTTTTTTTCTTATAGTTTTTATTACTTCCGAGTTATAGCTACGATATCGGAAGTATTATGTTCGTGATATTTTTTTTTTGCACTGATTTAAAAAAAATTTTTTATGCAGATTTTTTGAAACTTTCTGAGTTTTTTTCGTTTCCTTTTCGCCGGTCTGTCGGTCTGTGATACTAATTTACACGAACGTGCGTAACTCCAAAACTACTTGACCAATATTTATAAATTTTTTATGTTCTAATTTGGTATACCTACTATATGGTTCCGCAAATGGAAGAGGGTGAGTTTTTATGGGGAAAACACGGTTTATTTCAATTATCGGCAAAACTGCAAGCCCTATGGAAAAAAGTTGAATGGGTAAAGTTGTAGGTAATAAATAGATCTACAACTTTTGTATTAACACTTTTTTCACATAATCTCAAAATCTTTTGACTGAATATAAGGGTGGTTTTTCCATATTTATTCAAAATAAGGCGAAAAAATATATATTTTAAATCAAAAAAATTGTATTTGGAACATAAAAATGTAAGATTTCGTAGAAATAAAAACCAAAAAATTGTTTATTTCAATATTTACTGGCTATTTCAATATATTTGGTTATTTCAATAAATTTTGAAGTTGTGTGTAAATGCTAGAAAGTCGAAGACCTTTTTATTACCTACTGCTTTGCGATCTTTCTTTTCTCCATAGGACTTGTAGTCGGAAATCGAGATAAACCGTGTTTTACCCTTAAAAACTCACCCCTGCCACTTCTCGACCTCATATCGCACGTAAAATATTTTCCATTTCATTTTTTTTTTATTCTTTTCCATTTCCAATGGGTTTCATCCTTTAATTATTAAATAATAATTAATTTCACAAATTATCGACCCTGGTCTAATAGCTTTTTAAATAAAAATATATTCATACATAATCAGGAAGTTCTGTGTCCATTATTGCCAATGTATTTTTTCTTTTAGTTTTTATGTTTTCTGTTTTTGAATACATTATGAGATGCTTTGAAGTGAATATTTCCTGGGTGGTGTTTATGTGTTTTTTTTCCGTTGTTGATCGAATTTATTATATAGGTAAGAGAGTCTGCGTATTGATTATTCTTTATTTTTTTTGTATGTTACTTATTATCCATTATACGTCGTGTAGGTATAATTTATTTTAAATAAACCTCGTATTTTTAGTATATTTATGCTTTGGTGTAGCTCGCATATTCATATCATACACACATAATATTTTCGTAAAACAATGGTACAACATAAAACTAAAGCCAACCAGTAGTGCCATTTAAGAAGCTTTTAAACAGTTGTAGAGCTTTATCTAAAATTATAAAATAAATAATGCTTTAAGGACGTTCCCAAAGTTGATATTAAAAATACATTTTACTTATGAAATTTCTAATATAGATTATGTTTTGTATGACAAAATTTTTAATATTACTAATTTAATTATTATCATTATTTAATTTTAATTTACCAAATGATACTTAAGTACTCAGGTATAGTCAGTAAAAAAAGAACGAAATTGCCTTAAGAACTAATTCAATTAATAAATTTCGATGTTTTGCCCCAATTTCCTAGATTAAATTATTTTATATTTTATAAATACGTATTTCGACTACAAAGTAGTCATCATCAGAATTTTACGTAAGCGTGGAAGATTCAGGTTTTTGTGTTTTTTGATTCCATTAGTGTACTTCAATCAGAACTGTAATTTAAGTAGAAAAATTTATACATGCCACTTCGAAAATGGCCATTACAACTCTTTCAAATTCTAAATTAGTTTAATTTTTTGCTTAAGAACAAAATTTATAGTTTTGATACGTTTTAAAACATTCTAAAATTTCTTTAATAAACTTGGCTTATCGAGACTTATCAAACATAACAGTGCAGTTAAATTTGACATCAAAATTTCTATAAACTTACTTGGACCTTGAATTTAAGTATACGAAATCAATTGCATCTTAGTTTATAATACTTGATGCGTAATAAAATATAATACACACTATACGTAGTACATAATGTATTCGTTGATCATGAAGCAACAAGAACTGGTCGGTTATTTTATAAATGTTATTTTCGTTTTCATTTTATACATTTACTAGCTGATACTCGCCAGTTTGCTGCGTTATTATTTATACTAATTAGAAAAGGTAATATTAGACTAATAAGAAAAGGTATTGGGAAAAGATAAAATACAAAAAAATATTCCTTAAAAAAACATTGAATTCAAAAATTTTTTTGTTATTTTGTAAATATCATTATCTAAGGATCAAAATCAACAATATCAGAATAGCTGTAATCTCAACAAATTTTGTTTGGTATACTACTGAACAGCATTAAGCAGATCGCGTTAACAAAGCATTTGAAGAGGAAGAGTTAGAGGATAATGCTCATCACAATAAAATTTGTCACATAACAAGTGATTGTACACGAAATATTTTTGAAAACTGTGTTTCTATGGGTTACTTTGTGAAATAATGACGGAAAAAGAATTATTAACCCATTTTCTGCCAGCAACAATATCTGGTTGCAATAATTTAAATTAATAGATTAGTTACAAATGGTTATTTGATTTATAAATTTTTAGTTTACTTGTATGCGTTATATTAAAATACATAAGTATGCATTGTATACGAGCCAAATTTGAGCTATACAGAAACAAACAACTTTAAAACATATCGTTCAGTCCAAAATCATTAAAAAAAAAATGGGTGGAGCGATAGAAGAGCACGCATGCAACAAGACACAATTGTCGCACATTTACGAGTAAAAAGCGTTAGTTGTCTCTTTAATCAAGGAATTAGAGTAAAAAGGTTTGTACTAAAAAAAATTAATAAAACTAACGGAAGTATCAAATATGTAAGACCAAGCCAATATAAGCAAAACCAAGACTGCCCCGGTCTTGGTATTGCTTTGCTCATCACTAATAAGAAGTATAACAAAAAATAGTGCGTGGAGCCTTCCGCTCAGAAGAAGTGAAACTGATTTTTAGTGAACTCGTATTTCTTCTTTAAGACAAACTTTATTAACATTGCTTACAATTCACAATTGATCGCATCTTTTAATTATTTAGAATGGGATTACGATAACTAAAGTAACATACCCTCTCCATCGTAGCGTTAAACGTTTAACGCAACCTTATTGGAAGACGCATTCGAAGTTTCACTTCAAAAGTAATTTGATTGTAATCTATCTTGAGATTTTCTCTTGCATGATACGCGAGCAACGAAAACTTTTATCATTTTATTTATAAAGATTATATGTAGGTCGCGTATCTATGTGTAAGAAGGCTTTTCAAAAAAATTTGTATGCTTTTTTTAATGGATGTTTTTGATATGTTTTTTGACAAGACTAAATCTACGAATATATCTAACATATAGAGAGATAGACGTTTTCATTTTTCTATCGACTTCGAATAATCTGTTTTTTTTTTCGCCTAATGCGTTATTTATTTATAAGAAATTTTCTAAAATGTTTTTTTTTTCTCTTTTTTTGCAGATAATTTTCTTCGAAAGCAACGGAACAAATAAAAGGTATGTGATATATTCCATTTAATACAAAATATTTTCGTGAAAAAGCAATGTATACAATTCTTAGAATTACTTTGATAACTTTTAATATTAAAAAGGTAACAAAATCTACAGAGTTATTTGAATCTTATTATCGTTAATAGAAATTCTGTCCCGAATGATATCAAATATATTTTTTCCATGAAGCACTAATCTAAATTAGTACTTGCTTTTTGATTTCTAGAATTAGGTTGTTTTGTAGAAATGGAGATTTTTCAAAAGAAGTGATACGATAATACTATAAATTTGAACCCTCAACGTTGAATTTAAGAATTTTTCTAAATTTGTCTTTTATGATTTTTGTTTTTACTTACACCAAATTTTGGAATTCTTATAATTTAGAATTATTATAATGATTAAATATGTTTTTTTTTTGGTCTTATTTGATTATTTAGCACTTTCGTTAATTTATTTTAAATATAGGTCATTTTAAGCGATCTCTAATTAAATTTATCTTGTTTTATTACTAGTGACTTTTGTTACTAACTCGTAGCAAAACTTCTTTACAAAAGGCATCATACAAACTGTTTATACTCTAGCTTACTTATTTCGGTTGAACCGAAAGATATATCTCTCATAGTGCACACACACAAAGACTTCCAGGAGTCAAGGAAAACCTGGAAAATTAAGAGAATTTGAATTTTATGTAAAAAGTCATGGGATAGTCAAGGATAAATTCATTTTTGTATGACAGTTACGTCAAAAAGTTGGCTGTATACCATGTTCGAGCAATGTGAGTAACCTACTAAGTAGTCTTTCGAAAGCTAATTGACGTCAAAGATCATCATCCTTTGTCTGGTAGCATATGTTAAATACTGTTTGGCTTGAATATGAATATTAGTAAATGATCGAAGGAACGGAGGGGGGGGGGTCTATGATATAACTAGACTTCCTTGTCTGTATCTATCTTTCCATCTGTCAACCTTTGTTCCGATGCTATTTTCGAATGCTTTATTCGATTTTGATGAAATTCGATAGATACACAGTAAATTTACTATATAGTTTTTGAATAATTTTTATTTTCTCCTACAAAAAACTAAGAATATCCAATTTCTTTTAAAGAAAGTGAAAATATTTAAATTATAGACCGATTTTTAATACGGGACCATACGATATGCCTCTTTTGGCACATAAGTTATACAAGCTAGTATTACTATATTTATTAATTATTTACATGCTCTATTCATAAAGACAATCTATAATGTAATATACATTGTATTTTTTAAATACAATTGATAAAATTATCAAAATGTACTGAAATTTCTAATACACAACCTAGCCATGAAAAAGAAAGACAGATCGAACAGTTTTTCACGAAAAAAACATTTCTAAATATAAACTAGAATTTTGAATTTTACTTTAAAATCCTTTTTTCGGGGAAAACTCTGTTTTCATGTCAAGATTGTTCGTACAAAATTGCATAAAATTTGAATAATTATTTTCAAAGTTATTTATGCGGAAAAAATATATTAAAGATTTTATTTATAAATCGAGCCTGTAGAATATATGCCCCCTTAAACAGATATTTTTAAAAACAAAACTGATTCAAGTAGAAAGACACGAACATTTTATCGACTAAAAATAATATTATCTATTAATATTGTAAACGATTTAATTTATAAACAAGGATATTAAAGTTTTATTAGTTTTAGCATATTTTTTATGGGAAAATTTCTATTTTAAAACTTTACATGTGTACACGACAATATATACATATATACCTATATAGTCTATATAGTCTATAATAATATTTTTTATAATTAAAATAATGACAATACAATTTTTCCATACGAAACTGTATTATTTAATATTAATTATTTTATTGAAAGGATTATAGAAGATTTCTTGTTTTAACATCGAAAAACGAAATGCAAAATATAAAATCGTATGTTACATATAAAAAAATTGATAGCGTGTGTGTTTGTTTGTATGATAATGTGACTTTGAAATCAAATTTGCAGTCATATTTGAACGATACAAAATAAATAGCATCAAACATAAAATTTAAAACAGCGTATTACTTCTGGCATTGTGAAAACTGGTACGGTTTTGTGCGTAAAACAAATGTCATTCAATGTACCTAAATAAGCCAAAAAATCTAAACAATCACATTATTTACTATAAGCGCAGTTTTCAATTATTCGATTAACTGATTGATTTTTTGTTTGTTTTGGATTTTAAATAATATCTGAGAAATTATGCCAAATAACCCTATAAACAAGTTTTGTAGTATATATCAGAGTATATTAGATTTTGTCTAAGGTTTGTAACTCTAGCGAATATTGACCGCAATTTTTAGTTTAGGTATTAAGCACCGAATTAGTCTTTTCTCGTTTGTCTGTCCATCTGTCTGTCATCAAGATAATCAACAACGAAAATAAGTAGCGAGTTGAAATTTTGATGGGGTATTCTGTGTCTAAAAAGTGATTTAATTTCGAGAATGAGCAAAGTCGGTATATTGGGTCCAATGGATCTATGACCCATCTTTTAATCCATAAAATATTTGATTGAAACATGTGTTCGTTAAATAATTGGATTTGCTTCAATTTTAGCTAATAAACATATGTATGATTACAAAACGTATTATTACTATATATGTATTTATAACTGTATAAAGTGCATATTTAGAGTATTTTATATTAAAAATAATTTACTAGATACTCTTAAATGTATCTCGAAATTAACTCTGTTAGTTATTATCTTCAGGCTTTTGCTTTTTTTACAAAAATTTATATATGGTAGTTATTTAATTATTATTCTACGTCGAAAAATTATCATTCAAATGTAATAAACCTTAAGAAATTTGATGAAAATCATCTAAATTTCAATACAAGTGAAAAGTGTTAGGCTTAGTGTAGAAAATATTTCAATGGTAGTATAAATAAATAAAAAAATTGAGATCTGACCATTGAAATCCAAATTCAATACGACGATGTGTTTTATGTGTGAATGCTTGTCTGTCTGTCTGTCTGTCTGTATGTTGCGCGTGTGTATGAATAGATACATATATTGTAATTACAATGCAGTGAAATTATAATTATTATTGTTATTGAAAATTAATATGAAATTATTATTTTAATGGTTGGCCAACCACAAATATATTCTATAATGTATTTTGTTTACCGAACAGTTAATTTTTTTTATGTTCCCACTGAATAAAATCCGTATATTTTGATTCACATACTTTGATTTTCGTCATATTTTGAAAGTTTTTTTACCGTTTAGTACAAAACTTAAGAACCGATTTTAATTTTGCGAACGTCATTTTATAGACTTTCTTTTTTTATAGATTTAACAGCTTAAGAAGATAATTGAAAAAAATTCAAAAAAATCTTTTTCATAACTTTAACCGGCCGTCATTTTATTATTTCCGAAAATCAAGCCAGGATTTTTTTGTATATCATGTTTTGACTGTGTACTCATCCAAATTTTGATGGAAATTTTTAATTTGTTTTGTGTTGGTGGAAAAAACCAAAAATAAATAAAAAAATAAAAGCTTTTTCAAAGTTTCATTTCGATGTCAAGTCATGTTGACAAGTAGTAATGAAATTCTTAAAGAAAAAGTAGTTACAGCAAACGATTTTAAAATTTATGAATGTAAGATTAAAAAACGTATTTGTTATGTATGTTGTAATAGGCAACTAGGCTTTCTTTCTATTCCTAGAGTTCATAGACCCCCTGCTTTTGAATAAAGCTTACCATACAAAACTTGACATGTGAATGTCATTTCATTTTGTTGTCCAGTCTATCACAACACATCTCTCATTTTACATCAGCATTTGTGTATTCTACATTTTTCGAATCGGGTTTTTCGAATACCATGCGTCTGTAGAAAACTAATGGTAAATACATGCGTCCGTATAATATGTATGTTTTCGTTGTGCCCTTGTTATGATTATATCTAAATAATAAAATGTTGATATAAACACATTAGACTAGAACCTGGATGGACTTGAGTGTGTTAAAATTGAAATAACATTTTTAAGAACCGACCTGCTTTTTAGATGGACTCTAAAACTTGGAGCTATTTTAATGATTATTTTATGTAAATTGAGCAAATATAAAGACTGTTGAAATTTTTTCTAAACACGTTTCGTGTTCATGTTACAAGCAATTTAAGTTCGAAAAAAAATCACCAAAAAACCCAATTCTATGAGGATATTGCATGAAAATATAACTTAAAAACAAGTACGTCCCAAAAAAAAAAAAAAATTAAAAAATTTGTAGTAGTATCCCCATAAACACTATCTAAATATTTAAGGTATGCTTTAAAAAACATACATTGACAGTATGCGATGCTTCATTTTGGCACACTCAAGTCCATCCAGATCCTGGTCTACATACCTTTTTTCAAGTTAAACCCTTTTTTATTTCTTCCATCAGACATTTTTTTATCTTTCTTTTTAAAAACACATTTCATGTCTTCTACAGCTCAGGTTTATTGTGGAGAAGAGTTGTTTGTTATCTAACTAGACGAAACATACATAATATTTTAGAAATTTTCTTTTTAAAAGATTTCTTCATCTTTGCTTATTTTTACAATTGTATTTTCTGAAATGAAAATGTAGCTATTGGAGTTATACCAAAAATGAAAATGAGTACAAATTTCGTCAAATGTCTTATCATTTTATAAGTTCAAAAAGTAAAGGTTTTTTAAAGCTCGACATCTCATAGGCGAACGATGAGATGTTTCTTGTTGAAAACTCTTTCAACAATTTCACTTTATTTTTAAGTTTTCTCGTCTGTTTTCTTTTCTGTGCTAGATCCGAAAATAATATAAAAAAATTAAGATAGAAACTAAATATTTATTTAATCGACCTATTGTTGAGATTCAAATTAAACTATTTTTAATCATTAGCATTTATAAAATATTCTTAATATCCAGTGTATGCCGTTATATTTACATATATAATAATAAGTATTTTAATTATATGCGTTTTTCTATCTAAATTTAAGATCAAATTGTGGCGAATTCAAACTTTTTACGAAAAAGGGTTTTGTTAAAAAAAAAAAAAAAGATTATTTAACTATTTATGTTTTTCTTCTCTTGGACCGACCCAATGAAAGATTTTGATCATTTACAAACTTAAATTTAGTTTTTGAATTTAGAGTACGCCACCAAATTCTTTCGCTGCGACTTTTCGATCTATATATGTTGAATATAAAAAGCGGTATCATCCACTAATTTTCCATATTTTAATACTAACAACTAAGTAGTGGATTTTTCACAATTTGAATTTTATTAGGTTAGGAATTAAATTAATAACTGAAAATTCATAAAGAATAAAAATGGTTAGAAATACTTATAAATATTCACATTGATCGACTTAATTATGGTAATTAAAAATTGTAACCTTATTAATTCCGGCTTTTTCTATTTTAATTATTAGCTCGTTTTCATTTGTAAATAAAATGAATGATATTTTGTGAGAGAGAAATTTGGGTAATAACAAAACACTAACAGTTTTCAGTGCCTACAAATCCATATTTAAATTTATTTATTTATTTTTTTCATATATTATTTTTGCTAGCCTGTGTTTTACTAAAATAATTATTAATTTCCTATAGAACTTAATGTGATGTAAGCTGCTTCAATGGATCAGGTCTATATGCATTAAAAATTAAAAACTCTTATATACTTTTAAAATTCATATTTCATTAAAAATCTTTGATAACTTATTTCCAGTATTATCACACTGTATAAAAAAAGATATAACAATTAATAGTACAAACTATAAATGCATATGGGGTTATTTAAAATAAAAACTAAACTAATCGATGAATTAATAAAATACCTGCTGTCAAAATTATTGTACGAATGGAATTCTCATTAAATTTATATAAATTTTCATCCAATATTCCTATTAATTCCTCACGTATTATATAATCGACTTGTCTCCAAGACCGGCGCCGGCAATGAATATTTTAAAATAATAATGCCGGTGTCGGCAAAATTTATATTCAAATATAATTGAAAGCGCAAGTAATTTTATTAGTAACCGCCACTTGATACTACTCTCATTTATCTGAAAGAACATAAATTTTACAGATCTACAACGGTTGTGATTTTTAACCTATATTTTATTAAACATTATATTTAAAATTGGACAAAAATGTAACATAATGAAGAATAAGTAAAAAAACTAGTCATTTATTAGAAACAAAAAAACTTTCAATGAATTTTGGATGACTGCTTAAATTTTGTATAAAATCCATAATGATAATTTAACGAAAGTTTTTTTAAGCTATGGCAGTTTTTTTTAAAATTATACATACTAGAGTAATTTTTATTGTTTTCAATATTTATTAAATCTTAAGTAATAATGACTTGTGCCAATGATAAAATTGATTTTAGTATTCTGTGCTATAAATACGAGCACTTTATATTTAATGTTTCTAATATAATAACTTGTTTTGGAAAAACTAAAAGGGTGTTGTAAATAGTTTAAATGAGGCTTCCAAATTCGAACAGATTTTAAAACTGTGACATGACAGGCTTGAAGTATGAATACCTGAATAATGAAATAATACATTATTTCCAATATATTTACTACACAAATATATAAAATTTAAAAATCAAATCTAATTTTTTTTCTTTTGTGTTAAACATTTAACCACAGATAGATAAATATTGAATTTCCAAATAAATGTAATAAAAAATAATATTTTCATCTAAGTCTAATTTCAAATTTCCACTATTTATTATCTAATATAAAAAGTATTTTTGTTATAAATTTACAGTTTTTCTATAAACTTTTCATATAGCTGTTGAATTTTTTGCCAATTTCAAATTCCCCAGATAGATTGCGATTTTCAAAATGATTCATATTTTTTCAGTTTAATCATCAAATATTGTATCAAAAATTATTCATATTATAATGGGCACGGAGCATCAAAATGTTTTCATTCGTTTCTAAAGTTACGAAATACTAGACTATGATATACTCTGTGAATGATTTAACATAGGAAATTTCTCAAAATTTATTAACTAATTTATATGAATAATTATTTATATTTGCAGTTAAAAATATTTACAATACAATTTCTTGAATCATTCTTAGAATTTTCAACCTAATAACTTCAATAAAATGCCATTTTTTTGTAATTATTCAATAATTTTTGTTTGACATTTGCTATACAATCTATATAAAAGCAATTGAACAAATAATAATTATAGAATGTGCATGTTTCAAATTTTAGACACTCGTAGCGCATCAATTGATTACGAAATCCCTTCCACGTACTATGTCATGGTACGGATTGGTTAAAAAACATTCTCTATATTATGGACTTATTTAAACTAGCGCTATCACACCATTGAAATAATTACTACGAATATTGCCAGCTATTAATTAAATGGTCGATATCTGCTAATATATTCGAATATAAATTTTGCCAGCGCCGGCATTAATACTTGAAAATATTCGTTGTTGGCGCTGGTCACGAAGGTAGTTCCATTATATAATAGTAGCAATACACACATTCATATATATATATACACACATACAAACATAATGAATAGATAGTTGTACAAAAAACTTTCATAGTTGGTTGGTACGAGAAACCAATAACATTTATGTAGTTAGTATACAGATTGTGTCCTGAAAGTTTGTGTTATTAATGTAAAACGTGCTTGAAATTTATTTGTAATTTAAATCTTTACTTTAAATGAGATAATTGATTTTTTGGTTGGTATGTCTGGAATAAATCATAAAAATGTGAAACGTATTATTTTTAGAATACCGTACGCGAAAATTATTTTATCTCAACCGTGTATAATTAAAGAGAGAGGAACAGGTAGCTCATTAACATTAATTCTGGAGAAGATACCGTGCGCTATCTGTGCTACACTCCTACTTCAGGATTGAATCCGAAGATTCACCAGAAGATTTATTACTTCCAAATACTTTTTTTAACCAAATTATCTGTCTCACTGGGGATTTTCGGGATATTGCTTGAAATCTAAAATAATATGTGTGTCTACTTTTAGGTTTCCCAGAGTAATTAATTAAAATCGAGGAAAACCGAAAATTTCACTTCTTTTACGATTGGATGATTAGTTTACGAAATACTGCTTCATAAACTTCGTTAAATGTTTAGATTCGCCGCTATTTTTTCTCAAGTTAATAAACACATATATGATTACAATACATTATTAAATATATATGTATTCATAACTGTATGAACTGAATATTTTATGAATGCTGATGATTAAAAAAAATTCGAATACTGAACCATATGTCGAGTATCTAAACTATTAATTCCTTAGGTTGTTATCTTCACTTTTTTATCGAAATTTTAAAAATATAAATGGGTGCTGTTAATTATACAATATAATATATTAAGATGGCAACCGCAACCGCGTTCCTTTTACCTAATGTGTTGGTCCTCTGTAACTAACCTCTTTTAAAACACTAAATTACCCGATGGCACATATTACTTCTAGCTCGAGCGACGAAGCGACGACAGTGTGATCGGCCAACCGCCTTCTTCTTGAAATGGTTGAAGGTATTAATGCTTTTACTTACTTGGCCACTGAGTTAGATATAGTATAGTGACACGGACATTATTTGTAGAACAAATTCAGGTAGACATTTTTGTAACGCGTTATTTCCAATTATATCAAAAGAAGTGAAAAATTACCATTACCAAAACCATGATTACTCAAATCCACAGATATCTCCATTCTCAGATATCTCTCTTTCCATCGATGCAAACAGAAACAAAATCTTAAATTTTTTTGCATTTGATATAGATTTTTAATATCATGTATAATTTTAATATCGTCAATAGAAAACCATTTAAATATATGGGCTAAATATTATTATAGCATCCGTGTATATAAACTAAATAATAAAAGGTAATAAATAGTTTTTAATGAATTGAAGTTTTCTAACTAATAAACCGATTAAAAATATTATTAGTTTCAAACTGTAAAACTATCTATTATTTTACAATTTGTCTAAGGGGTTGATGGTGGACAGGAGTTTACATGTTTCATATATATCGTATTGGAAAATTCAAATAAATTTTGTGAAATATAAATTAGTTTTGGATTTGACTAATTTTATAATATTTTTATTACATTTTCGTGATCGCTTATCAATTTAGTATTTCAAAATTGTGGATCCAACTCAATATGTTTCAAAAGGAATGCAATTGATCGACTTACCTCACAACATTCCGTTTCATTAATACTTAGACTTAATCTAAATTTTAGCCCGTTTGGTATTTTTTATAATAGGATTTTTATTTTGGAATGAGATTACGTTTAATTATTTTACTCTTAAAAGGTGTTTTTCCCGTTCAATAAAAACATGAAAATATTCGTTTCAGTCTCATATACATTATATATCAATATGGGTATTTTAATATAGTGAGGAGAAATAGTCTAGAGGAAATGATTTTGGAATGGACGTTCGCGGTTCGATTTCCAATCACGACTATTTTTTTACAGTTATCAATAAATAAATTTATTATATATTATTATCCATGATTAGTTAAAAATTTATTTCGTCGTGACCGAGAATCAAAACCCCGAACGCACATTCCGATCACAGTACTATTAACAAACCATATTAGTATATAAAGCTGAAACAAAATTTTCGAACGTCATTTTCTTCGAAACAATTGAGCGTTGCATGTAATTATTGAAAAGATGGATATTATAATTATATGCAATCTCATCGCAAAATAAAAATCCCAAGATCGTGCCCTCCCCTTGTAAGCTATTTTTCAAATGTATAATATTAAGCATAAATTTTAACTAATAAAAAGTTCATTTACATTAAGCGTACCTTCAATTTTAAGCCATCACATCGTTTATATTTCTAAAACGTAACTCAGATGCATTTTTTTCACATTTCGCTCAAATTAGACCGAGTGATCAAATGTCTCGGTAGCTAGGTACACAAATTTCATATAAAATGTTTTGAGTAGCAAGACTATTATTTACTATCTACTGTGATATAAAATTACGTTTATTTGGATTTTGGCCATTCTTCCGGGATATTCGCTTATTCTACGTATATCATGCCAAATGATTCACAACGAAACTCAAAAACATTGAATAATCGGGAAATTAACTTTGTATAAAAATTCATGAATTAGTCAGGATAGGTAAGGGAAAAATTTAAACATAGTATTATCGAAATTGTACCAAATAATATTTCGCAATTTTTACCAATATTATGGGTTTTTAAGAAAGTCAAGAATATCGGGAAAACAAATTTGGTTATAGAAAACTATAACACTCCATTTATAAGGTAATTTAGACTCAAAAATTACGAAAATTAAATATTCGTCTGCATTCGATCCATTTGCATTACATCTTTCTAATCATTTAGTTAGCTTAGGGCGCTGCAATTTTTCAAAAGTCTTGCATTGGCATATCAAATGCTCGATCAGTTCATCTTCTCCAATGCATTATCCACAGATATATTCATTATTGATCCACCATCTTTTGGTACATGTTGTAGCAAATGTTTCTGTGATAGATCTTAAGATCAATTGATTTTAGAGATTCTATATAGTTTTTTTGGATTTACCAATTCGATAAAATTTCTAGCCATGATACAATCATATTTATGTTTTTTTCATGCTTTTCGTTTTGTTTATTGGTTAGATATTTTATCCATTTGATCTTTGATATCGGTTAATCCTTAATCTTCGCCTGGTATGTTTTTCCCGAAAGCTTTGTCAATTTGGTTGCCAACATGTTGTCTATCATATGACTAAAAAATTTTATCGTAATACATTTAATTTATTTGTCTTCTCTTCAAACTGCGAGACATAATCTTTGAAAAAGTGTTTTTTTGAAAATAAATAAACACGAGACGATTCATAATTCAATTTAATTGCTTTCAAAAGATTAAAAACATACGTTGCTATAAAAAAAATGGTGTAAATAACAAAGATCCATTGTTATGCGCATAGACGGAAATACTTTTGTTTTTATATTTTTTATTGTTTGTATTAGGTATATTACAAGCATTTTAAATACATGTCCGGAATAACATTTATAGTCTACAGTACATAGCCGCTTTTTTTAATGTTATAATTAACTTCGTTACGATTAGTGCAACAAATTTTTCCTCGGCGAAATTTTGAAAAAATCGTTTTCTATTTCGGAGACCGTAAATTTTTCGATTGCGACATATGGCTCCGTAGCAATGTTTGAACTATTTTTAATTATTTGCATTCATAAAATATTCTAAATATGCAGTCCATACAGTTATGAATACCTTTATAAAAATAGTATGTATTGAAAGAATATATATAATATGATTGAAAGCATATCTCTGTAGCTAATCAAAAGAATTAACGAACAAAAATTGTTTGTTTTCAAAAAAATAAATAAGTTTTTTTTTCTTTGAATTTTCCGATTTTTCATCGGATCAGTAATTTAATCGTGATTAGGTAACACACAGGCAGAGTTACTTTTGAATTTATAATATTAGTAATGATATGTCGAGTATAAAAATCAGGCAGGCGTTGTACTGTAGCCTAATATTGTTTTCATTTGTTTTAAAGTAATGTAGAAATGTACACCTGTGTGTGTGTGCGTTACGTGTCTGTTTGTTTGGTATATTTATTTGTTTGTTTATTCAAAAGGAAATTTGATTTATCTGTATCAATTGTTGTATACGATCAGAAATAAATAAATAATATTCGAATGCAATTTGTGTCCAAAATACTACATACATTGTTTGATGTTTATAATAATAATTTTACGAAAATTTATTATCAATCTCATTTGACAATATATTGATTGATAAATGACATCACGTTATGTGATTGATCACGTAAAATATTATTAAATATTATATTGTACATATTTTGTGTTCGATTTAGAAAGCACTTCATTTTAAATAGTAAAAGATAAAAAAAAAGGACAATATTTACTATAAAAATTGTTGTAAAATTTTCCTGATTTTTACACTGGTCTACAAAAGTTTTATGTCAAGAGCTAATAGTAGAAACATATCATGTATTCAATTTAATTCTTTATTCATTCGTTTTTTTAAACATAATTTTACAGAATAAATCAAAATATTATGATGAGGCATATGAATGGAAGGGGAGGGTATACAGTTATGGCTGACTTTATAAGGAACTACCCCTGTATTCATTTTGTACAAACCAAATTGAAAACCATAAAAAACCACTGTTAAGGATAGCCGGTACCCGATACTAATGATCAAGTGCCTCCCGAAGGAATCACGAGAAAGTGATTCGGTTCAGGACGTGGAATACACTGAATAGTTAGGTGAAGTACATAAAAGATTTAAATAAAAGCTGTAAAATTACAGATGTCAAAAAAGTTAAGTTCCGCAGTTGAATCGTTACAACATTAAAAACCAAAGAAAAATGCATTTATCAATCAAAATGAAATAAACATAATTAAAATTTAAATAGACAATTTACTATCGATTCAACTGAGTCTATTCTACGAAGCACATTGTAAGTCACTCAGCAAACAAAGTGTACTTTTCTATAATTAACTTTGAAGAAATAGAAAATCGTGTCCAAGACTCACAGCAAAAGTTCTGCTGATGAGTATGGACAAATATTGAATAAATTTATTTTTAATGCAGTCACAAATCTAGATCTATCCCTCTCTATTATACAACTTATTGCTTTACATATTAAAATTTGATAAAAAATTGTCGCGAATCCACCTGGATGTTCTATCCAGTCTATTTGCTTTTGTTTTTATTGAAAAGTATTTGTGTCTACATTATGAATCAAGTATTGAATTACATCTATCCTTTACCTTTCCCAAGTTATACTCAAACGCGATGTTGTGATACTTTTGTATCCCAATATCTCCAGATCTAAGAACACTCAGTGATTCAAGACCTATCATTTGAGCTATTAAACACTGAAATTGGATGAGTTGGGGATTATTGAGAGCAGTAAACATACGCATCACCTTTTTTGAGTTATTTGAATGCTTATTGTATCAGGTCTCTTTGGAAAATGTTTTCAAAATAATTTAATTGAGTTATTGATTATAGTAATATTGGATGTATATTTGCTTTTGTATTTCTACGGCAGTGGAGCGCTGAGTATTAGCAAAAATCATTTATTATTGTACTTCTAATAAATATAGCAACCTTCTCCTCTACGAAGAACAGCGGGAAATTTCCTTTTTAAAAGCTATTAATAAAAAATCGCAAAAACAAGGTATCTTCGTTTGTTTGATTGATACTGAAAATTTTATTTGATTGAAATGTAGAAAATTTGTTCATCTCATATCCAAAATAAAACTCATTCGTTGTGTTTCAGTATTTATATTCTCACAAACATAAAAAAACTTTCAAGATATTAAAATAATATTATCAAAGGAAAAATATAACCATTTAATGGCCAATTTTTCGTCTAATTGCTTAATATAACGAGTCATTATTACGAAAGTCTTTCAATATATACATTCATACAACACAATGTTATCGTTGTGATCATTTCAAAAAAAGTACCCTAACATCGCGCGCTGTTGTATTATATACAGCTTATCATATTCCACGTACATAGTTAATAAACAAATACACACACATTTATCCAAAGTTTTCTCAATCTATAAAATGGGAAGGAAATGTGTTAATAAGTACACTATTAAATTTCATTTTGCCTTCCATTCTTTTAAACCGATTTCAAAAAAGGGTGCTAACATTTTGTGTGTGTTAAATATGATTAAACTTGCACAACATTCGTAAATGTTAGTCGTTTTGTGCCCCAAACCAAATTTCATAGGAAATACTCATCAATTTATTTTCCTGGAATTAAAAATCGGATGGCAACAAAAATAGTGGATGGGAAAAAAAATGTTTTATACAAAATTTTGTTTTTCGCTTCAGAATTTTATTTATCATGATATTTATCTTTTTATTATTTTGCTTTTAAAAATATGGCCGACACAATTTAAGATATGGTCGATAAAGATATGATTTCCCTGATCAGTAGACACCCTGATAGTAAAAATCAGGGTATCTATAAGTCAGCGAATTTCGGATTTGTTGAAAAAGTTATGGAATAGTCAGGTAATATGGCAAAATATACAATTATTCAGGGAGTTCTGAATAATATTATGCTCCGCCAGCCCAATTTTGTAAAAAGGGTTACAAAGTTTTAGCTTGACGTATTAATATAGATAAAATATTTCTATAAATAACTTTATTGTGGTCTATTACCTTTCGAAGTCGACGGTAATCATACATTTAGCCAAAAATTGAATTCGCTGGTGTCAACGGAATACAACAATTGGCTTAAAATACTATTTAGATTAAAATTCTTTTTCTTTTTTTAAGTAAGTTGTCTTTATTTTCGAAAAATTTTTGTTTCAAAACTAAAATTATCATTATTAGAAATTAACATGACTTTGTTTTGTGTTGTCTTTCCAGAACGATGTGTATGTAGGACAACAGACAAAGAGAGGAAGTGAGGGATTCAAGTAGAATCAAATGATTTTGCAGCAGTAAGATTTTATTACAATCTTGAATTGAAGTACCTAACCAATCTTCTTATATTTTCTACCCCTCATCCACCGACCGAAAAACTTTCTATCAGTTTGTGTGAATTATATACAGAATGTTCGAAAAAAAAATATTTAAAATAAAGCTATGGATATATTCAGAAAAACGTTTCATGTGACATCGACATGTTTTAAGGTTGTTCTCACTCAAAAGTGAATATCACTGCCTTTAATCAAAACAGTATAATATACACGTTCCTTTAAACAAAAGAGTATATATATATATGTGTATGGTAGTGTGTGTAATATAAGCCGCGCCTCTTATTGATGCGTGTGTCGTAGTGTGTGTTTTGTTTTTTAATTTATTTTTAATGTATTAGCATTCTCCAGTCCTTGGTCGCTATAAGTGTGCCGAATTTCAACTCCGCCAGCCCAATTTTGTTAAAAGGGTTACAAAGTTTTAGCTTGACGTATTAATATAGATAAAATATTTCTATAAATAACTTTATTGTGTTACAATTGGCTTAAAAGAATATTTAGATTAAAATTCTTTTTCTTTTTTTAAGTAAGTTGTCTTTATTTTCGAAAAATTTTTGTTTCAAAACTAAAATTATCATTATTAGAAATTAACATGACTTTGTTTTGTGTTGTCTTTCCAGAACGATGTGTATGTAGGACAACAGACAAAGAGAGGAAGTGAGGGATTCAAGTAGAATCAAATGATTTTGCAGCAGTAAGATTTTATTACAATCTTGAATTGAAGTACCTAACCAATCTTCTTATATTTTCTACCCCTCATCCACCGACCGAAAAACTTTCTATCAGTTTGTGTGAATTATATACAGAATGTTCGAAAAAACGATATTTTTCTTCTTAGTATATAATTCATGCTTTATTGTGTGTTTTCTTTATAATAATTAATTGTGGTTTTCACTTTATACAACAATCATCAACTAATCTTTGTAATACAATAAGTATTTGAGGTAAGTCTATTTATAGAAAGCAGAAAATTAATGTTATAGTTATTAATTTTGAAGTTTTACTTGGAAAACTTATTTCATGTATCTAGTGTAAAACATTGGTTTTATATTATGTAATGGGTAATTTATTTATGTTACATGTTCATAATATATTATGGTAAAAATCTATATCTATGTATAGTGAGACGGCCTGATTCGTTAAGTACCATTTTACCAAGTTTACAGTACGATAAATAAACTGAATAATATGTTTATTCATTATGTAATCAAAATTCAAACAATCCCGTTGGCTAGCTTAATTCTGCTTAACATTTTAAAAGTATAACTAGTACCATATTTTATTCTCATATTGAATATAAAACAAAATAATCCATGAAAGAGAAATTATATTATTTATAATTAATTGTTTACATCCTCAAATATTTGGCTAAATCATGAAAAAATTTGATACCAACACACAGCGGATGGGGAAGCAATATCAATGCAAAATTGAGGTTTTAGCAGTATTTAGTTTTCTAATTGCATTTTTCATTTTTTCGTGTCATTTCACAAAATTATTTTATTTCAAAATGAAGAAATCTTAGCAGTTTTACGAATCAGGCACTGTGTTCGCGATTACATTATTCAGTCGAATGCTTAAAATTGCTTATGTATTATCAATATAATATAATCAAACATTTCTAAATCAATCAGTCATTAATAATATACTAGACTGCGTTAAAAGTGAGCATATTATTTAATTTTATTCAGCAAATAAGGAGAGAAAGAATATCACTTTCATTTTATTGACATAACCGTATGATTACCATATCTTCTCAAGTGACCATCGCTTACAATTAATCTGATTCGTAGTTGCTCTACTAATTCCATTCTAAGTATCGCCTGGTTATATAAATTCACACGATGAGGTGAATAAATTTCGCAGACCCGTGCAAACTAAATGCCACTTCCAAATATCACCTTAAAATAAATCAAATGTAAATACACCAAACCCTAGGAACACCTATACCAAAATTTCGTTTGTGCGGTCAATATAAGTTAGCGTTACAAACTTTAGCCTAAAATTAATATACTCTGACATATTATGTATGTCAAGTGTAATAATATCCAGACAAATTGACTCTCGAAAGGTGTTCTTTTTTTATTAATATATTTATTGACACAAATAAAATATTTCGTGTATTTGGTACAGTAGGGATTCCAACGATCATGTCACTATTTTTATGTTGTAAATGTATTTCTTAATACTTACACCATATTTTACACATCTCACAAACTAAACAAACATAGTTGTGAGATCTTGAGAATTGAAATACTTATCTCTAATATCAAATATTGATCTCTCTCAAAATGAAATTGGATCAACTATTACGATAAATAGCAAAAAATTTTATTACCTATGAAATGATATCAAGAAAATTGAAAATTCAATTTTCTTTTAACATTCTGTAGTTATCTATATTTCTACATACGTTTTGTGTATATAATAAAAAGTTTTTCATGAAAACTGGAGTACTATAAAAGTAATATTCATCGACTGCTTACTTTACTTGGTTATGCATGATAGTGGTATATGTCAGCTTCTATCTAGCGTGATAGTCGAGTAAACTTGTAGTCGAACCTAGAACTAATTATTAAAAAATTTCTATACAATAATTTGTATGTAAAAATGTATTTTTGAAAAAAGTCGATTAAAACATTTTTTTCATAAAATATTTATATTTCCACAATTTAAGCTCATCTTTTAATTACATTTATTATATTAGTATAATTATGTATTGTAGAATAAACTGTCCAACATTGAATTACGTCCCACAGTGGACCTTAAGTATTCATCATGAAACTATCCATGGTAGTAACAAAATATGTACAACAGTTGAAGAACATTTACCTAACGCATATATTGCCCTCCAGTGGTTATTTAAACCGGCAGCCAAATGGTGTGTATTTCAAAAAGAGAACTTTTGGGTACAAAAGTATAAAAAAATGTAATTCAAAAATTTTGATCCAATTCCTTACACATACTATATAATGAAAAATAATTTTTTTAAATATTACTTATGTTAAACTTTTAACACATTTATTAATGCCTCATGTACAACAATACGCTATGCACCATGAGGAAAGAGTGCACAGTGAACCGCTAGTTTACATACTCCTGAGAACAAGGCTCTAAGTAGCTGTCTCCTGTTTATTATCGTTGTGGAGTATAAGATAAGCTTTAAAATGATAGACAATATTTATATCAATTTAGACTTAGATTACAATAACGTTTAATGTGATAATTCGAAAGTATAAATTATAAGCTTTTGACGTGGTAATAGTCAATTAAACAAGGATCTCAAACTTTTGGACTAGCGAACAATGACTTCTTCCTGTTCAGGTGTTTCCCGATATTTTAAGAGTTGTATGGTAAGCTACACTCTTCCAAGCACTTTAGGTTTGTTGTCTAAAAAGCTTAGTAAATATATTTTGTTTAGTTTTATTTATACCACGGACAACTTTGGAAGAAATATTAATGCAAGTAAAAATTGGTTTACTGTTGGACAGTTTACTGGACAATAATTGGAATATGCGTTTTTATATAACTATCTTTTCGCCAGTTTATATTTTTTGAAATTCTTGTTTGTAATTAAATAACAGTAGCCAATCATGAAGTCATGATAAGTTAAAATAATTATGATTAAAAAAAAGCAAATTATACTTTGCTCACTATAACCTTGTTTTTCCTAACTCATATTTCTAAACCAACCATTGGCTGTTGCTCAGAAAATCTAGTAAAAATTCTACTTTAGAATATTAAAGAAAGAACTGTTTTACTCGGCTATATTCTATAGCAGCAGCTAACATTATCATTGTGATTATATACGCTGCGTTGACTACAATTATATACGATCATATCGACAACCAACAACGAACGCTAAGGACCATCACCAACCACCAATAATATCAAGTTATATACTACAGTCACACTGTTTTACTTATAACACAACCATATGATAATAAGTTTAGGTTTTATATATATATGGAATAAATCTCTAATGAAATTATTAAATGGCAAGTTTTACTTAAGACTTTTTGGTGCTAATTACATTTTCAATTCAAGTTTTGTATGTATGTATGTATGTAAATTGTCGCCGCGCCGCTATGGAACATGTATACTATCGATAAATAAATTCGAGCATAAAAGAAAAAAATGTATACAACATTTTCTGTGGTTATCAAGGAGAAACACCAACCTCAAAATATTCAAAACTAAAAAAATAATAACTAAAAACGTAAAATCCGTACGTTTGTATGGCTACCAGACGTGGGAAGTGATAAAAACGATCACAAGCAAATTACAGGTATTCACAAGCAAATGTCTCAGAATAATCTTCAACATACACTGTCCAGAACGAATATGGCACGAGGAATTAAGAGAAGAGCAAGGCAAAGGCCTATCAACGAAAAAATACATAAAAGAAAGTTTGAGTGATAAAGGCCACACATTGAGAAGACCATGTAATACTATTCGCTGGCAAGCCATAGATTGGAATTCCCAAGGAAGCAGAAAACATGGAAGACCCAAAATACCCAGGAAGAGGTCAGTTGAAAAAGGGTTAGAAGAAGAAGGGAAGACCTGGAGAATGATTAAACAAATGGCCCACAGAATCGAGTACGGTCGAAGGCATTTGTTGTGGCCCAACGTCCCCCAAGGGAATATAGTTATAGAAAAATGATGCACATACATTCATAATATTGTTTCAATGTATCCTTTTAATATTGCAAAGTGTATGAAAGGTTATTACATGCAGTGGTCGTTTCGATCAGCACGGTGCCGATACAAACATAATTGGTTAGATGCTTATGTCATTATTTATTACATTACACCTCTGTTCGATTTTTTAATTGAATATTATTCTTAATTTCTATCTAAAAGTGAAAAAATGTTTTCAATAGTCGATAATTTTTGGTTTTCTAATTTCTAGAAAACTGAATATTTATATATGATTTATTTTGAAACATAATCTCAAAAAACTTAAACTCATTTTAAAAATTTTGCTTTTCTTTGATTATTTCTGAAATAGGGTAGTGACGGAGCTCTAATTGGTAATAAAATATAGAACCTAAAATGTACCTATTAAATACGTACATTTATAATCAAAAATCACAAAATTCTGTATATTAATTTTTAGTCATAACATTTGTACTCGACATCGAAGGAAGCAAAGGGTAGGTTTTCTATATAGTTCTAATATTTTTTTTAATTTTTGATTTTTTTATTGAGTTTTTTTTATTTCTTCCTTCAATGTCGGTTACAAATTTTATGATCAAAAACAATCATGTAGAATTTTGCGTTTTTAAGGTTAGTTTTTTAATATTTATTACTATAAGTAATAATTCTTATGCTATAAAAATAATAAATGATAAATCAAATTTTCAAAATAACTTTTTATGTTAATTATGTTTCATATTATATCTAGTATCCGACCGAACATTCGAGTCTGGCTTCGACCACCTTCGACAAAAAAAATCACCTTCGATCATATATTCAGCTTTTGCCAAATACTAGCCGTAGGTTTGGCCGAAGGCGAAGGCTTGTACAAGCAAACGAAAATTGACGAATCTGAATTAACCGGCATATAAACAAAACAAGAAAACTCAATAAAGACAGAAATAACATAAATTTTACAGTCTACTTTTTTAGTTCTATATCATGCATAATATCAAATAATTCTTACAGAGATTCCAACGAAATAATATAAGCTTTTAGCCAGTATACACTAACTTTTTACTAAATGATGACCGAAGCCGAATGTTAGGAGTAACATTGATTTCGGCTTCGGCCATAATTAGACAGCCCATCGGAAATTTTTTCAAAATATTTTTTTCATTTACTAATTAAAAAATCGCACTTACACTAATTTTACTTTTAAAATTTGTTTCTTCGACTTTAAAAATTTATTTATGAGAATATAACCATAGAAAAAAAATTTTATTTTTGTTAAAAGTATTTTCGCCTGCATAGATCTAATCTCATTCTTAAAAATGTATTATTTCATTTTGATTATATTTTTCAATTCAAAGTGTACATTAATGGTGTATTATACAAGTTATAAGACGACGCGGGTATTATTTATTATTATTATTATTATAATTATTAAATATTCCTTCGTATTCTCTCTCTCTGTATGGAAGGAATGTTTTTATAAATTGAAGAGGAAACTTTAAAATATTATTAATATTCAGTGCCCGTATCACATTCTCAGCATATAGATGAGATTGTTGTATGAAGTTTGTGTCATATTATTATAAAAGTTGAATCTTTTTTTTTTTTTTTTTTTTATAAATTCTATTAGTATGTAAGATATTGTATATATATATAATAGGTAATATTATTATGTATAGTCAAGGAGTTGATCGCTAACAAAAGATGAATGTGACGAAACAATTGAATTTTTTATTTTACACTCAAAACATTCAATCATTTGTTTTGTTAGAAGAAAAATCTGTATGAAAAATTTGAAAATAATAACTGGCTAAACATTTTAAGTTAGTTAATGACTAACTCGGTTTATTTTTAATAGAAGAATTATAAAGCATTATTTGAGGAGAAATTCTACAATTTTTTCACTCCCAGTTATACTTGACATATTTATTATATATCAGAGTATATTAATTTTAGCCTAATAATTGTAACGCTAGAAAATACTCGGTATATTTAAAAAATAGAATTATAACGAGGGTCAGCATTATTTGAGGAGAAATTCTACAATTTTTTTACTCCTAGTTATACTTGACATATTTATTATATATCAGAGTATATTAATTTTAGCCTAATAATTGTAACGCTAGAAAATACTCGGTATATTTAAAAAATAGAATTATAACGAGGGTCAGCATTATTTGAGGAGAAACTCTACAATTTTTTACTCCTAGTTATACTTGGTATATTTATTATATGCCAGAGTATAGTAATTGTAGCCTAAGGATTGTAACGCTAGAAAATATTGATCGCACAAACAAAATTTTGGTATAGATGTTCATATCAATCACATAATTAGTCCATTTCCGCATGCCTGTCCGTTTGCTGCCGGTCATCAAATTAACTCAAAACCGAAAAGAGATATGAAGAATTTTGGTATTTTCGATATAATGATTGAATGTAAGTTCGTGAAAGAGCAAAATCGGCTCATTTGATCCAATAGGTCCACGAACCAAATTTTGACCCATAAAAGATAGAAAAAAAATTTAAAGACCAAAAATTCTTATTTTTGGTTTTTAAAAAAATTTTAAGGCTTAAAACAAACAACTTTTGCTTGGAACATTTTTTTGTTAAATGCTTAGATTCGCCACAACTTAAGCTCAAATTGCTAAAGGTGCTAAACATTATATAAATACAATACATATGATAATATACATATATTGATAGTTGTGTGGACTGGATATTTAGAGTATTTTATAAATCCTAATGAATAGTTCAAACAATAATACTCAACCATAAGTCGAGTATCTAAACCATTAACTCTGTTAGTTGTTTTATTTACCCGTTCTTCATTAATATCTGCATTTTTATTTAATCCACCAATTTTAATTCATGAGAATATGAGCTTTCATTTGAAATCTGTATTAAATTATGCTTTCAGAACTATCACAAATCAATATGACCGATGGATAAGAAAATTGGCAAATACTTCATTTAAAAATAAAGACCGTAAGAATTGAATAGTTCATTTTTGGAGAGTGTCCACCTCTGTGCCATAGCATCATTTATTGTTTCCTCCGCTTCGTCTTTCTGCAGGCATCATGATCTTTGATTTTATTCTAAATTTCACAGGCATGATACCCGTTCTGATAGTATATAAAATATATTTTGTTTGAATACAAGTCCAGTTGCTTACATCACCTACGATTCAAGTGTTTAATTGAAAAGTGGCTTTCTTTAACATACTATTAGAAAACGTGATTTTAATGCAGATTTTAATATTTATTGCATTACCCCCCGCCCCCAAAGAATTTTCATAAATTGACTCTTCATCTAATACTGCTGAGGACAAAGAGAAACATAATTATATTATTTGTTGTTTGTCTTTGTTCATTATATATTCATTTATTTTTGTGATGATGAAAAACAAATGAATGGATTTAAAAAAATAGAAACCTTGACGACAAATATTTGTTTTTTTTTTTTTTGTGTTTTTTGTTAATGTTTTTACCGTTATACTTTTGTGTTTTTTTATACATAGTGTGCAATGAATATATATTTTACTTAAAACCATCGGGTGTCACCACCATCAAAATTTTCTTGTACCTTTTTTGGTAGTAAAATACGATGTTTCAATTTTATATTTAACGAGAATATTTTATTTGATAAGAATTTTCCATTGAAAAAAGTGTAAAAATTATCCACCGGAAATGAAACAAGGATACTTTAGTGGCTTCACCATTACATTGTGGCAGAGAGTTCTGTAGTTAATTAACATGTAAATGAACCACTTCATATAATCGTTTATTGACATGTATTTTATATAACAATTTTTGATACATGAAAAGGCAAAGACAAAATAGTTTAACCTTTTCTCTTATATTTGTCAAGTCTACCAATTTGTTTTTAATTTGTTTATTTTTGTTTGGTAATTACAGAGAAACTTAAATGTTACCAATAAAAAATTTTCATAATTTTTGGTTTACTCAAATTTCAAAATTATTCTATGTTCCTAACAAGACGATTTAGCATTTCACTTCAAAAACTATGCTGAGCTACATGTAGAGAGGGGGGAATCGAGTAAAACTACGTAATTTTCCTTATATGATTTTTTTAGATCAATAAAAATATAATTTCAAAAAGAAACGGAGCCTCAAGGTGAAAAAGATACTTTTATTTTAATTAAAAAAGGTCAGATGATAGGGGACGCAATAGGACTTGGATAATGATGAATGAAGTGTTGATACTTACTCGGGGCTTGTCTTTGAATGGTCCAACAAGTGTTCAAGTAACTTAATATAGAGTAAATCCGGAGGATATAGCCAGTCCAATTATTTTCGGAACCAATTGGTAGATTGAAATATTTTATGTTTAGCTCACTTGTTTAAACGTAGACTTCTAGCAGCACAAGTAAACACCGGCTATTAAGTTTTTTTATGTGTACACATCATGTTTCGTGCTGATAAAATTTGAATTGGAATTCTTACTTTTTTGTTTTAACCTGATAAGTGATGTAGATTTCTTGAATTCCAAACTCAAAATTGTCAGCAATATCTAAGTATTCATTCTTATATCGATGTGGCCACCTCTCCTGGTTGGTTAAGGGGACATGACTAAATTTGGTCTAGTAAAAATGGTCACAACAGAATTTGCTTTTCGAAGTAGCCTAATAAAAATAACACCTAATCCAATTGTAAAAGCTCAGTAACAGTTTATATATATATATTTTTTGTTTTTGTTATCCAAGACAACGTCTGTTATAGATCTAATACCTTATACAGTCAAAGAGTAATTTGGTATTAGTTTAAATTCTCAAACGCCGAGAGCCTATGATCAGCAAGAAAACCAAAAAACGAGAAGTTCACTTGTCCATCTCCATGGTACACCTCCATAGAGATGTCTCAAGTCGAGATATTAAGAAAACTTTTATTTTATAATTGTTTTTTTTTACTTGTTTTTTACTATGTTATTTTATAGTTAAATGATTAAAGATTGGCTTAATATAAATATTTTAAAAACATGACTGCACTAGTTTGATTATTATAAGGTCTCCTAACCACTGCATCCATCTCCCCGGGATTCACCATCATGTAAAATGTTTTTCTTAGTTACCAAAGGAAAAAGGACAGTTTCGACGCTGTAAAGATGATCTGACTGCTTTGTGGATGGAGATTGAGTTTATCCAGATCGGTGTATAATAGATATAATTGATTTCAAATGGGGGAGGCCTTTGTCCATTAATTGGAACAAAATTAGACTTTATTATTATTTTCCCTAGTAAAAAGAATTTTATTTTATTTATGACATAATTTTTATGGTTTGGACCACCCTGTATACCTATATCTCATCCATATGATGATATATAACGTAACTTTTTTAATGTTAAATTTATGATGGAGGATTATTATTGGATACGCTGTTTTTACGCGAAACGTAAAACTTTTTTAAACATGCTGCTTCACATCTTTACAAACGTATACACTACGTAATCGCGTTCTATGTATAATCTATGTGTTTCGCATGACTATATATACATAATATATAGTTAAATGTGTATACGCGAGGCGTAAATATTTATGGATGGATCGTAAAGACATACTCTTGCACTTAAACAACAACGAACGTAAACATTTATTTTATTATCGTTAATTAAATCTTTGGATACCTTCTTCAGAATTGTGTTATGGCCTATTTTGAAATGAAATTATTATTTGAAATAGTTCATAAAAAAGTTTTACTGTTTATTATACATATTGAGTATGATTAGGAGGTTACAGTGGATGTTGTTGTTATTCTTGTCACGCAAAATATTGTCTTATCAAGAAAGTGATTTGAAACTATGAATCTGGTTATTTAAATATGATTTTAAAATTAACCCAAGTGAAAATTGAATGCTTTTTTACTTAGATAGATTGAACAATTGAAAATATTACAGATCTACCGGGAGGGAACACAATTACCGATTGGAAGTTCTACCAACTATACCACAGATGATTGGGTAGTATTTTATGGTTTTTTGTTTTTAAACAGCAAGAGTTATTAACAGCTCGTTATCTTTTTTTATTTGAGTTATCGTAATGAACGGGAAACCGGAAATGGGCTAATTAGGTAATTTTATGAACAACAAAAAAATTTTGTTTTTGCGGTCAATATTACGTTTCGTTACAAACTTTAGACTAAAATTAATTTACTCTGACATATTATGTATGACGAGTGTAAAAATGAAAGAATTAATAATAACTCTTATATGCAAGTAATATTTTTCTCTTTAAAATTTGATCTTGAGTTTGTATGGTATTTTTATATGCTCCTTTTATAATAGTGACCATCAATATCATTATTTAAAATTTGTTTTTATTAATTGTAATTTTATTATTTTATAAGAGAAAGGCGGAAGGTTGGGTTGGGAATAATAATTAGCCTCAAGCATAATCGGTTACTTCAATATTATCTATGCAATTACAGTTTAATCCTTTAACGGTCCTACTAATAAATTAAATAATTTACACATTTGCAAAATTTTAATTCATAACCTCCTTGTTGCCAAATTCCATAGTTAAATTAGGCATAATAATATTACTCTGTATAAATAATCCAAAGTAATTAAAATGGCAAAATATATATAGTGTAATATATGCTGCTAAAATTTGTTCTTTGATGTCTTCTAAACATTATACATATTGATTTATGATACTTCTGTATCAAAATGTTGCCCTGATTGGTTAACCTACTGAGCACCATTTTGCAAAATTTACAGAACGAAGAAAAAACTGGCTATTATATTTATTTATCATGTAATCGAAATTCCAAAATTCTCTTTGGTTATTTTGCTTAACATTTCAAAATTATAAGTAGTACCATATTTTATACTCAAATTATAAAATTCAGAAAATTAATGTAAATAGTAGGGAGTTTGGTAGAGTTTTATACTTCCCCAAATAAAATAATATAATCAATAAGACTCTGCCAAGTCTTTAATATTCAGATTGAGAATTGAAAATTTGGTTGAAAATATTAGTCTTACGCATTGAATGAACATATAAAATAAAACAATCCATGATTAGAAAATAATATTATTTATAAGTCATTATTGAACACAAATATTTGGCTAAATCACGAAACGAGCATAGCTGCACGTGAGTGGGGGAGTAATATCCAAAACTGAGGATTTAGCAGTATTTCTTTGTCAACGTGCAATTTTCGTTTTTTCGTGCATAGAGCATTTCTCACTGTTTATGAGTGAATATCGTTACCATTAACAAAATAGTCTGTACAAAAACTAATTTTTGTTCAAAATGAACTTAGGGGTCTTAAGAATTAGGCCCACGAAACGCTGTGTGTACTCTATAAGAGTGAGAACCGACAAAATCGATCAGACGATGCGTTTATGTAGAATTAAAAATACCAAATTTTCTATCAATACTTTTTGTTCTATCAGTGTTTTCGAAGGCATAAACAATAAAGTGGAAAAAAGAAATCTGTTACTTAGCCTACTCTAGACGAAGTAAAATAATCAAATTTGAAATAAAGATGTTATCGAAATACAGTTTTTTTGTTTCATTTTCAGAACTGCAAAAACCATCTAAAAGTTGGTTGTTTGAAGTCTGCTATATTAATTTTATTCCAACAATATAGACAAAAGCTCTCGATTTTTCTTGTCATTGTTTTGAACAAAACAGCAATGAACCAATTATCATGTCTGAATGATCTCTCAATAAACATTCAACTACCAACCAACTCAATGAATAGTAAGTATGCTCTTGAAAAAAGACGAGAATAAAAAGTAATTGTACAACATTACACACGTGCGTAAAGACTATAAAAACCTTTATATCCTTTACGCTTAAAATAGACACGTTCATTAAGGGTGTCTTATGTGTATGGGGCTACACTCAAACGTAATAAATTGAACGAATGTTTTAAAAAGTTGTAAAATTCCCTACTGTATATGGTTTTTTTTTTTTTAATAATTAGCTTATGTTATGTTATGTTATTAACTTTGTATTTTCAATAATGTACCATAGAATAATTTTATATTGTAATGCCGTACCACAAAGAGAATTTTTGCAAGATCCATAGAAATGGCTTCACCGATGGAATTAAAGTCCTTTGGATCCATGTTGGAAGAAAAACTATTGGAATTGAAAAAATGTGCTTTTTATAAATATTTTTATACTTGACAGAGTATATTAATTTTAGTCTAAAGTTTGGAACGCTAAATAATATTGGTCGCAAAAACAATATTTTGGTATAGTTGTTTATAGAATCACCTAATTATTCCAATTCTACATGTCCATCCGCCTGTCTGTACGTCATCAAGATAACTCAAAAATGAAAAGAGGTAGCGATTTGAAATTTTGTTGACGTATTTTGAACAAGAAGACTGTTTTTATATTCATGAATGAGCAATGTCCAATGAGTTCAGGACTCAATTTTTGAATCATAAATGAAAAAAAAATTCTAAAAACCAAAAATGTTTTTTTTTAAACAAACAACTTTACTTTGGAACATGTTTTAGTAAAATGCTTAGGTTGGCCACAATTTTATCTCACATTTAGCTAATAAGCACTTATATAAATAGAATACATATTATTGTAATACATTTTTATATTTCTGTTTATGAGTGCTCAAGATTAAAATTAGTTCAAACATATTCAACCATATGTCAAGTATCTAAACAATTAACTGTGTTAGTTGGTATATTTACTTGTTTCATAAAGTTTTTATATTTGCCAGACATTAATAAAATAATTTTTTCTGTGTATCCAAGATATTATGAACCTTCAATACAAATCGTCTTCACAATTGACTATTATTTGAGAACTTAACATGGGTAGGAATACTTGTTTACTTGAATTTTTACATAATATATTAATAATTTATGTTAATTTTGTTTAAGTAAATATCCTGGGATTGACTATTATTATTGGCGTATACATGACATATTTCTTGTCATTTTCAATAAATTAAGAATTATTTTTTCTATTGATTATATTAATATTTTATTTATTGTTTTATTTTTATTCAACATTTTTCTTTTCATGATTAATATGGATGACTTAAATCGGCAACTTTGAGGTATTTTATTTTATTATTCATTCATTCATGCTGAAACATCTAAATATTTTAAGTATTACAGTATTTAATTAGATGATAAATAATAACGTATACTTCATATACTTTATGCATTGAAAGTTATTGATTATTGTAAATTTTTCACTTAAAACGTTTTTTTTCTTAAGACTTTGTTTATTTTTCTTTCTAGTAATATATTGAGTAAAAACTTTTTTTTTCGTAATATTTATTGTCACTTTTCTACTATTTAGGTCATATAGTGACTACAGTGGGTATTATTCTGTACAACAACAACATACAATATTCCTAGACGTCACCCTACCAGATACTGACTGTGTCTGATGTTGCTTAACTTTGGTGATCGTTTGACTATAGTTTAGCTTTTTCCAATAAAATTTTATCTTTAATTAAATTTTTTTTTAATTTAATGCATTTCGACTGATAGTGAAATAGACCCTATGTCTAATTCATATGTCTATAAAATGGCATATAAGAACGGTTTGGGTGTTTATATTGAACAGACAAAAAAAAATTCAAATCGGTAAACGGCTACATTCAGAAATATTTCCATGTCAACAAACTGATATCTTAGACATAACAAAAAAAGAGACTTAAAACGAATGTACTAAAATCTTTAGAAATATACAAAATCCGAAGAAATAGTGATGAAATCGTTTTAAATTATCAAACTGACTTATACCTCGCCATTATGTTCAACCATTTGACTGTTACTATTCTAATTTAAACTAATTTTCTTAAATTTAAACTCAATTCAAAATTTTTAAAAGTAATTATTAAGTTTTATATGAATTTAAATTTGTATAGCACATATTTTTTATTGTAAATAATTTTATTTTTATATTTTTTATCTTTACAAGACAACAGATTTGTTATTAGACAATTTTGTTGTTAATAATTGTTTTATCACCTGGCAATATCATAATTTAAATTGTTTATAAATACTGATTTTGTAATATGATTGATTAGTATAACTAAAGATAACCAAGATGCTCAAAATGCATTAAATTAATTAAAAAAATTTTCTTAAATAAAATTTTAGTGGTACAAGCTAAGCGAAAGTTCTTTTTATTCATAAATTATGGATTACCACAAATTAACGCTCGAAATATTTCTATAAAATTTTGATTCTGTTAATCAATAAAAATACGTATAATAAAAATCTTATTGTTGGAATTTTAAACATGATGATTTTGGTCGGTGCCTTAATTTTGGATTTGACTATATATTGACGCTTAGCTTACCCCAAATCATTATTTTCTCGGTATATGATTGACAGAATTTAATACGTCTAAAACAATTTATACACCTTCATTCGATAATGATTTGACTATAAATAATGTTTTCTCATGTATACCTAAAGTTAGAGGTCGTTTGAGTCTTTCCAACTAGTTTATATAACTTGAAATTATTAGTTACTACATCTTACGTAACGGAAACACAATGCTTCCATTTGTGTATAAAGTTTGGTGTTATCAAAGAAATACCATAACAGAATATGAATTACAAAATATGATAGTGACCTTAATTACTTTACTATAGAGCAGATAAAAAATTATCTCAAATATTTATTTATTTAATATATTATACAATTTTTTGATAAAATATTCAAAATATAAATTTATAAAATAAATAAATAAAAAAAAACGTGATATAATAATTTTTTACTTTGAACAAATGGTTTTTTAATGACTTGGAAGTATCAAAATAAAATCCACATTTGATTAAAAACACATACAGGATGTGATAAGATGCGTGGTTATCCTAATTTGATAATATTTATTTAAATTGGTAACCCGCTCGCTTCTCATAGCGTATTCAAATAATTGGTTTGTTCATATTTTAAATTGGATATGCGTAAAATATAAGCTTCTAATCTCATTCGAAAGTTACTCGTATCCTGTGAAAGAAATTACTTCTTATAAATTATCGTGTATTAATTAATTGGTTTGTTCTTATTTTAAATAAACTGCAATTAATTATTTCTGTATTTATTCGGTAGTCGAAACAAAATTGATTACTATACACCAAGCAAATTAAATATTTTCATGACTTAAATACTTACTACAATCGGGCACCAAACTTATGTAGAGTACAGACAAATCATAAAACAAATGAAAAACCAACCCCAGCTTGTTTTTTGGAAAAATCAAAATTGCGATCGATAAAAATTATGAAAAATAGTTTTTTTTTCGATTTTTTCTGCTAAATTATTTGGTGAACAAAGAAAGAAAAATTCTTCGTATAAAATCTTCATTTTATATTAGAGATGTTTAAAAAGCCTATAATTAGAGATGTTTAAAAAGCCTTGGTCACAAACAGTAAAATAATTTCAAAATATGACAATTTTTTAAATTGTACTAACTTTTGCAAGAATTTTGAAATTGTCATAAAATGTTTCATAGAAGATGCTCTTTAATAAACTCAATAAGTCATGGAAATCCGAATTCTGAGAAATTTGCATGGTTATTTAAAAAGGCTCTCACAAAAAACCATCAATTTCCTAGTTCGAAGTGATCTGATTTTTATTTTGAAAAATATATTCTACGCTCAAAAATTAAAAAAATTATATTTTTACGTAAACTTTAAAGTAAAAGTCAAGTTGTAAATTCGTTCAATTGCTTAAAAATAGCATTAAAATGTGTTTTTTAATATTTTTATATGTACGCTTTTAATTAATAAACATAAAATAACTAATTTTTGATGCTATTTTTAAGCAAATTTAACGATTTTATTTTATTTTTAAGTTTCTGTAAAATTATAAAGAGTAGAATATATTTTTCAAAATAAAAGAATAATCGCCTAGAACTGGGGACTTCCCTTTTATAGGCTTTTTAAATATCTTAGTTTTGTTTAAAGCTTTTTTCTCTTTAAAGTTTAGTTTAGCAGATAATTTAAAGAAGCGAAAAAAAAACTCTTTTTCATAATTTTAACCAGTCTTCATTTTGTTATTTTCGAAAATCAAAGCGGAGTTTTTTTTTTATTTGATGCCCGTTTGCTGTTAGTATTGATATTTAAGTTATGAAAATCTTTATTTTGCTTTGTATACTAATAAAACACAAAATATAGGCATTCTCTATTAAAATGAGAAAAAATATAAATTAAAGGCCTGTTTTTCTTGATACATGCTGTATAAACAGCCACAATTACCGAACAGAAATTCGGTTGATTTCATATTTTCGATATATTTTAAACATCCTTCCTTAATCTGTCGGTGCGGATATTATACATCTCCCAATACAAACACATCTACCAATTCAAACAGATAATATCAAACTATATTGTCTTCATATTTTGGTTCTTTTCTATTAAACAACATATAACTCTCTCGATGTAGTGTATTTGTTTCGTATATTAACGAATTACATCCCTTCGTAAATGTGCTATTGGGTTTTAAATTATATATTCCGTTAAATGTGAATACGCGGTGTAGTTGTAATTTTAGTTAGAACAGAATTTGTAATACAATATTTGTTTCGATCGAACACAATAAAAACAATTTCTTACAATTAATTAAATTTCTTACGATTCACGATTTTTTTTTTACAATTAATTACTTATAAAAATTTTATAGGCAAAGTCAATTTTACCATCTATTTTTAGAACATTCAGAAAGCTCCCAGTGAATATCCATGGAAATCCCAATCAGTTGGACAAGGAAAATCTTTGTGAATTAGAATATTAAATTTTTAGTATCAATAAATCAAAATTTGATTTGAAATTATTCTGAAAAGTGTGTTTGCTTAGTATAAGCAGATCATGCGTGCCGAATGTTTTTTAAATTAAATTATTTACGAAATTCGATTAGATTTTTGTGTTATCCTTTTAGTTTTAATAATCCTTCTATGATAGGGGAGCCCTCGATGCTGGAGATTTACTCAAGCGTACTATATGCTATAAAGAATAAAAGTTCATGTGACGTATCTCTTTTTGGCGGTAGGGAGGGTTTTACCGAAAACAGTTTTTCAAAAATATAACAACCACCTGGACATACTCAAGCATATCAGATATTGATAGGGTACATAACTCCCAGGTGTCTCTGAAGACGTTAATCTGCTGGTTTTCATGGTGAAGATGGCTGTGCGTTCATACAGGAGGTTCAGCATGATCATGTTGGTCCTTAATCTGACGATTTTTTTTTTTATTTTTTTAGGTGAGGCTTTTTGTTTGCTAGTTTGTGACACTCCCACCCTTCTATTCCACGCTTAAAGTAGTCATATTATATTTTTTCCGTTATCTTTTTTCCTACAAAATAAAAAATTTGACCAAACTGATGTATGTCGTCCAGGTGGCTTTTATTTTCCATGTTTATAATCGCCTAACTCCTTTGCGTCAAGTTTAAATCATTAGGTAATACTTTTCCCGTTATCTTTGTATTATTTCCTTCAAAATAAAAGAAAAATTAACCACTCTCGAGAATGTGCAGATGGTAGTTTTTTACAGGTTTATGACCATCCCATTTTCTTGCGTCACGTCCAAATCGTCATATTAGTAAAATGTACACTTTCCAGCGTGTAATGACCATACTATATCTTAATCTGACTTGCTCGATGAAATCCAACTATCGATTATTTTTTACTATTCTGATCGGTTACTTTATAGGCATGGCACCATTATAGAGGGCCAAGTTTTGGTGGAAGTTATCAACAAACGTTAAGGTTTCTGTCAAATATTAAACTGACCCATTTGGGTAAATCCATAAAACCCCCACTTGGGCTCTCCTACAACTTATTGTATAATAATGTTATCATTGTTTATAGTTAAAAGTGGGTTATGTACGTAACATATTATTTACATTACGTTTATTTATATTTATTTTTATTTCAAAATGATGACTCGGTAATAATATTGGTTTTTTTAATTAGAATACTTATTAAATTATTTTTACTTCTATAAACATAATATAAACAATTTAAAACTAAAATCTGTTTACTAAAACAACTGGTTTTAATTTACTTTACGTTGGATGACAAATCAGTTGACGAAATATTTACAAGCAGAATTTATAAATTATGATTTTCAAAATATCCACATGAGTAATTAAATGAGTTGAATTGGGGAAAATCATTACCGAATACCGAATGTCAATAAAATATTTTCAAAATTCAGGCACAAATGTTATGGAGTGGTCCATTTTAATTCATCCACCTAAATATCTCACCAAAAGTATACGTTAATATCAAAAAATATACAAATAAAAATGGTTCAAGAAAATATGAACCATCTTTTTACATTATTAATTTTAACTATGAGGTCAAATTTCAAGGTTATTCGAAGGTCAGAGTGATTTTTTAAACGATAATATTCACGTTTGATATTGGCTTCGTAAAGAGCAGCGAATTTTAGAAAAATAATTCAATTTTCCATTTGTAAAAAGCGTCCAATTTTGGATCATTTAAAAATATATCTTCTATAGAGGTTGACACATGATATCGGGCATTTGGGGCTGATATAAATTTGGATTATGTATCTTATAAATAAAGAGGGCACTCGAAAGCACCAACCGGAACTATCATACTTGCGAGCAAAATTGAACAATTTCAGAAGCGTCGACCTTTACATCTATAGTAATACTATGCACGGATAGAAAATGGTCCATGTATCGGATCCGCAGATTTTTCATACGGCCGGCTCGTGGGCTTATATTTATGTGTAAGTGGGTTAATATTTTGTGCTGAAATCATGTGAATTTTTAACACTTCTTAGCATATTCTCATAATAGCATGTGCAATTACCCTATTAGTTTCAATCATTTAACCTAAAGAAACTTGCTTCATTGGATCCAAAAAAGTTAAACCTAGGGTGTTCCAATCAAAATTTTGTAAATCACAATTTATTGTTGTAAAAACAATAAAACTTGTTAAAATAATTAAAATTAAAAAAAAAAACTCCATCTGCAATAAACTAATAAAAACATCAACATCAAAATAATATCAGACTTTCAGGAATGAAAGTTTGTAGAATATGAATAAATTCGATATTCACAACATAATTCATAAGTCAAAGACCGTAAACACATCCGTAAATAAAGATATATACGCGGAAATTTAGAAATTGGCAAAGAATCAATGTTTTTTTTCGTCACGTGTAAAAAATAATGATAATAATTCATGTTTAGTGTTTGTATTTATTAAGAAGATATCTTTCATTTATCTTTTTTGATACGTGTTTCCACGACATTCCATTCATTTTGTCTTCAAGCAACAAATATTTTTATTATAAGTGTAAGTTTTCATGCAAATCAATGGTTAAATTAAGTGAGTACCAAGCGACAACAGGTTTTAAGGGTTCCGTTCATAAAACTACACATTCATCTGTTACATTTATTTGAAATTTGGAAGTACCGGCTATTAAATATAAAATTAATTTCTGTTTTGTGAGTGTCCTATGGTTTTGTGATATTTTGTAACTTAATTTTATGGCAAAAAACATTTATAATATTGTGAATTACGGGACACGACAAAAATTATTATACTTGGTCTATAATTACTCCGACGAAAACCACTTAGTGCAAAATAAACTCGGTAGAAAAATCACTCCGCTCAAAATCACTCGGTACAAAATCACTCATCTCAAAAACTTCTCCATAAAAAATCCGCCATTATTAAACCGAAATGTTTAAAACATTCATATCACAGTGTGATTGTAATGTCAATAATATAAAATGTAAACTGTGTTTATGTTGATCCATTATTGATTCTTGTTAATACCTGTAAGTCGGTAAATCATGTTGTTTTGTATATACAGTCCTACGTTTATTGGCGATCCTGTATTTGTGTTGTTAATTGAACCCTATTCGGATAAACTTCCCTGCTATAAAACGTGGCAGATTCTCATGATTAAAATTGTACTTTTCCGTGATATTTGTGTTTAAACTAACTACTCAAGTGTTGTTTGGAGTCGAGTTGTCGAGTATGGTTTTGCGGGCTATTTCGCTCTTAAGTACAAACTGTGATTAAACTATCCAAGTCATATCAGGGGTCGAATTTGTACGGATGTGCTGATTTTTTAGGCCTACCCAAATGACATATGGGGCCGAGTTAGTATGGGTTGTAGTTTCTCTACAAAAATACTGATTTGGTTCTTTAACATGCATTTTATTGGTATTAGGAAAAGATAACTTGGAGGGATTAGTTTTAAAAGCAAAAAAGCTACAATTAATTTACGATTAGATGACTTGTCTTCGAGATATCTCTTGAAATTTTCCCAGAACAATTTTTTTCATTAACCTCTGGATACGGTTGGCATACCGCCTATGTCAAAAACTACGCATCCAATCGTTAAATGCGTGTTACTTTTGAAATGTACAGGTGAAACTGTTCACATAATTAACATTATTTTATTGAAATTGAAGACAACAATTTTTTTCGAATATCTTCAAACAGTACAGCGTATTCAAAAAATGACAGAAAGTTTTTTCCTTCGATTTCGATGAATATAAGTTTATAATGATAGATTGACATGTAAATTTAAAAATCATAATTTATTTAACGAATCGATGCGTAATTTTTGAGATGTCGCTTGACATTCGATTCAGAGATCAATATTTCGAGCAAATTCCAAGTATAATAAAATTTTGATGAAATAAAACTTTTCTGATTCTACGAAACCTTATTTATCATTTTCATATTTAACACAATTGTATAAAGTTTTTAAAATCATGTAATATTTAATCAAAATTAATATGGTATGCATGTTGATGGAATTGAATATCTCATTTATTTTATTTTGTTTTTTTGAAATACTTCCCATTTTAAAAAAAGAATTGTATTAAATTTCAAGATCAAATTTCATTGTGTTGTATATTTTGATCAATGCGTACGTTCATTGTTACTTATAAGATATTTTATTTCTAGGAATTTAAAAAAAAAAAAAAAAAACAGGGTGTGTGTGTATGTTTAACAAAAAAATATGTATAATAATTAAGATGTTATCAAAAGAACTTTTTTTTTTCTATTTTAATTTAATGTTTTGTTTGTTTAAAAATTATAATAAAAATGATTATTATTATGTAGTTCAAAAACGGGTAGATACTGTCTGTGCTAATGGTTTATAGTCTCTAACCCTTTAATGGAGAATATTGTTTAGGGTAAGTTATTTATATCTACAGTATATTAAACAAAAATGTTTCCACGTTGCGATTGTCAAAATCGATATGAAATGGCGGAAAAAATTATGATGAAAATACCAACTTTTACTTTTATTAGAACAATATGAATGGGTTTTTATAAAATTTAAATCTTCTCAGCAAACATCCAAATCAGAAAGACATCAACATGAAATCTCTAAGAAAACTTCTTTAAAATGTCTCTATTATGACGTCGTGGTGACTTCTTTTTTAAGCAGTCTTTTTTTAAATTTTTGAAGGAAGTCAGAATTATGAGCTCTATAAGAAGTCATTTTTTAAGAGTGCCGAATGAAGTCGGAAATGTGAGCTCTATAAGAAGTCATTTCCTGAGTATTCATTTATTTGGTTCTCCTAGGGCTTGTATTGCTTTATGGGTTCATGATATTTATAAAAACATTATTAGTAGAGTAAATTATTGGAATTAATTTTTGCTATCAACTTTTTTTTTTAATTTTTAATGTTTAAATTTGAAAGATGTCGGTGAAAAATGATATTGAGTGGAGTATAGGATAGTGTACCTGCAGCAGTCTTTTGTAAGAATGTATGCTGACATAAATTTGGCGTTGTGAGAGAGAAACTTTTAAGTAACCACCAAGCCAATTAACCAATCATGCAATTGCCAACATTCCGAGAACCCAGAAACTTCCAGCCAAAGTTTTAAAACGTTTAGGCGTGTTAAATGCGTTAACTCTCCTGATAAAAAATTCGATATACAAAATATTTGATGTAAAATTGTACCTATACTCCAGTACCTAAATCAGTTTTCAAATAACTTCATCAATATAAACTAGCCAATCGTAATAATTAATTTATTAACAAAGTATCCTACCTCCAAACTTTCATGCCAACTTTATCTAGCTTCATTTCTATCCTTATTGAAATCATTATAAATTCTATACAAATTTATTATTTTCAAAACTCTTTTCCCAAATAATATCGTTTTTTAATTGTACAAATTTTTTATTTAACTGCAGCTATGTTTATTTAACTGCAGCTTGGTCAATGAATTTTACATTTATGTGCCTAAAAATTTTTGAAAAGGAATTTTATTTTCATGAATCTGAGAGCAGCATTCAAATTCTCGAAATTCAAATAATAAAAACTTTCGATTTGCTGTTAAATAATATAGTACAATAGCACCATGCTTTCTACATAGAAACATTTGAAAGATTTAAACATTTATAGAACGAATAACTTATAGAGATATTGCTCCCACAAACGTTTATTTTAGTTAACCTTTAGCAATAAACATTTTCTAAAAATACCCTTTATACGTAAATAATATTATTTATATTACACCTGAGCATAGTCAACTAATTGATATTTATGGTTCTGATTACTTTACAAATAAAAAAAAAAATACAGGGGCTGTATAACTTAAAATTAAGTATGTGATTTATATAAACTATAAAGAATATTCTATTAAAATCGACTTCGGGTCGGATAAAGACTTTAGAGCACACCGTCTTGTGACCGCATGACTAAAGAAAACATCCCTTAAATAAAATCGGGTAGCCTGGTACTCAAGGTGGCAGTCGAGTACATCCGAAATCTTAAGAATCGATAATTTCGAACTACAATTCACTGTTTCCGCGTTTGGTATAAATACGATCAAGTTGACGGTGGTTTTGTTCATGATTAGTGTTAATAAATCAAATAAGACGCGTTCGGGGACACTGTGTACGGTTCGCTGAATCCCATGTGACCCTTACTTTATTATTCGGTGTGATCGCAACGCATTAAGAAATAATAACTTAAATGTTGAAAAAACGACAACAATTTACACAAAAAAACTAAACACTCTCTGTTTGGGCAATAATTGCTTTGATTTACTAAATTATTTGTTACGTAAATATCTCTAAATAAAAGAATATAAATCATTAACTGTACAAATCCATTTAAAAATAACCAAAACGACACACTTTTTTTGAGTTTGTTGTGGGAGAAAAATGGTCTCTTATCAACCCTTGTCCTTTTCTATATTGTGAATAAGACGTATTGAAATACATGATAAACATTTTGACGCGGACCCCCACCCCACATTTTCTATATTCTGCAAAAAACGTATTGAAACAATAGAAAACCTATTGAGAGTGACTTTAGAAACAAACCTTAAGAGGAACAGACCGTCGAAAGTTAACCAAGCGATTAAATCATCCTTAATTGCAAAAGTAATTTTATGGGGCAAATTTTATGTGAAATATTTAAACGATTTATATAGGCTCTAATAATTTCTACGCAAGTGAAATCTAAGGGAGGGATTAAATCTTTGTATAAAATATTCCAACGCGTAATTTCAGTTAAATTGAAGTCCGTACGCGTGCATATAATGACATATACTTTTACTCTCTAATTAAAATTAATTCAGTACTACTAATAAACACATAAAATATTATGCTGCAGCGACTATTTTTAATTACACAATTAATATAAATATACATATTGGCAGAGGCAGTAAATAAAAATAAAAAACTCGATTTTGAATCGTAAACTATTTTTGTTCTGAATTCTGGTAAAAATATTCTATGTAATCAAATGCTATTTACTATATGAGTCTATCTATTGATGAATCTAACCAGCATAATTTGTGCGTATATGTAGCATATATGTTATTATGGTAACATATATATGTGCATAGTGAACATTGTTAGTAATAATAATAGGAAAGATGCAATAAAAAAATTTTCCCATCAAAATGTGAAACTCAATACCAATAAAAATTTGAAAATTAAATTAAAATTGATTAAAAAATGAATAAGAAATAAACTTTTAAAGACTGTTTTCCATTTCCTTCTTCCAATATAAGTTTTATGGGTGATTCTACGAGCAGCAATAATTTTCTATAGAAAAATTGCACAGGAAATTTTTGAATATTAATGTAATTTATATAACATTTTTTATTCACAATCAAAACTTATTTGTGCATACTAACATAATTGATCTTAAATATCGAAGGAAGGTGTACATCGATAGGATCGCTTACCTATATATAATCACTATAGAGATGAATATGTGTGATGTCATTTATGCACATCTTCTCCTTTGTTTAAATAAGATTTTTGAACGTCCACATTTTGGCTATTTAGATTTTCAAAAAATAACTTCAAATACGTGTTCGTCAAGTAAAGATGCTTCAATTGAAATGATAACAAAATTTTGTATCTTCCCTATTATATGTTACACATACTGTAAAACACCAGTATGATATGATCGAATAAAATCATTTGTCTGTATATAATGAATAGTTTATTTTTAGGTTTATTGATTATTAATTATGCGAACATACCTTTATTATAAAAAGTTATGCTGAATACATATACGGAATGTATTGCATTTGTTGGCAAATATAGAAAAGAATTTCTTATAAAAAATGAAACGAAAGTTTATACATGTACATGAGGATTTGTGTCTGTTTCTCTGGACAATTCTTAATTAATCATGTACAATTTCAATTATAAAGCCGCCGTCAGTCCCCTTTTTTGCTTTTTTCTTATTGAATTTGGGTAACCGAATGAAATCTATTGATCAGTAGGCCTCACTTACGGTAACACCTCTTTATCGTAATATATACTATACCATCATACCGCTAATGAGAATAACAATAATTTTTGGAAATTGGTTACTACGTAGCCACATGTCCAAATATGACTAAAATCAGTAAATTTTCTGAATGTGAAAAACGTGCATAGGAAATTTTATAAAAATCATACTCGACTCATCGAAACAAAAGTGGTAAATATGTATCATCAGAAAATATATTTTAAATCATGAGAATATGCCACGTTTTGTAACAGGAAAGTATTTTGCAACTCTCAGCGAATAATGTATGACAAACAACAGGAATACAACGGCACCAATTAACCTAAAACCGCTTATACAAAACATACTGACTTACCGACTTACAGCCATTAACATGAATCAATAATAGATCAAACACGGTTAATATTTAATTAAATATTATTAACATTACAACCAAACATTAATGTTTTAAACATTTCTGCTTGATTGTGGAGTCATTTTTAATGGAGTTATATTTGTGACGAGTGAGTTTTGTGAGGAGTTGTTTTGTGCCTGGTTTTTACGCCGAGTTGTTTTTGTCGGAGTGATTATAGTAACCCTTACTGAATGATTATTGTAACCGTTATTTTTTGAGTATTCATTATTCAGATTTCATACCAATACTATATTACAAATTTCTTAAAACATTCTGTATTGGGTAGGGCATATCATAGTTACGTATCACCTATCATTTGGTTTTTTTCATATTACATTTTTATATACAGGGAGCTTAGGGACATCATAATGCATTAAAAAAAACTAAACTCATCAGAATAAAATTTTATTTTATTAGATATATTATTTTGAAGTTACACTTTTATATAATGTTAAATATTTTAGGATAATCCATATAATATTTTGTAGAAACTAATGTCATCATTTTATTATTATTATAAAAAACTTCGAATTATATATTCATAATAATACAAAATGGTAATTTATAAAAAATGTAAAAATTGTCTTCAAAAAAATATTTTACCGTTGCGGTTAGAATTTTAATTTCTTGAAGTGGATAGTTTTTTGAAATAAGAAGTCGTATTTAAAAAAATTGAAATTAAGCCTTGTATTAAGAGGTATTCAAATCCAGAGCTGATTATTATTTAAGTTGTTTTTTCAAATTTATCATATTTAATATTTAATTTCTAATGTAATCTAATAGTTGTTTTTTATTTGTTTCAGGTGAGCTATAATTTAATTACTGACTTTATGGTAAGATATTATACAGAATTTGATAGATTCTGTATTAAATGGTTATACTTTGATTATCTTTATCCTGATATGGCCTTAATTATTCCGAAAAACTACCGAAAATAAATTAAAATTAAATTGTTCCAATTTTCCTTCTAAACGAAAAAATTACTAATTAAAGTATAAATTACTAATTTATACTGATGACTAATTGATTTTAATTTTATTAATTGTAAAATATATTTGAATTATTTTCCCTTACACTCTGTCTATTTGTTTGTATTAATATTGATGAACTATAATATTTAATGTAGATAATTAAAATGATAGGTGATAGTGGGCCTACCTTACTTTTGTCATTATTACTTTGGTATATTTATGTATGTATGTATGTTTTTATTATGAATAATTATTCCTCTCTATGAAAATTAATATCAGTTCGACCCATCCATTGATTATTATTTAATAATTCTACATTTTATTGTCATTTGGAAAATTTTTGTGGTCAAATATAAATAAATCAATAGCTATGGTAAATTAATAATTTATCAAACATTTAGAACTAATGTGGTAAAACATAGATTATTTATATTTTTTATATAGTGGAAGAAAATTAGGTAATTATTTCGGAACAGGTCAAAACTTTAGCCTTTTGTTCTACAAATATTTTTAATTTAGAATTTTTTCATTTTGTAGTATGAAAATTAACGAAGATAGCAAAGACTGAAGTTCACACAGAGGATAAAATTGTAAAAAAAAAATAAAATTTTTTTCAAAATCTATACTCTCAAGACAGTTAAAATTAACTTTCATAAGATCTTGTAGCTAAAATTTCCAGCAAAATATTTTGCAAATCGATAGGTTAACTGAAAAAAATCAGAAAGTTATTGTTGAAATACGAATGTAATTGTTTCGGATACAATTTCGAAAATACATTAAAAAAATTTATTTTCACTACGGTCCTGCTTTTTTTTTAAATTCACTTGAAGATTCTTTTACTTACGTTAATATTGATATTATTAGTTTTCTTCGAAATCTCGTTTGTTTTCGGATTATTCAATGATAACCGGTATTATTAAAATTTTTCTCGAACGAATCGTCACCTTTAACGAGCTATAATTTGGCTCGTATTATATATAATAAACAAATATTTAACCTAACTTTTCTATAAACTGCATTTTAGTTGCTAAACTTTGTTCGGTAAAGTGTGAAATTTTCGAGCTATTTATGAAAAATTGATCAAAAACATTCATTATTTTTAACGAAAAACGGATATTTTGAATCGCATGCAATTAAAATGTATTTACTTTTCATTACAAAAATTAAGATACATTTTTTGTTTAAAATTAATTGTTTTATCGATTTCTGTGGTTACTTTTTGTGTTGAAATTTACAACAAAATCACTTTGATTAGTTGGTTGGCACGCAGTCTCTCAAGTAGAGCTTTTTTTAAGCCATAAAGGTTGAAACATTTTTAATTTAAAAAAAAAATTATCAAAAATGGAGTAGTTTTGGTTTGTGTCGAAATAATGCACTGTTAATGACTAATTTTCCTCCATTATATTATATGGAACACGATAACATGTGTTTTTTATTAATTAAGAAAATGAAGAAACGTCCCTTTTGTGTTAGATATTAAATATTCAAGAAAATTCGATTCATTCAAAATTTTATATTGTTTAATTATTTTTATTGTTCTTTCTTTTACCATACAATAGAAAACGGAAATAATATTTTCAGGCCAAGTTTTCGATGTCGCGATGTTATACGGATAACACACGTTTGGACAATTCCGAATTCAAAAGAATGGTTTTTAAAAATTTTGCCTTTGTGTGTCGCAAGGATATCTGTATGCCAAGCAAGCAACAATTTTCAAATTTATATTTAAGCTTGGAATAATCTAAGGCAATTTCTTTAGGGACGTTTAAATATATTAAGAAGGAAAAATTCAACGAATCAACTCTAGCTTCATATATAATAAGATTACTTATTCATTTGTATTTTGTATTCTTAGCTTTAATTCTCTTTTTTTTTTACAAAAAAAAAATAAATACATAAAGAAATATTCCTAGTAGGTGTAAAAATTCTATTGCCAAAAAAAAAGTTTTAGCATTGTTTAATTGTTTCCAAAATATTAAACTACTTTACATAAAATCATTTCTCATAAGCCATATGCAATTCCATATCATTTTGCAAAACAATGGTGCATATTGAAAAGCGTAATAAACTCAAAAAATATTTTAATTTTAGTCAATAAAACAATTATATTTAACCGTTTTCTTCATGGACCAAAACCTATACTTAAGTGAAATTGCTCTCAAATTTTCAATTCTGAGCAAAATACGATAATTGAAAAAAATTATGTCAAAAAAGCTTTACTCAAATGAGAGCTTTAATTCATTATCTATACATTTGGTTTAAAATAAATACTGTTCTTGTATTTAAAAATAAAATATTCATGATTGATTGTATTGAAAAAGTTAATGATTAATGAAATTGAATATTGATATATCACTTTAATCATTATTCTTTACAAGATGTTACCAAACAATCTGTCATTTTATGTAAAATAACTAGAAAATTAATGTTAAATTACAAATATATATAGTTTGTTTCAAAAGTCTTTAATAACACGCTAAGTGTCAGCTTTTGAAGAATTTTACTTTTGAAAAATCTCATAATAGTATCTTTCTGACATACCCTAAAGAATTCTTCCAAAAACGGTGTATCTATAAAATAATTTAATTTGATTTAACTCCCAATCGAACCAGCTTAGTGGTCTAGAGTACTAATATTTTTTCCCATTTGACTACATAGAATGGAGGTTGCTGATCCGAATCCAGGCCGCGGTAGTATGATCAATTATGAAAAAAAGCTGGCGGTTAATTAATCACATAAGAACAAAGTATCCGACTCCACCAACAATATGATTGTCACCTGGTGCTTGAAAGCATCTTTACCTTCAGGTGTTGCAGTGTTCTAAAAAGGGTACAGAAGATCGTATGGTCTAGGTTCAAGGGTTGCGGTTCTCCTCTTAATATACTCTATACTCTATCTTCCAATAGGGTTTAGCCAATCGGTATATGATTGGCTAAAAACTATTAATCGGTCCTTTTAAAAATATATACTTTTAAATTTATATACTTTCTAAATCTTTGTCATAACCTTATGTTTTCTGTTGGTGTCATCGCTCTCTTTTCGTCATACCACTAAGGTAAGAGTTGCCTCAAAATTGTATTCAAATAAAGTACAATCAATTACATGCAAAATAAGCTGAATTGCGTATCTTTCAAAACAAAATACAATTATTTTAAGATCCTTTACAAAATAATTGTTCTTTTTTCTTCTGTTGCTATAAAACATTGTGTAATATCGAGCTACATTAAAAAAGAGTACGAGAATTGCTTCTGTGTCTCGGAGCCTCATTAATAATTCATTCTGGCAGCATTTATACGTTTACTTTTCAATGTTCCATATAAACACGAAAATAAGATTACAATTTTTGAGAGAAATTCTCAAAAAATTTATATTCAACTTTGTAACGTGCCGCTCAAAACGGGGTAAAAGTACTGTTAGGTTTCAATTTAGGAGGTAGGTAAAATATTTCAGCCTTTCTATTATTCCATTCATTTCTAATGGACTGAAATAAAACATCGTAACACATTTTCTATGTTTAAAACTGATGCTGATGACAGGACCCCTCTACCTTTTACAGAAGGTTTTTCATGTAATATTGTTTTTTTTTTTTTTTTTTTGTTACAGCAATAATGTTTTTTTTTTTTTTTTTGTATCAATACAAATTGTTATCGTTTTATTTTCATTTTTCCAGAACATCATCCACCATTGACCAAACGGATATATGTGATTACATTTCGTCCGTGAACAAAAAAGTACTACTATCTCACATCATCATCATGTTCCATGTCATTTATGTGATTACTGTTCGGAATAAATACGCGATAACGCAATAGCAACCAACCAACGATCAATTCGACCCTTATATAGCGTAATAATATTAAAGAAAATATCATGTAAAAAAAAAAGAGTACACTCAAAAAATTGAACAAATTCTCTCGACCGGTATACTCGAATTTCCTCCGTATATAGATATAATTAAAAACTTGCGTCATAATTGAATTTTTAAATTTTATCCTCTCACAAAATGACATTTTTTTAAATTTAGTATCGAAATATTTCTCTTAATTGATATATAAAAACATTGCGAATAATTATAGATTTAAAATTAATTACGAAAATGTTTTTAATTTTGCTGGTGGATCAATGCTTAGAATGTTAACAAGGGAGTGAGTTGACTTGATTTACCGATTCCGAAATACTGTGTATGCCACGAATTCTAATATAAAGAGACGATTATATTGTATTTGAAAGTCGATAATATATTTGACGACATTTATATCAAATGAAATGCTTAATTTTGAGCTAAGTCTTAGCTTTGTAAAAATTCGTAGTTGAGTTACTAAAAAGTCAACTACTAAAAAGTAGTAGTTCAACTACTAAAGTACTTTTAATTTCAACTACTAAAAAGTAGTAGTTGAGTTAGTTTTCTGAAAATAACTAGAATTATTTTCGCTAAAACTTAATTCTCGGTATAAATAATTGCATGAAGAATGCTTTACAAGATCGATGTCTCCATTGCGAAGCTTTAAACTGTATGCATTTAAAATATGATCAGTTGATATCGGCACTGCATGCGTGTTATAACTTTTCCAGAGTTCAAGAATTCGTATATTTACGTTCGGATTTGTAGAAGTTTTGACTGTGAGCATGCCAAACTTTGTACACCAATGAACAAAAAAACTCTTTCTTATACTTTCTTATACAATCTTCTTATTAATGGATAAATTTCTATCTCTATTTGTACCTCTCTCTGTTTCAAAAGCAGAGAGAAACGGTGGAAAGTTTAAAAAGACAATTAAAGGATTTTGTGATTGGCAACATCTTCCATGCCCTAAAAGAATTTTGTACTTAAATACTAGCAGACCGACTCACATTTGCTGTGACCATAAGCTGCATTATTGTAAAATTTCATTAAAATCCATTCAGTAGTTTTTGCGTAAAAGTGTAACAAACAAATCTCAAATTTCTATTTTTTCCAAAAAGCTCAGGGCTGCTTCTCTAAGAACAAGAATATGACGAAAATTTTTCGCAACGTATGTATTTTATGGTCATTTTCACATCAGAAATACTTGATTAATTACTATTAGTTTAAATGTTCGATTTTAAAGTTCTCTATTTGTTTTTATTCTACATTTCTATCTAAGATGCAAAATCTCAATGTTCGACATCAAAAACAATAACATTATAAGTCAGTGTGGTGGTTTGTATTAGACTGTATATAGACGTAAAAAAAAAACATATTAATTGCTCCATTATTCTCAGTCAGAAACACGACGAATATAGAAGGTACTGACTGTGTATAGTAATAGTAATATAGTTAGTATAAGCAGTGAGTTAGTTGTTGGATAGAATATAGATATCATTGTATTATATTATTTGTGATAACCCTTTAACACAACCATTTTTATGATGGATATATCCATTATATGACACAGTCTGTGTGTGTTTGTGTGTTATGTGTTTTATATATCACAGAACACTTATTATTATTGATAATCACCCAACTGTCTGATCATGATTAACTTCTATTTGTTCCATATATACGTAACGTACGTACATCGGTTTGTAGAATATATTGTATACAAATATGATGCTGTATGGATAATGTATCATTAGGCATAGAAGAAAGCTTGACGGGTCACTAAAGTTTTGTTTACAATGATCAAATGATTTAGTAGCAACTTACTTAATAACTTGACGTTTGTGAATGTTAATTAAGTGTTTAGTCAAGTAGTTTAGTAAAATTTTATTTTTGATGTGCAAATAGTATCCCAATCACAAACATACAATAATAAACAAATGAAGGAATCTGTTTTTAAGAATCATAGAATAAGGAATCTGAGAGATTTAATTGTCGTTACAGTTATATAATAGTTGTGTGATATGAAATTATATTACATGACTGTGATTGTTTACATAAATTACTAGTTACTTAACTAAATTGTCAAATTATAAGTGTGCACAATTTATAGATCAAGTGGTTAAATGTTTCGTACTAAACTACTTGTTACTTGACTTAATTGCTTGATCAATATGAACAACAGTAATTTCATGATCAAATATGTCACTGTGAAAAGAGAAATTCGAAGCTGTAAGACTTCAATAATCAGTATAACTGCGAATCAAAAGGTACTATTGATTTTTAAAGCTCATATAAATATCTCCAAAATTTGTTACTTATCATCCCAATTTAATACACAAATTTAAAGTTATTTTAATCTCCTATTTAAGATTACTTTCAAATTTTGGACAATATCTGTATATATAAAATTCTCCTTCGAAATGGCTTGAAATATTTTTTCGTAAACTGTTTAAATTCGCCACAATTTCTTCTCGAATTATATGTGCCAATAAGCCCATATATAATTGCTATACATATTATTAGTATATATGTGTTGACAACTGTATAGACTGCATATTTAGAGTATTTTATGAATGCGTATCGAGTATCTTAACAATAAACTAATTGTGTGTACTATAATTTAACAAGCTTATTTTAGAATCGGCGGACCTTAAAACGTAAATTGCTTACCGTTGTAAACTTATTGTGGCGTTATTTTAATGTATTAGTTTTGTTTTCTTTTGAAGTTCGCAAAAGAAACTGCAAAATAATGAACATCTATGTTAAAATGAACTTTTTTTTTATATTTCAATTTACTCTGAGCCAAGAGCTCGGAGACCTACTTGGTAAAAAAAGCGAATAGCGTGAAAAAAGGTGGCAAAATGGACAATAATATCGAAGATTATAAAAACGAAGATTTTGCTAGGATCAACTTATAACAACTTAAGTTTTTTATCACTACATTAATAAATTACCATGGCCAAATTTGTAAAATCCCAAATAAAGAAGATATTAAGTTACAAAATGAATTCATTCACTCAATGATAAAGCACACAATCTGTAGTATATTGGTAAACACTGAACGTAGTATGTTGTCGTTGTATTGGATATAATAAATTTTAATTGACTATTTAAACTGATATCTTGTCAACGTTAATCGTGTTTCTAATACTATAGCGTGATATTCAAAAAAAAAAAAAAATAAACAAAAACAAAAACAAAACAATATACAATCTATTGCTGTCAAAACAGAAACCGTTGTGTTTTTATGTTTCAAACAAATGATGGTGATAAATAAAATTTGTAAAAACTATTTTCAAATAAACTAAATATAAAAAAATTTGACATTTTCAAATCGTGTCTCCACTCAAATTCACAAAAAAAAAAAAATTTACCTTATAAATGCGTCGTTGTCTACTTTAAATAATTTAATCAGTTTACATTTATTTCAAATGAAGCGAATTTCAAGCATGATATAATTATTTTCTAAAATGAATCACACCATCAAACTGAAATTTATTTCAAATGAAGCAACTTTCAAGCAAGATATGATTTCTTTCTAAAAAATAATCGTACCATCGCACTGAAAATTTTTGAAACTAACTTTGTATAAGATAAGATACTAAGAAGTCATCCGCAACTGCGTCCCTTACATTTAGACCTTTTGGTCCTCTGCACTCGCTTTTAAAACACTCCATCACTTGAAGGCTAGGATGCCATCTGGCTCAGGTTGCAATGAAAGAAGCTGGTACAAATCCAAAACAGGTGATACTATAGGAGTTTATTGAGACTAGTGGCCACGAAAAGAGCCCATTGTTTCTCCACCGGAATTCTCATAATAAATTGATACAGAGGTTCTGATCCAAACATTCTTTATGCAATATCCTGGTGATTTCTACAGGTGCAAATGACGTGAAACCTCTACATCGTCCTCCAGCCACGACTTTCAAGTTGGATAGTCCAAGGTTCCCAAATTATGAAGGTGGTAATTCAACCGACAGTGCCCTGTCAGAAGACCCATTATTCTTCTCAACTGCATCCTGGTCAGTTTAAACCAGGAACAGTTAAATGGTTTAGCTGTGGTTATACACAACTTAGCCTGTCGCCTGTCATCCATTAAGTCCCAGTAATCAAGGTGCCCTTGTCAAAACCAGTCCATAATACAGGATATCACAGAGGATCTTGCAATAAAAAAACAAGTTCAGGCGAAATTTTTTGCCTACTTTAGATTAATTATTCTCAGCATTCATAAAATTTAAGTTAAAAATGAAATTATTTACAATAAAATCACTCTGTTCAAGTCCACCAATATACAGCCAATATCTGTGGGTAAATGAAATTTTGTATTAAAATAAAAAAATTATGGAAGTATATAATATAAATTTACGGATACTCTAAATACCAAGATTGTATTCAATATTCGAAACATTTTTTTAATATTTCGAATTAAATCTTAGAATACTTACTATTCGGTCTAATTAAATATCCAATGCTAGTTTAAAAAAATCAAACACTAGTTTACCTTTAGCTTAAAGGAAAAACTTTGTGAAATTTTACACCCTAGTTAAATATCAATTTCGCCCAAATTTTGTTTTATTAATTATAATTTTGGTATACCTACGCCTGAAAATTTGCTGTGAAAATATCAATAAAATTTTTGAAAATAAATAATTTTGTTTTATTTGTAAAAAAAAAAATTTTTTCCGCATAGGATACAGTCCGTTAATAAGAAAACTTTAAGTCAAAAATTTTAAAAATTTATTTAACGAAATAATTTTTGAGATGTTGCTTTAAATCGTATCATGAAACCGAAATCTCGAAACTATATGTAATGCCAGTAAGAAACATTTTTTCTAAATTCATTTGCATAATCGTAAAATATGTGGTATTTAAGTTTTTATTTATCTGAGAAAAGCCAATAAGAAATATTATTTTTTCTAAATTAATTTGTAGTTATAAATGATTTTTTATCTGAATATATTTAAAATAATGAAAATAAATTTATGTATATAAAATAGTTTTAAATATTTTCGAATTAAATAACATTCAATTAATTATTATATTTTATAATACTCGTTGTAATATCTCAGTATTTTCATTTAGTTTCTGCTGTTAAAATTTCATTTCAATTCCATTTTCAACATTGAATAAAATTGCATGCAGACAGATAATAAACTGCACCTTAATTGATCCCATAGGTATTATGTTAATATTCAAGCAAGGCATCAACCAACATTTTATATGTATATTAATGTACTTGGTCATCCCTTATAAAAACATTATCTCATAGAAAATGTACCGAGTGGGATAGAAAAACTGTATTTAATATGTTTAAAGTTAAAACCATAATACAGTTTTTTATTAAAATGGTTAATAAAGAATTCTTTTAAATTTAAAAGATTTTATAACTTAAAGCTATTTTGATCTAGGGAGGATGCAATAAAAAAATTTGCTATTTTACCTATGAAAATGTGAAACCAGATTTGGTATTGAAACATAATTCGAAAATTAAATTAAAATTGATTCATAAACTATTAAACATTGTTTTCTATTTCTTTCTTTCAAAAAAGTTATATGCGGGACTCGATAAGCTATCATTGTCTTAGAAAAATCGCACACCAACATTTTTGAATATTAGTGTAATTTATTTAACATTTTTATTTACAATCAACTCATTTGTGCATACTAACATGATTTATCTTAAATTTTGAAGAAAAGTGTATATAAGTCCCATGGACAGCATCTCTTATCGTAGAAAAACCCTTATATATAATCAATATGGAGATTAACCTGTATGACGTCATTTATGCAGATCTCCTTCTTTGTTTTATTAAGACTTTTGAACGTCTATGTTTTGGCTATTTTTTAAGATTTTTAATAAATTAATTCAAATTTATGTTTGTGGAGTAAAAATGCATCAATTTTTGTGCACCTTCTCTATTGGAAAACAATTTCATAACAAATTCAAAACAAGTGATCTGAAAGTCCATACAATTAATTTCCCAACGATAAAAGGATGATAAATTGTACAATTTTTATATTGAAATAAGTTGTTTTATTTAATTTTTTGATTCAGTACTAAAAACAATTGAACCGATTTTCCTCAATAAATTAATATATCTAACGTCGAATGAAAAAGTATTTCACTGAAAAATAACACAAAGTAATCAACTAAGTCTAAGATGTAAACAATTATAAAAATAAAACTATTCCATATCTCTTGACTGGCTATCGCTCCTGAGGTGTCCGGGCAGATGACCATGTTAGTTTTATTACCTTTATTTTTATTTTTTTCTCTTTTTTAGTTCTTAACGTATTCTCTTTGGTTTGTTTTGCTGTTCTTTGGTTGTGCGTTTGAGAAGTTAAAGCTATACCAAAATACTCTTTGACTGTATAAGATATTAGACCTATAACGTCCTTTGTCTCAGTTTAAAATGCAACTGTTATTGAGCTTAGACATAAAGTTGGATTAGGTGTTATTTCTATCGGCTTGCTTAGAAAAGCATACTTTGTTGTGGCCATCTTTAACAGAACAAATGTGGCTGTCTCTCTTTAATCAACTAGGAGAAATAGCCACATCCATATAAAAATGAATGACTAGGAATTTATGACAATTTTGAGGTTGGAATGCAACACATTTACAATACCAATCAGGGTAAAACAAAAAAGTACTAATTTCTATTCAAATTTTATCATCGCGAAACCAGATGTATACATATAAAATAAATTATTCCTTTGGAAAATCCGTAACGGGTGCTTACTTAGTTTTTTATTTGATTTCAATATCCATTTACACGTGTTACTAGTAGCCTTCGTTGATAGAAGTGAAATAAGCATCATCTACCTATTGATACCGAAAATTATTGGACTGGTCATCTTCCCCGAACTTCCAAGTAATTTTCCATAAAATCTCCCTTCCTCTTGTGCAAAAATATCTAGTTATACCGAATTTTTTCCTAAGAAAGATAAGAAGGCTCAATTTTTATCTATAGACGTAAAATTACGACATAACATAAGAAAACTGTGATTATATATTATGCCGCGATCCGTCTTAGATTTTGTTTTTTGTTTACTTTACTAGTGAGGTGTACCGTTCACAGAGCTATGGTTTTCTATACTTTAATACTACTAAATAAATGCTTTTTTAAAAGAGGTTGTGTGACATTATCATAATATTTTTTATTTTATGCTCGAAGTGTTTTAATAATTAATATTCCTCTTTATGACAATTTAAAACATTGAAAAACATATAGGAAATAGAAATTTTCACACATACACAAAAAATATATATACATATATATATAAAGATGCCTATTTTTAGATGACACTTTGTATGCGAACTGTGAAGCGCAGTGCAGTGTTGGTAAAAAAAAAATATCATTTTGATTCACATATATACACAAAAATATAATCTACATGTTATTATTTTATTTAATATGTTTTATATTTTAAAATATGTGGTTTTTGTGGTGATGCAAAAAAAATTTTGTGCATTATTTTATGCATCAAATTACGAGTATTACATTTTGAATGTTTTTATAATTACTTACGCTGCAATTACTTTACAAAGCTTTTGGTTAATGTAATATTTTCCATTTACACTGTTCCAGCAAAACTATTACAAGTTTGAATATTATTAAAGAGAACTCTAGAATTTTTCGAAAAAATATTTTTCCCTCGCCTTCCATTTTCCTAGATAGATTGTTTTTATTAGTATTTTATAAATAGGTATTTCGACTATAAAGTAGTGATCACCAGTTTGAATTAGTTAGTCGTAATAATTAATTTGGTGTCGGTTTGAACTCGTGTAGCATCTACTTAGAGAATTTATTACGACTAGCAGATTCGTAGTGATGATGACTACTTTGTAGTTCAAATACGCATTTATAAAATACAACAAAAATTTTTGATCTAAGAAATTGGGTCAAAAAATTGAAATTTATTACAAGTTTGTAAGTCATTTTTTTTCTTACTCAGTCACGGTTGTTTTGAAGAAATTTTTATTTCGGTTTAATCAAAGCTTATTTTATACAAGTCAAGCTAGCCGGCAAAATATTTAAAATTGAATTTAAATATGCTCAAAATTAAATTAGGTGCTCAAATTTTTTGTTACGAAGAGTCATTATGATGCAGTGCTGTATCACGCTGACAGAGCAATGTGAAATAATTAATTTTATCATATAATTTAAGTACCCGAATTAAGTACTTTTAACGTGATTTTATGGTGTGCATTCAATAAATAAATTTAATCAAAAATACCAAAAAATCACTGCACTGATTCACTAACATGAATCACTACTAAAAAATGTACCATGGTGTTGAAATGTGCTGGTTAGGTGCTGCAAAATTACATTAAGTGGTCAAATTTTTAATTTAAAAAATTAGTGATTAAGACGCACTGATGCGTCATACGTCCGAACTGACTCGGAAGAACAACGTGAAGCTATTATATCAATTTATTCACGTCAAATACCGAGCTTACCTGGCTGCCGTAGTATATCATTTTTTCATTGAAGATAATCAACCAAGAACTTTAACTATGTATTTTTTATTTTTTTGGAAAAAATAGAATCTAACCTATGTTCGAAAAAAGTTCATATTTATTATTTTAAATATTTGTTTTAAGCAATACTAACATTTCTGAACAGTTCAGTCAAAATTAGTAAACATCAAAAAAACTTTTTTAAAAATCAGTTACTAGTATGACTTGAACGTTCACCCATTTGACTACTTAAACTGGAGATTGCGTGTTTCGAATCCAGGCAGGGGCAGTCAGATCAATTATAATGAAAAAAAGGGAGGTGGGGCTGTTAAATGATCTCACTGCCGTCGCTTTGCTAAGAAAGCAGTATCCGGCTTCACCAACAACATAATAACAAAATAATTCCCAACTTGATGTAGATGACTAGAAGGCTAAATAGGCATCTTTGCCTTCAGGTGATTGCGGGCTCTAAAAGAGGGTACAGAGGATCAAATGGTCTTAGGTACAAGGGATACGGCTGCAGTTCTCCCCTCTTAATGTAATCAGGGCTTGAACCTACTTCTGAAAACTTTTATCTCACAGTTAACACAAAACACTCACAAAATCGATAATTTTTATACACATTCAAATACTAATTATATTTTTATTTTAAAAAAAAAATCTTGCGGCAATATTATCTGTTAATTTAATTTATTGTACAATTTGTAAGATATGAAATAGGCACCTTCTTGTAATTGTATTATTTTTGCAGTCTGCAATTCTAAAACAATTGAATAAATAAAATAAGGTGTTCTTAATATGGGAAAGTAAATATAATATAATTGCAGTTACTACTATAATTTAGAATATAATTTACTGTCATGTTAAGTTATATACAAAAAAAATTACAACTTATTGTTCATTCAGTGATATCTGATAATTATAATTAATTATATATTAAAATTAAATAAAGTGGACGCAGCAAACTGGTTTTGTAATTATGTATTATTAAAAATATATATAACTTGTGATATCTACACCCATATTTGATCATACTTCAGGCTTGAGTATATATTTCAAAGATAAAAACAATTACAATCAACTATCAAGTAAGTAGGATTAACGATAATTACATACTCCCGATTTAAAATTACGCATTTAAACATGAGGTGAAAAAAAATATTAACAATTTACATTTTGAGAAGGGTAGATACGAGGATTTACATTTAAAGGGTAGAGGGGTAGGATCAAATTAAATCAATTTCGGTGTTTTAATCAAATTGTTAAGAGAAATTGAGACAAAAATTGAAATTTTCATATTTTTCCTCACAAATTACTAAAAACAAAATCTATCCAAATGTTATGAATTTTGGTATACATAATCTTAAAATTTCATTATTTGTATCAATTCCCTTTAACTTGTGTTTATTCATACAATTCTTATAGATTATAGTAGTCACTAAATATATGTTTAGTAGTTTATAAACGTACAAGGAAGTCGCTTCAGATTTTTTAATTAAGTTTTTTGTTTAATGTTCTGCACATACTGTACCTACAAAGGTATACAACACAAAGGTATGCAACAACAATACACTCCTATCGTATTTTCTAATAACTTTTGTTTACAATGACATGTCTCATACAACTTGATACAAAAATATCATAAGAATTAATGTTCTTTGGTAATAAATTTATTTAATAATAAATATTTATGACATTTTATACGACAAATGATCTCATATTCGGTGTATCTACTAAGTACCAACCTACACGGTAAATATTACGAAAACTTAACATACATAGTTTTGACGATACACAAAAGTACTAAGAGCATGGACACAAAGACGAATTTGATCTTACATGGGCATAAAAATTCTTGAATAAGCAATGAATGTAATTAATTCAAAATAAATGTCAAATTACCTTCGATATTAACTGTCAAATCTTGACATATTAAGAAAATGTGAAAGTATATGAGTTTTAGTCTCAAGTTTGTAATGTTAATATAGAAAGCCCTAACAAAACTTTGGTGGCGTATTTTAGACGTGAGTTCGTGAATTATCATAACGATCCAATGGATCCATTACTCAACTTTTAAACTGGAAAATAAATACATAAAAAATTCAAAGCCAAAAATTTTTTCATAAACTTTGTACATTTGCCACAATTTTAGCTCCATAATATTCTATACTCTAAAAGAATTAACGATAAAATTGTTTGAAAAGGTATTTTTAACCTAGACATAAATTTTAAAATATAAAGATTAGATTTTTTATTCCAGTTTAATTCTGAAATTTATCAATACAATCAATGTAAATAATCCTAAAATAAGTGAAATTATGGCTCGAAGAATGATTTTCAAAGGATTTTAATAAAACTTCTCTTGATTGATCTTTAATTAATAATAAAAAATACGAGCCTTATAATTGACCTACCCAAAGTTGAAAAAAACGTTTTTTAATTTTAACATGGCTTCTTATGGTAAAAACAATATTGCAGAATTGAAGTAAAATTTAATATATTACAGAAAGGAAAGTTAGGAATCACATAAACAAAATGGGATGAATTGACCTCGTAGATAAACAATTAAAATAAGTAAACATTTTAAAGATTATTTCCATGTATGTATATACTAAGGTGAGTGAGTGTTTGTATAAAGTGTATATAGTATGTGTTAGAAAACTTTGTAAAAATATAGCCATCCGTCTTTATACTTAAAATGTAGATACTAAGCTACTACTACTTGCTGGACTGTGTTGACCCTACTACCTTAACAAGTTTATCCATCAAATCATTGTTTTTTCCTTTTTTTTTTTCATAAAATCTTAAACTTTATAAAAATCACCGTTTTCTTTATACTTAGAATATAAATTAAAAACAATTTTCCTTTGACAACCCCTCAAGCTTATTTTCTAGAATACCCTACCAGTGAATATTTGTAAAGTTATATCACAATACCCTAAGAGAAAATGTATGTATTTAATGGAAACTTCACTTATACAAATACAAACTTAGACGGGCTTTTTCATATCAAGAGATTATTATAATTGAATTGAAATATCGAAATATCCACAAAAATTAATTTTCTTCGGGAAATTATGGATCCCCCTTAGCAGAGTGGCAGAGATTCACGTTGCGACAGAATTTGCTTTTAAATTTACGATGTTAAACATGTTGGTAATCTTCTCCCTGGATGCACCGAATCCAAAAAAACCAGTAGGGTAAACTGCCCAACGTGAACCAATTTTTACTTCCATCGGCATTACTATCGAAGTTGTATAAAAAACATACTTAACTGTAGTTTAAAAAACATACTTAATGGAAACCTTGCAGTTTTGACTTACAATTGAACACTTATTATTCAGTTTTGTAAGATATTTGATTTTTTTTTATCTGTCTAAATGGTTCACTGAGTACTGGGTGCTGGACACAGTGAATCACTGCTTAGTACACAGTATAAAAGAAAAATATTTCATTTTCCAAACTCTTTATGAAACAATTAAAGTGCATGGTGGAATATCTTTTATCATATATTTCTTAAAGTGTTTTTGAGAACACCTCAATAGGAAGACGTTCGGAAACACTTTGATTGGGGAAACTACAGTCTTCATCAGCGACGTCAATCAGTTTCAATACAAAATTTTCATACTCGGCATACATAATATGTCAGAGTGTATAAATTTTAATCTAAAGTTTGTAACGCTACTTAATTTTGACCGCACAAACAAAGTTTTGGTATAGGTGTTTATAGAATCACATAATTATTCCATTTCCGACTATCTACCCGTTCGTCATCACGATAACTCAAAACCAAAAAGACATAGTGAGCTGAAATTTTGGTGACGTATTCTAAACATAGTTAAAGTACATGCATGAGTAAAATCGATCCATTGGGTCCAATGGAAACTTGACCCAACTTTTAAACCATAAAATTAGCTAAATAAAAGTTTAAAAACAAAATTTTTTTTTTTTTTGAACATTTTTTCGTAAAATATTTGATTTTTCCACAATTTTTGCTCATATTTGGCAAATAGACACATCTTATTATTATACATTTATACATATATAACTGTGTAAACTGGATATTTATAGTATTTTATGAATGATGATTAAAAATAGTCCAAACAATGAAATTCAATCAGATATCGAGTATCTTAAATAATTAAGTCTTTAAGCTGGTTACTTAACTTGTTTATTTGATAAAATAGTGTTTCCAAACTCAATTTATTTTTAAAAATAAGTTCAGAATTCGAGTAAATGTAATTTCGTCGATGAGTAGTAACAGCTTGTTGTCCTATATATTTTTCAACTTATTTAGGTAAAACTAATAATACCCAAATTGCATCCATCCATTTCCGTTCGATATACACACACACACGAAAAAGTTATTTCATTTCGAATAGAAACACACAAATACAAAACTTTTTTTCTGGTATTAAAAAAAAAAAAGAAAAGTTTTAATATCATTTTCCTGTTAGAAGATTATATAATACCATCTTCATCTTAAAAACGTAAAAAAAAAAAAATATGAAACACTTCAAACCATATAGAAGAGGTAAAGAAAAATTTTCTATTGGTAAAATTAACCAATAAAACGTGTGTTTGCTACAACACAACTTTAATATTATCAAAAAGTTAAATAAAACAGCTGCTACTGTATTTTCTCGCAAAATTGTTAATATACAAATTTTTTTTTAAAGTTATTTTTTTGTGATTTTCTTTTGTTGTTGTTTTATATTGCATGTATTTAAAAAAAAAAAAAAGCGGAAAAAAAAACAACAAAATTTCGAAAAATGATATACAATCCTTTATTATTTGTGTAGTATGAAAAAAGATGATTCTACAGTTTTTTGAATTTTTAGATATGTTTTTTATCGGTTTTAATCCCTTCCTGTTGGTATTGTATTATTTAAGTTTTTATTTTCAAATTTAAAAGTAATTTCTGTTTTCATATTACATACATAATCTTCTCAAATAGAATTTTGATTAATTTTACTTTAATGGTTCGCTTAAACTATAAGCTAGGATAAATGGCTTATTTTTATCATAATTATTATGACTTATCATGCCCTCATTATATAATAATAAGTCATTAGAAAGATTTTGTATCATTATCAAATTTTGGCTCACAACTGGCATAGAAAATTTTTTTTACAGATACTATTTGATTCTAGTTACATAGTAGCTCATGGCGAGCTAATATTTTATTTTTAGAACTGATTTAGTACCATTATTGAATTTTGACTCACCTAACTGTGGCGATTGGCTCACAACTGGAATAAATTAATTTTTTACCTATATCATTTGCTTTTAGTTGGATAGTTGCTTATGGCCGGTCATTATTGAATATTTAGAGATGATTTTGACTTGCCGTTAGTTCACAGCTGGCATAAAATATTTTTTTTACCTCATACACTTGTTTTAACTTAAATAACTTACATAGTAGCCTGTAACTACTACATGGAAGTTATTTTGTACAATTATTAAATAAAAGCTCTATGGTGAGGTAATATTTAATATTTGAAGATGATTTTGTACCATCATTACATTTTGACTCCGTTAGCACAAACCGAGCATAAAATACTTTATAACAAATATCACCTATATTTTGTTTTATAGTGAGCCAATATTTAATATTATATATGGAAAATAATATCTTGTATAATTTTAAAATTTTGTCTGGCTGTCACATCGGGGACAAAATAATGTTTTACAGATTTCAGTTATTGAATAACATGTAAGCTCGATACAGTCTACTATTCATTATTTACTGAGTAGGTGCAAAATTGAAAGACTCAACTTCGCTTAACAGCTGGCTTAAACTCATTTTTGATCACTAGACCATTGTTCTAGTTAATTGATTAACTTAAATGCAAAGAAAATTGTTATTTTTCTAATTTGTATTTATTGCAGCTGTATATGAAAAATTATCGTAGACGCATTTTATTATTTATTCACCGTAGAATACAACCAAAAACAAAGCTCGATAATTTTATAGTATTATTAACAGTCAGCTATGGAAGTGGACAGCATGGCGGTCTTTCAAAATACAGAACCTAAAAACTCGTTGATGAATGGATATCTATCGAGTACTGAAAATCATTTTGGTACTAAACTAAAATTGAGTATTATTTTTAATTTTAGTAGAGATACAAACTTATAAAAACACATATAAAAATCTCATACGATTAAACAGTTTGATCATAGCTAGACAACACCTTTTAATTTTTTTTTATTAATCATATTAAGAAGAATAAAAATGTGATATAAACATTTTATTGCGTACTCTGATTTCGATATTATTTTTATAGCTTCAACCTGGACCAACACTTAAACTACAACATTAAATTAATCGAAATAATACAATCGAATAATAAAAATTAAAAAGTAGTAAATTATATTTCAAACACCAGATGTTTGGAATATATAACCTAAAGTACTACTAAAGCTATTTTTTTAGCTTTGCTGTTTTTGAAAATGTTTAAAGTTAAATGCGTTTGATTAAGAGAAATGATGCATAAATAATAGAGATGCACTTTAAAGCTACGGTTACACTGGATGCGAATTGAGACGAATCCGTCAGATTTATGAAGCTGTGCAATGGCAATGAGAGTGTTTACTCTATGTGTGACAATCCTCACAAGTTTTTCGAGTACTTTTTAAATGGAGCTTTTTTACTTAATATGTTCGTTAATGGGTCTTTTCACTTAAATGCCGATATATCATCATGAACCATTCATATGATTTTGAAGAAATTTCACGCATGATATAGTTTTACATCAGCGATTTGAATTTGGCTGAAATCGATTATTAAATTGTAACTGAAAACCGCAAAAGATTAAGTTAGTGTACTTGAAGAATAAAAAGTTATTTTACTTGGAAAATTTTTTCGAGTAATCGAAAAGTATTTGGTGCTCTCATTTTTCCTTTCTTGTTGCAAATAGTTCATTCATTTGTGTAGTTTTGACACCTTCCATCAATAATAGCTTAGGCAATCCATTAAATAAAAAGCGTTAAAACTGTCATTTAACTGCAACGCGGAGACGTACGGATATTCAGAATTCGCATTCAGTGTAACCGTGGCCTAATGCATTCTTTTGACTCATACAAGACGCGGCTTTGTGGTTTTGTGAATAATATTAAAAATCGCTAAAAAATCCAAATAAAATTTTATTGATCATTGTAGGTTTTCTAAGGTAATAAAGTTTTCGAGTTATCGCTTGAAATTTTTCTGAAATATTAACATCCAAATCGGAATTCTGACAATTACTGGAAAACTACGCATCTAAACGTTACGCATCTATAATTTTCTCGAAATCAAAGAGAAGAAAATTATGAAAAATTTCGAAAAATTTTTGCTTCATGTTTATATGGGAATTTTTACTTATAGATTATAACGATAATATCCATTTAACGGTTGGGCGTATAGTTTCGTGATATTGTCTGAAATCCGATACAGAGATTCATATTTCGAATAAATTTCAAGCGTTATCTCAAAAATTGTAACCCAATCAATTGTAAAATAACTTTTTTTGTTTTGCTAGACTTTGATACACTCTAGAAAATCTAAAATAAAAAATTATAAAAACCATAAAATATTTTGGTGATTTACAATGTTTTCAAAAGCCGCCGTAAATAATTTCTGAATTTGAACAGTAATTTGAAACCTTTTAAATCTTAGAACGAATATATTTGGAAAAAAAAAAGTAAATAAAATCATCAATTTAGTGTCTATATTGTTCTTAGGAACTCGTATCTAATATTTTTGTTAAAAACAGCATTTTATTTTACGTAGGCAATTAAAATAACAAAATTGTCTTTTCTATAAATAATAATAATAAATTTATCAATGCAATTTCTTATTCATTCACTAGAACATAAACAAAAAATTTGACATCTTAATCAATTTAAAATGTTTATATCACCTTTTAACCTTAAACAAATCACTTTAATCATTTAATTTATGAATTATATATATCTTATACAGAATGTTTCAAGTGGAATGGTAAATATAATAGACGAATTGTAATTAAAAATTCCCTATTACATGTGTTCAAGTTTCTTTTTATACACTTTTTATCATTATCGAAACCAACATACATTGAAACTTTGAAAGGTCTCATTTTATTTTACTTTAAATTTGTTTGAGTTACATACTAACACCTGTATTGCTCTCAAATAACTCAAAAAATATTTATCCAAATGTTTTGAAATTTGGTCTGCATAATATTGACTTGAAAACACGGAGTGTTTATCGAATAGTTTTTCTCAAAGAAACATTTTTAAATATAAAATCGAATTTTGATTTTAACAACTTGGACAAGCCCTCCGTTTTCATATCAATATTGCACATAAAAAATTTCAAAAATTTCATTTAGATTAGTGTTTTTTTTGAGTTATTTGTGCGCGAAATTATGCGTATTGTATGTAATTTAAGTCAAGAGCTTGTAAGTAGCATACTCACTCACTTATGGCAATAACAGCTGTGGATAATCCCTATTAAGCATTATTTCAACTCCTAATATTAAGCTTATGGTATAAAAATTTCTTTACAAAAGGTTAAAAATATTTTACAAGATTTTTCGATTTGTTACATCTTTGACTCGACTTTTAAGTGTTTATTACTACTTATTAAGTTATTACACATTTTCATACATACTGTCTCTAAAATTGATATTTATTTTTGCATAATAGTATTATTTATTGTATGTAGTATATCTGCTAAATATTTATGTGTTAGAGCGTTAGTAACTAAGTAGGAAAAGGCATTAAGTTTGAAAACATTCAATTTTGTTATTGTCAGCAAATAAATAAGTGTTGCATATAATTCAAATATATATCATTATTATATATATGTTTTAAAAGTACATAATGTGTATTCGATACTTAACAATAGCAATTTGAATTATCATTTACCGAATAATAAAACTTAGAATCGCAATTTCCTTTTTCGATTAATTAAAACTCATTCAAAAATTTTTCAATGCAAACACTGAATCCTCAATTGAAAGTTCCATTGAAATCCAAATTTAAAAAATTTCACGAATGAAGAAACACAATCGAGTTATCACGATGTTAATTTAGAATGAGATAATTAATTACCTTAAATTACCACCAAGAAACCGGGTCCCTGGCCAAGAGACTACAACAGGCAGTGATACCTTCACCCATTTGACTACTCAGACTGAAGGTTGCATAACAATGTCCTTGTGCTAGAAAACATTTGACCTTCAGATGATGGAGTGTTCTAAAGGAGGGTTCAGAGGACCAAAAATTCTAAGTACAAGGTACACGATTGCGATTGCCCTCTTAGTATACTCTATGCCTCCGAGAAAATTCTAAATCTTCCTATGATAGCTTCATTGAATTCGTATCAGCTGTGTCTGCAATACGATAACTTGAATTTTCCTGTTTTTCTCACTTTTATTCAGGAATTTCACATTGAAATTTTATACACGGCATTTTTGTAATATATGAGATTAATAATAAAAACTAAATTTATAAATGGATTCATTCCGCGGAGTGGCCGATAGCTAAGGTCTTCAAAATATCTATGCGTTTGACCATCCTGACTTGGGAGATTTAAACCTGGCATTGGCTGTTTCTCAATTATCATTAGATTATTTCGTTTTCTGATATTTAAGACTAACAACTCCAGGTCTATGTCGGCAGAATTCCTTTCAAAAAAACGGCTACAGATGTACTGCCTATCAAATCCAAAATTTGATTATATATTTAAAAATGTTTTTTTCGAGAAAAACTGTTCAATAAACCCTCCGTTTTTATGTCAATATTATGCATACCAAATTTCAAAATATTTGGATTATTATTTTTGAGTTATTTGGGAGCGAACATTGCCAGATTTTTACATGATGGAGGATGCTTCAGTATTATGTTTCATTCACTTTCAAAATGAACATAGATTTTCATTTGTATGCCATACTAAAAAATTTTAATCTCACTACTGCCCTTGGTGGTCATTAAATTGCTAACCTAAGCTAAAGTATGGAAATCCAGTACACGTCGACTGTTGTGACAATAAATGGTTCACAAGCTCTTAAGCTTTAATGTTTATATAAGCTTTTTAATACACCAGCACTGGTTTCCATTATCATATGTATTATAATAATAATAATCAAATATCTGTACCTAATTATGTTATCATGTGTAATTGTTTATACAGGTTGTGTGATGTGTATGTATGTCATAATATTATAACGTAATAATATTTATATTTATTTATAATCATACAAAGAAAATAATTTATATACTGATATACAAATATAAGTTTCATATATACATTAATACAGTAAATAAGCCGGAAAAAATGTTGAAATGAGGAAAAATGATGGAACTGCTCTGATTTCTGAAAGTTTTTGTTTGTGCGTGTTTCTTAGACCTCCAAGAACATTCATTGCCTTGCCTTACTATGTAAATTGAAAAAAGAAGGGTAGATTTCCCAACCCAAATAGTAACAGTGATAACTAAAATTTTTTAAATTTCAAATTTCAACACGAAAATCGTGTGCCGGCAGTTTTTAAGGATGCTGATCATGAATCCGAGGTCAAAAAGCATTAGAAAATAGTTTCAACCTCATTGTAACCCTCTAGAAGTTACGGAGGTAAAATATATTTTAAATTCAAAATTTCACATCGAAAATCGTCTCTCGGTGGTTTTCCGAGCCGCTGATCACAAATCCAAGGTTCAAAGCCGCTGAGGATAGTTATTACCCCATTAAAACCACCACTAGAAGTGACACGGAAAATATTGATGAGATTTTAAACTCCACCTTCATTTAGGTCAGAGATTCCCCAAAAATGTAATTTTCTTCAAAAGTGATTTAATAGTTTTTTTAATAACCTTAGACGATACTTCAAACTTTAAATCTTTTAGAACAATATCTTATTCACATTTCTCAAAGATTGAAGAAAATTATTCAGTTGTAAATGTGAATACTAGTGTTAATTAAATTTCTGTAAACTACTTTTGTTAGAACTCGATAATAAGCAGTTAACATTTCTGAGTAATTATTAGTTGAGATTTGTGTTTTTGCAATCTAATCCCAGTTAGAAATATATTTATAATGAATGTTTATTTGACCAAAGTAGAGCTTAGTACTGAAATAAATTGTAACATGAACTGTGATGTTTTGAAAAAATTTATTGTTAAACCTACGCAACAATCTTTGTTAGATGCTCAGATGGTTAGCTCGAAGTATGATTTTCTTCTGCAATAAATGTTAAGTTTAATAAAAATGCCTCCAGAAGTTTTTGAACGTTCAATGAAAATTTAAAATTAATTTAATAATTTTTAGCTTGAGAAAAATTTGAACTCAGACGCTCGGACAAACCGACTCAAACAAATAAATTTTATTATTGTCTGTACCACTTTAAATAGATAAGATGCACAATTTTGTTTTTCACATGAATTAATAAACATGAATTTGAAGTTATTTTTTTTAAAACATTAAAAATAGCCAAAATATGGACGTTCAAAATTCTTAATCAAACAAAGGAGATTTTCATTAATGACGCCATACATGTTCATTTCCATAGTGATTATACATGAGGGTCATTCTACGGTAAGAGATCCTATCGATGTCCATGGTACTTATATGCACTTTGCTTCAAAATTTAAGCTAAATAATGTTGTTATGCACAAATGAGTTGATTGTGAATAACAATGTTTTTGAATATAAAATTTACATTATTATTCAAAAAATTGTTTGTGCTATTTTTTTATAGAAAATGACCGCTTATCGTAGAATCACCCATAAAACTTTTTTTGCAAGAAAGAGATGGCAAACAATCTTTAAGAGTTTATTTATTTAATTTGTTGAATCTATTCCAATTTAATTATCGAATTTTGTTTGGTATTGAGTCTGGTTTCACATTTTGATGAATAAAATAGCAAATGTTTTTCTATTACAATTTTTCAGATTGAAAAATAATAACTGACTATCAAATATACAATTTTTTGTTTAATAAATTTAAATTAATCATGCGAATAAGATGATATAGATAGGTAGGTATAATGCAAATTGAATATAAACATCAAAGGATCTATTCAAAAATTCTCAGAATGACAATATTTTATTGTGATGATACTTTGTTGCGTGTTTCTTAATAAGTAAATTCCCAGACTTATAACATGTAATATTTGAACTTATTTATTAATTTATATTTCAAAATTGTTATCTTCAAAACATAATAAAATTTAAAAAAAATAATAATCAACAAACGCAAGACGCAAAGCAACAAACCACCAATGACACCAATATAAGCATATAATACCCGTTGTTTGAAGTTATTTATTTCTTAAGGTCATATTGTTGTGAATATTATTGGCTCGTTCAATTGGATGAACTCTGAAAAATCTGTAACAAACCTGCAATATCCATCACAAAGAAAAGTGTAAAAATATAATATATAAAAATGAAATTAACAATTTTTGACATCATGACTTCGTCATTTACTTGTAATATTATTTTTGTTTAATATGCATATTATTTATTAAATTTTGTTTGAGACAGTTTATTGTGAATAATATTAGCTCAAGTTGTTCAGGGCTCAACTAGACAGGCTGTAACAGACTTACAATATCCAGCACAAAACTCAATGTATTAGTAAAAATTAAAAAGTTTTTATTGCACTTGGAACAAAAACGCACACAATTAATTTAAATAGGGAAATAAAGACAATGGTTTGATATATTAATTAAATTTCGTCTTACAATTTTTCCTCAATCATTATATTTAAAAATTAAATATTCTCTTTATACAAAAATTCTATGTTCTCAAATTAATTAAATAATCTTTTAACAATAATAATTCTCTTGAACTAATGTTATCTACAACATCACTACTGGTGAATAGAATCACTAGATATCACACTTGACTACTGATATACAACTTAGGATGTTATCACGTATAAATCAAATTTATAAACTGTTTCTAAAAGACCATATTGTTTGCTTATATACTCGCAAGGCAGTTTCCAGATTTAATGCATAGAATGTTCTATTTATTTTTATGTTATTAATTAATGTTCTGAATTAATCCTTCAACGTACATAAAGCCGTTTGTCAGAAGACCTTCGTCCACTTAACATTTATCTAATTAAGATAAAATATTCAATTCACATTCCTTTTAACAAAACTCACAGACTCCGGCGAGATTCGAGCCGGAGACCTTCTGCACTTCATCCCAGGATCTTGGCTATAGAACGTGTTGAAGGTTAACAGCAAAATATACAATTTAATTTTATTTTTATAATGGGTCTATGCTTACAATATTTTTTATTACTTAATAAATAAAACTGTCTGTATTAGAGAAGAAAATACTGATTAGATATTTAAAAAAAACTGTTTCGGAAACGATATGTGTTGTTTAATAAGTTAGAAACAAGTCTACATATCATTAATTCTATCGTTTAGCGAAGTGCAAACTTTAAACTTCAAAGGTACTAAAATGTATATATTAAATATAAAATATTATTTACAATCATGTAGTCTCTATTTAAGTCAAACATTGAGGTTAATTAGTATTTACAATTTACTGTCGAAGTTAACATGAATATTTTTGAATTTCTTTAACATTTTAACTAATAAATCATTATTACATTTAAATTATTTATTAATTATAGAAAAATATTCAATTTGTTAATTAACAAATGCTAAAACATGATTGAATATGAATTATTTTATTGAAAATAAACCACGCCTAGCTATTGGCATCGGATGATATCGAAATGCCGCGGCGAATATGCAGGTCACCATGAATCTTGCACTTCTACTGAAATTATATTTTCAAATGTGTCAACTCGCTTAAAGAAGTTGACACTGATTTCTGAACAAATACATCGTCTTATATCCTTAAGTGAGTTGTTATTTTCATATAGAGGCAGCAAGTATGTGAAAGAGATATTGTTTATATTTCCGTAATATTTGACCGAATACCGAATATTAACCATCGAATCCTGAGTAGTATTCGAATATTCAGGAGCGCCTATAATGAAAATAATACAAATTATTTCATTCAAGAAAACCATTGAGAAAGAAAACAAATACAAACACATGCACTTCAAAAGAATAAAATTGCTTATAATTTAATGAACAGAAATATTTATATTAAATAAAATTATTTGTATGCCAGACAAATTTAATTTGGATAGTGTTCGACACGCGAACACCGTCTGTCCCATCCTGTTATTGTCGAATATCAACAACTATCATCTTAAAAACATCAATCACTCACTTATTAATGCAATTCTACGAAATAATGACATGATGAAATAATAGACGCCATAAAAACTTTTGCAATCACTGATTTAATATTTTCAATTTCTATTGTTTGAATTGATAATAACTGTCTACATATTCATAACGCATACTGTATGCAAAATAATTAACATAATAATATATTCATTGTGGGTGCATAAATAATTAAAAGTGAAGCACGTTTTATTTTTAAGAAGGAGTCGGGAATGAGGTATATAATACGTCCGATAAGCTAACTGCCCTTCCCTAGGGACAACATTTAAAAAAAGCATACAAAATTATATCGTTGTCACTTAAATTTAGACACAAGGAGTTGAAAATAAGTTTGACCCCTAATGTTCACGTGACAAACTTCCCAATACGTAGAATATTAAAACAATGCTTTGTTTGTATTACGAATATGGGTATTTTGATAATTTTGTTTTGTTTTTTTAGTTTTTTTTTATCGTCATCTAAAATGTCTTGGTCGATTTTGCTGAAATTTCAGTCTTTACGTTACGTTCGTTACGTTAGCACGCGTCGAATAAAAGTGGTTTAATAACGATCAAATTTTGTGTTTCTGAGTAGCATCGAAAAAGTCCTTTTTCATAGAGTTGTTGTCGCTATAAGTCTTCTATCAACTGATACCAATGGTATCTATGGACGTTTTAGAGAATATTAAAGATTTTCGAATAGCATTTCTCCTGAACTAAATATTACATGAAGTAAAAGATTCAAATTTTCGACAAGTTTAATTCCGCGCAACTTTTAAAACATTTAGAAGAAAAAAAATGAACAACAGTACTCAATAGTAAAAATTTAAAGCGAATATTATGTCAAATATGATAAGTTAATTAAGGGCGAAGAGGAGTTTTGTTTGAGTGTTAAAGCCCATTCCATTTTATAGATTTCAAACATTTTTAGTACACTACTTTGTAATATTTAGACATCTTAAAAAAGAAACGACACAATCTAGATCTAATGTCTTTTTAAGGTATAGTAATTGATAATGTTTCTTAAGGACAGTATTTTTTTAAAGTTGTTTGAGACAATATCTCAAAATCTGGCCTCCAAATATAGATCTCTGGGGTGAATAACAAACCAAACATCAGTAGCTGGAACAATGAATCAGAGAATCTTTAATTGAATTGGGCACACCTTACGTAGATCGCCTTGTGATATGAGTCGAACCCACAAGAAAACCTGTAACACTGCAAAATACCTGGAAAATAAACGAAAAAATAAAAGCCAAGTAAAAAGATAAAAATTCAGTCGTTAAAGCATTTGGAATTTGTAGAACAAATTCGAGGTGTCTAATGGTCAAGAAAAACCTGGAATAGTTAGAGAATTTTAAATTTGCTACAAATATATGGAATAGTCAGGGAAAATGGCAAATCAAATATTCAGAAAATTTATAATTTTTTTCTGGATTCTCAAAATATGAATTTAAGTTTTTGAATATTCGTAATACAGAGTTATAGATCTCATAATATTTCCGATAATGATGCTCACTCATGAACAAGGCACTGTTCAAGCCTAGAACTGGAAATCATTTAAGAAATGACAAATGATAATAGTTCACATTTACAAAAATTGGTTTAGAAAAAACCAATTTAAGACCTGGAAATCCAGGGAATTTCGGGGTAGACACCCTAAAATTACATTAAATAATTTTTCTGATTCGGAAATGAAGGAAGGATCTTAACGGACATACAATTTACTTCGAATAAGATACTGTAAATTTTAAATAATGTTTTAATCAATTATAAACAAACGCGCGCCCCTACGCAAAAAAAAAAGATCTAAGAGTTTTTATACGATACATCAATTCATTTTTTGTTTATGTTTATGTTTTTTTTTTCATAAATAAAACTTTTTATTTGATTAATATTGTGTCGTCTGTATCCGATTTAATTTATTACGGTATTGTTGTCGAATATTTTGACAGGTTAGATATGATAAGAATATTTAATTTGTATTTCCTTTCCAATTTACTACATTTTTTTTTTTTTTTATGAGTGGGGATAATAATTATTTTTTAATGTGTTTCGTTATGGTTATGTTGTTTTTTGTGTGTTGTTTCTTGAACGTTGAATGTGTGGTGGTGTGATAAGTGGTAATGTTTTTGTGAAAAGTTTTTACTTTGTTTATGTTTTGAAAGTTTTTGAAATCTTGTGGTGTTATTTATATTTATATAGTTAACGTTAATGTTTTAATAAAAGGAATATGTTCGTAAAAGTTTTATTATAATACAACAAGGAAGGACGGACTGCTGTTTCCGTTTGATTGCAGGTATCTGATTACTTGTACTTTTTCAATTTTTCTTGAAATTTAATCTTATAATATTGTTAAAATTTCTTCAAGTAAGAATGCATTTGAAATTTTAAAAATTATTACAAAATTTGTGAATATTATAACGAATGTAGTTAATTGTTTAAATGCCTTGCAGTATATATTAAACACTTTTAATTGTTATCATTGATTTATTCCATGAAATTCAAGCTAACTTACCTGTCTGATTTATTTTATGTATTTTTGGTACTTAGATTTACAAAAAAATGACATGCGTTACTAAAAATTTTAATTATTGGGAAACCATCGCCATTTATTTAAAAACTGATTTTTTCGGTAAAAAAGTGTGTTTGATTTTCATTTTGTGATAAATGATTCTAGTTTTTCGACTTAAGGGTCTAAACAATATTTTGAACATCTTTAAAATTTAATAATATAATCACAGAAAAAATTACTTCCTTATCGATTAAAGCTTACTGAATTTGTAGAGGTAAAAATCAATTCTACCATAATTGTCTTTTCATTTGACCACACACTAAAATTATTTGATTTTTTTGGTATTATAGAATGTAGAGCTTTAGAGAAAAGGAATTTTCAGTATTTACTATTTGTAATTAAAAATCGAAGTTCGAACCTAAGACACTTGCACACATCACCGTTTTTTTCAGTTTTCAAAACACAACTTTCAAAAACCTTGATAAAAAATTACAATTCAATCCTATAGAAATTGAATACAAATGAATAGGAAATGAATAGGATTGAATTGAAAATTTCATTGAAAAAATGATTTCCTATTTAATCCGATTCAATTTCTGTAGGATTTATAGGACTTTTTTTCAGGGTTGAGGCACAAGAAAGATTTCAAAACTTTTAAGTTGGTATGAAAAAATTGACAAACCGTTTTCGAAAAAAATTAACACCCAAAACAAATTTTCTCGGTTTTCACTACATCTTAAAATTTTCTGTTTATGTATGTTCTAATGTAGAAAGTGAAAAACCGAATCGAATCATCTCAAAACATTTTGAAAATGTCAAAAAAATTGCAAATAATACATATCTCCGATATTATCAAATTAAGGAAAACCTGGACAACAAAATTTTTGACCAATTAAATTTTTTTTTTTTTTTTAATATACCAATTTTCGATTCGATTTACTATTCAAAGAAATGTCGTTTATATCTTTGATGGATGCATTCTTATCTTGATTGTTTTTTTTCTTTTTCAATATATTATTCTACCGAATAAAGAAGTGAGTTGGTTGTTGACAAAGTCTAGACGAAGTGTTTTCAATTTAAATTTGTTTACAAATAATTTTTAGTCATATACTAAACACAATGCACTCTGGTGATATTTTATTCAATTACTTGTTTGTGCAGTATCATCAAATTTCATTGTTCATTTTTATTGCACACATTATATTTCAATTGTTTGCATAAGTAAACAAACAGAAGTTGTATATTTTATAGATTATTGTATATTGATAAAACATTTTTTTTTTGCGAGGGACATTTTTGATCGATGTTATAAATTTTATTTAAAACTGTTGAAAAAAAATATATTCAATTTCTTGAAATATATTTAAACAAATATTGTTATTAATAGCGATTATCCACAGCTGTTGTTGACTTAAAGGAGTTCTAACAAGCTGTTGACTTAAATTCTCTTTTACATTTTAGATGATTTAATAATTTTGGATAATCAAAAATAGATAATAATTTTTTTTGAAATTTTTTGTTAATTTTTTCATAAAATTACTAAAAATTCTCGAAATGCCAAATATTGCCGTTAAGTGTGTAACGACTAAATTTATTATAGAATCGGGTTTGAGGCTCTCCCAAAAAAAATTTTTGGATTTCCATATATAGAATTAATTAAAATAATCGTTATAAATTAATTACTAAAAACATCCAATATCAAATTATGTATAAATATATAATTAACTGTCTTATTGTAAAAATATTATTTTAGCAACCGAGAAATTCCTAAAAATTAAAAACGATACTAAAAGAATTCGGTGTCCTTACTTTCTATTTCATCAGAGTAAATGGACCTGAAAAAATTCTCCTATTCTCTTATTCTCCTATTCATGACTTTTGGACGTTTTGTGTATTTTTATTGAAACATTTTCCTGTTAAAATATAATTTTATACCTTTTTCTACACAGACATGTTCAATTATTCTTTTTGTTGCATTTATTACTAGACCAGAGTCGATAATTTTTGAAACCAAAAAAAAATTATAGTAGAATGAAACCCATTGGAAACCGAAGAGAATATAATAAAAATGAAAGTAAAAATAATTTATGAGCGGGCTGAGCTCGGGAAGTTGGGATGAGTTTTTAAAGGTAACAAAACGTTTTATCTTTATTTCCGGCAAAACTACAAGTCGTATGGAAAAAAATTAAATGAGTAATAAAAATTTGTTGGTAATAAAAAGATCTACAACTTTTTATTTACACTTTTTTTTACATAACCTCAAAATTTATGTGACAAATTGAAATAACCAAGTTTTTGGTTTTTTTCACGAAAGTTGGTGAACCTTTTTATGTTCCAAATACAATATAATTTTTTTCATTTAAAATCTTAATTTTTCTCCCTATTTTGAGTAAGTATTGAAAAAGCACTATAATTTTCAATCGAAAAATTTATAGTTTATATAAAAAACGTGTTAATTCAAAAGTTGTAGATCTTTTTATTACTAACAACTTTGCTTGTAGTTTTAGCGTAAATCGAGATAAACCGTGTTTTATCCGTAAAAACTACCCTCCTTCCATTTCACGACCTCAGGTAGCCCGTAAATTATGTTTCCTTTCATTTTTGTTATATTCTCTTCCGTTTCCAATGGGTTTCATCCTACTATAATTTGTTTTCACTTTTAACCATTTTTAAAAGCTTGTACCCTGGTCTATACATCCTTATTACTTTTATTACTCAAATCAAATGAATTACACTTATCTCACCATCGATTCTATGATTACTTTTCATTAAATTTTATGTTTTATTTTTTGCTTGTTACAGATTTTCTTGGAACGTGTTATCGAATCAACCACAACAACATAATCGGCTCGTTATGAATTATTTTTACCAAGATTGTATGACGATCGATGGAGATGTCTTCTCGACGCATCGAAGACATCAATCAACCAATCAACTTGCTCTAATTAATGACCAAAACAAATTTGTCATAATAACATTAAATAATAGTGAAAATGGCAAAATCAAAAAATCATATTAAATTAAAATTAATATTCAAACATAGTAAATGGCGAACAGTTAATTATTTACATAGATTAATTCCTAGGTAGTGATTTTTTTTTTGCAAACTAAATAAATGGTGTGGATTTGGATAAATTTTTAACTTAAACAAAAGAAGTGCATTCCACCGTGTTTTTCGTTTTAATTATAAAATATTTTTTTTAATATTTAAGTATTGTGAAAAAAAAATAATAATAGCAGTGCCATTTATTTGAATAAGTAGTAATTAAACAAAAAATATTTAAAATAAATCTACCTAAAACAATTAAAATACCTCATTTTTATTTTATGATTTTTTATTAAAATAAAATTATTTATAATTAAAAAGTACGTGACTTAAGTAAAACAAAATATATAAAAAAAAACATGTGTAAAAAGTTTTTTTATTCATTTTGTAAAATAATAATAAAATAATAATCAGAGTCAATTAAAAATTAATTAATTAAAAATTATTTAAATGATATAAATATGACTTTTGACGATACAAAACAAACATCACCATTGTTAACAGACAACAGTGCTGCCAATGTGTTTATTAGACGTTATAACAATGTATTTCATGGTACTAGGCAACCAGCGTTATTTATACGTCATGTAAATGTAAAACGATGTGTGGCAGCATTGTTGCTATTAAGTGTTATATCAATTATTTATTATACTCATTATTTGGTGTCTGCACCATTTTCTAGGTATGTTATTATTTTTATCGTTTTTTTTTTTTGTTCACTAATATCAAATAGTTATATTTAAGTTAAGAAATATTTATTGTTTTTATACAGAGAATAATTTAAAATTTGCTTCATTAAAGTATATACCTACAGAATGTTTCAGTAGGAATATTGTATATTTTATAAAATGGTAGTATTTATAGAAGAATTGCAATAAAAAATCCCATATCAGCACCGTACATCATAATGTTTTCATTCGTTTCTATGGTTACAAAATACTACTTTATTAATCAAGTGGTATATAACTCTGTGAATGATATATGATTTAACATAATTTATTTACTAATTTAAATGAAAAATTATTTATATTTGCAATTAAAAATAATTACTTATGCAATTTCTTCAATCATGCTTACAATTTTCAACTCAAAAATTTCAATTAAATGTCTTGTTTTGCAATTATTATCATTAAATCATTATATTTTCTAGAATTTGAATGTTTTATTACAAATTTTAGATACTAGTGGCGCATCAATGTCCCTTCCACGTAATGTGCGCGGTACAAATTACATGTTTATAATTTTTATTTAGTAACAAACAAAACAGCAAAAGGAAATAGAACGTTTGAAGTTGATTTTCAAAAATTTAACCACTTAGCTCAATATATTTGGTTTCATATGTTTTTATACCGGTTTCAATGGATAACTATGGACGTATTTATTGATTGTCAAAAAAAAATACCAAAGAATTAAAAAATTTGCAATTTTTTATATATAAAAAACTATGATATATTCCTCCTGAAACATCGTGTATATAACTGTAATAATATATCAGCATTTCCAGTTTATATTGCACCTGGAATATCAATTCGGAATAATTACCTTCCTTATGATACAGATGAATCTAATCGTGAATTTGGGCTATCTAAAAACCTTTTAATTAGCAGGTCGCCAAACAGGTTATTATCACATAGTTTCACATATTGGTAATAGATTTAAAAGTAGATGGGAATATTAAGAATAAGAATAAAGAAAATTTATTCGTTCCGAAATAATATTAAAAAAATAGAGAAGAAATTACACAAATCATTATAACTATAATGTCATCAAAGTGGAGAGATGAAGAATATATTTCCCTCTCACTTGAGTTCTGATAAAAGACAGTATTGCGCACTTGCCAACTATTTAATCCATAGACTTATATTAACCCTGTGCCTATAAGCAACTAGAATATGGCAACATCACAATTATTTTAAATTTAACTCTTGTTGTACTTGAAGAGGTCAGCGACAAAAAAATTACGTTGGACCAAAACACCAAAAAGAGTCCCGACAGTAAACGCTAAATTAACAGGCTAACTAACAGTATTTGTTGTAATAAATAGGTTTTCGAAAATACTTGCAATTCTTTGCTACAAGATGCTCACGACTGACTATGATAACTTTTCAGCTTTCAAAAAGTAGTTGCAACGTACTTTCAAAAAGAAGCGGGCTATTTCTCTATACCATAAATTTATCATCATATCAAAAAATCAGCTATCTCCAAGATACAATGCATTAGCAATTGAATAAATTAACGAACCAAAAATCAACGATTTTTTGTAAATCCTATCTATTAACATTCACACAATCGGTGTCATTTTACAAAATCTCACACATTTTCATCTTGAATTTTCTCTTAAACTGGTTCATTTATTAAACTAAAGTATAGTTAAAATAATTAATTAAAGTACAACATTATTTTAAATTTGTTTTAATATAATGAACGCGAGTAATAAAACTATTATGTAACATGTGAATATAACAGGTTTTTTCTTACATATAAATAGGATCGTTTATTTAGAAAAATTGCAGTTAAAATTACTTTTTTATTCAATAATATATTAAGAACACACGATGTGTTCAACCATTTTCATATGTAATAAGAATTAATAACATTCACTTGTCTTTTAATTCACGTAGATCTATTGTGACAAAAGTATTTTGGCTAAATTCCAATAGATAATCAAATCAATCCGTGTAAGATGATCCTACCGCATTGTTCTTATGTTCTTATATTTGTTATTCGAAAAGAATACTTTGAGTTTATTAAATACAATCAATTAGAATTTAATTGTCACTTGCCTTTTAGAATGGTTACATGTTGCGATGAATTGAACTCATGCATTGAACTTTATCTACTTTTGTATAGACCAAAAAACAATATTTCGTGGAAACTAATCACAGAGCTCTTAAGCATATCATGTAATTGATAAAAATACTTATTAAAATTTAGATATAGCTTAATTATAATTATAGAAAATGTATTATTCTACGAAACTTTTGAAATGTGTGCCGTTCTTTTACGGAGCCTATAAAATTTCTGATAACATCCACAAGTTGGAAATTGACGATCATCATTTTTTTTTTGTTATTATAGGATGATCATTAAAAAACAACTGCAAAAAATATTTTGTCTAACATGTGACAAAACGGAATGTCCTTTGTCCGACAACTACAAAATGGCTATTTTTCATCATTGTGTGGTTTTATTACTTGGCGGACAAAATGGGTTTTACATTTGTTATTGAATGATCTTTCTACCACAAAGTCTTGAAATCGGGAAGTTGAATATCGGAAATTTATGCACCAACCAATTTTTGTAGTTAAATAAAACTCAAAATTTTATTATAAGAAAGATAATTATAAATTATGCCAATTTGTGGAAAAATCATTTTACTCTTCAATAAAAATTAGGAAGGTTAGAAAATAATTTTGGTGTAGTATGCCTGATTCTATTTTAGTAACGATAAGTGACACAAAAACAGAGAATAAGTTATTAGAAGCCAACTATTACTTCTTCTTGCACAATTTAGTCTTTGTCGTCATAATAATCTTATTGGAATATAATACCGCCTTATAGAGGGTATGATGGCTTGTCTAATTAAAAACCGACCACAAGTTTTACTTTAGTTTTAACTTAATAAAACTCAAATGAAATAAAAAAAATAAATTAAATACTAGTTTTGACTTCACGAATAAGCTTTTCTCAAATTCTGGCAGTTTAAGAGATGATCTGACTTGACAAAACTAGAACAGCAGGCCTAAAAAGCGGAATGCTTTTATTTACGGTATCTCGTCGAGTAAATTCGGAAACCAATCTGTTATCTCAGTCAGTTGGGCAAGCAGACAGTCAAACAATCAGATTTTGATTAAAATATAAAAATTTTTCTCAAACAGGGAACGAATTACGTGTGGTTGAATGTTTACACTCTACAGTGATTACTTGTCAGGAAAGATAATGAAATATATTTGTTAAAATTTCAGCTTAATTCATCGTGACACAAGACCGGAACCATCGATACGATGTTCAATCATAAATGGGGCACCCCGTTTGAACCCGGTATCACATGATCATCGTTCTGAAGCACGATTACGTATTGATCCAAAAGTGTTGGTGTTTGTGGAGACAATGTATTCAAAATTGGGACGTGATATTGCCGAGTTGTTAGTGTATAATCGTATTAAGTATAAAGTTGAAGTTGCGGGAAAAAGTTTGCCAGTGTTAACAAATCTGGATAAAGGTCGATATGGTGTCATCGTATTTGAAAATTTCAATAAATATTTACAAATGGATAATTGGAATCGTGAATTATTGGATAAATATTGTCGAGAGTATTTGGTTGGAATTATTGGATTTGTTAGTCCAAGTGAAGAAACTTTGGTTGGATCCAAACTCAAAGGATTTCCGTTATTTATTCATACTAATCTTCGATTAAAGGTAAATATTCGTTTCTTTAATTGTTAATAAATTATCTTAACATACATCGATTGCTAGCATGGACGCCTATAAGGCTATGTTTTAAAAAAGTAAGATGTTTGAGTAAGTAATCGCTAGTCATTTCCGTGAGAACACGTAACATTTAATATACAAATGTGCCTTATTATTTTAGTTTACAAAGTACAATAATATAATTTTGTTTCCTTGTTTTATACAGGATGCTGCTTTAAATGCCGCATCGCCTATCTTACGATTAACAAGAGCGGGAGAAACGGCATGGGGTAGTTTACCGGGAGAAGATTGGACGATTTTTCAACCAAATCATTCAACATATGAACCATTAGAATGGGCTAATAGAAACACAGAAGATTATCCATCTGAAGGACCAATTAAAACACCATTAGTGACTGTAATTCAAGATCATGGCCGATTTGATAATATTCAACGAGTAATTTTTGGATCGGGATTAAAATTTTGGTTACATAAACTTTTATTCCTGGATTCTTTAAGTTATTTAAGTCATGGACAGCTTAGTATATCATTATCACGAATGATTCTTATTGACGTCGATGATATATTTGTTGGAGAAAAAGGTAATTATAAACTTCTAAAAAATAATTAGTATGGGAGGCAAAAAAAGTATTTTGTACAAAAAATTTACCTTTATAATTATTTTAGGAACGCGGTTAAAAAAGGATGATGTAAGGGCACTTTTAACTACACAAGACCGTATACAAGCTATGGTACCTGGATTTAAATTTAATTTAGGTTTCTCGGGAAAATATTTTCACCATGGAACATACGAAGAAAATTTAGGTGATGACATGATTTTAGAAAATGTTGATAAATTTATGTGGTTTTCACATATGTGGAATCATCAACAGCCTCATCTGTACGATAATGTGACAGTCCTACAATCGGATATGATTTTAAATAAACAATTTGCCAAAGAAAAAGGAATACCAACTGACTCGGGATATTCAGTATCACCACATCATTCAGGTGTTTATCCTGTTCATGAAATATTGTATCAAGCATGGAAACGTGTGTGGAATGTACGTGTAACGTCAACCGAAGAATATCCTCATCTTCGACCAGCTCGATTGCGAAGGGGTTTTATACATCGAAATATTATGGTTTTACCACGCCAAACATGTGGACTATTTACGCATACAATGTTTATTGATTTGTATCCAGGTGGTCGTGAGAAATTAGACGAAGCTATTCAAGGCGGTGAACTATTTCAAACAATTGTATACAATCCGGTAAGTATTTATTTAATTTAAATTTTCAATTTTAATTACAAAATTATTGTGTTCGCTCTGCAGTTTCAAATTCTTGGATATCTATTAGATAACTTTTATTTCTAAAAGAATAAAATCAGAGCGATATTTGATATCTGATATCTATTAGATAACTTTTATTTCTAAAAGAATAAAATCCATGCGTAAAAAACTGAGAAATTTTCTAAGATTGGAATTTCTTTCTATTGCAAATTGATGGAAGAACCTTGTAATATTTATGTGTAATTGATTATCAGGTAGTATTCAAATATCTCTATCCAAAGTCTCATATCTGTTTAACGACCTTTTTTGTTAATAAACAGGAAAGAGCGTTATATTTTTGTAATGATAATCTTTTGACGTTTAGGCTATGTTTAATTTGAAGACTAAAATATCGAAATCTATCAGCCAAAATTGCCAGAATTCTAGTTTAAAGGGTTAGCATAGTCTATATAGATTCAAGTTATCTAAAAATTCTCATTGTATGCTTATGTTCATAATTCTGTCCTACCCCGTTATTAATTTTGATGGTTGTTATTTTTTAAGTTTATTTGAATTACCTTTTATTTATTTATTTATTTTAGATTAACATCTTTATGACGCACATGTCGAATTATGGAAATGACCGACTTGCATTGTATACCTTTGAAAGTGTTATACGCTTCTTACAATGTTGGACAAACATTAAATTATCATCTGCACCCCCTTTGCAATTAGCTGAAACGTATTTTAAACTACATCCAGAAGAAACTGATCCAGTATGGGGGGTAAATATTTTTTTTTTTTTAATTTCTAACTAAAATAGGGTACTTTCGGTAGTGAAAAAAAAAAATTATGAAATTTGATAAAAACTAAAACTTATGTATAAATATACTTAAATATTCTGAATTTGAGTCATAAAAGCACATTATTGTTTTATTTTATTAAAAAGTCGATTTTAATGTTTATATCACGTGATGTAAAACACGAGCTGCCATGTGACGTCATGTTGGTATAAACTATTAGTTGTCATCTGTCAGTTCAATCTAAACAGTTATCATAATTAGTAAAAAAAATATTTGAAACTATTAGTTTATGTTTTTTTATCAATGTGTTATACCAGTATTCTCCATATTATATACCAGTATTACATCAACAAAACAGCTGACAGCTATTTATTTCTTGTCTATGGCAAGTAATCGTTGTTATTTTGGCAAAATATTTTTATTAGAAAATCAACATTTTGAATTACTTTTTTTAAACAAAGTACCCTATTAAATTAATTTATTAATTTTAATAATTAATTTTTAGAATCCTTGTGATGATGTACGTCACCAACGAATATGGTCACGTAATAAATCTTGTGAACAATTACCGAGATTTTTAGTAATTGGCCCACAAAAAACCGGCACAACTGCATTGTACACATTTTTATCAATACATCCAGCAATTGCTAGTAATTTACCGAGTCCGGATACATTTGAAGAAATACAATTTTTCAATGCCAACAATTATTTACGTGGTTTAGATTGGTATATGAATTTTTTCCCATTACAATCGAATTCAACGGCACGATATATGTTTGAGAAATCAGCGACATATTTTGATGGAGAATTAGTACCCAAACGTGCACACGCATTACTGCCAAAAGCTAAACTTGTTACAATATTAATATCACCAGCAAAACGTGCTTATTCATGGTACCAACATATTAAATCGCATCATGATGTAATTGCTAATAATTATAGCTTTCATCAAGTAATCACTGCAAGTGGTAAGTTAAATTTTTTAATATTTTCAAATTGCAACCCCAGCCATTGGGCGAAGGTCAAATGGGAGAAGAAAACTGTTTTTAGTTGAGAATTTATGAAATTGCTGTTAAAAATATAGAAAATTTCATTTGTAAAAGAAAGCAACAGAAAGATGGGAACTAAAATTTGTATGATATCTCTGTTTAAAATTTGTATGAAACAGTGTATGATATCTCTGTTCTTTGATACTGATATAAACTACCATTTTTCCTTACGAACGGTGATTTGATGAGTTGTTTCAATGTCACGCTAGATTGTTTTTATTAATTTTAGGCTTGTTTGAATAGTTCTTAATCGAGATATCGGCTACTGTATAGCGATTATATCCTATCTACTCTGTACTCTTTCTTTCCACCCCGCTACTTCGTATGCCAATATCGGACTTCGATTTCAAGCTCATATCTCAAAACTTTTAATCGTTAAATGAACGTTGTTGTAAACATATTATCATTATGAATCAGTATGAATTAATTACATAGAAAGTTTAGAATAAATTTATTACATTTTCGATCATATTTGCTTCTGATATTAATACATTTTGTGAATATTTTTTAGATACAGCACCAAAACCATTAAGAGATTTAAGAAATCGTTGCTTAAATCCTGGTAAATATGCACAACATCTCGAACGATGGCTTACATACTACTTACCTCAACAATTACATATAATTGACGGTGAACAATTAAAATCCAATCCAATAGAAGTTATGAATGAACTTCAAAGATTCTTAAAAATATCTCCAGTTGTAGATTATGCTACACATTTAAGGTATGCAAAAGGCTCATCATTACATTTTGATAAAAAATGTGTTTTATAAAACTGATTTTTATTTTCAGATATGATCCAAAAAAGGGATTCTTCTGTCAAGTTATCAATGGTGATCACACAAAATGTTTAGGACGTTCTAAAGGTAGACAATATCCAGCAATGGAAGAGAAAAGTATGAAATTACTCCAAAGATATTATTTAAGTCATAATACTGCTTTATTGAAATTATTAAAACGTATTGGAATCAGAAATGTTCCACAGTGGTTAAAAACTGATCTTAGTGACACAACAACTTCGTAACAATAAATCTTTTTATAAATGTTTATATTTAAATTAAATATATTTCAGATTATCTGTCTCACACGGTAATTTTATTTTTAAGGTGGAACTTTAAAAATGCCTGATAAACCAAATAAAAATGTGAATGTTTCCAAATACACGCGAAGAATTTTAAAACGTGATTTATTAATGCTTTTTCTATCTTTAATACGTGTAAAATATACAGCCATTAATTTTATTTTGAAATTTTCCTACTACTTTTAATTTACTTTTTAATGTTTTTAGTTATGAAGAAGTATATTTAAATTAAGTTTCATTCATTTATTTTTATATAATTATTCTTAATTATTATTTTAATATAATAATTAAGATTCCTCAAACATACCTTCGAATATTCCATACATTTACAATTTCTTACAATTTATTTTTCCTTATAGATAAAATTTTAAATGTCGCTACTATTTGAAAAGTCTTTCAAAATTAAGAGAACAAAGTCTGCTTCTGTCCAGCTATCAGAAGTAGAATTCGTAGAAATATTGACGGTAGGCAGAAGTAGAATCTGTAAGAAAGTTGAAGTCTTTAAAAGTAGGACTTTGAAAATAAAATTATTTGAAAGTAGAAATAATTAAGCTGATTTTTTTTAAATCAATTTGTTTTGAAGTATAATTCTTAAAAAGTTTATAAAAGTGAATTAAAAGAGTAGGATAATTTTGAAGTAGAACAATATTTTACTAAAAATCTAACAAATAGAATCCATTTTTCGACAAATCCTATAAAATATAACAGAAGATAAAGAAAGCTATCATACATTTTTTTTTAGTTAAAAATTTTTATTTATTATAACTTACGCATAGTGTAAATAATAAATGTTGATTTAAGAAAATTCTTCTACATATTTTGAAACTTCCATTATGTGTTTGATATAATTCTATTCGAATTTGCCGGAATTAGAAACGTAAGAAGTTTGACTTCTATTAGTGTATTTTCGAATCTCTTTTGCTCGGTCGGCCTAATTAAATAATCCTTCTTTAATTCTAATGTTGTTAAATGTTTTTGGCTGTTTTCCTAAGTGCATATTATTAGATAGATAGATTTTAAATGTCTGTTATTTAGTTTAATATATATAGTTCGAATTGTTTTATTCATAAACTTATATTACACTTAAGAATACAGCCGGTTTGTAAATTCGCGTAAAGTTTAATGATTGTTTAGGAAGAGGTGATAAATGATTATTGCAAATTTACTTTATCAATAAATTAATTATTTATCGATTTTAAGTCTTATTTTGTGAATATTATTTTAAGAAATTGCCTTTGTTTTTTAAATTTATGACAGACTCACTTAGACAAGTTTCGTTATTGGTATATCAATCGAATTTTTAAAAATTATGATGTTTAAAAGTAAAATAGTGAAAAGTAAATTTATACATAACGACATTTGTCTGATTACAATTTGGCTATCTTATTTGGTCAAACATTGATAATATGATTTTGTTAAAAGTAAAAAGCTCGATTAGAGCACAAATAGATGCCAGAAGTAGATGACAGATTAGAATACATACAGAGACATAAACAGATGCCAGGCAGATGTCGCTGTGTCTAAAACTTCTTGAAATTTACGATTATGAGTTAGGACATGGTGATTCAAATAGTATTTGTTATTTCATTTTACTCGAAATAAAGTAATAAATCTTCAATTAAATAAAATTGTTTTAAATAAAAATGTTATACGTTTTTCCTTGCAGTGAACATTTGAAAATGTAAATTTTAATCAAATTTTAGTGCAGTAGGTGTAAGCGTTCCAGTAACTTTTCAATAATATACGACAGCTGCTTCTTGAGTGTTTGCTGCTCAGTGTGATTCAAATTTTAAATTACAGAAGAAATAATAACGAGATAGCAACATAAAATTATAAAAAAACTGAATAATTTTTATAAATATACTATAGTATACAGTTCTTGGTATTAATCATAATTTCCATCGATTAACATTCATTTGAAACTTCGAATGGCTCATTATATTGAAGAAAATAAAACGGGTTTTCATTTATTTTAACTTTTATAGTTTAGAGCAAAATTATAATTTATCAGGCCTCCATCAATCCATTGCAATGAAGTCATATAAATTTCCAAATATGAGGTAAGGAAAAAAAAAAATATATATGATCCCTAATACGTACGTACTGTGGACTGTATTTAGTAATTGTTTCGAGTATTTTGAAATAAGTTTTAAATATTTGAAGAAAAGAGTTTTTTTAGATAATATAACGTCGATGTTAAAATATAGAGAAAAATATTTTAGGTTAAGTGAAATGAGTAGGGACTTGATATAACTCGCTAAAAGTTATTAAAATAGTTTTCCAGAACAATATTTTCTGAAACTATTTTTAATCGTAAATAATGGTTAGCGTAATATATTATCATAATAATAAAATTTGTTCAAATATTTTTAAAATCGTTAAATTATCAATTTTTTTTTATTGTCGCTTAATATTTAATAAATTTTTATTGATTATCATTTACATAATAATTTTAAACGTTATGTATTTTTAAGTTAATATTAATAAATGAGACAGAAAATCTGACTTAATAATTTGATGTCACAAAATATCGATAGCAGCTTAGTGTTGTTCTTAATAAATAAATGTTAAATATATGTACAAAAATTAAATAACAAAATTTAACTGTGTAATAACAATGTACTTATTTTGTAAATTTTCAGAGAAATAATTGTAATACTTCAAAATTTCAATCGCCATATATTTTTCTGCCATATTTGACAGAATATAGGGTATTTGCATATGATATATTTCTTAGAGTTTTTTTATTTTTGCTTTTTCAAACCCCTAGAAGAGTTATAATCCCAATAACTTATTTAGTTAATCATCTCCGGAAGATTCATTGATTTTGTGATTAAAATAATCGTTTTGTAAAAGAATGAGAACCAAGTCAAACCGTTTGTTTCTACTCAATTTTTTGTAAACTCTGATTCAAATCTCATATTAAACTGTTCTAAATGGTAAACCTAGTTAAGTTTACGATATTAGTGTTTAATTTATTTTCTAAATTTTTGAATCAAATAATTTTGCATAGTGTATTTGTTAATTATTCATAAGTACCGAAAAAATAAGCTGGGAATTGAAATATTCTTTAAAGCGTAGAAGTTTATAATTGATGGATTTCGAATTTTTTTAAAATTCAATCAAATAATTAAATCGTTTTGTTGTACTTCGATAATACGAATTGCCAAAACAATAATTGCATCGGGTGTTAGACAAAAAGAATTTTTTAATGATTACTGAATTATGTGTCTTGAATAGCAAAAAAATTAATATACGTTATTTTAAAGATTGTACGCTAAATTAAAGATTTTCCAAGCCACGTGAAATTTTTATCACAATAAGTCTATTAATTTAACATTTTTAACGACATGCAAATTCCCTGTATTTTTAATATACCAAATGAAATGCGCTCAAAAACTTTGAAGGAAAAATAATGATTAACTTAAATATTGAAAAATTTGTTTTTACTTTTTTATCTGTGATGAAAAACCAGTAATTTATAAAACCTTTTTGCTATATAAAAAAAATAAGGGTCATTTAATTATATAAAAATATATAAATGAAAATTATTAGATTGTAAAATAACAAATTTTTGTAAATTTAATTTTTTATATTTTTTACAAGCTATATTGCGCAATCTAGTATTTTTTAAATTACATCACACTTTTTTCTCATACTGAATATGAAAGATATAATTTATCTTCAAATCTTTGATATTTTGTATAATAATTCTCTAGATTTATAAAGAAACTATGTATCAATTATCAAAATAAACCAAGGCAATACTCAAGTTTAATAAACAAATATTTTTTTTTTTGTGGCTGCGAATTTATATTAGAGAGAACGGCGCATGTGTATAGTTAGTGTATTAGATAATAATTGTAAAGTTTACAATATTTTTATTTTAGTACTTAAATAATTTTCAGTTTTATTTTTCGATGAGCTACTCTCTAAAAACAAAAAATGGTAAATCAGTAGCTTTTTTGACTTTCTATAATATTCTCAACATATCCAATTTATTGCAATGACTGAAAAGCTAATTTAAGACATATTAAGTTGTAGTGCCATGTTTAAAAACAAAAATAAAATAATAATTATGTTTTTATGTTAATGTTGTAAATATTTATGAAATATGTATATGATAAAAACTCTTAAAAAAAAGTCTAAACCCCGTAATAAATATTATTATTATATAAATGACTTTGCTGTTTATTGTTAAAAACTTGACAATAAATTCTTTTTAAATGTATTTGAAAGACATTTTTTGCAACCTAATCCTATACCCTTTCTTATAAGCGTAACAATTTAATAAAAATTTTTCACTTTGGTTAGTGAGGAGTAAACGGAGCCAGATTGAATTTATTTCTTTAATTATATTCGTACATTCTATTTTCACCAAAAACTTGGGAAAAAATTAGTACCGACAAAAAGTAAGTAGTTTTCAAATAATGATTAAGAAAACCTGTAATAATGTAAAAAAAGGATTACGATTAATAAGTTTTGAATATTTGAATCTCGCAGAGACTATTGGACTGAGGGGTTATTTTCAGAATCAGATTATCGTTTCTTATCTTTAAAAAAAGTGATAAATCATTTCCCACTAAACAAATAAGAAAAAATTGTTTTTATTCACCTGAGTTGTAAGTATACTAAGTAAATAATTGTGTCATTAAAATTTTTGTGACATAAATCACTCTCATAGTTATAAAATAAATATCCATATTTTTTTTTTTTTTTTTAATTTCTGGCTTTAGCTATTTTCAGCTATATAGCCATTAATCAAAGTGGATTATTATTATTATTATTATACAACAATACACAGTAATGCTAGGTGGTCACCCATCCAAATACAGATTGTGACTGCTGTTGATTAACTTTTATTAGTTGGTATAAGCGTGTCATTACGTTACGTCAGTCCGGGGTCAATATCCGTAATTAAACCAAATTTTCGATATTAAAGAAACCATCACGTATAATCGTAGATATAACCTGTGTTGCTTTGAACAAACCTTGCTGTGACCAAACGAATATTCAAATAGATTTCTGTAAAATATAACTAATAAGCTCCATCTCTTGACAAATTTTATGAAAATTAGAATCGAAAGAAAATGCATTTTCTTTTAGTTTAAATGTTTTCCGCAACAGAATATTCAAATTTATTTTAGAGGGAAATAATTTATTTCAATGATTAAAAAACAATTATTGATCGTTAAAGAAATATTCTGAAAAAAATATTATAAAGAAAGTAATCTATAAATTATTTAAATAATAAAAATAATTTGAATTGATTATAAAACAAATTTTAAATAAAATAAAATATTTTTGAAAATAAAAGTATTTCAGCGCATTCGAGCATGTCAACATGTAAAACCAAAACGTCTTACGATAGAGATCAACTATACAGAAACTGAAAGTACAACAAAAATGAAATAGAAATGTCATATTGAAAAGAGATGGCATGCTTTTGAGATATTACTTTATGAAGAGTATTGCATACAAATTTATGTCGTTAGTTTTATGAGAGACGAAAATGGCGTCTCATAGTTTAGTTAGTTCAACAAAAATGTTTAAACACATAGAAATAAGCCGGTGTTTTAAATACTCTTTGTTAATAAGTGATAATTTTTATAGTAATGTAAGTAATTATGATAAAAAAAATTATTGTTTCTGTTATTTTAATGTAATATTTTTAGATTTTTTATTGCTAATTTTAGAATACCTGGGTTAGACCAAAATAATGTATACATAAATACAGTGTGTTTTTCTTATGCATGAGAATGCCACTTTGTTGTAATACAGCTGTCAAACTTTTTTTTATCAATTTATCATATGCTAAATATCTTATTATTTAGGTTATGTGTTAAGTCATATAAGAGCGGCTTTTTCTTAAAAAATTTTCTTATTGTTGTTGTTTTTTTTAAATTATTTTATAACCACTTAGTCATTACCGTGTGAGTAATTAAATACCAATTACTTTTAGTCACTTTACTAATAATTTAAACAGAAATAGATACTTGAATAATTTATTAGTAAATAATATTTTTCTTTAAAAAAAAAATTAATTTGAAAATAGAAGTTTTTCCTAAAAATTATTTATTTATTTTATGTTATCAATTAAAGAAATTTATCGTCGGTTAGATAAGAGACGAAATATTTTTTAAACTGAAGCGTCTTGCATGCATCATTGATTTGTGGTAAAATATTTTAATTAGTAAACAATTAAAAACTTCATTTATATATATTTTTTTTGTATCAAGAACACGTGCTATAAATTATTCGAATTATGTTATCTCATTCTAAAGAGGTATATAAATGTCGTGTTTTTAAAAGTCTATTATTTCTTCTTTTTCCCCCCTTTGCGCATTGCAGAGTCATGTGTTTACCAATGAATAATCTTTTTCTACATCTTTATTTTGTATTGAGGTTATATTTTTCCTGGGTTTCATTCTAAGTATTTAGTTTTTATTTCCTTTTATTATTTTATTATACTTTTTATTATTACTATTTGCAATAGTTGCAAACAGTTTTCCTTTTTTGGAGTAAATATTATGATAAATTTAATGATTTTGGGTGGAGTCGTATTTTTCTAAAAGAGCTTTTAAGTGTTTGTTAAAATATATCTATAATTTCATTTAAATTATGGAAATGATTATAGACCATTTACTTGATATTGTTGTAATCCTATGTTGTATCTAACTAAATCTATTGTTATACTAATTTAATTGTTTAACCAATTGATAAATTGTTTTCCGTTTGTTGATACTCAATTCTAATTAAATGTATATATTATTTTATTAGAAAAGCAAATTAGAATATCGATTGTTTCAATCTTCGGAATAATTATTACTTCAGGACATCGACTTATTGCATGTTCGAAAGAAATTCCACAGATTTATTTGGTAAATACCCTTTGAGTTAGTTGTAATACAATTTTAATTTGTAATATTTTATGATTTATTTACAAGGGAAAAATATGAAAAAATAATTTTTATATTGAACCTTTTTTAATCATTTGGTAAAACCTTTTATTGATCAGTTTTGTTTATATTTTACTATTTTTCAATAATATTGTAAATTGCCTATGGCTTTGAAATGTATTCAACGTTGAATACATTTCGTATATTTGAACTCTTATGAGCCAAATGTTTATTTGATGCCATGGCGTACATTATGGAATCTTGAATTTCTTCTAAATACATTTGATTGCAGTTACATGTGCAGTGTTTAAGTAAAGATCTTCTTTATCATCAAATGGTAGTAGGGTAGGGCGGGGCTTGTTGAGCAATTTATCACTTGAGCGGATATAGCTCCGCAAAGATAAGTCTCAATGGGATGTTATGATAATTAATGGATTAATAATTAAGAAAAAATTTACATAATGGTTTATTTATTAAATTGAATTGTCAGAGCTTCAACGGTTTAAATGCAAAAAGTCAAGCCTGCTCAATGTATCCCATAGGTGAGGTAAGTTCAGCGAGGGTATGGGGCAAGTTGAGCAATTAAAATGTTTAGTTAAACCATGGGTTCAATATTAACTAGAAATGAAGCAAATTTCCGTTTGGCAATCAACTCTTTATTTATAGTTTTTAGTGTCAAAACAACAAAGCCTAAAGTAATTTTCTTCGACTAGTTAACTAAAAATAGACTAAATGTATATTAAGATTAACTTTATTATTAGATATCGTCTTTCTGTTCAAAATGAGACAAATATTTATGTTATTATCAAGATAGCTCATAAAATATTAATGATATATTCGAAACTTAATTGTCCTTGTCACTGTTCCGATTGACATAAACGAAAGTAAGACTAGCACCACCTAACACACTCTTTGTATGTGTCCATCCCTTGTTAGTTGAGCTATAATGTTCAATTAATCCCCATTAACACAAAGTCTTAAAAACAAAAGTAATATTACAAAATAAAAATTGAAATTCCACACAAAACCTTTCTACACATCAAAATTATAATAAATTTATGAAAATTACTGTTTACCTGATTCAAAACGAATATTTCACTGTTACAGACGGAATACTCCAGTTTTGAACTATTTCACTTTTTTTGCCGCAAAATCAACAATGCGCTCGTGTATTATACATCACTTGATCAGCGCGTCGCCACAGCGGCTCGCGCGATGAGTTCTCCTCCCACGACTTCTTTCCGCTATTTGATACCTTCGCGTGCGGTATATAGCTTTTGTTATATTTAGATTGCCCAACTTGCCCCTATGCTCAACTAGCCCCACAAAGTAACACTTTTTCTCCAGAATCTCATATTCTTAATTATTTTTTCTTATACTTAATTTATTTGACATTACTTCGTTTTTGAATAAATAATTGTGAGCTTTCTTTACTGGCTAAGATTTCATCATCATTCACTAAAAAATGAAATTGACATATTAAATCCTGGTTATTATATTTTTGTTTTATTTTTGATTAATTTAAGAAATGGCAACTGAATTAAATGATTTATTATCATATTATTGAATCAGCATAAAGATGCCATTTTTGGCAACAAGATAACCTTGAAAAAGTATAAAATATATTTATTAGTGTAGTTACTAGTTACGTATTTATTTATTAGTTGAATAGAGTACTGTTTTTGTATATAGAACTGCTACTATGTCCAGAATCCTCTGTCCTGATAATTCAACAATATTTGATTTTGTAAAATAAGTAATGTATTTGGTTTTAATAAAAAAATTAAACACTAGAAAACTCAGTAATGATATGTAAATTATTTAATTTGAAGTAGAAAGTGTTTACAACTTTTATTTGTCCATATCCCACATTTAAGGGTATATAAAAGTCCTTTTGCCTTATGCTCCATATTATTTAGTCTTATGACGAAAGATATTTTAAGTACTTCTGGTCATTGAAATTGATTTAAACTATATTTAAAAATATAATTCGTTCATTGTGGACATTGTATATAATTTAAAACAGTTTCAATATGGATAGATTTAATAAAAATGATTGGTGAATAATTTTTAGTCGTAGAAATGATAAAATTCATGTTTTAAGAATAGTAAATTGAATTATTATTAAAGAATTAAGACAAACCATATTCTCGATATTTTAAAAAGATTCAAATATTAAATTAATTATATTTTTTCATATTAATTTTGTGCCTTTCATAGAAACAAATAAATATTTTTCGTATAGACGAGCAATTTTGGTTCAAAAGTGCATACTACTTCATAAAACCGTTGATAGTTACAATCAAATATAATCAACAGTCGAATTTTTGTTCTTTGATTTTCGATGTCATTATATTTTTGATGAAATGAGTGTGATTTTTGCCTTATTTTTTTCTTCATGCATTACTTGATTTTAATTTCCAGGCTTCGATATACTTTCCACTTTTACAAGTAGGTACGAGCGCGGGAGCGGAAAAATGTAGATCAGCGAATACGGATATGGATATGGGAAATGCATTGATACGCAAATACGGATACGGAACTTTATTTTTGAGCTACAATTTTCGCTCGATGTGTATTTTGATTAATTTGAAAAAGTAACGAATTCCAAATATCGTTTTTTTTTTTATGATAAGACCAGTATAATACTGAACGTCGTATTTGTTTTATGTATTAATGAAATATATGTAATAAAAGGACTCGGATACGAATATGGAAATGGACCTTTAATTTTTTGCCGATATCCGTATATAAGAATATTCGGAACAACACAAATACTTGTATATTCGCAAGATTTTGAAAAATGAAAGCTTTAATTATTTTGAATAATCAAGGGCCTTCAAAAATAAAATTTTTGGAGTACAATTTAGTCATCACCATTATAAATCGGCTAATCGTAATTATTTTCTTGATTATGATAAGTCTTATTGTTTGCTTCAATTTGTCAACCTCTACAGAATATTTTTTTAATACTTATAGGTTGACACGTGGTAGCGTGCAACTGGTGTTGGTCGACTCTAAATACTTTTATTCCATTCGCCGAAACCTTTCTTAAGCTATAAGTTTAGTTAATGTGTCTTATAAAGTAAGATGGCATTCACAAGAGCACAAATAACATGCAAGGCAAAATTGGGAAAATTCTGGGTTGTTGACTTTCAGGTCTATATGAAAACTACGCACATAACAAAAATCCTCAACTTATGCAAAGAATTTCTAATCGGCCGGCTTTCTAACATCAAGAGCATAATTACAATTAGCTAAATAATACTTGATGATGAATGATGGCTACATTGTAGTGGAAATATGAAATTTTATGAGAAATATGAGATTTTATGAGTTGAAGATACTTGATAATTTTTTTTTTAATTCTAAAATCCTTAGGCTTGTATCAAAATATAATATGTATTGGAAAACGTCTCAAAATATGTTGGAGATATTATTTTATTTTATTAATATGAATGCCGCCACTGTTTTATATGTTGAAATTGCATTATAAAAAAAAATAAAAAACCTTGATACATTTTGACAATGTGGAGGTTATGAATGTTTCTGAAAAATGATAATATTATTAATGAAGCGCATCATTCTTTGTATCAAAATTGTTCATAAACTGTTTAATAATTCAGTTGTGCAATGCAATTTGCATAAATTTATTTATAAATATTTTTATTTGTTTTATTTCATTATTAATTATAATACATATCAATATTTAATTATTGTTAATAATAATTTTAAAAGTTGTATATAAAGTATTTTATCACGTACGTAATACAACAATTGTATCGTGATATTTTATACGTTTATGCATATTATAATGCTTCTATTTTTTTAATGTTTTCAGATGTATAAGTGTGACAATGCACATATTTTATTTTAACTATTTTTTGGAAAATTATTAAATTTAGAAATATGACAGATTTAATGACTCAACTTTTTGAAATTTAAAGATCTATAACGTTTTTAAGCCTGAAAGATTGTGGCAGATTAATTCGCGTCATTTGCAGGGGCCCTTAGTCACATGCCGTATAAGACTAAATGCACATTTACATCAAGTGAATAATCGACAGGCTAACTAGGGATATTATTCGTTTGAGTAAATTTTCTATGGAAATACTGTGTATTTTTACTCGACCCAGTTATCGCTTGTAAACGTACTATAAACAGTAGCTGTCTCAGTTTTGTAATATTATCCATATAAACTTTTGATATTCATTTTTAAACTTCCAGTCGACAGAAATTTCTAAATTTTATAATTGTTATATTTCGGTATGAAATTCCATCCAACCTTTTTCCCAGTTAAAATTCCTATGCTGATCGTTTTCAAATATTAAGTATTCATTCCGTGGGCATGACATAGTTTTCAACAGCGTGGTTGTTTCGTAAAAATTAAAAGGAAACTCTTTAATGTGATACAATTTTACTTGCAAATTTGTCATTACACTAGACAATAACTGAAATGTTTTTCAACTGCCTTGGAGTCAGAAACTACTGTACTCCAAATGTTAGTTTCTCGTGTTCCTGAAAATATGGTTGGAGAGGCAATAGCTTGTATATTCAAGGATCTACTTATGCAGCAGGCACTGCTCACAGAGATTAAAACAGGGGCTAATTCATTAATAATTATTGATGTCTATTACTAGAGAATAATTTCTGTTAATCCAAAATATGTCAGAAATTATAATATAAATGTCAAATAAGTACAAATTTTTCGATTTAGAAAAAAAAGATTAAACACTACGTAAAATTATTTTTTAGGTTACATTAGTAATGAATTTGCGTCAAGTATGGTTCCAATCATTGAAAAAACTAGAACGTATTTGTACACTCGTAATTCTTTCAAGATATCCTTCAACGGATATTAAATGCATGACTATTATTATTAGTTTGTGAAAACAAAATATTTCAGTTTATTTCTGGTGTTCTCATAAATTTATTTAAATTACTTTTTCACGAAACCAAAAACTTCTTTTTATGTGTAATGGAAGTTTTTCTTGCCTGTAATGAAGAATCCAATTCTCTATTATTTGCTTTACAGTGATAAATTATTATAATGACTCTTGAAATAACGATATCCCGATTCAATAAATTCTAAGAAATTCTTTAGAGGACTCGTAAGAGTCAATACAAAATATACTTCTCTTAAGAGGTAATACAAAATATACTTACTGCTGGTAAGTGATAATACAAACTATACCTTATATTATGAATACAGTTAAAATCTTCTTTTTAACGAATCTTCAAACATTGAAGTAAGATACACTGGAAGTATAATTTACATTTGTTTAACGAATTTTGGCGTTAAGCAGAGTATAGTATTATAACTTTTAATTATCTTCAGTTGTTAAAAAAGTTGGAAAACTTAAAGAACTGCTTCGTGATTTAAAAAAAAAATAATACTATTAATGTAAATTCTTCCGTTTTGCATGTTAACCACAAATTATCAGTATAATTCAAAACAATTTGAAATATTGACTTTTTTTTGTGGTTTTATATTATAATTTTATTATATTTCACTATTAATCTACTTAAACAAGAACTGTAATTGAATTATTTTGTTATTATTTTTTGTCGAATCGATTAACTAAATTTTCATTATTAATGAATTTTACTGGAATATGTTAACACTACTAGGAAGAGTTATATCGTTTTATTATTAAATAATTATATTTCAACATTATGATACTTCAATTATAATTAATGATAAAATTAATGATGCTTATTTTTCGGAAAAGTTTTTCTATTAAGAAAACTTTTTAATAAATTATATTATAAAAGGAAGTTAGTTCACCATAAATCATAATATTTTTATAATAGACAAATGAATTAATTTTAATTTAATATAAAATATTATAGCATGATAATTATAATTGGGTGTTTTTCAAAAATACTAGACAATATAACAAAATGCGATGGTGCTTCTTTGTGATTCCAAATCTTTGAATCGTTCACGGTTCAAAAAGACTATTTTGTTTGTATCCCATCCAAACTATACTATACCCTCCTCCTTTTGAACTTCTCTCAGCTTTTCTACTTGATATTTCCTTCTCTATTCTCCATTTAATTCCCTCAATATCCATCTCCTGTGCCGCTCAAAATATTTAAGAATATTTATAAATAAGGTATGCAACACATGCTTATATTTGAATAAATATCTATCAATTCTAAACAAAAATAGCAAACTGTTGTAACTGCTATCTAACAATTAAGCTAAAGATAAAGCAGTTATTCTAGTTATGAAGATGCAAATTGTTTAATATACGCTATATTGTATAATATAGTTTATAAATGCATCAAACAGATGTGTAAATTCATGAAGAAAAACACATTTCAGAAATCACTGACAGTTTAAGAATAATCATAACCTAAGTACCTACAGTAATAAACATATTATTTTAGTTTGAGAACATTTAAGTCATTCCAATCTTTATCTTACTAACATAACAAGTTGCTGACTATTTACCAGGCCAAATGGTATCTTGGATGTGCAGAAGAGCATTTAAATAATTCTGGGAAGTCCAGTCTCTTATCGTGCAATATATTTATACAATGGTTGTTAAACCGATGCTAACATTTGGATGACTAGTTTGATGGACAAGGACATCTCTAGCCGTGGCTAGAAATAAATTGAACCACCTGCTAAGAATTATAGCTCTTATTGTCACTTGAGCCATGAAAGCCACTCCTAAAACTGCGCTTGGGGCGCTCCTTGGTATTCCGCCAATTCATTTGATAGTTGAATTCATTCCACAAGGGCACGTTTGATTACTGGGACTTCACGAATGGCATTCGGCAGGTATTTTTGTGTATAGCTACACCATTTATTATTAGCTATATCATTTATTCTTGGCTGACTCTGGCCGAGAAACTGTAGGTTTTTTGTGTGGCCACTGGTCTCGATAAAATCCTATGGCATTACCTGCTGTGGTTGTGTTCTTTCCCTGCACATTGAACCAGATGCCATCTTGGCCTTCAGGTAATACCTTCCTGGAAAGCTTTTAAGAAGAAAGGTCTAAATAAAAATATGGTTATCCTAAAAACTTTTTCCTTAATTGTATGCCGGTAATACTAGAATAAATCTAATGTTATTGTCTATTCAGGACTTTTCCACCTCACAAGGCTTCAAATTGGCACCTATTGGACAAATCACGCTAAACAGTTTTTCTGTGGGTATAGGCTATTTTTTTTTATTTATTTTGACAAAAGATGTTAAATGAAACAAGCAGAATTTCGAGAAAATGTCGACATCAAATATTTTAATGATTAATCAAAATTAGAGGTTACTCTAAGCATGTTGCGGGCAAAATGAAAACAAAATGTATTGAACAGTTCAAATAAAAATGTATGTCAAATGTAGTTATAAAAAACTTTAGACATTTGTTGAAATTCCAGATTTAAAATGAACTTTGTGGAATGAAATTGATATAATTTTAATATCATATTCCCCTTATAAATTAAAATGAACTAAATTAATCGTATCTATTCCGGAAATGATTTTTCTACTCGTGTATTTCATACGTATAATTTATTTAGTTATTCCTGTATAGTGCAGCAATGAGCGACATACAAACACGAAAAATAGCATTATGTAAATTACTGAACAATATCTTTCTTCTAATCAACCGTAATTTAGTTATAAAATCATGTATTTCAAAAGAAAACTATCCAAACTGTTTTTATTTTAGGACATTGCATGATTCACATTAATCAACAAGGATTCTACTTTAAAGGATTTTCTACCAAAAATTATTGATTACCAATGTTTAGGTGGATCATTAATTTCAAAACGATTCAACCTATTAATAAATTTTTGCTTAAAAAATTATTCCAACTCATAAATTTCGATTTTTTGCCCCAACTTCCTAGATCAAAATGTTTTGTATTTTATAAATACGTATTTCGATTACGAAGTAATCGTTTGTATGAATTAGATGACTACTTTGTAGTCAAAATACGTATTTATATTAAACAAAACATTATGATCTAAGAAATCGGGACAAAAATCGAAATTTTTTCAAGAAAACCTATAGTTCTCTTTCCATTTTCATTCCACATAAATTTTTATGCGCAATTCTCTTTTAATTATCCTACTGATAATATAAATGCATGTTGCCAGGGGCCAATCTCGGGTAGTATTGTTTAACCAATAACAGGGCATTGTAAGGGAAACGGAAAAAAATTATTATATATGTTTTTATGAAATGAAACTAGACTGTAAATTATGTGTCTTATTTTGATCGTAATAAAAAAAAATACGTATTGTGAAAAAAACTGTAATCTGAAATGTTAAACATTATTTTCAAACGGGAAAATCAACATGCTTAAAGTTATCATTACGTCTTTCATTCTTAAAAGCCAGTTGGGGCAATTAGAATCTTTATTTTAACTAAAAAAATATATATGTTTATTAATGAACGTTACAAGCTTATATAGAGTTACGGTTTTATCAATAAATTAATAGCCCATAATTATCAAGATAATACAGACATTAACGCAGATAATGAGAACTTCTTTGAAAATGGTGGCTTAAACCTGATTTAAAAAAAACTTCTATAATTCAATGCAATGTTATTCAGAATAACAGATTTCCCCACTTGTTTGCCAAAATATCTGCTTTACTGACAATGACAAATCTGAATTTCACTGCATAATATTTAGAATTCTTTTTCATATTTGTACCTAAACAATAGTCATAAGAAATTTGTTATTAATATCATAAATACGGGAAGAAAATAGTTTTCATAGAATCATGTAGGCCAAAAGTATTGTTAAACAACCTACAAAACACAATTCTTGTATATTAGCGCACGCATATATTTTTTACACGTTCAAACTGACAAAAGCACATTGGTATTCTGTGATGTTATATAATAGAAAACCTAACCTTGAATTATGAAGGAAATTTATAAAACGGAAATAATATAATATATATATTTCCACTGCTTTCTTTATCACATGTACATACTACATTCATACAAAAGAAAACAATGTACTGCAGCATTTTGGAGAGGAAAGAATGCTTTATTGTTATTAGAGCTAACCTATTTAAAAAATGGGATAACTAAAAACATCAAATTTATCATTTTTAGAGAATAAGTTTATTGCTAGATAATATTTTTTGAATATGTGCCAATTGGATTGGTAGACGATTGTAGGTTACAAGTTTATATCCAAGTTCATTTTACGCATCCGTTACTCAAGAATTTTTAAAAATTTTTTATCTACTGAAGTAAAATTTATAGTATGCTGATTGTTCAAATATATATTTTACTACAGCGATGATCATTATATTTTAAAATAGTTAGTCTTAAAAACCTTGAATGTCCGCGTCTTGCTCTCCTCTATCTCACTCAATTTGAGTGTTAAATACTTCAAATGAAGGGTCTTAAGTCACTAAGTATGCTTAGTTCAAAACGAATCTTCTATGTTCATTAGAACAGGAAATAATGAACTTTGAGTGGTGAAAATCTGATTAAGAGTTAAGTCAAGTTGAATGATCGCTCTCCTCCATCTTATCCAAAATGCTTAATAGCTAAAATGAAAGGCCTTGGGTCACTGAGTGTCCTTAGACCAAATATATCTTTATTAGAACTAGGGATATTTGAATATAAAACTATCACAACACTTGGGGAAAGAAATGGTCCTTAAGAAATGCAGATTATATAATTTGGTCTAAGAACACTACGTGGCTTAATACCATTCATTTAAGATATTTAACACTCTAATTGGATGAGTTGGAGATAGTTGATAGCACAATACATACTCAGCTCTTTTTTTGTATGATTTGGGTGATTAATAATATCAGTTATGTTTGGAAAATGCCAAAGTTGTTTGGTATTTTAGATTGAAATTTAACCTATTAAATAAATTATTATAAACAATTTATGCTAAGGAGCAGTACCACCACTAATATTTTAAAATATTAATATTTTCGTGGTTTATGTCCAATCGCACAGAATATTTTAATCCGCTTTTACATAGTTATTAGAATTTAAGAGATTGATTGTGCTTTAAGAGATTGAATTTAAACGTATTCATACAGATGCAGATATATAAAGAAAAATGATATCTAGATACAAATACAGATACTAAGTACATCAATAGAATCTAGATACTCAATATTTAGATACAATGGAAATTAAAATTGAAGATAGTTTAATTCAATATTCATTTTTATTTAATTAATAATGAAATATTCATAAATGAATATCCATTAAAAATTATTTCTAATCCCAATGACATGAATAAAAAGGAAGCGGTTAATTTTCTAACCAATTATTTCATATATAACAAAATTTCGAACATTTCCGTTAAACTAACAAACCATATACTTAAAAATACAATAGATTATGAAACATTAAATACTCGGTTTTTATGTTGTGTTGAAATCAAAATTAATTTTATCTAAAACCCTTATTTTAAACTGTAAAAATAACACCATAAAATTAGTGTATTTTATAATTTTAAGTAAGCGCGGAAGGTTCAGGTCGTTGCATTTTTTATTCCATGAGTATATGTATGGGTTTGAAATTTTGTTTTCTATAGTAAATTAATATCGATGTAACAAATTAATTTTATATCTGTATTTGAGGCTCATTAAGAGATACAAGATACTTTTAAAAGTTTATATAGATTCTAGTATCTAGATGTGTTAAAGCACTGAAAGTAAAGACAGTTTTATAGAAAGTCATTAATTAAAAAGTAAAAAGCTTTTATTCTTTTTATTTACCATAATAAATAGATCAAATCATAGATAAAAAAGGGGATGACTTTAATTGTGCCATTTTATAAATATTTAAATTCATAAACATTTACATAGTCACAAAATTCGATAGCTTATGTCTTAAGCGGAGTTTTATATAGGCCGTAAACGGAATCTAATGTATTTCGCAATCGGATATGACTTTTCGAATTACGTTTGGATTTCGTTTCTAATTAGATATTATTATAACGTATCTATTCCGAAGAATTAAAACTTCGTTTTAAAAATTCCAAAAAGATTAATACATTTAAAGTTTAATATCAAATTTTAATCATAAAATTCTCTTCTAGGGAATGAAAATTAAAGATTTAATTTTTGGATTTATTTTATAGCCGACCTCGATAATTCAATTGGCTATGTCAATGACTGTGATGTACATAGTTAACCTAATGTTGCAGTTCGAATCTGGCTTCGCCATAAACAATAATTTTTAGTATATCTCACATGAGATGTGCAGGAAATAGGCGCACTCAACATGCCGAAATAAATCAGGAGTTAAATTTATAAGCAGGTCATTATGGTGATCAGAAAATACCATCTAGAAAACCTTACTTGCCTATCATATGCCTCCTCTACACTTACATACTAATCCGTGTATTTTAAAATATAAACGAATAGTAAAACAATATTTTGTGCTCGCCTGTGCTTTTCTCAATTATACAGGATTTGTATTAACTCACTTGTTGTATCTCACAAACCGGATTTGCCTTAGAGGGAAATATCTAAAACCATACAAAGAAAACCTTTCTAAATTATGTGTACGTCTATCGGAAATTAAAATTAATTTATTATGAATGATACACATATTTTACTATCGCCTTGTGTTTAAGAGTAAAACATTATGTCGTGGGATGTGTGCTTGAATGAATTTACACAAACTTCTCCTAGTAATTAGTACTTCTGTCATCACATTTCTCTAAATAACTTGACTATAAATACTTTTTGACTATTGTCATTAGTTAACACAAATTATTAATTTTTTAATAGAACGTTATTATTATATATAAGCCGAAATGAAAATTTTATCAATTGATCTATTTCCTATAAAAATAAGTATCCTATATAATCGTATTGAAATGAATGGGCTGGATACTGAAAATAGTTTACGCTAACATATTATACAGGTATTTTTATCATGATAAATATGTCTATTTTCAAATACTTTTATTAGATTTGGAGTGTGTATATTCTGGGCACGTTATCCGTTAACGATGGTGTTTGTTATATGTAATTGGTAAACCTTCCTACAATATTTAATACATGATTTCGTTCGAACTTGATGCGGGTGTAAAATATATGAGGTGTCAAAGAAGCTCGGAACACTGGAATAACTCGAAAGATTGTAATTTTAGAAAAAAAAATGTTTGATAGAATACTTTCAGGGTGTATAAATTAAAAAATTTCAAATTCCCTTTTTTGATATCTATAATGAAGCAAGCACATAATTAATTCAACGCTGAATGATGTATGCATTTGCTAAAGAAAATATAGTCTAAACATCTTTCGAAGAAATTTAATGTTAGTGGATGTCCATAGAACCGCCATTACTTGAAAAATAACGATCTTCGAAAAAAAGTTCAAAACAAAAGTTAAAAAGAGTTTTGTCAAATGATGATCTCGAAAATCTTAAATCATTTTATGAGTAATGACAAACGTGCGAAGACAAAAATCAAATTTGATCTTCAAATGACTTAGACTAATTTTTAGTTTAGGACATTAATTATACTATGTAAAATAGTGCTAAAGTTATTTCCGATGCTAAAAAAGCGTTGGTTCCATTTGAAATTTTCAAATTTTGAACAAAGAACCTTAACATCAAGATCATTTTCAAATTCACTACTTTGTATAACTTTTTTTTAACTTCCCGCTAGAAAATTGAAAATTTTCTTAAATCGGGAAGTTATTGGTTTTACCCCGTTTTGCAAAAATTGAGTTCTCATCAGATCTCGACGTTTTAAGGTCCTAGGAAGCTTTCCTGAACGCTCCTGAGAAGTCGTCAATCCGTCTGTATATACGTGTGTGTGTGTATGTGTGTGTGTAAGTATGTGAATCGCTTATAACTTTGAAACGGCTTGATCGAATCGAGCTCACCAATCGGCATTCTGCAGAGTTTTACCAAACTTAGATTTTCTGTGAGTTTGTACCGATTCGGACCGGTAGATTTCGAGAAATTTTTAAAATACGAAAAAATATTTTTCCGAAAAAATATTACGAAAAAGTGTTTTTTTTGAAATAACTATGAAATGGCTTAGCTAATCGATTTCAAATTCTAATCTGCTCTTGACCTTGTAACAACACGTCGATTAGCGGGAAGTTGCAGGGATGGCCTTTAGGGTCAACCGTTTTCCAAATTTTTATCCTTCAACTTTGTATTAAATTTTTTTATAAATCGTTATTTTACAATTCATTTTGATGTCCCGGTATTTTTTTACACGCTGTATAAATTTGTTATGATCTGATTGTAAACTTTCGCGAAACGCTCAGTATATAAAATTTTCAACTCGTTTTCGAAGTACTTTTCTTTATTTTGATTTGTGGTTATAAAAGCTTCATCGAAGTTATAAAATTATATTTGCGATTTGAAGTTGAACAGTATATAAAAACATATATAACAATTACTTGAGAAAATTTAAACAGAAGAAGAGTTTTAAAAAATTTCTCAACAGTAGCACCTAAAATTTTACTATAAGCACTTTTTTTTTATAAAAAATGTAAACTAATTTTCACAAGATTTTTAAAATTAAATAAAATGCTTTAATATTTTTTAAATTTACAAAAAAAAAACTATTCATTTCTCATTTTCTTCCATCAAATGTCTCACTTTGAAAGTAATAAACCAACGGGTCAGTGGTCGAGCGAGTAAAAGCACTAACTCCTCTACATGCTAGGCTATAGCATATAGATCAGAACAAAATAACCTTCTCCAACCAAGTACCACACATATAATATCAGATATAGTTTAAATAAAGATTTAAAACAACGATGTGGATGGCCTCTGTTATACACGTATATGTCTCTCGCTCTGAGGTTAAACCCTATTATTTAGTAATAAAAAACAAAGTTCATTTATGAATATTCAACTTCAAACTCATAAATAATAATTAACACAACTGATATTCGCATATAATTAATAATGTGTAATGACAACATGGTGGGTGTTCTATCATTCTTTTTAATACCATTTAATATTCATGTAACTATACTACAGAAATAACTAATTACAATACTAACTGATTCCTACTGGAGTCATTACAGTACACTGCCAGAGTGTACACAGCAAACCATATAAACCACTATCCCACATAAAAAATATATCCATACATAAAATATATAGTTATGATGTCAAATGTACATAGTTGCAAAAAAAAAAAAAAAATACAACAAAAAAAACGCATTGTTTTATGAATCTTTTGGGAGTTAGTTTTTGCTATTTGTTCCGTATTGCATATGTATAGTGCATGTAATAATATATAAATACAAAAACTATAATAAAAAATAGTATACAATTTAACTATTTTTGGTATCTTATATTGCACTCTAGCGACTATATGGGAGATACCCTCGACCAAGAAAAACTCAAATGTAGTAATAACGGATCATCAGTAGGTACATTTCAGTTAAAACTAGTTAGGTTTACTGAGTATTTTGTTAGCCACAAAGTATGTATCTTATAGTAAGGTCTTTTCCAATTTTTTTATTAAGCCTCTTGTTTCTTCTTCGGATGTAGTATTCTTTGTAATAATAAATTTTTCAAAGCTGAAATTGTTAAATTTTTATAAGCTTTTTAAATAAGCCTGTTTTGATCTTTGAAGACACTACGTACCACAGTTGTTCTCTAAAAACTGATATCTAAATCTATTATTCTAGAGAATGGTGTTTTTAATATCTTATACTTTCCTACCTAAAAATAGGTTTCGCAATAAATATAGAAAACGTAATCTCTTTCGATTGGCTTTTCAATAAAATTTCAAAAACACAACAAAAGTCACTGAATCAATTAATTATTTAACCTTATAAAAAACTTATTGAAGATAAAATAAATTTATTGGCAATAAATAATTTTCGATTGAACTTGTGTATGCGTTTATATGGAGAAATATAAAATATTTTCACGATTAATGTATCACCACGTTGGTTGGTTTCCTCTCGCGCTATATAGTTCCATTTCCATCATAAATATTTAAAACATATATATGTTTTCATTTTAATTTTCAGATACAAAGAAAAAACGTTTTCGACAGAAAATATATTTTATTGAATGTAGTTATACACGGAGTGTAACAAAACAAAAAACTTATGGGGATACCTGGTAACCAAATTCTTCGAAACCTTTTTTTTAGGAAGAGGGGATATAATTCAATTGAAAGATGTTAAGAATTTGATATTTGAAAAGGACCGAACGAAAGACACCTAAAATTCGAGTGGTTAAATAAGTTTTAGCTACTAGGTCTTGGTCGTCTCATTGTTAAGTCCATATTACTTTCATTAAATCGTAGTTGAGATTTCTGTAGCTAGAATTAAATGATTCATAACAAGAAATTTTTAACTCATTAAGATTTATATCGTTCTGTGAGTCAAAAAGTCGTGGAAACAAAAGTCTTATGATCCTAGTGTATTGGACTTAACATAGACCTATACAAATATAATCGTTACGTTTTAGGGTCGACGGTATTCCATCAGTGATACATCCAAACGTAACATAAACATTACAAGTATTTGATTGTCACTTTCAACAAAATAAAAATGTTATTTTGACGTATTATGTGACATAGATATATTTTAATTGATACACAAATTTATTAATAACTAACTTTTTGTTTAATAGTATTAATCCATTCTCTAGATTGCTCAAAATTTTAAATTCCTATATCAAAACATTTATTCCTTCTAGTTTTTTTTTTTTCAATTTACAACACAATACGTACAATGTTCATGCATTTTAATATGATTTATTATCTTTTTACCATCCTCGTCGCATCAATGGATTGTGCTTCCCCTTTCATGACATACCTTGCCCTTAGTTAAAGTTAATGTCATGTTTGATCTCATAAATGATCTCACTACTTTCATAACTGTAATTCTCGAAGAACACAGCAATTTTTTTTTTATGCATCCTGTTTTATACAGCTTATTGTCCGTGTCTGCACGTATACTTTTCATTGGAAGGTTTTTCATTTTAAATGTGTTATATTTACATACTAAAGAAGTGATACCACTTACTTGTGTGTTGGGTCTTATTTTTTGTATTGATTTTCTGTTTTTCCTTTTCCTTGGACTTTTTTTTCTTTCATGTATATAAAGCAATTGTAGGTAATGTACACATATATGTTAGAATGTATCTGGGTCAATAGGGAATTTTCTATGAATTTTTAAATTTTATTTTATTTTCCACTTGCGTTATTTATTTTAATGTTAAAAAAAGTAAACAATTTATTAATGTATCTTCAAACAGAATGACAAGAATAAACCTGATGGGGTTATAAAAAACAGTAAGACTAAAGTCAATTTTTTAAATAAGCGATATTTTCCCTAAGTGAAAAACTGGTACAGTCCCCAATATGACGTCTGGTTAGTTGCAAGCATTTCAGATAGTTTGAATAAAATGTGCTTTGACTAAATTTTTAGGAATTCGTTAGAATATGTACAAAAACTAACAAAAAATTGATCAGTAGAAACTCTTCATCCATCTATTTTAATTTTCAACTAGACTGTTGTTGCTATACATTTTCCTAAACCATTTGGCATACATTCAATTTCTGTCCAGTGTTATTTCCATTGATATATTTATCCTTTCTCTCGAAGGAATTTCTTTGTTGGCGTTTACAAAGTATAGGACGAATTTTATTTTATTTTAAATAATCTAACGCATCAATGGATAAGTAGAATGCTACTTTGGTTCCTTTTTATCAGATTTTTCTTTGGTATTCGCTTAGTAACGCTTAATCCATTTTTCTTATTCTTTCGAATTTAAAAAAATGTTATATTTATATTTTTATCACATGTAACAAAAATCAATGTCAAAAATTTTAAATCGTTATATTTATTTTTTACTTGCAGATTACGTTATATGTGATTCATGATACTGTATTAACTAAATTACTTTTGACGTGTTATTTATTTATTTATTTATTTTTTTTTGTTATTTATACTCGAACATACTTATGATATATTTTCCATTTGAAAATACTTAATAACCTTGTTAGTTGGATAAAAATAGAAGGATTTTTAACATATTGCAATATTCCAGAATAATTTTAGTTCTTGCTATGTCTTAAACCGACTAAGTGACTAATCGGTCGGATGATCAGCCGATTAGTCGGCCAAGCGAATCATAGAATATTTGATAAGGTTATGTATGGTTATAAATCTGTTTTTGTTTTTATGAAATATGTTTCGAATTTTTAAAATGTTATTTTAATTTTTGCAGTACATCGTATACATGCAATTTTGATTCAATATTACTGATTCTAAAATAAAAATAATATATTTATTAACAATTAACGTTTTAATTAATTGTAATACCTCGTAAATAAATTTTATTAAATAAAACATAGAAAATTAGAAGTCAGATAGTCGGTGCTCTTTACCGAATAGTCACCGACTTCGAAAGTGGCCCGATAATCTTCTTTACCGACTAGTCGCCGACTAATCGGAACAAATCTATTCTTTATATACTGTTTAAAAAAATTAATTTAATCTATATGTTTTCGTCATTATATGGATATCATTTTAATGAAGCGCAAGTTTTGTTACGGCGCAAAAGTTTTAACTAACTGATTACGTTCTTTAGTATTTATCTAATGTATTTGCAATATAAAAGTAAAAACATGTGGTTTTATCTTTCAATCGTTAAAAATGGCACTTTTATTGTCTATCAAATAGTTGCCTTGGTTTACGGTTTGAGATATCACGGGGATGTTCTGGTTATTATTTATATCGGGTTATTTAATTTACCTATCTGAATCATGGTTTTTGGCAAATTATGCTGAATTGTATTATATTGAACAACCTCTATATTGTAACAACCTCTGTTTTTTCAAGCGACGCCACCGACAAGTGATCCACGATGATGAAATATAATGTACAACCATCTCAGATATACATAACATCTTTTGTAGCAAAAGATCAGTTATTGTTTGACGGTGTTACTACATTAATGGTTGTGTGAATTCATTTTTTTTTTGCGATTTATATATTTTCTTAATTGAATTTTGCCCATTTTCAGTGTTACAATTTTATGTCGAATTTGCACAATCAAATACTTGCATATCAAATTAAACAAACTTTGAGAAATTTAATTGTTTCAACGTCTTCATAATACACATAACATATATACATGATATATATCTGAGAAGACTTTATATGAATTAAATATAATAGAAAGGAAAAACTTGTTCAACATAATTGAAAGAACACTTGTAAAATTACTTATTCATCTCTTTAAATGTTTGAATAGTATATATTAGAGAGTTATATATTATACCACATCTCTTTTCTATACTGTAAGTTTTCTTTTTAATACCGTACCGAAGACAATCAAATTACAATTGGTACACTTTGTTTCACAGTGTGTGCTATTTACTATTCACAAACATTTTACATTTCTCATAAGCATGCCATTTTGAAAGTGTATTTGTTTTAGGTTTTAAAATTAAGTAAGTTTGTGAGTGACAAAAATTGACCAATGGTGTTCCTAAGATCCATGAGCCATCTCTTAAACTGTAAGAGATAAAAGAAAACTTTAAATTCAATGTTTAATTATTTTTTAAAACCAGATAATATTTATTTGAATTATTTTTTCACTAATAATTTGACAACATTGAAAATGTACTACAAAATGTGGCCATCCTATAAGATAATAGCCTAAAAAACATATTTCACTACTAAATTATGTGTACTTTTTGTAAATTACACGCATTAAAATGTAATAATTTTTGAAATTTTATCTGGCACGGAAACGCCTTGTGATTGGTGACCGCTCTGGTAACGTCACTAAATAGTAAACAATAGAATATATTACATATATTACATTACGCAAGGATGCCAGGTCAGATGCTGTGCTGTTTTGCTGTATTTCACTACTAAATTATGTTTACTCTTTGTAAATTACACGCATTAAAATGTAATAATTTTTTTAATTTTATCAAGCCCGGAAACGCCTTATGATTGGTGACAGATCTGGTGACGTCACTAGCTAGTAAACAATATAATATATTACATATTCATTTTTATTGGTAATAGTGTAGATTTCCTGGAAATATCAATGCAGTCTGCCTGTTATGTAAAATAGAATTATTTAAAATGATATCCAAAAATTATTGTAAGATTTGTCACAATTCTAGCTCAAAATTAGGTATCTTCAGGGAATTCCAAACTACCCCAGCATGTTTTCTCTATTTTCATAATGCAAATAATGCTAAATAGTTTCAACTCTGTTAGTAATTATTCTCTCTTGTTATATTACGTTTTAGTAGATAAAATGCAATCAATGTAGGAAGTGTTGTATATTTTGATACACACTAAACTACTGTTATATTAATAATTTTCACACTTGATCGAACTTTTATGATCTAAAGTTGTCACAATTATAATATATACGTTTTTGAATAAATTAACCAAACCATTCAGTTTCTTTAATTCAATTTATTATGTCTGTTACTTCTTAGTTTTATTTTTTTTTTCAATCTTCGTCATCAAAGATTGCTTATCAAAACGTTAAACTAGGTTAAGTTTGTAAGAAATTGTATCGTTTGATTCCTTTTGTTTTTTTATACATTTCTGTTGCTTTTTCATTTGATTAAATTTCATGAAATGTGAATTAGAAGTATTAAAAATGTTTCAAGTTTTTTATCTAAATGGTATTGGATTATTAACAGAGTATGACATAAAGTTCTGAAGGTGTACAAACCTGATTTTTATGAAAAACGGTAGATATATTAATCACGCTCCATCAGGTGCTTATACTAAAAAGAGCTATATTTAAAAAGTGTGGGTTTTGTACTTAGTAAGAAGAGGAAATTTTTACGCATGTCAAGGTATTTTAAACATTGAGATTGGTTAAACAATGATTTAGATCAAAAGGAAATTCGATGAACAAAAGGATCAATTGAAATAAAATTATAATTATGTAAATATTGTCTTCTATAAACAAAAAACCATGCCTTATTGATGTTAAAATCATGAAAAATACGTACATATTTTATTAAAATAAACTTTTTTTAAAAATCATTCATTGTACAAAGTAAATTCAATTTCTTTTACAGTCTAGCAATTACTCTAAACTATTTCTATCCTAACAATAAGATGATTTAAATTTCTTTACGAAAATAGCATAACATTATCAGAGTATAAAATATTATTTATTCGTAATAAATGATGTTATTATACAGGTTTATTCAAAGGTTTCTTATATGATTTGTTTTACGATGTATATTTCGCATATAGTTAGAATATGTATTCGCAAACAAAATTTGATCACGTATTCTCTAATCATTGTAAGAGCTTGGAAATTTGAGAAAAGTTGGAAATTGCAAAAGAAATACTTTTGGCAAACATCTTAATGTTTCACTGTATCTAAATTTCTTTGTAATGAGTTTCCCGTTTGGAGCTCATAAATGTAATTAATATCCAACTGCTTTGTACGATTTTTTCTAGTTCACATCAATTACTCGATCTAGTCAATTGATATTTGTCGCTTACAATGTGATTTCGATTCAAGGCCGGCTTTACTTTGGTTACTTCCGCTTTTCAATCAATCGATTCATTACGTTTCAAAGTTTCTATCGAATGACATCGGATGCGGATTAAACTGCTATCTTGCTTACATTTTTATAAAAATAAATTTTTGAGCTTAATAATTTAATTGCTTAGTTGTTAGTTTTGCTGATATTGTTTTTTTAGTGTATTTTCCATAATTATAATAAATTATATTATAAGCTTCAAATTTTCATTAAAATTTATAGAATTATGCTAGAGAAAAGGTTTCGGTCTAGATGTTTGAAACATCTTTGGAGAATTTTAATTGGGACTTCAAGTTCTATAACTTGTGTGCTATAACTAGTTAGACACAAAAGTTTATTGCATAGTGACTTTGGAATAATTCTATATAATGGTTCTTATAAAATTATATTTAATAAATTCATTTAGAATTCAATTTACATTTATTTCATAATAAAACACGCAATCAATGTATGTTTTATAAAATATATATTCAGAATATTTATAATACGATTAAATATTATATTCATGATTCGTGAATTAGTTTGTAAAAAGCTCTTTGTAATAATAATCATAATAATATTATAAAATATGAATTATCGCTATTAATATATTTATTATTCGCAATAATAAGTTTTGATTTTAAGTATTTTAAATATTATTATTACTTTAATGTGCAGTATTATTATTATTAATGAGATATAATAATAAGACTCGGGGATTTATTCCCGTATGTAGTTTATTCATCCAAATCTTTCCATTTTAATACAAAGTGATTCAAATAAAAACAATAATTTTTAAAGCTTATTGTCGCTAATATTATTAAAGCAAAATCTTCCTAGAATTACGATACTCTTCTTAGAACTCCTGTGCTATTTTAAGATTATAATAGTCTCACAGTGTGTCTAATAGTAGAATTTCGAATCTGCTGAAAAAGCCATGAAATAGTCAAGAAAAATGGCAAATTATGAAAATAGGTATATATTTGAAATAGGAAATGTTGGCAGGTCAATAACATCCCTTATTTCAATTTTTTCTAGTAATTATTTTAATACGTATATGTATAAAATATATATTTAAACACACCAATGTTGCAATGATGTTCGATAAAATAAAATGTACTTTGTATTACTATGATATGAAGTAATCAATAATTAACAACGGATTAAACAAATTGTTCAAATAAAAAGTAATGGATAGATATATAGGTAGGAAAAGTCAAGAGGAAAATTAATGTCAATATTATATCCGTTGTACATTTAGTTGTTAATAGTATATATTCTTTTATATAGTTTAGTATAATACTAACATAAACATATAAATGCAAAGTGCATTGAACACTGTATTTCCGATGTGCCATTACTTAGAAAACTGAAGTATTGTATTAAAGCTACTCACTCTTTTGGCCTTAATGACAAATAAAAACTGATTTTTTTAATATAAGGAAGTATTCCTTTTTAAGCATGTTTTAAGCAAAAGGTATATCTTCATGGTAGAGACATCCCAATTGTTTAATTTATAAACATTATATTAGACTTGGATTAATTTTTATTCTCGTGTAGAAGGAATTCGAGTCGGTATTGAATAAAAAGTAATCTTAGTCGAATAAAGTTTTTCAATTGATATTTATTTGTAAATCATATTTATTGACACCTTCTTTTATTGTGTTTGAAGTCTACGGATCATGTATGTAACAATAATTTCTCCAAATATTCCTTTTTCACTATTCTCAAACTTTTGAAACATATATTATTATTCAAGCTCAGTTTATACCATTCCAATCATTTGGAATGTCGGTTTATCCTCAAATACACTATTTTATTAAATACCACTTTATTTGCCTCATTGTTAACAGCCAGTTATTGTGGTTTTTGGCAGGGATGAGAATGATAAATGCAATTATAAAATGTTTTTAAAATGCACAGTATAATTTATTTTAAAATTATTATAATAGTCTTAAAATTTGTTCATCGGATCAATTTTCCTAGGCGTATTAAGATCATCATGCAATATATACTTTATAAATGAATACAACTCCTTCAATTGAATGACTCAATGAAAGTTATTTATTCGAAAGTCTGGAAGATGTGAAATATAATATGCTTTTGAAGATTGTAGCCAAAGCTTATTGGAGCACTAATGTAGAAGTATCATGTATGTTGACCGGCGAAGAGTTCTGAAAATGGCTAGTATTATATTCGTAATACATACTTGGCAATTTAGATGATATGTCTTTACTCTATCAATATTATCTAATGTAATATCTGTCACAAGAAGAATAAATCTAAACCATAAATCTTTATGATAAGATTAATGTACTTATTCGTGTTGTATATAACGACAAATATCAACAAGTATATTTGTTATACGAAATATATTGTTGAGTAAAAAAAAAATAGTGTAAACCACCAACTATGGCATTACGTCAACTTAAAGAGATCTTATACAGTAACTTATACTACAAACACAAAGTACGAAAGTGCTCCCAAAGGCTTTTAACTCTTCATTATACACAGCGTTGTAAAATTATGTGCTTTCTACAAACTTGATTGTATATTAACACTATCGTTGCTGCGTGTTACCATTTGGTAACATTTCAAAAAGTAATATCAAATGCAATGCAAATATCAACTGTGATATGAAGTGATGACAAATTCAAATGATGTCAACAAAACTACCTTTTTTAATTTATTATATAAAAAAATAATAATTTAGTGTTATTTTTTAATAGTAGGAACTTTAAAAATGTAATTTGAAATATTTCGAGATACTACGAAAATCAAGCTATGTATGAAGTTAGCCCCCCTGATTTAGAATATTTTTCCGTACCTTCTATCTTCTGTTTCTTATCAATTGAAAAAAATTAAAGCGTGATTTCGAACGTTCGTTCATCATTCAAAAAATACTTTAATTATGCAGTTTTAGCTTTAATTTGTAAGTTTAGACAAAATTTATATTTCCACTTACGCAAGTTTGCTTGTACCTTACTGAAAATAAAATTTTAAATAAATTATTATTTTTAATAAAGAACATTTTAGTTTTTCTATAAAATCCGCGGTTTATAGTATGTCTGTCAAAATTCAAATCGGAGGGTTAACCTACAAGTCGATCGTGATAAGATAAGATGAAAATATTTATTCCTTAGTCTCCATCATTATCAGTACGAATTTTTTATTAGTCATTATAATGTTAACAAGGACAAATTTTGCTAACTTTTTCACCAACATTATTATTCACTGAGGAAAACGATCACATGGAACTCTAAATTGTCGAGTTTCAATTTTGGGGAGAAAACTAATTTGTAGTAAGTTTTTAACAAAATTACCATTTAATTCAAAATTAATCGATTTCTTTCTGAGTCATCGCATGAAATAGATTCAATAAATCAGACTCCATAAAGGATTTCAGGTTACACCAAAAAAAAAAATCAAATCATTACTTAGAAAACCGGGAAAATTTAGATAATTGTTTTCTCAATATAAAGTCACACTACATAATTAGACTTAAGAATAACTGTATTTCACAGTGTCTATAGAAAATTGAGAACAAAATGTAAAAATCCTAAACCTGGCACCTCTTACAGCCCGAAGTTAATATTTATTACCAAAAGTACAGTTTCTTAAAGTGCTCTTTTAATAAATTATTATTAAAAGACTTTCTCCGGCTTATAATAATTCAAAAGTGTTAACTTTATACACTTATATATAATAAAGAGGGTAAAAATATGGAAAATTATCTAACACGTTTCGGAAGTGGTATGTATTTATTTTATAGCATTAAACAAAGCACAAACGCGTACTTAAAATAAACCTTTAAATTTTAAATGTGCACAGAGAAGGTAGGTAGGTACTATCAAAAAATAAAATAAAGTTGAATGACTTGATTACAATGTGTGTAGTTAGTAAGTATTATTATTGTATATGGTGGTACGTGACTGATAGTGAAATTGTGTAACCCATGTCCAAGTAAGTTAAGTTGTTTTATGTTTGTGACATACTTATACAGAGTGGTTCACAGAAAAAATTACAATTCATGTTTAATAACTTGATATAAGCTACAGAGGTCGGTCGATAATTTAAAAAAAAAAATATCGAAAAACAATGTGTGTGCGATGACCTCCTAATTTGATGCATAGCGTTTTCAGCCGAGTTTTTTTAAATTTGAAAATTAAAAGAAGTCAATAGGGGCCTGATATGGTGAATATTGTGAATGGTCTATCATATCATACTTCAATTGTGCAATTTTAGCCAGTGAAATTGTGTATTATTCTGGACAAAGAGCTTCTGGACAAACTTATTTTTCTTCAAATAATGGGTAATACCAAATAATGAAGCATAATACTATCAGTTATCGTTTGTCCCTTTTCTAAATAGACAATGAAGGCAATACTTGCATAATTCTGACTCAGTTGTGTTTATTCTCATCTGACAACAAATGCGGAAGCTATCTCGCAGATATTTTGTTCATACTCAGTTTATCATGCAAAATTGAAAAGGTATGTTTTAAAGGTATGATACCGCTGTGTCTCAGCTATTTCGCACAATACTATTATTCGATCATTTAACACCATATCGTGCATTTTATCGATCATTTCTGTGGTACTCACGTCTACAGTACGATCTGAATGATGTTCGTCTTAGTGCATTTATCCAATTAAAAACTGTTGCAAATAAAGGCAGATGTGTCATGAACTGAATTCATCCAGTCCACCTTTTATTTCTTGCTGCTAAGCCTATTATATAGAAAGGTTTAATCACGGTTCCAAACTCATCTTTTTCATTATTTTTAAACAAACAAAATTTGTTTCCTTCAACTGACGGTAAAAGCGAGATAACGTTATGAACATGGCTGCAACTTTGACAAGTACCAAGTGAGGAATGTAACTGATAAAAAAGTGGTATTTTCTGGAAGGTTAGCAGTTATAGCAAATTTTCATTTTGCTTTCTGAAAATTTCATTTGAATGATATTAAAAAAGTAATGTGCACCAGTTTTTTTTAAAAGCAACTTTTATTGCTATTTCGCCAACTAAGTCATTTAGTGCACAATTTCTACTTTATTTTCAGCTTATAGAGCCTAATAACTGATTTATTTTACTGTTGAAAATATACACAAGGGAAGTTAATATATAATTTCTATTATTTAACGGTATGTATATGATATTTTAAATTTTATAAATTATACCTCAAATACGAAAAATATATGTAAGAACATTTTATTAATTCCACCAGGATATTAAAAAAAACCTTTCGGTATTTTTCGATGTCGGTGGAATATACTCGTACTTTTTATAAGACGGGCGTTGCTGTCATAACTTGTTATGAATGGCAGAGGTGTACTCGGTGTAAAGGTGGTTGAGCGTATATAATGTATACACATACTTATCAATAACTGGTTTGTCGCATTAGAGAGATGTTTGTGTATGGATACCTACATAACAATAATAAACAAATGTGAAAAATACGTTTAAAGAGGAAAATTTCAGTTCAAATGCAGCTAACGCATGAGTATTGGAGTAGTGTTACACTTTTTACATAACCTAAATCGATTTACATAACCGAAAATTTATGAGCTGTATGATTTGATATCGTTGTCATTGAGTATGTGTTACCGTCTAGTGTTTTGGATATCCACTAGAATTTGATAAATAATCAAATTTCTAAAGTATATATGCATTGTTAAATGCCAAGTTCATAGGGTTAATAATAGACCGTCCCCTTTCTGATTTAGATTTGAAATATTTTTCGTTCTCTCGTCTTTTAAAAACTTGTGACAAGTTATGAAAAAAACAATAAAAAAATATTTTTGCTTATTAAATATTTTCCGCCGAAAACCAATTATTATTATCTTAGGATTGAAGCTATTAATTTTCAATGGCGAAGGACACTCGCCACAGTTCTTTGAATTTAACGATCTATAAGAAGCCTTTGGAATTTAAATTGACAATCAAATTAAAATTGCTTTAAATCATTCACTTATTGTTATTTAACGATTATGCAAGTCAATTGTATTTAAAATTAAGGGCAACTTTTGAATGGTTGTACTTATCATATTCCATGGTTCTGGGAAAAAAAGGGTCAAGTCCGTGCATTCCAAATTTCATAACATTTGGATCATTATTTTTTGAGTTATTTGTGCGGGAAAATTGAAAAAATATAATATATACTACACTACCGGACTTTACCGCTATTTCATCAACGTAGTTCCTGTTCTCCTGGGAGTACCTGGGAGTACACTATTCACGATTAACCTATGTTAATCGTGAATAGTGAAGCTTCCTAATGTTGAAAGAACATAATTCACCTTAAGCCATAAACATGATGAATTTTTTGCTACAATATCCTATAACGACTAGAACTAAATCTTTGCGTTGTTATTTTGTATTTTTCCATTCTTGAGCTTGTTAAAATAAAATACTTATAAACAACTACAAAGGATTAACAATGGTATAAAACAAGTCTTGTGTGCGTGTTTTAAGTTAATTTCTTCTTTATTCTACCTAGTTTACCCTTTTTCCTATTTTACAACTAGCTACAACCATTTTGTGAAATTTCTATTTATATTGTTATGATTAGTTACACTATGAAAATTTAATATATGATTGTATAGTATACAATTTATAGACGTGTGTTACTTAATATTATGACGTATTATCGATAGATCTCTGATGGATTTATTGAGTGTTCAAACTGAAACAGGTTAAATTACATATTTCTGAAAAGCCCGATAAAATCCTATTGAAATTGAATTAATAGAACTAACTGAACCGTATTTTTCAGGACATTGCAATCAAAATGAATTGAAATTTTAATTTTCGATTAAATCCAATTCATTCTTATTCAAAATTTGAACATCTTTTAATCGAAATAATTAGAAATTGTTTTCCGATTTCGGGATATTCAAACATTTTGAAACTTGGAATTATCAGTTAGTTTAATGAAACCCAGAAAAATCAGGAAATTTTATCAAACTAACGGAGCATTTGATGTGAAACGGTTGAGAAAAAAGAAACTGATGTGCTAAAATTATTTCATACTAGGGCTAGCTATTTCTAAATGAATGTGAACAAACATTTATTCTTTTGTATTAGCTGTTGTTTTCAAAATATGGGAGTCTAAGGAAATGACATAATTGGTTAAAGGAATATTCAATGGTATTTTTTAAATTAAGCTTATTTAAAAACGAATTAGACTTGGTCGAATGTATAGAAATTTATGAAATTTTTTTTCGATATTAAACCACCCCACTTGAAATTACAAATTTATTTTTTGTTTAAAAGTTAAATTATAAATAATTTTAATCACCGACAATTAATATATTTTTTTTTAAATTGCAAATTAAAATATTAATTTTACCTTAAAAATTTGAAAATGGGATCCACGTTATTTAAAGATCATAAATTAAAGTATATAGCTAAAAAAATAAATGCCTATAGGAGAAGGTAGAAACGAAAACATAATACAAGTTGCTATAATCACTTGATAGATCTTATTTTTCTTTTTATTGGATATTATCGGACGTCAAGCGGTTCGTAGTTCTCGATCACGTGGGAATACAGGGATAAAAAGTAGCGTATGCCACCCGGGGATAGTGTAGCTTCTTAACAGTGAAATAATAAATAATTTTTCAAATCGGTTCAGTAGTTTTTAAGATTATTATTCTTTACATACAAAAATACAAATGTTTCCTCTTTATAATATTAGCATAGATATAGGTGCTTTAATTCATTTATATTCTAAAATTATGTAGATACCATTTTCAAAATTAAATGTTAAAATATATTTAAAGCTTAATTTTCACTTTAAAAAAATAATCAATGTTTTTAATTATATGATTTAAAATTTTATTTCTGGTTTTGATACCACAAAAAAAGTTTAAAATTGAAAAGAACAATAAATTATTTATATAAACTACCACGTTTAATTCGTGATTGTAAATTTGCTTAATTCAAAAACCAACTTTTAAACAATTCATTAAATAATTATTTTAATTCTTAAGAGTCCCATAATTTGAAAACTAAACCTCATACAAAAATAAAATTGTGTGTCAACATTCATACCTTCTACAAGTACAATTAGGTCTAATAAGAAAAACTTTCGGAACCTAATAATTTTTTGTTGTCTGTTTTTCGGGAAATATTTATTATGTAATAACTAGAAATTTTAATCGGTAATTAATTTCCAATTTAATACTATTCGTTTTCGATTCAATACGAATAATTTGATATTTGATTATGGATATTAAATACACTATTCACGTTTCCTATTAATAATAAAAAACACACATCTCGTAGGATAGATATTAACTTTAATTCTTTAAAATTTTCTTAGTGTAAAGAAGAATTAGTTAAATCTCAGCGAATAGGTGATATTTGCTGTTTTCCTTTCTGTCATATTGTGAGGCTTTGTCAGAGTGAGAGGTTATGCTGCTAATAATTAATATAAAACATTAATTATTTATTTATTTATAATAACTTATTTATTATACTTGAATGAAAAAACTAATTGTTTGGAATTAGTTATTTTGACACATCTTTTATTTTTAGTATTTTTTATGGATCTATTCATTTAAATAAAATAACATTTCATTATTTAATAATTTCGGGGTATAAGAACAGTGATATACCAATGTAGGAGAATAATTAATCGCTATCTAGGCGCTAGTTTTATTCGTGCACATAGTATATGCAAAATGAAATTAAAAACTGTAAAATAAGCATACAAAATACTCTGGTATAAGTGCTTTGTTCCGATGTTTTGTTTATTTAACGCATAATTATTTTTCCAACCTGTAACGTAACTAAAGCAAATTGGAGCCAATTGCATAGATACACAACCACTTAGTTATGCATATTTACACGGTGTTATACGTTTACTAAGTTCAAGACACACTATTCTAGGTTATTGTGGTTTCACTTAGTTAATTTTAGAATAATAAACATCTAATAGATGATGATTACAAATGTCCCTAAGATATCACACAAAAACAAATAGTTGTTTAAACTTCAGAACACTCAATATATTTATTATACATTACATTTTCATTCGTGTTATGTTTGCATTCTGTTAAATAATTATCACATTAAATTTGCATGCCAAAGTGAAACTTATTGAATTTATTTGAAGTGCTCACATTTTCAATCTACCACAGTATTTCTGTTTCAAATACAAAGTTTATGGCGCTATGATTAGTGGGATAAATATATATAAATTAATTGTGTGGATTATAACGTTTTCTAGGAATATATTGTACTTAGAAATCACGTTTCGTATAAATTTTTTTTTTAAATATAAATGCAACAGGAAATATTGTTGTTTTTATAGTTATTGCGCTTGTGTATAATGTTGACTATTCTCATGGCATGTTAAATAAGGGAGAATGGGGTAATGGTGGTCAACAACATAACTCCAAAACGAAAAGAGCTATGCAGTGCTAGAGTAGGCATCAGATCTTCCTTGATATAACACCATTTAGCTTGCTGACAAGTGCATGTTCAGTTGCTGGTACACATTCCAGAAGAGTGCGTCTTAATTGTTTTTTGCCGCTTTTGATTTAAAATTTGATCTCGTATTCAATAATTGAACATCAGAAAACATTTAAATACAATATTAGTAGATATATTTTTTTTAAATAGAATTATTATACATGTTGACACAAAATCGGCTAATGACGGTTATCTAATTTCCCTCAACTTTCGTTTTAACCTCTTTACAGATTTGATTTATCTATTTATTTTTTTTTTATATAAATGCCAAAACTAATTCGTAGGTCTACCGAAAAGGCAATATGGAACACAGAAACTTTAGAAACAGCTATGAAACTTATTTATGAAGATACATCTAAGAGAAAAGTTGTGAAACTCTTGGCATCATTTTCAATGCTTCAAACTAGATTGAAGAAAAAAAAATATACCGAGCACTCTTTGTAGGTTTCTGATCACAGCTTTTGTGTAATGGGTGGGAGTCAGTTGAGGGTTATGTATGTAAAATTTTCTTAGGATCTAAGATCGTCATAACCCGCAACGCGACCGCCATTAGGTGCGTAGGTGGCTAATGAATGTCGAAACTGATTTTAAAAAAATGCCTCATTATAATTATACCAAAGCCATTAAAAAATTTGCAAAAAATAAAGATTATTTTTTAGAGAATCTGTTAAATTGATTTATATAAGTATATCGTTTATAATTTGCACTTTATTTACAATCTTCCCTAAGTAATCGTCATTACCCCGTTCTCTCCTAATGCTACTAATTATAAAATAATTATTTTTTATCAATTTACATATCGTGTATATAAAATACGTCAAAGGGAATAATAATTATTGAAGTTGATAATTATACAAATCAACATTATTTGTTGTTTTTCTATGAAAGAGAAAATTTATTTTTAAAACAAAATGTTATTAATTGTCAACTCGTAAATATACTCAAAATTTTCTATATACGTTGTATAAAAATATACTTATAATGTTTACAAATTTAGCCAAAAATTCAAATATGAAATTAAGAAACAGAGGTTGTTTGGAAAATTCAATTATAAATAGAAAATCATATTTATTATATTTAGTTCAATTTTGATTGGTATTTTCGAATATTTGGTAAATATTTTTATTGCAATGTATTTTGATGAATAAAATAAATTTCGTATCTAGCACAAAAATGGAAAAAAATAAATATATTTTCGATATTATTGTTCAATTCAAAATCATTTGTCAATTTCTTTTTCATCAAAACTTCTATTTTTTTCATCAGACTGTTTATTTCATAAATATTTTTTTTCTACAATCAACTAATCACATGATTTACCCTGACATGCCAATGTTTATGTGTATGGTTAAACTTTAGTTAATATACTTCTATTGTTGTCGAAATGAATTGACATATTAGTTCAAAGCATTGAGTTTATGCAGGGTGCACTACAAAAAAATTATATTTTTCTTATAGATGATTGATCAGCACTCTTGAAATGGGAAGAATGAAATTTTAGGGAAAAGTTTTGGGAGAATCCTTCTATTCCATCATAGATTTTACAGTTTCATAAATTTGTATATACAATATTATTATTCGGTTTATACATTTAAATCTTTTAAAAGCTTTGTCATACTATTTTTACTATTAACATTAGAGTAAAAAAATGATGACATGTATTTCTTTACTAAAATAAGGGTCCCGAATGGCTTAACAGATTAAGTAGAAATTAAGATGATAAATCACAAAATACTTTCTTCGTCTCAACATGATTTAATTTTTTTGAAAATTTTTTGTTTCTATTTTTGCGTTTTTTTGTTTTTTTTTAATAAAGATTTTCTGTCATAATCGATTTTAACAACATTAAATAGCTAATGTAGATTCCTAGGGTGTCCGGAGAAGATGGCCATGTTAGTTTAATCACATTAAATTTCATATTTTCTTTATTCGTCTTTTTTAGTTTTCAATTTACGTCTTTGGTCTATTCTTTGGCTATGTGTGTTTGAGAAGTTAAAGTAATATTTAAGTACTCTTTCGACTGTATAAGGTATTAATTTTATAATGGCTTTTGTTTCAGATTAAAATGAAACTATTACTGAACTTTGACATATTATTGGATTAGGTGTTATTTCTATCGGACTGCTAAGAAAAACATACTTTGTTTTGTCTATCTTTACCAGACCAAATGTGACCATCTCTCCGTAATCTATCAGTAAAGATAGACCACATCGATATAAAAATAAATGAATAAGAATTGATGACAATTTCGAGGTTGGAATGCATAACATCTGCAATACCAATCTGGGTAAAACATAAAAAGTACGAATTTCTATTCAATTTTTATCATCGTGAAACTAGATTTGTAAACATAAAAAAACTTCTCCCGTACGGCCATATCCCCCGGAGTTAACCAATATAAAAAATTTATAAATATTCGTTCATGGTGCAGACAGATATAAAATAAAATAAAATGTTGATTTGTTAAAAAAATTTGTGAAATCGCAGCCGATCACCGATATCGAACGATCTAACTCGAACAGATGTTTCATCTAAAGGTTAATTATTTTATTTTTGTTAAAACAAATTTTTTGAGATAATTTGTGGGCTAACCTGTATATGACATTTCCCCAATTTTGTCGAATAACAAGAATTCGTTGATTGACATGCGAGTTATTTTATATTATTGTTGTATACCCTTTTTATAAATTTAATTATTTTATTGAGCTTGTTCAGTAATTCAATTTCGTATAATAATTTAAAACTTCACGAACTAAAATTTGTTGTTGTACAGAGATGTTTGTACTCAGTCAGTGTGAACGTTAACTCAAAAGGAGTTGACATTCTAATTTGTCACAATTACATATTCTTAAAGGTCATACCGAATGCATGTATATTACGTTACACGTTTGTATCACACTAATTTAAGAGGACTCTCTTATATTGTCTTCCAACAGTTCATTCAACCTATTTCGGTACTGTACATAATTTTTACACAGATAGGCTAGTTGTCAGATAGGCTAGGATTTTTCCAATAGGCTAGTTGCCACCTTTAAAAATTATAAAATTCTATGGTGTAAGTTCGGTGGAGATGACTGTATGGAAGCGACGGCCAGTCCAATTATTTTCGAAACCAATAGGTAGATTATAGTATGCTTAGTTCACATCTATCAACGTAGGCTTCTAGTAGCATGTGCAAAGTGATATTGAAATTAAATCAGAAAGTAAGTAAACACCGGAATTCGAGTTTTCCAAAGGAAAAAGTTTTTTTTAAGTGTACACATCTACTTTCGTTGTGATAAAATTTACATAGAAATGCATTCTTTTTTGGTTTACCCTGATTAGTGCTGTAGATGTGTTGCATTCCAACCACAAAATTGTCATAAATTCCTAGTCTTTAATTTTAATATTGATGTGGCCATCTCTTCCGGTTGATTAAGGAGAAAAATGGCGACATTTGATGTAGTAAAGATGGACACTACAGTGTATGCTTTTCTAAGCAACTCGATAGAAATAACACTTACTCAACTGCATGTAGAAGGTCAGGAATAGTTTCATTTTAATCCGAGACAACGGTCATTATTGATTTAATACCTTATACAGTTAAATAGTATGTAGGTATTACATCAACTTCAACTGACATAGCAAAATTTCCTAAAAGGGCAAGTTATGTACTAAAAAAGTCAAATAAAAAATAATAATGTGGAACTAATACGGTCATCTCCGGAAACCTCAGGAGAGGTGATCAGTCGAAGGGTATAGAAATGTTTTTTTTTTATAATGGTTTTCATCTTGGACTTTGTTGATTACTTTGTGTTATTTTGCACTTTTATACCATCTTCTAAAAACTATGGCCATCTCACCCGGATCTACATCCGATAACTTATAAAATAAAACATGGACATTTGTTGGTTAATTTTTCAAAAAATATGTGTCTAATTATATATGTTTTATGCGTTGAAAAATTTTTTTAAAACACGTCGGCTATTTATCCAAATCGATACAATAAAATATGATGCTTACTGTCATACAAACAAAGATAGAAGATATATAACAAAAAAAGATATTGTAGGTTGTCATTTTTATGTTTCAATAGCTTTTTTTTTTTTAATAATTAAAAAAGTGTGATGCAATTTTGATGTTGTACACATTTCAAAATGGCAGAAGTTTTACAAGGTGTTCTTAAAAATATTGGTTTTGAAGGGCATTTTCAAACGATAAAAATAAAAAACCTAATTACCATTCAAACATTTTACAATAGTAAACAATTTTTGGGAAGCTGACCTATCCATAGCATAAAAATGGGGAAAGTGGTCAAGTACTTCTTCGAGTTGCTTCAAACAGATGTGACAGGTGGTATCTTTTGTCATAATCAGAAAATTCTGGGATGGCTTTTACTTGACCTTACTTTAACGTTGAAAAGGATGTACTTATGATATATTATGAATGGAATGTATATAATTTTGTATATTTTAGCATATATCACTTGTTTGTTAATGTAATAAAAATGTCCAGTGGTCGGTCGTCTCCGTACACTTTTTGTGATATTTTAGGCTTTCAAAATGTATACATGAAAACGCACCTCTTTGTTTTTTAATTCGTAGTATTTATAATATAAAACACGCTTAATTGAAGAATCAAACATGGATCACTTGAATTCATGCCAAGAAAATTTAATGACAAACACTTTAGAGTTTACCATCTAAACATATATATTTTAGTTTTTGTAATAAATTTTGAATTATCAAACACTTCAATTAAATAATAACATTTATATCAATACATCAACAGTCGTGTGCAATATGTCAAATAAACTGACTTCGTTTTTTCGTTAATTCTCTGTAATTTTGAAAAAAATGATTATCCATTTTTGTATGTAGGATGTTTGGTAGATACAAGTGGCGGATAAAGTGTATGGAATGAATTCATATTTCAATTGACAATTATAATTATATTTAAAAAAATTGCTCGAATTCAGTTTCATTAATTCGTAGACTCGTTAACTTGTTAATTACAAAATTATAATTAATTTTCAGTTTTCAACACCTTTTTAAGTGAATTTATCAATATTTTAATTTTTTTATAAAAAACTTCAATATGTAGACTTGAATTTAACTTCAAATAGAAAAATATGTTTTTTAAGATGTAACTTATGGTTAAATTATTTTAGAATACATTACGAATAGTTACGAATATTTTCATACATTAATTAAATAAAATCGTATACTATTTTATTATAATAAATCTAATCATCACTGTAAAATAGTTATATAATTATAATGTTGGTAGAATCGTCTAAGTGGATATATTGTACTCTCTTTAATACAAAGTGTTTGTGATCATATTCGTTCTATAAGCTGTCAAATTAAAACATAACATTTAAAAAATTGGTTCACACTTTTAAATTAGTGATTTAAATTCTTAAATTGCCGAAATCATGTCTGTTTTGATGGCAGAATAAAAGAATATTCCACAAACTTTATTTAAGCGAATAAAAATGATTTCAAAATGAGTTTTCAACTGACGATAGTGTTCCCGAAGTACTAATTAATTTTTTTAATTAAAACCGACATCATTAGTCAGCTAATTTTTTATTCGAAAACCGCAGAATGAATTTTAATAAATTTATGCTCAATTAGTTTTCTACATGTGTACTCATTATAGAAGTTAAAATTCTTGGTAACTTTTTTTCAGTTAATAAAAATAAATTCAATCTAGTCGGCTAAGGAATCTCCTAAATTAAATGTTAAATTACAGCTTTTTAAAAGTTCAATCATTTCGGATTGTAATTTATACAGTTTATTAAGAATGGAATGATGAACTTTCTACTAAATTTTCATTCGATCTTTCTTCCAATTATTACACACAAAAAAAGTTTCATATTTTTATATAAAGTATTTAGTCTATAAGTTATATTAGTACTAAATCGAAAGTTTTGTTGGATTACTTAAATATCAATGGGATACAAATATTTTTAAGGTCGCCTAGTCTCAAGATATTTTATTTTAATTTATACTGAAGTTTAATGGTACAAAAATTAATAATGTTAAAAATTAAAATCTTTCGTTGAGAGTAAAAATAAAATTAATCGCCATTTAGAAAATAAATGATCCACTGTTATTTTAATCAAACAATCTAACAGCTTCGTCATTTAAATACAAGTTTAAAATTAAAAATATACTCATATACCATTCAAAAACACTTTCTTTAATTAAATTTCTACGTTACATATTTTCCATTTTTATACAATTTTTTTGTGTAAATGAAAACAATTACACTTATTAAAAACAATTTTTTGGCATACAATCAAAAGAATTGTTGAAATAGGAAAAACAAAATTCTTTAATATTAAAGACGACCTCATGCAGACAGAGACATTAAATATTCTCGTTGTGAGTTTACTTGCGTCAGTCAAGAAATTGAAAATATTTAAGTGAATAAATTATCAAGTAAAAATTTTAAATGCAAAATATGTAGGTTTTTTTATGTCTGATTAATGATACAATCTATCTTTCATTTAACCTTGAAATGGTTCATTATTCTTTTATTTAAATTTACATTTTATCTAGATAGGTGGTTTGATCCAAAGGCTTGAAAGGTTCAAATCTAAAATAATCTGTGTGATATGACATTTTCGACCAGTAGTATCCTTTCTAAAGAATCCTAATACTTTCTAAAAAATCTTTGGGAAAATGGTTTATATCATACTAAAGTTTTTTAATTGGTTGATTTATCACACTGTCATGACCGGCTCCACCAAAAATATATTCACAGTATAATTATCACCTTGTGCTAGAAGGCATCTGTGCCTTCAGGTGATGGAGTGTTCTAAAACAGGGTACAGAGGACCAAAAGATCTAGGTACAATGAACGTAGTTGCAGTTCTCTTCTTATTATGCTCTCACATTTTTTAATTACGGTTAAGTTGAATACAGTTAATCGTCCAGTACATAATTTATTAAATATTTAAGCTTCAAAAAAACTTTCAAAAGTAAGCATTCGTGTAGCTAATACTTTCGTTTTTATTCTTATTATATTTTCTTTTTTTGAACTAGATATAAAAATTTCCTTTATGAAGGATATCAAGGAATCATTTTTTTTTTAAATTTCTTAGGAAATTTGTCTACACATGCTTAGAAATGTCCTCTAAGCGAGGAAATTTTTTTTTCAACCTTGTGGCCCTAATTTTTGAAAAATAATCTGTTAAAGATTGTGTATTTAATATGTGGTTGGTTCTTATTTTAGTCGATTTTGTAGCGAATGTTTTATTTGATAACAAAAGCAATTTTCTAACGATTGTCTTACAAAATCATTAATTGAAGATATAATAATATTATAATTTAAAAAAATTATGACAAAAAATTAAAAAAGTTAACCACTTTGGATTATTTTCAATCTTTTTCTCGTGACCTGACTAGTGAAAGATAACGAATTCGAAAAAGGGTGCAATGAAATTACTTTTGTATTTCTGCGTTTCGGTAAATAATGGCAGGAGCTCAGTGAATTTCATTCTTTTTCGATTGTAGTTCGCATAGTTTACATTGGGATTGTATTTCAATCAGTTGAGCATGAATCACTACAGCATGGGTACGTTCTTTGCTCTGTATATATTATTATATGATAATATATCTTAAAAAAATATGCAAGATACTTTTCTATCGTTGAAAGAATATTTAGAAGCAGTTCAGTAGTCCCAATAAATAATTAAAATAAAATCTTTAACTCTATTACGTAAATAAGTAGCATTTATCATAAAAATTTCTCCATTCAAAACATAATTTGCAATTGTAATTTCATAAGCCAAATCTATTTGTAACATCAACTTTGAGAACGTCAAACCAAACCAAGTTTTTTAGTACAATTTTTGTTTATATTCAAAAATATTCGACAATTCTAGATCAATCTCAATTCTATGTAAATCTGCACAAGACAACATAAAAGTTGAAGCATGAATTTATGGAATCAAATTTAGCGATCCAAAAACTTTCAGTATATTAGACAAGTTAAAAAAAATTCAGCATGCTCTTTTCATTTTTTGAATCTCATAATTTTGATACCGCATTATAAATTTTAAACAAAATTTAATATACCCTTGTAATATATTTCATATGCATTCATGGCATAAATCAGAGGTATAATCTGGACAAAGGTAAAACAAGATAAATTTAATTTTATCCCTTTGCAAAATCCTGTAAACGCAAAAATTTGATAAAATTTAGGATTATCTCTTATATTTTAATAAAATTTCATAACAAATAATAATTGTATGAGAAAATGTGCTTTGTTGTTGTTTTGTTGAAAATTGAGGGTAGAATTTTCTGACTATTATAATATTGTGTACAGTATATTAATAGTCCAATCATGTTAGTCAAATAAATGGGTCAATCTCGGAATCCAACGGAATCAGCTGAATTCTTGTACAAACCTTTATTTTGGTATTATAATGCTTGCCCTAAAATACACAATTGGTCACGTGTAAGGAACCATAGATATTCAAAGTCGATAGTCTAAAAAATAAATTTTTTGAGAATATTTCGTTTTCTCTGCCTCCAATCAAATTTGTATTCATTATCAAATTTGTAGAGGATAAAATTATCTATAAGTTGTGCTTAAAACCTTTGTTTATAATTTTAACCGTTTTCGAAAGTTGCGCACAACATGGAGCGTTTAATGGAAGTTCAATCGTAAATACCTATTTATTATACGGTTTTTTTAACATAATTATTAATTTAATATTCCTTATCGAAGTGTTTAATACCTTAAATTTATAAATATTTCTCACAAGTCAAGAAGGCTTTTAATCTTATTTACCTTTTACATACAAATAATAAAATAATACACTGAATCAATCTAAATATATTTTGAGATTATTATAAACCTTATAGATCTTATATTTCAATCTTATTGTAATTGAGGATAATTGGATTTCTTAAACTGTTGTTTTTATCATTTATCTTCCGTTCGGCCATCAATTTCAGACGAATTATCATAGTCTATTTCTTCGATGCCTTTAACAATAACTATGGTTAAGCGCTCCATCTTCTACGCCCTCTATCTCGAAAACGGTGCAACGTAAAAAAAAGATTTCAGCCAAAACTTGTAGACAATTTTAGTTCCTACACCTAAATAATACCTAAATAAATTTTTGTAAAAAAATTGAGCTTATTCCATTAGATTATGTGGTGCAATCCTAAGCCAACTGGTCTATAATGTATTTCTTTATTTCCTTATCACGAAATACTACGTATATATATTTTAATGATACTAATGTTGTAATGTGTTGTTTGTCTAATATCGTAAATAGGCAACCGTTCTCCCATTCTAGTTTGTTGCCTTTTCTTCTTGGCGTGTTTTAAATTCCTCGTTACGTACGTTTGTTGTGAATTTTATCTGATATATATAATTTTATTTGACTAATTAAAAATGACATTTTGATTACATTTTATTTTTAGCTATTTTTTTCTTTATACTATTTGGAATGTTTACTCTTGGCTTGAATTTTTTGTGTGTCGACATTTTTTTTTTTTGTGAAAATATTTACACGCATGTTTATTATAAGAAAATTTTCAAGATTAAATGATAATTGACATAAAACGAAACCATTTTGAAAAAGTTCGTGAATTGTGTTATTAAGTCACATAAGTGTATATTCACTAGAGTTTGAATAATCTTCAAAAAATAATTTTTTTTAATAGGTACATGTTAATTAAACGTATAATTAAATGTTGATAAGAAAATGAATAGCTGTATTATTTATTATGTGAAACTTTTTATAAAATTACAATAGAAACTTTTAACTTCGTCTAATTTACACTTTGTTAAGAACTTTAAAATTTCGTGTGCACTTTTGACTTATTATGTCATTATATCAAGTAATGCTACTTGTAAATAATAGTGACTTATTAATAACTTGTAATTTTTTAAGTTTTAAATAAACTGATAATTATAGTTCCATTGTTATTTTATAAATTTTTATTGCTTGTACGCTAAATATATTAAAAAAATAATTGTAGTTCAAACGGTTTGTCTTCTAAAAAAAACATGAAGTATCAGAAATGTAGGAAATTTTGTATAGCTTTGGTTTGTTAAAAAAAACGATGTCGATATAGACTAAAAACTGACAAAATGTTCAAATTTGCTCAAAAAGTTCCCAGAACACAAAGTTCCCCACAAAATCTTTGTACGCAAACTTCAAATTCCTGTTAACTGACCCAAAAAATATGAACGGCGAGAAAATCAATATACATGAGAAATTTAGGAATATTTGTCTACTTTAATTTTGTATAGAATGGGCTTGTTGTACAAATGCTCCTCTTCTGAGATATAGACCAAATTCTGAAAAAAAATGTCAAAATTTGCTAAAAAAGTGCCCAGAAAACAATGTTCCGCACAAAACATTTGCCTGCAAACTTCAAATTCGTGTTCAGTGACCACAAAAAATGAAAGGTGAGAAAATCAAAACTTTCCTCTGAGAAAACTAGAAAGAGATAAACTTTTACAAAAATTGAAATTATTGAATAAATAATATTTGGTAAAAAGGTCTTATTTTTCAGTAAATGCAGAAGAATGTGGTATGTTGGGATAATCGTATTAATACCGACTATTTCTTCGACAGTTATTCTTCTTGAAGAGTTATAATAAACAGAAAGAATTAACAAAAAAATATTATTTTTATTGTATTCTTTGAAAATCACAAAAACAAATTTTTTATGTTTGTATAGTTTTCTAGGATAATTAAGGATTGATTATAAGAACATTTATTTTTCGATGGATCAACTATTTCCTAAGATATCACATGGAATTGTTCTGAGATATCGGTTCTCGTAGTACATTTCAGGAAATATCTTAAGATCCAATGGTTGAATAAAAATTATTTTTAAATTTATGCGTCAAAATTACTTTACAAATTTATTTTTATCAAATGTATGGTATACAAATTTTCTCAATTTTGTATAATTTTCTTATTGGCACTCCCTTTGAAAAAGTCGAAGATATAAAAAATAATTTCGAAAATTGGGCTTAGTTGTTTATAAAATATCTCTTAGAATCGTATCCGGAAATTGATACCTTGCTGTTGTTTCATGCGATATTTGAGAAATTAATCATTATCTCGAAAATGAAGTGATATTTTCTGCGTTTCAGATATTTGAACAGTTTTTTGAGATTTTTTGGTCATACTTAAGGTTTAAGGTTTTAAGGCTTAAACTAACGATCGCAGATTTAGAACTTTAATGAAGATAGTCAAAGCTTGAACAAAATTTTAATGGAGCCCAGAGTTTAATGGGTACTAGAGGTCTGAAGATATGGAATTAATCATTGGTACTAAAAGAATCCGGTGTTATTAGAATTGTTATACTTTAAGTACTGAAATGCTTTAAGTACTACTTTGAAATATTTGCGAATATAATTAAGTTTCTTATTTTTTTTATAATTATTAATCTCTAGGATTTTTTCGAATGAATTTCAATTTTTTGCCCCAATTTCCTACATCAAATTATTTTGTATTTTATAAATACGTATTTCGACTACAAAGTAGTCATCATCAGTATGAATTAGCTAGTTGTAATGATTCTCTGAGGAGATATTACTCGTTGCTAATTTGGTGACGGTTGTGCAAACGGTTATGAAAAGCTAATTCATACTGATGATGACTACTTTGTAGTAGAAATACGTAATTATAAAATACAAAATAATTTGATCTAGAAAATTGGGGCAAAAACTCGAAATTTAATTTTCTTATATTATCAAAAACAGTTTTTTTTACCGTACCCTAAGAAAATTGAATTTAATAATGTAAATCGTAGATAATAAATATTTTAAAATGTTGGTGACATAAAATATTGTGAAAATATTTTCATTTAATAATTTTTTGTAAAATGTCATTTTCAGAATTGTTTCTGCTTTTGTAGTATCATGATTGGATTTGTTCCAACGTACACTTAGATATGCTGTTTTTCAATTAAACTGAATTTATTTTAATATACAATATTTGTTTAAAATCTGATTCGAAAAATAAAATTAAAGCCTTTTTCTGCACATTATTTATGCTTGCTTACAAAATTGTTGTATTCTATCGACCCTCGCTATTTTTTATTTCCAATCAAGAAAAGACATTTCCAATCAAGAAAAGCTCAAATAGTATTAACCTTTTGAAAAAACTTTATAAAGTTGAATCGTTGTCGTTAGTCCACTGATCATGCATTCCCATCACATTAAGGCTTGTTTTATCGATTCTATTTTTTGTTAATACATTTTATTCTATACATATATGTACTGTGCCGTATTGCATCCTATAAATAATAGTAACTATTATTTATACATGAATATAATAATAACCTTTAAACAACCAATCAAATTGTATTTTTATTGCAATTTTCTCTTAAAAGTGGTGAAACCGCAACTCCCGTAGAACAACATTTATTAAACTAAAAAGCTTTAAGTAGAAGTTTCGAGATTACGTAATCTTTGTCTAATGGTCTTCTAGATTCTTACCTTGATTTGCAATCTGATAAATTATGTCAGAAGTCAACATAACTACTCATTTTAAAAATAAGGTTTCGTTACGATAAATGCTAAAGAATCAGGTGTAGGTACTTAAAGTCGAATCAATTGTTTTATTCGCTTTAATAATTAAACTCAATGTAAATCGATTTTGTTTGGACACATGGCGCACTAATTCGTTATACTTAAATCATGTAATTTTATTAATAATTTAGCCTTCAACTATTTTTTACGATTCTTGAACGATTATAAATCATTTATTTATTTAAAGATATATCGGATTGTTTAGTATTTTAAAAATAGAAATGTTAGTTGGTCACAAGACTCGAAACAGCAAGTGTGAAGCTAGTCGGTTTTAACTGTGTGAGTGTCCGGTGAGCGGCAAGTAAATGTTTGTTGTTCACAATCCACTATTGTATATCACGGACATAATGTTTTGTATTTATATTCAATATTCTGCCCAACCATAAGAATTTGTTTCTTTTTCTCAACAATAAAAAATAAAATATAAGTGTAAAGCTCTAATATTTGTGAATGAGCAAAATCGGTACATCAGGTCCAATTGTTTTTAAACAAACAACTTTTGTTTTAAATATTTTTTCGTAAAATGTTTGAGTTCTCCACAATTTTAGCTCAAATTTGGCTTATAAATAGTTAATAATACATATTATTATTATACATGTATACATATATAACTGCATTGACTTCATATTTATACTATTTTATGAATGCGAAATAAAATGAGTTCAAACAATGAAAGTCTATCATATGTCGAGTATCTAAATAATTAACAGTGTTGGTTGTTATCTTCACTTGTAATATTAATAATTATAAACAGTTCAAAACGTTGATCGTAAAGCATATACGATGATGATACAATTATTATGTTATGCTTTGTTTTCATTTGTGTCATACTCTGAAACGCTTAGACATTCTACCTACGATTCACCTATCTTCATTAAAATTGTAATTTAATATAGTTTTGTAAACAAACTTTTCAATGATGATTTGAAATATGTGTCTGACTATTCAAGTCAGGCACATGTAGATAATTATTTATGTTTAATTAGTTTTTATTAAGGTGTACTTCACTCTAAATGATTAATGTATGTTCACACGTTATTGAATTAACGTGTAGAATTAAATGGTTTATGTGTTACTAGCTAATACGCGCCTCGTTACGGCTTTGATTCGGCATTCGGTCACACGTTTCGCAAGGAAAGTAAGGAAGGTCTTAAGGACAAAATACTCGCTTCGTCCATAACCCCACCTTTTGTTTTCAGGCCTACGATCTGACCTTGTCCTCCGACCTCAGTGCTTGCTTCGTTTTATCATTATTTTTCAACCTATTTACACAAAACGTTGACAAATTACATACCTAAATCTTCCATGAATAACTCGATTTATTGACAGGCAGACACGCCAGGGACTTAGATTTGTTAGAGATATAGATTTGTAATTCGTTACAATATCCATGTGGTTGTTGGTCTCGGTAAATTGCGTCCTCGATTTGCGCCGTTGCTACGGCAATTACTCATTGCCATTAGGTGATAAAAAAAGTTACATGCCAGACTTATGTCTCAGTTCCACGAATATTACTAGTACTATTACTACATAATTAAATTTTATCGAATGTTTTGGCTAACATTTCGTTTTATGAAATTTAATTTTTTTGCTTAATTCCATTTTTAAATTTTGAGCATTATCAATATAAGTGTAAATACAGAGTTTTGGAAAATTAAAAAGAGCAAATCTTGTCTATTTCTAGGTTAATTAAAATATAGAATGCAGTTGTTGTCTAACTTACCAGCTCGCATCCTGTTTTAATTTCGGATTGATCACTTTACCTTATTATTAAATGGATGTCATATAAATTTTAAACTTTAAAATAGTCCTTAAAATAAAACAAAGTATTTTTGAGAATTTACAAGTTACCCAAGTGCAAATTTTTTTAATGACTAATTTCATTTTGTTCAGTTGTATAACCAATTTCACTGAAATAGTAATGGTTTCATTCTATGCTTGCTTCAGTCTACGAGCCACAACATTAGTAATGTAAACATTAATATTTATTTTGAAATGTAGCTTTTTATGAACATTTTTTGTAGTACATCATCGTAGTAAAAAATTTACTAGATATATGAAATAAAATTTAATTTTTCCTGGTTTTCACCTTTTTTCAGCGTATTTAATGTGCGTTTTATATTAATTTTAAACCTTTTCATATAAAATTTACAACATATTTTAACGTGTTTTTCTAAAAAAAAAAAAACAAAAACAAATAAAATAAAGTTAATTGTTTGCATATTATTTTATGATATTTTTTTGTTTTAATAATTTTGAACGTTTTGTATTTCATTTTATTTTTAACATAGCATGGAGAATCAAACGTATTCGGGAAATTACTTTTTTTATGTGAGATTTTTTTTCCGCTAAATTAAATCATTGCTTATCCATCGCACCCAAAAGCGTAAAGGGATGCTAATTTTTTTGTTAAATAGAAGCTTGTTTTCCAAAAATTATGTTCTTATGCCGAACTTTTTAATAAATTTGCCACTATTTTATTATTTCAAGTACCGTTTCAAGGTATATTATTTTTTCTTTCGAATTTCATAATATATATTTTATATTATACATAATTTTTGTATATGTATATTTTCTATATATTCTTGTCATTATTTATGTAAGCCTGAAGAAAAAATTATGTATTTTGAAACGTTGCGTTTATAGAACACACTGGAAATAAAAAGTAAGGATTTGCAGTATTAGTCTTTTTAATGGTTTAAAAATCAGGAACATATCATAAATTCTACTGGAAAATGGATATCAGAAAATTTAGAATATAATTTTTTATGATCAAAATGGTTGGAAAAAATGTTGCAAGCAAAATTTAAAATCGATATGAAATAAAGCTATTAAAGTTTGCAAAAAGTATAATTGCATTTTTATTGCAAATTTATATATCAGCTTTCTACAATTTCATCGTTAGAAAATTTGTAATAAATCAACATAATACTGTTAAAAAATGAAAACTATTGCTACTTTATCTGCTGTAAAAATTTTAAAACCTGAAAAGAAGAGACTAAACAGAGACAAGTAACTTATTAATATGATTTTTTACAATCCTTTTAGTAAAAATTACATAAAACAAAACTAAACCGTTATCTTGGTAATTTTTTTTTTTATTCTAGTCGTAAAAAAACACTTTCATATCTATACAAAAATTTCATGTATACCCTAAGGAATATAATTATTACCACACCGTTACGACACAGACACACATATTAGAGAGTATGTCAACGTTATAATAAAGTCGTTAATTTTCTATTATTATTAAATTAGATTAGACAACTTGTAATACATAAAATTGGTGTAATACACGCAAAAATATTATTTTGTTTGACATGTGGTAGAATCAACTCCATCTTACTCATTTCTACCATATAAATATAAATAATATAATTAGTTTGATTACCATTCCCTCTCTTCTTTGATAATACTTTTAATGGTTGTAAATGAAATTATAATTCGAATTGTATGGAAGGTAATAAATAACAGTTGAAAAATCCGCCATGAGCGACGCTAGCTAGCAAAGGCAAAAGATATGGTATGAAAATATCAGCTGTTGACAAATTGGCACAATTGGTGGAAAAATTTCTAGTTGTCTCTGTCAGTTCAATCTATCAACAGTATCTTAATTAGTAAAAACAATTTGAAAGTGGCTATGTTTTTTATCAATTTGTTGTAATACCAGTATTCTAAACATTATATACCGATATTACGTCACTAAAATGGTAAACAACGTCTTTACTTTTATAAAAAATGTTAAAATTTTAATGTAGTTTTATGGCAAGGAATCTTGTTCATTTTGCAAAAATATTTAATAAGAGTTTTTAAATAAGAAATCAATAGTTTGAAGTACTTTTTTTAAACATACTAAACTACTCTGTTAGGACATTCAACATCTTGCCCTTTTCAAAAATACTATTCAATATTATATCTAAAGGATATATTTCCATCAATTGAATAATAATCTCGGCTAAGTACTTTGTACTTGTAAATGGGTAATCAAGTATTCGCTTGGTGTAAACATACCCTAAATCTAGAGCAATTGATGTGTCATAGTTTCTTATGTTCGTAAGCTACAGTTACCATTGTATTTTGATGTAAAATTAATTGACCATATTCAAGTAACCGCTTTTGAATTAGTAACAAATGTGTTGTGTAATTATTGGCATCAAGAAACTAAAATACTATGTCTTTCGTGAAGTTTGAAACCAAATTTACATAATGCATATTTTATGTAATTTTCTGGATGTTTGTATAAATTATATACGACTCACCATAAGATCACCAAGAACTTCCATAAGAGCAAACCAAACGAATCTAATAAAAATATTCTTTAAAATTTTCCAAAAAAATATTTTGATAGTAACGTAACACATGGACTGAAAAGTCCCAGACCTAACAAAGAAAACACAGTTTTTTTGGTTCAAAATTAGCTTTAGTCATCAACGTAATCTCCATCAAGAGCAACGCAATCATTCCAGCGCCGCTCTAGCATTTCAATACCACTGTTGTAGAACGATTTGTCTTTTGACTCAAAATTGGCCTCAGTTTTAGCGATAACCTCTTCATTCGTACGAAATTTCTTACCGGCGAGCATTTTTTTCAGGTCTGCGAACAGCCAGTAGTCGCTGGGAGCCAAATCTGGCGAAAAAATTTTGGTTTGTTACGTTTAAACATGGCCAAACACTGCTCAGAATCATCAACACTTTCTCGTTTTTTGGTCAACAGTGAGCAAACGCGGCACCCACTTTGAACAGAGCTTTCTCATAGTCAAATGCTCATGCAATATAAAGCCAACACGTTCTTTTGATATCTTTACGATGTCAGCTGACTCCGGCAAGTTCACTTTTCGATCATTCAAAACGATTTTGTGAATTTTTTTTATGTTTTCTGGTGTTACCGCCTCATTTGGACGTCCACTGCGTTTTGCGTTCTGCAGCAAACCAACGTTTTATTGTTGTTTCTGATGGAGCGGAATCCCCATAACACTTTTCAAGTCATTGCTTCGCTTGAACGGTATTTTTTCCCATCAAGAAGCAGTGTAAAATTTAAACACGAAATTGTTTTTGATCGATTGTTTTGAAAATAACAAAAGTAGGGTCACTCTTAGCACAATAACTCACAAACTAATGAATAGAATATCATGAAATTTTAACAGCTGTTTTTTGAAGGTTAGTATTAACTGAAAAAAAGGTGACAGCAATAAAACTAGCACCATCTATGTGTTAGGTTTCAGTCCATGTAATATTTACTGATCTCAACCAATCTCCAAAGTTAAGCAACATCAGACACATTCAGTACTTGAGTGAGTGATCGCCTAGAATTGCTGTGTGCTGTTATATAGACTGTACCACTGTACTCACTGTATGACCTTAGTAGTTGAAAAGTAACTTAAAATAAAATAAATGAAATCTTATGATAAATTTATTCCAATTTGTTAAGATGAATTTTGGCTCCCAAAATATATACATATATATATATTTTTTCTTACTTCTCCTTAGTTCAGCCTTTATAACACAACTTAATCTCTTTGACAATACCTATTAAATACTCAGAAAAGATAAATTTTAAATTTATACACAGCACTGTTCGAAGATATATGAATTGTAATAATACGAGTAGGTGGTATTATTAGTATTGTTGCTAATGTAATCAAATTATGTCGACGGCGTCTATTGTTGTTTATTAGGTGATGACAGATGTACCTTTTGTGCCAAAAGTTAGGTGTATTTACTAATTTAATTTGGGTGTATATTATTATATTGTGTCAAATAGTGTAAACCTATCATATAATTTATATCAACTGTTAGGCATCATATTGTTAATTCAATTTTAACCCTTTGTAAGTCATATTGAATAGTACTTGAATTTGAACTAGTGAAACAACGGTGTTATAAAATAAGTCATGAACTTATTTTATTTTATTTTTTTTTTTATAATTCTTTTAACGTATTAAATGTAGTTATTATTCAATAAAACAAGAATGAGTCGCCAGTATTTAATTAATTTGTTTATATAAAAATTATATGTTTTTTTATTTAAATACAGGAGGATTTTGGAGATTAAACTTCCTAACCATTTCAGTGATTTTATAAAATTAAACGACATTCTTTTCAAATTATAATTGTTACGTTTATTAAAAGTTAAACTTTTGTAGATATTAATTTAAATAAACCGGTTATATGATTCTAAAACAAGTCGGATTAGTTGGAAGAATCTCTAAGTCGAATTCTCTTTGATTTAGATAAGAATTATCTATTGTATATTCAGTAAAAAAAATTCGTGTTCTAAACATCTTCCTCTGGAGTTTTATGACAGTTAATAATATAATTCAACCAAACTCGTTACTCAGGGATTTTCGTTGAATACTAATATCAAGTCGGAAATCTTGTGGAGTCCCGGAATGGATGCTATCATCATCTTCCACCGAATGTTTATGAAAATTTCTTAAATATCTGACTCAAATTGGTTAACCGGGTGTTTTTAATGTCGATGAACACAAATATTGTAACGACTATGGTCTCCAACGCAATTCATGCCTGAAACGAGTGTGCATCTTTGTTGTCTCCTAAAATTGTATGAAAATTTTATCAAAGTGAAAATATATTATCATCTTTTTCACTTTTTTGTTATTATTTGTTATTATAGATAAGTTAAATAATACAAAAACAAAAAAATAAATTAAATCGTGCACGTGTTGTGGGACACATAATAAAACAATGACGTTCAGTATACACTTAATAATCCTCAATAAAATTAGGCATTAATCGTGACGGTATTTGCATCCGGCGACCTCGAAAACCCTACTAGTGATTTGAGCGAATTAATGCAAACGAAATCGATATAGGGAAGAATACCCGATGCGTGCACCAGGTAATCCAAAGGCTATCGCGGATGTCGTTTTCATGTTCAGCGACCTCGAAAACCTTCTAGTAATGAGTTTAGGCCGATTATATCATAAACAGTCGTAGTACTGTAGAGGAAGACGTTAAAACGCCTGCTGCGAAAAAGGTACCTCTTATTCGTGTTCAGCGACCCCAATTAGCCCCAAGTAACAAAATTGGACTCACTTTCATCATTATTTACCGAGTTTCACATTTTTAATAATTGTCTACTTCAAAATTTACTACAATGCATTTTTCTCAAACACAAACGCAAATTTGGTATTTCTTACTAATTAGTTTAGTTCAAAAATTTGCTAGCGATTTTCATGAATTCAACGCTCAAAAAATCGATAAGAAAGGCCTTTCTTTGTTTTTCATTTCTTCGAATAAAATCAATTTCAATAGAAAGAATTAAAAGATAAATAATGCCAAATTAAACTCATATAAATGTACAATTCTGAAAATAATTTTTGAATTTCTAAATAATTTAGTTAGTATTTACAACATTATAATTGTCAAAATACATTCAAAGTGAATAAATCCGACATGATGTTCGTTATACCATGAATGATTATCATCATAAAATTATAAAATTAATGCCAAGTAGAAATATGTAGCGATGTCCCGAATACTGTTTGACTAGAGTCGGACTCAATTCTTTCTTCTGACTCGCCTAATTGAAAACCAATATACTTTGATTCGAGTACGCTGGTTTCGATTTCGGCACGTGATTCGGAAAGAAACGAGTTTGTATGTTCTCGAGTCTATTATTCTAGAAACTCTCTGTTTACTTAAGCAATGAAGTGGAACCAAAATTCAGTTTGAACTTGCAACTTTTTATTTGATTTCTTTGTTTTGTGTCAGTAAGCTGTTACTGTGAGTGAATTTAATTGTTTGTAAGTACTTAAATTGAATCGTTTTCGTTAGTCCACGTGATCACATATTTCCTGCGTGATTACGTGTCTTGTTTAATGCATTTAATTTAATTTTTTGTTAATTTATATTATATTATAATTATAGATATAATAGGTACTGTATTGCATACTATAAATAATAGTGAACTATTATTGACAAATGAATATAATAACCTTCAAACAACCAATCAAATTGTAGAAAATAAATTTTCACGTGATATATTTTTTTTACAAACTATGGCCTAACGAAAACGAATCAACTATAGTCGTGAAGAGATTTTATTGTAATTGTAACTTTATTACAAAATGGCGCCAAAAAAGCTTGATAAAACTAATATAACTTGGTTTCTAGAGATATGTATGTTTTCTTTCTGTAATATTTAAAATATTTGCATTAAAAATTTTTAATTAACGTTTTGCCATTATGCTGTTGTTGTTTACTGCTTTTCGATGTTTGCTTTTTGTTCTAAAATCGATAACGGACTCGGATGGGCGTGAATCGCGAAATCGTGGCATGATTCGAACGAACACCGTATATGACGACACGATCCACCAAAACAGTGACTTGGAACATCACTAGAAATATGCTTTACAATAATGCCACATGTCGCATTAATTATGCAAGAATGAATATAATCTCATATTTGAAATATTATTACAGTACTACAACAACATCCAATCAATAAATAATGTTTGCTTCAATAATTTTCTTATAAACTTATTATTATTATTATAAACTTATGATATTTGATGCGGTAAATAACGATGTCGTTATATTTACTTACTTTTATTGTTAATTTGTTTATATTTTGATATTGATATTTTAATCAATATCAAAATAAAAAAAAACTGAATTATTTTAATCTGTTTATATTTTGATATTGACATTACTTATAGGTAAATAGTTTTATACTCTAGTTTACTAAGTGATCGTATAATGTCTGATGCGACGTGTCACAAGACTATTTTTTTTACAATTACGTACTTTTTGGAATATTTATTGATTTATTACTATGTTTTATTTTATTTTATTTTTTTTTAACAAAAAGAAAATCAAATTAATAATTAAAAAAATTTATAAATCAGTGAACTATTGTTAGGGTGGGGTTAATTCGCGCATGAAAAGGAACAATTTTATGCATTTTATTGACTACACAATTAATATTGATTGATTAAAACGAATGGTACTTTACAGTATTACATTCAAAGAATATTGTGTAAAATTTTCATGACAAAATATGAAAAAATACGGCAATGGCAGAAATTATTCGAAAGAAAAAAAAAGTTTAATTGCGGTGCTCCCTCATAATTTGGTGCAGGTTCATTCTAAATCAAAAAACAAGTTCTATCGTTAGATAATCGCTATCTCTAGAAAATGCTGTCAAGGGTTTTTCGAAATTGCAATGTATCATCTTTTGGAAACACTTTTAAGTGAAAAACGCGATTGTTGCGAAAAAAATCTAATACTATATTATTGTAAAATAAGAAATATTAATATATTTGGAAAAAAATCTCTGGTATTACCTCGTTTATTAAATTTTGGAAACGTTAGATGTGGGAAAAACGCTTTAAAGTTTTGAACTCTGTGGGAAAAAGTTTGGAATAAACGGAAACGTTCATAAGCGAGCTACCTCACACTGTTTCATCAATGCCAGGTTCATAAAGGATGCTACTATTATCCATGATGCCTGAAGCATTTTTTTGATGAATTCTACTTCTTTAGTCTGTTTGTTAGCTTCCCGCTCCGCTCGACTTATACTAGAGCCAATCAGCGGACGGACGCTTAGACACTCACAACGTCACCATTTTGCTCCAATCGACTTGAAATTTAGACACAATATGCATTCGATTAAAAAAATAAAAAAATTTTAATTTTAAAACCCTACCCTTCCCCTTAATAAATATGCAGAATTATGTAGTTCAATATAAGTTTTTTAAAGATGTTGAGCTTAAAATTTGCTGTAAGCAAATAAAAATAAGTAAAATGAAAGAAAATCGTTAGTACTGTTTTGGGAAAAAACGTAAAATCCTGAAAATTACTGGAAAAACTGGCCCACCCGGTAGTATGATTTTAATTAAAAGCTTGGCGGAGACACACACACACAAGCAGACATACATACTTACACAATGACTCATTTCCTAAAACACTTTTTTTGAATTCTTAAAACATGTATTTCCTGTAGAAACTCGAATTTTCATAACCCAGCAACATTCTAGGCCAACAAACGTGTATAACAATATTTATAATATTGTATTGATCTTGTTTCTCGGAAATGCGAACGAGTTTATTTACAATTTGTAAAGCTAATCACATAAACGAAACACAAATAATATTGCAGAGGTATTGATTTCAATATGTCAGATACAAACATTTAGTTTATTAGAATTACCTCACATTTCACCGACTCTTACCCGTATCTAATGATTAGCATAAACAAACATAATATACATATTATGTCTATACTGACGGCATAATAACAATTATATGAAATGAGATTAACATCATTTAATGCAATAATTATTGAAACCAATTAGGTAAATGAACTTTATGTATCTCAAAAAACTTAATATTACTTCCCGAAAAATTCTGGACTTTGCTTTTTAAAGATTTGTGGTCTCTAAATCTCTAATCTTTCTGAGACTAGGTATAATTAAAAAAATTGTCCTTACTTTTTCATTACTCGTGCTTTGCTATTGCTAACATTATCTATTTCTATTGCTTCTCATTCTCTATTCAGAGCTTCTTCAAATTTTGCCTGTCATACCTTAATCTGATTAACTTGATTAAATCAAACTATCGATTAATTTTTTTATTTTCATCGGCTGACCCCTATACGCGCAGCATATTTTAGAGAGCTAAGATTTGGTGGAGGTACTCAACCAGGGTATGGAATCTCCCATAACTTAATCTATCGCGCTCAAGTAGATCCAAACATCCCCGAATGCATTCCCCTACCAATAAGATAATATATGTACATGTATCTAATTCATTGACTTGTTTAAATAAAATAAAAATTAACAGAACTTCGTCATGTCAACTAAGACCCACTTTAAGGACTATAGAAGTTCAATTTGACGGAAGTTTACAAGAGCATTATTGGAAACAGAACATTATAAGGGATTTAAAATATAATATCTTAAGTAGATTGTTAATTTCATTATTCATTAATAAGTTAACTAATGAAAGGCTCCTTTGAAAATATCAGTATAAAAAAATTAGAACAAAGAATTATCCATTACAATTTATAACTGAAAAATATTCGTGAAAAAATTGGCAATAGATAACAACCAACCAGGTAGCTTAACTAGCACAATCAATTCAACAAAGCGCTTAGAAGATCGCATAATAGACATCCAAGAATCTTTAGTAATATATTTTTTCTAACAAAGACAGCTAACAGTCTAAAATTTATGGCAGTAATGAAACAAAGTTCTCAGATCCGTGTGAAATTTATTTCCATATATTTTTATCCGTTTTTATATAATTTGTAAAGTTATTTATTTTAAGTATTTCATTTATATTGCTATTGCCAACAACTGTAATTTTTCTACAAGTCATATGTGTTACAGTATATTCCAGAAGTTGTATTCCACAAAACAGTATTATACTGTATATTTATAGTTTAATATAACTACAAAACAGATACCTACCTAGTATTTTGCAGGAAATCAAATTTTTAACCCATAAAGTATTGTGACCAATACAGATATTCATCTCAGTAAAATGAATAGTTGCGATGTTTTTAAATTGGATTTGTTCTACATAGGTAACCCATTTATTCATATGATACACATGTAAATGTTATTAAATTTAACATGTTGAATAAATTTATACTAGTAATAGTATACCGTACCGTGTGGAATTGAAACCTTTTTGGGTCGGTATGTCACTTTAAATACAAATAAATTTAGACTTGGGTAACAAATAAAAAAAAAACATTTTTACTTTTAAACACATATATTTAATTCTAAAAACTAACCTATAAAACCAAGTTTCTGATACTCCCATTCTTTGTAAATTCAGAATTATATAATTAAATTTTTTTAAACGAACATCGGATATATCATTTTTATCGACGCAACGAGTCTGCAAACTCGATTGATCACGGGGAAAGGCTTACACTTTGATAAACGGTTTTTTTCGTTAGGCAAGTAGACGACACCACGAGTTAAAAGAATGGGATAAAAAAATATTAATGAAATAGATAAAATAGTTATGGTTTAAGCAAAGGAACCGCGATTCATTTATATACATAGATTTATAGAGATACATATATTGTAAGCCAAAATAATTTTTTTTTGCTTGCCCGTAGTCGGTATATTTATTTCAAACAATTATTTGTCATCATTTAATCATTTGTACATCAAATATTAATGATATAAAATTATTAATTTTATGGTTTTATACTATGACTGAAAACATAGTATTACTGCGAAAGTTGCATGTTTTAGAAATTATTTAAATTTCAAATTTATTAATTTTGGTTTCGATCGAAATGATGCTAAATAATAATCGGAGTTTTATCATAATTCAAGTTTGAGTTTGTAAAATATTCGTACGTATGTGCGCTTTTTACGTTTTACTAGAAAATTATATTAAACGAAAATCTGATGTTTAATTTTATCGTCGCAACGAGCCTGCCTGCAAATTTTCAACTCGATTGATCAAAGGGAAAAGGTTTAAAATTCTATATGAAACATTTTCGACAGACTAACCGACTCTGCGAGTTAAACGAAAAGAAGAAAAACTTAAATTTCTTTGGTACGCAGATAATACACAAAAAATACTCGTATGATGTTAAAGGCTTTGTATACAAGCAATTCTTACCTTCGCTGTACCTTTGAGGGTTACTTGTACAGGTCAACTGTAGCGTGTATGCCGGCGACTGGCATGCAAAACTGTACAAAAATAGCATCCTACGTATGTAGTTGGAGAAAATCTGCGCAGTTATGTACTACTAGACTTAGTTGTGGATAGTACTTTAAGAAGAGAGGGGCATATTCTTGATTGCTCGCCATCTCTCGAATGAGTAAAATCTTCTGGTTTATGGTAGTCTGCACAGATATATTTGTCAGGTTTATCTAACAAGTTTAACGAGATTGTCCAATCTAAGGAGCAACATACAAATTTCGATATACATATTAGGTTTACTTCCACAGGTCTTCTGTATATGTAAACCAAAGTGCAAGTGGAAACAACTATAAAATCTGCGACTGCCTGAATAGGGAAAGAGATGCGTGAGTGCTAAAGCTTCACTTAGCTACCAATTTTGGAATATATTTCATTAAAAACTAGTGAATATCACCCCCTTAACCAAAACAGACTATATAGCGTTCAAACCAGATAATTTTCATCAAGTTCACCTATATTATTAGAAAACTGGTACCAATAAAAGTAAATTGTAGCTATTGTTAACTAACAATTGTTCTCGTATACATTGCACTTTGCATGTATTGAATAAGCTATTGGTGTAACTTAACCATACAAATTTTACATAAATACGATGTACCTTTGCGAATATTGACAATAGTATTATAGATATACATTATATGTTATACCTACCACCTATTGTTTAAATCAGTTTGACATGATGAGTATATTTGAGATATTACATTATACATATTACATGTAATAGGTATAATATATGTATAGTAGACCTGACACTCGAGTTCGTTATGTTCTATTCAAAATTTGTATTGATAAATCCATTTATTAAATCATTATTTTAAACTAATTCGGATGTCAATGTTCACTATAGAACTGTCTTCTATATTATATATGAATTGTTGTATAACATTTAGTATTATTAAATTTATTGTAATAAATCTAGGTATCACATCAAAAACAATGCTTTACTTAACAGGGAATAGATCTCGTGTATATTATAATGTAATTATCAAGAAAATATGGTGTCTACTGAAATTATTGCAAATCGACGTATTAAGAAGGATAAAATTGTTTGTTTAAGACTAAATTTAGTTCTTATAAACATATATATTATATGAGAGTATATTAATTTTAGTGTATATTAATTTTAGTGCCTGTCCGTCATCAAGACTAAGTTTAATTCGAGAATCAGCAAAATTGGACCATTAGGTCCAATGGGTCCAACTTATGGTTGAAAAATTTTTTCGTAAAATGTTTAGGTTGCTATATTTTTAGATCAAATATAGCTAATATATATATATAAATATTACAATAATATGTATTGTACTTATTTATGTGCTTATAAGCTATATTTGATCTAAAAATATGGCGAACCTAAAGATTTTACGAAAAAATTTTTCAACCATATTTATATATGGCTGTATAGATTTTTAGGCTGGATTTTTGGAGTATTTTATAAATGTTAAGCTTAAAAATTGTTCAAACATTGATACTCAACCATAAGTATAGTATCTAAACAACTAATTCTGTTGATATGTTCACTTGTTTTATTTTTTTAATTTCTCTAATAATGTTATTGAAATTGGGTATTAGAACGATACTCAATTTTCTGCATTTTACATAAAAATAGAAAATTAGCTTAAATAGCTTAACAAAATTGCCAAAAAATTAAAATTATTTAAAAAAAACGAGTTATGAGCTTCCATCGATAATTTTTTATCTCTTTCTTGAAAACGAAGTTTAACATGCAATCTCTACCACTATCCAGTATCCACTATCTTTTGAGATTAAAAAAGCTACTTTTGTCAACCTAATGCTCGTGTCTGGGAATTACGTATGTGTCTGTAAATAGAAATCAGACGAAATATCCTTGAAAACGAATATCCCATCACCTAATTTGTTCGTATGTAATTTCAAATTTCAATTTTAATTTCTTTTATTTTTCATTTGTTACAGAATATAATACAATTACGGCGGTGGTCAAAATGTAATCGGCGATTTTGTACCAGTACGAATTTAAACGAGAAAGATAAAGAAAAGATTAGAAAAGATAAGAGTAAAGAAAGTAGTTCATCAACATCATCGTTAAATCAAATTTCATCTCACAGTCATGAAAATAAATCTAAGTTTATTGAAAATGTTATTGCGAAAGATTTAATTGTAGATCAGCCTTTTGACAAGGATAAATGTCAAAAAGAAGGTAAGTTAATTTTTTCGAATACTTTAATAAGGACTCAATTGCAATTTTTAGTTGCGACATTTGAATATTTGCTAAGTTAAGGTAATTGTTCTGCTATAATATTGTATAAATGTTATGGATCACATGCGTGGTAAGAGTAAGCTATCTTGTAGTAAAAATGAGTTTATTTTTGGCTGATACTATACAGGAGGAAAGGTTATCTACACACTACTACACTACTCATATATGCGTATACACACATACTGTTAAACTAGTATATTTTTACACATTTTATTGAACTTTCAGTTGTTATATCTCAATAACAAAACGGTGAATAATTGTTTAATTTAAAATTCAAAAATAATTAAGAAATATTCTATTAGTTTTTCAAAAGTTTCTGACTGTTAGTTTTTTATTATAGTCGTGAACCTTTCTTAAAACGCATACTCCTCATTGCTAGCAGTGTAAATTATCCAAATTTTGATTGTAAGTACTCGAATTTAAGACGGTCAATCGACTTCAAATATCAATTGTAATTATAAACTGAACTATACTCTTAATGAGTATACAAAAATTAAGAATTTTAATGAGTATACAAAAATTTAGAATTTTCTGACACTATGTCTTAAATTAATAACTTAACTTAACAAATAACTTAAAGAAGATTGTATACGTTTTGTCTGTTTCAGTTATAATTAACATTAAATTAGAACAAAAAATTAAAATTTAGAAAACAGGCTTAAGGATTCGTGTAAAGATGCTTTAGACATAATGGATAATAGCTACATCCTTTATGGACCTGACATCGGCGAACCAGTGTGTAACAGTGTAACACGCCTATGAGTGTTTCCGTTTATTCCAGATTTTCAAGAGTTCAAAATCTTCAAAAGTTGTTCCCACGACTCATGTGTTCAAAGTCGGTGCGCCCTCATAACTGCAAAACTACTGCAACGATCCTTTTGAAATTTTGAACACTATTTCTGTATATAATTTACGAGGTTACGCCGAGAAGTTTTTTTCAAAATTGATTAATGTATTTTCTTTTACAATAACAAATAAGTCGATTTTTGTCTCTCAAAAATCGTGTTTGTCAGTTGAAATTGTTACCAAAAAAGGAAAAAAATGGAATTTTATTAAACCCTCTGCAGTGTTACTCGATGAAAGACATTGTCTAACGAAATAACTTTGATTTTTTGATTTCGGATGATCCAGCACCAAGTTATGAGGGGCTCAGCAATTTTACTTTTTTCTGGATCGTTTTTCTTCATGGAAATTTTAAACAATATTCTTCGAATGTTATACTGTAATGTATCATTCGTTTTAATAAATAGATTTTAACTATTTTGTCAAAAAAAAAAATGCATATTTCTTGCTCGAATTAACTCTGCACTGCCACTAATTATCGATATTCTTGAAAGTAAATAATATATATGATTTTATTATGTTTTGGAAACTATAGAACAGCTCAAGTGGAAGAATTTTATAACTTCAAAATTATCTCATGTGCATTGCTTGCAAGAGATTATTTCTTAATTATAGAAGTTATATTTCATAACATTATAAAAAACTTTTATAAGAAACATTTTATGGTATATTAAAATCGAGATTCTATGTAAATAAACATTGAGTTTAACAAGAAACATACCACCATATAATTAGTTATCATCCCCCTTAAATTCTTTTAATATAATTGAATACTTCAAACACATTTTGAATTGCATATTGACAATACATTTATTTATTGTACTGTTCCGATATTTATTTAAAAATAAATATCGCAATAGAAACTAATATTTACTAATAAAATATTGATAGGAAATGACAATGAATAAAATGTCCTTGAAACTGACACATTATCCAGTTTTATCATATACCTACAGGGACTTTCAGGTTTATTGTATTATATTCGGAGATGTACCGGATATCCGCGGATTATCCACGATAAAAAATAGCTGTATCCATATCTTTTTCAGCGAGGAGTATACGGTTTTTTTTGTATTATATAGTTTCATTACGTATGTGAATTTATAAGTAAAAGTAGTAATAAAATACTGTTACATCCCATAAATATAGTTTTTATTGCTTAAAAATTACATGTTTGGCAAAAATTTAATTTTTAAATACTTATTCTAGCGAACTTCTTGGTATTTCTTATGACTATCTTATCATAAGATACTAATTAGTAATTGCTGTATCTAAATTCAAATTTAGTTTACAAATTCATTATTATTGAAATCAAATTATACTGCTGTGATATCACAAATCGCAATCACATTTCAATCAATAAACAATCACATTTTCAGGAAATTCAAAAATTTTACTGTTTTATTGAGTTGAAACGTGAAGATCCGTATCTGTGAATATCTATTTTTAATGATTCGATATGCCTACCTATTAGTTAAAAAAAATAAAGCTCCTTAAGAAAATTAATTTTTGTTTGTATACATTACTTTATTTTATATTACCAAAATATTTTACCCTGAAACATTCTGTATCATTTTTTTGTAGATAAATATTTATTGAAATTGTTGACAATTTTTTGTAGTCTTTAGTAAATTTTCTGTGTTTGAAAAAGTTGTCAATGTCAAAAACACCTTGTGATTTTCACATGAAATATTAAAATAATGGTTTTATAAGCACTATTTATATGGTATTTATTAGGAACTCTATTTTCTGAAGTATATGGAGTTAAGCTTAAACGAGTCAAACATCATGTATACTCAAAGAATAAAAAAATGTGATACTTTTAACTATTTTCATTTTTACCTAATTGATTCCGCGAGTATACACATTCAGTGACCCACCCTACAAATGTCTTTGTGTTTGTTTTTCGTCAATAAAATCTATTTCACAAAGCTTCCTTTTTCTGGTCTTACAAGATAGCCAAAAATTGCAAGGTTCTATGATCTTGTAGAGATGCTTTACCATTTGGAAAATTGCCGTATTAGATCTACACATATCGTATTAGCGATACACTATGTACCATCGATATTTCCCGGTAATTTTTCTGTAAGAATCCAGAGAAATTCTTTTGAAGCTTCAGAAAGCCAGAAAAAATTTGAAACATCTATATTAGTCTTAAAACACGCATGTAATGATTAGAACTTGATTACGTACAAAAAAAAATTTGTACTTTGATAAGAAATAACTTTTAGTACTTGAAACATTTTTTTTATATATCAAAGAAGAAACAAATTAATTATGTTGGACAAATTACAATTACAAATAACTTGTAGTTTTTTTTATTTGGATAATATGACTGTATTTACGATATGATTAAGTTATTTTATTTATGTTTATTACATCATTTTCTTCTATAAACTTAAGGTATTTCAGTCTGTAGATGTGAAACAAGCACCCTACCGAATTAATATTTATTTCATTTTGATGTTATATTTTCGATGTAAATTTGAATATTCAGTACTTTTTATCTGTAGCTTTTGCAATTACTTTACATTTATTTATTGCTTCAATTTCATAGGTTTAACTTGATTATTCAAGGTTCAATTGAAAAAAATAGCCTAATATTCTTCAAATCATGTTTGATTAAAATGAGAATTTAATTGAAAAGGGTTTTATATATGATCATTTACCTTTTTTATCGGGTAATAAATTTTTATCTTAGTGATAAACAAAAATTCTGCAGTATACAGAACATTTTATTCACCGAACAAAGTGAGGTCGACGGTGTAAACTACCAAGATGATTTTGCATTTCGTATGTCTGGATTGTGCCGATTCGTTAAAAATGGAGAACCGCGAATACGGATAATCAGTGTCCAGAACCGCGGGTACGGATACTCAATAAATCGCTTAAATTTTTTAAAAGTTTCCTTAAAAGCTGATTGTTTATTGATTGACATGAGATTGTGATTTGTGATATCACTTTGCATTATTATTTGATTTCAATAATAATGAATTTGAAAATTAAATTTGAATTTCGATATTGTAAATACTAATTAGTACCTTATGGTAAGGTAGTCAGCTATAAGAATTATCACTTAGCTGACTAGAATAAAGGTCGAAATATTAATTATTTTTGCCAAATATAATTTCTAAGAAATAAAAATTATTTTAATTGGATTTAACAGTATTTTATTGCTGCATATACTTATAATTTCATATATGTAATGAAACATAATAATGCAAAAGATCCATTTACGATCCAGTAAAAAAGAAACGGATACAAATTTATTTTCATGCGGATATCCGCGGATACGGATACGGATATCCGGCACCTCTCTGGTATGTATATATGTTATGTATCTATCTATGCTTGTTCGGCTGTAAATTTCGAACACGTTTTCCGATTATTGTGAAATTTGCTACTGACGTTTATCACATTCAGGATATTTAGTCTCATTGGGTCATGAGGGGCTACGTAATATTAAATTTTCTAAAATTATTTTTATATGGACTTCGTAATAAAAATGTGGAGTCACAGTGAGTGAGGTCTACTATTCAACAAAGCTACTAATGTATAAAAATCAATATTTGTTTGTTTCTTTGTTAGAATTTAACCTTTGAACTTGCGAGAGTTATAAGCTATAAAAATTTTTCAATTTCCTTTCGTTGAGAGCATTTCAAAAATAAAATTTCTAAACGGTGAAAGATGTAGAAAAATTGTATTAAAAAAATTTAATTTTTTAATGCAAACCATTGTTATAAATCATTTTTGCCAATAATCGATAGTTTGCATAGAATTTGAGTATACATTCAAATTTTTTGCATTTGACTTTATTTTTACATAAACTTGGTCTTAATTTAAATTAATTTATTATGTATAAATTCATTTCTTATGATAGGCAAGCTATTTTAAATATAACATTAAAAGTATTAATATATGTGAAGAGTTTCATTGGTACAATGGTAGTTTTAATTTTTATGGAAATATGTACAAAATGAATTGTATAAAGTAAAATCTCTTTAGAATTCCTTTATATAATACATAATTTATAGTCTTCTTGATAATTAAACATTTGTGTTAAACATTATAAGTATAAAATTACATTAATTAACATAATAAAAGAAATTTGATCATTCTGTCTTCTGGAATATAAGAGCCTTATCTTGACTAATCTGGACGCAGGATATCTTACAAACTTATGTGTCATCTTATGTTATTCTTAATAAACTTTATAGTTAAATTTATCTTTTAATATCTACAAAAATCAATGCCAGAATGTGTAGTGTGCTGGTCTATGATTCTGGTAAAGGTCGTACATTGTCTCGTAATAATGTTCTATAATTTTTTGCGTTACGAATTTATTTTTAAGCCATACATTCAAAATTATAACTGTATCCAATAATATATGCATTAAAGTAGCATTGGTTGTATTTAATTTCAAAGCTTTATATAAAAATTCATAAAAATTTAGTTACTTCTGTGTGAGAGTTACACATCACAAATTAAATACTCTTATTATTTATTTATAGAGATTTTACTGTAATTTCAGTGAAGAAAGATGTATACTACAGAACAACAATAAAGAATTACAATACTTGTATACTTATATCCGTTTTGTTTGTTTATGTTTAAATACAATTATTTTGTAGTTACAACAGGACAAAGTTCAAGGAATTAATTTAAATGTATTATTATTTTATATACCATAGGGAGTTCCCAAAATAAATTTATAATATATACAAACAAAATACTGTATCTATTTCATAGAGATTAACAATGTTGGATGAGTGAGAAACAAATATAAACAAAAATGAGAGTGAGAGGAAGAACATCTATAATTTGATCAAAATTTTAATTTTTTTTATGTTTAAAAACAATCTAGTTCATATCATGGGCGGATTTCATTGAGCGATAGATATATAGAGTTATACACTCGAAAACGATGTAGATACACATGGATTTTGTCTGTCGATTCCGATTGCAATGAATAAACTATTAACTTTCTTTAAGATGTTATCACCGAGGTCTACTTAGGTAATCGGAACGAAACACTACGACTTGATTTTTCTACAATGCTAAAGTGACATTATATCTCTTCCAACTACCAGTTGGTCAAATAATTATAAATTTTTGTAACGTCATGAAAGTATCTTCTAAATTGAATTCTGGTAATAAAAAATAAATAATAAAAACATTTTCGGAGTAACAAATGATTTTCTTCGTATGAGTTCTTTGTCCATCTATCGGAAATGATTCATTCAATCGTTAAATGAATTTGATAAATGTCTTTTAAGCGTCAAAATAACTTTTGTCTCAGCATGTAGACTTGAATTCAAAATATATTTAATTTTTTTTACAATTATTAAATAAAAACTTATATTATTATACTTTATCGTATGAAATCTAGTGAACACCGTAAAATAGTTATGCAACTCTAATGTTGGTACATTCGTCAAAGATAATGTATTACGCCCTCTTTACTACATGGTGTTTGTGATAACATATATTTTTTTATCTATAAGCTGTCAAATTAAAACCATTGCATTTGAAAATATTGGAAAATAATATTCTACAAAGTTTACTTAAGCAATTTCAAAATGATTTCAAACTAACAATTGCTTGTGACTACAGATTTCAGCTGACGACAGTGTTGCCGGACTTGCCACTAATTCTATACTAATTATAAATGTTTGAAATGGAAGCTTTTTTCAGTTAATAAGACTTAATTTAATCTGTTCGGCTAACATATCTCCATAAGACTATATGTACATTTACAGTTTTTTCTTTAATTTTTACCAATTTAGTGAATCGGTTTGTAATTACAGGTGAATGATGATACGTTTTATTTTCAATCTTCTCGGAAAATTTTTACATATCTCCTGAACATTCTTATAATATAATATAAACAATCAAATTTCAAAGTACGAATAATGAAATAAATTTTGATTTTAGAATATACCTAACCACAAATGTATAGATAGATAATACTAACGTATATAATACTAATTCTTCATTATTTAATGCTTTCCGTATATTTTCAGTGTAAAACTTTTGTTATTTGATCCTTGTAAGTAAGCTGGATATTATCAGGACTATGTTCAAATTATTATCCACATACATACCTTAAATTTGTAAATCCAGTATGATAATAATTATGTTGTTATTTGACGTAAAGCAAGTATGTTTTGTACATGTTATGATCAAAGAACGAAAACGCTCATTGGGAGAAAAAACCAGCTCACTGTTAAACATCATATTGTGGTCACTGTTAAACGTCAACATTTCGAAATTCGTGATTATGGGTCTTATTAAAACGCTCACGAGGACTTGTAGGAATTATAGAAAGGCCGCATTGTGGCAATGACGGAAAGCCATGACGCTTTCTAAACATTGGTGTAATCATAGCCTAGCGGACAAATAAAAAATTTTTTTCTGGGATAACATAAATTTGTTCAGAAAAATGTGAAGCGTTACTTAAACAAAACAGTCTCAGTTTCAAGGATAATTGTGTTCAATAACTTATTGAACACTATATTATTAATATATAACTATTACTTAATAATACCTTTTTTTGAATATACTTAACAAATACCATTTTTATTTTTTTTCCACAATGTAAAATAAGTTTAAGTTTTAGCAGCAGAAAAGTGCATTGTCTGCCTGATGCCTGTTACACCTGTGTGTCATAATTTAATATGGCTCCATACGCGTAATGGCTTGTTTTTCTTTGCTATAACACGAATCTCAGAATGTCATTACAGTGACCACAGCGTGTGGTGAGCAGTTTTCCCCTACAAAGAATGTTTTCGATCTCTGATCATAACAGATGAGTATAAATCCTATAAAGTATAAAGAAATCATCCTAATATAATCCGTAGTTGTAAGTTTAATTAATTCTTTTAGAATAAATTTAATGGTTAAAGAAATTATATAAAAGTTGCAATTTTATTTTATAACATTTGTTTAATAACTATATAATTATAGCTCCGTGAGCTCCGTGAAAACCACCACAGATAAAAATCCGCTTTTTCATTTATTCAATAATAGAAGGGGTTAAAAGAATACATAAAGTTTTACTATTTCGACCGATCATTTAGTTTCATATCGATTGCAAAATCACCGTGTTCTTTACATATAGAAAAAATGTTGTGTTTATGAATATTTTCCAATGGAAGCGTAACAGTTTTTTTATGCTTCCTTATCATTTCTAAACTCGATTATAGCATCTTTATAGAAAAAGTAGTTTTCGGGATTTATTCCAAAATATAGTGTCTACTGGTCAGGGTAAATCGGGAAAACCTGGAATAGTCCTTTCGAATTTCTGAAAAAGTTGTGGAATAGTCAGGGTAAATGACAAAAAAAGCAAATAGTCAAGGAATTTAGAATTTTTTTCTGGATTTTCAAAATATGATTTTAATTTTTAAATATTCGTAATAATTATTAATGACTTCTTGATCTCATAATATATCCGGTAATGATGATCACTCATGAGCTGGTCAATGTTCAGGCTTAGAACTGAAAATTATTTTAAAAATGGCAAATGATAATATTTAATATTGAAATGAAAAAAAATGGTATTGAAATAGTCAATATGATGAGATCTGAGAAAGTCTGGGAGTTTTGTTTTTGAGGTATAGTAGAGATCCTAAAAAAGGAAGAGGGATGTAATAAAAAAATTACAGTTTTCCTATTTTGTCTGATATTTTTACATTGATTGTAAAAACATCGTTCATAAGTAAAATTTAGATACGAAGCTTATACTTTTTTCAATGGACTGCCTAGATCCTACCACCCTTAGCAGAAAATAGTCGAAATGCGGTAAACGAAAATTAATTTGTATCCAGTTTGTACCAATTTCGCATTGGTCTACAACAAATTTTCAGTTAAAATGTATTCTACTTGTATTATCCAAATGTTGTAAGACTTATTTTCATCAATATAATATAACTTATTGCAAACTTGCAGACATCAAGTAGTTTCACCCACGTTGTTTGAGTTACCTTAGGAATACAGGAATAATCAAAAGCCTATGTTACCCGAGGATTGAGTAGTTCTCCAACGGTGAAAGAATTTTCAAATCAATCCTGTATAGTTTTAAAGTTTATTCTTTTCAAACAAAAATATAAATGTTTTGGGAATCTAGCCATCGTGGGTTGCTTCTCAACAGTGAAATAATTTTTCGAATCGGTCTAGTAGTTATAAACAAATTTCTTAAAACACTACCTCAAAATCATTATTTAACTCATTATCTTTAAATGTTCACCACAAAGATTGTTTTAAGCAAATGCTTGAAAGTTTTGTTTTTTTAAATGTTGTAATAATGGAAGTATATGTAGAAATATTAGGTACTTGAATCGTTTATTTAAATATTTTAATTCAAATTATATATTTGCACTAGTTTTGATTCATTTTATAAACGAAGTAGCTGCTGAAAAACACAATAAAAAATATCATTATTGTAGTCAGCGTAGCAGATGTTTTCGTATGCTACCATTATTACCAGTATAATTCTAGAATGTAAATATAGAAGTAAACATAATATTGTTTACAGTTGTGTGCATCTCTCTGCATTCTATACGATTTTAGAAAACTACAAAATGTATGAGCTTTTAATTAAATATCGTTTTGTACATGACTTGAATTAATACGAATTTAACAGTTCATTGTAGTTTTATCAAGTAATTGCTATTATTTAATTATTTATTCAACAAAACTTTTTCGTAATTTATAACTATTTTTATTTCCTATATTAGTAGCCAAAACAACAGGGAGTACAAAAATTTTTAAAAAGAAATTTTTGTAAGTGCGGTATTTTGATTGAATATTGTTATTCATACCTATCTGATAGTGAAAAACATAGTTTGACAAAATCTAGTCCATAAGGTAGCGTTGCAAAGTAATTTCAGGCAGATCAATTTTCGATTTTATTAAAAATTTATATGAAGTTCATAATCGAATGGCAGTTTAGCAGGCGCACCCAAGCTGGACTAATAACAAGTTGAAGGAATAATAAAATATATTTCAGGTCGCTTGAAATTAATAATATAGTTTCAATAATGTAGTAAATAAAAAAAAACTATTGGCAGAATATTTACGGGTGGAATAATTGTCAGCTGAATATGTCTTAGATGGAGATTGCATGGATACTCAGCAGAAATTTTTATCCCGCCCGTCCAGTCTCTCGGTGCCTTCTGAGTGTATGACTGCTAATAAACATTCAATTCTAACATGAATTAATCGACTTGAAATGATTGTGTCATTTGCTCCCGGACCATTTTTTATTGGTCTCAAGTGACGATGTTGTATTTTCTGAGTCTATATATATATGTAAACATTGCAGTTAAATAAGAATGCATAATAGCAAAAAATATTTCAAATTCTTAAAAATAACAATTAACAATGTATGAAAGTTATTATTTGTACATTAGTAATTTTTTTAAGGGTAGTTTTTTTTTTGTTAGTTGGAAATTGTTTTATGATGTAACATTGTTTGGTGTCGTTTACAATTTCTTTTGGAATATTCTAGAAGAAAGCAAATAGGTACTAAACAAGTTGAATGTTGTTCGTTTTCAGTTAATGTGTTTTGAATATTTAAGAGGAAGTTGTGTTCCCTATTAAATAATTTTATAATTTTATGATTTAAAAAAAATACACAATAGTTATTTATAGTTTCTTAAAATATGAATTCTTAACGCATAGTTAGAATCGTCATAAGTAAAATTCTGAACTAAAAATTCGAATTATCAACATGAGTATAAAAAAATTATTATTATCTTAATTCTAAAAATTGTTTTTGATCATAAAATTTATACTTTACATAGAAGGAAGGAAATTTTTCACCAAATAGTAGGTAGTTGACAGGTACGTAGGTACTTTTCATTCTTCTACAATAACATTAAAATGTTTAGTTATATATATATATATATATATATATATATATATATATATATATATATATATATATATATATATATATATATATATATATATATATATATATATATATATATATATATATATATATATATATATATATATATATATATATATATATATATATATATATATATATATATATATATATATGTAATGAGCTTAACCTTCAATTAAAAAAATTTTCTCCCTGTTACTGCAGCTATAGTAAATACCAGCGCGTATATATAATATCATTTATAAATTAATAGCTATTTCTCAAATTATGCACATTCTTTTTTTTAACAAACTGCCCCATATCTTTCTATTTTATTTTTGAAAGGATTTTTATTTAAGTCGCAATTTTTATCATTTCATGTGACATTTTAAAGTATTTTTCAATATTTCATTTTTGCCACATGCCAAGTTTTTATTGTGGGTCACTGATTTATTTTAGATCTTTATACAGCGTGCTCCGCTTCAAAAGTAATCACCAGTTTTGTATTTGTAAATAAAATGAACAATGTTTTAATATAGTTCACTTTTTTTTTTCATCTGCCCTTCAATTACACCGCTTTGAAAATATTTTTCTAAAATATCAAATCTTCTTCTATGCTAGGGCGATGTGGTTTTAAGCTTTTAAGCTAGAACAATGCAGTTTCTGACGAAAATCTATAATGGTGTATTTGAATAATTTTTGGAAATAATTTTCAAGATTTCTTTATTACATAATGAGCAAACTACATTGATATTTCCGGGAAATCAGCAGCATTACCAATGAAAATCAATGTTTAGTACACTAGTAAGCTAGTTCATATAAATACAACAAAACTGTACAGTATCTATCATCAGATCTTTATTTAATATAATAATTGTATGTAATAATATTCTATAGTTTACTAGTTAGTGACGCCACCATAGCTGTCACCAATCACAGGACGTGTCGGTGCCAGATAAAATTAAAAAAATTATTACATTTTATTTCGTTAGTTTAAATAGTGTAAAATATGTTTTTTTAAGGATCTATTTTGGAGTATATTTTTCATGTTGTAAAATATATATTGTAAAAACTGTTGGCTAATGGCTGTCTAGAATACAACAACAAAACTTCAGCTCGGTATCTTTTTGCGTTTTTGACTTACGTTGATGATGTACAGACAAACGAAAATGGAATAATTAAGTGATTCTCTAAACATTCATTCCAAGATTTTATTAGTGCCTTCAATATTTTCAAGCGTTAAAAACCATAGGCGAAACTTAATTTCCCTTCTTATAAATTTATTATATATCGGGTATAAAAATGATGCTGAAAGTTTAAAAATGTCTTAGCATAGTGTTAATCACACTGTACACATATGTTTTATTTAAATAACCATCTACAAAACTTATTCAATAGTTTTTCATGAGAGAAATAGAACATGTGACTTGTGGTTGCGATATACAAATATATACTTTCGAAGATTTTTCTAGTAGAATAGTTTTACCATAAGTAATTCTAACCATAATGTTTGTTCGATGTGATCAATCATTTATGATATAACACATACGAAATGTATGAAATTTTATTCTCCAATGGCCTTTATGGTTCAGTATCAACGATGCAGTGTACATTTGAAGCATTTATCGATCAATAATTTCATCATGTTATATTTCATTCTAACAATACTCTTTTTACTTAACTTTTTGATGGAAAAAAATGTTTTTATTAAATCTTAAATTGATTATTCTACAATTTTAAAATTTTCACGTACTTTTAATAGATGCTATCAATATGGGACTCAAGTTGGGAGAGATCAATTTAAACCCCCATCCCTAGTCACTCCAAAGCTTTTCATTTGGCCAGAAACCTGGATGTGTAAAATTAAAATTATTTATTTAAAAATTGTGTAAGAGTATTTAGGCTATGCATATACTTGTGGAATCAAAAAATGCAACACTTTATTTAAAAACATTAAATACTCGATTGTTATGATGTGTTGGATTGTTTATCAAAATTAATCTTGTTTATCTAAAATATTCATTTTAATGTTGTGAAAAATTATAAAATATACCATAAAATTAGTGTATATTGGAATTTTAAGGAAGCGTGAAAGATCGTTATTCATTTCTTCAATACTTTCAAAATGAATAAGCACATATGAAGAGAACTTTAGCCTACATCAATTTTTTTCTTATTTTTAAAATAAATTAAAAAATATTCATAATTTGTTCTTCTTTTATGTTCAACAGCAAGCTGCATAATTGAGGAAAGTTTTACAAAATGCGTTATTTTTCTTGAAAGATCTTTATAAGAAAAAGCTGGCCAAAGTGGATTAAGAAACAAAAAAGCGATGTAATCAATATAATAAACCAAATTTCTTATACGGTTTACAATGTATTTTTTTCGATTCTCGCGCACAAATAACTCAAAAAATAATTACTTATCCAGATAATTTGAAATTTGGCGTCATCTAGAGAATTTTATCCAAATAATATGAAATTTTGCATTATCTTTACATGAAAACAGCGTGCTTGCCAAAAAAATTTTCTCGTAAAACATTTCTAGATATAAAAGTAAATTATGATTTTTTCTAGAAAAGAGACTTTTTTTTTGACAATATTTTTATTTTTATCTCAATATATTGTGAATGCTGAATTTCATAACAGTTTTATGATAGTGGTATATATTGCATAAGTGGTTATCTTTATTACTGATGTCTTTTTTAAGTTATATTTTCTCTAAAGAGCTGAAATATTTTTTCGTACCCTATAAGCCGACAATTCTGTTTGTTTTCAGAAGTCATATAACTAATTCTTTTTCGAAAGTCCAATATTCCATAACTACACACTCATTGTTTTTCGTTCTACCTAGATGCAAGTTTTCTTGAATATGATTTGTACTTTTTTTTTTATTATAGTTGTCTCCTTGAATGATTTACTGGAAATATAACAGATTGTGACAAGTTATAAAAATGATATTTTTCTATCTCAAAAATACATACCAAATATTTTATCTTCAGGGTATCAGAATATTTTAATAAACTAATCTTATATAGATATGATAAAATGTAATGCATAACTAGTCTTGGAATATAATTTGACATCAAACTTATATTATAATTAGAAATAGTTAGTTTGCTTAGTTGAAAATTGGGGCGTTGTGTTTATTAAATTTAATAATTTTAAGGTTAATATGTAGATGTTATTCCATCAGGAATATCATGATTTGTGTTAATTGTGAACACCATGACACATTTCCTCTAATTATATTTATAATTAAGTATCACATCAAATTGTTTTTAGAAATTGCATTGTTTTTGAGTGTCTTTATGATAAGGAGTCTGTCAGTATGATTACAACGAGCAACTGCCTCCCAAAAATTTCTATTCAAAATGAGTTTAAATTAAAATCTTATAAATGATGAAAAATTATATTATAAGCATATCTTAAATTTGGATGATTCTTATGTGAAATTGCTTCTTGGCCACTTTGTTATTATGAGACACCATTACTTGCATTAGTACAAAACAAGAACTTACATCCCTTCCTTTGCGCGTTCTTTTTAACAATCATTTATGGTGATGATGTCCAGTCAAAATTTTCGGCTATCATCATGACAACTCAAAAACAAAGCAAGTTTGTTCTAGACCAGATTTCGTGAATAAATAAATTCGTTCATCTTGGTACCATGAATCTAAGATTTATTATTTAAACCGTAAAAGATAGAAGAAAATCGTAAAACACGTATGTTTCCTCCTGTACACGGTCAAATTGGTTTGTAAATTTTGTCAAACTTCATCAAACAAAAGTGCACACGATCAAACCAATAGATCAAATAAATTAGTTAAATTCCCTGTACACGGTCAAATTATTTGTTTGACAAATGTATTTTAGTTTTATATACATTTTTTGAAAATGTGTTTGTCAAAGTTTTTGGAAGTGTGCAAGCTTGTTTGACTTCTTTCTCAAACTTATTTATCGCAGTTATGTTCTTCATGATTTCAAGACGATAATGGATATCTTATTTAAGAAACACCGTTGCACATTATCAAACAGGTTCGTCAAACACACCGTCAATAAAAATTTTCATCAAACAGTTTGACAAAAACTTGATGGAATTATTGATTGACGGTGTGTTTGACAAACCTGTTTGATAATGTGCAATGGTATTTGTAAAATAAGCTCTAAATTATCGCCTTGAAACCATGGAGAACACAACTGCGATGAATGGCAACATTGTTTGTGAGGCAAGTCGAAGCTTGCACATTTTCAAAAAAAGTATAACACTAAGTAAAAATTATTTGTATCTCTACGTGAGAGGAGGATATCGAAGATTTTATATTTTTTGAAAACATAATATTGCAATTTGATTACCAATAAAAACGTAGATGGCTTGATAAAACTGAATATTAAATTTTCTGATAGAAAACATAACCTCATATTGCATACTATTATTTATAAGGCAGTCTGTGAGAGTCGGAAAAATAGCATAAAGAGAAACATATGGAGCTATTGTTAATGCGTACTCACTTGAATCTATAATGTATCTACATTTTGTTATGTCGAATTATTCGGTGTTTACATTTCTCTTCAAATACATGCACGTTAGTTTGTAAATACACACATTTTCGACTATCGATTGTATGAAAGAGTATAACGTAAATATCGGAATTCAATGTTTGAGATCAGATAAATAACATACTATGGTATGTTTATTTCCGCATGAAAAAGGAAATACTCGCCTTGTTATAAAGTAATTCAATTAAAATACTCTCTTCAACATTCAATTGCTGATATATCTAGATTACTAATAAATAATTGTTATGCTAAAATAGTTAAAGTTTAATTATCTGCTCAATTTAATTATTTCACCGTAATTTTAAATTAAATAAAACCATCTCACATTTTTATATTGAAACGAATAAATTCATTCTGTATATTTTGTTTTATAAATTTGATCAATATGGCATTATCGCTTCACGTATTAATAGATAATACGTGAAGCGAAAAATTTTGTACCTCGAAAAAAATTACGAAAATTGGGCGGATGAAGGAATATGAAATTTGGCACACTTATAGTTTATATAGAGGAAGACTGGAGAATGCTAATCTTTTTTTTTTTAAAACTATGTAAAAAATACATTAAATCAATAAGAAAAACTTTAGTGTTAAATATTTATTGCTTAAATTTATATAAAAGGGTCTTAAATAGATAGATACATTTGAATATTCAGATGTTGGAATAACCCAAATATACAACACATGTTACATGAACTAAAACTGACAAGTAGTAGTAGGTAGTTCAGTCTGATCATTGATGATTGATGGTAAAGACATGTGTTTGACAAACCTGTTTGAAAATATGCAATGGTATTTGTAAAATAAGCTCTAAATTATCGCCTTGAAACCATGGAGAACACAACTGCGATGAATGGCCACATTGTTTGTGAGGCAAGTCAAAACTTGCACATTTTCAAAAAAAGTATAACACTAAGTAAAAATTATTTGTATCTTGACGTGAGAGGGGGATATCGAAGATTTTATATTTTTTGAAAACATAATATTGCAATTTGATTACCAATAAAAACGTAGATGGCCTGATAAAACTGAATATTAAATTTTCTGATAGAAAACATAACCTCATATTGCATACTATTATGAATAAGGCAGTCTGTGAGTGTCGGAAAAATAGCATAAAGAGAAACATATGGAGCTATTGTTAATGCGTACTCACTTGAATCTATAATGTATCTACATTTTGTTATGTCGAATTATTCGGTGTTTACATTTCTCTTCAAATACATGCACGTTAGTTTGTAAATACACACATTTTCGACTATCGATTGTATGAAAGAGTATAACGTAAATATCGGAATTCAATGTTTGAGATCAGATAAATAACATACTATGGTATGTTTATTTCCGCATGAAAAAGGAAATACTCGCCTTGTTATAAAGTAATTCAATTAAAATACTCTCTTCAACATTCAATTGCTGATATATCTAGATTACTAATAAATAATTGTTATGCTAAAATAGTTAAAGTTTAATTATCTGCTCAATTTAATTATTTCACCGTAATTTTAAATTAAATAAAACCATCTCACATTTTTTTATTGAACCGAATTCATTCTATATATTATGTTTTATAAATTCGAGCAATATGGCATTATCTATCTATTTGTACCTCTTTTTACGAAAATTGGACGGATCAAGGAATATTAAATTTGGCACACTTATAGTTTATATAGAGGAAGACTGGAGAAAGCTAACCTTTTTTTTTTAAAACTATATAAAAAATACATTAAATCAATAAGAAAAACTTTACACACATTATAACACACATACATATATAAGAGGTGTGACTTATATTATACACACAATTTATAGCTTATCACTCAATCCAAATTTAAAATCTCTATGCGCATTCAAATTCCCAAAGACTTAGTTACCGTAATAATATTTTTCATTAATAATTCAACATGTATAACATTCTAGTTACTTGTTTTTATGTATTTTATTTTCTAAAAACACACCTTTTATACCTTGCAATATCGATTTAAAATTGTTTACCCTAATTGAACACGTTATCTTTGTTATGTCTGATGTTTTCGTCTGTTATTTCCATATAATTTACGTTCTTGTTTCCACTATAATTATATATACATTTTCACATATCAAAAAATAACAGCAGTTTAAATATATGTCTGTTATTTTTTGTTATTTGATTTTAATAATATTTATTTAAGTAAATAAATATTTGTTACTTTTTCAAATCATTTTTTTTTTAAATAGTTTACCAGAATGTAAATGATCTTCATAAATACCCAATGTTCAATAATATATCAACAAGTAAAGATTCTCTATGAGATTTGTTCGGTAGACTCTTGAAATTGTGTGCAATCTTTTCAAATCGAAAATTGTATTAAATAAAATTTATTATTTTTGGAGAAACTACATAGGCAAATCAGAATTTATGTATGAAACGTAAATTAAATATAATTATTCCTATAACACTTCAAATCAGTCCTAGTAGATAATGCGCCCGTTTCCTTAGTACGAGGTCTGATGTTCCATTCCGGACTAAATAATGTACGTGTGGTAAGAATTGATTTTGACAGTAGACTTTGAACTAAAATGGTAAAACTATGTTGTTATGAAATGATGTTTCGAGAAAATGTTGTTTGTTTTAGTTTAGACAAATATTTATCTTCTTTGGGAAAAGTTGCAAAGTTCACTTATTGAAAAGATGACATTCGAGACTATCTTAATAATTAAGGTATTTTTTTTGTCTTGCATTTCCTTATGCCTGCCTTAGCGGTTTGTGTTTTTTATTACAATATCTAGAGCCGCTGAATATCCCAGATGCTCATTTATTTCGTCAGGATGAGTGCACCCGTTTGCACATTCATGCTTGCTATACACCCACCCGTTATCACAATTAATAATTGTGGTGACGGTGAGAATCGAACTCATAACCTAAGTAAACTGCGTATATTTCAGCCAACGACATAGCCAACTGTTTTTTACTATCTCACGAAAAAGTAAGCCACAAGTCTATTAAGTTGTGATATTACTGGTCATTAAACAGTTTTCTCCACAATATTTATACTTGTGTGTAATATAAGTTGCCTATGTCGTATGATATTTTAAAATTAAAATAATATATACATTATTTAAAAAGTTCGAATATTTTTGGGTTCTCATGGGAAGTTCTTTTAAGGCTTTTACGCTTTTTGGTCACTAAGACCTAACTTCAACGTTTTAAGAGATATTTCTGTACATGTGCGCTCGTCTTGTTTTATTTTGAACGATTATCTTGAGAACAAATAATGATATCATCGTCAAAAACCACTCTCATTCGATGCGTAATATTCGAGACGTAACTTAAAACTGAATGACTTTTCAGCAAAATCGGTTCAGCCGTTTTTTGTTGAAGGTAAAAATAACAAAATATTCCCATATTAGTAATAATAAACAAATTATTGTTGTTTTTTCGAAACTCACATAATACAATTTTCAAACTGCTTTGACAACTCTTAGACGAAAAATATATTTGTGCACGGTGAGTTTTGTAAAAAAAAAATTAAAAAGAAAAAGAAAACATATTTTTATATATGCAAGAAAATATTAATATGAATGACAGAGTAAGTGTCCCTAATCTTCAGCAAGGTTTTCGATTTTCTTTAGAAGATATTGCTAAAAAAGATTGGAGATTTACAAACATTTTCATGCTGTTTCAAATACCTACTTAAAGTTATCGATTAGCTCTATAACTGAAATATAATTAAGAAGTATTACTTGGTTAGAGTAATCTTGAGCAGGATTCTATTTAACATTATCTACTGTTTTTGAAAGCCATAATGATGATATTGTATCGATAATTTTTCAACGGGTGATTTTCTCGTTTATTTAAGTATAGTGTTATCATCTAATGATATTAGTTTTGGTTGTGAATGATAATATTTCTTTTCATTTCAAATAAATGATCCAATTTAGTAAATGTTTACATTATTAGATTGTGAGAACTAAAATATTTCTTAATGGTATTATTTTCTTCAAGTATTATTTTTCTGCTTCCAGAGGGTGCATATTCATACTTAAATAGATTGCTTCTATGCAACTGCGATTTATATGAATGTGAAACTCATTTTATAAAAATCTGAATATAAATTTATTACCCTTTTTTTAAAATAATGTTATTATTTTTTAAGTGAATTTTAGCGCACGCACAAAACTAGTTATTGGGGATATGTGAAACCTAGTATTGGTGCCAATATTGTAGACCTTCTTAAACATTGACATTTATTGCTTGTATGTTTTCTAGAAACCAATTGATAAAAAAGTAGTTCAAACGAAATCGTTTGGGCTATCGTAGTAATTAGTGAGGAGACAGCTTTGATTAATTGCTCCAATACCTAAAATATTCATAAAAAAGGAATATTGAATTCTTCTATTTATATTGGCATAACCAAAACAAACATTAAGAATGTTCAATAATTATTCATGTAGGGTAATCTGCCCAACAGTGAACCAATTTTTACTTGCATCGATATTACTTAGGAAATTTTGAACACATAAGTTTTTATACTCTTGGAAAAATTTTGACTTGCAATTTGTGTATTCACTTGTACACTAATTAATGGTTCACTATGTACTGGGTAGTGAATACAGTGAATCACCGTATAAATAAACTAAAAAAAAAGAAAGGAAAACGGTTGACCCTAAAGGCCATCCCTGCAACTTCCCGCTCATTTCATACCTAAACACTTAAAATTTAACATATTACAATGTTTTTGAGCTAAAAATTTGGTTTTTGATGTTAAAAAAACAATTGTTACCGAATATTTCGTTAACGATATCTCTCGAACCAATCAACCGATTTTTACGTTCTTGGCGGCGATCGACCCGATTTTTAGAGCTTTAATAATTATTCTATTTCATCAAAAACGATCCGAAAAAAAATGTCGAAGTTATGTAAAAAAATCGATTTTTACGATTTCTTTCGTCAACGATTTCTCACAGACAAATCGACCCGGTTGGCGGTAATCGACGTGTTGTTACAAGGTTAAGAGCTGATTACATTTTGGAATCGATTGGTCAAGCCTACGTGTTAATATTGTATGCGTAAGAAACTGGAACAAAAATTTGTAACAACTTTTTTTTAACTTTTGTACCCAAAAATTTTCTTTTGAAATACAGACAATTTGGCTATCAATTCAAATTATCCCTGGTGGACAATATACGTGTTAGGTAAATACTCTTCAACTGGTGTACATGTGTCGTTACTACAATAAATAGTTTAATGGTAAATACTTAATGTTCACTGTGGGACAAGTTGTTGGACAGTTTAGTGTATACGCGGCTTCAAAAAAATGTGACGATGAGAATATTCACATAGAAAAATATGAAATACACATAATGTTTTTTTCATTTTTTAAATAAGCATGACAAATTCGGGCGTCATTTTTTTGTAGCCGAGTCCAAAGTATATTACTACTAATTATTTTACTTAAAGGCTCGTATCTGATTGAATTAAATTGATGTACCTTTAGTATTTATACCAACATATTGTTTTTCATTGAAAACTTAATAAATACTTAATTTTTAGAATATTTAGTTTCTAGGTCGTACATGAAAAACAATTCTTGTTTTAATGCAGCAATAAAAAAAACACTACACTTATTTTTTGCTTTGTTGTAAATTTTTATGTCGGTTCTTTAAACATTTGCCAAAAACTATGTCTTTGATGATTTAGTTAGTTTTATAGACAAATCGACATAATGCGTATATACAGAATTTGTATGATAATTTATAGTTGCCTTTGCCAAATTTATATAATTCATCGCGCAGAAGCTACACTAACTAAGTGAATTCACTGTTCATACTATAAACACAATTTTTTAAATTCAAAAAATTAAATATTATGAAAAATGAGAGTACCACTAGTTATGGTACATCAGGCTGGAAAAAAACTGGCCGCCCGAAGGTTGCGTTGTAGAAGAACAAATATTAATTAAGATATTTTTTAGGGAAGACAGTTATCAACTATTTTATGCTGTTTTAATGCCAATAATATTTTAGTTTTCAATACTATTATGACTATGTTTTTATGTTATCACCATAAAAGTTAAACAAATTCTTAAACAAAAAAGAACTGCCTTCAAAAAAATGTAAAAAGTAATTAAAAATTTTTCCCTGTGACCAATTATGCTTTCAGTCGCCGCAAATCAATTAATTTTTTAACTCGGGATAAGATGGCTTCGAAAGGTAATTGGTCAATCACAAGGAAATTTTTTTAACTTTTTAGCTCATTTTTTAAAAGCGATTCTGTTTTTTAAGAATTTTTTATGCTTTACTTTTATGTGTTGTTTACAACCACGAAAAATATTTCATTTGGATGAAATTTAGTCACTAAAAATTGTTTTTTTATTAAAATTTTGCTCTTTATCTTCCCTTTGGGACATCAGATCCTGATTTCCTTACCAGGGTTTCACCCTAGAGACATTTGTTTTCCAACAAAAAAGGATCATTAAAATCGAATCATAACCGACGAAGTGAACACACATAACACCAAAAATTGTTTTTGCCCCTTTTGTTCCTTTAGGGGAAGCACCAGCTTTCAAATAAAAAATCAACAAAATCTGTTCATCCAATCAAAAGTTCTGAAGTAACAAACAATCAGCCATGGAATCAAATTGAGAACATCCTTTTATGAAGTTGGTTAAAAAGTATTTATATTTCTCTTATGGTATTAATAAATGTGTATAGTCTAAGAACCTATGTCAGATTTCTTTCAAAAAGTACTTGAATTAGAAGGTGTCACAAATAGTGGTTTTGTATATTACCGAATATTCACCCCGACTGAAGCGTCAAGTATACGACGTTCAAATGTGTGCAGTACACGTGTAATAGAATTCTTTTAATAGCTCTGAAACTTATTTGTGATGGGTAGTACCGATGATGACTCTTCTCCAATTCGTCAGTTTTAATATATACTATTTTCTGGAACATAAAATATGAGAAAATACTGCATTTAAAAATGAGATTGGTCTTGTTTTTATATGAAAACTGTTTGTCTTCTTCGTGTGGCAGAGTTGTACAACTGTTAGTCACCAAACGCAAAACCAAGGCTCATAGAATCCGGTTTTCGGTAGTAGTTTATACGGTGAGAGTCTATTTTCCGTCGAAGATATGGTTCATGAGGAAAAGTCCACTCTTTTGTTGTCATGAATTACTGAAAACATGTTGTCATTAATCACAATTAATAGATTTTAAGTATCTATATAATTTGTATAATACGACCGAATAGCAAGTATTATAAAACCTTTAACAAAATTGCCATTGTATTCTCTGACTAAACAAAAACTTTTAATTGCAGATTACATAATATCTTATAAAAACATATAATACTAGTCGGATTGTTTTTGTTTAAAAAGAACAATAATATTATCTAAAAATACAATATTATATAACAGTACACATATGCTACCTCCTGGTAAAAAACCTCATCATACATTTCCTATATGCTTTCACAGTGATTTTAATACATATGGTTGGTTATTTACCTCGGGAGAAAAGCTTAATGGAAAATATCATGTTTGTATGTTTATTTATATATATCATGTATTACATATACAATCAGATAAAATTTTATTGAATGTAGTTGTGGAAATGTAAAAACGAATCCCACTGGAGAAGAATTTCGGTGAATCACCCTTTTTGAGTATGCATATTGTGTTTCTAACAAATTGTATATCAAATGTCTGAAATAAGTTTTTTTAAATGTAAATTTTAAACTCAATATTCACAAGTTTGCTTCGTGTGTAAAATGTTTTTTTTGTTTTATTTTTATTCTTATTCTTTTAAATTTAGCTTACATTTTTTATTCGAAAAAAATTTGACATAATAGATACGTATTGTAATAATATCAGAAGAAAATCAGTGTTGATTGATAGGTAGTGCCAATATACACTTTGATTGAGATCAATTGTGATGTCTTATAGTAATCAGCTGCTATGTATTTCTGCTTCTTATTTATTTTAAGAGAGTGAATTTTCACGCATATCGTCCGAAGTAGATATCCGAAAAATTAGTCTTGGTTGGTGGGCAGTTCTAAAATACACTTAGATGAGACCAACTATGATTCCTTATTGTAATCAGCTGCTATGCATTTCTGTTCCTCATTAAGTTTAAGAGCCCGAATCTTCACGAATATATAGTCCAAAGTAGACATCCAGGACATAAGCCCGAGCCTGTAAGTCCTCCGTGCGTCTGGTTTATATTCATATTAATTCAATATTAATATTGTCTTTGGTTTTCTTATTCATTATTATTATTAATTTTTTTTTTTTGATGATACAGCTCTCTTAAGTGTTGTTTACATTATTCAAGTAATGTGTAATTTATTACTAATAAGTAAACATGTGATCAAAAATCGTTATACATTGATAATTTAGTCAAGTAACAAGTAATTTATAAAAACTATGTAAACAGTCACAATCATGTGATATAATTTCATATGACATAACTGTTTATACTATATGACATTGGCTGGAACAGAAATTAATTTCCAAACAGATTCCTTCATTTGTTCATTTTTATATTCATTGTTTTACGAGAGTGGTGGATGTATTACTTACATAAAAACGTAACTACTTGACTAAACAACTTTACTAAACACTTGACTAAAATGTTGCTGTTCATACAAGCCAAGAAATTAAATTACTAAACTACTAACTACTTGACTAAATTACGTGAAAAGGGTAAGGGTATCTTAAAGTTAATATCGTTATCGTCTTTGTTTCAGAAGACACTCAATCTACTCTGTCAAAATTAATCCGTGATAATAAACGGACTTTGTAAAGTACAAAACAGGCTTTATATTATATTCTACTACTCTAGTACCGAAAAATAAATTATTAAAAAACATGAACATTTTTATTCCACATCTCGTATTCAGTAAAGTTATTTATTAAAGCACAAAATTTATTTCGAAGAAAACACAAATATTAAACTGTATAATCTGTAAAAATATACTTTTAAATATTACAATATCCATGGATTCTCCTACACTCAATATTATACCTACACATATAAGATGTAACATAACATTCTTATCAAAAGTTTTACTGGGTAAAATTTTTCGGAAACCATTTTTTTGCATCATTACATTCCTTGAAATGGTCAAAAACAATTTTTTTGATATTTTTAAACGAATTAATCAAACAAAAAGATTGTACTTTTAGACCATCTAGACTTTTCATATATACACGATCCTTCTTTCCAATTTGTCAAATTTTCATAATCCTCAAAGTTATCTTTACCCTCATAAACAGAATAGGGTTTTTTATTCAAACCAAGCGTATTTATTTAAATTTAAGAAATTCAAGCATCAGAAAATATTAAATTTCCCCTTCCTACTGTTCAATGATTTATTGGTAAATAGGGTTCATTTTTGAAATTTTTTTTGAAATGTTTGAGGTTTTAACTAGAAGCTATTACTATAAAGTAGACGTGTAAATTTCATTGGAATCGGTTGAGAACTTTTTGAGTTATCCCGCCCGCAAATTTCAAAAAAGTCGTTGCGAGAAAAACACGTTTAAAGTTTTGACACACAGAAACTGTATGATTACAGTGGCTTACCGTTAATCAGCGATTCCAGGGCCATATAGAAGTCCTTCGCTACGTTCACAGAACTCGTTTTTGTTTGTAAGTTCATGTAGACAATAGACCCCAAGAGTGTAAATACGAAAAGGAAGGAACCGAGAATCGAGCGCTAAGGTACAGACTTCAATAGCGCTCAAGCGCCGAGTTGAGGAGTTTTTAATATATAAATAATGATAATTGTGTTTTGAAAATTTACAAGCATATTTTTGAGATGATATTCTAACGATTTATGAAAAAAAAATCGATTTTTTTTTACATGTATCGCCCCCTTAAACATTGATCAGCGTTGTTTTAGAATAATGAAGTGTTAGGTGACAGCTACAGATATTTCTCTTGTCCTTCTGCTGCAAATTCTGTATGATTGAGTGTACGAATTTTGTGTAGTTTTTTGACCGTTAATCTCAAGATTTAAATTAAATGGAGCTGTCACTCAATTTTAATTTCGGTGTGGTTGGCTCAAATTTTTCAATTTTTACAATAATAATCTCATCTACTCAAAGAAATGACTGTAAAATAACAATTTCGCTTCAAAAATGGCTGAAATCTTAATGAGTAAGAGCTAGCGCACACCGTAAGATTTTCTGACCAGAAATTCTGATGGTCAACGTACATCATCGGAAGGTCCTATGAGAAATTCTTACAAGAAAATCTGATCATACAACAGACAAAAATTTTAAGCAAGCGCATATCATCGGATATCATCGGATACGTACAACGAACCACAACTTTCAAATATTTTAAATTCATTAATTACTTTTTTAACTAACAGGTGGCCTACATAAGACAACAACGTAAGATGTTCTAATATGAAATTTTGATGCTAGGCGCACATCATCAAATTTCTGATAAGAAAATCTGATGTTTTATGTAAAAATCTTACCGTGTGTGGGGTCTAATATAAAATACATGTTATTTATTTACACCAGATTTTCTGATCAGAAAATCTGATGATGTGCGCCCGTCCTAACTGTCAAAAGATGCACAGCTACATTCACTAGCTTGTATTAACGAGTGCTGTTATCTTCACGTCGAGATGTAAAATATTTCACACTATTCTCGTACATTTCTTGTTTGTGCATCTAATACACTCAGTATAATCTATCAGATTCACGTTATAAATTTGTTTGATTTTAATATCTTTAAGTGCTATAAATATGTGTACGACTTGTATAAATACTTGCTGGTGGTAGGCTACTAATAATTTATATTTACACCTGTTAGTATGGATTATTTGTATGTTGAAAATCACACTCCCACCAACTTTTAATATAAACTCATAGTATTTACTTCATACTTATATGGAAAATATATTATCTAATAGTGAGATAAGGTTGTTGTTTAAAGTTTATCTTGAGGGGGCTGGAATGAATGTTGTTTTGTAATGTGGTTTTCATATGGATTAGAAAGAACATGTTTCGTATTTACGGCATGTGTAACAGACCATTCGTACAGATTTATTATATTAACTGCATGTACTGCAACTACTGGAAATTAGTATAATGTATTATATATACATTGGATTCGAAATACTTGGTGTATTTGTATAACTAGCATATTTTTAAATACTAGAGATCCGTTACAGAGGTCGAACTTCGACCATAATCACTCCAAAATGAATCTCACTTCCATTAAACAAAACAATATATATGAGTGTCTATAAACAAAACAACATATTAAACGAGGATGTATGTAATATAAGCCACACCTCTTATATATGTGTGTGTCATAGTGTGAGAATGTTTTTTTTTATTGGTTTGCATGTCTGTCATCAAAAATAATGCAAAAACGAAAAGTGCTATCGAGCTGAAATTTCAATGATGTATATTTTAGATCTATATGTTATATATAATCAACCTTCCAACTTCAATTCATTGAGATCGATAATATTAGACATATCGTGTACGATTGAAATTTCCTTTTGTTATTCATTGAAACTAGTTTGTAATTCAAATTATTTCTTAGCCGTGCGTTAAAAAGGATTCTAAATAGATTTCACACAATAAATGAATAACGGTTGTATAAAGCGCAGCTGTCAAACGATAGGTGCGCCACGAACACTATCTGTTGAAAGTAATTTGAATTGATAATTTCCATATAGAATTGCCACTTGGGATTTTTCGACTATTGCCTTTGATTTTACCTTATTTTCTTTTCCCCGAGATTAACCCAGAGGCGAAAAAGGAAAACAAATACAGCCACTAAATATGAGAGAAAAAGTTTATATATATAACACTTTTTGTTTTCATAAAGTTTTGAAGAAAAGATTAGCAGCTAAATAGCTAAAAATAATATGTTTTAATATATTTGGTTAATTTAGTGAACATAAATCAATCAAAATTTGATTTGGTTTTTCCACATATATTTTTTACTGATTTATGATCGTATATAAATAATAACTTGTTATTGTAACTTAATTTATTATTATTATTAATAAAATCTATTAAAAGTTATTTTCGATTTATGAGTTAATTATATTATATTCACATTTTATATCATTGAATATTTAATTAAATAGCATTAGTATTGATAATAGTATTGATAGTTTGGTAAAACAAATTGCCTATCAACATAGTCAATTGTAAAAGTGGTTAATTAGTTCAGTAAAATATAGAACTCTAGTATAACAGTCTCTCCCCTAAAAGTTTTTCCATTGTAGAATCCTAAATTAAATCCCGAAATATGATACAACATTCTCAATTTAAATGAAAAAAACTTAGTTCATTTTATAAAGACTATAAAATTTTACGTTTATAACCATACATTTTTTTGGAAAATAATCCTTTCATTTTTTTTTAATATAAAAGATGCACTAGTTTTTTTTTATCAGTTCAATTGAAGAGTCTTTATTTCACGAACATGAATTTGAAGTTATTTTTTGTTTTAAATCTTAAAAAATAGTCAAAATTCTTAATTAAATTAAGAATGTCATTGCCATACTTGGCGTCATACATGTTCATCTCTATAGTAATTGTACATAAGGGTCATTCTACGCTTAGAGGTCCTTATAAACGCTTATACTCTTATATAAATGTGTTGACTGTGAATAAAAATGTCATATAAATTACATTAAATATTAAAAAATTATGTTGATTTTTCTATAGAACCGTTTATCGTAGAATCACCCATAATTTTTGTTTGTAAGAAAGATATGGAAAATAATCTTTAAGAGCTTATAACTTATTCGTTTTGTAATCAATTTTAATTTTATTTTCTATTTTTGTTTCGTATTGTGCGTAGTTTCACATTTTGAAAGGTAAAATATCAAATTTTTTTTATTGTCCTTATTGAGAAAATTATTACAAATAATGTGAAATTTCATCTATAATTAATAAAAACCTTCGTTTGTGCCATGTATTCTATTACCTATTTTATTACAAAATATTACATCCAAAAATACTCTATTTTTGTTTCGTATTGTGCGTAGTTTCACATTTTGAAAGGAAAAATATCAAATTTTTTTTATTGTCTCTAGTGAGAAAATTATTACAAGTAATGTGAAATTTCATCTATAATTTATAAAAACCTTCGTTTGTGCCATGTATTCTATTACCTATTTTATTACAAAATATTACGTCCAAAAATACTCTAAAGAGGTTTTTTTCCCTCTAAATTTAATGGGAGTTTACCCCTTGCTTTTTTCTTCTAAATTTAGAGGATTGCGGATCACAAAGAAAAAGCGTTCTTGAGATAGTTTAAGTGTTAACTTTCAAATAGTATCGTTTAGTTGTCAGTACTACACATTTCAGAAAAGTATTAAAAAATAATTAACATCATTAAACTACTGCCCTATAAATCTACCAGTTTGGAATTTCACCAACAAACCCTTTGATGGTATTTTAATACAGTTAGTTATCGAATTATTTAAATCACATTCTGTATGATATTCACATGAATTATCAGCATGAATGAATAACATGTATTTACTCTAACACTTAGAAATTGTACATTGTTGATTTGCGGTCATTAACAATGTGCTATTGTTATTTATATAATATAGTTTCTATGTAATACTGTAGTTCACAATGAAAATAATTTTCATGAACTTAACTACCCTTCATCTTGCTCAATTTCCTCAATTTTACTAGTATTATACGTTTCGTATACACAATCAAATTTGTACCTTGAAAATGCAATAACTTAAAAATAGATATTTCAACGTCTTTTTTTGAAGAATTACTTGTTCTTTATTTTAATTGAAATTTCCGATGTTTTTATACTCGAAATATATAGAATATATCAGAGTATATTAAATTTAGTCTAAACTTCGTAACGCTATAAACAACAATATTTTGGTATAAGCACTTATAGAATCACGGTATTTTGCTGGACGTCATAAAAAAAAGATATAGCGACCTCAGATTTTGATTGCGTATTCTAGGCCTAAATAGTGATTTTTAGTTAATGGCTTAGAAAAATCTGTCAATTGAATGCAATGGATCTATGACCGAACGTTTATATAAGAAATGATTTTTCTTTCTTATAAGTGTTCAGTATTTGGTGTTGACCCGGTATTTGGTGAGGACCACCCCGGATCTAGTGTGTGACACCCAGTGTTTAGTATGTGCACCCGGTATTTGGTGTGCGATACCCAGTATTTGGTGTGGGAGTCCCGTGACACGAACTTTTTATACATACATCTGGTACTTCATAATGTGGTACACATATTCTTAATGAAAAGTTTATGGATCTCGAGTTGCTCCGGTGATACTTGAATAATGCGGTTTGCACACTTTATATAGTTAAAAGTTCGGTATAGTGCAAATGAGAAGAGATAAATTAAATTTTATTTTGAATTTAAAATTTAGATTTTGGTTTCGATTGGTTTGGCAGCCGTTCCTGAGTTAGAAGTGGTGCAACTAACACAACTTTTTTTTATATGTATAGATATAAAATTTTGGCTCAATTTTGTATAAAATTTAGATAATAAACACATATGAAGAATGCTAATGATTAAAAATAGTAAAAACATTGGTACTCAACTCCAAGACGACTTTCGAAATAATTAACTTTGTTAGTTGTTATGTTCACTTTTTTACATTTATTATTACTCAGATTTAAATTTGAAGAAAATTGTCTAAAATATTTCATACTAAAATGATTAATTTAACCCTACAGATTCCATGAAACACGTGATAACAATAAATTCTAAACTATGAAAGAAAATAAAATACTTGATTGTAATATGAAATTCCATTTTATGCTATTTTTCTTGGCATTTTATCTAATGTAGTTGGACATTTTGTTTCATTTTTATCTTGTACAACGTTGTGTAGTGTCTACCTAATAATAAGTAAATTATTACAAATGATGTGGAATTCAATTGAAATGTTCTACTCACTTCAGTTTTAATGAAGTGGAAAATGTGTACTCTTTAAAATGTTTTCTTTTCATTCTCATTTTATGTCTGTGTTCAAGTAGATACAATATATATTTAATCATTTTCTATTTACTATAATGTGTTGTATGATTAATTGGAACATTTTTATATATCAGAATATATTAGTTTTTTTCTATAGATTGTAACGCTAGCAAATATTGGTCGCACAAACAAAATTTTGGTTTAGGTGTTCATAGAATCATCTGATTAATCCATTTTCATTTGTACGACCGACTGTCATCAAGAACGAAAAAAGTAAGCTGGAATTGGGGTTGCGTATTCCGGATCTAAAAAGTGATTATAATTATAAGCTCGTATAAATGAGTAAATTCGGTTTATTGGGTCTAATGAATCCTTGACGTAAGTTTTGAACCATAAAAGATACAGAAGAAAAATTTAATTACAAAAAATTATGATTGCTTTTCTAAAACAACATTTCTAAAAATTTTTTGTAAAATGTTGGGGTCTGCTGCAAATTTAGCTGATATATAATTACAATACATTTTATTATAAATGTATTTATAATTATATAGACTGTATATTTAGAGTGTTGTATAAATCATTATGATTATAGTTCAAACATTAATAGTGAATCATGTTTCGAGTATCTAAACAATTAAGTTATCTTTACTTGTTTAAATAATCTTTAAATTATAAAGTTTTAATCTTTTAATTTTTTTCTCAGATATCATTTTTCGAATGGAATACATAATTTCTTTTACAGATATCAGTTTTGGTTTAATTTAATGTGAGCTCGATATAGCCTACAACTATTTATTATTTACAGATGAGGTGCAAAATTGAAATACTAATCCTCGCCTAACAGCTGGTTTGAATCATATAGACCATTTTCTAACTAATTGATTTAGTGAAATGCAAAACAAACAAAAAAGGTGTGGCCGTCTCCGAATTCAAAGGATTCAAATTTAAATCCCATGTTCGAAAGCCAAATCAATACAAAAAAATATAAAATGTAAACATCGCAACCTAGGAAAGCTAAAAATTATCAAAACCAGTGCCACTATGCCATTAAAAAAAAAAATCAAATTTTAGCTAGTGATTTATCAAATATTTTTTAGTCAACTATTAGCCCAAAAATTAACCCTTACAAGTAGATAAAATGACATTAGATAGTGAGGTAATGACTGGCCCGTATCACTTACCAATGGTGAGTTTTAACCCAAATTTATTAGCATATGGCTGGGCAGGCATGAGTTTAAATTTTACTCGGGTATGTACTTACAAAATATTGATTTTCAATTGAATAGATTTCCTTAAAAAATTTATAAAATATCGGAAAATGCTTCAAAATTCACTATAATATCTTTAATGGGATAATAAATAAAATACTATATTGTTTGACTTATATTCATAAATCATATATACACGTGTTGCAGAATATTATAAAAATTGAATTATTATTAGAAACACTTAAAGACAGCAAAGTTTATATACAAAATTGAGCTTATTATAATACATTGAGCTAAACTATAACTCATAAACCAGTATTTATTTATTATAGTTGCGGATGTTACATTATGCAGACAAACTTTATATATTTATCGCATCATTTTAACATAAAGTAGTTTATGAAAATTATATTACTTCTCGATCAATCAATCAATATTTAATTTTATTTGTACATACAACATTTTCCAGTTGATAACTTATTTTTATTTACCGTACATATTTTCATATTATTTTCAAGGTGAGGTTCATGGTTTATATTTGATTTTTGTACAATGTTTTTCCTAAAAGATTATCTACTGACAATATTCAAAAGAAATTTTTGTTAGTAGATATTGTTTGCAATCAGGAGTTTTTCTTAAACTAAAGCAAGAAGATTGATGTGAATATATTTTTGTTTCAAAATGAAAAAAATTACTCATGTGAAAACTAATTTCAAGTGATTTTATTTGAATAGTTTATTTGTTCTATTACTTGTTCATTTTGTTTGATACAAAATGTACCTTTAAGAGATTTTACTTAGAAAAGATGAACTAAATAACAATTTATTCGACGAATATTTAACGTAGTATTGACAAATATATTGAATTTTCTGTATAATGTTGCTAGATATTAGTTTAGAAACAATTTGTCTTAATTTATATGCTAAGCTTTTCTTGTTGTTTAAAGAAGAGTTTGCATTTTTTTAAACAATATTTTCATGAAAATTTTTCTCTATATTATACTGCTGTAATATTTTAAAGTTGATAGAAAGAAAATTCAATTTGATTGTAATAACTTGTTTATAAAAAAAAATTTTGTCGGCGAGACATAAAATCAGACAACAATAGAAGTTCATAAGTCGAATTTTTGTGTATTAAAAAAAATTTAGTAGTTACCCTCACCGTCAGTTAGCTATAGCTGTACTATGTCGGTAATTAATGTGATTACTAGTAGTAACCAAGAGATGGCCATAGTTGTGAATGTCGATAAATAATGGACAAATGTAATCTTTGATAATACGAATGCAATAATATCGACATTATAAAAGTGGTCAGGGTAAGTGATTTTTTTTTTTGAATACACACCCGAATATTCTCTTTGGCTTTTTTTGTATAGGGCTGATTGTTTGTCGATATCTTCAACTAGGCTTCATATTTACTCATTTGTTATCAATGCCACAACTTACTCTTAACAGCACAAAATTTGTTTACACGGACTAAATAATCAACAAAACTTCGCCCTCGTAATGCGGTCCGTTGGTAGTTTAACCACCGATAGGTGGTTGGCTAGAGACACGTCAGAAAGCACTTGGTAAAAATCACTCCGACAAAAACAAAACTCCAGGTAAAATCCACTCCGTCCAATACCATTTGTCACAAAAACAACTCCATAAAAAATTACTCCACTAGTCAGCAGAAATGTTAAAAACATTCATGCCCGGCTGTAATGTTATTAATATTTAGTATAAAATTAAATGTGAATTGTGTTTGCCTTGATCCATTAATGTAAATAGCTGTAAGTCGGTAAGTCAGTTGGTTTTGTGTATGTAATTCTAGGGTTATTGGCGCTACTGTGTTCTTGTTTATTATAAACTATATGCAACGAGTTGCAAATCTTTCGTGTTACAAAACGTGGTACATATTCATGAATAAAAATGTACTTTTCTGTGGAACATATTAACAATTACCCTTGTTATAACAATCATTAATGAATATACTCAAGTGATTTTTGGGATCGAGTTAGTATAGGTCTCCATGGTTTTGGGCCATATGTATAATTTGTGATAAAAGTACCCAAGTGCTATTTCCGGTCGAGTTAGTACGGTTCGGCACGTTCTTTGGCTTTTACGTACAAACTGTGATTAAACTGCCTAATTGATAACTGAGGTGGAGCTAGTATAGGCCTGCGTGTTTTTGACCCTCATGCCCAACCTATGATTTACATACATTTTGTTTAGGGTCGAGGTAGTACTGGTCTGCAGGTGTTTTGGTCCTAGCGTTTTACGTATGATAATCAGCTGATTTCATGTTGTCGCACCGAATCGTTGTTGGCCGGAATGGTAATGAATAGATGATTTGCTGAATTTTTTTTAAATATAACAAGAATATTTTACATCAATTGTGATATGGTGTTTCATTTTGCAATATCGTCTTTCATAAAAATATACTTTGTGAAAAATAATGATTGAAAAAAAAAACTTAAACTTTATAAACTTATCCACATGCATTTTTTTAGTAAATATTCGCTTTATTATTTTTATAAATAATGAAAAAGAATAATTGAATAATTAAAAAAAGAAAAAAAAAATATTTTCATGATATTTTACCAATTTTGTAAACTTCAATCGAATAACCTAAGGGAGTTTACAACATTTTGTTGTTATAATCGCAACGGTGTTTGTCGATATTAAAATAGTTTTTTTTTTGTTTTTATCAACAACTAATACTAGGCGATTCACATGTTCATGAACATGAAAATATTGCAATATACAAGACAAATAATCTGGCGAAAGAAACATTTCAAGAACACATATACTTTTGTAAAATGGTTTCCAGGGCCTGTTTTACAAGAATAGACCTTCATGATTGTGTTCTTTGTTTTCTAGAATCCTATGAATTAACATTTATAAATTATCCAGGAGAAATTTTTTATCCATTTAAAATATAAACATTATAAACTGAAAAGAATTAGCGATTTGGAACTAATTAATAACATTCTGAAATCTATCTTAAATTTTATAATTGTTGATATACATTTGATAGTTAACCTGATAATGGTATCAATATTCTTGAATTAGATTTCTATTTCTCTTAGAATCGCAAATTTTACTTCCTGTGGGTTCCAAAAATGTTTCATTTTATGTATGAAATTCGGTTTAAATGATCAATGTTTATTTAAAACAGATAAATCAGAAGAAATAAAATATAAGTTCTAAAAAATTCACGTTTAACCCTAAACAATTTTTGCACTTTGTCATTTATTGTATGTTTAGTCCACGGAATTCGCTCACTTCGTGGATTGAACCACATCTCCGCTGCTTCTAAAAGTTTTTCTGTTGTCTAAAAAACAGTTCACGATTCACAAATTTACAATTTCATAATAGCGATTATAATTTACATTTTCAAAAATGCCGGTACAAGCTTGCATCCTAATCATTCTTTTGATTGTAAGCTTCATTCGTATTATATTTATTCATTCTGAATATCTCTCGCGTTTGAATAATTTTTTTTTTTTTACATTTTTTTATTCCTTCTAGACGCTTCTCAAGACAGGGTAATCATGCTCTTTTTCTTCCTACTATCTAAAATTCAAAATTCTATAGGTGTCTACTACGATTGACGTTCGAGGAAACACAATTTAGTATCGTAAACTAACCGAGTATTACAAGAATGTAAAAAGCGAAAAAAGCAACACGATCATAACTATTATTTTAGTATCAAGTTTAGAACACACTGTACAAAATTTATTTATGTCTACAATATGTATTTAGATAAAAATTACATGTTTTCGAAGTAACGGTTAGAAAATATATTTTCTCTCTCTAGATTATAATTTTTTTTCCCATGTCTGTTGTATAAATAAGATATAGTTATTTTATTCTGGTGTCTAACTCGAATCATGTTGTTGATGATGATGATGATGGTATTATTTTTTCCATTCCTATGTTTTCATTTTTTTTTTCTATTTATTTCTATTTTTCCTACTTAAAATGCATTTTTCTCTAATTGGAATGTCTGTGTAAATGGGATGAAATATTTCTATATAATGTTCTTGCTGTTGTATTAATAACATTATATATAAACTGATATTAGATTTTCATAAATAATTTATGAAAATCCAAGATTACTAAATTATTTCTGAATGCATTACTTTTTTTTTAATACTATTTTAATGGTAAATATTAAAATAAAACTTTTAATGGATTACCGTTGTTATCTTTTATTATTTAAGTATGAAATTTGGGTCAGTGTGTGTAATTTAATTAGGTTATATCGATTGTCCTCAAATTTTGGTTAATATTACTAGTTCATACATGTCACTCGAAATGAAATTTTTTGAGTGTTCTACCGTTGTTTTTCATTTCAAAATTGAATTAAAACTTTAGTGTGAAATTTTTACCGTTCAAAAATGAAAAAAATTGGAAAATTAACTAAATATTTAATTTGAGTCTCTTTTGGTGAAAATTTCTGAATATTTTTAAAATAATTTCAAGATGAGCTAATTAATTTGACACTATTTGAAATTTGACACGTAGGTCGAAATTGGTTAACGGTGTATAGTGATAAGCAAAATTGAATTTAATCTTGCAGTCTTGTTCTTGCAAAAAAAAAAGAAGACCTAGATCAAGTACGTACAAGAAACACTGAGATCAATCCAAGACCGAATATGCAAGACCAAGACTTAATGGACAAGAAAGACTAATCTAAAAATAACAAATTCCGATAAATACACTAGTAAAAATATATACAGCTACTTCAATATGTTCTTTTCGTGGAACAAAACTTGGTTTTTTTTTTGTATCTGAAACTTTTAGTTTCAAATGCAAAAGAGAAATAAAAAGTTAATTATTAATTGTGAGTTATTTATAATTTATACCTTTAAGTCTTCATAATTATAATACACTAAAAAAGTAATAAAGAAATCTATCAGATCAGATAAGCAAGACTGAGATCAAGACTCAAAGTATTGGTGTAGCCTGATAAAAAAATCCTATTCAATCCTATAGAAATTGAATAGGAATGACTTGAAAATCAATAGTATTAAAAATCAATAGTAAATCATTTTTTCAATGAAATATCCGATTTAATCCTATTGATTTCCTATACATTCCTATTCATTTTGTATAGGATTGAATAGGAATTTTTATGAGGGTAAAACCAAGACTGAATATGCAATACCAAGACTTGTATGTAGTCTTGCATTTCTCTAACAACACAATATTTTGACACAGTATAAGACAAATATTATGGACGCATTGTGAAACAAATTGTTTTCTTTAATTAAACAATTAAACTGCGCTATTTAAATGAACTTTTATTCAAAATTCGAATACTTAGTAGATCTAAATACATTTAAGAAACATGATCCGTGAAAATAATGTTGTATTCTCATTGTGGTTCGTTTATTTAAAAAAATATTATACTTACCTGATACTTTTCTCTACCTTATTCAACCCACCTTAGTATTTTCTTTTAAATGAGGTTGCTTCGTTAAAATATTAATAACAACACGGTATTTAAGAACTTTATTTAAATAACAAGGAATAAATAATAATAATTAGATACATAAATTAAAATTAATTAATGAATAATTTAAATATTATTTATATTTTACATTATATTCTATATATATTATTTTTTATATGTAAGACAAGACAAGAAAAACCATACCACCGTAAAAACAAATTAAAAATTTAAGATATAATTTATTACATGTAAATTACCTTATATCTTTATAAATATTATAATCGTTGATGCGTCGATAATTGCTTTATTGACGTCATATTCACTCGAATATATTTACTTTATCCATGTGACGATACAAAGGTATGACAAGGTTATAGGTTAGATTAGTATGATCGCTTTTACACACTGAGCCAACACCAGTTGGATTTTTGCAATTTTCTTCTGAAGTTGTCTCGATTTTTCGCAATATTTTTAGAATCTGATAAAGTTCAAATTGCGATCCTAAAGAACATTACACGAAGAAACTGTGGACTGTATCGAGCAAAAAATTATAGAAAATTGGTATTCTGTAAAATCGAATAAAATCTGGGAGTTTTATTAAAAATCAATATTAATTAATTTTAGTAAAACTAGTAATTTTTCAATAAATGTTAAATCTGAAGAAAAAATTATTAAAATTAATGCAACTTCGAATGGTTTTTCCAACCAACATAGAATATGAAAACAGAATACGTTGATGAATAAAATTTTTATTAAAACAACTTATAATCCGAGTATTTTTGAGTAATATGTTAAGAACGATTATCCAAAGCTGTTATTGACATAAAAGAGTGTGCTTCTAACAAGCTGTAAAGAGTGTGTTTCTAACATGTAATATGCACTGTATTTCTTTCAATTTTCGCTCCCAAATAACTCAAAAAATACTTACCCAATTGTTTTAAAATTTGATATGGACAATATTGAAATAAAAACGGTGAAAGTCTTGCCGAAGAATTTATCTACAAAAAAATTTCTAATATAATAATTAAAATTCGATTATATACTTTAACAAATTTTTTCGAGAAAAACTCTACGATAACCCGTCCGTTTTCATACCCATATTTTTTTTGAGTTATTTGGTTGCGAAAATTGGGAGATTTTTCCATAATGGAGGGTGTTTCATTATTATGTTTCAATCCCCCTTAAGCAATGAAGCATCATCTAAATAAAACAAATATATTTATCTGTGAATAACATGACTACATACAGCACCAAAATCAAATTTATTGAGACACCTACCGGTAAAGGCAGAACAACTTGTACTGAACGGCAGAACAACTTGTACCACCACAGGTATAAAGATATAATTTATAACATATAAATATCTTATTGTTTATTTATATATTTATTTTCTAAAAACTGTTTTCGTACTATTGAATCATTTTTCTGGTTTTAAACTTTCAGCAACTTCAAATTCTTCGAAAATCATTTCACCAAATTTAGTGTTTGGATTTGGAGGTGAAAATTCTTTTAGATGATTTAAATTTTTCAATAATGGCTTATTATTATTTTCGTTTGATTTATTTTGTTGTGTTTTTTCAATAAATTCAGTTGATTTAAAACTATCAGTTTCCTTATTTGCTAATGGTTTAACATCATTGCAACTTTTACGCTTTTGTAAATATTTTGATGATTTTTCATTTGTTGTAGCTCCAATTAATTCTAAACGACTCGAACAACTGTTTGACTTAACTAGCTTAAATCTAATACCTTGATATGAAGTAATTTCGTTATCAGTTTTCGAAGAAGTATGCTCTTCAACAGGTGAGGGAACTTGTTGTCGTTTTTTAATTTCTAAAGTTGATGTTCGACCTTGTTTTTTCGAACTCTTGTTATTCTGTTTAATTTCATCCATAATTGATTTCATCGGGCTCGATAAGGGACCATTTTGAGCATTTACAACTTTGCCGCCATAGTATGTAATTGTTGTACCGCATTCACGAATCTTTTTCAAAACGTCTTGACTTACGCTTGCGTCGTATTGTAAATCTGGATCACAAACATTTTCCTCACTTGAAAATAGATTATCATTAGATTTTGGTGATAACTCATCACAACATAATTCAGATCCACCACTTGAAACACCACTAGATAAACTTCCTGAATCCCATTTATTACCATAATTTGTATCGACTGTTAAATAACGTAAAATACGTTTTCGAGGTTTTGGTTTAGTTTCTGATAGATTTTTCGTACTTTGTGATTTTGTTAATTTTTTAGCTATTGTTGATTCATCACCAAATTCTTTCTCGAAAAATGTACGTACTTTACGTACAGTTTCTGGATCGGGTAGTTCTTCTTCAATTAATTCCCGATTTACTCGAATTGGATGGTAGAAGAAATGTTTTTTTAGATTGCTTTTTTTCTGTTTGTCATCGTCATCTTTTGACGCAGATTCATTAACAATGGATATTTTTCGATGTGGCAAGGAATTAGTACTAGCAGGACGAGTAATTTTTGATTGATTGGATTTCGATTCATTACGTTCGAATTTTGTTCTAACTGGTTCAATTATTACGACATTATTGTTAACAAGTAATTCTTGAAAACTGTAATCTTGTAAATATTGTAGAAGACCATCAAATTGAGCTTCCTTTTTACTAGTACTGTAAATACTTTTCTGGAATAGATTAGATTTCATTACTTTGTAACGTATATGATCGAATTCTTGTTCTTCCTCAGCGCTTTTAGTACGACGAACAATAACATGTTCCTTTGTATTTTCATTTTCATTTGATTCTGATTTCTTTTCTTCGTTAGTTTTCTCGTTTGTATCCACTATTTCTAAGTTATAATTAATACTATCATAGGAATTTTCTTTGTTCTCAGAAGTTTCTTCAGATTCACTAACGCGAGTCAAGGATTTTTTGAGAGTGCCATATGCTTTTTCAAAAAATGAACAAGATTCTTTTACAAATGCTCCCATTCGTGAATCTTCGGTTGATTGATCGACTTCTGGAGTTGGTTCGAATAATTTTCGGCATTGTTCTACCTGACTAACGGCTGGTATTTCCTCTACCGGCTCTTCGTTTGAACCATTTGATTCAAAAATTTTTCGTACATTTTCGATGTTAATTGTTGGTACTTCAATTTTTTTCGGTAAACCACATTCAATAATTCTTACATTGGGTGGTTCGTCAACTTTTTTTGGTGTTTCGTGAGTGATTTTCGGTTTAGTGGATGATTCTGTTTGACCCATTTTTTTCGTATCTACGTCACATTTATCAATCATTTTATCCCAGTATGTTTTTACTGAATTTACTTTCTCCTCATATTCCTGTGGGGATGAGATAGAGGCAATTGGCGTCGAAGATGATTCTATAACACTAACGTTGTCTTGTTTATGTGTTACAGGGTTAGTAGTATTATTATTCTCAATAATGTTACTATGTGTATCTTTTTGTGTGTCGTTGCTAAGGGTTACGACCGAATTGTGATGTATATGCGACTGTTTGGCGTCTTTAATAATATTTATAATTTGTGGACGGGGCATTGCACAATTTTTATCATTTGTTTTGCTAATTTCATTTGGTTTCTTATCTTCAGAAGGTATTTTAATTTCAGTTCGTGCACAATATAATTTGAAACTATCCTGATTTTTAGGTTTACCTCGCAATATTTTAAATTGATTTTCTTCAACTATTGATATTTCATTGGGTTCTTCTTCAATATGATCCGTTTCTTGGATTTTAACTTGATTATCGTTCTCTTTGATATCTTCCGTATTATTTCCTACAACTTGAATTGTAACTTTATCGGTATTATTCGCGTTAATTAACGAATTTACGTTTATTTCATCGTGAAAAGTATCTAAATTAATATCTAACGATGATGCACCTGATTGTCCGTCTAATTTTTCTGTTGATATCTTACACTTCGTTGCAATTTCAATTGGTACTGAGAGAACTTGTTGTTGCTGTTCGGATTGTAAGCTTGCTGGTCGAATTTCTTCTTCGGTTTCAATTATTTGTGGACCAATATTTACAACAAAACGATTTTCCGTACTGTCAATTTGTCGTAATTTCGCATCAATACGGGCACATTTACGTAAACTTTTACAAATTGTGACGTCTGGTAGAGAATAATATTGATTTTCAGATGCGCTTGTGCGAGGTGTTTCTTCGGTTTTATTCTTTTTCGTTGATTGTTCCGAATGAAAAACTGATATGATATTTTTATTTATAAAGTTCTTTATTTTATTTTGTGATTGTTCCGATTTTTTTGGTTGTAATTGATCGTAAGTTTGTTCATTAGTTTTTTTCACTTCGGTTCCAACAACTTTTGGTTTAAATTCCAATTGAGTATAAACTAATTCTTTAGGTGGATCGTTATTCAATGGAATTTCCACAAATGAATTAAATTCGTCGGATATAGTTAATGTCGATGAATCTGTCTGATATGCTTTAGATGTTACTTGAAATTCTTCATCAATGTTTGCTTCTTTTTCTCCAGCACTATCATACGATGTTACGTTTATTTCTGGCAATATTCGTTCAGTATTCTGGGCTGGTGGTTCGTCTAAATCAAATGTTGAATTATGACAATGTGTGAGAGATAAATCGGTATCATAAACAGAATCTGGATAGTAATTCGGTAAAGGTAAACCTAAATTTGTACCTGGTTTTTCTAATTCATCTGATGAATCGTTATACTGATCTTCATCCACGCAGACGTAACTTGTACTACTTTTATTTTGGAAATTCGAATCTAAACTATCAATCTCACTTGGATTATGTGATTTTCTACCAGAAATTAGTGCATGCGTTGATGTATTGTTGCCGTGTGTAATATAATCGTCTTGATCATCAAATTCGTTATTACTGCTAGTATCGTTTGAAGTGCTATTTGAATCTAATATTTGTGCTTCCTTTTTATTGATTTGTGGATATGTTTGTATAATATTATGGGTTTCTGGCCATGAACTCAATACTGTTTGTAATTTTTCCAATTTTTGTGGAGCAGGAATGATATGATTTTCATTGACACCTTGATAGTAATCGGTAGCACTATTACTGCAGAACGATGCACGTTTTGATGTGCTGCGTTCCAAATTTTGATAAGTGGGCCTGAAATAAGAAAATAAAAACTTAATTATATCAATCGAAAATAAATTCTACCAATCAAATTCGAAGTAGATCGTATAATGAACAGCATTATTTTTTTAAAGGTTGTAAAATTGAATTTTCTAAATTTCCCATTTATTAAGGCTAATTTTATAAAGGCTACAAATAGTATTATCTTGTAGGAAGTGAAATGAGTGTACTGCTTCGCAAAATACCTGGGTATGCAGACGTTATATGTACTACTGAATTTTAGTAAACAGGAGTCAAAGGAATAATTACGATAATCTAAAGCTCTGATCACTGATAAAATTATATCTAGTCATTCCATACTATTCGGGTGATTATAATAAATATTCTTTGGTAAATTTGAAAATAATTTGGATATATATTATGTCAAATGACAGTCCAAAAAATGAAAGCAGAGCAATTTCTCTCGATATCTAAACCATTAAATTTAAGCAGTGTTTGACTGGTCTATCAAATACAAACTTAAAGTTATTAAAACATATTAAGCTGTATATGGTACATTAATTTGAAAATAATTCATGTAAATATTTTAATAGTATTATTGTTTTGAACTATTTATAAATAAATCCACAGAACTTAAATTTTAATTCAAATTAAATCTATAATTGCATTTAACGGTTGACAACGTGTTTTGTAATTAATAATGAATGTATAATGCTTGTTAATATAATTTTAATTATTTTATTGGTTTTAATAATTTTTAACATCATCAAATACACACATTTTATGCCAAATTTATTTAAAATTATATTTTATATAAACCGATTTTGGCTTCATTTTTATTTAAATTATGAATTTTAATTTGTCACGGATGCTGAAAGGTATGAAAATAAAATCAAGAAATGAAAACGAAACTTTCTTTTGGAAAATGTATTTCCGTGTTATTTAAAGTATATGCAACGTTGTTAAAGACATTAACGATCAATCGTAAATATGATTGATAGGCTTGATAATTTAGAATATGCAAGCCTCGAGACAAGTGCACTTATTAAGGGAAGTGTATATAAAATGGCAATAATGACTGAAAACTTTTAAAATAAAATTTTATTAAACTAATTTTTAATTAAATTATGGATCGCTTTCGATATTATATTGTTCCCAAAAATTCATCTACAGCTATTTCATACTGTAGGGTATGTCCGTGGGAAATGGCCGTACGGGAGAGATTACCAGTACAATTATTTTCGGAAACAATACGTAGATTGTAATAATTTATTCTCAGTCAGAAAGCTACTACCAACATGTGCGTAGTCATATTGATATTAAATCAAAGAGTAAGTAAACACCGGTTAATGGGTTTTCCGAAAGTTTTTTAATGTTTACCAATGGCCAATCAATCATTTTTATATCGATGTGGCCATGACAAATGTGGCTACCTTTCTTTAATCAACCAGGAAAGATGGCCACATTTGTTTTGGTATAGATGACCACAACAGAGTATGATTTTCTAAGCACCCCTAATTAAATAACACCTAATCCAACTATATTTTAAACCTGTGTAACTGTTTCTTTGTAATCCCAAAAAACGGTTGTTATAGAATTACTATCCTATTAAGTCAGTGAGTATTTAGGTTTTACTTTATCATCTCAAATGTACATTGCCAAAGAATAGCAAAAACAAATCACGGAGGATAAGTTAAGAACTGTAAATGATAAATACAAAAATAGAATATCGCCCGACCACCTCAGAAGAGATGGCCACTCATAACATATAGAAAAGTTTTTTTATATAATTGTTTTCATCTATTCTTTCATCTTTGTTGATTACTTTGTTCATTTTATAGTTAAATGATTAAAGATTATCTTAAAATACATATTTTCGAAAAAACACAACTTTTTTTTAAGTTTCTGCTGCTTCGAAAAGAACGTACAAAAAATAGTTTAACTTCCGATTTTTATATTTTGGAAACAACTCAATTTAGATATTCATTAATATTAATAATCATTAGATAATTTTGAAAAATATGCCATAGGTTTGTTTTTGTAAATTTGCGTAAATATTTGTATATAAAATTTAACACACGATATACAAAACAAAATGTTTATATGTAAATCAAGATATCCTTGTGTTCTTAACTAATGAAACAGGCCATAAATTTTATACATACAACCATATAATTTTAGTGATACATTCTAGTAGAGAACGGGTAGTTATCTATAAAATTTATTACAAACATTTTCAACGAAAGCGATTTTGTACAAATTACTAAGTGGTTCAAAAAGGTGTTACGCCTAATGTTGTATAAATTATTACACTATTTTATACTCTGCCAAATTTACACGGCAATAAATATATGTGAGGAAAAATTCTCATAGAAAAAATCCGCACAGGAAGATCTTAAAAAAAAATCAAAAGTTGAATAAAAGCTTGGATATGAGTTTTTTGGATGGATTTGGACGGAAATGAATTTTTTTTTAACCGAATAAGTTATTTCCAGTCTCGTCTAATAAAGAGAATATTTCGATCTAACTTGCACTTCCATTAAACACAAAAAAGCCAAGAAATCAAAACTTTTTTATACAAAAATATGTATTTAGAAAATGAATTTCTTGAAAACCTCCCATTCTAAAAGCTTTTATTTCTACTAAACTCTTGTAGAAATCCTATCAAGGATATGTAAAAATGCGTATTCAAACCTTAAAAAAAATTCTATTGTTCACAAAATTTTCTAATTTTATTTTAAGCCAGTTTTTAACTTCTGGGTTCCTACATTGGGTACAGTATTTACTGCACAACAGCATATAGCATTCCCGAATGCTCATACATCCCAGTTAGTAGTGACTGTGGTTTGTTTAACTTTGTGTATCATTTGAGAACGATATTTACATTATTGTTTTCTTTTTTCTTTTAATTTTCAGTTTTTATAAAGAGAAACTTTCTAATTTAGAGTATGTCTTTATCATTATCAAATTAATTGGCTTTAAATCATCCTGAAGGACATCAATGTTCCATTCAAGAATACTAAAACTCATTTATACAACTTTTTTTGTATAAAAATGTTTAAATACTTTTTCAGTTATTTCATTCTCATATTAAAATGACACACACCCGGTTGAATCTAATATTTCCTATGTGGATTATAAGCACATAACTAAAAACTACTCATTACTGAGCGTCCATATGTTCCATAGCATTATAGATTTTCTCATAATGATTATATACGTAATTAGTGGATGAAAATTAGGAAATAATTTGAGTTATCCGTGATTCAAATTGTATGTTTTTCATTTAATAAATGCATGTTTTTGATCAATTTTTCAAACCTACTTTGTTTAAAAAATAACTTTCTCATCTAGGGAATGCATGCCACCCCTCCAAAGGAATGTAAATTTCAACATCAAACTGACAGAAATTGAAAAAACAGCCAACAGTTTTTCCGACAAGTCAATACTTTTTAAGTTATTCGTGATTCAAAATAGCTTGAAAATCTCACACTTTAACGAAAAATGTTTAGTAACAAAAATGAAACGTATAGACAACAAGTTGATACTTTGAGTTTTTTCCCAAATATTGTTCGTAATCAACGCAAACTGGTATTATTAACATTTTCCTCGGCGAATCGGCGCCTTTAACTAACTATAAATGGGTTCATATAATATCTATAGAAATAATAAAGAAATATTTCTCTTAGTTTTCCTATAAGCTTCATTTTTGTTGCTAAACTTTTTTCGTTAAAATTTTTCTATTCTGTCTATAGACTTTCGAGCTATTTATGAAAATTGAATAAAAACATGCATTATTTAAACGTAAATAAAAAATTTTGCATTACAGAAAATTCAAAAAGTATTGACTTTTCAAAAAAAATTTTGAAGAACAATTTTTATTTAAAATATGCTCTTTTATCGATTATTGGGGTTACTTTTTATGTTTAAATTTTCAACGTTTTAAAGAGGTGTCGCCTGCTCCCTCGACTAGAGCGTCAATTTTTAAGCTAAAAAGGTTGAAGCGTTTTGAATTACCTACATTCAAAAAATAAATTTATCAAAATCGGAATAATTTTGATCTATTCCGAAATAAGACATGGATATTACGACTAACTTCCATTAAATTTATAAGATAATGTATATCATAAAGATATTTTATTCAGTTTTTTTAATGCATTAGTTTCATATTTTATCTAATAAATAATTATTATTTCTACATAATTAATTATCTATTTTTTGTTTTTGTTTTAATTTTGTTTCCTCTATGTAGTTACACAATGCTAGTAATAATTAATCTTCATAACATTTTTTTTTTTTTTTTAATCATAAGACTTTGAACAATCAATCTTAATTACAAATAAACACATAAACTGAACAGATTAAATATCGTTGCTTGTGTTGAAAATAATATATTTTCGTTCAATCAATAGATTTAAGGTAGTTGTTCTGTTACAATATTGTTTATAATGTAATGCATCATATGCTAAGTAAAAGTAGGTAAGCTTGTAGTAAAAATAATTTAAGTCTGATACCGTACAGCAGTACTATCTGTGTGTACAGTTTGTCATGTTTGTATAGGTTAACAACACACTACAACATTAATCATATATATGTATATCACACATGCTAGTATATTTTTTACGTATTGTTGAATTTTCAGTTGCTATATTTTAATAAAAAAACAGTGTATAATTTTTTTTTTTTAATATAATATTCTATTAGTTTTTCAAAAGTTTCTGACTTCTAGTGTTTGTATTGTAATCACCGAACATTGATTACAATAAATAAGACAACTTGAATTTAAGACGGCCAATCACCTTCAAATTCTAATGGATATTGTTTCTTAATACCCTTAATGATTATACAAAAATTTATAATTTTCTGACACAATGACTTAAGCATTACAACTACCTTAATCTAGTCTTAATGCCGATGATATATTGGATTCATATATTCAAGTATTAGTATCAAATCATTTTTATCCCTTATTATAGGTTTTATTTTTGTTAAATTATTTTGTTTCGAAAGTAATCTGTGTTATCGAATAATGAATAAAAAGAAATTTATAGAATATAGAAAATAATTAAATCACTTGAATGGGAATTAAAAGTTTCGTAGATGCTCAAAATATCGCAAAGGTTTGTTTGGACCAATATTAGTGAAAAACGATTTCAGTTTAATTTAAAATAGTCTTATTTTGTTAATATTTATTATATAAATAAATGTGTACGACCTTTGGTACTTTGGTACGACTTATTAAAAATGGTAAAAAGTGAACAAAAATTATAGTAGAAGGAATCCCATTGAAAACGGAAGAGAATAAATATAACAAAAATGAATGTAAAAAAGTGGAAGGTGTTGAGTATTTAAGGGTAAAACACGGTTTATCTCGATTTTCGGCAAAAGTAGGTAAAACTAAAAGGTAAGTTTTCTCCAAATTTTGTGAAATTTTTTTGTCAAAGTTATAAATAAAAAGGTTTTTACAACATAAATTAAAATAATTAAAATAAATTTTTAATTTTCCTTTCATTTTTGTTATATTCTCTTCCGTTTCCAATGGGTTTCATCCTAGTATAATTTTTTTTTGGTTTCAAAAATTATCGATACTGGTCTATAATACGTACTCTGGACTATACCTTTAGTTTTTGATATTATGATTTACATGTCGTTAATTAATTATTTATATCTATTAAATAACGTTGCATTAAAAACAAAACGTGATTGTTCATCATAAAATATGAATTGAATGGCAAGGTTAATAAAAAAAAAAAAAGATTTTATTCATTTGATCTTTACTGTAGTATTATAGTACATTTATTTATAAGAATAATTTTGTTTTTGCTAACCCTGAAAAAATCCAATTATGCAACAAGTATCAATTGTTATTCATTATTATATGAAGGTGAAATTTAATGATTTGTTTATGATATTAGGTAGAAATGTTCAATTTACATCTATAGCAGGATCTGGATGTACTTGTATATACGAAAATCGAGCAACGCATTCTAGAAAACGTACTACTTTGCTTCTCTTGAGTTTAGGTGCCATTAACGATTGTTTTAATGACACTTTTGAACTTTTGTGCCTTTTTCGAAAAATAGTCGGTTTTCGACCAATAATAGATTAAGTTCGAAAAACAGTCAGAACATATCAATTTTGAATATTGTTTACGTAAATTTCCAGTAGAAGGATATTTTTTAATTATTTGGAAATATTCGTAGTTTTATTTTCATGGTATATATTTATTTTCCTTTTGAAGTGTTTTCTTCTTTATAGAATTTTGGTTTTTTCAATCGCCCTTTTCACACAAGAAAACGTAGCTTAAGAGACTAAAAGTGCTATTATGATGATTATTACCTGTGTTTTCAGAGGCAGGTCATCAAAAAGTATTATCAAATGCAATCACAAGTCGATTATAGTCATATTTAAAAATAGCGTGTTTTGATTCTTTATCACTTTTAAATCTTTGAAAAATAGAATACTTTTCGAAGACTTCCTAAGTACTTATTTTTGTTTAATTTATATAAAATCAAACATTAAAATGAGAAAAGTGTGGGGTAAAAAATCTCTACAAATACGGAACCATAATATTTCCCTAAACAGATTCATTGGCAGAGTGTGGTGATTGGCTTATGTATACTCAAGTACCTTCAGATCCTTCACTATTCATTATATCTATTATTTCTGTTTGTTACTTACGACATAGTTTAAAGATAATGTTTTATATGATGATTGTTATTGAAATTAAAATAAAAAACCTTATAATTTAAGTCTTACATAATTTTCAGTTGATGTATATTTTCATTTTGTTTAATTTTGAAATTTGATATTTAACTAATATTAGTCAATAATATTTTACAATAAAAGCTCACGGAAGCCCAGATTAATTTCAGAATGTGTTTTAAATAGAGAAACAGCTCTGTTGAACACAACAAACTTTGAACTCTAACGTCGAGAAATTTAATCAATTTCATTGATCATTTATATAAGTGACCCTTTTCTTTGTCCATTTAAAACTAGCAGACCCGGTCACAATTTTCACAGAAAAAAAAACAGTTTGAAAAAAAATTTTTCCCATTTTATTCAACGCCATTACATCGATTGAATGAAACCTAAAATCCTCATAAAATAGAATATAGAATTCACAATTTCATATAAATATTTAACTATTTGTGCCTTTCTCATTTTCTATATATGTAAAAAGCTTAGGCTTAGGGAAAATTGTATATTGAGTCCTGAAGAAGTCACATATATATGACGAAACGTTGGCAATACATTAAAAATTATTTCACACTTTGGACTTTATTTTCAGCTAACCTAATCATACTTACAACGCTTGTTAGCTATTATAACGTTTATTGATAAAAGCTCAATAAATGAAATAATTATTTTGCTTATATGTGGATAGAGAAGACAAAGTTTGAAAAATGTATTTCAACTTTTCAACAAAGCGTAAAAAAATAATAACTAATATACAAGATGAATCAAAGGAAACGATTTATAAAATAACATAAATCATCAATATTGATACATTACACATAGGGCCAAGTTTTTGTCAATTCATTTATAGTTATTTAAAGTAGAGAGTTTTAATTTGTGGAAATCCATTATAATTTGAATGAAAATAAATAAATATTTAATTTTTAAATATTTTATTTGCTGATCCATTTTTTGATATTTCTGATGTTGAATCCATTTTCAAATACGTGTTAGTTTTTAGATTAGATATTACATTGGTAATATAAGAGAACACATTGTGTACCGTATTAAAAAAAAATTTAACACTAGGTACAAAAATTTTGTTTCAAAACAACAATCACATGAAATTTCATAAATTTGTAACATAACAATACAACAATATTTGCTGCTAACCCAATGAACATTTTGAACAATCATAATTTTGAAAATGTATAGTGCAATTTTACAGTTCATAGAGTCGCTATTCTCGCTATTATTTACTGCAATAGTTTTATAGAAGCGACCAATCGTAGAGACAAGCGTTTGCTTGTCTCTACGATTGATTGCTTCCACTTACACTTACGCCGTGGGCTTATGAAGACAACCAGTGTTTTTTAAAAAAATATCATTAAAAGTCACATTTTTACTAGTAAGGTCATACAGTGAGTACAGTGGGTATTATTTTATACAACAACATTGCATTTCTACGCTGTCTATAATTACATCATTTACCAGAATCCCTTATTGTACACGCATTACTATGCATATAGTACGCTACGATCATAGATATTATCTTAATTAAAATAAAACAATGAGCGTAATCAATAAATGATTTTTCACAAACTTTTTCTATATAGCATGAAATGAGTACAGGACAACAGCAATAAAATAATAAGAGCCTATAGTAATAAAACATACAGTTTTCTGTGCTTTATCCTGAAAAGTTTATTTTGTCCATCAAAGAAGTTTGTTCACAATAACAAAAGTTAACTAACTCGAACGTATCGAAAAGTTGTGTGCTTTTTCTATTGTTTTATTTTTATAGCATTAATACACGTCCTGTGCTACATAAAAAAAAATTCTGTATTATTGGTATGATTCCACAAACGCTATTCATTTTCATGTTTGGAAATGAATTTTTAACCCATACTATATATATAAATTGTTCACCAGATGTACGCTACCTGTACTAAATGTTGATTTAGTACACTTAATGTTGATTTTTCTACAAGACTAACATATGTTAAGTGGTTTGAAATATGTTGATTTTAAAAATGATCAAATTTTTTGCTTTTTAGACCTCACAGTCACACTATACTGTCAATCAGGTTACAATCACATTTCTGAAAGAAAATAATTTTCTACCATTCTAAACTTGTATTTCCAAACCTATGGTTTTCTAAGTAACACCCCCAAATATATTTATGTTTTCCTTCTTAAGAACAAAGTGTTGAGTACGATATGAAATACAGAACTACAAGTCAATAAATCGATGCTATCTAAACATAAGATACATCCAACCTTTGGACATAAAATTTCAGAAAATAAAGAATACTTCATAGTGTGATACTCTTTCATAAGATCTACAATAGAGCAAATTTTTATAGCTCTTTGGAATGGTAAAAATTATTCCCAATAAAATTATTTTTAAAGGCAGATCCTCAGTACACAGTGTCCTGTCAAACGTTTGTGATCTGTGAAAATGTTTTAAATTTCGTTCATTAGATTGTTAATTGCTGACAAATTTAAAAATATTGTATTTTCGATATTCAATTGTTGGCAGAGAATTGTACTAATACTTTTCAAATGGTAGGGGAACCCAAGAGGAAACTTATGAGCTTACTCGAGCTCTCCAGTTAAAGGTATGGGAGATACGCTGCATCTAGCTAGGTACCTCTACCAAATTGTAGCCATCTATAATGCGCAGCGCTGGTAGGGCAGCCGATCAGATTACTAAAGGAAATTGATAGTTGGATTTATATGAACGCATCACCTTAAAATATGATAAATAAATTACATGTCGAAAAGTGTATATTTTACGCATCTGACGATTTAATCGTGGCATAAGAGGTTGATTGAGTTACAAACTTAGAAAAAACTCCGAAGCGTCAGTATTTTGATTAAGAATTTCATTTTGTTATCCAATCCGTATAGCCAACCCCACTATGCAAATTGACAAAACAACAACATCTTCGACTTCAGACACAAAGTTATACCGTATCGATATCTGAAGCGCTCGAGCTAATCCAAGGAGCTGCTTTTTTTTTTTATAATATTGACATCCTGTACCCCATTTCCCCACCGTTGAAAGGATATACATAATATAACTTGCTTTCCGTTCCAATATATGATATTAAAAATGCAATAGACCCTCACGATGCTCTTGTTAATCCTCAATTAGAATAATGGATTTCCCTACGAAAAACTCTTGTCTTGATTCCTACTCGATTACAATAGCTTACCAATAATATTCATTTGCATATAGTAAGAATGTTAAGCGAAAAGAAAACTTTTGCCTATTTATGTAATAGAGAAAAAGTCATCATTTTTAATAACCATTAAAGTTGAATGCAAAATTATTGTACCCATTTGTACAATAAAAAAAACACTGGTGGCATTATAAAGTAATTTTCTAAAAAGCACTTTATGTAATATTAATATGAACAACTGTATTTAAATTTTGAACTTAAACTACAGTTAACGCGTACAAGCCATATTAAACGTTACTATCAAGCTATTACTATTAAACTATTTCATATGACCACACCATTAGTAAGCTTAGAAAAATAATGTGAAAAATAATTATTTTTGTGTGAAATTTTATGACTTTATGAAAAATCTCATAAAGCAAATATTATTTTTGTCTAGACTAATTTTTTTTCCCATTTATTATTTTCAATGTTTTTAGTTTGTTTTTTTATTTGATTTCAATTTATAATCATTTATATAAAATTTTCATTAAAAAAGATTTAATTAAAATGCAAATATTGTATGATTATTTGCATTATAATAACGTTTAAAATATGTAAATATGTTGTTGATTTTTGTTTTTAATAAAATATTGTTCGATGCATATAGTTACTTGGGAATGGATTTTTTTTGTCAATAGTATTATTTTTAACGGTAGCCTATTTATTCTGCAAGCCAATTATTAAAGGTTTCCAAAACAATCAATAATGAAACTCAATTAACGCTGTATAATATACATTTGTGGTTTTTTAGTCTAGCGATAACTAAAAAGTAAAAAATATTGAGAAAAAAAAATTTATGTAAAAAACCTTTTTAAAAAACAAGCTTTTATTTAAATATGCTATTAAGAAAAAAAAACTTTTACTATCAATTTATAACACTATTAAAATGTAATAAAAACTTGCCACGGGATTTAAGTACTCGTATTAACTTTTTTGAAAACTAGATGATCTAAACAAGTTTGAAAATTTGATATGAACAAGTAAATTAAATAACTTGATGTGATTGATTTTAACTATTAATATTTTCAAACTAAGTAAATACGAGAACATAAATTTCACGATAAGCTTTTATATCATATAAATTGTGTATGACTTTATAAGTGGATAGTAAAAGTTTTAAAGTAAAAGTTGATTTTTTTCTTTTTAGGCGTATTTAAATAAAAGCTTTTTTTTTAAACGGTTTTTTACTTTAATTTATTTTAAGTTATCTGACAACCCTGGCTTACATCTTGAATAATCTTGAACATTAAAAGACTGTTATTATGAAAATTGATTATGATTCTCGTTAAAATTAGATGTCTCGTTAAAAAAGATGTCGTCAAAATTGTAGAAAACAAAATATTGACATTTATAACAAACTACATTTTACTCTTCCAGAATAAAAACAAAATTCGTAAAAAGAGACCTTCAATCACTAAAGTCATATTTCCTATTCATTAAATGCGTCTTAATACAAAACGCTTTTAACACTCTAAATCAATTTGTAGGTGTTGTAAAGGTTCGAAATTCTTTAGAAGCCACAAAAAAACTTGATATTGGGTGAAAAATAACTGAAGAAAGGTGGTTGGGAAGTTCATAAAAGGCACCTCCTTGAAAGTAACTGCATCTACCTACAACTTTTCAATCCACTACCTCAAGAGATTGTACAGACACACTGAGTTTCAACCAATTTGAGCGAAAAAGGGCTGTTGAAGAAGCTGAAGATAGAAGCTCCAGTAATGAATTCGGTCTTTTCACAATTGTTTACTTTCGTACTCATAAATGGAAATTCTTAGCCTTTGGCAAAGTAACAAATGTATTTCTGTTGAAACGTAAAATCTGTTCTCTACTGATTTATTAAAAATCAAATAAAATTTCAGTTTGATTGATTTTATGACTAACAAATTGAGTTGATTTTATTACTTGATGATGTACAAATTTTTTCCAAATTATCGTTTGTTTTTTCTATGTTTTTAATTTCTTCATCAAGAGATAATAAAAACTGATGGCCAAATAGATTTATGCATTTGATAATAAATTTATTTGGAATAATTAAAATTGAATTAATAAATATCTTCTCGTAATCTGAAGCACTAATTTTCGAGTAATTAAAATTTCATACTGAGAGTCATAATAATTAAAAATTGTTACTGAGAATAAAACAGAGCTAGAAGTGTACTGAGGCTATCGAATGCGGATTGGATGAAGAGTATTATTCACCAACATTGGCAATTATTTATCGATGCAGACATTATACGGATTATATTATTTACTACTTAACAAGAATTTGGTCAAACGCGTTGATTTGAATGGAATATTTTTTGAAAGGTTATACATTTTAATGTGCAATGTAGAACACCGCAAGCACTTAAAAAACAAGTTAAAATACTATAAAAATATTAGCCTTTGAAATAATAAATTTTTAGAGTACAGGCTAGATTTCCCAAATATAAAATGGTTTGGGCTGATCATAAAAATTTTATTACTTATTATTATTTTATTACTATCTTGGTCTATTATTGTTTTCTGATTAGTTCGCAATCAAAATTAAATATTTATGATTGTACCCTAAAAAATAATATTTATTTCATTTTAACCAATTTAACATACGAAAATTATGGGGATAGTTTGTTTACATAAACATCAACAACTTGTGTTCAATACGTGAAAATACTAAGAATGTTATGTTTGTCATTTGTTTTTAGGCTTTTTGTTTTGTTTTTTTCGTATTTTTTGTTTATTTATTTATTCAACGTTGGAAGCAAACTTTTTCTTGTTAGAAAACTTACAGAGGGAGCAATTAAGTTTTTACTAACAATTTGTCTTAGAAATAACAATAAAATTTTCTTCTTAAATCGTAATTTTCATCATAAATTTTTATTTTTATGTAAATGGGCGGTGTTTTGGTTCATTTCATTTTCTTTATTTATTTATATACTAGTAATATCTACCATTTGAAGGGAAGGAAATGATAGATTTATTAATAGTTTCACGTTATGTAATAAGGAAACGTTTAATGATATCCTATACACAAGTAGTTCATATTGATATTTATAAGTTAACTTTCACATATATCCCATATTTTTATAGAGTGAGTGTATTTATAATTTGTAATTGATTATGTAGAATTTATGCGAATATTTCCACTTTTATAATTATTTCGCATCGATCAAAGAATCATATATAGCTTAATTCTGTGATTTAACAAAAAAAAAAAAAAAAAACGTGTTCTATTAAATCCACATTGATAGATACAGTGTTCGTCAATTTACTTTCCAAAATTATTATACGCCACTGTTTTTTAATTTTATCAAAATTATAAATGTTATATAACACAGATTAAATATTCGTCAATAAAGAATTAATTCCAATTAAATTATTATATAAACAATTATCTGTTATTTTTAATATCTTCTAAAAACAAGGGTGTTAATGTTATATTAATTGAATGAATGATTTCAAGAAAATTCTTGAAGATCATTTCAGATGATCTAGGTAATTCCAGTTTGATATCAATTGTGTAAAAATATCAATATTTATTTTCCGTATCGTTCTAAAGCAGTAAGGCAGGTCAGGGACCGCATCGAACCATTCGATATTCAGTTAATGTCCAGTTGCAGTACATGCATGAGTTAAGTCGGTAAAGCGGCAGTAATATAGTATCATTTGAAAGTAATATGTTTAGTTAAAATATGATTAATGATTTGAACTTTTATTCAGAATTTCTGAAGACAAATGTTTTTGAAGAGAGAAAGGAAGAGAAAACAAGTATAGGAAAATTTAATGACATGATGACATCAAACCTATTGCTAAACTCATATCGACAACATTGACTGCAAAAAGTATGAAATGGCTTTACAGTATAGCCTTAGTCTAAAAACGATTTTTGACTTTTAATCGTTTTACGTGTTATAATTTGTTCGTATTAATATCTAAAAACATAAAAAAAATCATAAAATTTACCTTTCTTTAAACGATCCTTTGTCAATTAATCGTGCACGTGGTATTAACTGTGAACGACGATTTTTAGCCGATGTTGATGAAGCTGCTGTAGATTCTGATTGCTTTTGTTTACGTAAATTTTGATTTTTTAAATCCGTATAAATATCTTCACGTGTTACCGCTAACGATCTAGAACGCCTTAATGTTGCACCATTTTGACTAGTTCGACCTGATACTGGACCATTAACAACACTACCATTATTCCCAGAGCATATTGGTAATAATGAATGATTGTAATAATCAATAGAATCTGGGTGATGATCAATATATTGATAATCAATAAGCGATGATTGATATTGATTAGAGTTTTGATACAATTGTTGTTGTCGACGATATTGGAATAAATCAATTTCAGATGGATATTTTGTGTATGTACGTTCTTTGGTCGGATCACGTATAGAACGTCGTGATTCTTTACCAGGTTCCCCTAACCTGTAACAAAAACAAAATAATTTAGTGAAATACAATATATATTTAAAAAAAAATTTGTTTTATAATTCCATTCCATTCTGTAAAACAAAATTTGAATCGAAAAAAACATAAAATAAAAATTTACTTAAAACACATGACTTAACACAATTCACTAAAATGTTTCTTTATACACATTTAGTAAACTACATAATTAAATTATACTCCACTGAAAATAGATATAATATCTACTTTTCGGGAAAATTTCCACAACAGTCGGACCTGGTGGTAACGGCAGCTTTTAAGATTTAAAAGTCACATTATATACAAAAATAAAAAGGATGTTTTTGAAAATATACCCTGGTATAAACTGGTGCATTTTCCGAATTTTGTCCTTATGTCCGAAATTATTTGCAGAAAAGTTGTTCCTGATCGATTTATATCTTAAAAAATTTTCCAATTTTGCGTTGTAGCGCCACTGAAAGAATCCTAAAAGCTACCTAATCCTAAATTCCACCAGGCCGAGCTGTAGTCAAAATTTCCTCCATATTTGCCGATTCACTTGGGCTAATAACTTAATCAATGTTAACAAGGCTTTTGATGCAATATAATTTGAATTCAAATGTACCCTCGTAAAATTCAAATAAATGTAGAATTTAATTTTATAGAGTTTGAAGAATTATTTTCACAGTTCAATATACAAATAATTACATAGACTAACTAATAATTAAAAATGGAGGTGTAATATACTTAATTAAAAGTGTTCAAACCGTTAATGAAACAAATAGCTCAACAAAAAGACATCAATTTACATAAAATAAACTTCTTTTGTATTTAATTGCTGTGGTTTTATGGGTGACATTATACTTACAAAAAAAAAAAAAAAAAAACAATTAAAATTTTTATATTAAAAGAAATTTGTCTCTAAAGATAATTTCCATTAATTAAAAGATAATATTTATAATTAAATATTTCGTTACAAACTAGTAATATTTTAATTTTTTAAGATATTGGATTTTATAAAGTTTCTGTTATTCTGTTAGTAACCTGAGTAAACCCCGATATATTTTCGAAATGAAGATTAAAATTACTCTGAATAACTGGCATTTTTTGTGTTTTAAACATGTGCCAACGAAACAAAATTTTCGAAAAGCGATATTTTTTGCTTTATTTTGAAAAAAAATGCTGCTGAAGGGCATCTTTTACTATGTGAAGCATTTGGGGAACATGTGCCATTAATAAAAACATGTGAGTATTGGTTCCGGCGTTTCAAAAGTGATGATTTTGATACCAGTGACAAATAACGTGAATTAAGACCAGTAAAGAGTTGGAGACATTATTAGACCAAGATTCATGCCAAACTAAACGAAACTAACACCGTGAATCGATTCCAACAATTCATTGATGCCGAGTTTTGAGGCTTAATATGCTAAAAGACATGCCAAAGTGATTTTACTGCTACGACAACGCTTAGATACATGTTGCTACAGTCGCCCGGAAAACTTTGGAAGCACTTAACAGGAATGTCCTATCCCACCCTCCATATTCTTCGGATATTACACCTTCTGACTACCACTTGTTCCAGTCGATGGTTTATGACCTGGCCAATCAACACTTCACTTCTTACGACGAAGCCTAAAATTTGATTGATTTTTGAATCGGCCCAAAAGATGAGGATTTTTTTAATCGCGGTTAAAAATATCCTCATCTTTATTATTATTTTATTTATTATTAATCCGTATGCTGTCTGATGATACAGCAATATTTTGAATAACGTACATTGTTTAAATTATTGTGAATGTATCTTCAACATTACAAAAAACTCAAAACAATCTATAGATCGATTTTTTTAATAAAGTTATGCCAAGTTTATTCTTCTTTTGAATAAATGCTTTTGATATTTAAACTTGCGGTGACAATAAATTTATTATAACCTATATTATACTTGGTCGAGTGGCTAAGACGCCTGGCATGAATCCAAGAAATGTCTGTATATGTATTTTTTTAATTCCATGCATTTAATTACGAGATGTATTGTTTACAAATGTGTACATTTTATACAAGTTCAAAATATCACATTCAAAATTTAGTACAAAAGCACAAAAATAGTATGTTGATGGTATACCTCTAAGTAAATGAGGTTGAATTAATAACATTGTCCCCCAAAATGTAGAATTATTTCGATTATGTGGAGTATTGTTTTCCCGTACCAATGATCGAATAACCTTAAAATATATGTTAAATAATGTACACATTAAAAAGTATATAAATCGAAACATTTTCAGTTTTTAATTAAAAATTATTTAAAACTCTTTTTCATAACGAAAGAGGGTGGAAATAATATTTTTCCATTATATTCATGCTTGCGAGTATAATATTCAAATTAATTTTTGTTTTTTTTTTAATTTAGTAGTAATTAATATTTTCCAAGCATGCGTTTAATTAATAATTAGTTTGGTACAAATTTTTTTGTTAAATCATGCTTTTAGTTTTAGTATATACTTTTTGTTTTCATTAAAGAGTCAATTTTCTTTTCAATTATATATTTCTCAAGAGAATATGTAATTTGTTTATGTTGAGTAAGTTGAGTATCTTTTTATAACATATTAAGTAAAATATGAACATATCAGCCGAAAATCTTTTAGAAAAAAATAAGTCTGAAATGCTTATTACCATATACGACTGCTTCATTTTCGAACTTTCCTTTCAATGTTCAATAACAGTTATCCATGTTAGCTGTTATAAACAAGTTTTTAATGAATGTAAGCCTATAAATTTTTCTAATATCCTATAGGAGCTTAGAGCTCATGATATGCTTATTCTTTATTTACTATCCATTTACGTTTCTTATTCATGTAGTTTAAATTCATTTTTTTTTTTTTTAAATTATGTATAACTAGAAGCGTTGCTATAAATATAAGTTGTTGAATATGAACACAAAAATGTAACTTCCGCTTACAATAATAATTGATAATATAATCACAACCATGTTTGTCTATTTTCCTTACTATATAATTAAATAATCTCACCAATTAGAAGGTCCCAGGATCACTCCCGAGTTATATGTAATGTTTTGAATTCTATTCATCTTTCAATGTTTTGAAAATATGTAAGTTATAGAATCTGACAATCGTACACAAAAATAGGACATTTATATCATATTCAGGACTTTTACCGTATAGGTTTTGGAAAAACTTTACCATGCCTCTTTGCCGATAATCTCCAAAAATACGATTTTTTTCTGTGCATATTAGAAAAATGCAGTTTTTAGCTATTAATGTGAAATAGTAGGAGAAACGGAAAAACTAATTTTTTTATTTTAGTCTCTTGTCTTTTGGAAAAAATCTCTAAAACTTCCATTTTTTTCTATAAATGTAGAAAAATATTGTTATTTGCATTCAATGTGAAATGATCACGAAAAATCTCTCTCCAATTTTTGTAAAATTATTAAAAATGCCATCTTTTTTCTATGCTATACCATTTTTTTTTCTAGACTATTTAACAAAAAAATTCTTGGTTTCTTTAAAATCCATCTGCTCCCATTTGTACAATGATGGAATATGTGAGACCTTCGAGTGAGCTACTATTTATTCAATAATTTAAAGGTTTATTAAACATTATGAAATTATCATTAAACTGATAATTTAATTTTTCATAAAATATTAAACGTAGATACCCTTATTATTTATAATTTAACAACAAAATTATTTAATTATTCCCAAAATACTATTTATTTCTATAAATATAAAGTACTATTATAAACCAATTCATCATTTGAAATTTTTCCATATAATAAAATTTAATTGAACCTTTCAATAATTAATAGCAATTATTAATAATATGTTTGTGTTTTATATTTGTATCATTTATTAATAAAATTTTATATATTTTTACCTCTATGTAACATATAATAATGAAATTGGTGAAGGAAACCTTTTCAGTTACCTATTTTTTACAAATATCACAGGTTTTCCAACGTGGATATGTTGTATTATTTCACCGAATTCACCGTTAGTTGATCATTGGTCGGTCTATATACGTTTTTCTTTTGGTTTCGACTTAAAGTTGCTATCACACTATAATTTAATTTCACGAATGTCAATTTGAATGTGAGTTGTAGTCAATATGTTGTGTTATATGAATCCTTTTACCTTAGATTCATTTATCGTGTTATTGCGTGTTATAGGCTATATATTATCTCACTCTCAAAAGTAGAATGATTTTAAACTTTCAAAAACTATGCATCCTATTGTCAAACCCTAAACTGGAATTATTAAACTTTGTATGGAATATTTAATTAATTACTATTCAAGTAGTATTACAAAATAAAAATAGTTTTAATTTACATTTTTTGTTAATTATTTAAATACAGCCAATTATTTTTAAATTTGTGTGAATGTGTAAAATTCGAAAGGAATATAGTTGCTGTTGTTTGTCCCGCGACACCTTTGGCTCTTATTTTCAGTCAACTTGACTATTAACCAATTAAAACTGATTTTTAAAATCGTTTACATACAATTTATTTTTATATAGAAAAAACACAACAAGGATGGGTTTTCAGTAGAAAAAACCTAATATTAAGTATGGTGAAAAAATCATGTTCCACGTAAATTTGTTAAAAAATAATAAACGTTAATTCACAAATCAAAAACAATTTTATTTACACGCATAATATCTATTTGTAGCAGAGTGGCTCAGCGGGATCGAGACCTCATGCTAACAGTTTCAAGTTCGATACCACGCGAAGTTTTCGTTCAAGCTTTAACATGCTAAAGACACTGACCATACGCTTCCTGTGCTGAAGAAAATCTGGGTATCTGATGTTTGATTGGCGAATAAAAATGGCGGTAGGGCGTAGTGCTGACTACAGTTCCTCTGTATGTATCGAGGTCACGAAGCGATGCAACACTACAATCAAGTCACAAGAGCAAAAAATGACCTGTTGCGTCTTTTATAGTTTTTTTTTTTTTAATTTATATCTTAAATAGATAATATTATTCTTTTCTTCTAGAATAAAAATTTGGAAGATTATGCTATACTTTTTAAAATGAATTAACTTTTGTCGTAATTAAAATTCCACAGTGCCTTTAACGTTGTATTGTTAAATATGCAATCGAAAGGGAAAAGTGCACATAACGTGTAAAGATTTTAATTTGCATATACAGAGGATTTGTGGCGTTTATTATAAGTTTTTAATTAAACCAGGTTATAAACATTTATGTGTATGATATATTATTTTGTTTACGATATCGTAAGTTTTATACATAATACATATAAGTCTTATCGATGGATCTTGTTATCTTTTATGACATGCTTTAAATAAGTTTTTCAATTTGTTTTTAAGATCATTTTCTTTCAATTTTAATCTATATTGTATATTTTGTTTGATATTTAAAAACTTTAATGTTTTTACTAAAATAGGTAAACCAACTTAGTAAAATTCTCTTTTTCTTTTAATCAAAATTAATTTGAAAGTTAAAGTGAGGATTAGTTGACGTGTAGAATAGAAAAAAACCTTAACGGGTACACAGGATCAGTCTATATATTCCGTTTTGAAATAAAATAAAATTTTTTAGCTGATCATATACCAATTAGTGTTACCGTTTCAAGTAGTTTTTTTGTTAACTATCTTCCCATTTCTTAAACCCTTAATTATTCTTTTACTTATATCGACTGTTAATTTTGATTTATGTGAAGTAAACAAGTACCCAATTTACGACCTTCAAGGTCCACACGACGAAATTTCTGAAGAGAAAAAAAAACAATATTTTGTTTATTATTACCTATACAAATTTGGGTGTTTATTGTAATTTTTCAATTTTTATATTCTTAACAAAAAATTGATATTCCTGAACTGATTTTGCTGCAAATTCATTCAGTAAATGTAAAGAAATGTCGAAATTTGGAATTGATGAAATTAGCACCATTAGAAGATCTACACACCGGATAGATATATTAATACGTGAAGCAAATACTTTGTACCCCTTTTTACGAAAATTGCTTAAAATTACAAATTAAAACTTATAGTTTATGTAGAAAAGAACTAGAGAATGCTAATGTTTTTTTTTTTTTTAAATAATGCAAAAAAATACTTAAAATCAGTAAAAAAAGCATTACACACACTATTTACACACACACACACACACATATATATATATATTGTATATGAGATGTGGCTTATAATACAACACGTAAATACTATTTTGTTGAATATAATATTTTGTTTAAAACCACGCATACATACTGTTTTGTTTAAAGGCAGTGTAATTCACTTTTGAATGATTATGGTCGAGTTTCGACCGCTTTAACGGGACTTACATAATTGCGTGTATATTATTATAATAATATATATATCATTAATAAATTATTTGAAAAAATATAAAAAAATAAAAAAACTTCCTAGTATCATGAAAATTACCCTGCCCTGGTCGTTTTTAAATTACCTTAAGTTCAAAAAACGTAAACATAATATAGCAACAGGTTAAAATTCTACACTTTCCACAGAATATATGCGGCACAAACTTGATAAAAGTTGATATTTGAACAATAAGTATACAAATTTTTATTAAAAATAAAAATCTGCTATTATTAAGCATTTATTTATAAAGTAAGAGCTATCACATCATATAAGTAAGTTTACTTTATATATTTATTTTCTTTCCCGATTTTCAAAAAATGATTAAATTTATAATTTATTTTTAACAAAGCCAAATTCATTAAGAATTAATAAAAACTCACCGCAGTAAAAAATATCTTCTGAATTATATTACATGTACAAAATTTTAATGGATTCTTCAACAAATTTTAGTATTTTCTTCACAGTATTTATGATAATGAAAATTATTAAATTTTATTGTTCATTTTTATATTAAATCGTCTCTGTGGTACTAGTCTAATCGTAACTAGTACTAAATATTTTGTAAATATTCATATAAAACAATCGGTTAAGTATGAACCAAGTCAAAAAACGTAAATGTTCTGTATTACGATATTGTAAGGATAACAATTACTAGTGTTTATTGTATACATACTCGGCATATGACTGATTATCAGTTTTTGGTATACTTATAATTATGTACATTTATAAAATTTACTAAATACATATTTGTTTGTTTTTAAGAAAGAGACCTTCAGTGCATTTCAACTTTTCTTCTATCTCTTATAGTTTAAAACATTAGTTATTATTCCACGAGTCTCGGTTAACCGTTTTTGCTCATTCCCGTCGTTAGTATCAATTTTTAGATCTAGAACAAACCTGTAAAATATAGCCTTAATTAATAAACCCTCATATATATAGTACTTCCGCCAAATCACTTTTCATAGGGATAAAAGGGGTAAACAATATTACCATATACCTATATAGAATTAAACAGATACAAACTGTCAAAAATTTACACTGATAATCAATACAAGAATAGTGAGGATTCCCACTATTAAATCTTTCAAAAATAATAGTGTTAAATGAATTATTATATTATTGTTTATCAATGAAATTTTGTGTGTATATATGTGTTATATTCTATATACGTACATGCCAATATTATTTTTCACTTCTTTCCCTGTGACAAGTGAATCGGCGGACGTTATGTATATGTCACATATAAAAAGATTTATTTGATCATTTTCTATTATGATATACTGCTGTGGTATTTGGTTTAAAACGTTTAAAAAAATAAAGGAATAATTTTAAGCAAAGAAAAGGACATGGCCGCAATATTTAAGTATTGAAAACCATGTAAAAGAACTTGTTAATTTCACAAACTATCTACGCTAGAAAAGTAAAATATTTTATCTCGGTTCTATTTTTATCAAATGAATACTAATATAAAAGTTTACGCTATTCTAAAGAAAAAATAAACTATAAATAATTAATATATTTTTTTATTATACATAAATTTTGCAAATAATTATGTATGTTGTGACGGTTAATGGTACGAAAAAATATGTTTTTTTTCTTTTTCACACTTTTTAATATCCTGCTTTAAAAATTTTTTTATTATCCTATATTTGTTTGTTGATTCTTAATTCTATACTAGAAATAATGTACTATCGAATTCACAAGAGTGCTGCAATCGAATTAAGGATTTGGAAAATTGATTATTTTCTCTGTACATAAAAAAGCCTTGCTGATTTTGTATAAGGCTGATGTGACTGAGCACTCAGAAGCGATATTTGGAAACTCACCTCCCAAGAGGGTGAAAAAGCGGTTTTTCCAATTTTGGAATATCGATCAATGTATTGCCGAAACTGAAAATTAAAAATAATTATGGCAGAGGATTCTATTATAACTATGGATGTGCTGAATCGTTTAAAATGTAAATCCGCGGATACGGATACGAGGATTCGGATAAGAATTTTAACTTTTCGAATCTTAAGAATTAAATCAATCGATGTAAGAGTGCGTAACTTTGAAATTAGTACCTTATAATAAGGTAGTACCTTATAATAAGTTAGCAATGAGCTACCTTTCTTACCTCAAGTCAATGGAGGTTGACATATTAAATTTTTACCAAATGTGTAACTTTTAAGATATAATATTTTAATAGAATTTAACAAGATTTTATTGCTACATTTAAAAGAAAAAATTTTCAAAATTTATTTTCAAACAGTGACGAATTCGAAAAATTGTTTTATACTTAAATTATTTATTTGTACTACATATGCTAACTTAATGAAAATTTTTGTTATAAACTGTCACTTTATAACTACTGTGTTGCGAATATTTTTAAGTAAAAAAAAAAAATACTTCAACTTATTCCGTAATTTTTGTTTTTAGGTTAGTTAAAAATGAATATCCATTATATGTTGTACCTCATAAAAAAATTACATTTAAAATATCTTGATACACTCAACGCTTCCACGACTCCACTTCATCCCTCATTGTGAATGTATGGCTAGTGCTTTTGCATGGGTATTACTACTTATAACGTATCATATGATAATGTTAAAATGTAGGCTTTATTCTTCTACCGTATCTAAATAACAAAGACAATCTACTTTAATATTTAACTTACAGAAATGTATTTTACTATAATGGTACAGAGAATTCGTAAAAACTGAATCTTTCAATGGTGTATAATTCAACAACAAAATTTATCATATTTATTTTAACACATTTAAATAAGTTAATGTTTGTATTTACATTTTCTTTCTTGCAAAATTCTACTCGAAAACTTCAAATTCATGCAAACTGATAACTCTAAACAATTATTAAATTTTTAAATTATAAATAATAAATAATTAAATTTTCCACAATCCACACTTTATTGGATGTGTGAAATCAAAGATTCTTCGATTTTAAGATTTCAAAAGTTAAAAATAATTTTTACATTATAATTCCAATAAACAAAGTAAAAGAAACAAGTGAATTTAACAACTAACAAAGTTAACTGTTTAGATACTCGACATATAGTTGAGTATCAAAGTTCGAACTATTTCTAATCATTAGGATTCATACAATACTCTAAATAGTCCAGTCTACACAGCTATATATATATATATATATATATATATATATATATATATATATATATATATATATATATATATATATATATATATATATATATATATATATATATATGATAATCATATGCATTGTATTTATAATTAGCTAAATAATTGATCTCAAATTGAAGCGAACTTAGGCATTTTACGAGAAAATGTTTCACACAAAAGTTGTTTGTTTACGCCCACAAAATTTTGACTCCATCTCTCTTTTCAATCATTTTGATGATGGGCAGACAGACAGACGGACATACAAAAATGGACTAATTAGATGATTTTATGAACACCTATATGAAAATTTTGTTTGTGCGTTCAATATTTTCTAGCGTTAGAAACAAGACTACAATTAATATACTGTGATATATTCACACCTTCATTATCGTATAACTTCTCTGTATAGCCTCAAACATAATTTATTCAAATATTGTTTATTGTTGAATACATGACTATAGTAAATTTTATCCTACTAGTATCATTTACTACCCCTTTTTGGTTAACTCAACAACAATCAGTACACCCCGTGTTCGTTGCATCATTATTTATTTAAAATAATAAGTATGGGTGGAGCAGGGTGTATACATGAATGGTGGTGACATTTAAAACAATGAGTCAGCACCATTGTTGTTTATTTGTTTATGATGTGTGTCCTAAATGATGCACAGGCTATAAGTTTGATGAGCACATGTAGCTTTTTCCATATCATGTATAACTTATAAGCAAAGAAAGTTTATATCATATATAAAAAATGAAAATAATACATAGTTTCAAAGTTTCATATTTTTTAGTTTTTTTTCAAAAATTTTCATATTTTAAACTTAACAAATCCAATTGGATTATTGAATAATTTAGAAATTTCTCAATTTTTAATCATAGCCTTTATGATAATCGTAAAATGAACAAATAAAACAAAATTTTAATGTCCAAATTTATCAATTTATTTACCTCTATGAGCTGAGTTTGACATTTTAATTAATGATATCAACTTTTTTCGTACACAAGAAGGCTATGATTTTTATACATTTCCATGGAAATATAAATTTTTAACTTACAACAATATAAGTATTTTCAAAATGACAAATATTATTAAAATATTACAATTATAGATAATAATAATCTAAGGAATTATATAGTCTATTTAATAGTCTAATTAATTGTATGTAAACAAACAACTGGTGGTAATGACGGCATATATCAGAAAATTTCAGTTAACTCATCTGTGGAATTAATTTCGGATATCTATAAAAATTTATGTCATTGAATTGGGAGCTATGATAAGAATTTTTCCTCTAGTTTTTTAGATTTCGAGTATTCTACCAAATAATGATTAAAAATGAATACTTTTGACAACCTGATTATTAAGTTTTAAATTTTATTTTATAAATCGTACGAAGAATCACCAAAAAATAAAAAATTAACTGATAAGAAACGTTTTACAGATACCATTTACCATGTTCGTGGAATATTTAGGCTAATTATTATAATTTAATTTTTATATAAATTTTATATGATAGAACCAATATTTTTATAATACAGACTACAAAACAAATTGAACTTGTATTTTAATTAAATATTTTATTTAATTATATTTTATTTAAATATTCTATAACATTTTACAAATAAATAATTATTTTAAAAATAACATTATTTTGTTACAGGTAAGCATCTTTATGTTATTTTCATTTGAAAAATAATACAATTAATAATAGGTAAGTAGAGTTATGATATTTGATTGAATTTTTGACACGCTGTGTTCAGATACGAGGGACTTCATTAAAAATTTTTAGTAGGTGACTTATGGTAATTAATTTGATTTTACCAGCAATTTAATTGGACCAGCATAGTGGTTAAAAACGCTAAAAGGCTGAACACGTCTTAACATTAGCATGATTCAATATAAAAAATTGTATTGTGTGGTCTTTTGCAATTTTCTTTAATGATCTTCTACGTAGTCCCGATTGCATAAATTCGGTTTCAGACGAATACGCTTGCTATTCCTAGCCACATTTCTAATCCATATTTAGAATGAAAATGGGTAGTCTTTAGAAATAGAGGATATGAAACTTGTTTCATTATTATTATTATTAGTATTCACTGAAATATTTTCCTCCAAAAACTCAAATATATGAGTGAAAATTATTGTATGAAAAGTAGTGATTATCGAAATTATTGTCTGTATTATGTTTTCCATATAAATTGAGACCGATTTTCAATACAAAAACATTAATTTTCTACTTGAAAGTTAATATTTTTATTTGAAGAGAAAAAAAGTTATAGAAACAAACGAAGAATTAGTCAGGTAATTTCTATTAAGTAAATTTGCATAGCTCTGACGCGATCGTTTTGTAGATCCAACTGAACAAGCTTTTATTTGTGCACACTCAGTTTATTTTATATCAAAAGCACATTTTTAAAATGTCATAACAAACATATATGCCATAAATGTGAATATCACACCACAAAATCATTCATATATAAAACATTTGTATAATTGAAATAATTTTTTTTTTTTACTCCAAATTAAATTAATAATTAACAAATATAATTAATAATTTAGCAAAAATTTATTTTATTTTTCGTCCTATTTGTTTATTTTTTGTAATTTTTAAAGCAGATATTATGATAAATAATAAAATATGATTACACCAGTTTCAGTGATTTGGTAACAACATAAAAGCGACCTCTGTAAATTTAATATGTTCGTTAAATGATAAATTTCAACAAGCGTTGCAATATTGACAATTTTATATTTAAAATGTTTTTTTGAGAAAGACACTTCAATAAGACCGTCGTTTACATGTTAATATTGTACATGCCGCGAAAAGATTTTTACATAATGGAAGGTGCTTCAGTATTATGTTTCAATAAACCTGAAAACGATTTGACACAAAAAATGAGATCTTTTTAACAAAGGCAATTTCAAATATAATCTTTGATAAAAAAAACAACTCAGAGACTTTGAAATTCTGCCTAAAGAAAAGTTTTTTTTAAACTCCCAAATTGCATTTCAAACATTTTAATTATATTGGTGAAAAAAAGTGTTATTGTTTTATTTGTAGCGGGTTCCATTCGGATATTACGTAATTAACAAAGAAGGTCATTTCCGGAAATCCGGTATAGCCTCATATCCTAATTTAATCCCTTAAATCGACAGTAGTAATACTTTTAAACATTTGACAACTAAGACAAAATATTGCGGGTTCGAATCTAGGCAGCTGCTGTTTGATCAATTATAATAATAAAAAGGACACTGTGGTCGCTTGGATAAGAACGAAGTAATCGAAGCCACCACCGTCATAAAATTTAAGTGTCACTTTGTGCTGAAACACATATTTGCCTTCAAACAATGTTCTAAAGAAGACAACTGTGGACCAAAAGGTACAAGGGACACAGTTATAGTTCCCCTCTCAATATACTCTTAGTGTAAAGCATATATAGAGGTTAACAATATATGCGAAATTTATGTAAATTTATCGCTCATAGAAAGTATATATAATAAAAATTACAAATTTGTGTAATAAAGAACAATAAGATTAGAATAATACCTTTTTTTTTTATAAATTTATTTTACAACTGTTGTGTTGTGGTATAATAATAGGATATACAGTATTTTGTTGTACAATAAAGTATGATACGATATACCGCGCCGCGCCGCGCTGAGCCGCCCGCAAAGCATTACTCATATCGTCCGCCTAAAACAACCGGAATTATAGTTTATTAAACCAAAACATTTTATTATTATTATTTATGAGGTGTCATCATTGTGTATTATTACACTATATGCGTTTTTGTTTAAATTGTAGACATGTGTGTGGTATATACCGTGTGTTCAAGGAAGGAATAAACAGAATAAAATACAGTTTTAATTCATGAATACACATTACATAAAAATCATTCATTTTTAATTTCCCGCGGGGGGCGATTTTGTGTAGACAGATTTTGCATATAGCTTCACATATGTAGATCCCCAACCGTTCCAACGTTTTTAGAGAAATAGCTTGTGCATGTGCGCTCGTAATGGTAACGCATGTAAAGTATATATGCGTGCTTTTAAACAAAACAGTTTATTAAACAAAAGAGTATATATGCGTGTGTATGGTAGCGTGTGTAATATACGCCACACTTCTTACATTTGTGTGTGTCATAGTATGCGTAATGCTTTTTTTAATGATTTAATGTATTTATGATGCATAATTTAAAAAAACATTTGTATTCTCCAGT